>JAWWNJ010000077.1:0-1277337 GCA_037176885.1 Favolaschia claudopus
CCCGACTCGCTCGACTTCGTGTCCCGTCGTCCAGGCGGTTCCTGTCCAGCCAGTCCCTTCAACACACCTCTACTTCCACACGATATGCTCTAGCAGCTGTTGGTACACTCGCCACCGTCGCATTCTTCGGCATTGGGAGAACAGAAGCCGACAATGGTTCTAACAAATTCAGCGGTCAGTAGTCTCCTTCAATTACCGCGTCTCTACGCGCGTATTCTCTCGCCGAAGCCAATAAAGTTACCAGCAGCGCCCCCTCCCAATGCCGAAAACTTCGAGTCCTATCTAACAAGAAGGATGGAGGAAGAACCAAGACCCCATCCGCTCGTTAAGATCAGACTCCGACCAAGGCAAATCACGCGAGTCAGCTCAACACGTTCCCAGCCCATCCGAACCCGGATCCGCGCCAGTTGCAGTGCAAAAAACCGCAGAAGAGGCGGAGGAGTCGACCCACGGCGATTCCGGAGAAGCTGCGTTCAACCCCGAAACGGGGGAAATTAACTGGGATTGCCCGTGTCTTGGTGGAATGGCTCATGGGCCTTGTGGCCCCGAATTCCGCGAGGCTTTCTCATGTTTCGTGCATTCGGAGGACGAGCCTAAAGGCATCAATTGCGTCGAAAAATTCCAGGGTATGCAGTCGTGTTTCCGCGAGCATCCGGAAGTCTATGCCTCTGGTGTGTTGTCTTATTTCCTTCGCTCTCAGCACCCGTTCATTAGCCACGTTAGAAATTGCCGACGATGAGGCCGCAGAAGCCGCTGCCGAGAAAGAGCTCTCAGAAAACTCTCCCTCGGAATCCCCCCAAAAATGAAGTACCTTCTCCAGAAGCATCGGAGACGGGCGCCGCGTCCAGTGCGACTGACTCGGCTCCCGAACGTTCGACTCCAACCCCTTCCGAAGAAGAGCCATGAGGAGAGCGTAAAAACCTAGACGGCATGCAGGTTTCTTGCACCCCATCTCATTAAACTATACAACAGAATATAACATTAATAAAACAAGTTGAAAACAAAGCAGCATTGTACACCAAAGCAAGCGGTAAATACACAAGTCAAGCACCAAGCACCACTTTAATCCTCGTTCGCCCGCTTGAACCTCTTTTCGATAACGCCTTCCCCCACAGTATACCCATTCGTGGAAAACAATTTTGACCGCAGGAACGGCGTAATGTCGAATATATCGTGGTCTTTGGCCTGAAATGACAATGAGGACGAGCTGACCAACGAACAAATGCGACCTACCCTTCCTTCCAGCTCTGTTATCTTCACTGCGACCAATTCCGGCTGCTCATGGCGCTGCAGTTGGTGAAGCCTGGCTTTATCCTTAACCAAGCCCCCTAGCAAGAACGCCAACAGCTCTTCGTGATCTTTACTTTGCGTAAGGTATTTGCGGAAACCCTTGGAAAAGAATATCAATAGTTTCACAAAAGGTTTTTATTGACGCGACTCACTCTTTGCAATGTTTTCTTGATACTCATTTTTTGTGCATTAACGAAGCTGCCTACCGCAACTTCAATTGCCACATCAATATCGTCGGCGCGCACATATTCGCGAAGCGCCATCTTGGCGCTTGCCTCGGCCATCCGAATCATACTTTCGAGATGACGGACAGTGATAGGGAACGAGCCTGTGGCTAACGATTCCCGCCGCAAGTCCGCGAATAAGTCTGCCAGTTTGTTTTGATCTAGCGCGTGTAGCTTGGGCTGGACCTTTTCTCGCGCGTACATGATGTACTTGCGCAGAATATGTTGAGGGATGATCTGTTGGTATGTGAGTTTATCTCCAATGAATGCAGGTAGAACGTACATCGGCGTCTAACGTCGTGCCAACATCCATCTCATCCTGCTCTTCCTCAAAGTTGGGATGGCTGCGAAGGTGGCTCCCGACGACGAATCTTGCGAGCAGTTCATCCGTAACTGGATCGACATTATCCTTCACGACACAAAGCACATCGAAACGCGACAAAATGGGCTCTGTTAGCTCGACATTTTGTTGGAAGGGTATCGTGGGATTATATCGTCCACGGATGGGATTGGCGGCTGCGATGACCGCGCACCGTGCTTGAAGTGTCGTAACGATCCCAGCCTTGGATATAGAGATGGTCTGCTGCTCCATAGCTTCATGTATCGATGTACGGTCGGCGTCGTTCATCTTGTCAAACTCGTCGATGAGACAAGTGCCCCTTGTCGGCGAGCACGAGTGCTCCGCCTTCAAGCGTCCATTCGCGAGTTACAGGGTCCTTGCGGACACTGGCAGTCAAACCGACCGCCGACGCACCCTGCCCAGTGGCGAACACAGATCTGTGAGCCGTCTTCTCGGCATATTTGAGGAACTGGGACTTGGCCGTTCCAGGATCGCCCAAAAGGAGAATATTGATGTCCCCCGCGAATACGATGCTTGTGGTCGTCCTTCACCACACCGCCAAACAGCGAGAGCGCAATGGCAGTCTTGATATCCTCGTGGCCGTATATTGAAGGAGCGATAGATTTGATGATGCGTTTGCGGATGCGCTCGTCACGAGCAAGAGCACGCATCTCCTTCTCATCCTCTTCGGTGAGCCGGAAAGCAGCAAATAAGTCCTCTTTCTTGTTGAC
This sequence comes from Favolaschia claudopus, assembly GCA_037176885.1. NCBI lineage: Eukaryota > Fungi > Basidiomycota > Agaricomycetes > Agaricales > Mycenaceae > Favolaschia > Favolaschia claudopus. Next base: position 2,586 of record JAWWNJ010000077.1, read on the forward strand.
ATGATTTGCCTCAATGACCGTGGAAAACACAGGGAAACCGTTCTTGGCATTGAGGGATGCATCAAAGTTGTTGCGGTAGATGCCCGTTATTTCCTGAACAATATCTCTGAGTACCGAGCGTAACAAAGAAACATAGACATACCACTTCTTCCCCTGGTTTTGCACTATCGATGAGATCCCAAAGTAAAATGACTTCACGATGCCTTGGCAGTCGACCAGCCGGTACAGATCCCGGGGATTCTTGTAGAGTCATCTTTTGATAGTTTCGATACACGGTCTAAAACAGACATTTAACAACTGAAAAGAGAGGACGGTTTCGTGCAAACCTGCTCCTGGTTGACCGAGAACGGACCCTTGCTCTCGCAATTACCGCAGAAACTAATTTTGACTTCGGTAGCTTCGCGTGTCGCATCTTGGTAAAAAGGCCCTAGAACGGCTCTACACTTTCCACAGTTGAATTTGACAAGTTTGAGCTGCGGGAAAACGCCGCTTCGACGGGTCACCACGCCAGAAACGCGAACAAGATTGTTGAGATGCGCGCGACGCAGATCGCGCAAGGTGGAAGCGGCAGGAAGATCGGAAATACGGACATGGATTTCTGAGTGAATGCGCTTGTACGCAGGAAAGTAGACCAGGATAGCATCTAGAGCCACTTCATCAAAGATTTCAAGCATAGGGGAGGGAGCGGTGGCAAGAAAGTATGCAAGAATGGGCTTTGATTCTGCGAGGTGTTTGTAAGATACCTCTAGAGACTCGGCGTTGTCTGACAAAAAATTTAGGAGGAGTACATCTGAAAGAAGATTCGAATATACTTTCACCGAGAACTCGGATACGTTCACCGTAAACAGAGTCACCTTTGTCGTCAGTATATGTTGTCAAGAACAGCCGGAAGTGTTTGACGATGGACCGGCGGACAAGGTCGTTGGCGATCCATTCAACAATGGACTTGGCTTTGATGTCACTCAGCTGCTCTAGAGGTATTTCCTGCAGACGAAAGTGAGATCATAACAGTGTTAACTGGGTGCAACACGTACACCCTCAACACCCTCCATGTCATCAATGTCGCGTCGCTCATCGTACGGTCGGCGAGTTTAGTTTGTTGCGTTTGTTCATACGGGAAATCATTTCTTCATCCTCATCGCCGTCGTCCATGCCATCGTCATCATCAACGAAGCCTTGGCCCCGAGCTCGGCGCTGTGCACGCCTACCCGCCCCTTGCAGCCGAGCACGGCGATCCATTTTCAAATCAGCAGCACGCCGCGCCGCGATAGAAAGCTCTTCGAGATCTTCGTCGTCATTGATGTCGGCCTCCGAGTATTGGTCGAGAAGTTCGTTGGTACCATAGTCCCTAGTACCAGATAAATACAAAAGTCGTGGCCCAGCCTCGAAAAAACGCGTACTTTTCATGACCGTCGGCAAAAAGATCTATTCCTTCTCCGTCCTCGTCCTCGTCGTCATCAATATTTTGGCACAGCGTCACGTTCGTCCATGCTATCATCTGTGTCCGAGAAAGGCGCCGGAGGCGAGGAGGGAGGAAGAGAGTCGCGTGGAGGAGGAGTAGCTTGCTGAGGCGGGGATGAGCCAGCGACAGGGGAGGCGGAGCGTTGGCGTTTCGCGCGGCGAGGAGTCTGCTCAGACTAGGGAGAGTGAGTTGGACGCGTTTCACTGGGTCATTTCTGCGTACCATGGCTTTTGCGGGGCGGGGAAGGGAAAAGGGAGTTGGTCACAGTCACACTCACGTCGCGTCACGCGTCCTGCCGAAATTTGGGTTGAGCAAATTCCACTGCGTTTTCCGAAATCATTGACTCGAATATTCATTCCTCATATCCTGAGCGTCCTACTCTACTTTTACATGAATTCGTGTGGTCTCTCGCGAAGGTACTGAGCCGGATCTACGAGTTTGGGGAAATTTTGAAGTGGTTCACTGGGCAAGGATCAACGTCTATAGACTTAAGACGCAGCCCAAAAAACGTAACGCACTCGCGGACCTGCCAGACGTCTTCACTGCTTTTACCGAGTCGTCGTTTCGCCCACCAAATGGCCTTTCTTCGTATCCAAGCGTCTCGTCGTTCCTCCATACCCATCCACTTGAGGCTCAGACAGAATTTGTATTCAGCCCATTTCTCCGAGCAGTCTTCGCGAAGGTGGCCGTATCTATACATGGATTTGACCAGGTTGCGGACGGCTAGTGAAAGAAATTCATAATATGTTGGTCAAAGGATGCAAATGGCGTACCATTGCAGGAGAGATATGTGTCAAGATGGTTGGTGCATGAGGGGATATCCTTTGGAGTAGGATAGACCCCTACGCAGATACCACTCTTCCTGGTTTACCGCTGTCTTGAAGTCTGTTCTCAAGTCGTTGTCCATAGTGGACGGGACGGTGGCGGTGCCGGCAACTCCGGTTTGTAGCCCGGGCCGGTTGACGTCAATCGCGTCCTCGAGTTCATCGAGCATGTCAAAAGTCAGAAAGTACTCGGGACACTATGCGCCATGGAGACACCAACCCATGAAATCCATTTATCTGCTCTATGAACTCGTCACAGCTTTCATTCGAATCCCATATTGGGGCTCTGCTTGCCATTCCTCGGTATTCGGTGCTGTTCGACGTCGCGCATTGCAGCTGACGCTATTGACTATAGCGGACTGCGACCTCGCAAATCATGGAGCTGGGCTCGAGCTATGAACGTGCAGCTCATCCGGCATCTAAGTAACCTTTCTCTGGTGTAAAATAGCGCCAACTCTTCCCATGGCTTTGTCCCTAACTTATTCTCAGTGTCGGACCTATAAGGGTTTCACCCAGCTATCTCGCTCTCGTTCCTGGCATAGGATATCATGGAGTTTGGGTAGAACCACTTCCATCCGAACATATCCTAGGCAAACTCAAGATTTGGATTGCTGCGGCTGGGGTCACTGCCGTTAAACTTCCTGGTTATTGGTTGCACAAATCCGGCTCGACAATAGAGGGTGAAGCTCCTCTCATGCCTGGCGAGAAAATTGTTTACGCCTTGCACGGTGGCGCATATACTCGCATGTCCGCCCATCCAAGTGATCCTACCGCCGGTATAGCCCGCGGTCTCCTTGACCGAGTGGACACTGTCCACCGCACCTTCACAATCGAATACCGACTCTCCTCTACCAAGCCTTACCCGAAGAGCATCCATTCCCAACCGCGCTCCTCGATGCGCTAACAGGATACAACTATCTTGTCAACACCCTACACATCCCCGCAAGTGATATCATCGTCGAGGGAGACTCCGCTGGCGGTAATCTTGCACTAGCCCTCACTCGTTATCTTGTCGAGCACCCCATGGACACACTACCCCCTCCGGCATTGCTTCTTCTCCTCTCGCCCTGGTGCGACCTTGGAACTTCCCACTCAGGTCCCGGTTCCTCCTGGTACACGCGCCGCGACTCTGACTACATCGCCATCGACAATAACGGCTCCGCTGTTTACGCCATCGCTGCATTCACCGGTCCTTTCGGCCTCGGCGCAAGCGAGCTCAACTCTTACATCTCACCAGCGTCGGTGTATATTCAAGATATCAGCTTCGTTGGATTCCCCCCTACTTTCATCTCAGCGGGAGGGGCTGAGATTCTGCTCGATTCCATTCGAACTTTGCATGAAAAGATGGCAAAGGATACGAAGGTTAGATACCTAGAGGCGGAGGATGGCATCCATGACTTTTTGGTCTTCGACCGAGGTTGGCATGAGCCTGAACGGAGCGAAACACTCTCTGCAATAGCTCAATGGGTAACGGAAGAAGCCTGTTGAAGGTCGGGTCGATTATCATTATAAAGCGGATAGCACACATATAGGTGTCCTTCAACTCTAGAAGGCGTGAAACATAACATTCATTTCGTCTCATCTCATCTCTTCTTGTCGTCATCAAGAGATTCGCTCGGTGTTCCATCGCGAGCGACAGCGGCTTCTGCGTTCCGTAACCCTCCAGCCTCAAAGTCACGAAGCCAAAAGTAATTAGCAGGCAAAGCCACTAATAATGCGCCGACAATGTTCCCCAAGTACGACGCGATTAAGGATCTGCCGAAGTCTTGGGTTTAGTCGTCAGAAACAACGAATGGGTGTACACACTTGCGAATATATTCAGCTACCGTCAACTTGGAAGACCTGTTAGTTCAAGAACATGGTTGAAGAACAGAATGAAAACTGACATCCGCGCCAAACATGATACCCAACGGACTGAAAACATGTTTGCAACCACTGTAAAACAGTGAATCAGACACCCAGAACCACTCCCAGCAACATACCGTGATCGAAGGAGCATGCAACGAAAATCCAGATTGGAATCCAAATAGCGTAGATCTGTTCAAAGGTTACTCGGCGTGCGGTGTCTATGTTATATGTATATGGATTTACCTTAGAGATGGTTTCTTTGGCACCGGCAGCTTGCTGTACGGTGGTCAGACAATGGAAGGATGCGGAGACGTAAAGACCAACCCAAACAGCGACGCACACAAGCCAGTTGCACCCTATCCCGCGAAGGAATATTTGGTGCCATTCTGGCTCAGCGGCCTTTTTGCTAAAGAGAATGAATGACCAAACACAAAAGGGAAAGGAGGGCAGCCTTACATGGCAAACGACTTCACGAAGGTCGCGTAGGGCTCTGCGGACATTACGCCGCTGTCTTCAAAACAAGTCGAGGAATTAGTTTTCGAAAATCATTCAAACGGCGTTGCCCTGACATTTGACCAAGATGGCACCGAAAAAGAGGCTTCCGACTAGGTTTCCGAAGGTGACTAGACATTTTAATCGGTTACCCCGCAACTGAGAAGGGGAGATATATAATATTACCTATGATGAAGTTGATGGGAAGAGACCACCACGGAATAACTCGCTTCAAAACAGCCATGGGGAAGATCTAAGGTAACCTTCAGCGGCAGTGCACGAGGTCCGCGTTGATATTTACCATCATATTGCTGGTAAGTAGCTCAAAGCCTTGCAAGACGATCCTATATGAAGAAATTCGACTATTAAACACATGAGCGCGAGCCAAGCAACAAGCACGCACATGACGAGTCCCACGGGGAACACAAAACCTCCCAGAATTTTTACAAGCCCAGGATTGCTCTGAGTGAGAGCAGGCGACCCGCCAGAGATTACCTCGGATAGCAGGCCACCGAAAGAAAGCATGACCCCCGCGATGACCTGGGGGGGGGGGGGGGATAATTATACGGTTCTGCACATCAAGACGCTGGCTTGACTGACAGCTTTGAAGAATACATAGTCATAGCGGTCATTATGCTTGGCGACGCCTGCCTTGAGGAAATACGCAGCGACTTCGGTGGGCCTCAGTGTGCTCGGGTCCATGGTGTATCGTGGGAACAATATCTCGTTCCCCCACCGTTTTAAAGCATGCGGGAAATGCGGAGTGCCTTGCGGTTAGTCGAATATTCGTTTTCGTCCAGCCAATCGTAACCTGAACTATCCACAACGCCCGGTGACTCCAGTGGGAGCGGCCGACCTAAAAATGTACATGCCCAATGCCCTTCGAGTAATATGTTAAGTTGGTGGTCGTTCAAGAATCGGAAGCCTTGCGGCTTACCTTGGTTCCCGTGTCGATGCCGTAGGTGCATTTATCGACACCCACAACCGCCCACAACCACGCCAAGTCCAACACAAATTAAAGGAGCTTTCAACGTCAATTAGGTGTTGAACCATATGGGGATATGAGCAATATCGCATCATTCTCACCGGCTCGTGCAAAGCCGACGAGCCAACAAGCCCAGTTAGCCATAGCGCGACGAGACGTGTATCATTAGATTTTGGTACTCGATAAGTAGTACTAGAAACATTACAACTGGAGATAGCGTAAGAAAAGTACAGGTGCAGTCTTTTTACGAGATCAAAGGAGGCATACAGAAGAACGGAATAACAGAAGATTCGCGGATCTGAGATTTGCAAACAAACGGAGTAGAGATGAAGTTAGCGGCAAAGGTATTCAAATAAAGCATAAGTCATATCTGCAGGATGGCGGTTGCTGGAGGTGGGCATTGCCCATCTCTCATTTTTTGCCTGGTTTCTTACCAACCAAGGACGTCGATGCCATACTCTGAGTGATCGAGTACACTTGATCATCGACGTCGCGCAAACCGGCGCGGTCGCTCGTTGTATCGAATCGAACGGTCGCGTTGTTCATCGCCCTTGCGGCTGCCGTCGGTGTAGACTCGGCTGCAACCCGCTCATCATTCCGGGAACATAAAGAGGTCCGCGATTGTATGAGCTCCGCTCTTTCCTTCGAAGATGCGTCGGCGCGGGGAAAGGCTCGGGCAGCCCTTGTTCGGGTCCATCCGAGTAAAATATTTTGGGCTGCCAAGCTAGGCGTTCGTCCATAATGCACCTGTACAAGCATACGTTCGAATGAATGTTCGATACGTGTCCGATGAACGTACGAGTTTTTGAATTTTTCCACCAACGCCTCTTTCCCCCCTGGAGCGGACATCAGTGCAGTCAGAAAAGAATGAAATCTAGGACGAACTGATAATTAGCGTAGCTCATTTGCAGGACCTTCTCACTCGAAAACATATTCCTGCGGCAATTGGTTGAGCACACGCATACACCACGTATGGAACGGCGACGGACCATTTTTCTCCGAGCTTTGCTTTGGCGAAGTGCAACAAATCTTGCACAGAAATGAAGTTCACGAATGCGTATCCAACATTACAAGCCTAAAGGGCGCATTGGTCGAAAATAAAGCTGAGGAAGATAATGACGAACCATTTTGGAAATCCATCCTCAAGTAGAGGAAGTCGATCTTCCGAGGGCACACATTGCCTATGTACGCCATCAGATCCTTGTCGCTCATCTTATTGGGTATATTCTTGATCATGACCGTCGTCCGCGTATCTTGGCCGTCCTCGATGCGAGCCAGGTTCAGCTGGTTGCGCTCAGCGGAGTTGTTGACCGGCTGGACAGAAGAAGGAACAACAGCCCGCGATGACGCAACGCTGGACGAGGACGGAGCACCAGGAAAGTGAACGGAATGAATCAACGGAGGATGCTGAGGCGGCTTGAACAGCGGACTGTCGGGGGACAGAGGCGGTGGAGGGTACTGGAAAAAAGCTGTGTGCTGGGGACTGGGTGCTGGAGAACCTTGCCAGTACTCGCTCACAGGAGAGGCATTGGTTGGGGTATAAGGAAACCCATACATTCCTGGGACCATCATCGCCTGCTCGAAGGTCCAGTTACCCATGTTCATGTTGATCGCTGCCGGAATATGAGCTTGCATGTCGTAGTCGTATGTGTAAGGATATGGTGAGGGCGGACCAGAGTAACCGTGAACCGGAGACGCCAGTTGAGATGCGTGCGGGGAATAGTCGTAAGGGTATGCGGAGGGTAGATGCGATACCGCAGCTGCATTGTAGTACGGATGAGGAAAGCGGTCCATCGGATAACAATAGTCTGCCTGTGGGCGAGGATCTTGGGGACGGACCGCGCGCGACGCCACGGCCATATCATGTCGCTCGTCACGGCCAGTTCCAGCCACGGAGCCGAAGCTAACGCTGCGAGGCCTCTTCGGTGTTTGCTGGTCCGACGGGGTATTGCAGGATGTAGCATCAAAGAAGAGATGATTGGATGCCCGCCGACTGTGGGATTCTGGGGTTCGAGGACTATGCACCCCCGATGTCGGAGATTTGTAGAAATAGGGAGGGGAATCAGACGAGCCAGTAGGGACTGAAGGATGCGAGCCCTCAAGGCTTTCGTGGCTGTCGCTAATGCTTCTCGGGCGAGCTTTACCAGTGGTATCGATAAATAGATAACGCTCGCGTATCTGAGCAGTTTTACCCGCGGGCTGAAATTGAAGAAGAGATTTTTCGTGCGCTGGGCCGGAGCTGGGGAATGGTATACAACTTTGAGCATCGCCTGTCGTCAAACTGCCCCCCGTTTCGGAGGGTTCGCTATCGAGATCGCTGGTGAACAGACGCATACCGAATAGCACCTTTCCGTTCAGCCCAGTGTGTGCGACACGAGCCTCCCGAACATCGTAGTACTCCACGCAGAAGACTTTGTGGGACGAAGTCTGTAACAGAGGTCGAGGTTTATCAGAGCCGCGGCGAAAAAGCGAACAACGCTACATACCTGTTCGGTGTCCGAGGCAAGGCCAAATGATCTGAGTCCACCATATGCTTTCAACAGACTAGTGACTGTTGCGATACCTATTTCTCCTCTTGGAGTCCTGGAAACAAAACATTAGTGGGAGCCAACGCCGAACAACCTGCGAACGTCTCGCCTCGGTCCCAGTACTGGCAGGTGGCTTGGGCACCACATCGACAGTCAATAAAAACGATCCTTGGATCTCAGCCAAAAAGGAGGATTGGCCGACCATCTATGAACGAGTCAGCATTGATCACAGTGCAAGGGCGTCACTAACATCGGTAAGGTCTTTGGCAGTGACGAAGGCACATTCAAGCCATCCGCCCGCCCCGCCGTTGGTATCTTCACCAATGCACTCGGCAAGGGCGCTGTTGTCTATAGGCGTAGAGAGAAGCACTTGAGCAGATTTGGCCTGCCTAACATCGTAAAACGCCAGGATCGCAATACCGTGCGACTCGTGGTAACGAAGAAGCACTCCCTTGATGCTGTCGATGGTCAATTCCAGCACATTCGTCGACTTGTTGGGCGGAGGCATAGATGGTGTCCCGTTTGAATGAGCTACGTGCTTGCGAGCAGCCAAAGTTCGAAGGATCGCGAACTGTAGCTTTTCGGAGTTGACTGTTCGAGATACGTTTTGAAGCTGTGAAGAAGGATTGAGCGAACGCGGAGCGATACTACCGCAAGAGGTATACCAGCAAGAAGTGAGTAGAAATCATGTCTGGATCGGAGAACCCAATCTCGTCCTCGCCGTTGGTTATACGTTGATGGGGGCCAGCATGAGAATCAACGCTGGTGGGATAACTGAGGTTGGAGTCAATGCTTCCCGCCGTCCTGATGCTCGACGAGGGGGTAGACGGTGGAGTTATCAAAAGATTAGGCTGATCATAGTTTAGTCGGCGGCGGCTGACACTTTTCGTTAGCGGCGGCAAAGGTCGCGCCTCCGTGGATCCGTCTTCAGCGACATCATCGGCTTGGACCTGAGCATCCTGGCTGATAGCAGCGTCGCGGCGGATATCGGTGGCTTTCAAAGCATTCGTGACGCTGGGTGGCAAAGGCGTAGGACATTTGAGAAGATCGCCACAATTTTCAATCAATCGGTGTGGTATAGGCCCAGAGTGAGGTGGAAACCTGGCGAGCGTAAACCAATGACCACACCGCCCCAAGTTTGTGAAGTCACCAAATGTTGGGCATTGATGGAGAATGCTGAAGGCGCGGGGGATGTGGTCGAAGGGTTTCGGTTTCATGCCCGGTAACAATGGCCGGGTTGGAGGAGACAGACATGGTGGACCAAGAAAAACGCAGCAAATCTGCGCCGCGGGTCGCTGAAGCAGTCCTAGCAGTTTATACGAAGGTGAGAAGGAAAACGAAGAAGCAAGAAGCAATTTGAAACTTGGAAGCTTGGGGGTCCAACCTGACTACACACCTCATCAAGGCTTCCCGATCCGCGCCTGGGTCCCATTTATCAAAGACTCCTTCTCTCGAAGGCCGTTTGGATTTTGTTCGTTGAGCCTTGACGTCAATTAAGCGCTTTAATGAACGAACACCGGAAAAGAAAATTGCTGACAGAAGAGCCAGCGTTGCGGTCGCGCATGTAATAAATCCTTCCTGATCTCAGTGACCGGAGTCGCGCCGCGCCGTGGTGCTTGATTTTTGTGCTTTGAAAATTCCATTCGCGGCCCCCGAGGAAACGGATCCATCAAGTGGCATGCTTCGAGCGCAAAGTTGCCTTAAAGAGGGTGAAAAACGAACGGACCAATGCTGTTGGGACGGCGGCAACTCGGGACCGTCAAGCATCACGTCACGACAAAAAAAACCCTCGCAAAAGGAATTCGACTAGCCCTTTCAGCGCGATTGAGCGGTGATACCAGGTACGCACGGGCGAGCATGCAGTCGATGGCGATATAACAAGTTGGAGACAGCGCATTCTTGCTGAAAACAATGCACCAGAATTCAGGCTCAACGTTGCGGTCATGACTGCGAAGTTAAATGTTCGGCCCAGCCTACCTCTGAGTCCGGCAAATGGCGGAGGTGACCCGAGGCTAAAATTTTGCGGCAGTCAAAAGGTTATTTGACGCCTGTCAGTCTCACGTTTGTCCTTGCAGATTGCAACCCTGCAGGCTATCCACGAGGCGAGGGAATTGTGGAGGCAAATCAAGCGTCCTGATTGGGACCTTAGAACTGGGGTTCGATGGAGATGTTCAAAGCTAGGAGCTGGTTTCGTAGTGATTGTGGTAAGTTGTGCGATGCAAATGGTGTGCTATATGCGACAAGAGAGCGGCAGGAAGAGCGGCCAGTGAAATATTGAGTCTGAAACCGCCGGTGATTGCAATTGGTGATTCGTGGTTCTTCTCAATCGTGGAGTTGAAAGAATATTGCAGCACAGTGTTGAATGCCAGGAACAAAAGTTGAGGAGGAACAGCCAGCCTGAGACCGCGTCGATAGAGCTGGGTACGCCAAATGTGCCATTTCATCGATTGTAGCGCACTGATCGCCGTCCGTCGACGTCATGCATTCGACGTCGACCTGGTGGTCCAAGCGGAAGTTTTGAGCGAGTTTTTGAAGCGCCTTATTTGGCCATGCAGTGACGGTCACGATCAATTACGTAACACAAGGATTTCTGCCTTGTCTCATTCTGTGACTCTGTATCGCCGGCGACAGCGTCGCTCACGACGATGCCAATCTACCAAATGCTTTGCATAGCTGCGCACTTTCCAGAATATGTACGAAGAGCATATACGTGTCTTGTATGCATTCTCACGCGACACAGAAACATATTCAAGGCCTTGTGCGGCAATCTGCACTACACATAATGGACGCAGGCGGCGTTGTGCGCAAGATCGAGTCTATAGGTACACGAAATCTTCCCCAACGTATGCGACGGCACGGAAACTACCACGAAATGGGGGAGTGCGTATTTCATTTGCTCTCGTCAGTTTCGAATAAAATTTGCTCAACGCTTCCCTGACCAGCTACTGGACGATGCATTTTGACTCTGCTCCCCCGGACACTATTATCATTAAATGCTCTCATGCGACGAGATCCTCGGGTTGTTCGGTGGACAGTATTAAAGCTGGGCAGCAAACCGGAGGACATTGCAAAACAAGGCAGTCGGACTATTATGGGCGATTCAATCTCCACTCTCGAGATATAGGCCGTCCATACATAATTATCTCGCATCGGATGGAAGTGTTCCTCTCCGAATCTAATTCTTCAACGTCCAGGTTGTGCCCGCATCCAATTAAGTACCTCGTGCAAATCATGGGCGACGTTCACCGACTCTGGGATGGTGGCTTCCTGCTGATGGTCTGCCCCTGGCCTATCAAGTAACAAAGCATGAAAGCCAGCACTCTCAGCGCCATAATAATCGCTGTTGGCGGTCAGAAATCGCATGTTGAATAACGCAGGAACTCACCACGTCAGCTCATCCCCAACATGTAAACATTCTGCCGGCGATATTGGCGGCTCGGACTCGAGTGCGTCGTTGACTCGCTGTAGTAGTATATCGAAGATTTCTGGAGACGGTTTTTCGACGCCTTCAGTCTCGCTCAACACAATTGGTCGTAGATATGGGGGGAACTCGAGATCTTCGAGGACGGACACTGCTGACAGCTTGAGCGAGGCACTACAGGATCGCCATTGCACATACGCATACGGGCGTCTGCATTGCTCACAACAGCAGTCCGTATCCCTTGATCTTTCAGGGCATTCACTTGGGAAGGTTTGAACACTGCCTTTCGCAAAATTCACCAAAAAGAGAAACTGACAGACTGAGAGCGAATCATCGAACTCTTCATATCCTTCTCTACTGCTAAAGGCCTTCATAAGTCGGGGAGTGATCGAAGAAAGCGTCCTGTTCAAGACTAAAAATGTGAATAATGGGTGTGGACGTCTGAATTGTAGAAGCAATCTGTGCCTTTGGGATCGGCGCCTGCCCCAAGAGCTGTTCGCTGTATCACGTCGGACCACCATGAAGAAGAGTCATTGCCGTAGACAGGTTTCTCGGCGCGAAGCTGTTTGAGTGCTGGGTGACGCTGTAGTAGCAAGACATTGTGGGCTCTGCTGTTCGCCTACCGACATGGAAGGAGCTTCGAACAGCATCCGGGTTCAGAGGCCCGAGATAGGGCTCAAATACTCGAGCGTACTGCAATGAGTGTTCGCGGACTCAGAATCCAAGTCTCAAGCCCAATTCAAGATTGCAGAATTGCAGTACCTGGACATGGATTGGATAACGTGGAGTTATCAGAGTGTGAAGCAAGTCGAAACTGACGAGCCGAATTTTCATGGCCGCAGACGAGTCGCTTTCGTAGAATTGGGTCAACTGCGAATCGTGCGATCGGATTCAGAAGCAAGACAGATTTGACAGGTGGCGGTGAGCCTGTCAATCACTGTGGCACTGTAGTGGCGGTGCTGGCGAACTTGGCCTAGTATTGTCGTTCATGCTCTACCGTCTGTTCATATCTTGGTCGTTGGTTTTTGGATTGAGTGCTGCGCAAGACCCATGTGCCGCCATTGCTGGCAAGAAATGGGTTTCTCCTCAAGAGGCCCGGGCTTGCATGTTCTCGTTTCCCGTTGACCAAGATAGGAAGTCAAGCGTGAATTCCCGCGTTTCGACTCGTACCGAATACATTAACACCGTGAATCTCTGTGTAGTTGATTGAAACCGTCAATAAAACGCTCGCTTTCCATACGTCCGTCAATTACCAGGTGGATAAACTCTATCATTTCAGACATGATCTAACTTTCATTTACGCTTTTCAGGTACGAGCCCAAAAACGAGACCAGCTTGGATAGCATCGAATGTTTATCTCCAGATCCTGGCCCCCGCCCCCTTTTGAGAAATACGTTCATGAAGATATACATGCTGATCTGGCCCGAATTCGAGCAACCTCGTACCATTCAGACTTTGACCTGCATCTCGATCTTTACAACTCCTTTCGACGACTGAATGACGGTCATTGTGTGCTTTTGAATCTGTGCTACGACTGCAAGTGCCTCACTCCCGCTAAGGCTTTAGATTAACACATCGCCCCTTAGCGCTTTATATCAGCCTATCTACCGACACCTCTTGCCTTGTTGACCGCTGAAGACGGAACGCAGCAGGTTCATATTGCTCCTGAAGCCTTCTCCATTGCTTCCGCAGAATTTCCCGATCAAATTGAGTTTTGGCAAGCCTCACTTGACGGCAACCTGAAAGGACAGCTTGCCTCGGTCCGTCTCCTGATGAATACCAATCGCAGACTCGCGAACATTTTTTAGCTTTCCGGCGCCAAAGTCCTTCTAATAAATGGGCACAATCCATTCGTTGCTGTGAACCAGAACGCCGAGATTACGGGAGGTTACCAAGCGTTCAGCACTCGCCAGAACTCGTAACCTTTTCTCGTTTCGATTCTTTGACTTGCTCTCATTTCCGGGCAGATTTTTCTCCAGCTATTCCCGAGGTGCAAAGGGCTGGTCATATGTCATGGGCAACTTTGCTCAGCTTGTGCATCCTCTGACCGACTCCGTTCAAATGACTATTCAACGGCCCAACAGCAGTACGGTTGAACAAGTCACCCTGCCTTATCGTGCGCGTATAGGATCAACAGTCAGAAACTTCACCGATTCAGAATCCTATCGGACGAATATGTGCAGGAACGTCACCGCGACCAACGGCTTCAATTTTTATGATCTTCTTACTCAGCAAGAGACTGCCTCTCTGCCCTCTGCAGCCTACTTCGAGCAACAGCCTATGCTTGACCACGAAGACCGCAAACACCCAATGAATGTTATGCTTGACGCTCTGCCGTTAACCGATGTAGAACTTCCGGAAGAGCTTCTCCCTCTGCCCATCGCCTTGAACCAGAGTTACAGTGTAGCCCAGTTCTATATGTTGAGCGACAACATAACCGGAGTTCTGGCGCTCGGAAGTTTTTCCGCTGCCAATTTTACTGCCTTCATGGGTAGTTTGCTAGATGGGCTACAAGAACTCAAGTCACAAGGAGCGAGCCGCCTCATCGTTGATGTCGTAAGTTGTCGCCTTACTACAAGACATATGAAGCCATCGTTGACATCGTAACAATGTACCAATGAAAGACTAACAATGGAGGAGGCAGGTTTTTCTTTTCATTATCATCTGAGGACACTGACCGCGCTGCATTCACTCCAGGATATATTTGCATCGCTCATGTACGCTAAACTAAACTCTTATTGCGCTCTTCACTTCACTCATACTTGACACAGTGGCTTCATCGCATCGTAAGCTATTCGGAGTCTAATGGTTGCGGCTTGTGCTCATCCCCTCGTCTGACAAAGCTCGTGGGGCCCAAGAACACGTAAGAAATGCTTGGCAATACAGTTCACTAACCCAACTGCCCGTTCTCAGCACTGAACCTCAAGCAGGGCTATATACATGTGCTCGAGCAGGCACCTTGGCTCAGACGATTGTGGAGAAAATCAACAAGGGCGGCGACCCAGAAGAAGTGCTCTCTTATAACCCATCCCAGTGGAGAAACTCATCGAACCTTCCCTTTTCTGTCCAATCCCACTGGCTTCGGCCCACAGTCAACCTCACTATCAACGGCCATGAAGACGCGTTCAGTCCAAGGTATTTCTCGGTCTGCGAGCGTACCACACTTCCTGACAAATGTGGATAAAGATTAGGCGCCGAATGCCAGCCCTTTGAGATGACTCCGCCTGAAGAGGGTTTGTTCGAGCCCGAGAACATTGTCATCATCTCCAATGGTCGTTGCGCAAGTTCTTGCTCGCTTTTCAGCGTAAGTCTATCCCAAAGTTTGTGTTTCCGACTACATTCTGTCTTCATTGACATTTAGATCACAATGGCGAAGCACGAGGGTGTCAAGACGGTCGTCATCGGAGGACAGCAAAACGCTATGCAACAATACTGCGGCATCGTCGGTGGTCAGAGCACCCATTTTACCGAGATTGACACAGAAATCAAGGTTTGTGTTCTTTACCCTCAAGCCTCAAGCCGCATCTCACTGATTTAGTATTAGTCCACCCATTTAAAGAACCATACGCATGCCCCCCCAGATTTGTACGTCAAGTCTGTATGCAAATTCTCCATTGACAACTGAACCTCTGTAGCACAACGAATAGGTTAGTCGTCGGATCCCTGTGCTTGAATTATGACTCAAACACCGTTAGCGTTCTCGGCATTACCTGGCGACTGGCATTTGGCATCCACAACCCCGCGGAACCTGAGGGTGGGTGCCAGCT
Source organism: Favolaschia claudopus (assembly GCA_037176885.1). Lineage (NCBI taxonomy): Eukaryota > Fungi > Basidiomycota > Agaricomycetes > Agaricales > Mycenaceae > Favolaschia > Favolaschia claudopus. The sequence goes on from JAWWNJ010000077.1 coordinate 17,913, forward strand.
TTTCTCAGATAACTCGCGGAACTAGTACTGATCTTCGCCGCAGAATGGCAAGATCATCCTGCCGACTTTAATCTACCACTGACCTTGAAAACGCAAGTCCCTGGGTTGTCAGTGTCCATGTCCATAATTTGATCTGTGATATGTCAGGGTGAACAAACCGTCGGCCATTTGGGAGTACACCAAATCGATCTTTCCGCGCGTCAGCGCCGAGGTTGCCACAGATTCAATTGACGACCAATTTCGCTTGGCAAGGGCAGACGACAATTAGGCGTCGTCTTATTCAATTTTAAATATCTGGAATCCGCCCAACTAATCATCCTCTTCAACGTCTCCGAATTCGAACATGCCTGTGAAAAGCTCAACAGCGCAAATGAGGAGAGGGAAAATGTTGGTACCAAGACGCTCTTTCTTAGCTTGCGATACGGCACTCTGAAGCTTCTTAACGACTTGAGGATACGCTCCCAGATACCTGCAGCCCTTCCGATCGATGGCGGCGACACCGTCGTGTAAGAGCTCCGCATTGATGCAGGCCAAAGGATCCTCAGCGGCTGCAGGATCTGTAGGGTCCATCAGGCGGAGGTGAAGTAGAGACCCCTCCTTGTGATCAATGTTCGCGACGAGCTTGCGTCCTTCGCAGAGTGATCGGAAGCGATCAACCGCCTCGCCAAAGTATTCGCTTTCAGGCCCAACTAATTTGACAAAACTGGATGGCAATTAGCGTCATTCACGACATAAAAATACATCCGCTTACCTCAAACGAGCTTCGTGGGCTTGACCGGGGAGGGAGCGGAATTTCGGCTCAAGGGGCCTAAGATTTGACAAGGCAACAGTGTCCTGGTTGCCATAATCGATGAAAGTGACCTCAGCCTCTTTTTTGAGAGCTGATATACGTCGGATCTTGGCTCTGTACCAGGAACCGTCTGAGAATTTGGCTGATACCAGTTCGCCGCTCTTTGGCGTGAAGTTTGGAGGAGCAGCGGTAGACGACCGGTGATGCAGCGAAAAGTCCCTCATCAACTTTTCCAATGCAGCGATCCCTGTGTGTATTTAAGTCAAATTATCCGGCCTTGGCAATTGGTTACATGCCTTCGGTGTTAAGTATCTGAACCGAGAAGGACAAGCCATTCGCGGTGCGTACATCGCTGACAATGACGTCAATGTACTGGGGCTTCAACGGGCCATTCGCGTCTTCAACAGGTGCCGCAGCTTGCTCAGCTTCATCGTCGTAGTCTGACCACACCTGCAAGACACTAAGCGACAAAACGATTCGAGTAAATTGCGCAAAACATTTCTCTTTGCTGCCTTGGCCTCTGCCTGCATACATATGAACATGGAACATGGATAGAGAGTGTAAATCTGACCTCGGCGTCATAGAGCTGACGAGACCACGGGAGGCCATCGGCAGAAAACGAATGAACAGTGGCTAAACCCTCTCTGACCAGAGTCACAGCCGCATTGTCCGTTTTGTTGACATACAATGACCCAATGAAACCCCCAGATTTGTCTAAGGTGTCGACCTCGAACTCGACGTCTCGTTGCATGTACCGCCGGGAAGCGAATTCAGCAGCCTCGGCTCCATAGGGCTCACTCTTCTCGGATGCATTGCGAGCGGTGCGAGGGGCACGTATGCCTACAGGGAAAAATATTGCAAAAGTGAGTCGGAAGAAACAATCGAGCTCTACCTCCTAGAACCAGGGTTAATGTTTGGTTGTCCTTCGGTAGTAATAGCCTGACGAGTGGAAGATTAGTGTGACAACCAGATTCCAGTTGAAGAGTTTACTTGAAACGAGATCCTGCAGCGACATAATCTACAATAGCTGGTATCTTGCCCATCCGCTTAAAGCCGTTTAGGAATTGCGTTGCGCGAGACGCGGACTTGGGGGGGCAATGAGAAAAAAAAACATGAGCGTGCAATGACAGCCTCGATTACCTCGGAGATATTCAGCGGTTGCTTCGCTGGAGGCACATCTTTGCCTGAGTGTATCCCTCGGGTATCGGCAACTGCACTACAACGACGAATGAGGGACATGCTGGAAAGGGGAATGCGCAGCACTGACGCCTGTTCAGCGGCCATGAGCTTGTCATAATCCGACGCTCGGTCCTCATCGTCGCGTTTGTGGCGTACTAGGCCAGCCAAACCTTTTTCGATCAATTGTTCAGCGATATTTCTGTACGACATTTGAGTTGTTGAACTTGGTAGGCGAGGAGGACCCTACGCGTTCTGGTTCCCGTAACGTATAGTGGCACATTCTCTCTCTTCGAAGTCGCCCTCGCGAGGGCGTACAAAATCAACGGTGACTTTGACATGTTTACCGATGAGTTTCTTGCGAAGAAATTCCCTGGCCTCTTGGGCATAGTGCGCTTGTTTAGGGTCCGAGAGTCTGACGGGTTATTGACAAAACAAAGGTCAAAGATGGCAACTAAACATACTTGGGTCCACGAGTTGAACTCAGTTGTAGTCGGCGCTCTTTACCCGAGTCTTTCTCGGCGACAGAGATCTAAATTCGTCATTCGTGGTTTGCGGAACTGCGTGAATATACCACTGCAGCTACGCACCTGATCCCCACTCCAAACGCGAATTACAGTCGCATCAAATACTCTCACTTGACCATTGGATGTAGTGGTATTTGATTTTGAAGCAGAGGTGACAGGGGCATTGGCGTACAGGCAAAGACGCTTCTCTTTGGCGTTTTTCTCGGCCGCCCGTAATTTCTCCATGCCACCGGAGCTCGCAAGCATTCCGGCATGCCAGTCAACAACACGAGCCAAGCCAGCAGCAACCAAATGTTCGGCCACATTTCCGGCAGGATGTAGAACTAGTCGAAACCTAAGTATGATCACACAACCCACATGGAAAGACCCACCCGTCCCAATGAATATGCTTGCAGGAGTAGGCGCACCACCATTTGCCCCACTTTGAAACGGCGTGGCAGATGAGGTGGGCAGTGAGAGTATTTGAACGCGCACGGCCCGTTGGAGAAGACGCGATTCAGTGAAGAATTTGGCCTGTAAACAGTGTCAACCAACATGAAAGAAATTTGTATACAACACGTACCTCTTCTCCCCATGGTTCTGAAGGCTCACCTTGCTTGGATGCTGTTCGAGCACTCCGAACGCCAGCAAGAGCTATATTAACCACTTGATGTCGCCGTCTGGCATGAGCAATCGGACGCGGACAGTAGATCCATCGCGAACTTGCTCAACAATGCCTTGTGATACTTGAGCTTTTGCCACGAAAACCTGGCTAGAGAAACACAATACCATCGAGTGACTTTCCTTTCCACTCGGAGACAAAGGCCTGCGAGTCTTCGGGCATCGTATGATGGACGGTGCGGGCTTGAGGTCCATGCGGGTTCCAGATCCCTTTCCCCGCAGATTTCGCTTCGTTTTCGTACTCGCGCTTCCGCAAGTCCTCCTCTGTGGGTTCCCGCTTTATGTCTTTCATCTTTGCCCACCCATTTCTCAACAATTCTGCGATGATATCATGGCCTGCAATTTGTGCATTGCCAAAGTCTCGTTCGCGGGCTTCGTCGTTGGGTGGGAGGGAATGGGTTGAAACGAAAGTGATCTCTTTCCCGACCGCAAGTGCTATTCCGCGGATTTATTCAAAGAACAAAACGACAGCGGAGGAGCGACACACCTCGCAGAAACTCTCGGGATTCCCAACTCCAGGGCTCGTCCTCTCTAGTGGATGTTCCTAAGCGTGGCGCAACAATATCTGCAAGATGTAGTATACTTTTACTGTCATGAGAGAACGCCGTGAATTCATCTGCATCAGGACACGAACCGCTCCTTGGGCGGTTGACCTTGAGGGCCTGCCCTACCACGTAGAACTATAGGGGGCGTCGGACACGACCGATTTGGGGACAAACTCAGGGAACCCACCGAGAGTGTCGCCGGATACGACTGATTTGACGATGGCTTTCAAAGACATGGCGGGATGGGAGACTCAAAGACAATTTTGAAGGTTGTAAAGGCTTCACACGACACGACTAGCTAGCGCTTACGTAAGAGAAATCGCGATCTTTTCAAAGTGACACGCTGTGACACGTCGACGACTAGAATTCGGCGTGGGACTAAGTAGGAGATATTACAGTGCACGGCCCGGCTGTCAGTATACATCGCAGACAGATATCCTGTTCAATGTTGCCGCCACCCACCAAAATATGTATGGCCAAAAGCTGAGCGCCCGATACTTCGAGCTCGTAGTACGATAGTCCATCGGCTGCCAGCGAGGGGCAATCTGAAATCCTCGAGGAGGGGAAGGTCACCAAAGACGGTTGAGATAGCGAACGGCCAAGTATATCCAGCTTCGTTAGCCAACATAGCGAATCTTGATGGCTCCAGCACGATTTCTTGCCTCTAGAGCTGTAGAAAAACATCTCAGTCGACGGAGTGCATCGTGACGAGTGCAAACCTTTCAGCTCCTCCGCCTCTTCACGTTGCTCGTAATCAAGAACGAGCCGTTTGAGATGCTGTTGCTCTACTCTGTCTTGTTGTTGTGCCGACCGTGTGTGCACAGCCAAAGCAGAGGCCGAAGGCACAGCGATTTGGCGCGTCTGGTGAATGGCACATTGAAGAAGAAAGTTTTCGAGGTAGCTCCACGTACCTGTTGCTTGTTGCCCTTCTTGGTGATGACAGTGAAGTTCATCATGTTCGAGTTGTCGTTATGACCATTAGGTTCATCGTCTGTTTCATCAGGCCGTTTCTTCCTTGCGCCTGGAGGAAGGACCGCGGCATCCCATAATGCGAGAGCGGTTTTCTTGTCAACTTTTCGGGACTCGGCGGAACTATCGGTGACCATTTTCGCAAGCTCTTTGGCGAATTCTGCTTCAGCTTCCTCCGAAGGACCAAGGTTATCTTGGAGGCTGTTGCTGGCCGAGAGAACGACCAGCTCATCTGGGGACGGGGCTCGCTCGTCAACCTATTCATCAGAACAAATTAAAGATCGAAGCGCATGAGCGGTGCATGGGAACCTCACAGGCGATGTCTGCGCTTCTTCATCTTCCTCATCATCTCTCTCAGTTTCTTCGGGCCTACTGTCTTCATCGCCGCTCTCGTCGCCACTTTCACCCTCGTCCTCCAAAACTAGCACGGGAACTTCAGTGCACAGGCAAACAAAGATTGGAAAATGACCCACGATCGGAAGTCTGAAATGCTGAGTTGAGCATCTCGTCTACAGCATTTGCTGCCTCCTCGAGCGTTTTTGGCATCTCAAGTTTGGGTCGTACAGCCTTGGTCGAAGGTTCAACAACAAGCCATGAACGAGCAAAAGAAAGAACCACCTCGAGGGAATCCGATAGCATGAAATCAACATCCATAGGTAAGCCTTCCTTGCAATGCACGTAGTACTAGGATATGCTTGTCAGCATCCGAAAAGTTACCATGAGCCGGAACATTACTTGAAAGAATATCAAAAAATTATCCAATTTCTTCTTTTGCGTGCCTCGATCGAAACACATCCCGCATGTGTCAAGAAGTACACAAACAAGGCGTACACGGAAGAAGTCGTCTGGCATGTCGACCGCACAGACTTGATTGGGCAATGGACGGGGCGTCAGCTGGCAGTTTTCAAGGTCAGACGGGGTGCTACCCAGGAAGGTTAAGATGTTTACGATGCCCGAAAGTAACCAACGACCATAGCGTATCGAACACTATCCCAGAACTGAGCAGGCGGTAGATGTACAACTCTCCGAGGTATTTGATGGTGGCCACTCTTCGCTGATTGGTGCTGTACACATTTTGCTCAAGACCCCTTCTGGCATCCTCTAATACTTGATCAACGACACCGACGGCGAATTCGGGATGATATCGCTGCAGGTCGTAAGTGAGCATGGCCAGCAAGCTGATGTTGCTGAACTTGATCTTCCATGGCTTAGTAAAAATTTTGTGTAGCACACGGCGAATATCTTCTTGTTCCCAGTCAATTTTTCGAATCAATTTGAGAACTTTGTCAATGGTCTTCTTGGCCAGAACGTCATAGATCAAATGCCGAATGAAAAGTTCTATCGGGGTTCGCTGCTTTTCTTGACGGGGGGCACGTTCAGGCGGGTTGCACTACACGCTGTTATGAAACCATTCGCTGAGGTCGGCGTACATCCCACCTGATAGTATGCGTTTTCTAACAAGAGCAGCTGACGCTGATCAAAATGCTGCATGCTTTGCTTTCGTCGCATCAATTCCAGCTAGCTATATCGTTAACCAGGGATTGGATTTTCTAATCCGTGGCTTACCATTGTCCCGAATCTCTGATGGGTCTCTTCACTTCTCAGCAAAAAGCGACCACATCCTTCCAGGAGCAAAGCAAGATTCTCGACATTCGTTCCAGAAAAGTCATCCAAGCAGACTTTGAAGACGTGTAGGATGAGATGCGAGGGAACAACACGGAACTTGGTCAAGTTTGACAGATACATGATGTTCTGAAGTAGTTGAGCATCGGCACCCAGTCAGCAAATGCCGAAATACCTTCATTCGAACTTCAGACAGTTCTTTAACGACGTTCTTTTTCCTTTGTAAGTATCGAAACTCCTCGTCCAACTGAGGGAAGAGATCAGCGACGAGGAATGGCTGAGTTGTAGACGGAGCGTACAATGGCCACAAGCTCTGTACCAACATCCGGCATGTACTTGGCGAGTGTTGCGACTAGGCGAGAATAATGAGGGAGTAAATCTATGCGATTCTTCGGCACTTGACCCAAGAACTGGGAGCAATTGAATCATTGCATTATATCACCGGATGAAATTACCTTGATTAGTCGTTTCCGAGCAGCTTTGGAGTTCAGGAATGCGAAGTCGATTGCAGCTTGATCAATCAAGGCTCGATTTGTGGCGTCGGGGAGACGGACAAGAAGGGCGGTAAGAAGCTGAGAGGGCCCTTGTGGGGCTAACTGAGGAGACAACGGGGGAGATGTTGCTTTCGGAGTTCCAGGGGTGGGAGTCGACGCACTGTCCAGAACGTGTTTAGCTGCAATCAGGAGAATAACTGCCGAACAACTGACTCCTCCTCATTCAAAATCTCTTGATGTTCTTCTTCTTCCGCGGGTTTGTCAGACACTCCATCTCCAAGATTTTCGAGCTCCTCCTCTAATTTCCTGACCTCCTCCTTCTCCTTTTCGAGCCTTTCTTTCTCGTTGTCCGAACTAGGATCACTCTCCGACTCTTTTCCCTCTGGTTCATCTATGCCAAGAACTCCACGTGGAACAAAGTCTTTGAGGTCTTGCACATCTTCAAAGAACCTTCGCTCTTCTTCGTCCTCCCATTTTCCTCCAGTAGAGGCTGCGTCGTCATTCTCGTCTCCAGCTAGAGTGCTCGACCGGTTAGCTCCAATCAGAATGGAGTCAGACTTCTGTGAATTGGTGGGCAGCGCTGGCAGAGGGAGGTAAAGCAGTTCGGATAGACTGGAACCGTGGCATCAAGACAATAGGGATGCTGAGGGAAAGTCACGGACGATTGGCAACTTGCGAGCAATTTTTCGTAGCCTTTGGTCATCTTCTCGTATGCCTGTTGGCGATCCTCAAAGATCTCACCGGACCGAATATATGCTTCGTGATTCCTTCGATCCTGCTCTTGGAGCCGCTAATTTACATTGAGCAATCATCGCAGCGACGTAAAGTGAGGTTTACTGTGTGTTCGATGATGAGCTTCTTGCAAACATTTTCAAAGTAGCCTTCACACATGCGTTTGAAGCGATCGCGTATTTCTTGTTCCACAAGCTCATCTTCTTCTTGAGAAAGCACGGGGAATGACTCGGTTTCCGAGCTTTGAGCAGCCGACGCTGTGCCAGGTTCGGAAAGCATCGGAATTTGCTTGGAGGGGACGGGAGGTACTATGCCGAGATATGGTCGAGAGTATGATTTGAGAAAAGTCGAGAGAAGAGGCAAGGAAGACAATGTTGGGTCATTCGATAACTGGTGCAATATACCACTATCACAAATCGCGCTCGCGAGAGAAAACACGGTTCACTTGCCAGTTCCTTCAAAACCTTCATGATGTACTCTCCGCCACTTCGACCGGGAGCGTCTCGGATTATACCAATCAATGCCAACTCGGAACTCACTCTGAGAACAGGTCGCTGACGTATGACTCGAGCAGTATCATCTTTTTCGCGTTGCTCAGGGGCAAGGGCAGCAAGAGTGGCCCTTGAAGGGGCAGCAAGTGCGCCAGACAAGGCGGATACCATTGCGGGCGTGAATGTGGCGGGGAAACGGCGATGAAGCGCAGAAATAATCTACATGATATTAGATCGGGAACCGCGTCGAATGAAGAAACGACAGCAGTGTGTACTGACCTCAACCGCACTCCACACGTCCTTCTCTGTTTTGCAACGCGCAATGCCTTCTAACGCGGCGCCGACAATTTCATCGACATACTTCTCGAGCGACAAAGTGTCGATATCTTTGAGAATTTGGTCGCGATTGTCCATTGCCATAGACAGACGCATGCGCTTTATCAAGGCCGTGTGGCGCTTGAGGGAGGAATCGAGTCTGGACGATTCTAAGCATATGTTGTGCTTAGCTTGAACAGTTAGTGAGCTCCAGCACATACCCTGCGATGTCGGGGTGGCATTGAGGGCCTTCAAAGACTTTCGTTTAGCCAACCGAGCGCGTTCGTCGTCAATTCTAGTGTTAGAATGGGACCCATTAGGCGGACCAGAGTCCATGGTAGAATGAGGTTGTGGAAGCGAGCTGAGCCGCGATTACGTACCAAATGGACTCTGATGATTACTTCGATGATATTGTCCTCGACGACCAGACTTTGGCCGTACTCGACTCTGAGGAAAGGAAGTATCTCTCCCAAGCTCCCCCACCACCAAAGCGTCAGAAAACGGACAACGGTTGGCGGCCAGCACCTCCAATTCAACTTCGCGGCCCACCGTTAGCAGACGACAATGATCTCCCCGAAATTTCAGTGCACGGAGATGGATCGTACGCGGTTCGCGGTGGACTCAGAAACGATGCAAGTTCTCGTTCAAAGCCTCAAACTGTGCCTCCGCGCGCCGCCAACGGCCAACCTTCACGCGTTCCGCCGCGCGCCGCCAATGTTCCAGTAGCTACGCGTTCCAATACAAGTGTTCGCCCACAAGCGCCACCACGTCGAGAATCTCTACCGTCGATGCAAACTCGGGGTGCGCAGGCTCCGCGGCCAGTCGCGTCCACCATCTCGCGTCCACCCCCTCCGCCACCACCCCCTGTCGAAACAGGCGTATCCAAAGCTCAAGCTGAAGAAATGCAAAGACAAATCGCTGAGGTTTCGCAGAGTCGCAGTTGAATATTTCCATGCATTTAACACTTTCACAGCTTCAGAAAGAGAACGAGAAGTTTCGAACCGAGCTGAAAGCAGCCACTACCGCCAAATTCGCCAAACAAGGCGAAGTTTCGATTCTTAGACAGAAGGAGGAGAAGGTATATCGCCGAATCTCCAGCGCCAAAAAAAATTCAGGCTCAATGAACTGGATTAGGTGGCTCAAGAGCACGCAACACAAGTCGCCCAGCTCAAACTTGCCAAAGAGGAATCAGAGGCTAGACAAATTGCAATGCAAAAGGAATTGAAGGCAGAAATGGAGCGCCTAAAGACGCAATTCATTTTCAAGGTATGCGTTTACACGTAGTTCACGCCAATACTCTGATTCACGGACATGACTGGCAAGCAACACGAAATGGAAACCTCCTCTCGGAAGCCTCCTGGATCCCTACGTCCAAAGAGAATCTCCAAAGACGTTCTATCCACACCTGTAGCTGCTTCATCGCAGATGCAAGGATGGAATAAGAACCTCAGTAGTAACAGGTTTCCCGACCAGTCGCCTAGCCGATCTCGCGCCGCCCCTGATACGCGGAGGACTCCCGAAAAATTCAAAAAGCCTCCAAAGCTTCTAGGATTCGAGAATTCTTTTGCTGACGCGACGCCCATCAAGCCCTATAATGGCCCGGGTCGTCCCAAGAAGGAGTTCACTGCGCCTCCCAGCCCCATACCATTTCCGCCTTTAGCTGATGTAGTCATGAGCGATCCTTCAGACTTTGTCGACGCAGTCACCAGCTCCGAGCCTGTCGATCTTGAGCGACCGGTCGCCCCAATCGACGACCTTCAAGAGATCGAGCCTTTCAACTGGAAAGCGGAGGTATTCCTCTCTGTCGAACATCTATCTTACTGTTCGGCTAAGTCTCGAGTAGCTCACCCGGCTCGTCCTCACGCATTCTTCACCACAGGACACTGCGCCTACGCTCAAAATACTTGTGGGGCTCGATATCCCTTTGGAATCAACAGAAGAATACTCCACCCATGTCACTCGGTTGTTAGAACTGTTGGCTAGCACGGCTCAGCATAAAGACTACGAAACGTCCTTGCAAGGCGTTTGTCGATGTCTCATTTCATTGGCGGTTCTTCTCAACAAAACCAATCTAGTACGTTCGCAGTTCCACTCCCCGTGATCGCCCACTAATGCACCTAGGAAAACGAGTTGGCAGTTCTACTTAATCTGTTAATGTTTCTATGTTGCTCGTTGCCCATGTTCGGTTCCACCCTTATATCTCCTTCACACGAAAATGGTGATGATTGTGATATCCTCGATACTTTGTGCTCGATAATCCATGACCATCTTGTCCCAACCAAGGTTCAAGCATCTAGTTCCGAGCTAGGAGGTGAGGCAGTTGGCTTGCTCGAAGCTCTGTGTTGGAACATGAAGGATGACCTGGTTAACCGGTGGGTCTGTTGTAGCGCATGCCGATGTACTTCAGTTCAAGAGCTTTAGGTTAACAATCGTTTGCGATAACAAAGAAATCCTGATGGTTCTGCTCGACAATGCGCAGCCTCCAGGGCTATTAGAGCGTAGCATCCGACTTCTCGCATTTTTAGCAAGTCGTGCGTGTACTGAAATATGCTTCCTTCATTTAACTAATGAGACAAGATTCGAGATTATGCCGTCCCCTGCTCTCCAACGCTGAAACACCCAACCTTTCGGACGAAGCAAAGGCGAAGGCAGCCGCAAAGCATCCGCTCGTCGAACGTCTTTGCTCATTTCTAACTGACGTATCGCGCCAGGACCCGGAGGTTAGTGTCTCGCTACACTCGCCGAGTGGTACTAAACGTAGTAAATTAGATGAAAAGTCAGATTCTCACTTTTTTCGGCGTCCTAGCCGCAGCACATCCAGATGTCCATGCAGCTCTGGTGGGCTACCAAGCGTTGATACCGTCCCTCGTAGCGTTCCTCACCCAAATGGCGACGCTTCTGTGGGAAGGAGACGAGTTTTTGATGACCAGTTCGGCTGCTATCACAAGGTCTCTCTCATTTCAGCATCTTGTATTGTTGGCTAATTGGAGTAGGACGATACGAACGCTGAACCAGACGCTCTTTCTCCTTCATCACCTCGTTTTTGGGCTAGAGCCCAACGTCAATCTTCGACATCGACTACACTATGCTCCTTCTCGTACATTCAACGGCATCACCCATATGTTCATTGTAACTTTCGGGAGGCTCAGTTGTGCGGATCCTCCGGAATGGATAGATGCTGCGCAAAAGTTCGAATTGGAGGCTCTATCAGGTTCGTGGTATCGTTTCAACAGGGAGCTTGAAGAGCCGACTCGGATTGGCAGAGATGGCGCAAGATCTTTTGGACCTTGTGGTAGATGGCCCTGAGGCAGACAGCATCTGGGCTGCATATCAACTCGAACCTGGCGATGTCATTGAGGACAGTGACACCGATGAAGAGGATATGGAGGCGAAATTAGTCGGAACAAACACTTGACAACAAACAGTATGTGTTCATTTCATCACAATTACGAGCCGCTACTTCTCTTTGAATACATTCTCAATCTACCAGGAATTTAGCCGGACTTCTTCAATCCATATCTATGTACTTACCTGGCGACAAAAGCTTTTCGCCCATTGCAAACGCCTTTTGGCACTTTTCGTCATGCGGACGCCTTCCCCAGTCGACATACGTCGGATCACTCCCTCGCAAACCTCCATTCGATATCTCCCTCTCAAATTGTCCCGGATTCGAGCCTTGGAAGGGTCGAAAAGGGTACACGTCTGAAGAAGCAGATGGACGCACCCAACCGCTAATAGCTTGGTCATTGTTGACTAGCACCTCGGGGACGATGGCTACAGAAACGTTGACATGGCGCAAACCATACTCTTCCAGCCACAGCTGCCATACACAGTCATCCCAATCGGAAGCACGAGACGCCGAAATAGCCCGTTCGCTGCACCACACCGGGTAATGCCGAGGGATGATCATTGGTGTCAAGTCGGGGACAGAAAAGGCGGAAGGAGCTGAAGGAGTGAGGAGCAGTGGCTGTTTGACCGGAGGGCGGTTCTGCAGGGACAACATTTTGTAGGCATTTGATGGCAAGACATTTGTTAGATTCGCGGGGAATAGCATGACAGTGCGGGAATTGGCAAAGAGGCGCGCCAGATTTAGATAGGCCGAGGGAGAGTATTGACGGTCGAGAGAATGCATGAGATGGAGAGAAACACCGGTCAACGAAGGGCGACTTTTGATATTGTTGAGTCGTTTTAAAAGCTGCCGATGGGAGGTTGAGTGCGGTTGGCTTGCTGTGACAAGTACCAGCGAGATTGGTCCTGAATGAAGAGGTTCAAGAATTGACAACCTTTTATTGGGAGCACCGACAGTGCTTACCGGGCCAGCGAGAAGCCCATGACGCGAGGTCGTTGAAATTGAGATCGTCATTATCCGTTGACCAGAGGCAAGCAGTGATTCCATCGACGGGGGAGGAAGGGTGTAATACGTAGGGCTCGAATTGTGGTAAGCCACCGAGAGACAAGATATACGGAGAGAGGCGTGATGATTGAGGTCCAGGAGCACTAATTGGCAAGTGGGCAGTCGCCACTGAGCAAGGTTGAGAAATAAGGAAGTCAAGTCGGTTGAGAAGGCCTACCGAGATTTGCAGCAGGGTATCCAACATAGAAATACTGGAATATGCAAGCTGATGTGAAGGCGAAACTGAGGAAACAATACATCAGAGTTATCCACTTGAAGGTGAGGCCTTTCCAAGAGCGGGTAACGTTGGGGAGAGGGTGATCTATGAATTGAACAAGAATTTGAGAGTCCGGAGAAGTGAAGAAGAGGCGCAAAGCATGGGTTAAGCTGTTGGAATGAGGGAGAGGTGGAGGGGTGAGGGAAGAGGGCGATTTGGTGGGCGTAGAAGGATTATTGGGCGCGCGCAGCCTCTGTTGAGAGTTTGCGGTAGAAAGGTGACTTTGAACGCTCCCCGAACCAGACACAGTGGAAATACTGCCCGAAGTATTCATGATGGGCGAGTTCAACCGACGATGCAGTTACGGCATTATTACCTCCACATCTTCTGTCTTCTCTTGCGGCAGTGCTGCCTTTGCGGTACTTGCAACGTTAACTTCAAGTGCCCCCCTCGCCCGCCCGAGTCTTGGTAACTTCAACTCACCGCAATTTCAACTCGAAATTGGTCAGGCCAGGACCCGGATCGCCGCCATCTTCCCCACAGCAGCAGAGCAGCTCTTGTGATGCTAAGCTCGTCGTGAACGTTTCTCTAACGCCCGCATTGAGCAGCTGCCTCCGTGCTCTCATCTGAACCACCTTCCCTACTCATATCATGAATGCATCGAAACCTCTTGGCCGCTGAGCAATAAGCGCTGCTATTTTTGTTGGTTGACCCACGATCTCCGGGTCCCTACTGCCTCGCAGAGTCGTTGTCGCTATGTTCACATTTATTCTGAAACCTGATCGCTGTACGGCCTGGCTTCCATAGCGCATAAGATTTCGAGGTGACCGTTGTCGAGCTCATTCAACGGCATGATCTTGTAACAATAAAGCAGACAGTGTCCCCCGCAGTGCCCGAAGCTGGTGAACGTTAGGGAGTCGACCTGGAGAGTCGAGGTTATTCGAAATGAGCTCGAGAGTGGAGTACATATTTATTCCGACTCCAATGGATGTATAATTATGTCCGCACAGAGCCCGGGGTCCAGGTGTAAGACCATCATGGAACAAAGAAGCGGGGTGAGAGATTCCCTTGATGAATTGGGTTTGTTCGTACAGCTGCTCAAAGCGCTCAACAGCTGCTGCTAGTCTGAGTGCTTTGTAGGCAGTTGAATCAAGGCACAAAGAAGATAAAGTAAGTAGTCAAGCAACGCAGCTGAGGCTATCCGATCAATTGATATGGATTCTTAAGTGTCCCGCTCTCTCCCTTTACCTTCATGTCCTCTCAGCAGCCTCCTTCTCCTGGCGTCGGTCTCCGCAGGAAGGGCCCTAAGACCCTTCCCAGTCTTCCACTTTCCGCTTTCTCCCCACCAAACTCTGGCACTGGTGAATTCTTCCCTTTGCCTCCTAGTCCCAGCACCGTCCACCCGGCTGTTGTTGTCGATGCCCATGTCGCTGTGGCAAATGCCGATTCCACTCTTGCATCCTGGAAAAAGGAGATCGGTCAGGATTTGAGCACCCGTGTCGGTGGTGTCGTTCTGTCTGTACCCTCGTCCGATGCCGAGAAAGTCGTCGCTGGGTCGGTCTCATCTGTTCACAAATTTCTACCCCGTCTCAACGACTTCCCCCCAGATTGCAGTCAAACAACCCGGGCGTTAAGATCCTTTCGCTCATGGTGCCCTTTGAATTAGGCGCTGCTCAACACGAGTTGCCCGCCTACACTTCTGGGCTCTCCATTCCTCTGGCCTTGTCCACCTCGTTTTCCACGGCCACGCCAGAGGCTGTCGCAAGTTTAAAATGGGCCCTATCGCAGGGCCGCCCTGTTGAAATCGACGTCCCCGCCGTCATTCCTGACTCCGCGTTTGAAGGTTTCGAGGACATGCTGTCCAAAGCCGCCACGGATCTTCCATCGGTACCCCCGATAATACTCTGTGAGTATCCTGCGATTCATATGCCACCCCTCTGCAATTTTCCTGACCTATCTGCAGCGAGCATGCTCCCCCCACCTCACGATCTGTCACTATCCATCGTGAAATTGATGAAGCATCCCACATACCGCTCCTTCCAGTCCCAAACGGCGGCGCTATCTTTATTCCCCGAGCTTTATATCAAATTCCTTCCGCCGATGTGGGATGCACCGACCCCAACCACACCAATTACCACCGCCACTGCTTCGGAGGCTGATGCCAAACAGCTCAAGGAGTGGAAGCGTCGTGTCAAGATGTATCGTGAGTGTTCTTAGCTGTTTCTATATGATACTTCTCTTTCTCAACTCTTCTGATGACAGTCGGCCCCGTCATGGAGGCTTTCGGATACCAGCGCATTATCTTTGGCTCCTCTCCTTCCCCTGCCTCTGCAAATCCCTCCGTTGCAGGCGACTGGTACGAGATTGCTCGAGAGTCTCTAGCGGAACTGGGGGTCGAACAAGAATTCATCGATGCTGTATTTTGTGCCAATGCCCAAAAAGTGTATGGATCGTAAGTAGATTCGCCAATATGTATCTAAGTAATGTATTTGGAACTACTGTTGTTGTGCGTTATCTATTATCCGTTCTGATACTCGGAGTTGGACCTCATCGAGACCCCTCATTCACCAAAACTGAAACGACCGCCCGAATCCGATTATCTGACTTCCCGCGAATTGGAATAACGTCACACCGTGACTACGCTCTTCGCGTGAATCCACTATCATCTACTATCATACATTGGCATGGACGCGATAAAGGACAATAGGCTAGAATTAGGCCGCCGCAACAACGACGACTCTTCGTCAGTTCTTCTTTCTCAGTTCTTCGACATCTGTTCAGTCTGAGTGGCATGTAGAAGTAGCCGGGAAAGTTCGCCGGTTAGGGTGTGCTCGTTCACTTCCTTACTTCACTGGGAGTTCCTGACTGTGCACAGAAAACAAAGCGTTCTTTTAGCCCTACATCCGACGATGAAGTGGTCATTGAGCCCATCGCAGACGACGATACTCCTCCGCCAGAAGGTCCTTTGATACGACAAGCTGTTGCGTTTCCCTGGAATCCTTCTAGTACTTCGGTTGTCAAACCGAGCTTGGGCTTGTATCAGCCAACTCCTGCACCTGCACCCAACAAATTTCTACCTGGGCAAGAAGTTCCTGTCCCCCCACCGCCCCCCAAGCCGGCGAAACCGCGTAAAACAAAGAAGAAGGCGGAACCGCGAAGCTATTCCTCCCAAACCAACCGCTTTCGAGTCACCTCATATGACCCGACTCCGGTGGAAAAGCCAGCGCTTACGATGGGGGAAGGCCCGTACGCGTCGTTATATCGCGCAAGTCACATGGGCTCTCAAGATGCAAATGCAAATGAGAAGAATGAGGTCTCTCAGGACCAGCAAGTGATAGAACAGCCAGTAGAAGAAACCAGCGCCACTGACCCAACACCTGTGGCCTCCACTTCAAAGGCAAAGACAACGGCTTCTAAGGGCAAATCTAAGGATACCTCGGCCAAGGGCAAAGTCTCCAAACCCAAAAAGAGCGAATCTAGTACTCCTGGACCATCAAATCCGGTTTCAGATGCTGCAGAACAGCCTGAAGCAGGACCGTCGCGGGAAACATACTATCGACGGGATTACGATGCTTCACTAGATGACTCCGGCCAATCCTTCGTTGGAAATTCTCCTCACGGTCGGAGCATGCAAGGTATGGGATTCAAGACTTCTGAATTCATTGGAGTTAAATCCTTTTTATTCCACTGAATATACAGTTAGCCAGCGGACCAGGTCAGATCTCAGGCTTGTGACGCTTCTAATCGAAGAGCGACGCGGGGCCGTTCGGGACGACCAGCTGGCAGAGGTGCGCGTTCCGCTGCGAGACAGCGAGAATATCGAGTTGGACGGATACTGGGCCAAAGCTGAGGATATCGTGCGTCTCGTATTCGATTCAATCGTCATCATCATCAAACCTTTGGCAGTGTCGACACCTTCAAGCAAGTCCGTCCAGAATTGATGGTAATTTTATTTCTATTATTTTGAGCTCATTTTATCGTGCCCTCAACAATGTTCGTCAGGGCCAGCGAAAGTTTACGTGTTGAGAGGCAAATACAAACAGATCGTCCTGAAAGTGACTGCAGACAACAAGGATGAATATGTAGATGCCAATGTTGTCGTCACTAACCTCCGTACGGTGGAGGTTATCGTTGAACATGTAGACATCATTTCTTTGGTCGTTTTCTTCGCCCCTGACTCAATCCATAGGTATTGCCTCCACCGCCTGTGCCTGTGAGAATGTATCCACCGCAAGAGTCGTGGCCACCACCAGAACCGGCCCACTATTATCCACCTCAAGGGAATCCATACCCTTCTTATACAGCCGAGCATCCCGTCCACCATCGACAGCAAAACAGCAGGAAACGGCGTCATTCACCGATGGACGACGAAAGAGATAGATTCACGACCCGTCAATGGACTCCATCGACTCTGGATTCGTCGCCTCGCGATGATAGAACGCCATCCCGCCCTTCCACGTCTTACCCCCAACACGCCTTCAACCCGGGCGTTCCCGACCCAAGAATGCATGTCCCAGAGCATTACCCAACTTCCCGTCATGCGGGCTCGTCGCGTAATAATCGCAGTCGCAGTATTGAATCAATTTCCTCGAGCTCAGAGGATATGGAGGCGATGCACGAGCGGGTGACTCGAGAGGTTGATCAAATTATACAGCAGGAAGACACTTGGGATCAGTTTTTTCGATGGCATGGCAAGCCGAGGAGCGTACTTGTCATGCTGAAGGAATATCAGATAGTGCAAGGGTTTGTGGATAAATGGGTCGGAAAGCAGACTCCGTCTGGGGCGCGGATCGAGAAGGTCAGTAACTGTTTTTCTCGCCCGTCAGGATAGTCACGGCTCATCAACACCATCCTTGAATTTTTAGTCGCATATTGGACAGGCCCTGAGTATCGGCGACGGCGATCCTGCTGAGCGCGATAAATACATGAGCGACTGCGCGGAAACGACGCAGCTGCTCGCGCAGTATGGACCGGAGGGGACGCGACTGCAGGACCCTGAAGTAAAAGAACGGACGCTTGATGATAGCCAGCCTGGCTACAATGCTAAGCCTGTTCGCGGGCTGTTGAGGTTATTGCGAAAAGTGGATCAGGAGTGGAAAGCTGCTCATTCTTAATGTATACCGTAACCTAGTGTATTTTTTGTGCTCTTCGATTCGTTCGGTTCGCAAACTCTTCGCTTACCCGGGACATGCCGATCATTGATACATTCTCACGTACTTCTTCGCCAACGACGCGAAGGGCGTCGGAGCCCATTCGCAAGACGTCTTCAGCGCAGCCACTCGAACTCCAAGAGATGTCCAATAGAGCTGGACCTTCCCAATCAGTACACGACTACACTGAAGGGGCGTCTGCCATCGACATCGACTCGGCCGCAGCAAACAACAGACGCTCAAGACGCGATTCCCAATACAGCGCGCTATATGCAGAGAATGGAGATGGTTCTATGTTCAGGTATGAACTGGAGGTTTTCTGTAAGGATGGGACCGCCTAACGCCGCCCGCAAGTGGTCCCGCCCACTCCGCCATGTTCAACCCGAGCAGGTGAATATATTTCCATATTACACGCGCTTTTCTGGCTAAAGTGTCGAAGTGTGTCCCGTATGGCCCATATCGAGCCTTCCAGGAGGAGCACTAGCAGTTGGTCACGCTCGCGTAGACGAAGTATGGACTCTAGTGGCTCGACAAGGCGTCCCCTCAGTCGGAGGTCAACCGAAGATAGCCAGTTTTCGGCACAGAGTCCAGATGTTGAACAGGATACCGATATTGAAGAGGATTACCTAACTGAATCTCGACGACAGACGACGTCGTCCACTCCTCCACTAGCCCGATCCGGCGTGTTCGAGAGTATTGCGAGTCTTTTTACAAGTGCACCTCAAGCAGCTGAGGCGGTCCCTCGGAGGCGACCCTCTTTCCGGTCTTCTGGCTCTGCCGGCCGCTACTCTAGACGAAGCCGGCACTCAGATGTCGGTTCCGAGCACGCTCTTGATTTAGAAAATGAAGATGGAGAGGAACGCTGGGGCTATTCCTCTGGAGAAGAAGATTTTTCGGATGAATCGGAGTCAGGACGCTCAATGGCAACCAACATGTCTGTTCCTGCAAGCATGGATTACGATTCTGAGCCTCCCTCTCCCAACACTGGTCAAGGTCTTCCTCTTCTTGCTTCCGATCAAGTCTTCGGCCATGAGACGCGTATCGACATGGATATGTCTCTCGCTTTCCTCGACACACCACCGCCTCCCGGCCCACCCAGCCGACAGATATTGTATATACCCGATGAAGACGCTAATATTCGATTTGTAGGATACGAAACGATCTGGTGGCGAGAGATAGTATGGAGAGTGTGTTGTGTAGCGACCCTGGGAGCTCTTGGTCTGCTAGGACACTGGTTTCCTCAATTCTGGCTTCGGTGGGTTGCGCGCGAGAAAGCCTTCCAGGATGCATCCAATGGATTTGTCGTTATAGAGGTATGGCAACTCATTTCATGCACTATTTCGGTATGTGACGTCGACAAGTCGGCCCATAGAGATATCACCTTGTTTCGAATTCAATCTTTGGACTATCCATACCCAGTCTCCACTGTTTTCCCTGCTTCGGCCGATGCACCACAGTCGGCATCTACAATAGGCACTCTACTCGTTGTCGACTATCGCTATTCGAGATTCGCCTTGGATCCTAGGACTGGCTTATTTACCATGATCAGGTTTGTTCTTATCTGTAGGGCGTTTGAACTTCAAGGACTTATTGCCGTAAATAGGGATTGGAGGGATCATTCGTGGTCGGGGACACAATTTGTTCAGAGCGGTATGGAAACCGCAGCTCGGCAGCAGCGACTCACTTTGTTCGGCAAAAACGAGGTGGATATAAACGGCAAGTCGATAGTGTCGCTCTTGGTCGATGAGGTACCTCTATGTATCGTCCCATCCAATTTGACTAAGTATAACCGTGTGACAGGTCATCCATCCTTTCTATGTCTTCCAGATCGCCAGCATACTGTTATGGTCCCTCGATGATTATTATTACTACGCCTTCTGTATTTTCTTCATCTCCGTCTTCAGTATATCTACAACACTCATCGAAACCAAAAGGGTGAGGAATAGTTCAATCCAGACGCGCACAATAACATGAACCTCCACAGACAATTTCCCGAATGCGCGAAATGTCCCGCTTTTCATGCGACGTTGACGTGTTGGTGGATGGATTATGTAAGCAAGTCGCGAACCCTACCCAATTTTCGTACTGAAAACAGTCTCAGGGGTCACCCGGGATTCAGCGCAACTTGTCCCTGGGGATCTAGTCAATATCTCCACCTCTCAGATGTCTCTCATTGCCGCCGACATGTTCTTACTTTCGGGAGACGCCATCGTCAATGAAAGCATGTTGACCGGAGAGAGTGTGCCAGTCAGTAAGGCTCCTGCCAAAGATGAGGACCTCGTACGGTGGCGCGACATGAAAGGCGAGGCTTCAAAAAGTTTTCTCTATGCAGGAACACGGGTTGTGCGAATTCGAGGGACATTCACTGTTGATGGAGGTCCTGGGCAGCCTGCTCTTGCCTTGGTTGTTCGAACAGGTGAGAATAATTATTCTCCTTGCGGTGTATTATTCGTCAACATTCGCCAGGGTTCAATACGACCAAAGGAGCACTGATCCGGTCCATGCTCTATCCTAAACCTATTGGTTTCAAATTTTATCGTGATTCTGTCCGATTCATTGGCGTCCTTGCTGGGATCGCGGGGATTGGCTTTTGTTTCAGTGCCGTACAATTCGTGAGGCTCGGCGTAGGTTCTCACTTTTCTGACCGTTCTGCTTTGTTTGACGTTGCGAAGGTCAAATGGCACACCATCGTTATCCGTGCGCTGGATCTTATCACTGTCGTGGTCCCACCTGCTTTGCCCGCTACCTTGTCCATCGGTACCAGTTTTGCTATAGCGCGACTGCGGAAACACGGCATATTCTGCATCTCTCCCAGTCGGGTCAATGTTGGGGGCAAGGTCAACGTGTGCTGTTTCGACAAAACGGGGACTCTGACTGAGGATGGTCTCGACATTCTCGGCGTACGTGCACCTGACCGGAACGTCCAGCGCTTCGGAGAGCTCCTCGACGATGTACGTGATTTACCACTGGGCAACGAAAAGGCGACCTTCCTGCATGCTTTGGCAACTTGTCATTCGCTGAAGATGGTCGATGGTACAATCATTGGTGATCCGCTCGATGCCAAGATGTTTGAATTCACTCGCTGGATGTTGGAGGAGGGCCGAGTCGCGGGGACTGGAGTTATCAAGGCGAAGTCGGGGACGGTGCTGGAGCAAACTGCGTTGGTGCAGACGGTTGTCCGGCCTCCTGGTAGCGCACAATTCAAGCTCGAAGATGCTCTCAAAGGCGCTGCTAAGGTGAGCCCCATGTTGTTGCCATTGAAATACCTCTAACTTGCCCAGCATGCTCATTTCCTAGAATTGGGAGTCATTCGGACCTTCGAGTTTGTATCGGCGCTGCGCAGGATGAGTGTAGTCGTGAAACGACTTCGAAGCTCAAGCATGGAGATATATGTGAAAGGAGCGCCCGAAGTTATGACAGAAATTTGTGACCGCGAATCTCGTGAGCGTTGTAGCCTTCCTTCAGTGTGGAACCTAGCCCTAAATGCTCCCCAAGTTCCGCACGATTACGATGACTTACTTTCCTACTACACCAAGCGTGGTTATCGGGTCATTGCGATTGCAGGGAAGAGCATAGAAGGACTGTCGTGGCTGAAGGCACAGCGAATGAAAAGGGAACAGGCGGAGTCTGGGCTTCGTTTTCTTGGACTGATCATCTTTGAAAATAAACTCAAGCCTGGTACAGCACCGGCCATCCATGCTCTACGTTCAGCCCACCTTGCATGTAGGATGATCACCGGTGATAACCCGCTCACAGCTGTCAGTGTTGCCCGAGAGTGTGGGTTAATAAATCCCGCGGCACATGTCTTTTCGCCCATGTTCATACGAGGTCCAGATTTTCATTTGCACCCTGTATTTGATTTTTTTTAACTCGAGACAGGCAATGAAAACTCTCCCAATGCGGCACTGGAATGGTCATGCATGGATGAATTTGCCTGGAAACTGGATATGTATACCCTCAAGCCCTTGACGCCTCCTCAACACTCGAGTGAAATTGACTACCAGGACTACGCACTTGTCGTGACGGGGGATGTGTTCCGATGGTTAATAAACCACGCTCCCCTAGAGACACTGCAACGTGTGAGTCCCCGCTGAGTAGCCTCACGCACTCTTTGTTCATGACTTTTCATCAAGATGCTTGTGAAGACGCAAATATTTGCAAGGATGTCTCCTGACGAGAAAAATGAAGTGGTCGAACGTCTGCAATCGCTAGGATATACCGTTCTCATGTGCGGAGACGGTGCGAATGATTGTGCTGCATTGAAGGCAGCAGACGTCGGCATCTCACTGTCGGAAGCGGAAGCCAGCGTTGCTGCACCTTTCACTTCCAGCACCCCCGATATTGGCTGCGTTATAGAGGTCATAAAGGAAGGGAGAGCAGCGCTGGTTACCAGTTTCAGTTGCTTCAAATACATGTCAGTGAACGAACTTTCGCCTTTGAGTGCTAGCTGCTGATTCTCAATGTTCGTGCAGGGCATTGTATTCAATGATTCAGTTTACCTCCGTGACTCTGCTTTACTCGTTCGCTTCGTCGCTGGGTGACTTCCAGGTTAGGATTTTTTATCAATTCTGTGTAGTCTCGCTGATCTATTAATAGTTCCTATACATTGATCTTTTCATTATCATACCCGTTGCTGTTGCCAGTGCGTAGAATTGCCGTCGCTCTCCGGCAACCTGCTCACAGAATTTAGTGGGACGAACATTACCCTACCCCAGAATACACACAAAACGACCAACAGCAAGTCTGGTCTCCAAGAAAGTGCTAGCAAGTCTTGTTGGCCAGATTGTGATTACAAGCAGCGTACAACTCTGGGGCTATTTATGGGTCCGGAATCAACCATGGTAAGTGCTGTGCGGTTGTTGCGTCGCTGGGTTGATGACATATACATAGGTACACTCCGCCGCCTGCTTCCGACCCTGAGTCGGACGGAAATCGTTTAGAGTCCACGAACTATGAAAACTCGACATTATTTTTATTGTCATGCTTCCAGTACGTCCTGGTTGCTGCCGTGTTCAGTATTGGGCCGCCGTATCGAAAATCAATGTGGACGAATGGTGCGCGTGGGATTAACTTGATCTGCCACTTCTATTTCTGACCGGCTGAATTTGGGTGGTTACAGGCTGGCTGATGGGCTCCCTCCTACTGTTGACAGCGCTCAACACCCTTGTTTTGCTAGCACCTCCCGAAGTCGTCTCAGATCTGTTAACACTGATGCCCCTTCCGAATCATGGCCGAAGTGTTTTGCTTTTTGGCGCCGTGGTGAATGCGGTGTTGTGTATGTGTTTCGAGCAGTGGGGAGCGGGGACGGTGGCGGTCATTGCTGGTCGGATAGGAAAGGTGATGCACGGATGGCGAGGGCGACGATGGGATGGGAAGAAGGTGTACAAAGCGGTGGAAGGAGGGATGGGAGGCTGATGTCCGAAATCAACGAGGGTCTAGACTTTGGAACGAGAGCGAGTGATCGCCATGGCCGGCATAGCGATCAAATGTTTACGGTTGTTGGTAGTAACGGAGTTGTAGCAGCACATTTCTTCCTCCTCCTCCTCCTCTGCCTGGTCATTTCTGCCCCGGGGGCCCTTCCTATCTTTTATTCTTCTCCACTGTTCAAGAAACCGTCGAGAATCCGCAGGAAACGGCCTCTACGTTTCATTTAGACTGCCTTTTCGTCAATCTCTTTCGCCATGCTATCTCTACGCCCAAACTATCTGGCTTTCCTCTTCCTCTCCTTCCTCGCTCTCTCCCCAGTAAATGCAGCTCCAGTAGTTGTCAGCCGCCAGACAGATGGACAGACTACCACCGTTATGACCCAATCAACGACTTCGACGTGCGTGGACTACATCTCTGCCACCCGTACACATATACTGATATATGTGTATCTATCCATACAGTCCTGCGGGCGATATGACCCAGACATGTGTCATAACACTCACCCCGATTAAAGACGACCAGGGCAATGATGCGGTTCGCCAAGTCAAAACTTGCAAGTTAACAATGGGCGGCGTGAATAATAGCGGTAACAACGGGAACAACGGCGGCACCAATGGTGGGAACGATAACGGTGGCGGGAACAATGGCGGCGATGCTTCCTCGACCGCGGCAGGAGACAATGGCAATGGCGGATCTGCCACCGACTCGT
The DNA here is from genome assembly GCA_037176885.1 of Favolaschia claudopus. NCBI lineage: Eukaryota > Fungi > Basidiomycota > Agaricomycetes > Agaricales > Mycenaceae > Favolaschia > Favolaschia claudopus. The sequence goes on from JAWWNJ010000077.1 coordinate 42,131, forward strand.
CAGGTTCTGCATCGACCGCGTCCTCTGGTGGCGGTATCATCGTCAACGTGAGTGGCCTGTCTTCGGATTAATTGCATTATGGCTAATTTTGTCCAGGGTGTTTCCTCCGTGTCCGCCACTCCCACCGATTCTGCAGGAGGTGCAGCTTCCACCGATTCCGCCGGAGGCGCAGGAGGTGCTAACTCGGCGTCTGCCACGCCCACCCCCGGCGCCCCCGCTGAAGCAGGCGCTGCCGCGGTCTCTGCGGGTGTACGTTTGCTTGGCTCAATCTTGGATTAGTTTTCACTGATTGTTCTCAGGAGCTTACATCGATCCCTCTCACCGCCGTCAGCACAGGGGGTGTTTTGCCCACAGGCGCTGCAGCAGCTGCTGACCAGTCCCCCTCCCCGTCTTCGTCCTCATTTACTGTTCCTGGACAGAAAATCCAGGTCTTGCCTATTGGTTTGGGAGTGTTCGCTGGTATCTCTGTGATTGCTTTGATTGTCGTCGGTCTCGTTACATACGAGCGTACGAAGTACCGCAAAGCCTTCCGTGCAAGGAAGCTTGCGGAATCGGGAGCCGGTATGGGTTACGGAGGGATGGCGTAAGTTGTTCAAAGGTTTATAGCTTCAGTCCTCTGACAATTTCTCGTTGTAGGCAACGCTAAATCGGCTTTCTAATTGTCTTTGCACCTTACCTAGTGTGTTTGATCTTATTCAAGTTGACCTGAAGCGATCATGTGGTGTATTCGATTTGAGCACTGTACTAATAGTTATGGCAGACTTCGTCGCTGCATGGATTTTTATACCGTACATTTCTTTTTCCTTTCGCATCACATGGGCTTTCCGTGTGCAGATGTGCGAAGCTAATGACAACTCTGTAATTACTAGCGCGCACTTAGACAACAGGGACTATGGAGGACTTGCCAGGACTTGCTAATGTACCGTGGACGGTATTATGACTGCGAGAGAACTAATCGAACTAATTGGAGGAGATCACAGGCTATCGCAGGAGAATATGGTTGAAAGTTTAAATTTCTGCTAAGCGTCCAATTTTTTGTTCTTGGCAGTGAGCTCGAGATGCGCAGGAACAGTCCACAAAAGCCTGGTTGACGCTTTGACACTTCAAGCTTCAAGCGTGACTCGAAACACCTCTCCGAGATACAACTTGGATCTTGAGCTTGCGCTGAATCGCCATTTTAGAATCTCTACATCCTTCCTTCCACAAACGCATCTGAATCTCCCGGTAAATCAGCCGTAAGTTAAGTGAAGTATGCATGAGTCCCGGCCATACATCAGCGTACACGTCGCTCATCTCTGAGATTCGGTCTCGTTCGGACTACCCTTTCAATCGTACCACCACCATCTAGTGGTGCCTGAAACTATTGCGGCTTCGACATGAATTCTACGGGCTTGAGATCTGTTGATAGGTGCAAGATGTTCCGCGAAACGACCAACTCTCCCATAACTCACATCGGGGGCTAGGCTTGTTATCACCTTTCTTGTGGACAATTCTATCGAGTGGTACATGGATCGTCGAAGCATCTACTTGAACTTTTGTCGTGATCTTCTCAACGATTAGGCTCACAAAACTTCCGGCGGGATTCACCCACGAATTGCCTCAACATCTTCAGCAAAGAAATCCGCCCTTGCATCGCCATCCCGTTACCGGTACGTACATGGCTGCGATTGTTTCCAGCCATTATCTTTACATGCTTTGCTTCCAGGCGTTCCCGTGCTAGACTTTGATGGTTTTGTTGACTTCCACAGACCGAGATCTCAACTTGATCTGCGTACCTAGGTATTTGCTGTGGTGCTCATGGATTCTCTGCCTTGATTGTACGAATCTACGCATCTACTACGAACGGACGAACGACATAACCGCTGCAGGAAACACAAATCTCCGGAGAGGAAGCTCACCTTACTCTGTTCGATACTGGTCCAGATACGCAGAGTCTGGCGAGGAATGTCAAGGCGATGCAGGTCCCAGTGGAGCGTATTTCACGCGTAATCACCTCTCACTGGCACGGTAGCTCTAGCTCTTCCCTTTGAGTTGAATCCTCTTCACAAGTGGAATGTAGCCGATCACACGGGCGGCTTGTTATCCCTCCTTGACCTCCGTAAAGACCAAGGCCCCAAGTGCATCGTAGACTGTCATCCTGACCGACCTATTTCCCGAGGTACATCTCAAACTTGTTCGGGTTGTTTCACTCTTGATTATAGAGCAGGCATGGCGCGAGGGCCGTTGTACGACACAGTCTTTGGTGCCTTACCAGACGACCCCTCATTTCAACAGATCGAAGCCGCAGGCGGAGTGGTCGAAACCCATGTTGATGGCCATGCTGTCGCCGGCGGTGGTGTCTGGGTTAGCGGGGAGATTCCAAGAATCACATCCTTTGAAGGCGGAATCCCCGGCGGCATGCGCTGGGTAGAAGAGGGGGGCGGCCACTGGATAGCCGATGAGGTATTGCAACTTTTTATTCCTTGACCAGTAGTTGAACTGAATCGCGCTTCGTGAGCTCATCATGGACGAGCGGTATACGGCGATAGACGTTGTTGGGAAAGGTCTTGTGATCTTCAGCGCGTTCGTCTTGCTTCTGCGAAGTCTGCCGCCCATTACTGATATTACTTAGATGCTCGCACGCTGGCATCGTGAATGTTGTTCGCGATGCAGTGGCCAAATTCTCGAGGCCGGTCCATATGGTGCGTCTTTTCAATTTGACGCAGAGCTTGGCTTTGTGAAACTTACCATCTTCCAGATAATAGGCGGCCTTCATCTCTCCCCGCCGGATTGTGCTGATCGAATCGAACCGACAGTCGCATTTCTGTCGCAACAAATGACACCAGCACCAAACTTCGTTCTCCCGATGCATTGCTCAGGTTTCCAATCCAAGGTTGAATTGGAAAAGGCGTTCGGGGAAGGGTGTGTCCCAGCCGGTGTTGGCATGAAAGTCGAAGTGTTGGGAGACAGACAATTTGAGGCGCGCTTATTACCAACTAAGGTCGTCATTTGAGATTCAGAAGGTATATTGAGGTTCGTTAAAGCGATATCATTACTGTATGCTCCCCATACTCAGAACAAAGAAAGGTCCAATCATAATAAAATATATGTAAGGGTCAGCAAAGAACCTGAACACCCGTCTGCCTATCCCAGATATCTCCAAATCAGGTAGAAACAGAAAAAGGTGAATACAGCACCGCCTAAGAAGATGTACATATCTTGTGTACTGGAACGCCATGAGCAAGCACCTGTACGAACAAGATGCAAACGTACCTTCTTCGCTCGATCCACCCAATAACGTCGCGACTCAGTCCAAGGGTGTTTGCAGCATCTAACAATCGTCTATGCGTCCCTTTGAGCATGTTCCTCTGGTCCCGCAAGTTGTCCAGCACTTCTCTTCCCTGGTTCAAGAAATCGTCTAACCGCGCGCCGGTGTTTTGTATGAACGTATGTTCATCCAGAGCGTGCTGTTCTCTAGTTCCAAAACTCGGCTGTGGTGTGGGCGTTCGGAAAGGCGATTCCGCGTGCTGGTCACCCTGGGGCCGCAGGCCAGGATGGAGCGACTCTGCGGGGGTTGTTTGGAAGCGGCGTCGCGTATCTGAAGCGGAGGAAGAGGTAGAGGCGCCTGTTATGAGGTCAGCTCGCTGTGCGGCGGCTTGCTGTTGTAGCTTTGGTTAGTCAAGTGCTCGAAAACGAATCGGAATTTTACATCTGCAGAAGCCTGTGCTTTGAGCTGTTCGAATTGTGTGCGCAATTCCATGTAATCCGCCCTGAATTTCTGTACGCGCCTGTATTACGAACGTGGCGTTAAAGCCTTGTATGCATGAATCAAAGCCGAAGAGCGAACATTTGAGCCTTCTCTTGTTTAGCCTTTATTATCTCTCGTTTCGCCATAGAGTCGTAGTCGTCAACGGTGCGGTTCATTGCAGCAAGAGATGCTGATATCTGCCCTAACAAAAATTGACACGAAGTGTTTCTTGTAAGATTTAGTTTGCTGATGGACTGGAGCCACGCGCACCCAGAAGAGCCGGAGAGTGCTCGCCACTGCGTAGGCGCTCCAAGTCAGCCTGCAGTGAACTAGTTTGCCGTACGCCGGAAGTATATAACGAGTTCATTGTGTTGAACGAGCAAAGGAATAGAGGCAAAAGCAAGTGGTAGTCTCAGACTCTGTAGTGACTAGCCTCGAGGTGGCAGTAGTAGAAAGAGAACAAGCTGGATCCACGCGCAGTCGAGACACGTTGAGCGTACGTTGAGAATGGCGGAAAATGGTAAAGCGCGTCACGAACGGTCACAGTCACGGTCGCGTACTTGCACGAAAAACGCGAGTTCAAAATTTGATTCACATGCTCTGGATAAACGGCCGGACACGCTACTGTATTATGTAGTTGAAATTCCCTGCGACCTGAATTGCAGTCTTTGGAGCGGGAGCGCGAAGAGTCGCAGATCGTCGAGGTAGCAACTCGATGGTGGTTGGATCGGGAACGCAACAAGTTTGTTGCATCCGAGCTCAATTGAGACTTATCTGCGACCGCCATTTCCCCGCTTTTTGGATGTACCTTTTTTTCGACTAGCCTTACCGCCAGCTAGCTCCGCTTTTTCAGTCCTCCGTGCCCGCTGCTTCGTGCGTTGTGCTTTCCTGGCATCTTTCGTTTCGTAACGAATCTTTTTGGGTTTGTTCTTCTTCGTCGATCGCTCAGCTTTTTCTTTGGGCGTAACCGTGGGTTCCACTGAGGAAGACGGAATTTTGGGCTCTGATTTGGGGACGGCGGGCGGACCGTGAATGAGGGTATCGGGGTCGAAGTCTTCCACGACTGTCACCGTTGCCAGCATGTCTTCGTCCTCGTATTCTTCCTCCATCTGTTTGCCTTTACCCTTACCGACGGCAGCGGATATGCCAGTCCATTCCTCGTCTTCATTGAGGTCTGAGAGATGCGTCTAATGAGTTGAGGATTGTGTATCAACGATAATTGCACACCGTCGACGGTGGCGCCATACGCCTGTTCCACTTGAGCAGCATTTTCTATGGCTCGTTCCCGCAATTCGCGACGTTGCTGCCATCGTTGATTATGTTGAGATGAACAAGTGGGCTCGGAGTGATTGACTGACTGACCTCACGCCTTGCTTCTAGACGTTCTTGTTTCTCTCGTTCGACAGCCTTTTTCCGAGCTGCGTCTGCCTTTGCTACCTTGCGTTTGTGAAAGCCGGTAAGAAACTCCCTACAGTACCGAGCCCAAAACTTGGTGAGATCAAGAAACGAGACGGGTGTTGCGTGCGGACCTGCGCGCGTCGTCGTCGAAGAGAATCTCCTTAATTTGTGCGGCCTTTGCACGTTTCTTTGCAGCAATGGCGACATGAGAACGAGTCAAGGATGCGATGTTGTGGTTGTTCATAATGTTAAGAAGCAAGTTTACTGATTTGGAGGTTTACCGCATTAGGATTCTCTCCTTTACGAACTCATATAAGATTCGATAACGCCGCAAATGATTGAACTCACCGCTTGCTTTACGGTCTTCCACCCACAGTCCTTTGTCTGCCATCCCTTCCTTTGTTCCCCATGTTCTCATATCGCCATCCCTGGCACTCCCACCTCGCTTTCCCCCCGGCCAACCCCCATCTGTATCCCCCGCCTCCTCCTCCTGTCTCCCACAAAGTCTGGATCCTCGATTGCAAGGCTTGTGGAATGTTTCTCACCAATCGCGGTATGAAAGTGTGTTCTGCTCGCCTCGCTCAGCTCGTGGTCTCTTGGTTGATTTGTTTTGCACTAGGCGGTCCTTCTGCTACGTCCCAACGTCGCCCTGTATTCCTCCGACGCGTTACCTGTGAATTGTTCGGCGTATACTTCCAATCCTCAGGTCTTGCGCCCCGCCACAACTTGTCCCTCTTCCTCTGGACACGCCCCGCGTACTTGCGAATGCCTCACCCAGACGTTGTGCTGCCACGGTTGCGGAAGCGCTATAGGTTACATGATAGTAATACCGGTAAACCTCGCATTTTCCTTGCTTCGATGACGCTAATCTCAATGATATTCAGTGCGCTCAATGCACGTCTTCCATCAGCATCACCAACCGAAGTACCAACGGCCATCGATTCGTTTTCCATTCCTCTGAGATCAAGAGCACAGAGCGACTCTACGTCTCCAACGAACCTGGTGTTATCCTGGCTGAGGCGGCCCCTGCCTACTCGCCCCCACTCCTCACACCGTATACGGCTTCTGCTTTGCACAACGGGCTGTTTCGTGTTCCCCGCTCGTCTGCGTTTCACTCTCATTCCCAGTCTCCTTCGGCAGGTGCCGCATATTCGGAATACCTGCCAACACCTCCGCTGGAGATAGATGACGAGTCTCCGCCGCCGTCTGATTCTTCGTCGCCGACACTGTCTTCCTTCCCCTTCGATGGCAGTCATTACCCCGTGGATTCTCTGTATCCGGGTCCTCATCCGGCTCTTGTTCACACTCATTATCCCCACTTGAATCGTACACACGGACCCATCCCATCTCACAACCGAGCTACATCCGCGGTGTCTTCCGATTCGAGCATCTCGAGCCTGCCGCCTCTCATTCCTGCGTATGGGCTACCGGGAGAGCAGTCGGAGGCTCCCATTATACCGGCGCTGCAAGCTGGAGATGTGCTCTATTGGCATCACCTGGTCAAGCACGGAGAAATTCCCGGTGTGATGGAAGATGTGCGAGCCCGCCGCCACAGTCTGGCTATCAAGGTAGAGAAGACGAGGATGCATTTCGACCGGTGATCCGCGGGCGTCGTTGAACAGGCTTGGAGAATGTCTTCTACGAGGAGCATACCTCTTCACGAACACGAACGATGAATCCGCCACGATAAACTTTGAACGCTCCTTTATGTCGGTCTTGGATTTCTTCTCTCTCTTGCATTTCATTGTACATTGTAAACCACCCGCATCGTCTGTTTATTCCCTCGATTTATTCAATCTGTACTGTTTAGTAGGATGTATGATATATCAGTAGTTAGCGAACCCGGTGCGACAGCCGTCCTGCGGCAGAAGTGTTCAACGGTCAATGTCTGTTCAAGGTGAAATACAGACCAAATACAGACAATGAATTAGTGGCGCAAGGGTCAGTCGAACTCGAATTGCATTCAATGAGGTCTGGTCTTGCGAAATAACGACTCGGACGCGTGTCCGTCGCCGAAGGGGAGATTACGAATCATGTGATCGCGTTCTTTCACCTTCCCACTTCCTGATTTTTGGGTTCGCGCGTCCATATATCGAGCACACCAGTTGATTCTGCTTCTTGTATGCTGCAGCGACTGCAGCCTAGCGGGGACGAGTGAGGAGACCCGCCGACCAGCCGAATTTGCAATAATGAGTCGATTGTGTTGGGATCAAAGTTGATAAGGACGGCGACGAGCCAATCAACAGCACACATTCGTCTCTTTCTCTCTCCCCTCATCATCTCAGTCAGTAACCCGCTTCCCTCCTCCAACGCCCCGTCCTCATCTCTCCTCCTCAGAACAACCCACTACACCATGCAGATCTTCGTCAAGTAAGCTCTCTTGACTTCCTCAGTTGTCATGTCGTTGACCTTGACTGTATCGCTCAGGACTCTCACTGGAAAGACCATCACCCTCGAGGTCGAATCCTCCGACACGATTGATAATGTCAAGGCCAAGATTCAGGATAAGGAGGGGTGAGTCGTTAACGACCTCGATGCTGACGCAGCAAACTGACACGTTCTCTACAGCATCCCCCCTGACCAACAGAGACTCATCTTTGCTGGGAAGCAGCTCGAGGACGGGCGCACCCTTTCTGACTACAACATTCAGAAGGAGTCCACCTTGCACCTTGGTATGTCGACTAGATCGTATCCGCATGCGTTCGAACGCTCATAGCCACCAGTCCTTCGTCTGCGTGGAGGCATGCAGATCTTCGTCAAGACCTTGACGGGCAAGACCATCACTCTCGAGGTCGAGTCGTCTGACACCATTGACAACGTCAAGGCCAAGATTCAGGACAAGGAGGGCATTCCTCCCGACCAGCAGCGTCTCATCTTTGCCGGCAAGCAACTCGAGGATGGGCGCACTCTTTCCGACTACAACATTCAGAAGGAGTCCACTCTCCACCTTGTCCTCCGTCTTCGTGGTGGAATGCAGATCTTCGTCAAGACCCTCACTGGGAAGACCATCACCCTTGAGGTCGAGTCGTCTGACACTATCGACAATGTCAAGGCGAAGATCCAAGACAAGGAGGGTATTCCCCCGGACCAGCAGCGCCTCATCTTCGCGGGCAAACAGCTCGAAGATGGACGCACCCTCTCTGACTACAATATTCAGAAGGAGTCCACTCTCCACTTGGTCCTTCGTCTCCGTGGTGGAATGCAGATTTTCGTCAAGACGTTGACCGGCAAGACGATCACTTTGGAGGTTGAGTCGTCCGATACGATCGACAACGTCAAGGCGAAGATCCAGGACAAGGAGGGCATCCCGCCGGACCAGCAGAGGCTCATTTTCGCTGGAAAGCAGCTCGAGGACGGGCGCACTCTCTCGGATTACAACATCCAGAAGGAGTCCACCCTCCACCTTGGTAGGTTTTATTTTCCAATCTCTCGCACTTTACTGACTGTCTCTGCAGTCCTGCGTCTGCGTGGTGGTCTCTAAATCTTCGTTGTCGTCGTATAATTGGATTTGGTTGTTGTAACGAACTTTGTATAGCATGAAGGCAGAATGATGACGATGTATATGTGAAACAGCGTGAACAAGGGTGAAACACCGCCGTGTGGCTAGCCAGTCCGTGGTCCGCGATGAGAGGAAACCGATTTGTGATGGGATGGGTGACAAATGGTAACGCGGTGCTTTGTGACGGCGTTTCTGCTTGTACACTCTGTGGCCAGTCGTGAGTATACCGACTGGCCGAGCCCTTGTCCCTTTTTATACCTCCTCCTCTTCGCTCCTACCGCCATGACCGGCATTGACTGCATCTCCTACTACCCGGGCAAGATTCCATGGCGCCCCACGAAAATAATGAATATGCGCGACCTATCCAAGGATGATGACTTTCTCAGCCATCTCCTCGTCGAAAAGCTCGGCACTGGAACTGTACCCCTTCTCGTTCACAAGATGGACTCGTCTCGCAGACTCCCAAAGACGGACGCTAACGTCCTCCTTCTCATTGTTCGACGCGTGCGTTCATTCTTCTTGTCTACTTCCTGCCCCCTTCGACGCGCCTTACGACCCTTTTCGTGTATTTTCACAGCTGGTCGCCACCAAAGGTCCCGTACAGCTCGTCACGCGTCAGGCTGTCGACGAGCTCCTCGTGTACGTGGCGTTCGCTTCCCCCTCGCCCAATACTCACTCTCCGACTAGCCTCTCTCCCATCCGCTACTACCTCAAGGGGTACAGTCAGAAGCAAATCAACGCGTTCGCCACGTGCGTAGAGCTCTAGCTTTCTGCTGGTCGGCACCTGTCCCTAACTACTCTGTCATGCAGCCATGCGTCTCGATATTTCGAGCTATATCACCCGTCAGGGTGCATTGAAATCGCGCACACCTCTCGCTACTCCCACCATACTGGCAAGTCCGAGCTATGTATTCTCGCCACGCGCAATCTCCAACCCGGCGCCGTCATCACCGAGCTAAAGGGATCGATGGCCAACTTAACCGACGAAGAGGATAAGGAGCTCAAGCGCACGGATCTCAGGAATTCAGACATCCGCAGAGACTTCAGCGTCATTCACTCGAAGCAAATGAAAAAGAATCATCTGTTCCTGGGTCCGGCCCGATTTGTAAATGTGAGTCCCTTTATCGTGTGCTCGTCCCGCGGACTCTGAGATATTGTGCGCAGCACGACTGTAACAACAACTGCGAACTTTTCCGAGAGGGAAAGTACATCACTTTTCGCGTTCTGCGACCCATTGCTATTGGTGAAGAAATCACCGCTCACTACGGAGACGGCTACTGTAATTACACACCTTTCGTTTTTGGTCTCCCGCCCTGTACTGACATGTCATGTTTCAGTCGGCAGGAAGAATCGGCATTGTCTGTGCGAGACCTGCGAGAAGCGAGGGCGGGGCGGTTACGCACCTGATCACACGGACGACGATCCGCCAATAAGCTCTGATTCAGAGGAGGATTCGGACTCTGATCTAGACTCGGATTCAGACTCGAGTGCTTCTGGGTCTGACACTCCCAAGAAAGCTGGGCTAAACCTGAACGAACGACGGACGCGCCGAGGTGTCTATGCTGTCATGCCCGTTGCCGAGAAGGACGATTCGGACTCGAGTGACGACGATGCAGACGATGTTGCTCCCACTGCGCCCAAGGATATCGTCGGCGGAGGGGAGATTGAACTGCTTGCCGAGGTCGACACGGCTTCTGACTTGACGTCATTGCCACCTTCGCGAGCGCAATCCAATTCGTCTGTGACCGCGGTGGCGGGACCTTCCTCTCTGCCGACACCGGAAACGCCTGGCTCCGCATCACCTGCGCCATCTGCACTCACTTCGCTGTCGCCCGCTCTCACGGCCCGTTCATCATCTGCCCTCACTTCTCTATCATCTGTTGATGACCGCCACTCGACTCCCCAGTCCACACCGTTTCGGTCTATTATCGCTACCCGCGGGCAAAAGTCGAAGGCTTCGACCACGCCAGTTGGGCAGATGTTTTCGAAGCAGTTGATGACACCACCATTATCAGAGGATCCCGACACTCCGACGAAGCGGTTGACCCGCTCCGTCTCTGCTGCCTTGTTGACCTCGAAGCGCGGAACGAGTAATGATAAAGGGAAAGGAAAGGAGAAGGCGTCGAGTGCATCTACACCCGTGCCGACACCAGGTCGAATGAAGAAGAACCAGGAGAAGGCAAAGGATGTTGTTGACGTGAAAAAGGAAGAGCCGGAACCCCGGATATTGAGAGCGCGACCCTCGTTGCCTGCCATGAACATTGAGGCTGCGAAAGAGCCTCCCCCTAAACCCGAAATTCTCAAAGGACCAGATGGAAAACCACTACCAACGTGTTCCACATGCTCAAATATATTGCCGGTTATATCTGTGGATTCAGAGGTCGTTTGGGGGCTCGAATGTTCTACAAAGGGCAAAAAGAAGAAACAGGATTGTCCTAGGTATGTGGATTGTTATGGTCGTTAGCGAGCAAGAGCTGACCATATACAAAGGTGTATTCGCCATTTTGCCATCTATGGTCAAGCATGGCCGAGTCGCATTTCTTTAGATGGCCCTGTGTTTCTGCTTCCAACTCCCCGCGAGGACACGACGCCTGTCGAATCGGCTTCGCGCCGCGTCAATGCGAAGGCGCTTTCGGTTTTGGATCGTAAACTGGCTGCAGCGGCTGCGGATGCGAAATCGCGCAAACGTCAAAGAGAGGAGGAAGAGACTCGTTCACAGCTCAAGCGACGGAAGACGGAGCCCATTCTGCGTGTGGAGACGTCAAAGCTGCACAAAAGAACATACGCGAAGAGGGGCCGCCATAGCATACCTGGCACCAGCGTTCTGCGTACATATGGACGAGCTAGCAAGAAAGCCCGGGAACCCAGGTCACCGTCTCCGTCTCCCAGTAAGGAGGAGGTCGATGAACCCGAATCCGACGTACCCAAGGAAAAGCCGGAGCAGCCCGAACCCCAAGTCCGCAAAAAGAAACAGGCGACCACTCCGCAGCCTACGCTCTCGCGTGCGCAGAGAGCGGAGGAACGGGAGAAAGTTCGGCAGTGGCAGCAAAAAGTGAAGGCAGAAGCTGAAGCTGACAGCGCTGATGAGGACGAGGACTCGGCGAGCTCAGGTCACAAACGTTCCAGTGCCGACGTTGAGGACCTTGAAGATCGCCCCAGGAAGAGAGGGTACTTAGGCAAGGAGCGAGAAATGCCGATGCAAAGGGTCATTCCTCGTCCTTCGTCTGGTTTCCGTGGTGGTCAACTCTTCACAAAACCCAATCCGCTGAACTACGCTCTGCACGCTTGGGCTAGTCCTCTTGTTTCCACCGCATCTTCTTCGGAAGACGAACTGCCCCCTGTGACTCCAGAAGACGAACCGTCCCTCCCTGCCTTCACGGCGCGGTCCAGCATCGATTTGACCTTCAAACCTACTCCGTTCAGTTTTGCTAGACGTCGTTGGGGGTCACACTCATCTCCATCTAATGATGGAACGAGTAGACGCGGAGTCACCAGCTCCCCGGCCTCTGTTGACCATGGTGTTCTTCCCGTGTCTCCGTTAATACGGAACACTGCCGACGATTCTCTGGGTCCGGCGTGGTATCCGAGCCCAACGAGGGACAACAAGACTCGACATAGAACTCGATCTCTGTCTCCGTTTGCTTCCAGTCTATCTGAAACCTCCTCAGACAACGTGAGTGCATAATTTCATTGAACCTTGCCGTTTGTTTATCGACTAAATCCTTTTCAAAGGACCATCCATCTGCTGTTAAACGGTCGCCACTGTCATCCCCTTTCCAGCACGGATCGAAACGAACACCTTTCTCGTCTTCAGTAGTGGGCGACAGCGACTCTTCCCCCATGCCCATTCTCAATCGAGTCTATTCTCCCTCTTCTTCCCCACTCTCCTCTCTGGACAGCATACCTGGTTCACCTCCAGAAAACAAGGTTAGTTACGGTTCGACGTTCGATTTGCTTCTGCTGACTGACTTATCGTTCCAGGCGCTTCTGGCTTCTGCCGTCTTGAAAGGTCGTAAGCCTGACCTCGTGTCAGCGAACGTTGTTAGCATTGGATGGGAGTCTCCTCTCACATCTTCCGTCGACTCTGACCTGGACTCATGATACCTTGCAATGTTGTGAATTATACGCTATTTTTTTTGGCACAATCTTCTCTAACTGTATGTAATTTCTGTAATACTCTCCTCCGTATATTCTTCGCGACTCTATTCAATGGACTGCTTGAAGGAATTATTATTGACTCCTACATCGTACCACGCTACTGCTACTGCTGCCCGTCTGGCTTCAACGAACTACGACCGGCACGTAAAATCTCATCCGTCGACAACAGGTTGACAGCGATGACAGAACTGTAGCGGAAAATGAGTTGCGTGAAATGATGACCAGAAACAACGACTACCATGAGTGTAGCATTTGTCTCTTGACTCTGTAGTTGTCCCAGATGCCTTCAACAGTGGGATCGAACGGCTCGCCGGTCACCAAGTCGATACCAACGACGTTTCCATCGGCGGTCTCATCCTGTTCAACATTACAACGCTATCCGAAAATCAAACGAATTTTCGGGACGCACCTGCAGGGCGACAATAGCATTTTGAACGTCGAAGTTCCCATTTTGCGCCAGCGTTTTCGGTATTATTAATAATGCATCTGCAAACGCCTGAACACCCATTTTCACCCGCCCCTTCGCACTTTTCTTCACTTTATCCACAAGATGCGCCGAACAAGCGACCTCGAAAGCGCCTGCTCCTGGAATTAGCGTCTCGTCTTCGATTGCGTTCTTCACCGCTCGTAATCCGTCTCGAAGAGCCTCTTGTATTTGGGTGATGGTGTAGGCGTTTGGTCCTTTGACAAGGAGAGTGACGGATTTTGGGTCTTTGACCTCTTCGACAAAGGTGTATTTCTCTTCGCCGAGAGTATGCTCGTACACAAGCCCCGCCCAGCCGAGTACATCAGGAGTGAGGTCGTCAACAGAGTTCTGAGCGATGCCTCCGGCGATGAGTTGTAATCTATCGTGTGGTTGTCAAGCAGGGGGGAAGCGAAAGTTGTGTGGACTTGCCGTTCCATATTCCGTCTCTTTGCCCGTCGCAGGGCGAAGATACCGTTTTTGGCAAGGATGTCGAGACTGAGGGGATCGATACCTTTCTGGTTGACCACGACAAAGTTTTTCCGTTTCTCTTTGCTCTCCAGATCCTGATCGCAAACGAGATTCTTAAGGTCTACGATTTTCTTGACCTTCATGTCCACAACTTTCCGTTCAGCCTCGACAAGCTTTTCCCGCTGTTCCGCTGAAGAATAAAAGAACCCAGAGTTGACCTCCCTTTCGACGGTGTCAGTTTAACATTCTCGTGGACAGTCATCAAACCCATACGTCTTCTCATATTCCAAGCTGACATTCAACGTGAGGATGAACGCGTTTTCGACGCGTTTCGGCATATCAGGATGCCTTGCACCGTGATCCATGACCAGGCCGCGAATAAGTTGGGTTTCAGATGCTGTCCGATGTTGCATCTTCATTATTTCCACCATATGTAGATCGATTGGACTCCGCCATTGGTCGGCAGCATCTAGGAAAGTTGAGCAGACGAATGGGATGATGGAGGGCCGAGTTATAGACCTTTAGGCGGCGGGGGTGGCTGGATAGCAAGAACAGCATCGACAACATTTGCTGCAAGTTGTTTGGCCATAGCACCGTTGACTTTCGTCGCAAGCGATGTGTTGGCTACATTGATCAGTGTTGCGCGGTCTAACTTTACAGGCTTCTGGAAACTGTCCAAGAACTAACTCTAGGTGAACAAAACGTATGATGGAAAGGACATTCTCAGCGCACGATTAGAGACTCTTTTTTCGCCAAATCGAACCCTTCCCCGATGACGGTTGGGTGAACGCCTTCCGAAGTATATCGATCGGCTTGTTTCAACAGTTCACCGACAAGTAATACGACCGATGTTGTGCCGTCGCCGACTTGGTCATCCTGAGCTACAGCGGTCTTTGCTATCATGGCCGCTGTCGGATTTTGGATCTGCATCTCAGAGAGTAGGACTTTGCCGTCCTTGGTCATTTTGATCTGTCCTGAGCCATCCACGAGCATCTTGAGAGTTCCCTTGGGACCTACGTCGAGTCTGAGCACACTGCGATGCAATTTACGCGAAACGAGCGCGTACCAAGATTGCCTTTGACGACATTAGCAAGACCCATCGCACCATTTGTATTGACCTAGAGAGCGTTGAGAAAAGCAGAGGGGGAGAAGAACAGTATTCACTTGAAGAGCTGCGGCTCTACGGATGCTCTCGGCCTTTGGGTTAATGAGCTCGAGGCTCGACATTTTTGCCCAGTCAATTTACGCGTCCAAGTTGTGTGGGTGGCTGTGTCATAGACCAAATTTGTTCTCGAGTCACACAGCTGCTTGATTTAACTCTCCTCGTTCCTCCTCATTGCTGCTGCCTGCCGCGTCTTTTCCGCGCGTTATTCGCCTGGATTTCATTCAGGAGTCCTATACTAATCCCATTCCGTGGTCCTCTATCTTTGCTTTTCGCTGCTACCGCCCCGTTCTGGGTACAACTTTGAAGCTCATGCTGACACCTGCTGGTCTCAACTCCGAGTTTCTTACCGACCTGCAGGGTTCTGTCACCCAGCGGCTAAAGCAAAAATGACTAAAAGGCGGCCTCAACCACTTTTATTTTCGAAAGCCGACGCTACCGTCGACAAACTAAACACGATGGTGTGGGGGTTAACAATGCAAAGGGGAGTAAGTATCATGTTAAAACGGATCGACTGACAGCAGTCGATGCCTCCGAGAAACATTATCATAGGTGAATGTGGAGTCGGGGAACGGAGGCGCGAGGGCCTGTGGTGAAAAAGCTATAGTGAACGCTGATGACAGTCCAGCAATATTAACATATGTGTGTCGCGGCGTTGAAAAGACAGTGGTTAAACGGAAACCTTGTAATGGGCACAGTTGAGTTTTATCATGCAAAACATAGTATTTGTCGAGGAAACACTCACCCGTTTTGAAAAGATGATACAGGGTAGCATAGGGGTACTCATACATGAATGAAAAGCTCCCACCGACCCTTCGACCGTTTCAGACCGTCAAATATCCGTTTGCCTTTGAGCAGGTCGACTCGAAGAAAACCGACTCTGGTGCGATTGTACTCTGGCAAGCCTGGACAATCCTTGCACCTCTGTTCGAAGGCAGGAACATATTTCCTCGTGTCTGCGGGCATTTCGTGCGGTCGCGGCTTCTTCTGATACTTGCAATAAATGGCGTAAAAGACATCGATACACCGCAGACCTTCTGGACGCTCGACAACGAGCGAACCGACGTGTGGACAATCGATCACAATTTCCGTCAGCTTGCAATGGGTGGACACGGGCAGCTCCCGATCCTCCTGTGGCAAAGCGAGAAAATGGGTGGCTCGATTATCTCTGAGGTTGTCTAGGTCCCGCGGGTCAAATGCCACGTCGAAATATAGCAGTGGGTGTTTTGAATGCCGCCGGTCACTGAAGGGCACCAACGGCCAGCTCAAGACAATGGACTCGTCCTTGAGGGCGACTGAAGTTGCGATCAGCACGATTCACATGTGGCATCGCTCTTCAAACCTTCTTTCACTTTCGCCTTCATATACTTCGGTGTGTCCGGACCTTCGTGTTTTCCTGACGCAGCAAAGGGCCGAGGCACTACAGGGCTTTTCAATCTCTGGGTATCATTGAATTCAAGATACTGACCGTCCGATCCCCAAGTCGCGGACTGGGGCATGTAGCCTGAAGCAAAGATCTTTGAGTTGTTCCGATGGTCTCGAGAGAATCCTACCTGCGGGATATTGTCGGCCCTTGGAGGACCCGCCTCTCATTAACGCTGGTGCAGGTGAAGGGTATCCTACAGCTTGGTTAACTCAACCTTCAAAATGTGCAGGAACCACTCACTTGAGGTTGGTTGGGGGTATGACCTGGAACTTGTAGCTTGGGATACTAGGTCGGGAACTGGAACGAGGATAAATCTCAAAATTCTCTTTCCATGGAGAGCGTCCGGGCACTACCATGTGGCTTGTTGGTCAAAGACGACGCTCGCGGTCTAGGATCCCTTCCAGAGTAAGCATGATGTTCATATCGCGAAACCGGGACAGGCGCTGGTGTCATCGATCGTTGCGCAGGAGCGATGCTGTGATTCTTCGCAGTCGTTTTACCGAACAGCGAAGACAAGCGTCTCCTAGTCCCTCCAAAAATCTTCGTATTGTCATTATCATCCGGTAGCGAGATACTTGCTAATTTGGGTGTTGGCGGTATCTTGCTCGATTGAGACATGGTTGCGGATGTATCGTAAAGAATGAACAATGAAGCGGGCGAAGCACGTCGTGGCAATTATCATACAGAGACAATGACAGTGCTGTAGGTGCACAATCAGCCGAATTCATGAGGAAATCAAGGGGGGAAAGCTCACCTACACGCGATCGATGAGCTGAAAGCGTCGGACGAGCTCGCTGGGGTGGCTCAAGCACAGAGGACCCTCGGGGCCTCCGCTAGCAGCTCCAAGCACCTTTATGGGCTGAAGGTAGGACGCAAGGCCTTGAGCAACACGAGGCGCTCATGGAAGGGGCCGAGCTGCCGGACCGGGTCCAATCACATCTCATCGTCGTCCATTGGTGCCCACACTGCGCCACAGATGACACTTGACGCCAACGTAACGCCTCGCTTACTGCTCTTGCTTTCGAAACATCCCGAAAATACGAAAGTACGAGATGATCCAGGGTTGGCTTTCATTGTGAAAGAGGGCGATTCGAGGTACCGTTTTTTTTTATTTTTGAGACGCAGACCCGAAACGTGGCCCAAGGAGTGTTGGAAGCATCCGCTGACCGCAAGACGTGGATCTGAGATCAACGGGAGCCGCAGAAGTTTCTCCAGTGTTCTCGGGCTTTCTGGACGCTGTTCTATATACCTCCCGAGGTAGAAGTGATGGTTAGAGAGAACACGTAGACATACAGCAGCAGACAGCAGCACAACGTTACCGCAGAGATTCTCCAACTCCCTCCCAATTGGGTATTTTCCGGAATAGTACACAACACCGCCACCGAATTCTTTTACGTCATCGGAAACAGCCGTTGACCGGCAACCTATGAACGCCGGCTACCAGTGTTGCCGTCCCGGCCAAACTGTGCCAAGTTGGCTGCCAACATGTCCTACAGCAAAACCAGAACCGCAACGCAACAACCAGCACAAGAGTTCTATGAAACAACCAAAGCTCGAATCAGAAAGATTCAGTCTCACTTAGCTAACAGCCCAAGAGGTACCCGCCTCAAGGACAAAGTCTGTATCATCACTGGTGTAGGTTCTCTGAAAGGCATCGGGTACGAACGAACGAATGCTTGCGCGAGTCGTTTGGCTTAGTTATAGGTTAGACGCGCTTCTGCCCTCCTCTTCGCTCACGAAGGTAATTTCTAATTTCGAACGCGTCCACAAACGTTCTTTGATAACTTCAAGGCGCAAAACACCTCTATTTGATTGACTTTGACGCGAAAAATCTACCGGATCTCAAAGAAACCATAGAACGGCAATATCCGGATGTGAAGGTCTGTATCATGGCACATTCCAGGTCCTCGTCTCAGTGCTGAGGTATATCAGGCTACAACGCTTCAAGGTGATGCCGCCGACGAAGCCTTAATATCGGGCACTTGTGAGCGTGCCTTGAAAGAGGAAGGTCGACTGGACGTGTTTTTCGCCAATGTCAGTTATGCTATGCTTGCTCTACTAGGCGGCCGTCTAAATGCATGGAACTTGGAAGGCTGGTGTTGCGTCCAAGAGTCCCCTTGAATCTACCACTGCGCAAGTATTCATGGACGTGATGAGGATCAACTCTTTGTCGTGAGTTCTGTGTTGTCAGATTGGTGGCCAAGTGTTCATCATTTGCAGCTGTTTTCTAGCTGTTAAGCATGCCTCGGCGGCCATGAAACAGACTAATGCATCGCGGGGCAAGAACAACAGTGGAGGCAGCATCGTTTTGACGGCCTCAGGTTCGTATTCTCTCTCTCTCTTCCGATGCACGTGAAACTCAAAATCTATCTTCCACAGTCGCCGGGATTCGTTCCGGTGCGGGGACGGTAGACTGTAAGTGTCGTCTCCTTGAATGAATGAATTTCCTGACCTGAAACTTTCTGCCCCCTGTTTTTCCAGACAGTGCAAGCAAAGCTGCGTAAGTAAACTCATTCCATACCTCTGTCAATGATTGAATCTTGTACAGTGTGAATTCGATAGCAAAGACATCCGCATACCAGTTACAAAAGACAGACATTCGCGTTAATTCCATCTGTCCGGGACTGATTGAGACAGGCATGACAATCGACACCTTCGATTACGCGCGCCAGAAAGGTGTGGACGCGAAGATTGGGCAGCTAAATCCCATGGGCCGTTTCGGTGTCGCGGAAGGTGAGGACTATATCAAGGATCTCCGTTCAAACTTTAGCTTTTTGCTTTCAGAAATCGCGCAAGCTGCTCTTTTTTTGGCTTCGGGTTAGTTAATTGCTCACTGTTATAAATGCGTAGCTCATCTTTG
The DNA here is from genome assembly GCA_037176885.1 of Favolaschia claudopus. Lineage (NCBI taxonomy): Eukaryota > Fungi > Basidiomycota > Agaricomycetes > Agaricales > Mycenaceae > Favolaschia > Favolaschia claudopus. Next base: position 61,295 of record JAWWNJ010000077.1, read on the forward strand.
TGCAGACGATTCTAGCTATGTTAACGGACAGAACATCGCCATAGACGGCGGCCTTTCGGCTTCGCATCCTGTCGTACCTGGAAGGTGGGCTTGAAAAGGCACGCATACTAGATTTCTGTAGGGAATGACTGCGACGATCGACCTGGCAAAACATGAGGTTGTTCGAATAAAATATGCTCGGGCTTTTCAGAATCCTTCTCTTCTTTGACTCGTACACAAAAATGGGGACGAACGGAAACACTGGGTTTTCCCCTTGGAGCGTCCAATGTGCCGGAGGTTGATTACCGCGAAGCTCGGGGTACGCTGCCAAAGCGACTGATCGAACGTATACTTTCGCTTCTGAATCTCGTTAGAAAGAAGGCAGATTCAGCTTGGACCTCTTCTGTAGTCAGCTGCACAGACAGAAAAACCTGAGATGTTCCCGCGCATCACCTGCCCTGACTTCGAAGGAGGATTCTACTTTGGGGACTCAGATGTTGATTTGCTGATTTTGGAGGCGTGTGAAGCGGAAGCAAAATTGGACTTTCGTACTTGACTTTCCTCGACAAAAATAATCTTATTGACCGTGTCGCCGATGAACACCATCTCAACAAGGTTTTTAAGCCCTACGAATGTCTCTCATGCGGTTGTTTCCACGACCCCATTTTTATACGCGTACAAAATTTTTTTTTGGGGAAAATTACTCCATTTGAGGTGAAAAAAAAAGTCAGAGACGCAGAGTGATCATACTGGGCGGACAGCCTGCTGAAAGTGATGAGGGGATGGCCGTCTAACAGATATTATTCGAACGACACCTCTTTCGAAATTGCGACTGTTGTAAGGGCCCGATAAATATGAGTGTAATCCCGAACAAAGCGTTATTCAGGATGTAGATAGAGCGAGCCCAGGGAAGCAAGAAACACCAAGCAGTCATGGCCTCCATGGTCTGACTTCTTCCATTCCCATGGTATGTACGAAAATCGCAGGGGATGCGTCAGTCAAAGGACTGGGCAGCCTGGCCGTACAAATGGGAATGAAGAGTTCAGACCAAAGCCAGTCACGACCTGCGACGACGTAGACTTGGTCCTAGGGATGGTGGTGTGAGGCGCGCACATGCGAGCAAGGAAGGGGAACGGGGGATCACCTACGAGGAATAAAACACCACCCAGAAGAGGCTCCTCTTTTATATGACGCCTTCGGCCCCAGGATAATCTCCCGACCGGCCGGCCGCAATCGACAACATCAATCTGAGATGAGCCATGAACCATGGCCGATATTCAAGCTCAGACTACCCACAACAGGGTAATTTTACCCCAGAGGTTGTTCCCAGATTCCATGTGCAATTCTATCCGCACACGCCCGGCGTATCATGCGGCAAATTCACTCTGGCAGTCCCCACCAACCGTTGTATTCGACCAGATATGGTCTGCAGTTTTTTCACCAATTCATTCTGCTTCACTCGTAGCCAATTTATCAGACTGCATAAAACAGCTGGTTAGCAAAAAAAATCTTGCAGCGAAGGGGTTCAGAAACCACGCGACTTTGGTACCTTGTCCATACGGTACGGCGTGTGCGTGTGCGCCGATATGGGGTAGGAATATGTGTTTCTGCGGCTCTCAGAAAAATGCGCGGCTTTACAGCACCCGAAATATGGTTCTTGGCGGACGATAGTGTACAAAGTTCTGCGCCGCGAAGCTGGAGAATTCGTAGATCGCCACCTAAGATCCACATGCGTGTAATTTCCCGAAAACAGCACGGTGTACGACAAACTAAATTAAGAGGGAGGGAACCATCTTGGGTACTTTTGAGGTCAATCGAGAGACTCCGCTTCACTTAAGATCCGTGAGTTTGACCTCTGTGATAGCTCGTTGAGATGAAAAGAGATAACAAATGAATAGAAAACGACGGACCGAAAATAAGCGTGGAATTTCCGGGAATACCGTCTGTACCCCGTTTTCCGTAAGCCATGGCAGCAGGGATCGTCAATATCCGTTCACCCCCAACGTTCATGCCAACAATGCCCTCGTCCCACCCTACAATAAGAAGGGTTGAAGTTTCTGGGAAAGACGGTAGAACAAATTGGCCTTACCTTTAATCACCTCCCCTTTTCCCAGATGGAAGGTGAACTACATTGCACAATCAGCGGGAAAGCGAACGCGGTGGGTCCGCACGCACCGGTTTACCCTTGGTGTTGGAGTCGAAGATTTTACCGCTCTGGAGTTTGCCGATGTACCGCATGGAAACAGTGTTCCCCTTCTTTGCAAGAGGACCAGTGCCAATCTTGGTGTCTTGGATTTTGACTCCGCCCGCAATTTCGCGTTCAGCTTTCTTTTCGGTTGGCTTTTCGCCGTCGGCCTTGGCCCCTTCCTTCTTTTTCTCTTTCTTATCCTTCTTCTTATCCTGCTTGTCACCAGCCTCAGTGGCGGCCGCTTTGACGGGCTTTCCACTCTCGGCCTTCTGCTTTTTAGATTTGCCCGCCTCGCCGGCATCCGACTCGCGGGGGCGCTTGAGGCTTTGCGCGGAAGATCCGTGGATGGCCTCGTCGATCTCCTCAAACCTGTTTCCGGTGAGAATTTACTATGCGTACCGGTTGGATAAACTAACCTCATATCGTCGTCTAGCTCGTTAGGATCCATCTCGACGTCCGAGCTGACGTCCTCGAGGTCAAAGGCTTCCTCCGAGCCTTCCGAGTCGGAATCGCCGAAAGGCGGCCTGTCCATGTCTTGATCTATCGACAAGTCAGAGGAGGACAAAGACGCGCGTCAGAACGCGTACCAATGTAGTTGCCTGTCAAGTAGACGGTGCTGAGCAATTTTTAGCAAGAAAGACGCGTCAACGGGCTCGAATTTACTTGGGGCCAACGACTTCAAAGACGTATTCCTCCTTTTCCTCCAAGACCAGATTGGTCGTGAATTGTTCGATCTGAAGCTACAGTTAGACAGTAGCATTCTACCGGGAACGCGACTTGCTTTGCCGGGGGTCAGGGCACAAACGAAGGTCGAAGTTTCCTTCGGGGCGACAGGCTCGTCGTCGTCCTCGTCGATTGCAATCAGCGCACTGAGCAGCATCCTTAATAGAATGAATCATGAGCAGGGGTGGAATTACTTGTAGGTGAGCTTCAAAGTGGTGCGGGCCGAAGAATCTGCCAGGACATCGCCCAAAGCGATGTTGGTGATTCGGATAGCCGCTGGGGGTTCGACAGGGCACTTTTTTTTGGGTGCAATAGTGCAGCTCCTGTAGTCAGAAATCAGAGTTTAAATGACTAGAGGGAAGAGCAAGAACGCGTACCAGACTCCAACTTCAACGCCCACCATGTTGAGGTTCTGAGAAAAAAAATCAACGATCAATGTGACAGATGTGACAGCTCTGTGTGACACTCAACCCAATTTACAGCCATGGTGTGTATATCTCTGACCCATTAATTCTCGCCCTCAATGCCTCTAGTCCAACGTTCTAAGACCATATCTTGCTGCTGTTAGATCGACGCTCACCGCAGCGCTTACTCTCGAGAATTTCCCGTCACAGGTCTTGTTCTGCTGCGCGTTCAGCCCGCAAATATTCATCAACTATTTAGGTCGTAGAACGACACAATAAACCCGAAGTTGAAGCTGGGTTTGTACATCCCCTGCGTTGCCATAGCTTGTCTGCTCACTAAGCAATCAGGGGATCCAAAGAAGTATTGCTAAATCCGCTCACGATCTCACGAAATGAGAATGAGCGCGTGCTCATTGAACCCTCTGTCAACTCCATCCGCCTCAGCATAAAGATTAAGCAGGCCGATGAAATAGAACGTATACTGTGTCACAAGTTCACGCGCTTCATGATGCAAAGAGCGGAGAACTTCATCGTGCTGCGGAGGAAACCTGTTCAGGTGCGTGTATCGTGCTCGTGCGAGTGTCTGTACTCATTGCTATCATATGCAGGGCTACGATATCTCATTCCTCATTACCAATACCCATTCCGAGACAATGCTGAAGCACAAGATCGTCGATTTCATCATACAGTGCGCCGAGTCAAATCTTTTGTTGAGATACCACGATTCTTACCCACCCACCCTAGATTCATGGAAGATGTTGACAGGGAAATCAGTGAGATGAAACTGAGTCTCAATGCCCGCGCCCGTATCGTTGCTGAATCGTATCTTGTCGCGGTGAGTTCTATTTCAGTGTTATGTTTCATCACAATCTCAGTGTGCCCTTTAGTTCAACTCATGAGATTCATACGGGACTCTGGCGTAATGTATACATTAGCAAGACCAGTGGATGTCTCAGTAGACTGGTTGTATATGAATTGTAATCTTATTGCAACATAATGCATGATTCGCCCTTGGAATAGAAAGTGTTGTATATCTACGTTTGACGATGAGAGATTCAAGATCGAGAAGCAGAGAATAATTGTTGCGGCTTGACGGATTAAGAAGTGTCGCGTCGACCAAAAAGGAAACTCGCAGCTTGCTATGAACAACAACGTTCAGAACAAACGACCTACGCCACAAACTGGGGTGTACAAGGCCGACTCGATCAAAGTGCGCGGGTTAGGCCATTCGTGCCCTCTCGAGACTTGATCTTTGACGCAGGATGTCGCCGACTCTCTCAATCTTCCCAATATCTCTGATCCAGTCGCTTCAGCACTCGCCAGTGATGTTGAGTACCGGATACACCAAGTTATAGAGGTAGAATTGCCCTCCAACTGCTTACTCGAGCATTGAACGCGTGTAGGAAGCCGCGCGCTTCATGCGACACGGTCGAAGGACCATCATGACCACGACTGACGTCGAACAAGCTCTCCGAGTCCTCAACATCGAACCACTCTACGGCCACTCCTCACATAACCCACCCGCATTCAAACGAGCACTTCCATTTCCACATGCCCCTGCTGCAGGCTCCGTTTACTTTGTCGAGGATGAAGAGATTGACTTTGACCGTGTCTTGCGTGAAGAGAAGATTACGCTACCCAAAGGCGTCAGTTGGACCGCACACTGGCTCGCAGTTGAGGGTGTTCAACCGCTCATTCCTGAAAATCCCCCTGCGATCCCGAAGGAGCCTACTCCGGATGTAAAACCGGCAATAACGAATGGTATTGGTGGGCCCGCCGCACCAGCATTGGCAGCTACCAAAAAAGCAGAACATCAGCTTCAGCAACAACAGCAACTCGTCAAGCAGGTTCTTTCGCGAGAGCTGCAACTTTATTACACGCGTTTAACATCTTCGCTCTTGCCTCCTGGTTCGGACCTGACCAAACGTGACGCAGCGCTGGCTAGTCTAAGAACAGATGCGGGTCTTCAAGCGCTATTACCGTACCTTATCAAGTGGGTAGGAGATGGTGTAGTGCGCGGACTAAAAGAGGGGGGGATGAGTGAAACGGATGGCAAGGTTCTTGAGGTCCTTATATCCGTTACCGGATCCCTCCTCGCAAACCAGACTCTTTTTGTTGAGCCATATGTGAGTTCTTGTCAAGATCCATGAGCTGTTGACAAACACGTTTGCTAGCTCCATCAAATGCTGCCTCCCATTCTGTCAACCCTGCTTCATTCATCTCTACCTCCAAGCCACTCAACAGTTCTGCGTACATCCGCCGCGCAAATCCTCTCCCGGCTCCTTACTGAACACTCCACCACATATCCTTCCCTATCGCCGCGCATCATGAAGACTCTGCTCCTTGCTCTTGTGTCGCAAGGTAAAAGTAGTGGGACTCGCCACGGAGCGATCCGTGGACTGGTGGCCATCGGGAAGGAAGCCGTTCGGAAAGGTTTAGTGGAAGGTGGTGGCGCCAAAGTAGTAGGCAGTGAATGCGCCGACGACGCGTCGCTGATCGCAGCAGTCACGGTGAGATCACATTTTCTTACGAACCTAGACTGTCTGAACTGAAATTGAATTTTGAGGATGCCCTGCGAATATTTCAGACTCCAACAGACATGGCGGACTCGTTGGATCTATCAGACGCCGCGGACCTTGATACCATGACTGAGCTCAGGTCGTTACTCGGAGACTTGTTTGCCGAGCGAGTTGCGCAGGACGCGACGTGGGCACGCACAATATTGCGCGCTGTACCTGCCTCATAGAATTTGAACGCTCGTTGTTATCGATCGCTTTCGCTCACTGTACATTGCTTCGACTGAGAAGCTATCTTACAATACATCTTTGTTGTACATCTTCATAGTTAGGTAACTCGAGCGATGAAGGCATACATGCTGTCCATCTCACACTGCGGGTCCTTGTCGAAGGAATGATTTACTCCCGGCAGCTCCTCGTATTCAACGTCGGCATTCATCTCCTTCAACACACTGACAACATCGCGGGCTTGTCTGCACGGTACCTTGTCGTCGATGTCGCCATGAATGATCCAAACTGGGGGGACCTTGAATTTACCCGTCTTCAGAGCCGGGGCAACGCCTATGGCGGAAGCAGGAACTCCCGTCCCGTCCAAGAGAAGAGACTCAAGAATGCCCCTGCTCTCGTGTCAATAACTTCCCATGTATATCTTGGCAACAAGTCATACTCTTGCACCATATAATGGTAGAATATAGCTCGACTGCTGTCGACGGCAGAGAAGGCAACTTTGGGGGAAGTAGGATCGACGAAAGCAGCAACCTGGGCGTGGGGTATGACTTCGGGCATGTAAGAGACAGGATGTTGCTTCGTCGTCCAGAAAGGGTCGGCCAGGTCGGTAATTGGGTAGAGTGCGGCGATTCCAGAGACTGGAGGAGGGAGCTCGAGACCGCACGCAGCGTATCCAATTCCGGTGCCGGTGAGAAAAGAGAGCCAACCACCAGCAGAGCTACCGCTAACTACCATCCTGGTAGCATCGACACGGTTTCCGGTCGCATCTGCGAAAGTAGATGAGCGGATGTAGTCCATCGCGTCTTTGCAGTCCGCCAAAATGCCAGGAACACGAGTTTGCGGTGCCAGTCGGTAGTCGCAGGACACAAAGCAGAGATTGTGCTTTGCCGGTGACGATAAATGGTGAGGAGAAACGGCTTGTCATGGATTAGACTCGGTTGGGAACGGTCAAGACGGGTGGTATATCAACCCTTGCGAGTTCCCTGCAGCAAGCCACCACCATGGAACCAGAGGAGAATGGGGACTTTGGATGTCTCCGTAGCATTGGCGGGCAAAAAGACATCCATTGTGAGGTTCAGGCCATCGACGTTCTTGTAAGCGAGCTCCAAAGGCTTTGGGGCGGCCATGGCTAGTCACCGTACAAGGGCAAGACGAAGGCGTTAGGCGTGGGATGGCCATCTTGAAAAGGAACAAACGGAGAGCCATGGTGGTTCATGATATAAGTAGTACAGAGTAGTACAATACACAGAGCTTGTTTATATACACCCACTGTCACCCACAGATCGTTCAAACTATGGCTCTTCCACGATCTCGTTCAGAATCTGGCGTACGAGCGGAGATTGGCCCATGTCGAAGCTGTAACCCGTTCGCCCCTCCATTACCAAGGCCGTCAACTCATACAACGTATCCGGCAATTCGCCAATGTCTCCAACAGGTGCTTTCAATTCCCTCTTGCCCTTCTGGTAGCCTTGGACACTAGTTTGCACCAACCCACCTTCCCCAACAAACAGCAAGCGTTCAATCGGCTGGCTGGTGGTAGGTTGTTTAATGATCCATGTGTTGCGGAACTCTCCCGTCTCTGGGAGTTCCAATGCCACGCGACGCGCCAGTCCAACAACCCCTTGATAATCCGCATCCTCAACGATTAGAACACGCCCCAGCGCGTCCACGGCCACTTTGTCGGCGCCGGTGTCGAAAAGGGCCAGCGTAAAGCCCTCGTGTTCCGCCTGCGCATTGCGCAGAACTGCGAGTCTGAGTGTCGAACGAGTGGGTACGAATTCAGCAGGGGATGGATGGGGCTTTGTGCGTGAATGCCAGTTCGCGTACGGCGACGCGGACTCAGATGACGAGGTGAATTGAGTAGCCATTCCAATGAACCCTTGGTACGAGAATGAGGACAGGCTGATATTAGATTTGAAGAGGATGAAGAGGCAAAGGAAAGCAGCCAAAAGGCAAGCCGCAGTGCGAGTAGAGACTGAGTGCATCATTGACGACATCGCCAAGCACATGGCTCTCTTTCACGCATCAGATTGCAAGAAGTTATTATTTTCGCTGACTATTAGCAAACTATTAGTATGTGCTTCTACCAAGTGGTAGTTGGTTTGAAATGCTCGATTCTACGACGGTCTCTGCGAATTTCTGATTCCGAAAAGTTCTATGAGTTCTGGGCGGAGGTTCATTAGTGACGACTGTGATATATGAAGATGGAGTTCGCAGCACACCTTGTAGCCTAGTTTCTTTTTGTTGTCGCTGTGTTTCTGTGCGCTTCATCCCCGAGAAGGCCTTCGAAAATTTCCTCAGTATTTTATCATGAGCTCCAGCGATGGCTAGACGTACTGCTTGAATCAATTGCTTCTTGCGATCTTGGATTTCAAGGACCTGGACGCGATGATTGAAAGATACAGCGGCATACGGGGACGACCGAAATACCTTCGACTCTACGGTGTTTTCTGCGATCAGCTGGTACACATGTACGGGTTTGGTCTGCCCGATACGATTGACCCTGTCACCGTCTCAGTTAAACGAGCACAACAAATCATGATGTCTTCCAACCTGTCGATTGCCTGGGACTCAATACCATCCTGCCACCAGCTGCAATTACGGTGAATAGTCAGCCAGCCAATATGGATTTACAACTTACGGATCCATGCTAAAGAAACGAGTTTGAATTCGAGGCCGGATATGAGTAGCAAGACACTCACAGGTACACATTGTTCGCAACCGTCTAGAATCTGCGTCAGGTAACATATTCAGAAGCAAGCAAATATCGTTACCAGATTCAAACCCAGAGCCCCCTGGTAAGGTTGAACACAATACAAAAATTTATCTGCTGAACGTACCGCTTTCAGAGAAATGAGCATGACTTTTGGATTTCTCCCAGAAGCATGAGATGTATAGGACGTCTTCTGACTCTGCTTTTGCTTGCCCTTTCCTTTCGCCTTGCTTTTCTTCTTCGAGTAAGCAGAATCATCCTCGTCATCGTCGATGAAGTCCGAGTCGTCGGCATCCATCACGTAGTCGGAATGTTCCCCTACGGATCCGCTACGGCTGCGATGTCGGGAACCCGAGCCTGAATCGACGTCGTCGTCGGCAACCGGTACCGAGAACTTGGTGTTGTCAGCTATTGTATTTTCTCGTCGTATTGTGGTATACCCACCTGTGCTATAACCTCCTGCCGTCGCTTGGCAGACATACGACCGTCGAACCGAACGTACGCGATACCCTTTTCATCTAAACGCTCCGCGATTTTGTCCAAGAAACTGAAGCAGGTTTTAGGAGTATTGCTGAGAGTGAAAAGGAATACTCTTGCCTCGTGAATTGAGAGAAAACGAGCGACTTCTCAGTCGCTGGAGTGAGCCGTAACAGTTCTATTAGTTGGTCAATCTTGACTGAAGAACCGCCGTCGGGGCCGTCCGACGTGTCTCCCGCATTGAATGGAGCCTGTGTAGCTTCCATGGGAGGCAACGGTGCATGTAGATCATTGAGCGACAGCGCGCGTCGATCCTGACTAAAAGTCAGCGAGGTCCCAATGTGCAGCAAGGGATGAAAACAGACCAGCGGGCATTGTGGATTTCTTGAGATGGACTCCGTAATGCTGAGATAGAGTCAACAGGGAAGTACAGTGGATAGAAACATGGTTTACCATGATAAACAGAAGATATGAGCGCAGCTGGTAATCCTGGGATCCTCGAAAAGGCCGAAGCAAATGGAGCATTCTTCGCATTCTTCTATTGCTTCGGCAAGTTTGGCTTGCAAGCGAGCCTTGTCGGCGGGTGTGACATTCATCGCTTTTGCTGGCGCGTTATTGCTCCCATCATCATCCCCAGCTTTCAATTCTTCGATGTAGCTTGCTGGAATCAATCCTGTGTGCAGAACCATTTGCCTCATGCGCGTCAAGAGACTGAGGACGTTCGACTGTGCCTGCCGCCAGCATTAATCCGCGCTCCGCGTCTGCAACCTCAACAACGCACCAGCGAATGGTTATTCCGCAGACAGGCTTCAACTCGCTGTTTAGAGAGCGCTTCAATCTCGTCGTACATGGCCTGATGGGTATTAGCCTCTGCGAACTAGATGAGACGGTGATGATTTACTCTCGCTTCATTAGACAAGGTTACAGGGACTTTTATCATTTCCACCTGAGGTGTATTTAAGAATATACGGTCCTGAGGAAAGGAAGTCACGACTGACCGGTGGAAGAGGGATCAAGCTGTTTCCTTCGGAATCTTGCATCTGTTTGAAAGTGAGGTAATTATTTTTGTATAAAGGATTGAAGAGTACTTCTTTCGTGCGCCGAATGCAGATGTGATTCATCAGGTTCTGAAAGAGCAGAAGGTAAATCAATTGTATTAAACGAAAGGGACAGAGCAGAAACCTACTCTGAGAAGATCCGCTCCTTCTGGTGCTCCATCTTTGAGGGGTCGCAAAAGCAGACGTTTGAAAAAGTCCTCCTGCCACCTGCTTCAATTTCGTGTCACCAAAAGTTGAGCCAAAAACATTACATTGTCCAATGGTCGACATATTTTCAAGAAAGTCAGAATAGAGCCGAGGTCCTGATGAGCACTTTCAGCAATCTGGGGCTTCAACGAAAGATTCAGTTGCCTTCGGAGAGTTGATCTGTGAAATAGTTGGGTGTCTGGATGGTTCTGCGATCACAAAACAAGACTCACGATAGGAGTAGCCGCCAGAGCCCAACGTCTCTGAGCCGTCAAAGCATAGCACGCTTTCGCCATCTTGGTTTTGGGATTTCGAATCGTGTGCGCCTCATCCAACACAATTCTCTGCTCTTCCATGAGCGGTTCTACTTGTCAAAGAAACGCTTACTCGCCTTCCACAGAATCTCAAACAAATTCTTCTCCGTTTTCTTCTTCTTTTTCGCGGGGCCCGAATTAGTATCATCGTGCTCTCCAGCGACGGTTTGGTAAGTAGTGATGACCACGTCGTATTTTTGCAAGTCTTTTGCGCCGATATCCCTTTTGGTCCCATAATAGACATAGTACGTCAAAGCACCAGATTCGCAATGGTCTTCGATCTGTTTCTCCCAATTTGATAGAATGCTCAGAGGGGCAACTGAAGTTGGCACAATTTAGTAAAACCATGGAGATACAAACTGGAGAGGCTACCTATGAGGGTGCTGTTGGAGAATTCCTTGGGTTTCGGAACATCAACTTTAGTAGCCAGAATCAGGGCGAGCATGGTCAAGGTTTTCCCCTGAATAAAATTGAATCGTGCCTTGTAAGCAGTCGAGTAACGAGAAACATACTAAGCCCTGGCAAAGCGTCAATGACTCAAAAGCGTAGAACGATGGTGTAGAGAATAATACCATGGAGTCCGCACACAGAGCTCCTCTGCCCAGAACTGGGGGTGTCTCTTGAGGAGTCTTAGTCGCAAGATTATAGTAGTACGACTGGTCAAACGTTAGACCTTGTCATAGTCTGGGGTAATGAAATGTACCTTTGCACCGTTTTTCTTGAACTGCCAAAACTGAACTGGCCTGTCGGTCTCCGTCTTTGGTAGAACTGGGTTTTCTCGCTCCAGAGCCCACTGTAAGGCTTGACTCTGTGGCCCCAGAGTCAAATCCCATGCAACAGTCAGAATCAACAACGCACTTGATGTTTCATGAGATCAATGACGAGACCATTGCCTTTGCCTGGCGGATCCGGATGCACCGGTAGCTTCAGGATGTCGTCTGTGGAGAGTAGTTGGTCCAATAGAGAGCTACGCCGTTCTTCGTCGTCAACATGTTCCAAGGAACTGAGCATTTTCTTCAAATCGGCGGCTTTTTGATAAGCTTCTTGTTGTTTCCGGATCGCTTCCTTTTGAGCTGCTGTTTGCTGGGGGCCGGACGGTCGTTGGGTTGAGGTGCCAGCTTGTGAAGGTCGGGGAGCCAGCGAAGCAGTCAAAGCGCGAGAACTGGATGCTGTACTGAAGCCCCTCTGACCCGGAGTAGCCCAAATAAGCCTGGGCTCTAACTCCTGCCTCTTATCGGCAGGGCCGTAGATCTTGAGGGTGCTTGAAGGTTTATTAGACACCCGCAAGCGTGCATTGGATGAACATACATTCCCAGCGCATAAACGACCTTTCTCGCCCCGACTAAGATGCATTGAACGAACAGAGCCAGTGTGAACAATTATTTACTCACCATTTCCGGCATTCATCACACCTGGAAAGAGGACATGAATGCAACGCTAAATATCATGTCGAATCGTACCCTCAACGCTGACTAGCTTTTGATCAAGCAGAGGCGAAAGTTTTGCGGCGACATTTCGCGGTATGTGGCCGACCTGAGTGGAGGAAATGTTTTGTACTTTGATCGCATTCCTATCATATTGATTGGTCTAGAAAAGTCAGAGGACATCGAGCACGAAACGAAAAATTACCGGTTCTCTGGTCAGCCTGACCTCTTCGCCGGCGCCTACCATGCCTGAATAGTACTGCACTCCTACGATTTCCGAAACCATAGACACGTAGAGTTCTTGATCAGGCTCAATCTCGATGACTTCTTGCTCCTCGTCATCCTCAGCGACTAGATTGACTGTCGAAGACGAGGCTTGCCCAGTCTCAAACTCCGCTCTTGCTCGTTTTTGGCCGGCTGAATTCGCAGTGGCAGGGACATCACCCGGGTCGACGTGTCTCAAAGATATTGCTTTTCGTATTTTCGCTTGGTCGGCGGGTCTATTGATCGTAAATGAAGATTCTGACTTGACCATAGAGCCTTACACAAGTTGATTGAATCCTTTGACGCGGTCCATCGTGACTGTTGCTAGTGCGCTCAGTTGAGAAGCTGTAACGCAACCCCAGTGCCTCCACTCCACTGTGGTTTCACCAAACGCGTTAGTCGCGGTTGCGCCGTACCTAAGCGTACCGGGTGGTAGAGGAGAACCCTTGAAGAGAGATGAGAATGAAAGAAAAGAGAAAAAAAGGAAACAAAACCTGGCACGTCTGAGCATGACATTTTGCATTTGCGCTCTTGCTGTAGCCGACAACATGCGCCGACTGCGACATTACAAATTCTCTCTTTATTCGTTCCTCTCGGTCTTGGGTGTTGGGAGGGCAATGCAGTCAGGCTCTCGATCCCACAGTGGTACGCGTTTGAAAAGAGGGGCTGTGGCAGTGTTTCTCTGTGGGCGTCTGCTTGCCCTGACGCGTCTCGGCAAACTCCGACTCGCGCTCTAATCCTTACGCGTCACCGTCTTTGTCCCTCGTCCCGATAGTCCGCCACGTGCACAACTCCTCGCCTCTGCTGCTCGCGCCCTGATCTATACTCTTATTCTGACTGCTCACCATGTCCGCCGATGCTCCCTATGACCCCGACCAAGATCCTGAGGAGAGACGCGTCGTTCGCAAAGGTTATCGTTCTCTCGCGAAAACTGTCGAAGGTTCGCGACTACATCTCTTCACCACTCATTCTTGCCTTTACCTCGACCCTCAGAACACCAGCACAACCTAAATGACTATTCCGCTCAGCAGCTCACCGATCAGGTGAAGAAAGCCGACGAGCTTTTCAACAAAGGTGCTGTGTAGTCGCGCTGTTTTCTATTTTCCAGGAATTTACGACGTTGAACTCAGTCAAGGGACCTCAGGAAGCGACGCTAGACTCTGCCTTCCTATTAATGGCTTCGAATATGGGTGCCCAAAAGGCGCGTGCCATGAAGTCGGGAAGCGGCTCCTTCGATGTCGACGACTTCGTCACAAAACTCCTTACCTTCATGGGTGGCGTAAAACATCTGGATGCTACGGACTCTGACGGGGAGGACGTAGAAATGGATGGTACACCCCTTCAATGGGATCGCATCGGACGGAAAGCTCTAGCAAAGAGCCGTCGCGTTCCTGCATTAGGCTTCATGCAAGTTGTTTCCTTTGCCAAATGAACCAGAGTTGATCGTCCATACTCCAGGTTGGGTCCTCTCTCGATAGAACAAAAGACGCGCAAAATTACGAAACGAGAGGCGTTCCAAAAGGATAAGGCAGATATGAAGAAACCTCAAGAAATCAAAGAAGAGGATATCGCCAGGGCCGAGAACGAGACAACGAAGAACGTGGCCACTGTAATTGACATTCAAACTGTTATTTTACTGCGACTCACCCTCCCACTAGCTCGAAACACTCCTAACAGAAGAGGAGGGTCCCGTTAACCTGTTCGAGTTTGTGATAAACCCAGACGATTTCGCCCAGAGTGTAGAAAATATTTTCTATCTGTCTTTTCTCATACGAGATGGCAAAGTCGCAATGGAGACGCAAGACGACGGCCAAGTGGTCATCTGTACGTTTCAACGTTTTCTTGAGCCTAATTTCCAACTAATTTTCCAATTTTCAGTCATCTGCCAACAACCCAGTGATGAAGACTATATTGAGGGACTGAAAAAACGGCAGATCGTCTTCGAGTTCGACCAGGCTACTTGGCAGGTTGGTCTCATTTTGTATTCTTCTCCCCCGACTATTCCTCATATTGTCTCTAGCGAGCCATTGAGGTATTCAACATCACAAAATCCAAGATACCCCCGGTACATTCTACCGATTCTGATATGCACTGCGATAGTAATGGATTTTTCTCTTCAGCGACCACCGGCTCGTACAAGGCTCGGCGACAAATGGTATGGTTGAAGAACTGGACGTTCGGAAGACCATGTATACGCTATCCTATCCCACTGTAAACACCCTATACTTGTGAACCTATCTCTATCGCTCCGGGAAGCTCCGTAATGCACATTATCATTATGAAAATTGTTGTACAATGTCGTGCAGAAAAATTATGATGTCGCAATGTGATCTTCATCGAGACCAAGTGGTAACATGGAGGGATCTTTGAGTTGTGATTTGCTCCATGAAGTTGTTTGTAGCTTGACGAATAAGACAACTGATTGGTTGAAGAAAATGAGGAACTTACATGATTCTGCGCTTCCCGAGATGGTAGAATATTCATATGATCAGGCGGCTCTTCATTGCTCTGCAACCAATGAGTACCATCATAAGCAGATCGGCCGCGACTCACGAGGAAAACTTCCTCTAGATCTCGGAACTGGACTCTGAGATCCATCGGCAATTGCGAGGGCAAAATCAGCGCATGAACTGTCGGGGTGTAGGGTCTTGAGGAAGCAAGACGAGTTGCGGCATCCTGGGCGAAGGGATTAGATCATGACACGAAGAAATTGTTCTGTCCTACCTCGGCCACCGAAATCGCCAATCTTATATCTCGCCTCTTGCCCCGCGCGCCAGAAGGAACCAGAATGAAGAACTCAAAGACACAGTCGAGAACATACACGGATCTGTGCGGGGCACTCTGTTGACGGAAAGAATGCACAGGCGAGATCTGTCCTTTTTCGTTGGTACTCAAGGGAACGCAACGAAGATGGGAAGAGCTTACAGATTTCTTCTGGCTTGCATCTACGCACCATATTCTGGGCGTAGTTGCGATAGAGGGTCGCCATCTCCAGTATTCAGCTTTGGCATATTCCGCGGCATCACCCAGTACCATCCAGAACATCTCATCGTCATCATCCTCATTTTCGAGCAAGACTGTGACCTCATCTGGATCGGATGTGAGGGATGTCGCATAATCGAGGGCAGCCTTCCTCTCAACGGGAGTAGAGCCTCGACCATGCCAGACATAGACGGAGTTGAGAATCGTAACACAATAGCTGAAGCCGCTGCATAGATTCTTGATCTCGAGGTCAACCTGATCAATATGGATTCTGTGTGAAATTGGTAAGCAACGAGCACCGTCAAATGAAGATGGTTTTACACTCCATTCAAAGCCCTAACGATGTGTACTGCGGTGTTGTCATTCGCCCAGTGAGCCCTGCTTCCCTGACAGACTATGTAGTGGAGAATAAACAAAAGCCAACACACTGACCTGGCGAATGGATAAGGTACCACCCAGACATTGTACCAGTTCAACAGGCTCAGAAAATTGGCGCAACGTAACCTGAACCACGGTCAGATGGCGTAAGGAGGATTCACAGGTTGAATACTTACAATAGATGTTCCGTATCGCTTCGCTAACTCTGCCAATTTCCGTTCCTCGCTTTCTCCCATGCTACTCCTCTTTCCCTCCCATGACCAGACAGTAGAAGTCATGAGTCCAGTTGAATTCGACTTCGAGCGATGAATGATTGCGAGAATCTCAGTGTCGTAGAATATGCTATTTAAACCGAGAGGGAAAGCGCTACTTCCCTCGATGCCCATAACATCGACCTGAATTGTTTGAGAGTCTTTGCTCAAGCCGAGCTGGGTTTGTTGTACGAGGGGAGAGACGTCGACTCGAGGTAAGGGATCATCAGCATGAGCTGGAAAAATGCAAAACAAACAAGATCAACGAACACCCAGGCTGACAGCGGAATAGGGAGGTACTTACTGATCTGGATAAGTTCATCCATCGAAGGTTCTTCGGCATGGCCGTTGAGCTTCGATGACACGAAATCGAAATCAGGCTGCGCAAAAGAATTTCCAACAGCTCGTGTAAGTGTGGAGACTGGAGTTGGATCCGGAGTGGCCTCTTCTTTCAACGGAGGTAAAACGAATGAGTACCTATCGTAACTCGACCTTCGATTTTGAGATGAAGTATTCGGTATCACAGCCCTGGGTCGTGCAGCAGGCAGCTCAGCGGGTTCATCCTCAACAGGAGGCGGCGGAGGCGGAGGGGTTGGAGAGAGTTTGCGCGGCGGGTCAGCCAGGGCTTGCGCCATGTCCATTACAGTCGGCCTTCCGGCACTTGAAGGCCGAGGATGCGCATCGAAGGAGTCCTGTTGTGAAGTTCCGGGAAAGGAAGAGGAGGATAATCCGGGCAGGGCCCGTGGGGCAGCGATTGGCTCAAATTGAGGAACGGGAATTGAGGGCTTGGGAGAGATAGATGGAGGTGTTCCATTTGATTGTGTCATGCCTGGAAGCGCTCTTCGTCCCACCATTCCACTGCTGGGTTTCGGGGCAGGTAAACTCGTTTCTGGCTCGGTGTCCCAAGGCATATTCGAGACGTTCGCAGGAACTGAGGATTGCGTCATTCCCGGCAGTGCCCTTCGTCCAGCCATACCACTACCAGACCGCGACAGCGTAGATTCTGCAGGTTTCGCCGAAAAGCCAGAAGTCTGCGCAGGTGCCATGGTTGGGAGAGGTCGGCTGTGGATCAAATCCTCTCTGCTACTGGACAGTGGCGGAGCCGTAGGGGCAACTGTAGGTACCATTGAGGATTGAGATGAAAGAAGATTAGCATCTGGCTCTGATGATGCGACCCGGTTCTTCTTGGGTTTCTTCGCTCGGTCTTTGGTGGGCTGTAGACAAAAAAGCACAACATGAGCCAGACTGAGTTCATTATTAGACCAAGGGAACACACATGGACAAGAGGTTTGGACGAGGTTTCAGGCAGAGTTGAAGTCTTGGAAGTGGTGGGTAACGGATCATCCTTGCGCTTGTAGCCATGCTCATCGACACCAGATATCGTCGGAGTCAACACGACCGTAGAAGCAGAACCCAAGCCAGGTGTGGGTTTCACAGGGCGGACAGGCTCAGGTTTGTTGGAGTTTCCGCCGTCACTGTACGACTTGGACATGGGGGCCGTTTTTACTACCGAGGGAGCAGTTTGAGCAGGTGCGTCCACTGTTTTCGCCCGACGCATCGGAGCAGCAGTAGGAGATGGCGGTGGAGAAGTAGCTGGTGATGGGCTCGGCCACCGGTCAAGAACCGAAGACTTCCGACCGCTCAATGATCGACTTTTTTCGGGACTTGGGGAAGGCGCAGGGCTATCAAGCTGCGCGCTGGCCTTCACCATGTTCTGAACAAAACCACGACCTTGTAACCTACTCAAGCTGGGTGTTAGATCTTTCTGAGCAGGGGCACGCAGAAACGCCTGAGATGGTGTGTGTGACGCGGAAATCTGCGGTCCCTTTGGTGAGGGGTCTTGCTTAACGGGTCGGGCTAGAGACGGTGTCACGACGGGAGACTTGGAAGCAACGGGAGTGGCTGCGGGTGATGTGTGCTTCCCAGTGGGAAAAGCTGAGGAGGAGAGGGATACATTCGACTGGTTGGTGCTGCGAAACGAAGGAGTTTGCGCCGGGGAGGAAGGAGGGAGAGGTGAATATGCACGCTGGTTCTTGGGGGTGGTAGCGCCTGTGGGTGTACTCATGGTACGTTCACGGACGGAGGCCCTTTGTGGAGAAGCAGGGGGGCTTTCGAGCTTCTCTGGTGAAGGTGTACTGCGTCTCCGGTCCCTTGGCTCGGGCGTACGAGCTGGACTGTATGCTGACAGTGCTGGACTAGGCTGCTTAGCCATGCCTGGCAGCGCAACACCTCCAATACCTCCAGCACCTCCGCGTCCAAAAATAGGATGAGGTGCATCGATGCGCGTCCGTTGGACATACTGTGTAGGATCTGAGACGTCTTGCTGAGGAGCGTGTCTGTTGAGTCTGGGACCAGTAGCCTTTCCGCCCATGAAAGCAGCTAACGACATGGGTTCTGGTCTATTCGAGGCAGCAGGGGGGTTGCCGGGCATCGGAGAGGAGGTAGAACCCATGAGCTTATTCAACGCATCTGACTGGCTCTTCTGCCTGTCCGCTTGTGGTTTGAGGTCATCAGTAGAGGTTGTATCTTCACTCCGAAGAGCAGACGAATATTCCTTGTGTTTTGCTGTTGCAAATGAAGCGCAGTTCGCTGCAGTAACAACTCAGGGCTCACATAAATCCAAGCTGTTTGTCCTGCTCCCAGAACCTATCCCATGGCTTCTGCGTAGACGAGCCAACCTCGAAGCTGCAATCTCATCCTCCAGGCGTTTCTGATCCGTTTCGTCGACATCAACTTGACGATGTGTGTCCTTCACTTTGCTGGCCCATTCAGACAATCCACCTCCGGCCCTGCTATCGGAAGAGCGGGCTTGGGAGCCATGCGAATCCATGAAGAGGCGCTACAGCAGAGTGCTGATTTCGTGCAAATAGAGTGACCAGAAATGACAAGTGAAACTAACGTAACGTCTTCGAAACTCAATAATCATGTCCATAGATTACTGGGAAACAGTCCGACTCTATAACTACCCATACCAGAAGGAAACTACTCTGTAAATACCCATCGCATTAACCCAGCAGAGTGAAAGCAGAGAAGAACAAGATCAGAGCTCCAGCCGCCTTGCTAGTGGTTAATGAGAGTGCGCTGTTAGGCTTGTTGGCTACGAAGGCCTCGTTGGTAGCGGTTTGAGAGACATTGTCTTGGCTATCCGAAGAGGAATCCTCTGATCAAATAAATTGAGGTCACAGCAACATGGTTGGGGAAGTTGAGGCGTACCGATAAAGTTGGCGCCGCAGATGGCATCGATTTGCGAAGCAGCCTGTTGCTGCGCTTCAAGGAACTGGGACACTAAGCTCATCTGGCTGGCCAGACGGAAGGCGGCCTTGGTGCAGCTGGTACAAGCCAGATTCTTTGCACCGACAAGGATCTTCTGGAAATCGGCGAACGCAGTGTTCAGGCTAAAGTCGGTGAACGAAAGCTTTCCGACAATATCCTGGAGATTGTTCAATGTCTGTGTGACGCAAAGCTTCTGGGAGGCATTGCTAATAGTAGCACAATGAGAGACACGGTCATGGCACGGCGAAGTTGATCACTTACTCCTTGAGGCAAGCAATAGAACGGGCGGTCGGGTATACTTCCTGGACAATTTTCGTCACAGTCTCGGGCAATCCGTCGACCATGCCAAAGTCGTTAGCGCATCCTGCGGTGACGTTGGCGACCACCGCCGCCAGACTTTCATCACTAAGAAGAAATGTTCACACCACCGATCTTGACCTCAAAGCTAAATCATACCTGCAGAAACCCAAGGGGCAAAGGCCGGTCAACCAGTTATCCACCGTGTCCGGCACTGATTGAGCGTTGCCGACAAAGAAAGACAACAGTGAGCTAGGATTGAGGCATGCGGCATCGGAGAGGTTAGAATGGCCTGTGACTGAATGAAGCCAGACTATAGACGACAGATAGAGACCTAGAATGACCTTCAGAGAGTTCGTGCATCCAGTAGAGAGGCTGATGGAGAGAATTAGACGGGGCTAGAACGTATGAGTATGTGATTTACGACTGAGCAGAAGCAAGACCAGCTGCAGCCGCAAAAGTAACGAAGGTAGAGGCTTTCATATTGAGAGTTGAAGATAACAAAAAATTCCGTCCAGGAATGAGAGAAAGAAGTGAAAGATGAAGACGTTGAAGAGGGAGAAAACAAGAACAGAACTTAAAGAACAACGATGACAGTGCCCGAGGCGCCCTTCTGTCCCAAGAATCGGGTAAAGACTGATCGGGTTGATCTAAGCGATGCTATGCCATTGCGACAATCACTCGAATAAAATTATCGGCGTCCACCAAGGTCACCAAGCATCGTCAAGTAAAGTAGCCAATGTCCTGCAGTGTCCTGCCTCATCACTGCTCCGTATATACACCGAGAGTCCGTTTCACGAGTCGTAGGTCGTAAATATCTATCTCAAGCCAAGAAAGCCATCAACGCAAACACAACAGAGCCGAGAACAGCGCTGAGGGTCATCGCTTTCGCCGAGTTATTGTCCCCAGTGGTCTTGGCGGTCTGAACGACGCCTGCAGGGGGTCGAGCCGTCTACAGACAAATACTCTAGTCAGGGTGCAGTTACCCCTCGACGTAAAGCAGCCGTACCTGTGAAACCAGAACCACATTCGGTGTTCAGTTGGCTGGTGAGCAGCCCCCCAGTGCTCGGGAAGTCTTGGTTTAGGACATTGTAAGCCTCCTTGACGCAGTTTGTGCAGGTGACGTTGCTTGGAAGAGTTGTCGTGCCCAAAGCTTGCATCACAACGCCCCCAATGTTGTCAATGCTGAGGGTACCGAGAATGGACTGGATGTTGTTCAAAGTCTGTGTTATGCAGTTCGTGCCGGAATCTGTCAAGCAGACGATCTTGCGGGCCGTGGAGTAGTATTGCTCGACCAGCGGAGTGAGCATGCTGGCACTTGTACCGGTGCTATTGGCCGTGGAAAGTTCGGCGCTGCACCCATTTGTAATCTGACGAAACAGACGCGTCAACGAGGAGCAAAAACGTTGACGCAAGTTGGACACAGACATTGGTGACGACTGCAGAAAGCGTGGCGTTGCTGCAAGGGGCGGAGGAACACAGTTGCTTGAGCCAGTTGTCGATGGGAGGGACAATGGATGCATTCGTTTGGAACACCGTCGTGAGTAGGGAGGAGACACTGAGGCAGGCGTTAGCCTCTTGATTGGTAGCCACGCCCGTGAGAGCAGATTGGCAGCCGCTCGACAATCTAATAGTAACGGCGCATCAGCAGAGATAGATGGCGGTAGACCGAGCTGACGTTATCGCAGAAACGCTGGAGACAGCAAGAAGTACGGTGGTGAAGAGGCGATACATGATGAGCGTAGAAGAAAAAGAAATAGAAACAAAGGGTAGCCGGTTTATATGTGAAGCGAGGGGTCTCGGAGGAGCCGTTGTTTTAAAAGTCTCAAAGTACCCCGCGTTACAGCATGTTACCAGGCTCTCCGCAGTCAAGGCCGTGCATGAACGCGGTCACTTGAGACCGTTTCACCGGGGATACGATTAATATATCGATGAATTGCTGTATTTCTTGATCTTTAAACTTGGATGCTTCAATTGAACGATGAGATCTTGCAGCGCGCTCGCTCCCCGGCTTGGTGCACTCGAAGGAAGAGGAAGGTCGAGCATGGGGAGCCCCGAGCACTCTGAATGCTTTATCCACAGCTGTGAAGACAAACGAAGTCGAATCGAAAGCGATGCAGAATCACGATCGCCACTGAGAGTTGGCGCGTCGGCTAATGCGCGTTCGTTGGATCAGAGCCAAGTTGTTCATATTTGGCCTGAAACGACGTCACGCGTCTCTTCCTTTCCTTTCTCTTCCTTCTCGTTGCCCGGCCCATGGACTCATCGGCCTTGAAGAGGGTGATCAAGGTCGAAAAGTCGATCCCCGAGCCCATAAATCTTCGGCGGATCTTTGGCTCTGGGTCTTGCGGCGAAATGTAATCAAAGGAAAGACGCTTGAGTTTCCTTGCAACACTGACTTTTTCGCAGACGCGCGCTTCATGCCTCTGGGTTCATTGAGTTCGCAAGTTCGTTACATCCCGCGTTCTTTTACTTCTTCTTGACAAATTTCAATAGATGCAGTGGACGCGCAACGCGCCCTTTCGCTCAAACATGATATTCCTGGAATACATGTTCTCGATGTGGCCTCTGAACCTCGACTGGTTGAGCAGTATCTACTTGTGAACCCCTCTGCGTTCGCAAAGAATGACTTGCACCCCTTCGGTGCCCATCGCTCTTCTGATTCGAGAACAGACGACTGTGTGCACAGCAGCAGACGACCAGAAGGGGCCCTTTCCTCCCCCGCTTCCGAAGCCAGGCCGTTCATGCGCTCGAGTGAACCACCTAAAGGTTCCGTCTCACAGCATCTCGGACTCTCACCCGACCTCGTCGAAAAATGGCGTATTTCCGACCATGACTCTTTACTTCCCGCCATACCTTCCATTTCATTGACCCCTTCTTTCCCAGTGCATCTCTCTTCGTCTTCATCCACTTTCTCGCCCTTCTCTGTGGCCAACCCATTTCCTTGCATACAAAGCCATATCTTAATGCGCCTATGCGGCGAGAATATTAGTCTAGACCTCCGCTCTCTGGCGGATAATGCTGCAACGGTAATAGAGTTGCTTAATGCTACTCTGAGTGAACGCGGCAATTGGCTCATTGTCGGCGCATATTATCGTCGGAGCGGCGATCCTGTGAGTGCCATTACAGTGATAACTGGTATGCTTGAAGGTGGTCAGCTTCCTTTTTCTCGGTGATGCTTAGACTAATCGTTTTCATACTTGAGCCATGAAGCAGTTTAATATTCCAGAGAATGATCTTAAACCCGCCTTTCTTCTCCTTGCAGGATGTGAATCAGACCTCGGGAAACTGGCCAGAAGCAAAGGCGACACGGACAAAATATCGGAACATCACAGCAACGCGCAGAAATGGTTGCATCGGGTGTATGGTGGCGATATCCCACCAAATTCATCCAGCGCAGATAATCGCACCGCTTCGCCGCCGTCGCCCTGCGTCCTACGACAATCCCTCAGCAGGAGCGCCGCGCCTCCTGCTTCTCGGACACGAGCACCCAGTCCCGACCCGCGGATGTTGCAGCGCGAAATTCAGTCTCTGCGCGACCGTCACAAGAACAGCACCAATGTTCTCGCCGACGTACGAGCCTCGAAACGAAAACTGGAAGACACCATCGAGGTCGAACGCACTGTTCGCCGACGACTGCAGCGTGAGTTGGACGAAGTGACGAAGAAGCGGGACTACGCTCGGAGAATGGAATCGCTTGCGCTTGACCAAATGAAGAGAGAAGTGGACTCGCGTCGGCGAGCGGAGGATCGGGCGGAGGAAGAGCGTGAGCTGCGGAAACGCGCAGAACAGTCGGCCGAGTTCTCAAGAGCCCCTACGTACGCGGCGGTACCGATGGCGGCACCAATGCACCAACCAGAAGGATTTTATCGTCATCCAGATTCATTTTCCCCTGCATTTGACTCTCAACCTCATCGCATCTCTTTTTGACACTCATTTTTCTCACTGCATTCATCATACACAATTGGCATGGCTCGTCGCATCATTTACAATCTGTATCCTCATCGTCTCGTAGCATTATCACCAATATAGCATCAACCTGTACTGAGTTTTCCATTCCTGACCCGTATGTCATTTTCAAACCAAGCAGAGTCCAGACCCTGCGAAAGTAGGATAATTGGTCGAGTATCTCAACGGAACATATGTTCAAACGCAGGTCAAACATCCACCACTACTTCCCCAAATACAATGATTTGGGAGGAAATGGGCTCCCGTACGGTAATGGGCTCGGTCTCATTGGTCCCCGGCTCGAACACAACTTCATTACCGAGAGCATGAATGGCGAGTGTATGGGGGGCAAGGAACAATTCCAGAGAACCGGGCTTTCCGGGCAATAATCGCGGTGAGGTGGAAGAGGTCCAATTATATCATAATACCAGGAAAACGCCAAAGACTCGGCAAGTACTAGTGCTGGAACGATCAGAGGGTAAAATTCCGAACCGAGCCAGCTGCGGTTGTTGTTTTTCGCTAGTCGATACCGAGTCCACAAAACGCAGGCGTTGAGCGCTGAGTAATAGTCATGGGAAGCCGAGCTGAACAATTTCAAGTTATTGTGGTGGTTCAGAACGAGAGTTGTTGGGACTTGTTTACTGTTGGTGCCATTGGCATTTGGTACTATCCAGGTATTGACCTGTGCTTGGCTGATTTGTAAGCGCATCTTCGTATCTTTCCCGTCGTTTCGCGTACTCACCCTCCTCAAAATGGCCACGACGTTGCCCAAGGATATCTCAAAGCTCGGCCAGGAAGTTAAACTCTTCGGAAAGTGGGACACTCAAGAGTCAGTTCCTCTCCGTTGCACCCGATGAACTCTGTCGCTCAAAAACGAGAAACAAATGATTTCTAGTGTCGAAGTAAAGGACATCTCCCTCACCGACTACATTCAGACTCGCAATGCCGTCTACGTCCCTCACACCGCCGGCCGTTATGCCAAGAAGCAATTCAAAAAGGCTCAAATGCCCATCGTCGAGCGATTGGTAGACAGGTCCGTCGACACCCATGCAGACATTCGGAGCGTCTCATAAAATTTTGATTTTCTGCAGCCTGATGATGAAGGGCCGCAACAATGGCAAAAAACTGCTTGCCGTCCGCATCGTCGCGCACGCCTTTGAGATCATCCACCTCCTCACCGACCAGAACCCAATCCAGGTGCCTTTTGATTCTTGATTGCCTATATTCGACCTCAATTAACATGTTCGCGTGATGCGACGTAGGTTCTCGTCGACGCCATTGTTAACACGGGTCCCCGAGAGGACTCGACCCGTATTGGTTCGCAGGGTACCGTCCGTCGGCAGGCAGTCGACGTTTCGCCCCTCCGACGCGTCAACCAGTCCATCTCCCTCCTCACCATCGGTGTACGTCTCGTTCTTACTCGACTCTTGCACCTATTGATTTGTTTTCTGTTGCAATTTAGACTCGTGAATCTGCTTTCCGCAACGTAAAGTCGATCGCGGAGTGCCTCGCCGACGAGCTCATCAACGCCGCAAAAGGCTCGTCCAACTCGTACGCCATCAAGGTTAGCATCGTATATCCGTTCTTCCTCGGCTCTTCCTTCCTTCTCTTCGTACTTCCCCAACCTCTCCATCATCATCTTTCTCCTGGCCCCCGTCCACCCCCACTCAACCTACCCACCCCACTCTTCGCCCCGCTGTACCTCCGCCTTGCCGCCACTGACCTCATCCCTCCTCCAGAAAAAAGACGAACTGGAGCGCGTGGCCAAATCCAATCGGTAAACGGCTCACATGTGGGCGCTACGCCTCGCGGAAGCGCGTGTGCGCGTGCGCCTTTGCACGTGGGAATTGTTCGTGGGCAGTATTTATGCTACGTTCACTACTTTCTATGCCTGCATACTCGTATACTTTCTGCCTACCATGCAATTCCCATGACTTCATCTATGCATTCCCTGGCCCTCGTCATATAGCGGATCCAATCCTCTCGAAATCACGACCCAGACCTACTACCAATGTTTCTCGACAAACATCTTCTCAGTTCTGTTCTGTCAGACGATCGGGGACAAATGTTGTCATTGTGTTGAATGTTGAATGAAACGTCGAGGTGGGGCTGAAGGACAGACTGACATGGATGCCAACTCACCAAGGCGGTAATTCGGTGAATTGAGTCCACATTTCCTTTCGTCGACATAGTCGTCCACTCCAACGTTAAGGATGTCGGTGTATTAGGAATTTATCCGAATCGCGTTAGGAGGTTGCTGTACACACTACACCTAGGTCCTACCAGCCTCCATACGAGCTATAGAATGTGCGGCACAGGTTCCGGAGGCAGATCAAAAACGGAAGCAAAATGCGAGCGAGAAACTGTATCAGAAACAGGCACAGGTCTACTTATCATTGTATGCCGCGGCAAAATCACAATTGTTCAGACAAACAACGAATTTCATTTCATTTCGAATTTCAGTTGCACGACACCATCTCCGCTTCCCATTCTATTGTACAGGTAACACAATTACAGATAATTTGGTGGGGGAGGAAGGAGGACAAGCACAGGGATGTATGTACATGCCCTACCCGCTAATAAATACAATAACAGCAGCGCCTTCGAGCGAGGTAAGCAGCCATCCTCGCTCAAACTTATATAAAAAAACCCCCGCGAACGGATGACCAAACCCAATGCAATGCCGGTGGAGTAATGGACCCAGGGAAAAAAGGTGGTAGCGCAAAGCCCAAAGCAGATGTAGAGATGAAGGGTTGGTTGGGGGAGATGGTCCGGATTCCGATTATTATTTCGTGAGATGCGATGAGGATGCAAGGTAGTGATGGATGGTGGTATACAAATGGTGTATGATGGGTGAAAGCGAAAAACAACTTTTTGGTTGGGTTGGTGTGGGCGTAGCCCAGCTCTAAAGATACAGTTGATATGCCGGGACAGTATCGCCGAATGGGGCTGACAGAGCTGACTGGATGCGCGGCAGGGAGTACGCGTACGCAAAAGCCGGTAGATGCGTTATGCATCGTAAAGACCATAGCAACAGAAACCCCGCACGTCCGTCCGACTGGTCGATTGATGTTCAATGTGCCGCAATTTTGTGTCTGCGAGGGCATGGAGAGCATGCCGCCGCATTACAAGTAGAGTGAAAGTGTCGCGTTACTGCATCCCGTCTAGAACAGTTCCGATGCAATGGGAGAAGGGCCAGCTACCGCGGTGCGGGCAATGGGGAATTGTTGCCCAGTGGTGTCGCTCGTCGCCCATCCTCCTCGGGACCCTTAGGTTTGGGTACGACTCCGTCAAGACCACGATATGAGTAGGCTTTGCCAAACTCCATGATCATAGCCTTGCCCATGAGACATACCCAGCCGAGTCCCTCGCCAGTGGAGCTCTGTCCGGGCCAAAACAGCTCGCCCTCCTCGTCCTCAAAGTCAGGTTCGTGCTCCTCTGTTGGGGACAGTGTGCTATGAACCATACGTGCAAACGTTGTTGGGAAGTGGCGTGCCATGACGGGGAGGTTGAGATGCAATTGGGCCAAGGACAGCTGGTACGCCGAAGCCTGAATGGCCATCGACTCAAGTTTGAGCTCGTTTATGAGCCGTGGGCCAATGGGAACCGTCACACTTTCCATAGCAGCCGCGGTGTGCGGCGCGACGGGGACATGCTTCAGTTCGGAAGGGAGCATCGATGACGGTAGGTTGGAAGGCGCCATTCCTACAGAAACGGGATGAGGCGCGGCGGCAGAAGAGAGGGAGCTTGCGGTGGAGCTGGGCGTGCCATCGCGATTAGTCGGGGTAGAATTGGCGCTGGGGGCGAGGCTAGCTGGAGACGGAAGCATAACGGGGGTTGTGCTGGATTTATTGGGTGCGAGGGTGGCGCCTGATGAGAGGTTCGCTTCGGTTGCGGCAGCGGAGATCGAAGCACGAGTTAAGACGACAAGCCTGTCCAGATCGCGCTCGACTTGTGAGCGAAGAGCAGTGGCGTAGACGACCTTGCGAGCATGAATAAACCCCTCGATCATCAAGCTGAATGTGGCAAGTGTGTGAACGAGGGCACGGGGGAAGCGAAAACAAAAAGGCGTACATTAAACCATGAAGAGCCTTTTCAGCGTCAGGTGCGGGGTCGTCAGCATGCCACTTTTGCTTGCACCAGGCGAGAAAACCCTCGATAGTTGACCATGTCTCGCGGTTACAGAAGTGATGAGAATAGTCCTTGTTCCAGATAGAATACGTGAAACAGACGAGGGCATCGAGAAGTTCTAAGCGGGCAATGAGACCCCCGTGCTTGTAATATGGGGAATTTGGGGGCGGGGGATTTGGGAGAGCGCGATATTCCTTGTGACTGGGAGAATATGTCGACCAAAAGCGGGCATCGCCGGAATATTTAAGCATTCGACCTGCGCTGTGATACTTTGTATGGAGGGTTTCGAAATGTCTGTGGTCTAGTTTCCCGGAGCGAGGTCGACGGACAGGAAGCGAAGCGATCGGGGCTGGTGCGGCGGAGGTGGGGCCGGAGACTGACGCTACCGGGGTGATTTGGGGTAGAGATGAGGGGCCTGCAACAGGAGCTGTATCCTCCGAAACCTCGCCCTCTTCTGTAGGCACTGCACGTCGAAGCGAGTCAGTACGAGGCCGCTTGTTGGACTCTGGGAGCGGAGGCGGGGCCTTGCGTTTAAACGAAGGAGCTGGCGAGGACGAGCGGGATGGCGGGGGAGATGGAGGAAGAGTGGGAGGCAGAGGAGGGGCCAGCTGACCGATGAGCTAGATAATGTCAGGACCAGGACGGTTGAGGACGAGACGGGGAGTGGGGATACCTGAAGATTTCTGAGCAGAGCGTCGCGAGACCATTTGCTTGGGAGGGTGAGTAGAACGTTAGCAACGATGAGGAGGATTGGTACCTGTTGTGTTCTGACATTGGTGGTAGCAGGACAAGATGCGGTAGCGGACAGGAATGGCGGTCAGTCAGTGGCCGTTACTCTCTCCGCATTAGGAAACTCCCGTCAGACAATGACAGACCCCCGTCACCCTGTTGCTAACTCTTCTAAGCCTTTGTGTTTCTTATTCCCCACTCAGACATCGCTCTAGATTTCTATAATCCTACGTACAGACCCTTGCTAGACCTACTTTATTATTCTATTGCTATGCCTCTACAACACCTATGGTCACCCTCTCGATTTTGATTGCGGCCCGCATTTGTACAGCGCTCAGGTGGTATTCAGCCCGAGGTTTCAGCAATTATCCCCCCGACCCCATCGCAGCTCATCCCAATCCAATTTCGGTCTCAGACTCCAGTCTCCCTGTTCAAACAAATTTTTCCCATTTGGCCTCGGGCTCTATCGGCACCGCCGTGCGACAATCCTCCCCGTGGAATTACTCTCACCGAGTCAACTCCGAGGAATGCCTACACAAGCAACCGTGCACCGGAATGTTTCCAGCCCAACAGCGCGTCAACGAGCAAAAAGGTCAGAACGATCACGTGCATACCGCCTTCCCCTCCATTTCCTTTTCCTCCACAGCGACTCCGGCGGTAGCACATTCCGGTCCGATGCAGACGTTGAACCCAACCACGGCGGTGATCACCTGGTCGCCGGCGCAGGTACCCCAGTACGGAACTGGATATTAGTATGAATGATGAGCCTACGCCCACGGCCCACGGCCAGGCGCGGACGTACGGTTCCTACATCTGAATATATGCATCTTAGCATACCCCGCAACGTTCGTGAGGTTACATACCTCCCCAACATGGACCACCATAAGTACGCTCATCCTTTGCCCTTCGGGAAGCTCACAATATCCCGTGGCCTTGTGTGCTCTGAATTATTCATTAGTTCACGATCATCTCGACTGCATGCAAACACTCCCACCTACTATGATCGTCGCATTTCAGGTTTGATTCATGCAGGCACTCATGTTGATAGCTGCAGCGCTCAGTCAGGGTTTACCATGCTCAAGCTAACGGCGATGGATGTTCAACGAAGCCGACGTCGTTGGTACATATCGTTCGGTGCTTGTGTGCATCCTTGACAGTTGTAATGGCCTTCAAGTTTCTCGTGACGCGCGCAGACACACTTGGCCTGAATACCATAAAACAGATTTGAATTCGATTCGGATGCAAATGAAGACTTGCCTTACTTCTAAGATAAACTTCTGGCTCAGCGATGCAGAATAATCCACTTGAATCTTTTTACCGTAAATCTTCCATTGGCCAATCTTCAACGATCACTGCTCGCCGCATTCGTCCCGAAGACCCGACGAAAGGTCACGAACACAAGGACCCGACCGACCTGACCACATACCGCACATTATTGGGGTTCCCGTGCTGCTCCCAGGGTCTTTCCCGGACAAATTCAGACCGTGACTTGCGAAGCTTCTTTTTTCTACATTGATTCCCCACTGCCCATTCCGGGGAGGCTTCTCGATGGATGCAGATCTCTAAATTGAATCCAAGCTCACAGACCGCTAGATGAGCTAGGCACCGGCGCGGCCATCGTTATTTCCAGCGACGGACTCGGAGCGAGTGAGACGGCCGTCGTCCAAAGACATAATTGAATGATGCATGTGTAAAGGGCGAACTAGGAACTGAGAAGCAAACACAAGTTATCCACCAGGTCCAGAGACTTTGTGGAAAATGACGTATGATGCAGCCCCAGAAATAATTCGACGTTGACAGAAAACACAGAGAACGGAGGTTGAGTATGTCACAGAGGAGCCGAAAGAAATGAGAGAAAAAGCAAGCAGCACAGTTCAGGTTGAGCAAACGCATGTCCGCCGACCCAGCTCTCGGCAAAGCTCGAACAGAATCTAGAAGAATTTCTTTAAATCGCCACGCGGCGGAAGAACGTTAACGATGGACAGCCATGAGGGGGTCCGTTGAGGGCCGAACATAACACAGAACAGCATGGAGAACAATGAGAACAAAAGGTGATGATGGCCATAGCGAACGGTGCCAGTGGTCCTCGACAGACGACTTTCGGCGAGTCCGGCGGAAAAGGGTGTAGGACCGATGAGGACGAGGGGTGTAACCGGAATGAAGAAACTGGGCTTCCAATTGCAAGGCGGCTGTTATATAGACCATTCCAGGTTGCGTCGCGTCAGAACATGCAGCCATCGCGCGAGAGCTTGGCAGAAAACAACACGCGAACACGTGTTTTAGATCCCATCATCGCGTCATGACGCGTGTTACAATTGGACCGACCAACCAACTAAATACAACTATAAGATACGGATAGGGATGTACAAACAAGTAGGTAGTGATAATGAATACAGAGGGTTTCCAGGTATAGCAGTCGACAAGAAAAGAGATGGTACAAATTGAGAGGGGTGTCACTTTGTCTTTGCAACCTTCCGCTTCCCGGTCGGCGCCCGTTTATTTGTGCCGCGTCCAGCAGCCACTTGTGTGTCTTTCGTGGCGGGGTAGGGTGTAGCGCGGGGAGATTCAGTCGTTTCAGGCGGCGTCTTGCGAGTACGACTCCGCGTCACCATGCCCGTCTCCGACACGGTCGGCTCAACCACAACAGTGTCCGTCGGCGGCGCAATGAGCCGTCCCTTGCCTTTCTCATTGACAATATCAAGCACGACGGTGGTTTCTGCCGACGAAACTGATGCGGCGCGAGAGGAAGCCGGGGAGATGGAGGAGGAAGATGTGGACGCCACAAGAGTCTCATTGGACTCCTGCGACGACGATCGCGTTCGATTGGCGGTCGGACGGGAAGTGGAGATCGACGCCATGACCGCAGGTGGAATGGTAGCGCTTTCGAGCTCAATCTCGGCTCGCTTCATCCGCTGCCGTGCACTGACACGCTGCGGCGCGGGTGTGGATGCATCAGCTACTGGATTGCGACGACGCTTGGAGTCGATGGGAGGTGTGGCGGGGGCACTTGCGGCTGGAGAGTTGGGTGTCGCATTCTGCTGCGACCGGAGTGCAGCTGCACGTGTAAGTCGCGGTGGGTGCATTTGTGTCTTTTGTGGCGACACTCGAGTCAGCGCCTCAGGGTCAGCTCGCGCCGCGATGGATTTGCACGCCGCTCTGCGATCCTGATCCGCTAGAATTTGAAGTGCCCGTTCAGCACTCTCCCATGCGGCAGGAAGCTCGAGATTCCGACTATGGGAGTCTGTAGATCGGCGGGTCAGTCTTCGAGGGAACATGGTGACAAGTATACGCACTGATCACACGCTGGACAGTGTTGGCAGACCCGACGCGCCGGGAGGGCATCCAAAATAAGGTATGTAGACCGTGTGTCTCGTCTTGCAAGACACAAATGGCGACGAGGGTAAAGGCAATTTCTGTGGATTCGGGGATGTAGAGAGAATTGTAGGAGGAGAGAACACGAAGGGAATTGAGGAATCGCTGGACCGAAGAGTGGTGAATGGAGATACGTTCTGGTGGAGGGGGATCGCGAAGGAGTACGGGTTTAGAGTGAAGTGGAGGAATGGCTGGCTGTTGGGAACGGTCGACTCTACAATAGGACTCTGCTGCGTGGGTGTTGACGGCGATGGCAAAGGCATCGAGCTCGCTGTGGTGTGCGGTGAGGAGCTGCATAGTAGCGGGCGGTGGGGAGGGTAGTGGGGGGTATGTGGCGGTACTGAAAGGGAAAAAGACCATTATAATAAAGCAAAGGGCACAAGCGCGTCCTTTGCCATCACCACTGCTTAATTGGCAACAAAACAAAGCGAAAGTCAAGCGTTTCCTTGCGACTCCCATTGTTCTCTGCTCCTTCTTTCCACAGGTCTAAGCTCAGCCCACGTCGCCCAACAACCATTGACGCCCGCAAAATCACTTTAGTCTCTACCCGCGGTGCAGGCAGCGGAAAGTGCTCGGGAAGGCGTGGCACGCATAAATCCATCTCATCGCGGCGAAATATTCAGCTCCAGAACATGTTACATTCACAAAAGACCCTCACCGGCGCGTGTTCCAGGTATCCCAAGGCCTCTACCGTGCACAAACGCTCCTTCACCCACACCGTGCCACTGGACACACAATTGCTTGCATCTACCAGTATTGCGATATCTCTCTCCCAGAGAAGAAACACGCCCGTCTCGTTATCGTACCCAAGTACTCTGCAAGTCAATATCTCTGTTCAAAGAGTCATCGGCAAAGAAAACTGGATGTACGCACTGGCCGGCCAACCGCAACTTGGAGCCGATCTTGTCCTCAGTCACTGCATCCATTCGTGTTGGGACTCCATGTTCCATCCTCGATAAGACGTGCTGGTGCGCGAGCACGTCCGCTACGTTGCGACCACTCCTTGAAAACAATTTCAAACCATGAATCACAGCGCCGAACAAGCGCCGAAGCAATTCCAGCTTTCGGCCGAGCGACGCCGACTGGGACAAAACTTGCTTCGAGAGCCATTACACTCAAACTGTGCTGCTAGGCTCGGCCACAGAACTGTAACGGAACATTCTGAAGCACATACAGCCATCGTCAAAATTACAATGGTTCGCTACGAGCACTCGCGCCCCAAACATGCAGTGAACGCGGGAACTTGCACTTCAAGCTTCAATATCAAGAGAGAAGCTCTGTCTTTACTCAGCCGGTCCTCTTGGGATGCAGGAATACTGGCATTTGGCGTCTGGGTTTTCGATGAACAAGCCTTGAACCTCAGGTCCAAACCAGGCCGAAGTGTAGCGAGTCTTGACATTCTCATTCTGACCTCGAAGAGCAAGAGACGCTTTCAATACATTTTCCGCAAGACCTAAGTCGCCCGCGACTGCTCCACTGTCGTCTCCCTCTATCGCAGCCGCGAAACAGCGCTCATGAGGTCCAACGGTCCGAAAAGTCTATCATAGAGTTTACAGCCTTCCATTCCTAGCGATTTTGTGAACGCGTGCGATTCCGTGCGCTCAACCTCGAGCTCGAGAGACGGATCAACTACCTTCTGAACTATCGACGCCACATTGGGACCGTTGCTAGAATAGCTGTTCGTCCAGCGACGGCTTGCTGAACGGAACGTGTGAAGACGGAGTAGTGAGATTGGGTATAGATAAGCACGGATTCAGTGACACTTATAGCTTGACCAGAATCATGTAACGGAAGCGTTTGGGAAATTCTATGGATGCATTTGAATTGGGAACTGAATTTTTCGGCCATTTGTAAGGTGAAAATAGAGGTGGTTCGTTGTATTCATTCTGAATTGCATATCTACTGTAGAAACACGACATGACAAGTAGGGTAAGGGAAACTCGAGCAAGATTTACACGATTCCATGCCTTCAAAAAGGGCTGTTTGGGTTACGCGGCTGCTATCAAAAATCTATCTCGTGAAACCGGGCACTTTCAGACTCGCCAGCGCCTATTGAAAACGTCAGTGTGATGCCCGCTGATTTACTAGTCTCATGAGTGCGACCTACCAGACTCAGTTGTGTGTGCGGTCGGACGCCTGGAAACGATGTCACACTGTGCACCTGGAATGGCGCCCCATAGCACGTAGCCAAAGGCGGACCGCGATCAACCGCTATGTTGAACAGCGTGTATCGCAGCATATACTTCCCCGTCTGCAACACTCCGAGACCCTTGACATAAATCTCGTCGTGAATGTGTCTTGTCCGTATTCAAAGTAAAAAAACCTACCGGAAACGCAAACACAATGAGGCCCATACTAGTGATCTCGACTGGTTGTGTGTGTGTCTGCCTGTGCAACAAATGCGTCTCTTTCGCCGATTCGTAGATGAGATGATTTCCTGCTCGACATCTCGGATTGGAATAAAAATGAATGAGAAAAGTCCACGAACCCACACGAAATTCGGGGTCGTGTGGCAAGTTGTCCGTACAATAGAGCACGAATCTAGGTTGATTGGAGTCGAATGTTCCGTCATGCCCGAAGTACGAATATTTGTGTCTTGTTATTGGCGCGTCAGGCAGGCGAAACAAGTCGACGGAGCAGACAAGGTCGACTCCGCGCAGCTGACTGTACGGAAAAGTCAGCATTTATTTATCTCACAGCGGCGAAGTAGACTGACCGAGGGTCAACGGTGCAAATGAGCCTGGCCACGGGAGGGGGATCTAGCGGTCGAGGAGTCCCAGTATTCGAGCTCCTGGAGAAGAAGATTCGCGCTTGAGCGTTACGAGCG
The DNA here is from genome assembly GCA_037176885.1 of Favolaschia claudopus. NCBI lineage: Eukaryota > Fungi > Basidiomycota > Agaricomycetes > Agaricales > Mycenaceae > Favolaschia > Favolaschia claudopus. The sequence continues at coordinate 95,957 of JAWWNJ010000077.1, forward strand.
CATGCACACCTACTTGCGGGCAGCAATGGGCGACTGAATTTCTTGGATGCCCCATTGAATGTTCATTGCCATGAACTGAATTGCGGTCAAGAGAAGGGTAGAAAATTTCAGCGTTGCTGAGCAGTTGTACTGAGTGGGGTTAGCTGGAGGATCATGGTCAGCCAAGCGCTGTATTAATACTGTCGAGGACAGTTTAGAGATAAAGGCAGCCGCTATTTTTTCGGTGCTATTCATTCACGTTCGGCACCAGCTGCTCTCCTCTGATTACCTCCGCGGCGCGGAGAGTCAGTTCGATGCAAAATTAGGTTGGGAGACAGGGGGAAGCTGGCCGAGGAAAACTGCATGAAGCCCACAGTGTCGAGGAACAGATTCCAGGATCGCAAAGAACGCTGTCAAAGACACCCAATAAATCGAAGTGGTTTCCACGGATTGGAGCAGTGTTGCGAGGAGGGCGCTGACATGCACGCAAACAAGCGGCATGACCCGCGTGGAACTATCTCTTGTGGCCACCGCCACTTCCAAGAAAACAATGACGCGGGAGGTTCCGCGAACGCTAGATGGGCCGTCGCGTAACTGTATCTTTATAATCTTGTTCAAGGGAAAGCCAGAGCTTGTTCAAGAAAAACCCATATCATTAATGGCATTCCATAAATCAGATACGCAAGGAAAGCGCAGACAGACGGTTGTACCGCTCCGTATTCTCCGTTGAGTGATCGAAGGCAAGATAAAAATATGCCTATGACGAAAATTAAGCTAGCGCATAGTACCAAGCCCGTGATCGAAGAAATAGAAGACTCACATAAACATATAGAAAATATAATGAACAGGCGGGTTTTAAATGTCAAAACGGTGGACAAGGAGGGTCCCGCCTCTCGCAGTGATTATCCGTCTATCATCGAAGACGACAGTTCCTTTCTCCACGAGATCTACTCGAGGATCGCCAGTGCGGGACGGAGGGGCAACTTCGGCGCCCGTCCCGGATTCTATATCCCACACCCAGATACCGCCGTTTTTCCCAAGAGTAACGCACCGGCCATCAGCAAGTGCCATTGAAGACACCGCACCCGCGGTGTGGTGAAGGTAACGGCTGAACGTTAATTTGGGCACCGGCGAGGCAACCGAAGTCGCGAGCGGCAGAAACAAACGATACAGCTGTAGACTCGCGGGGGAGTCGCTTGATAGTTGATACGGAGAATCAACAGCCGACGGGGAACTGGATGTTTGCTCTGGTGGAGGGGCGTCCCCGGGAGCAAGCACGACCTATGAGGTTCGACTTAACGAGATTCGTTGAGGCGACAGCCGTTCCTTACCCATTTACCGTCGGACTGTGTGTCTTGAATGTGAAGTAGTTTCCGGCCCCACTGGTCCTTCATGGAACGCAGCTTTTCCTGATCGATCCAACCCGCAGGCACGTCTAGTGCGCGTGCTGTTCGTGTCGAGACCACTGACATGGAGCCCGAACTTGCAGAAGACCCGGGAGATGCAGATATGATCAGTTCAGTGACACCTGCAAAAGGGTCAGTGCCAATACACACCCACGACAGGAACTTACATTACCTATCGAGAAGTGTACAGGGAAAATCGGAACTGCGTATGTCAGGACCAACTTGTACCGAATTCCGGGCGTCTGAGCGGATAAAATCAGGGATGATGGAGGGAAAGTCGTATAGGCAGTCAGCGTCTGAGTGTGCACGATTGTATCGGAGGACAGGTCGTATAATGAGAGAGTAAAACCCTCAGAAAGACTGATCAGTAGGGGGTGGTGGTAAACGGCCTGTATTATTGGTGCTGTCCGCGACGTTGGGCGCAGGGGAACGTAAGCCAGTTTTCGAGACGAACTACACGGATTAAGCTGGTTGATCAGAAAGACAAGAAACTCCCCCGTTGAAAGGAAGACGGCAAGCTGCAAGACCCCAGACGACGGCGGCGACTGATCCAGAGCAATGGACGTTATATGGAAAGGATGTCTGTGCCTCGGAGAACCACAGATAAGTGTCTGCTTTGTGGAAGAAGCACCGCACAGACAATGGACTTCGGGACAGAGACTTTCCACAGAGGAAGCGATGATCGTTGTAGAACCTGCTAATAGTATGTGTGGGGCGGCCGATGTGAAAGTCGATCCTGGACCTGGAGGTTTTAGAATTCCCTCAATTTGCTCCGTACTACAGCGTCCTGCAATTATGTCAATCAGGAGCGGAGTTGGCACAGTTTCGGGACATATTACACACCTCTCTTCCAGTTCCAACTGATTCGGAACATTGAGCGCCAATCCTTGAGCTCTAGAGGTTCCGTCCCCGCACCAACCCTTTCTGGTAGTGGTTTGATTTCCCTGCCGTCGGTTCGGCCAATGAAACCTTTAGCTCCTCGTAATCTTGAACGGCCAAAGACGTGTAGATACTGCCGTTTCCAAAGATCGTTGTCTAAGGAGAGTCGAGCCCAATTCCTATTGACTGCATGTGCAGAACAGAGATCGAACCAAGATAAGTGAGCGAAAATTAGTAACACAAGTTCCTCGTAGAGAGCACTGTCGAAATTAAGAGCGAGAGGGTGGAGAGGTGCAGCTGGTGCAGCTGACGAGGGTAGGCGTTTGGCAGGGGGTAACGCTGCAGGCGATAGGCCGCGTTTGGACATAGTGTGAGTCCTGATAGCAGCGTATATACCACTGTGGGCGCTGACGATAAGTCGCTTGGACAATGATCGCACGATTCCCACGATGACTCAGCCCGCTCGAGGGCCTGAACCTCTCCCTCGCCATCTTCATACTACCCTCGCCGCACACAAGGGCCCCGTGAACGTCGCTCGCTATGCAAAAGGCGCCGCCAAGTACATCCTCACTGGTGGCCAGGACCGCACAGTCAAACTCTGGAATGCAAATCTTGGTACTCAAGTAAAAACCTTTGCTGCGCATGGCTACGAAGTCCTTTCAATCTCAGTGTTTGTCCACCGGAATCTGCACGACTTCCACAAAGTTCATTGAGAGCATAGGTCGCACGATAACGCCCAGTTCGCGTCTTCCGGTGGTGATCGTTCTGTATTCGTCTGGGATGTTGCAACTGCTGTCACTACTCGACGACTCGCGGGTCATCTGGGCAAAATACACGTCGTTGAATTCAACGACGACGCGTCTGTTCTCGCGAGCGGTATTGTGCACCGACGCGTACCCAGCAATTTCTCATTCTCCATTCAGGATCTTTCGACTCGTCTGTCCGACTATGGGATCTTAGGTGATATTCATTCCCATTAAATAAACGCATGTTCTCGGTATTGAATGATCTCAACCTCAGAGCCCAGAATCGTCAAGCCATACAAGTCTTGGAAGAAGCTCGCGATGCCGTGCAAACTCTACACGTTGGCTCAACGTATATCACTACTGGGTCCCTGGACGGCCATGTTCGCACCTATGACCTCCGCAAAGGAGAACTACGTGCCGACTACATGGGTTGTTAGTGACTATATCTCATCTTTCGATGACTCCTTTGTTAAAACGTTGCAGATCCCGTAACAGCCGTGGTCCCCACGCAAGATAGCCAAACTCTGCTGGTTACGACGCTTGATTCACACATTCGGCTCATGGATATGGCCAACGGAAAATTACTAAATGATTTTGCTGGGCACACCAATGCCGAGTATCGCTGTCGGGCTTGCTTCGGTCATGGCGAAGCCAGTGTTGTATGTGGTGACGAGAAAGGAACAGTTTGGGCCTGGGATTTGCTCGATGTACGTTCCTTGGCTGTTATACACTGGCGCACTAAAAATTTCTAGGCAAAAGCACTTCAACCAAACCCACCGCCCCAAGTACACAACAAAGTTATAACATGGACCGAACACCATCCAACTGAGAAGGGTGAGATGTTCACTGCAAGCGCGGATGGGACAGTAAAAGTTTGGAGGCAGGCTGAAGTCCCGTAAAACTTTAATAATCCGAGTACACCTCTGTATTGTATCACTTACTGCGACTTGGTTGTGGTTCACATCCATTGCTAGCTAAACAAATGAGATCTAATATTACAATCAAGGAGTTGAAAGTGTCAGGGAACACGAGTCCCACTTCACCGCTTCGTCGCCGCCAAGTTTTCTGCGCAAATGCATGACAAGAATACAGACAAGTGGGTATTGATGCGTACCTCTTCGTGTAGCGTCCTCGAGCAACTGAGTATCTACATGTTCAGAAGGCAATTGAACGTAGCGGACAACAGATCCGCGAATGAAGCAATTTTTAACGGCCATCTGCCAAAACAGGTTTCATAACGAAAACTAGAGAATCATTGGACCTGCAAACCATGTGCGGATGTCTTGCTTCGTCTAGAACCTTGATATTATCCAACCGAATGTTCAAGAACCTGAAGTGAGGGCCCGGTCAAGGCGGACGATTGAACAATATATTGTCGCGCAACGCACTGGTCTACGGATTTCAAAACTCCAGTGATTGAAAGGTCATTTTTCAGCTCAACCGTGACCTGCTGGTCTGTGAGCGTCTTGAAAACAGAGAAGATGAGCTAAAAGACAGCTCAGATGTCGGCTAGAGTGGGGTTGAGCGGAATACCATGAAAGTCAAAGGGGGGAAACAAGCGTCCACCGTGACGTGCTTCTGTGACGCGACGCGCCTTCCCCATTTATATTCGCGTCCAAGGTTTTTCTCTGTACTATCCGAGGCACTTATTTGTAAGTATAGTACAGTACGCTCAGTTCAGGACCACGCGATTCAGAGAACTCAAGAAGCTGGAACGCAACGGGCTGTTGCCTTATTGTGAATTTTGGCAGAATTAGCATGGGTGATGCATGAATTGGTGGTGGTAAAATGGGTCATACGAATCATACAGTGGAAGTACCCTAATTTTTTGCCACTGCACGACTGCAGTAATCCAATGGTAAGACCAAGGCAAACAAAAAATACTTCATGCGTGTCCAGCGTGCTTCTGCTTTCCAGTCCGGAGCTTCCTGAGGTAGAACTGGAAACCGTTGAGTGTACGGGTCAAACGTTGTAACACGATAACACACCTCGAGCTCCTTGCCTTCAAGCACGTAGCCATCAGCGCGCCCGGACTGACCAGGTCGGCTGGAGATCGAAGCATACAGACGGCCAGCAGCGAACTGGGATTCCAGTAGAGGGTCAACTTTCGCGTCTAAGAACAGGTGAGAACGAGATGCAGGATGATAACGTAGAAATGCACGAACCTTTTTTCTTCTCATCAAGGTGACGCTGAGCGTGGTTGGACAGCTTCACGGGTTCAGCGGCATCGCCTGCGGGAGCCTGAGACTTGCCCTTCTTGGTGACAGGTTGGGCGTACTAGAAAATGTGAGCCAAGCCGCGCTCGAAAAAAATGGAGGCACGTACGTGGGTCTCGTACCACTGACGGAAGGGGGCAGCGTCGACCTGGATGATGGCGCTCTTGACCAAAGTGTTCGTTCGGACAAGCTCGTTATTGGAGGCGTTGTAGACCTAGTGCCCGGATGAGGCCGATAGCACGCAAACGAGGCGATAATCCGACTGACCACCCCGATAATTCTGGTTTTCCGTGTAACGTGCTCAGAACCCCAGGCAAAGTTTCCGCTCTCAAGACGGAGAGCACGGTACTTGATGTTTCCTCCACGGACACGCACAGTGTGGATGCGCTTGGGGCCGAGCTTAGTGTTAGCGGGCTGACGACCGAGCTCGAATTTTCTTTTTTTGCGGTAGTGGGCGCGCTGGGCACCGGTCTCAGAGCGCTTGTGCCGGGAAGAACGCGAGATACCTAGAGTAAGTTAGAACAGTACGGTCGGGACACTGCGGTAGACGGACCCATCTTGAAGGGGGAGAGTAGACGATTTCGGGCAAGAAGCTTTTATTTGGCGTTAACGACGCCGCAAAACTATGCAGTGCGGCTGAGTTTCAATTCACCTGATCGCATCTGGAGTTGATCCGAGTCCTAACTTGGCAACTCAACTCTTCGCAGATTCTAATTAGGAAATTTTATCTTGATAGCCTCGAGCTTGCCTGAACCCTCATTCTGTGCTCTGCATTGCCCTGTTTCTCGCAGTAGACGACGCACATTCGAACATGTATCCTGGCTTCTCTCGAATCGGCCCGCGGCCTCACCACAAAGGCGTGTCTGCCCCACTATAAGGATTCGTTATCCTGCTCTCAACTCGTGTAACTGCTCGTCCTGTTCACAATGCCTCTCTTCAAGTATCGCCGTCTTCACTATATGCGACGCAAGCACACAAAGGTCCCGCCGGGCACTGGTTTGGCGACCTCAATGCATGATGAAGTGACGCGTCTCATTGGGACCGTAGCCGAAAATGCAAATAAGAAGGTATAAAAAATCTGAAACATCTCGTCACAACCTTGTGCTTACATATGCACAGGGTTTCGAAACTGAAATGGAAAGTTTTCTTTCCCTCTTCACCCGATACTTGGCGGAGAAAGCAAGCGGCACTGAGAACTTGTTGGTTGTCACCCATTGTATAATATCTGTTCTGCTCATTATTTGTCTCAGAGACTGGGAAAAAATTAATTCACCCGCCGAGAAGCAGATTGTGTCCTACGACAACCTCCCGACTGCCATTGATCCCAGTTCTCTGCGAAAGCTGGCGGTCCTTAAATTCAATGGTGGGCTTGGCACATCAATGGGTAGGTCCAGCGCTTTGTATTACATCTTTATTAACATGTTCCTAGGAATGACGGGCGCAAAGAGCGCTCTTGAAGTCAAGAACAACCTCACTTTTCTGGATCTCACGGTGAAACAGATTGAGCACCTCAATACTACAAACAATGTCGACGTCCCTCTCATTCTCATGACGTCCTTCAATACCCACGAAGACACACTTCGGATAACAAAGAAATATGCTGACCACAAGCTGCGCATCACAACATTCAATCAATCGCGGTACCCTCGTATCGCGAAGGATTCGTTGTTACCATGTCCCAAGACTGTGGACGATGAGAAGTCGGCCTGGTATCCTCCTGGCCACGGAGATCTGTATAATGCTCTCGTCCATTCCGGGATACTCGAACAGCTACTCGCCGACGGTAAAGAATACCTTTTTGTGTCGAATTCGGACAACTTGGGCGCGGTGTACGAGTACTCGAATTAGGGTTTACATACTGTACTAAACCGAACATAGTGTTGACCAAAGAATTCTCGAACATATGGTTACCACCGACGCGGAATTTCTCATGGAAGTTACAGAGAAGAGCAAGGCAGATGTCAAGGTACCCACTTTGTACTGATTCGTCTGTCTGAAAGCTAAAATATCGACCAGGGTGGTACTTTAATTGACTACGAAGGATCAATACGTCTGCTAGAGATCGCCCAAGTCCCCCATGAACACGTCGACGAGTTCAAATCTGGTTCGTGTTCACCGTTCGTCATGGCCCTCTCAAAATTGGTTCGCCAGTCCGCAAATTCAAGATTTTCAACACGAACAATCTGTGGATCAATCTGAAAGGTTCTATCGCCAACTCTTGCTAAATTTGTTGCTGACCTGTCGGACTTAGCACTTAAGCGTGTTATGGATAACGGAGGGATGGACTTGGAGATCATCGCCAACCCCAAGGTCACCGAGAGTGGCGAGTCCGTCATTCAGGTAAACGGAGCATTTATACCCCACCCTAGCTTCGTTAATCCTACTCGACAGCTTGAAACCGCCGCCGGATCTGCAATCAAGCACTTCAACAATGCGCGAGGGATCAACGTTCCGCGCTCCCGATTCCTCCCCGTCAAGAGTTGTTCCGACCTGCTGCTTATCAGAAGCGACATATATGCAGTACAGAAGGGGCATTTGGTGATCAGCCCAGAGAGGATGTTTGCGACGACTCCTGTCATACAATTGGGAGACCACTTCAAGAAGGTTCGCCAAAACCAGAACTTGTTTGTGGATCGATCATCACGTTCAACAGATTCAGCAGTTTCAGAGACGATTCAAGACTACACCAGTAATCATGGACTTGGACCATCTCACTGTTACAGGAGATGTTTTCTTCGGTCGCAACGTGACGCTTCGTGGTACTGTTGTCGGTGAGTCTGGCGCAGCTCAACCCACTGCCCTCGTGAAAACCTATTATTATATTGTCAGTCATTGCCAATGAAGGCCAACGGATTGATATACCTGACGGATGCGTTTTGGAGAATCGTACGTCCTCCGCATTCGTTGTCCATCATCTCATTAACCGAACCAACAGGATTGCTTATGGGCAATTTGAACATGATAGAGCTCTAGCCTCGGGTCTGGTGAGAGAGGCACGCAACTAATTCTTATGTTAGACGATATCTATTTTACTCTACATGGCTCCTTGGTAACTAGTTTGCAGTGGTCTGGTTTGGAGCGGATGTCGCCCATTGCTTTGATTGTTTGCTGTCTATGAAATATGGATTATATACACTAGATGATAGTTGTCCTCCTGAGGTCGCAACGAAGGATCCTTAGGGCACGTAACAGTTCCGTGGGTCATCGCAAACGAGGCGTCTTCCCCGCACGTCTGGATTTTGGGATATGGGATGCAGCCTCAGCAGCGGAAGAGTCGCTATCTGAATCGTCCTCTCGAGGCAATGCAGGATACAATTCCCGCTTGTCCTTGGAAGGGAAGGTCGCAGGTAGCAGTTTTGGTGTGCGGGACGTCGGCGTGGTGGAGAATAACGAAGGTTGACTGGCAATGTCGGTTAAGCGCCGATACGCAGACGACATGACGGGTCGTTGCGAAAGTTTCATCGACGCCGCAACCTCCTCCTCTTCGTCCTCGGACTGTTGGGGTGAATCCTTTGGCGTACCAGGATCAGAGTCTGGGACACTATTCCATTGAGAGTATGGAAATGGGGCCTGACTCTCGGCAGGAAGAAATAGAGGGGTGTGATCTTCATTCGATGGACTACTGGAGCGCAACTCGTCGCGCAATGACTCTTGAGTTTCGGCTTGCGAAGAACTTGGCTTGATAACGGTCCAACCATCTTGGGATGCTGGCGTAAGGGGTTGGGCAGCTTTCGGGGTCTCTGTCGAGTCTCGTGGAGGTGTAACGCGAGGTGGTGTAGTGGGAAAAGAGTCTCCTTGAACATTGTGCTTTGCAGCCGCTTTGGTCTGCGTTTTGGCCTTTTGCTTTGCCTCCGCTTTCTCCTTCCGTATCCTTTCTTTTTCCTCTTTGGCGGCAAGCTTGGCGGCTGCTTCTTCAGCTCGTTGTTCTGCGGTTTTGTTCGGCCCGCGACGCCGTTTGGCGGGTTGCTCCAGTTCAGAGGGAGGAACGTCAGAGAGTTCTGGCTTTGAAGCAGCAGGCGTAAGTCGAGTGGAGCGAGTGGAACGCCTGGTGGTAGGTTTGTCCACCGCAACTCCATCAGCTGCTTCCTCCGCCGGCTGAGTGGCAACCAGCTGGCTGTTGGGGTGCAAAGGACTCTCAGCTCGTTGTCGCTGGCTTTGAGGGTTCAAGCTGAATGGCAGTTCGAGTTGGGAGAGCTTCACAGATGACCTCCCATTTCTGTCCTTCATACGCTGTATCATTCTGGGGGTGCTGGGACTCGTGGGCTGGAGCGCCTTCGTCGGCTGAAGCGGAGTAGGAGGGAAGTCCTCAGCGGGTTGGATGGGATCAAGGTCTCGGCGCGCCGGCTCAGGGATGCTGGGACTGTTAGGAACGGAGTGAATCGGCTCGTTTGCAACGGGCGGTCTGCTGATGGGTGTATGCGGCAAGGCTGGAGCCGGTGAAGGTGATGGGGAATTGACTACGCTATCCATTTTGTCGTGTGCGTTGCCATTGCTGGTATCGTGGGTTTCCAAACCGAACATAATGCTATCGGAAGCCATGGCCTCATCTACGGCTTTGTCACCAGCAAGGTCGACGTCCACGGATTGGCGGCCAGCTATCGCGCCAAGCGGTTCAGGGACAGAACTGGGAGAAGAATGCTCGGAGTTTACGCTAGCGGAGTCCTCGGGAACAGGGATCGTCTGTTCAATCTCTTCTGCGATGTCTGCCGACTCCATCGGCGTAGGAGAGGACCTAGAATCCGCTCGGATTGACGTATTTAGGACTGAGGGAGGTTCAGATTCAGCGAGATGGTCAGCGGAGTGGTTCTCCTCGTCATCGTCATCCTCCTCGCCTGAAGACAGGTCTGCGGCTTCTATTCGCCGAGAACGCCTACGGAAGTCGATGTCATCCTCGTCGTCGTCCTCAAGCATCACATTTTCCGCCGCGTCATCCGCCTCGTCAAGGTCAACGTCGTCCACAGTGAGACGCGATGATGAAGGACCCCGCATGATGGCCTCCAGCTCGGGGTCTACAACAATAGCAGCCGAGTGAAATGCTGTCTTCCCAATCCGAACTGAAGTTTCCGACTCGTCACTATCGCTGTCATTCGGAGGACGTGAATATGTGGGCGCCTTGCGAACCGACGCTGCGTCTCGAGAGCCAGAAGCCTGAGCGGTGTTGCCGGTTTTCTGGCTCTTTTCGGCGAGCGCACGAAGTTCCTGAATGAGCTTGGAGTTATCGCCGTCTTCGTCTTGTTGTAGCTCTGCAATCCGTTGGCGGATACGACCAGCTCCGCCGAGAACGATGGGGCATCGGTATCGAAGATGAGACGGCGAATTTCCGCATACAGGGCAGGGGATGGGTGCGGCGGGATTCTCAGCAGTGGTACGGGGGGAAGGCTGGTCTAGAACCGTGGGTTTGCTCATCGTCTCAGAGGGTTTAGTGGGAGAATCTGGCGCGACAGGGAGCAAGCTCCTCAAAAACGCTTTGACGGATTCCGGGTCTACAGATGCTTTGTTTTGAGGGTCGCCGGAGTCTGGATGCCCTGTTGCGGGAATATCATCAAAGGGCGAAACATATTGTAAGAATAATTACCAACGTCGTGCAAGTCTTGTGGGGTTTTCTTTTTGCCTTTCGTCTTTTTAGCTGAGTAGGGTCAGCGCTTTGTATTGATATTGCGAATTAGAAGCGCGCATACCTTTTTCACCACTCTTCGAACCTGACAAGGAAAGTTGAATTCGATTAGCGGAATGAAGGGATGGCCACAGCAAGAACGTACTTCGCGCGTTCTGCACGATATTGTTGTCGTCAGTCGACGATATTACTTCTGCCAATTCTTCGGGAAAATCGAATTTCACGGATTTGGGAACTTCTACATTTTCTGCGGTACTCTGTTTTGATCGTTTGGTGGACTGTTTCGAAGTAGCAGATGGTAAGACGGTCGCATCGGCATCCTGCTGCGCCGCCTTCCTCTTTCCCTTCTTCACCTCCATAACCGGTTCGCTAGGCTCCTGGATCGCTTCAGAAGGGGCAGCTGGGGAGGGATCGGATGTGCTAAGTTCAGTCTGTTTAGATTTTGACTTGCGCCGGGGTTTTTCAGCGGTCTGTGCACTTGAAACATCTGTTGTCTTCACAAGCTCTTTTACGGGGGCGCTCGTGGACTTCGGCTGGCTGGGCTCCCCGGTTTCAGTACTGGATGGTCCGTCATCGCTCTGTACTGCTTCGCCTGAGAGCGGAGGTGCAGGTGTCTGGTCCATAGTTGGAGCAACAGGGACAGATGGTTTACGGGCGGCATCCTTCTTGAGTTTCTTCTTGGGGGGCTGTGAAGGAGTACCTGGCACTGTGTGAATATTTGGCGGATCCCCCAAGGTGCCGGTAAATGCTGCATGCGTATTATTGGCGTCTTTCCTAACCTTCTTCTTGCGTTTTTTGGGCGACGTAGGCTCGGGTACGATTTGCGAGACCGTCTCGGGTACCAATGAAGGAGCGGATGCCAATGGGGGAGCGGATATGCTCTCGGCAGCGGCGGCGTCGTTCTTTTGGTTCTTCGGATGGGGAGCGGAGGACGGTGTTTTATGTGATGGATGTGCGTCGACTTTTCGCTTTTTCCTCGGGAGTCTTGATTCGTCGGTCAGACTCTGGCCCTCCACTGGGATGGGGTTAGGTGGGTCGGTCACATTTTCTGGAATCTAACGGGGTTCAGCTGGTGCCACCTAGTAGAGTAGCGCTTGGTCTCACCGCTTGCGATGTAGAAGAGATTTTTATAACCACATGGACATCAGACGCGCCTGACCACACTCGTACTTCAAATACGTCGAAATCATCGTCTTGACTAAACATCAGCATTGCGCAGGATCTTTATGAAAAACATCGAACTTGCCATTTTCAAGGGAGATGTCTGTGTCATTATTCGTGTCGTAGAATAGAGTAAATTCCGAAGTCGAAGATAGATTCAAGCGTTTGCGAACGGTTTCTTTGATTTCACCCAGCGAGGTTTCTGAAAGGGCGACATTGTTCACCGATGAACCAAACAGTCGCGTCCATAGCACACCTGTGAAGAATTTGGCGAACTTTTTGTGACCTGGAGCAGAGTATGAGAGGATTGGGTTGTTTGAATCGCGCTTTCTTTTGGTCCCCTTGTCCATTCCCTGGCAAACGACGCGTCGACAGTGGGGAAACGAAAGCAAGAAGGGGAAGCTTATGTAATTAGCATCATCTCAGCTTCAACCCGCTTCGACCACACTAAATGGCTGGTGGTCCTCATCGTACGGCTCATTGTCTCAGTCGTCGATAGATTCTCATGACATTTGAAGCTCCGGGCTTTCACCCCCATCTACCTGGCAGGGGGTACACGTTTCTAGCCAAGGGAGTCGGTGCAATGATGTGGTTCTTCATTTTCTATCGTATACGGTGCGTGCAACGCGTCTGTGCACTCGCAGAATCATTGACTCTGCACTCCCAGCCAGGACGGCGGGAAACTCCTGGTACGCTGCCACGAAGCCCTTCATTCTCACATCTCCACATTTATCCCGAATCCAAGGGCCATCATCCCTTCCTCGACCACGGTGCTGGGCATGACGCTCATGGCCACAAACCTGATGCCGGACACCATTGAAGCTCGCAGGACAAAGTCCCTAATTTCCAAATTGCGCTCATTAAAGTCATTTGCGCGGTTTGACGAGTGCGAACGAGAGAGATGTCGAAATGCCTTTGGCGCAGATAGACAGAGAGCTCGTCAAATATCTACGATCTGTATAAACTGCATTGGCTGTAATACGCAGATAGAATCGACGCGTCCTTGGACCGCCATGGACTTGAACGCCAAGTGTCACAACTTTAAAGCATGTCCTAGTTTGATCTCATACCACCACTTGCTATGGCTGTTCTTGGAAGGAAACGCCCGGTTCTCGACGCGCTCAAACTGTTATGGACCGTGCTCGCGGTTTGGTAGGCTACAGAAACCAATTCGCCCTCGTTTTCCATAGCATTTGGCAGGTATGAACACTACGTATTCATCAGCAGCGTCCGCCGATGTATCTGGCCCGACTCCGCCATACCGGTGAATTCCTTTGCAAGCTCCGAGCTCGAGGCTCACTAAACCGACGACCAGGACTCCAAAGACGCCAAGAAAACCCATGTTCTGCTGGTTGCCGACCCTCAAATACTTGACCACCGGTCGTATCCTGAACGTGGACCTCTCCTTACATACATATCCCAGCTTCTAGTCGACCTGAATTTACGGAAAAGCTGGCGAGCCGCCTTACGGCTACAGCCCGACGTCGTAGTGTTCCTCGGAGGTGCGAATCGCCCTGTTCTGTGCATTTGTTCCTCAATGAATTCTCGTTGTCATCGGCAGATATGATGGACGGAGGAAGATTCGCCATGTCAGATGCAGAGTGAGTAACTGTGGTGTTCGCATATGCAGCTAATTGACTGCTGAAGTCTAGATACGAAAAATATTTCCGGCGCTTCAAGAGCATCTTCAAGCTAGATCACCGCATTCCTCAATATTTCATTCCAGGAAATCATGACACAGGGCGAGTCACTGCGGACCTTTTTACGCCCGCAAATTACAAACCGAGCATCGCAGCCTGGGATTCTCTGAAGAGTTCTCGGACCAAGCTGGAGCTCGTTACAAATCCCATTTCGGACCCTTGAACAGTCGTGCTACTATTGCAAATCATACCGCCGTGTTTGTGGATGCTCCAGGTCTTGTTGACGAGGATTCTCACCTTCGTAGCAACTACGATGGCAAATTTGTGCCAGGTGGACCCACCGAAATGATCCAATCTTTCAAGCAATGTGCGATATTTCGTCGCTACGGTCCCGCTTGCGCTAAAGATTCGATGCAGCACAAGAACCTGACCCCATTATCCTCTTCACACATATCCCACTTTCCAGACCAGATGGATCCAGCTGTGGACCTAATCGCGAACGAGGAACCATCCGAACCGGTGCGGGCTTTGGATATCAAAATACCCTCGGAAAGTCTGCCTCAGCTTTCTTGCTCCAAACCCTGCAGCCAGCTATCATCTTCAGGTATGCGCCAATTCTTACTCCCTCATGCCCTCAATTTATCAAGTTTCTAGCGGGGACGACCACGATTACTGCGAATATACCCATTCATATACAAGCGCCGGCAAAACCAAACAATCTCGTGAAATCACAGTGAAGAGCTTGTCGATGGCAATGGGCGTTCGGATACCGGGCTTCCAGCTTCTATCCCTTGCTGAGCTGCACTCTACTCAAGGGACCTCATCTCATGCCGACTCATTATGCCTCCTTCCAGATCAGCTAGGAATATACTTGTCAACGTATATCCCCCTCCTAATTTTATCGCTGGCCATCTTGCTGTTCGCCAACGTGTACCGCGTATTATTCCGGCGACATAGCAGACGACGGTCTTCTTTCACAGAACCTCCTGTTCGCTTGTCTCTCCATCCCCGGCCTGAGGCTAGACAGTCTGAAGGCTGGCTTCATTACCCTGATAATGAACATGATCGTCTGCCGGGTCCGCTCTCGTCATTCAAGAAACCATCTCCTCCATTGTATACGCGGACTTTTGTTCTCTGGGGACGTCGGCGCCGTATAACGGTTTCACGGGAATCAGTCACCTCGCTTCCGAGAATTATTTTCGGAAACCACGATGTACCGATATCCCGCGGGTTTGTGGTGGGATTCTTGTATGATGTACGAGACGTTGCGATGTTTCCCCTAGCAATCTTCGCAGCTGTATCCTGGTGGATGTTCGTTTTCTAGGAATCTATATTTCGGCAGGCTAATGAATCGTCCGGGTGATCCGTTCAAAATTCTCTAATGACGGAGTGAGCGTGGCTATGATGTTTCGGTGCGTTTGTTCAGTGATTCGTTGAGCGATGGCTCGTATGGGCATACATTCAATATCAGTCGAATGTTTCACAAATTCATCTTCACGATCACGAACCTGTCTGTCATCTCTGAAGACCCCAGGCAAAATGTCAATCTTGAAACTACTGTAGACCTGGTTCGTGTTACTGACTATATCATTCAGGTTATTCCTTGCATATTGCTTTTCACACCACCCACGGACCGAATGAAGCATACTATACGCACATTACACCAGTCCGGCAGGACACATATTGCTTTTCGGCTTAGTAGGTGCACGCATGAATGGCAGCAAGACAAGGATTATCTGAGCAGGAACTCGCCCGCCCCATCCTCTTCTGCAAGACGCATTTTTCTCGACTTTGATATCCGCTCCCGAAGAATCGCTCCAATTGGTCGTCCTGATGCATGTGCGCATAACCGCAGCTCTTAATATTGAACGATACCGAACGTATTTCGTGCCATGTCCGTCGATAAGGTGGGTTTCTCCGCTCCGACACTTTGCCCAGTTATCATACCTTCCGTGCAGACCTTTTGCTTATCCGAAGCTATTCCGTTCCATATCTAGTTGCGTGGGCCATTCAGTGCTCTTAAGGCTCCGTTGTGCTTCCCAAGCAGAGCCGTGAGCGAAGCAACATCTTCTGAATATTCGGGGTGTATCTTGCTCGCCAGATATACATGGAGAAAGGCGGACGAGAATCCTGGCGTATTATTGCCGTTGGCGAAGGAATCTTGCGCCGGTTGCGCATCGGAAGGGAGAGAGGCGCAGTGAATAACGCGAATAACGAGATCACTTGCGCGCGCAGCATTCAATGTCAAGCATCTTGTGGTCAAGGCCGGCAATTTCCTCGACCATGTGTGAGAATTGTTGTGGACGACAGATCACTGAGCGTCGATCTCTTTCCAGGACTTTGTTATATTTGAAGTGACGCCTACGCGGTCGTCGACGGAATGACCCCTGGTGTCCATCGGACATACGCGTGCCATTCAACCGGTGACGGACCCTTGGACTGACGAGGAACCAACGCAATCGCAGGACTGAGAGTCTGAGAGCGGTGTTGAGCGAAAGGAAATATGCTAGGGACCTTATACTTTTCAGCAGCGATGTATATTATTATCGAGGTCCAGGGGATAACGGGCGTGCCATGTCGCGTGGAAGCTGGGTGTCAGATTCGCGCGGCGGTATATTGGTTCCATATCAGGCGAAAGAAGGTGAAATCGGAGATGAGGATTCCATTGGGGGAAACGGGCGGTATAAATTACCTGAGAGGAACGTTTGCGAAGTAGATAATATTTTACTAGGCGGCGGGTAATGCCAGCTCAATGTTGGTGGTGGAAGCCAAGTCACGGGCAGCTAAGGTCTGGAGTATATCTACCTCTTCTCCTCCTCGAGCTCCCATCACGCCCGCATCCAAATCTTTCCCTTCACCACGACCTTGGATCGAACCGATAACTGAGGAGCCAGACACTGACACAGACGTCGACGATCTTGTCAACGCTCCACCAGAACACAAACGTTTCCATCGACCACGCGCTCCATTGCCTCGTTCTTCTTCTGCTCCTCAACTCATATCCACCAACACAACTCAACCCTTCCACAACTTCAGGTATATTTCACCTCTCATTTCTACTACTTACACTTGCTCACCTTCTACTATAGCATGGCCAACACAAACTTAATGCCTCGACAAGACTCGTTCAACGCTCGAGTTCGCGGTACAAGTCATATCGATTTCCGCACAGCAACCACCGGTGTAGCTGCAAAGACAATGCGCAATGAAATTAGTCATCTCGTCGCCACCGTCCCCGACCCTCAGACCAAGAAGGTTCGTTCCTCGATCTTTTACTTCCAACGCTGGTCAATGACGTCAGTAGGCGTTCGACACAGAGATGCAGGCGTTCTTCTACCTCTTCACCCGCTACCTCTCCGAGCGCGCCAAGAGTCAAGATCTGTGCGTGTCCTCTTCCATAGAGTATTGGATTCTGACCGATTTCTCTAGTGATTGGGACCGCATCAAGTCTCCCGCAGAAGAGCAAATCGTCCCTTACTCGAAGCTTCCCGAGAGCCCCGACCCCAAGAATCTCAACAAGCTTGCTGTTCTCAAGGTCAATGGTGGTCTCGGTACTTCCATGGGTTCGTTGGCAAAATTTCCCTCTGCAAACTACGCGCTCATGCCCGATACCAGGAATGACTGGCGCGAAGAGTGCTCTCGAGGTCAAGGATGACATGACCTTCCTTGATCTCACTGTCCGTCAAATCGAACATCTCAACACCACTGCTCGCGTCGATGTCCCCCTCATCCTCATGACTTCCTTCAACACCCACGAAGACACTCTCCGCATTATCAAGAAGTATGCCAACCAGCAGCTTCGTATCACCACCTTCAACCAGTCCCGCTACCCCCGAATTTACAAGGAGACTCTCCTTCCCTGCCCCAAGAGAGCCGACAGTGACAAGAAGGACTGGTACCCCCCGGGCCACGGTGACTTGTACAACGCCCTCCTGCACTCAGGTGTCCTCGACCAGCTTCTTTCGGAGGGCAAAGAGTATCTCTTTGTCTCCAACTCCGACAACCTTGGAGCAGTGTAAGCATTCTGTATGTTGAATGTTCCTTGTAGGTATTGACGGACATTGTAGTGTCGACGAGAGAATTCTGCAGCATATGATTGACACAAACGCCGAGTTCTTGATGGAGGTGACCGACAAGACCAAGGCCGATATCAAGGTTCGGTGTCTGATATCTAATCTGAACGGCGTTTAATCTCGGTGTCTAGGGAGGAACCCTTATTGACTACGAAGGTTCCATGCGGCTTCTTGAAATTGCTCAGGTCCCATCTGAGCATGTCGAGGACTTCAAGTCAGGTATGATCTTTTGCACCGGCCTTGGTTTGTCTCCTTGACATGAATTCATGCAGTCCGTAAATTCAAGATCTTCAACACTAACAACCTGTGGATCAATCTGAGGGGTAATTTCACTTCACGAGTGAAAGCTGAGCATCTACTGACGTTCGGTGTAGCGCTGAAGCGTATCATGGAGAATGAGGGCATGGAGTTGGAGATTATCATCAACCCGAAGGTCACTGACGACGGGCAGTCCGTCGTTCAGGTACATACATTCCTTCCGTTTAGTGTCGAGATCACTCAAATACCTGCTAGCTTGAAACTGCCGCTGGAGCAGCCATCAAACATTTCAAGAACGCTCACGGAATCAACGTCCCTCGTAAACGTTTCCTGCCTGTCAAGAGCTGCTCCGACCTCCTCTTGATCAAGAGCGACATCTACTCGCTCGAGCACGGACAGCTTGTCATTAACGAGCAGAGAATGTTTGAGACTACTCCCGTCATCAAGCTCGGTGATCATTTCAAGAAGGTTTGCATTTAATTCCCTCGCATGGTTGTGATATGATTCATGGTTGGAATGTAGATCCAACAATTCCAGAAGCGCTTCAAGAAGATCCCGAAGATCATTGAGTTAGACCACTTGACAGTGACCGGCGATGTCTACTTCGGGCGCAACGTTACACTGCGCGGCACCGTCATCGGTGGGTTCCCAGGTATTCGTATTTAGATTGTTGCTCACCCATTCGCCTGGTAGTTGTCGCTAACGAAGGTCAACGAATTGACATTCCTGACGGCTGCATCTTAGAGAACCGTGAGTTGCTTCCCCTTCGCGTATGTTCTCTGAGTTGACGAAACATTGCTCTCCAGGGCTGCTCTCTGGAAACTTGAACATGATCGAATTGTAAATCTATATATCCTCGCCGCCGATTTCAATCTCCCGGGCGAAAAAAGCACGAATAGTGGCAGACACACGATGGACATTAAATAAATAAAATGCGACCCACCATGGGGCTTTGTAATACCGGTTTCTACGACTCTTTACAGTGATTAGACGAGTCGCGTTTGCGTTTGACGGAATGCTTTTTATTTCTTAGAATGCAAGAAATTTGCTTGTGCGTTGAAATGTGTTGGATTCATGCAGTATTCAAATCGGGGGACGGTGCGTCTATCATAGTATACATGCAGCTGGAGTCTGTGCCCTCGTCCTGTTCTCTACTGCCCAGATTTCGCTCTGAACGGTGGTGAAAGTCGGATCGGCGTCTGGCGTAGCACTCCCTAGTTTCTGCATGTTAATTATCAAGCGACACCCCTGTAGATTCAGCCATGAGCGAGAGTTTCATGAAATCGAAGAAAACCAACCGCGGACGACATGATTATCACTAATCCGCTGCCGTATTCGCATCTTGTCAGACGGACGTCCTGTTTGGAGTGTGATTGCTTACGGAAAGACTAGGTGGCTGAAGTCTACGGGATCCAAGGAGACTGCAACGACGGCGGCCATCCCAACTGCATGATCACAGTTGATTAAGCAAGTTGAACGTATTCTGGAGAGAAAAAAAACTGACCTGTGATGCCGAGGAATACCATCGCGCCATCGCGACTCAGAAGGCTGAATAGAGGACTGCCCCATCCATCGCGTGTGGCGATAATGTGACGACCGAGAGTGAGCACGACGATTAGAAATTGGACGAGGACTTCCCCTCCGCTGCACGACAGAGGGGTGAATCAAGCGGCTGCGAGAATGGTCAATTTGAACATACGCGAAATAATAGACGGATGAATGGGCGCCAGCCGATTTAACCAGACAAGATGGGCCAAAGCGCTGAGTCGGCATGCCTTTGTAGGATATTATGGAAGGGAGAAAAAACCTGCATATTAGCAGGCAGAGAAAGATAACAGCGAGATAGGTCGATCGGTTGTATAATGCGTACACTGACCAATTAATCAGACGGAGGCTTGGTAGATTAAAAGTCTGTTGCCCACCTCTTAACATGAGAATAATGTCCAAGATTCCGAACATGACAAACAGAACAGATGCTTGATAGATGACAGCAATACGACATAGATGCGTTGGAATTATTGCGTATTCGTGGACGAGCGATACCAGGACAGCGTTGGTTCTGGAAACAAAATCAGCATTGGTGCGTCGTACCGCAAAGCAGGACTTGCATATGGACAGCGAGAGCGAGATAGCGGGAGAGAAGATACATAATCTTGATAAATAATGAACCCTGTTCATTGCTACGGTCCCAAATAAGCCCGAGCACTTGAAGGTAACGAATTGCTACCCACCTCCAGATGTATTGATATTCCGTTCGAAAAGTGAAAAGAAGTTCAAAGGTTGCAATAGTTAAGCCAGCATCTGGGATCAAGTTAGCGATTGATCACTGAAACAGCACAAAAGGAAGCTTGCATGAAGACAGCTCAAGAGCCTTGACTTTCATTGAACGACGCAACCTGACCTCTGCGTGTACGCGGTCACTGAAAGCTGGTCGTTCTACAAGGTAAAGAACAAAGAGTCGCGGGGTGGGTAAAACTGAGCGCACTGTCGGGTGGGACGACGCCACAATGACATTTTGTCGTCACTGTAAGCTAGTCACTGACATTCGAGCCATTCCAAGCCGCGAAGAACGTGGAAGAGCCGGTGGCGGCCAACTCGTTAGCGATCCCGATATAGAAATTTAACATCGTTTACGATATTTCCTTTTTCGGAGCCGAAGGAATGATGAGGATTCAAGGCTCACATGAGCCGAAGCTTCAAGATGCGTGGATACCTGCCCTAGAGATGAAGGGCAGCTGCCTGTGTATGTGCTGGCCGGCAAAGATGGGAACTCCATGACGAGATTTCCAAGGGATTTGCTCGAGGGGGGTCATATCGGGGTCAAATATAGCATCAGTTTTTAGGATCGGGTCCAATAAATTCAATCGTTGGCAGATTAGAATTGGTATCATATGAAAGAGAACGGTACGGCGCACTAAGAAGAATGATAGGGCTGTACTATAAACCATGAAGTCATCAGTATACAAGTTTGTGGTCGCATTTGCAAAGTCGTTCATTCCCAGTCACTGTCCCCACCATCGTCCGACTCGCCAGTCTTCTTGTCCCCCCGCTTACCGGCTGCGGCGGCAGCGGCAGCCCCATTGTCTGAAGAAACGACATCATAACTCTCCTCGCTGCTCTCTCGCGGGCTGGTAGTAGCTGGAGTAGGAGTTTCGGAAGGGGGAGCGGACAAGGTTTGTGAAGGTTCCGGGGCAGAGGAGGATGCAGAGGCGTCAGCGGGCTTGGGCACGGCCGCAGGGGGCGTGGACTCGTCCTCGTCTTCCCAACTGAAGTCTTCTTCACTTTCGGCCGAGCCTATGAGGAAGAAAACATGAGCGTTACGTGTTACGTCAGACAGAGAATGTATGGACAACGAACGTTGCAATAGCGCTTTGCGCTTTTCCTCCTCTTGTTCGATTTGGTGGACACGGAAGAAGTAGCGCTGCCAGAACGTCTCCCGTGTCATTTCAGCAGGCACTGCGCAAACTTAGTCGAAAGGAGCGGCGAGTCGAGATGTATGCATACCGAGCAAATCTTGATTGGCCTTCAAAGCCTGACCGTCAGGAGATTCGTCCAGAACTGAAGAGATCTTAGTTGCCCAAGATTCACTCTCAATCCCATCCTTCATCGACGTTGTGAGCCATTGGTTATAGAGCTCTTTCGAAGCTGCATCTGCCTCGGGATCGAGCTTGATGATCTCGGAGTTCTGTTTCAATCGTTTCAAGAGCGACTCAGCCCGCGTCGCAACGGCCAGCTGTGTGTCCCGAGCAGCCTTGTCCTTCCCTTTAGCACTGGAGTCCGCCGAGTCGAATGGCATCATCCACATATCTGTACCATCCCAAAGCATGTTATTCGGTGCGGGAGTCGATTGGGCCTCCTCCGGTGGGATAACCTTCACGGCGTCCCGGAGTACCTCGCCCGCTTCTTTCATAGCCTCTCTGAGTAGCGCTTCGCTCTTCTGCACGTATTCTTCGGCTTGCACGCGAGTTACGCCTTGCACACGTTGGAATTCAGCTGTGAGGCTCGTTCGCATTTGCGTTAGGTCGATCCTACCAGACTCATTTTTCATCGAATCCGGTAGGCGGCTTTGAACGGTGGATTGGACGGTGGAAACGATATTGGGAGGGAGAGCCGACTGAAGTCGGGAGAAGATATTCTGGACACCAGTGGAGGAGGATGCTGTTTGTGCGGATGGGGACGCCGTTCGAGGGGTGGCAGACTCATCAGAAGATTCTGCTGCAGGTTGTGCACCGTCCGCCGGTGCGAATTCGGGCGTATCAGTAGGTTTGGGAGTTTCTGCCGTGAGCTTGCTAATTTCTTGTTGAGCCTGGCTCACAACGCCGCCAATATCCTTCCTGGCAGCGTCAAAAGCGCTTTGACCCTGATTACGCAGTTAAATAAGCGCATAGGTCGTAGGATAGTATACTGCTTGAGCTTGCCTGCTTCCTAACGTCACCCCAGAAGCGGCCGAGTTGACCAAAGACTTGGGAGACCTCTTCATTAAGAGACTGCTCAGATTGTTGCGGCGGAGTGCCGGAGGTCAGGTCGTATGGATCCAAGAAACTGTTCATCGTAGTTTCTGGAGAGGAGCGGCAAGGAACGGTGGCTGTGCTGCTAACTAAAATAGACGCTCAGTCTGCTGCTCTCCCAGCTGAGAAGGAAGAGGAAACAATGGGCTTTGGCGGCAAGACTGAATTGATACAAATGAGGGATATACGCTATACATTAAGCCGCTGCTGCTACTGCTACCCGGGGACGAGGGGTCGTCATCGGCGAAACGACATTGTCAGAACCACTCTCCGTCATGAACTTGTGAGCACGGCATTCGTTCAAGAAATCTGTGAACATCTACGGAACATCGTCAATGAAGAAAAATGAAAGGGAGCAAGCGTTATCAGCGTACCTCTATCGTATCGAGAGGTCCCCCCGCGCTCTCTGGATGGAATTGGACACCCCAAACTTTCTTCCCAGAATCGGTCGTCGACTTGATGCCCTCTACAGATGAATCATTGCAGTTGATGAAGAATGGCTCCCAGCCCTGAGGGAATGGATCCTGCAACTTCAACGCGTATTGGTGATTCTGGCTGTGGTCGAGTTAATGAGGGGAAGAAAAATAGACAACGGACAAGGTAACATACCTCGTCACGTATACCCGACCCGCCTTGATAGATCCTGCGGAAGCAAGAGCAAGAACAGGTTGGTTATGCCCCCGATTGCCAAACGTCATACGATATGCATCGAGTCCGGCAGCCATCCCAATAACCTGATGACCCATGCAGATACCGAAAACAGGCTTGTCCCATTCTGCCAGAGTCGTTCGAAGCTTCAACGCAGCTTCCATGCAGTGGGTAGGGTCTCCCGGACCATTGGTCAAGAAAAGACCATCGAACTGGTCCCGAACCGCATTGAAATCGTAATTCCAGGGCAGAACTGTAACAGCAGCGCCACGACGAACCAAGGACCGCAAGATGTTAGCCTTGGCCCCGAAATCCAGGACAGCAATCCTGATCGACCCCGAAGGATTAAGCTCGTACGGCTCTTTGGTCGAGATCTGGTCGACCAAGTTTTCAGCGGAAGGATCCCAGAATTCATGTGCGGCAGGAACTGGAGCAGACGCGTCCGCTCCAACGGCTACACGACCAAGCGTCGTGCCCTGGTCTCGCAACAAGCGCGTTATAGCGCGAGTATCAACGCCCGTGATGCCAGGGATGTCATACCGCTTGCACCAGGATGCGATGGATTCAACGGCTTTGTGATGAGAGAACTTTTCAGCGACGTCACCAACAATGACGGCCGCACACTGAATGCCCTGTGACTCGAGAACCACGCCGACGTCTTGTGAGTCGAAGGGAGCACTGTTATGGGGGACTCCGTAGTTCCCGATGAGTGGTGTAGTGAACACGAGAATCTGACCACGGTAGGAAGGGTCGGTCATGGATTCTGTGTCTAGAGAGTAGATCGGGGGTCAGAAGCGGGAGCGTTAGGGAATTTGAAGGACGTACAGGAAGTAATGGAGGTTGAGAACACAGTTTCTCCATAAATACTTTTCGGCGCGCCAAACGACCGCCCATTGAAAGATTGCCCAGTTTTAAGATGTAGGGCGGCTGGGACAGCAACCAAGGGGCCGGTGTGGGTGGCAAAGCCTCGTGAAATACGAGGGACAGCGAGTAAGTGGCGGGTGAACATGGCGGGTGTAGAGCTTTATTTGAGAAGGGTGAAGACTTGGTCGCTGAGGTAGCTAGAGAGCCGTGAGTAAAGCAGATGAGCTACGAAAAGGTATATTACTCGTCTCGAGTGTTTTGGGTGAAGAGCATGTACGAGGGTGGTGTCTGGAAATTTTCGAAGGAGTCAACTTTTTATGACTGTCACTTGTGACGCTCTATCCCCACTGGGTACTTGGCCAATCGGAAGCAATTCTTTCGCGATGTACAGAAAGACTGAGAAAGTGCTCATACTTTCAGACAGACTGTGTTGCTCTGAGTTTCATGTGCTCAAACATAGCAAAGGCAAAATGAATTAGAACAAGCTGAATAAACCTAGCCCGCAGGCAAGAAGCGACGGTCATTGGCCCCGGAATCGCACTTGGTTCATGTTGAATCCAAGGCAGCATACGCACTCACGGCCTTGGTAAGGCGCAGGCACAGTGGTCAAGAAGTCCCGGGAGAACACCAATCGATCTATGTAGTTATTCCTCAATTTGCCCCATTTCTGGGCCGCCTAGCACGAACTCGGGATTCGTTCTGCTCACTTGGGGAGTACTCCCTGGCCAAGCGCTTTGCGGGGCCTGTATCGTCGTTGTAGATGATAATGGCGACAAGGTCATATGATGATGTATGAGGAGGCGTCTGTGTCCAAAAAGGTAGCGAAGATTCGAAGCCCGCGTTGTGTTCGTTCAGTCCAGAACAAGTCCAGAAACCGATTTGCATTGACCACCCCATCGCATCAGCGACATTGAACGGGATGGCGGGACTGGGCTCCAATGGAAATTTACATTGGAGACGGTGGAGTGAATGAGCAATCAGGACTATGATAGTCAAGTGCCAAGAGTCGAGGAATGTTTGTATGGTCCTCGTCTTTGACGCAGGGTTTCGGTCGGTCCGAACTCGAGAAGATTTAGTTTCAGCAACGACTGGTAATTTTCGCGTGCATTTGCATGAGAGGAGTCGTCGTGGACGCCTTAGAAGCGACTCGAGCCTGAGAAGGGGAACCATATATAGCGTGCATTTTCGCTTGCGGCACCAGTGTCAAGAGACATAGAATGTGCTGAGACTAAAGCCAAATGGAACAAGTTATAGAGCCAGAGAGACAGTACAGAGATCATAGATGGTGTTGGTGGGTGGCAAGATTGATTGTGCTAATTTCCTTTTTCGTACGGCGATAAACAGGCGAAACGACCACGTCAGACTTCCCTCGACTCTACAACATTTTCTTGTTCGCTGGCACTTCTCTTGGCCCCGGACTTATACCCCTCGACAACCTATCCCCTAGACCAGACAACAACCACTTCAACACGTCTAGAACGCGTCAATGGGCGTTAGCGAACGCCGAAAATTCAAAGCTACCAGCCGTCCCTCGCGGAGTGTGCTCCTCTCTCGCACAGTCGTATTGAATGGATTCCGTCTGGGCTGGATAGTTGTCTTGGTGTGGGGCGAGCTGGGCGCGTATTTTTACTCGCTTTCCAGTTGCCGATGGCCAGAATCTGTGAGTTTTCTTTGATTGCATCCCAATAATTATCTAGATTCGCATGCGTAGGCCGAATGGAATTCTGAAAAGCCCACGCACGTATTGCTCCTCTCCGATCCGCAAGTCAGACATCCTTCCGTCATGTGGGGCGGCGGCGGGGCCAAAGCATTCGGACAGTTTCTGTACGAGGCAAATTTGAGGAGAAGCTGGCATGTAACGCGTCGCCTGAATCCGCATGCAGTATTCTTTCTTGGTGACATGCTTTCCACCGGAAAATACGTTCGCACGGAGAGAGAGTAGGTGTCCACAAAATATGTCTACCTGCTCCTTACAGAAATTCAGGTACAAAGAATACTGGCAAAAATTTCAGAGCATATTCCCACAAGATGTCTCTCAGTATTTCCTCCCGGGCAATAACGACGTTGGGTAAGTCTCTTTTCGTGGAGGAAGTCCCCATTCAGGGTCCGTCTACAGAATGGGTCTTGCTCGTTCAAACGTACGCACGTATTATTCGAATATCGTTGGCCCGTTCAATCAGCAGGTTGATCTTCGGAACCACGTCTTCATTTGCCTAGACGCACCCAATCTGGTGGATGAAGACTACCAACGCTCAGCAAGTGGTAAAAGTTATGAGCTCTGGAGGCCGCTCAAAGGCGGTACCGTTGATTTTGTTCAAACCGCATCGACTGGTACGAGCAAACGACCTTAGCCCAACTTTATCCTCAGTTGAGTTTCAGGCGGGCGTCGCACAATCCTTCTGTCCCATATTCCTTTGGCGCGGCCGGATACCGCCACTTGTGGGCCGTTGCGAGAAAAGGGTTCAATTCGACGAGGTGTGGGGCACGGTTATCAAAATACACTCGGAAAGCACACCACTTCGTTCCTCCTCAACACTCTTCGCCCTTCACTGATTATCAGGTGCGCCAAAATTCATGATATCATTCTTAGTGGCTGAATCAACGATATAGCGGTGATAACCGGGACTACTGCGAGTACAACCACCCTGTTGAAGTGCCGGACCGCGAATCAGCAGAGAGCAACCAGCCTATCCGTGAAGTGACGGTCAAGTCTTTCTCGCTATCCAACCATATACGACGTCCTGGTTTCCAACTCCTTTCCCTGATCGACCCCACACCCGGCGGAAAGTCTCTCATAGATGCCCCTTGCCTCCTTCCCGACCCCTACGGCGTGTACACTATTCTTTATGCGCCCCTCGCCCTCCTTACGCTAATCGCGTTATTCATCTTCAACACATACCGATCGCGGCGGCTTCGTAATATCGCTCTACCGCCAATGTCGCTTTCCCCCTTGAGCAACGGCCCTCACACCCCGCTTCACCCTGGTCCCGATGTTTGGTCGCCATACACACCAGCTAGGCCCGTTAGTCCGCTCGGCTCACTGCCACCATCGCTCCGCACCCCCAACGTCGCCTCCAATCCATCTATGCTTGCTGCCTCACGACCCGAAACGCCTTTGGGATCGCCGATGCTTGGTCCCGGCGTCATTTTTCACCATGAGGAGGAAGACGAGGATACGCTCTACCCAGCCCAGTACGCAGTACACCGAAATGGGCATATTAGCGACGGCGAGGAGTGGCCTGCACGCGGGAACGATCCCGCACCTTCTTACTTTCTCTCCGCATCGGATGCAGGACATGTAAAACAGTCAACGGCTCGCCGACCAATGTGGTCGTGGACGTTTGTGTTCCGTGGGCGGCGCCGGCGAATGACCGTGTCTATGCCGACACGCGATTCGGTTCGCGACTTTTTCGCGCAGCTGACTTATGGTGCAGATGCGGACGCGATGCTTCGACGGCGCGGCGTGGCGGGCAGTACGCTTATTGACGGTCTGGGCATCTTGTGGTCCACATTTTTTGTGTGGATATTCTTGTGCGTATGGTGGATTTAGATACTATTATGAGCTTGAGCATGGACTTCTATGGACAATGCAAAACATGCGAAGCAGATTCCTAGACAGCATTATTATTAATTTGTACACTGTTTTGTAAGATAGGAATTGTTAGCTCGAGTGCGGCTTTTCTGCAGGAGGGGGAGTGTTCATAGCAGTCATCACGTTTCCTGGGATTTGAGCCAGCCAAAAGCATGCCAGTCCAAGCACTAGGAATTCGAGTTCATCAATCCAAACTACGAAACCCCCATGTCAAGCACTTACAATAGCCGGTGATCTTTTCGCTGGGTGAGTGAAAGTAGACGCTGGTGGTTCCACTCGCAAACAACCAGATGGAAATGAGAGCCATGTTGGCCCATACAGCCACGGTATGCGGTAACGACCACCGAGTCAAGGAATAAGACGGACCGAGCTGCTGCGCGAGGAGCAAAACGGAGAGTGTGAGGAGAAAGATGTGGCCGGAGACGTCGTGTCCTCTGCGCAGCCGCGGAGTAGCTTGCCATCCCTGGGGAAGGACGAACGAAGACGGGGAGGAAGACGTGAACAGGGTGGGATGCGTCGCAGGGGAAACAGAGGCGCGGGTGTGGCAGTACTCGGCGGGTAGCGACATGGGGTCACCGGAGGGTAGGAGGAGAACACATTCTCCTCCTGATGCGATAACGATGCGCTCGAAGAGCGCAGGGCCGAAGAACCACGCGGTGAACAGCAGCCAGAAGGCGGTTGCGGTGAGCCAGCGGGTGAGGCGGACTACGGTACGGCTGGATGGGCTGCCTGTGCTCCAGGCGAGGAGGAATGCGGCCGAGGTCCATCCCCAGGCTTTCTTGATGAAATAGACGTTGAGGGGGTTTGCCTTGTTGGCCCAAAAGTGGGATTTGGCGAGAGGATGGGGGAGATGAGTGAGGAGCGGGTTGGAGGTGTCGAGATATGTGTCATATACGACTGAATATAGTGTTCCAATTAGCACAATGGCTGATACGCTCGTTAGCGCTATTCGCGTCGACATGGTAGGAGGCAGAGGTTTGTCGTAGACGTCATCGATACGCGCACACGTGATACGAATCCGACTCTGGAATTTTTGTTACGCTCAAGCAGCGTATGGGTTTCCTTAACATATCTAGACGCCGTGTAGTCTCAAAAAGAGCAAACGACCCTTAAAAAACTATTATGTATCCCTGGCTGAGACGGGGCGAGATCATTCTGTAACATATGAAGACATGAGCCATTCAGGTAAACGGAAATTTCAGTGGGCAAGGATCGCTGTCGGTAAGTTGTATCCATAGACTGGAGAGTGGGGAGGCACTGATACATCTAAGGAGGTGAGTTTCATTTACGTATACATGAATAAATTACAACAATATGGCTGTTTTTCACTCTCTTCTCAACCGCATCTCAATTATCCAGCCAGTCCAAGAAATCGGGTGTAAAGTAAGTGAGGATGAGTGTAGCACCTGTTTGAAAAGGAAAGAGGGATAGATATCAGAAGTGCAAAGGATGAATTGGAGCGAAACGTACCAGCGCGGAGCATGCCATCGACCGACTCGAAGGCCATGTCACGCAAGGGATACACTCCAGCAGCAGCACCAGCGTGAACCATGGCGAACTCGCCACTTACTTGGTAACATGCGAGAGGGTGGTCGGGTGCGAGCTGTGCTGCGTCGCCGATGATGTCGAGGTAGGGCATCGCGGGTTTGACCATGATGATGTCGGCACCTTCGACTACGTCGCGTTGCTTTGAGAGATGATTTCAGTATATGTTCAAAAGGCGAGGGGAGATGATGAACGCACGATTGCGCGACGGGCAAGGCCACGGCCTGCGGGAGGGAGCTGGTAGCACTTGCGGTTGCCGAAGGATGGAGCGCTTCCGGCTGCATCGCGGAAAGGACCGTAGAGTGAAGAGGCGAATTTGGCCGAGTAGGACATGAGGGTGCACTTGTTGCCGTAGCCGTTGTCGATGAGGGCGCGTTTGATGCTTTTAATGCGGCCGTCCATCATGTCACTTGGCGCGACGCAGTGAGCGCCGGCTTTTGCGTAGTTGAGGGCGACTTCGGCGATACGTGCGACGGAGGGTTCTGTGTTGATGGTGCCGTCGGGGTGGAGGTAACCGCAGTGGCCGTGGTCGGTGTATTCGCAAAGGCACACATCGCAAGCGACGTAGAGGTCTGGGAACAGGGAGCGGATCTTTTTTATGGCGAGGATGACGGGGCCGGTTTCATCGTCCGCAGGGCTGCCGCGGTGGTCCTAAGAGATGCGGTTCGCGCACAGAATGGGGGGAAGGAAAAGGACACGTATGTACCTTGTTACATTTCATCGGGACACCGAAAAGTATGACGCTCTGGAGACCCTTCTTAACAAGAGGCCCTAGGAACTCCTCGATCTTGTTTACACCCCATCTGCGCTGTCCCGGAAGAGTTGCGATGAGCTGACTGGCGTCGGGGTCGTCGGTTATGAAAATGGGGTACATGAGCATGGATTTTGTTAGCTGGCGCTTGCTCTGCCATTGACGACTGAGAGGGTGGTGGTAGCCGCCCTGGAGGATGGAACTGGTACTGTGAGCGAGAGCATTGGGCACAAGCAGGCAAGCTCACGAGATATCCATGGTGGTTGCGGTGAAAGATGGGTACTCTGGTTGAGAGATGGTTACATAGTTGTAAGTCGGATTCGGTTACATTGCAGTCGTATAGGCTGTCTGGATACCCGTCCGGAGAATATCGAGGAAGGACGTGTGCGGGAGACACTTGTACGGTTCCGCACGTCGCCGGGTTTGGTTGGAAGAACCTTTCTCAGGCATCGTGGACTTTGCAAATCCCAATTACCGGGCAGAAAATTAGCTGCTAAGAGGATAACACGGTCTATGTGATTATAGAACAGTCCCGAAATATATCTTGGTGGCCTAAGCACCGAGAGAATATAATATGGGCCCGTATTTTGAAGTGTTTGTGGTCGCGACCCCGTGATGTTTTGAGTTGTTTTGTTTACTGGACCCACAAACTCTCACAGTAACCACGACAGTGACCTCAGCCTACACTGCGCGTAAGACGCGCCATGCTCTCCATGCATACCCCTCCAAGAAACTCCTATGACTCCCCCATGCTCTCTCCCTCTCCATATCGCTCCCACCAAAGGGACGATATCTTCAATCCACGTCCGATTACCCCAGAAAACTCGGACGCTGCTGTCTTTTTTGCTTCCCCAACCCAGCCTCTCCTTACCCCAGCAAAAAAAGTACTCAGTCGCACCCCCCTTTCCTTGAATACGAATACAACACATGCTACAAAGCCCCGCTCCCCAGCAGCCGGCACAAAGCGCAAGCAGCACGCCTCGACTACCTCTACTCCACTTCGATTGGCTCCATTACCATCTCCAAATGGCCCCCACATCCCATTCCATCGTCTTGCTCCCCTCCCAGCGCCACAGTTTGCCACCCGCACCCCCAACACCATTGCAGAGGCCGACGCTCACCTCCGCAGCCACACTGCCACCCTTACGCGACTACGAATCTCCGACCTCAATGACGAGTTCTACGACGATTTGGCCCCGCAGCCCCCTTCGCGTCCTGAAGAAGTCGTCGAGGCGAGCTCGCCAGGTGGTCATATCACGAAACGCCGTGCACGGTCCCGTCCAGTGTCTCAGGAGTTGCTAGAAGGATCTCCGTCGCCGGTGAGTCATAAACACGCGTATCCAATCCCTCTGAGTCTTCTAACTATCCGATATAGGTGGCATTCCCCTCTACACGCTCGTCTCACAATCGTTCGTCCAGCGCGTCTTCCTCCGAAACCAGCTCCCCTCTGCCACGCCGTCGCCTAGCAGGCATGCACCCACCACGCGCCCCGCTTGCACGCATAGAAAGCGCTGCCACTCTCTTCTTTGGTCCTGCCATCAATCCACCACGACCACGGCCCACATCTGCCACTACCGACGTGAAGCTGGGTTCGACCTCCAACACTCCCTCTGGCCGCCACAGCTATACTGGTCCGGGTTGCGACACCCAATCGTGGAACACGATACAAAATCGTCCCGCTACACCCTCTCCTCGCTCCTCCCCTCCCGTAGGTCCCACAGAGCTGGACGACGACGAAGATATGTTCTTTGGTGCTCTGCCACACAATCCGATTTCCTCATTTTCCTTCAACGTCACTGCGAATACACCCTCCCCGCGTCCCAAGAAACCCGAAGCGGCCTTGCCGAAGAAGTTCAACCAACGCCCTCGAGACTCTGGCATCGTCGTCAGCGAAGACTCTGACGACGAGATCGATTTCTTGAGCGTTCCGCGCGCTAGCACTAGCGTGAGCAGCATATATTCCGATGAGGCGCTCGTCACGCCGGGTGTCGAACCTGAGGCAGGTTCTGGGTGGCCAAGCGTCGTTGATCTGTCTGCCGCGCGTGATAGCGCGATGGACGTCGACGCATTCATTGAGCGCACCCTTGCTGCCGGCGCCAAGGCTGTCCCTGCTCCTGCACAAGTCAAGAAGGCACCCGGAACCCCGGTCAAGAAGGTCAAGACCAGCTATCTTGTCGCTGGACCCGATCGTCCCTGGCAGAGCGCTGTCGCACACAAAGTAGGATTGCCAGAATTCAACTGGGATGCGGACACCAAGCGTGCTGGAAAGGGCGGCGGAAAACCCAGGAAAAGTCTGCCTGCGGTGCTTCCTGCGCTTCAAGGCTACGTAAGGAAGCATGGCAAGTCGCCGACCGATCCGACCACAGACTCTGAGGAGGAGGATGAAAGTCCGAGTGGTAGGCGTGGTGCGGACAAATACATTGGTGTGGGTTTGGGCCGACCTGCACCCGGACCAAGCAAGGGTGGCGTTGCGATGCATCCCCGTTTCTTGACGCGGC
Organism: Favolaschia claudopus; assembly: GCA_037176885.1. NCBI lineage: Eukaryota > Fungi > Basidiomycota > Agaricomycetes > Agaricales > Mycenaceae > Favolaschia > Favolaschia claudopus. The sequence goes on from JAWWNJ010000077.1 coordinate 128,335, forward strand.
GGAGTAGCAGCGGCGCATTCTCCAGTGGAAGTGACACGGCGTCACTCGCGGGAACGCCCACGCGAGGTATGGGATCCCATCGAGGTGTGTAGTAATTCTCCTTGTCATTCATTTCCGCAATGTTTTTTGTTTTTCATTTCTACAAACTGTATTAAAGTTTTCTGGTGCTCATTTCCTCGGTTTTAGATTGGCACCTGCCGAGAACAGGATTACAGGCGTTTTCGCTACGCAATGCGGGTAATACACCGTTGAATTCGTCGTCTGCTCGGTCTGCTTCTAGCACTAGCTCGTCCTCAACGTCAACCATGGGATCGCCTACAACTGGGGCAACATGTTCCAATTCAATGCAAATTTCTCCCTCGCGACGGCCCGGCGGCCAGCCCGTTTTTGTTCGGCGTCTGTCTGACCAGAGTGTTGAGCGGGTCGGTTACTTTGAACGTATGTTCGAGGAAGTCGACGAGTTGGGAAGCGGCGAGTTTGGCAAAGTGATCAAAGTCCGGCCAAGATCAAAGACGCGCTCGTCATCGGGATGTTTTGCGGTAAAGAAATCGAAGAGGTTTGAAGGCGTACGACATCGGTGAGTTTTTAGTTTGCTATTTCTCCCGACGGTGGTTGTTTTGGGCAATTGCTGTTTTGGTCTCGTCCTCGGGTTGGACATGAATCTGATTGGATGTTGAAACAGACTGCGATTACGAGAGGAAGTGGAGATTCTGCAGCACCTCAGCGCATGTGGTGGCGTACAACCAAATGTTTTGACGTTCGTGGACAGCTGGGAAGAAGACGATGTGCTCTATATTCAGACGGAGCTGTGCGAATTAGGCAACTTTGCGCGGTTTCTTTGGGACTTTGGGCGCGCCTTTCCAAGGCTTGACGAGGGTCGAATCTGGAAGATCATGGTGGATCTGAGCAGCGTATGTGGACATGGCTATGAAGTGAATTTGAAATACTAACGCGGCTGTAGGGCCTACAATTCATTCACAGCGCTGGTGTCATTCACTTGGACTTGAAGCCGTCAAATATATTCGTTACGGGCTCTGGACGGTTCAAGATCGGGGACTTTGGGATGGCGTCTATTTGGCCGAGAACGAGTACAGCAGCAACGACGTCGGCTGGCGATCAAGTTGAAGCGGAATCTGTCGTCGGGTTCGAACGGGAAGGAGATAAGGTGTACTTGGCTCCGGAAGTGCTGCAGGGAATATATGGCAAGGCAGCTGATGTGTTCAGGTAGGTGTGCCCGGTTCCAGCGGGTGTCTTTTCTTGCGGGAGAGATTCTGATTCACACGTCACCTAGTTTTGGCATGACAATGCTCGAAACAGCATCAAATATGGTACTACCGGACCAGTAAGTTTTTTTGTGTTCTTCGTGGAAATCGGAGTGGGGGACTGGAGACTGACGGTGTTTTCAGAGGGGAAGCCTGGCTGCGACTGCGACGGGAAGACTATTCGCAGATCGACGAGTCGGTGACTGATATGCCCGAACTGTCTGAGCTGATCCAGCAGATGATGCGTTGTGATCCTGAGATGCGGGTGGAGGTGGAAGATGTGTGCGGGCACCCTGTAGTTGCACGGGCGCGAGCGTGGATGGAGGAGCGGGATGAGGCTCCGCTAGCGGCGCCTAGTCGTGGGTTCGTCTGCGATATTCTTGGGCGGATGGAGGGTGAGGAGGATTAGATTCTAAGTAGAGTTTATGATTGTTTTGAGATAATCTATCAGATTTGTGTTTGGTTCCTGACTGCAGCCGGCATTCTCTTCCTTATGTGTGACCTTTCTCTTCTCCAATAAATACCATGCTTCCTCATTCTTTTTCTCAACTTCCTTATTCTCCCTGGTCCCTCCCCGCCATGCCCCACGGAATGGACCCCACCGACTACCGCGCCTTCTATCCCTACACCCCGAACGAGGTCAAGCACCGCAAGCGCACAACCAGCGCACAGCTCAAGGTCCTCGAGAACATCTTCAAGCGCGATACAAAGCCCAATGCTGCTTTACGGACAGAGCTCGCGTCCCAGCTCAGCATGACCGCGCGTGGTGTCCAGGTCCGTTTTTTTTTCGCGCCGAAACAGATAGCCCATCTTTGAACCCGTCTACGCGCACAGGTTTGGTTTCAGAACCGACGGGCCAAAGAAAAGACGAAGGCGGTCAAGACCGCCCTCAAAGCGCCCAGCAAGGACAGCGATTCCCCGTCGCCGCGCTCCAGCGAGGACCCGGACGACTCTTCGTCGCCCAATGAGCTGCCTCTGCCGGCGCTTAGCACGAGCGAGTCTCCCAGCCCGACGTGCACTGAGCCTCCCCCGCTGCATCTCGTCACAGACTCTGGGGCCTCATCATGGCAGGGCTCACCCGTGGTGGAGACGCCGGAAGACCCGTCTTTCGACCTCCCGTCCCTTCATCTGGTGCAGAGTCGCAGAGGGTCTTTGCCGATAAACGCCCTCAGCTACGGTGGTAATGGGCCTCTTGTCGACCCGCTCGATCCCCTGGCGAGACGCCGGTCCGTCGACGCCAGCCTCGTTCGCCTCGCCGCCAACCCATACGCTAACATCGCCCGCGCTAAGAACATGGCAACTCAGCGCTTATCTCGTCGAAGCCAGTACCTCCCGCGGCCAGGCATGCCTCACCGCGCAACCGCTCCCTTCCCCCAACACACTCGTCACGCCTCCATGGACGCTCGCAACGGCTATCGCATTCCCCCTTCTCCCTCTCCTTCCCCACTCTCTCCTTATCACGCAGTTCGCGCATCGCTTCCTGACCAACACCTCTACCCTGTCTCTTCGCGTTCTCTTGCCGCTCCCATCCCTGGGCCTCTTCCCAACCCCACATTCTCGTTTGGCATGGCCACCACCTCTTCGGATAGCGACCGCAACTCGCCCGTAGACTTTGGCAACTTCTCCTTCCCTCCCCATGATCTCGACACCGAGCCAGACGACAGCTCTGCCTCGTATCAGATGTCCCGCTTTGGCTCGATCGCCAGCGAATCAAGCGCCACCAGCGCTTACTATTCCGACGTCGGCAGTCTAGGCGAAACCCCAGACTTCCGACGCCGCGAGTCGTGCCCCACCGGGTTCTTGAACATGGTTTCGTCCCTCGACGTCAGCGTGGACGGGCCACGGCGCGCCAGCATCGCTGAGGGTCTTATCGGGAACTATCCCTCTGAATGTCATTTAGATGGGAGCCAGCGTGATGTGCATGGTACCATGGGTTATCCTTCACCATCGAGCACCATTTCACCCGGGAACAGTCCCCGCAACGGCGCAAACACCTCCAGCAGCGAATTAAATTATGCCCTACGCGAACCTCAGACTGCGGACACCCCGACATTCTTTTTCAATTCGGCTTCCAACTCGCCCAACCCCGATCCCAACTATCCCCAAACTGCCCCCGCTAGTTCGAATGATTTTGCTGCCAACAAGTTCTATGAATACGGAATGCCGTACCCTCACGGTGCCGAATGCAACTTTAACGCGGAGACGGTGGCGTACGGCAACAGCTCAGACGTCGGGTATGGTCAAGGCGGGATGGAGTACCCCAATTCCGAGCAGCAGCAGCAACCCTATTATGAACCCTCACGTTCTGGGGGCGACGCCGCGTTTACCTATTCATGAATTTCATGAATGACGACTCTCGAGCTCTGCTTCCCCGTCTTTTTGGGCGGGTGTATTGCTATCTTGTTGATATTCTAAAGCTTTCTATTCGGTACCCGGTGGCCCATTCTATAATTCCGTCCTCAGCGCAGACGCATCCGACTACACCACCGCGGCCAGGTTACGCCCCCTGCACATTCACTCATTCACCCACTGTCTGTCTCACATTGCCATCCATACTGTTCATCTACATCACTGCATCTGAATGCTGCTATGCTAAACGACCCTGTAATATCCTAGCGTCGTCCCTTCCTTGTTGTTTATTCACCTTCGTATTCGTGTTTCTCGCCTTCCCAACAATTTATTCACCCACTAGTACATACAACAATTTTAGTATCATACAGAATCGCTGTAATGTTTGCAAAGCAGAAATATAACATCAGAATTGCCGAATTTCGGTGCATCGATGGAACCGACCATAAGCGAGACGGGGCATGTGGGCGAAAGGTTTACAACTTCGTGGTCGACTGTCCAAGTCCACCAGGCGACATCGCTTGTGGATGTCCATAGCCATAGAATCCTCGCGGGGCGATGGGCGGAGGAAAGGTACCATCACCCATACCACCCATTCCCAAAATGTTGAGTCCAGCGTTGAAACTTTGAGTATCTGGACTCCGACCTGTCACCTGTGCGTTCCTATCCATCATGATTGTGTGCACCTGCAAACCAGGTTAGCTCACAGTCGAGAAACCATTGGGCAGAAAACGATTCTTATCAGGACGTTATCAAGAGATACGATGCGTCGTAGACGAAGGAATCAAAAGATCGTCGTGACGGGACTAAACACGGACATATAGTTCGTTCGCCGTTCCGAGGCGCGTTCCTGGCGGGCTCGCCGATTTTCCGTGCATTGCACACGATTCAATGCACAAAGAGTCACGACACATCGACCGGGCTTCGAGGGAAAATGAGGAAGAGACGCGCACCTGCATTCGGAGCCCGTGTACGTTGGCGCGTAAGGACATGATCTCTTCGTTCAGCCGAAGCGTCTCGTTTGTTAACGCGATGTCATTCCGTCGCCCAAGCGAGTCGACTGCGCTACCTAGAGTGACAACAGATTCACGTACGCCGTCAAGAGCACCTTCGAGCGTTGTGGACAGATTGAGAGGTGCGACTTGTGTATGCTGAGATCCTGTTCCAGTATTTCCGAAAGGTGACGCCGGCTCCCAGCCAGCGGGAAGCGTCCTTCGACGTGCCGCGATTTCAGACGCGCGGTAGTCTTCGGTAATCGGAGGAAAGTATGGCGCTAAATTGTGATCTGGCGAAGTTGGCGCGTCGTTGGTGAGTGAGCTGAATCGACGCGCATGGGATGGCGTAAACGAAGGATTGGTGCTCGTTGAGGCGCTGGCAGGCTGCAGCTCTGGCGAGAGTTCTGTGGAAGGCGGGGACATCGTCCTGTATGCGGTCGCGGTTAACGGATGAACACCGTCGGGACGGTACCACGGCCCAAGAGCGGTTTTCGCGGACTGGAGATCGCGCTTTGCTATCTGCAGCGAACTTTCGAGAGCGCCAATTTTGTGTCGTAAGATGAGGTTTTCTTCGGTGACCTGCGCAAATTTAATGTTGTTGAGAGCGAAAAAGCCTTTGATAGCTTCGTATGGGCATGATTCTTGGTGTGACGAAGTGAGAGTGACGCGGGGACCAGACCATCCACAACCATTAGACGCCTGCGGACATGGAACAATCGCCTCGGGGCAGATGGGTTTGTGAGATGCCAAATCGCATCGAGGAAGCTCCAAGACGCAGAACTCGCAAGTTACGAAAGATTCTTGGCATTCCGAAAGATGAATCTGCCCTAATGATGAGACGAAGTGTTGTGGCGCCGTTGGCGAAACAGAACAGAAACATACTGGCAAATCATCGAGTTGATACTCGGCGCCACACAAGTCGCACGGCGCGAGCGTGTGTTTCCCCGGAGTGAGCGGTTCCGTGTCGTTCTTCGCAGTGATTTCGTTGGATTCTTCGTCCGGAAAGGAGAGGCGGCTGAACGGGCAAGGCATCATCACATGGGCGGTCAATAGTTGGCGCTGGCAGGTATGAGTGCATCCAGACGAGCGATGTATGCATTCCACAACGAGTTCATCGACGAGCTGAGTGAATGGTTAGGACCAGAACCGGAGGTTTCTGTATTGATGGTGAGCTAACCGAACGGATGATTGCGTTTGCGGGGTATATGTCGTCCAGAGAGAGGGGCGAACGGTCGACAGGACACAGAGCAGCGTGACTGATAGCTTGTACGATGCAGTCACGACAGAAGGTGTGGGCGCAAGTACGAGTCGTTACCGGGTCGACGAAGGGCATGCTAACGCACGGAACTCAACCCAAGACAATACAGGCTGTTCATTGAGGGTCCTTACCGGCAAATGCAGCATAGCTAGGAGTGTTCAGCGACGCCCACAGCAAGATGAAAGGACAAACCAAGTTTGAGTTGGGCTCGAAAACATAGTTGAAAAGCATCATGCTTATTTCGGACCGAAATCCCGAAACGCTGCACAACTTGAACCAAACCCTCATCGTCGCTTTTTCTGTACCGTGTACGTTCTTCCGGTTTCCACCAAGCCGATAGATACCCTGGCTCCTTGGAAGCTATTGGCGCATATGCACGCCGACACGCTCCGAATTCTGTCACCGAGACCTTGAAAAATCAATTTGTTGCAAGCCTCCGAGTCCGAGTCCTTGCCCCAACAATGGCGAGAGAAGCAAGAATACGACCACCTGGTCTCAGACAAGAGCTCAATTATCTTCTATTTTGGTTGTCGAGGTCGAGACCGGGTCGACACCCCAGTTCCTAATTGCACCACAAGAAAAATTTGCATGGACCTGCCCCACCTCCTGCTTACAGCTCATACCGAGACTCATCGCTTGTTAGCTTGTCAACACCTCCCTGACGTTCATGCACATTACCTTACAACCGGGCAGAGCTCGAGCGGTGGGAATAGATCTGACAGTCCGACTTGTTCTCCAAGTTGTCCGTCGGGGGCTTTAGTGGCGTCTGACGCTGGTACCATCTATTGGCTAAGCTGGATCGCACTCGCACTCGCACTATTTTTTAGGCGTAGCGTCAATGCGCCTTGTAGCCTCTTGGCGCTATCGGGCGCCTGCTTTCGGGTTCAGTTGCTCAAATCTGTCCGGCGATCTGTTGCTGCATATCGAATCTATCTTATATCCTCTCTGGTTCACTCCCACCCTCGAGTCCACTTTGCAAATAACGGTTGCTCTTCTGCTCACTTCTTGCCAACTGCAAGGTATTCCTTTGTGTATGTTTTCTCGTCTGTCGGCGCGGTGACATCTGCCCACAGCTACTTACATGCCAGCCTCCCTGAGACTACTAATAGGCACAGCTAATTCTCGTCTTGGGCGTCCTTCGTTGGTAAAGCCACGGTATCCAATGTGAATCGTCTTGTGTCGGCCTTCATACTATCGGATCTAATAAAGCTGTCGGTGCATTCAAATCTTTTTATGGTTATCGGTTCTAGAGACTGTAACAGCACGGCGTTCAGCTTTAAATTAATTGGACTTGTACGCATTGCTGCATGGCAGCTACCGAGATCAAATTAGGTGTAACTACTGGGAGTCAGGCTTATATAGTATTCCATTTCCAATGGCCATTTTTACCCTCCGCCTCTATGACTCTGAATCCTTCAGCGTACCATGCCGGTCTGTTGCCACTTGACTTGGTCTAACGGGGACGGGGATTGAGATTTCCTTTTCGATGTGGGACGCTGTCGTCTCAGCTCCGGACCCTATGCTGTGTTTTATGAGATATTCGCCTGGCAACCGATGCATCATGGTATTTGCTTGGGGTGCTTGCCAGTAACAGAGTACGCGTATCCTGTTGTGCCGCGGCGCGAGAATGAAGCTGCGAAGCACACTTTACTCAATGTCTGTCAACGTAGTCTGTCGGATTCCCAGGATTGTACGCATCCGCACGATTGCAAAAGTTGGAAGGAAAAAAATCGAGGCCACGTGATCGCGTTTCGATTTTGACAGGTTTTGACTGCAACGAATCACAGAACTTACCCTCGACTTGTCACTTTTAACTCATCACAACTTTTTCTTGTGTTATACTTATCGTTTGGCTACCGCCCCTACTCCTTCAAATCGCAGCCCGATACTGTAGCGCACACCAGCACAGAACTATTCGTGGATGCGACTTCTGTCTTCTAATTACAGTATACGAACGAATGCTCACTCTCTTCCACTGTTCAAGCATTTCGCCGAGTCCACGAGTTCAAGTCCTCTCCGCATCCCGTTACATTCGACCGCCGATTCGGGTCACCATACACTGGCACCGTCGTTAACTGCAGTGTGAATCCCAAGGCTGTTTTTATTCACCTCATCCCGGGTCCTCTGAGACGATTCTGAATTTTTTCGCACCTCGGCTTGTCTTCACCAGGCGGTATGGGGAAAAATATATTTTGACCACGGTGCTGCCCCGAGTGTGGTGAATCATGTGAGTCGCTCAGCTCAAACAACTCTCATTACTCCCGAATTTTGGCCTTCTGGGTGGGCAAGATTACAAGTAGCTGAAAGTGAGCCGTATGAAAAAAAAAAATCCGCACTACATTGGACAAGGCATCATAGGCAAGCCAATAATCATTATAATGTTATCGACTCTTCCGAGTCTCACGCCTCCAGTGTCGCCAAGTGTGCAGCTTTCAAATGTCTTGTTTTTTTTTTCCAACACGTTCCTCCGACGATCCGCTATTCGAGACCTGCTGACTCGAGTCTCTTGTGGGTTCAAAATCACTTTTTTTTCCGCACCTATAGCACACCCTCGCACATATCGGTGTTGCTAATCCCAAGGAGTCCCAAGGTCATCACAATTGCCTCCGTTATGACTGCAATTGGTTCCGGTCCGTCGCGGATCATTGTATCGCCAAACCCCGGTCAACATCTTTATGATTACTCTGGTCAACTCTGGTCACTTGTGTGCAGTTGTGTGCAGTGGTACTCGTGCTTTATCCTGATCTCGGCTTTGATATACCCTCCGCAAATCAGCGCTGAGCTCCAGTGTCCGCCCCCCATAGCGGCTTTCAGTCTGTTAGACCTCTTCTTCGAAATCCTTATCTCAAAACCCCTGGGATTGTATCTTGACTCCTTCCTTCCATCCATCCGATCCACGTGAACGGCCCTTGCGACCTCTTTCTTATGGCCATCCCTTATGGCCATCCCTCAGCTGAGTCTCATCTCCTGGCCCGAGAGTTCGATGGTTGCTACGAGTGATCACTGGAAAAGCACGCAACTTACGACTTCGCAGCTCAAGTCTTGATGCTGAATTTGCGATAACTCCACCCGCTCCGCTATAAAACACAGGATTTTCGGGCTCCGCAACAACCTCGCTTCCCGCAATGAAGTTGCTTTGTTTGCTACCCCTGCTCTCTATCGCGTTTGCATCGCCTCTCAATGAGACGCTGAATCTTGTAAACCGTGCCAACGGTCTTGCTCCGACCGTCGACCCCGCTGTCTACCTCGTCAACGGAGGTTCTGGAACATACCCGCGTCTTGCGCACCTCGCAGACGGTAGTGTGCTCGGCACGGTGACCACTTTTAGTGGTTCAACCCATCTCCTTACTGTCACTCGGTCGACGGATGGTGCGCGCACTTTCAGCGCGTGGGGTACGGTCGCAACGGGAACGGGCGATTTGGACAACCTCTTCCTCATGCAGCTTGCCAATGGCGACATCCTCGCAACCTTCAGAAACCATGATAGGAATGGTAATACCTACACTCTCTATCGGGTATGCAGTCTAGTCTATATGCTCCTTGTCAAATACTCAGTAAACTCACAGATTACTGCATGCATCTCGCATGATAATGGAAGGACTTGGTCATTCCTCTCTCAGGTCGATCAACGTACACCAACTACGGCGAAGAATGGATTATGGGTATTTTTCTCCTCCACACATGAATCCCTTCTTCATCTATCTCATGCAGGAACCTTGGACACGCATTTCTCGGAGTGGAGCTATACAAAGTAAGATTAATTGCCCTGATCATGTTCAGATATTCATTTAGCTTCAGTTTATTATGCTGCGGAGAACAACGACAATGACCAGGACATCCTCATGCGTTCCTCTACTAATGGCGGCCAAACCTGGTCTGGCACAACGACTGTGGCAGGTAATTACCCCACTCTCAGCTATTACCAATCCTAACCTGGTTCGAGGCGGTTCCACCACGGGCCGTGATGGTATGGCAGCGTGCGCAGACTTCACGACTGCATCTGGAGCGGCTCGTCTCATCTGTGTTTTCGAAACTACTGAGGGTACAGCGCCGCGGTTCACTATCAAATCTGTCATCAGCAGCAACGATGGTGCCTCCTTCTCTGGAAGAGCTCAGGTTTACCGCCCTACTGGAAGCGTAACTAATGGTAATACATATTTTTTGACAATCCTCTCTACAACTCCAATTCACAATCAATCAGCTGGCGCTCCTTTCATTGTGCGTACCAGCGGGGGAACCCTTGTTACATCCTTCCACACCGATGAAGACACTTCTGCGCAAACTTGGTGCGTCGCATCATCCCCTAACTGGGTCATTGTTGTTGAAGCTTGAAAATCTTGCAGGCCCAATGGCGCTTCTTTCAAGATTGTTACTTCTCTGTCCAACGATCCTCCGTCTTGGGGACAGAAGACGACTGTATTGCCCGTCAATTCACTGTGGGGAGGCCTATATAGCCGTGTGGATGGAAGCTCGACTGTCGTTGGGTGCGCGGATAATGGAGGGGCGCGGTGCCATCAAATATCTTTTGCATAGATGTTGGAGGCTCAATCCTACATATACGATGCTCCTCCAGCCTCGAACACACAGATGTATTATCTAATTTCATGGATGTGGATGTATTTGCGGAGATCAATTGTGGGAACGAACTAAAATAAGGTAGTTGGTTGGTCAGTCACTTACTAACGATCTCTCTGTTAGCCTTCATCCCGTCAATAAATATACGCTCAGCTGAACGGCCCTGAACAAACGCAGAACACTCATGGCGGCACTGACTATTGCGTCTTCAATTCGCCTTTCTTCTGGTAAGTACACAGTGACAGAGATGTTGCAGAGAGATCCGAGTCTGTACATATCTAACCGATTCCAACTTGATTCTTGAACACCCGAAGGCTTCAATATCCCTTTGCTAGGTTTTGGTGTTTACCAGAACTACGACGCCAGACCAAGCGTATTGGAAGCATTCAAGGCTGGCTATAGGTCCTCCGACTCCTTATGTTGATCTGTCGGATTTTGAACAATGGCTCAGACATGTCGACTCGGCTCAAATGTACAAGAATGAGGCAGCGGTCGGTGCCGCCGTGAAGGAAAGTGGACTCAATCGAGAAGACTTGTTTATCAGTGCGTGGATTTTTTTTTTCAAACACGCGAAAATTCGCAGCGAAATGGATCAACTCGAAAGCTCATTTTCCTTTCAAGCCACAAAGTGTGCTTCCAAATCTCATGGCTACGAAAGCACCCTCAAGGGTGTAGATGAATCGCTCGACAAGTTCGGCCTGGGTATGTGATGGTCTTCCCCGAATTCCAAGGCTTACTTTCGTTCACCTCAGACTATGTTGATTTGTTCGTTAGTCGTCCATGAATTGGTGTTGGGCCATTTGCTCAACAAATTCCAGCTCATTCACGACCCTTTATCTGGATCCGAGCGCCGTTTGGCCACATATAAAGCATTGCTCGAAAGCAAAGCGGCGGGAAAGATTCGCTCAGTCGGTGTCTCTAATTACAACATTCATCATCTCGAGGAGATCAAGAATGCGAATCTTGAGATGCCTTCGGTCAACCAGATTGAAGTGAGTATTGAATTTGCAGCTTCATTTTCTCTGTGAATCGGGATCCACCTGCGAATTTATCAAGTTGCACCCATTTTGCCAACAAAAACCCATTGTCGAGTATCGCAAGGCCAATTCTATCGTAGTAGAGGCATACTGCCCCATCATCCGTGGCCAGATGGAAAACGAAGCTATCACTAGGATTGCAACAAAGGTATAGTCCTTGACCTGGCGAAACCCCTAACTTATCCGGATTCAGTACAGTCGTGATCCTGCTCAAATTCTACTGCGGTGGTCTCTGCAGAAAGGGTGAGCCCAGACTCCTCGATGTGTTTTTGGCTCTCATACCATCTCTATAGCTATGTTCCTCTGCCTAAGAGCGCTACTCCCAGCCGCATCCAATCCAATGCAAAGCTTTATGACTTCGAATTGAATGCGGAGGAAATGTCGAGTCTCGATGCATTGGATCGCGGGAAAGAAGGACAAGTCAGCTGGAATCCCGTTGACGCGCCTTAGCATGTTAAATAGGTTAATTGTAGTAGTACAGATCCTTGAATACAGAATATAGATACAACGATCGAGACGATGAAAATACAGTGAGGTCTTATCCCAACTTCTAGGCGGCATCTAACATGTCCTGCAAGTTCTGCACCTCGATTATAGCCGTTTTCCTCTCCTGCCTACAAGTTGTCCAGTTTGAATCCATTGCAATCCCGTCCAAGCGCACGAGAGTCTGCAAAAGTAGTTCCGACAGCAAACCGCGCCCTCTCTCGTTTGGATTCTTCAGGTATAATTCGAGGGCGACCGACAATAACTGTATCTTGCCTCGCTCGCCAACGAGCAATGTCCGAGCAGACTCCTCTGTCTTGCCGTTGCTAGGGTTGGATCCAGACTCAGAAGGAGGTGTCAGGTTGTCTTGGAGGCGCTGTAACTCATTTGCTGCCCCTTCGCGCTGCGCAGTCGCTTGGGGCCAGCCTCGCCCCAGCACAATGGCATTCAGCCGCCCATGCGCTTGCAAGAGCAGATCAGACAGACGAAGCCGTTCCTTCTCATTCCTATTCGCAAGGTACGTCGTGACGGCAGCAAAAAGTAAAGGCTGCGTTTTCGCCCGTTCGTCCGCGATTTTGAGGACGGCTTCCTGTTCTTCGAGTGAGCCCGGTAACGAGTCGAGCTGTTCCTGCAACTGCTCGACTGCACGAGCGCAATTCCGTCTCTCTTTTCGCGCTTGCTCCCAATCTGGATCGATATGAGTCGAATCCAATCTTTGTACAGTTTCGAATAAGGACTTCGAGAGATCTCTCCGCTCTTTCTCGTCTCGAAGCTGTGGGTTCGACCGAGGAAAACTTGCTACGGCAGGAATGAACGCCGCCTGCACTTTCGCCATCTCGGACGCAATGAACGCGATCATGACTTGTTCTTCATGACTGATGAATTCGGAGTTAACATTGTGTTCAGACTCCTGCGACCTCTCGAGCGCAGTGAGTAATCTACGAACTTCTTCGACCGCTCGCGTTCGCTCAGTTGTAACATTCCAATCAGGGAACAGAACCATATTGTCCAAACGAGCGAGGCATTGGGACAAAACATTGATGAGATCGCTGCGCTGGACAGCGTTAGGCTGCCGCTGTAGATATTCGGCCACTGAGGGTGCTATCTCCTCGTTGATTTTCGCCAACTCTGTTGCAACAGCAGCGCAGGCTACTCGCTCTGCTTCCCCGACATGCGGGGCATCCACAGTTTCGGGTGCGGTCGAGCTCTGGAGTTGGTTCTGCAGTCGTTGCACTTCATCGGTGACTTCGGCCTTGGCTGATAGCGCTCGGTTCCATCCAGGAGCGATCACAATGGCCTCGAGTCGCCCCAGAAGTTGGAAGAGCAGTTCCATCAGGCGGCTCCATTCAGCCTCGCTCGCTCCTTGCGAAGAAGAGAGGAAAGCTGAAACCTGGGGAAATAGCACATCTTGCAGAGTGGAACGTTCAGTGGTTATAGCAGAGAGAGCGGCTTGTTCAGCTGAGTTGAAATAGTCAACTTCGGGCTGGGGAAATTGCACACCGGACGTGCGTCGCTGGTAGAAACCATCAAGGTCGCCTTGCACGGCGTTGACCATCGCAGCCGAAACGAGGGTGGCTTTATTGATCGTGCCAAGATCCAAAATGCGCGTTGCCAATTTGTCGATTCGTGCACTAGTCTCCGCTGGAGACTCTGTTCCCAGGCCGTATTTTACGCCGAACATCTCACGAAGAAGATGGATTTGAAGCGTCGCATCGAAATGCCGCGCAACGAGGGCATCCCATACCATCTTTGAACTAGCTGGGGCATATGGTGCAACGTATTCTTGCTCCTCGCGGCTGACTTTCACTGTGAGAAATGAAACAACCGCACGATCATTTTGGTGCCAGTTCATGGCACTCATGGGATCGCTTGTGTAGTCTGGGCAGGGGACTGCACCGGAGACATATCCTTCCAGACCAACAATAGTGAGACACGACAGAACCCGCTTTTCCTGAAGGGAGCAGTCAATATGATATAGGACAAACGGTACTTGTTCTCGCACCCAAACAGGCCAATTGTTGGCGGATTTGTCTAAGATTTCGGTTGCAAGGTTGTGGGGAATTTGAGTTGCCAATGGAAGGGTGTATTGTGTCATTCTTGGAGACCGGGAGTGTGCGCTGTGCAATTATTTCAACAGTCGGCCCCTCTGAACAGTCGTGTTGGTATTAGCCTAGTAGAACGAAAAGTTGCAGACTGGTGGTCGGCCAGCAGCGAAGACGTCCTAAGAGCGCTCAGTGCATTCGCCCTGCCGTATTGACTAGAAGGACAGTACGGTGGATGCCACTGGGATGGTTCCTGGACAGTGACACAGATATCGCAAAGGATGAGCCGACAGTGACTAATGGCGTCTTTATTGGCGCCCTGACTTTGGGCAACGAATATGAAGATGCACTCGAGAAAGAGAGCTTGAATTCAGAGCTGAGGCAACTCGAAGGCGACGGTAAATAGGAAGAGGACGCGAAACGCGTGGCAGGTCGCAGTGGAGTCCAAATTCGGCAACTTTCCATTTTCGGCCAAGCACCTGTTGAGAACTTTTGAGGATGAATTGTGTTGGCAGTGGGATAGCAAGCAGTATATTGGTACAAAAATACATAAAATGCGTGATACATGAAAAAGTTCAACGTTGACCGTCTGGAAGTAGAGACATCAGAAATAACTATACAGACACGATGCGAGATACTCACAAGCCTTCGTCTCGTACTTGCCCAATCCCACTGTGGAACACCGTGAATTAGAGCAAAAATTACATTTCCCCTTTGCTTACCGATGATGTTCCCCGGCTCCTGAGGCTTGCCGGTCAGGTAGTTCTCAAGAATGCTCTTCGTACCGTTCGCATACCGGGCTTGGGCGTCGAGGGTTGTACCAGAGTAGTGCGGGACCATGCCGTTACCACCACCGAGAGGGTTCTTCATGGTACGCCATACGTGGTCCTTCGGGGCAGGCTGAACATTCCAGACATCACCTAATGAGAAAACACTGGTTAGCAATGAAGCGATCAGTAGGCTCATGAACACCTACCGGAATAGCCGGAGAGCTGGCCGCTGGCCAGTGCGCGAGCGACGGCATCCTTGTCGCAGATAGCACCACGAGCAGTGTTCACAAGCCAAGCACCCTTCTTGAAGTGTTTCAAGAGGTCGTCGTTGACGAGACCGCGGGTACCTTCGTGGAGAGGGCAGTTAACGGTTACCACGTCACACTGTCATCGATCGCAATGAATCTACCGCTATTCGTCTCAAGAGAGAGAGAGCTGCAGTCTCACCTGGGAAACCATGTCCTTCAGATCCTCGACGCGGGTGGCATGCACAGCCTGCGCAGCAGCTATGGAACTATCAATAATCTGCAATACGCTTCAATGGAATTGAGAGAACGTACCCGCCGGAAGGGGGGCATAGTCGTAGTAGAGCAAGGACTTGCAGTCGAAGCTGTTCACAAGACGTGAGATAAACTTGAGGAAGAGAAGCAGCGCAAGAACATACGGAAGTAATCTTTGCAGAACTCTGTAGCCAATGCGACCAGCGCCAATAGTGCCGACGACCTTACCTTCCAGATCGAAGGCATTACGAGCAATGTCCGAAACTTGCCATTCTCCACGCTCAATCATCTCGTGAGCCGGCACAAAGTTACGCACGAGCCTGGTAAAACGGAAGATCGGTATACCCACCAACGAATCAGTCAGGCGAAGTACTCACAGAAGAATGGACATGACCACATGCTCAGCGACAGATACAACATTGGAACCAGAAACTTCCAAAACTTGGATTTTGTGGTCGACCGCGGCGTTGAGATCGATGTGGTCTGAGCCTACTCCTGCAGTGATGCAGAGTTTAAGGTTCTTTGCCTACAATGAGACACAGATGAGTTGCATATTTCTGCTGGAATATGGCTGCCTACTTTCTCCACGAGCTCCTTGGTCAGGTACCCGGGGTGGAACGGTGTCGTGATCAAAACCTCAGCCTAGGCGGGTTATTAATATGCGTCCCAATTCACATTGGCACAGACACAACTCACGTCGACGATATGTTTTTGGAAATCGCTGTCCGGGCCTTCCTTGCTGCTGGACACCTGAATAGCTAGCTCAACGAGTATCAAATAAAGAATGACTGTTAACGCACTAGACAGAGAATTTTTATGTTAGAACACAAGGCAAGATATAACGACGATAACACTCACCAACAAACTCGTGTCCTTCCTTCGCCAACCAGTCTGCGATGCCGAGCTGCACACGTCATGAAAACACGAAACAAAAAGGCTAAGATGCGTGTATACCTTGTTCTCGGTCGTGCCCAAGAGACGAGACTCCTGGCGAGCAGCCTCATGACCATCGTACAAGATAGCGAGGACCTGGAGATCGAGAGGTTTGGTCAGCGAACCACGCAAAAGAACACAACCGCACCTTCATGTTCAAGAGCTACAGTGGGTGAGTGTGCAAGGGAGTACTTGGAGCGGGAAAACAGTAGTCTGAGAAAGATTCGGATCCCGCTTTTATACGGTTCTTTCAAGAACGCGAGCGAGCGTCTTTTGAAATGGAACAAATGTTATCCCACTGGAGGGGTCATCTGATGCCGCACCCAGGAAGAAATCGGCGCCGCGCAAACTAATGCTCACGCACATGTCCAAGTGTGGGGTCCGAGAGGTGGTTGGAATCGACGTCACCATGAGTTCCCGGTCCTCCGCATTATTGGTCGCGTCGTACCGCTTAGGAACAATTTCCATTTTCGGACATGTGGGAGGTGAAAGATCGAAAATGGAAATGCGTTATAATTGGACTGCGAGATCGCCCGAAAGCCTGCAACGAACCGAGGTTCAGCGTCGTAGAATAGCGGACGCGCCGGCTGCACACAAAGCAATACGCTTCAGGCTACCGGTAGTTCCGCACTTGCTATCGCTACGACGCTCCTACTCAGCAGCAATCCCGGGATACAATCGGAGCTCCAGAGAGAATTGAGAGAACACCATTGGCCAAGAATGACTCTCACACTATAGCACTCATGAGGTTAGTTTAAGCCACACACCCCAGTTCACATTACCTCAAACACGGAGAATAAATTTCGCGGAACAGCGCAGTACCGCCCGCTCTTCGCTGTCTTGCCCAACTTCGGTTTGCTGTGATAGTCAGCGCCAAGTCGTTTCCATTCATTAACAATAGGATAATAGGCATCTAGAATCTAGAATTATAATATGGGTTCGTTCAACAAGAAGAAATGATACAAATGGCGGTCACCAGTCTATTCTTCGTCCGTCCGTTCGTCCAATCATCACGGCGCTCTCCCCAACCGCTCGTTATCAGCTGTCCGAGGAACCATCTCATACTCCTCTTCCGGTCCTAGCCCATCTTCCAATTCATCCCCACTGTAATCATCCAACAGCACATCCCGGCGGGAGCCATTCCCATTGTTCAACTTCTTGATCACTTCCCACTCTACCCTCAAAAAAACCCACATCCACCGCCGCACCACCTCCGCCATCTCCAGCCAAAAAATCGCGACGCTCCCATCTGTTTTTGTATGCAGATGCGTCGAGAGCTTGATCGACCAGGTGAGCCGCAGAACGAGGTTCAGGAACACGAGCAAGGGGTATACTGGAAGCGGGTATAGGAGGGTCGGCCGGAGGCCGTATGGAAAGTTTTGCTGCTGTTGCCGCTGATGGTTTGTCGCCGCCATGTGTGGGTCATCCGAAGCTGATAACGAGGGATTGTGAGATAGAAGTAGCCGGCGAGGTGGGGGGCGGTCTCTGTCTTGCAGCTATTGATTTTTTAGACTCGAGTAGAGTCAATCCCCAATCATTCGTAACATCCCACCAAAATGAATATAGAGAGTTCACAGCAGCAGCTAGCAGCCTTTGAAAAGCGAATCATTGAGTGCCCTCTCGGGACGAAATGGCACAGAATCTCACCATAATCTAAACAGCCGATGTTCCCCATGCCATGCTTCTTTAGCAATTTGGTCCCCCTTCTCTCTCACAAGTTCAGAAACGACGATCCTTTGCGCCGCAGACAGATATATAACGGGAAACGAGGTCGCATATTTGAGCGCGTTGAACAACGGACGACGCGACTCGTTTGACGCGAGCGAGTATTCGATCACGCATTGTTTGAAGCGTATAAGATACGGTAGACTGTGCGCGTGTACGTGTGAGTACGAATTTGAATGCAAGTAGAATAGGTAAATGAACGTGAGTACGACTCTCGTACAAGTAGGAACAACAACAGAGCCGGTCACTCACCTCATAATCGTCGGCGCGACCCATCTTAACCATGGGCCATCCGCGGGGGTACTGAAAAGTGTGTTCCCCGGCAAAAGCATACACGCACTCAACCACACATCTCCCAGGACTTTTGCAAAAGAGGTAAAAATATCCGCAAAAACCACGTCGGCAAAGTAGATCGGGCCGTCCATAGACGTGAATAGGCAACGTCGGATCGCGCTTTTGTTCAGGCGATGAGATTCGAAGATTCTTCAAAGAGGAAGTAGGGTTGGAAACGCACTGTAAAAACTTGTCCCGCTCATGTTTACACGCTATGTCGAGGGGACAGACGAGCACAAGCAAAACGACCAGGGCGGAGACGGCGGGGATGTACCCGAACGCGTCGACCAGAAGCATGTTGCCGTACGTGACCCAGCGGAAGGTGGCCCATGAGAGGAAGACCCAGACGGAGTAAATTGTGAAGAGGCGGTAAACGGCGGTGTATATCGTGTGGACGGGCGTATGGGAAGGCGACGAAGGAAACGGGGAAGAGTGGAGGCGAAGGTCCATGGCAGCGGCGGGGTCGACGCCCAGCACGTCAAGTCCATGCAAATTTGTCGCCCATCCTAGGATACCCAGCCCAGCGAGAACAAGGACCCTGAATGGCAGCGGAAAAGAAAGAATAACTGGAATCTCCTCCGTCGACATTCTCTCAATATTATCCTAGTTATCCCGCTGCTGCGGCGCGTCGTGGCATGAGTTGAGGCCAAAAGTGGCACAGCCACGTATATCGGCAGAGATGTGTGCTTGAAAATTCGTGCCAAATATTCCGTTGGAATTGACGAAGTGTAACTATGATACATGTATAACAAGGGTACTCGTAGCACTGTCCATGGGCAGCGTAGGTACTGTAAGTAATGTAAAGGTCATCGTGCATCGTTAGTGTATAAAAATGTCGTTTTCATCCTGTCGACTCCTCCCCCGACAATCTAATCGCCTGTTTTCTCGGCGACCTCGTCAACCACGTCCCCGCACTTGGCAATGTCGGCGGTGGGGGCGAAGGTGTTGGCGACGCAGCCTTTGCGCTCATATTCACGAGCGGACTCGACTTCTTCGGTGCCGCTGCTCCCGCAGGAAGTCCAAGCAGACTTTGTGGCGTCGGCGACCGGTCCCCACTACCGGTGCTCCCACCACTTGTCTGTTGCGAATGTGTTGACAAACTTGACCCAGAGCGGTCATAATACTGCGAGGGGTCGTATGGAGGTGGGTTGAGCGACACGTCGCGGAATGGGTCATTATACATCGAGGACATCGACGCTGTGTGTGGCCGGTCGCGAGGGGTGCCATCCGCGTTGGTATTCAGTACCCCGAGGCCGCTGTAAGCTGTCGACGATGACGACGCACCAGAAGGTGAATCCCTAGCATGCGCTGAACTTGGCGCAGGACCCATCACATCGTCGACAATTCGAGTCAGCCCGTCGCCTGCACCGAGCCCCACGAGGGGATCAACAAAATTGCTCCCCGGTGGGGGCCAGACACCTTCCTCTCGGAATAATGACCCCGTCTCGGCGCGTTGCCGGAAAAGTGACGGAGCAGGCGATTGCGGAGGTCCAAGACTCGTGGAGCTCATATTGAGATCCCGCGATTGTGAAGGCGAGTGGCCGACAGCGTCGCGGTAGCGGCGCATCGGCACATTGTCGTCATCATCGTCAAACTCGTCGTCGAGAAGCCCGACACCACCCGCGCCTTGGGTCTCACGACGGAAGCGGCCTAGAGCTTCCGAAAATTCGCGTTTGCGACTCTTGTGCCGTTTGTACAGGAAAACGGCACCAAGACAGAGGAGAAGGATGCCAACGCCAGCGGCGGTTGCACCCGCAATGATTGCGGTGCGTTGCACGGAGTTGATGGATGAACGGGGAGGTGGAGAGCGAGGTAGGGTTGATGGCGGATGTAACCTAGGAGGCAATTAAGCGGAATGAAGGCAAAACAGAGAAACCAGACGCACGGTGGTCAGTTGCCCGTTGATTTCGGTGGTGAAAGTGGTCAACAGGGTGGAGAGGTCGGCGGAGACGGTGTTGTTGGCAAGTAATGTTGACGGGATGCCACTGTCTGAGCTGGAAGGAAGGGGAAGAGATGCGGAGTCGGAAGCAGAAGCAGAAGCCGATTCAGACAGGGAAGCTGACGAATCTGACTGGGAGGCAGATGAGGCGGGTGTACTGGAGTCTGGTGGGTCGGAGGAGGCGGATTGCGATTCGGAGGCGGGTTGGGATTTGGACTGCGACTGCGACTGAGACTGGGAGGGACCAGGGTCGGAAGCGGAGGACACTTCACTCTTTGGTGGTGGTGCAGAACTGCTTGGACCAGGCCCCGAAGCAGAGACACTTCTGCATTGAACTCGTTCAATGTGATGAGCACAGAGGACGCAGCAAACACGCACATTGAAACCGAGGCGGCATTGTCTTCATCTCTATTGACACCGGAAGACTGTGCGGCGGGAGAATCCGACGTAGCTCGCGGTGGCTGCTGCAAGTTTCAGTACAGCACAGCAAGAAGAGGTAAAGAGAAACATACCTGGGCGGACTGGGCCGCACTGGCAGCGGAAGAAGCCGACGTAGTGGTTAGCTTTCTGGAGGTAGAAGGTGGGGGATTTGCGGTCTAGCGAAGCGAAGCTAATTAAGTGCGAGCTAAGAACAAGTTGAGTGCCAAATTTACCGAGCCTGCAGAGGAATTAGGTGGATCTGGTGTGTCTGAAGTGTCCGTGGGCTAGGAAAGCTAAGTAAGCACGATGAGGAGAGCGCGCTGTAGACAACATACGGGTTTAGTAGTAGTAGAAGAAGGTGGGTCTGGAGTGTTCGAAGTATCCGCGGGCTGGGAAAGCTAAGTAAACGCAATAGATAGAGCCCATTGTAGACAACATACGGGTTTAGTAGTAGTAGACTTCTTGGTAGTTGTTGGGGGATCAGAGGGCTATGAAAACTAATTAGAAGCTAACTGGCAGGAGTCCAGTTTACATACTGGTTTAGTAGTGGAAGAGGCAGGCTTCTTGGTAGTTGTTGGGGGATTAGAAGGCTATGAAACAATTAGAAACTAACAGGCAGAATGAGTCCCGTTTACATACCGGTTTAGTTGTAGCAGAAGAGGCAGGCTTCTCGGGTGTAGTCGAGGTATCTTTAGGCTGGCAAAACAAGTCAACGCACGCCTTGCAAGCATATAACAGACCGCATACTGTGGTCGTAGGCTTGTCGGGAGTGGTAGACGGATCTGCGGGCTATACAAACCGTCAAACGCGTCTTAACACGAGGAATGCACGCAAAAATACCTCGTCTGGCGTAGAAGACGCAGCAGGCTTTTTTGTAGTAGACGAATCAACCTGCTTAGCCGTAGAGGGCCCTGCAGACGAAGCCTTCGAAGAATGAGGACAAGAAGAGGACAAAATGCGAAAAGCCAAGGATACCTGCTGTGGCGGTAAAGAAGCCGAGACTGATGTCGATGTCAATGAAGTCACCGGAGTTGAGACAGAAACGGAAGAAAATGAAGGAGGTTCAGAGGAGGACGAGGACGCCGCTGAGGATGCAGCTTGTGAGGAGGAGAGTTGTCTACGATAATTCATGGGCGAAGAGACGCATAACGTGGCTGTGTGTTTTATTCCACTCCAAGAGTCCTCGACGTACTCAAAATCGTCATATTTCTCTCCAATGTTAGCCGGAGAACCCATCACGCACATCTCGGAGACTCCACTTTATCTCTGCTTATCCTTGCCTTCTTGGCCCTCGATAAGCCTCGATATCTATACTTACCTCGTCCTCGAAATCGTCTTAGCGACACGGAGCATATATATTCGCTTCCAAGCAGCTTTGCGTCATAAACGCCCAATATCCGAGCGTCGGTCGGCGACTCGGTACCGTACCCAGCACTGAGCACAGTCTGAACAGGTGTACAACGGCTCGTTTCAAGTACAGGATACTTACTTAACAATAAACTATGTAAATCCTTCAGTACGCTACATGGTGGTATTAGCTCCAGCAAAACAATAAATTACATGTCCCACTCCTCCCACATAGCAGGCATCGGCATCGTCGTCGCTGTCCGCGGTCCCACAATCTCTGCCGTCTCCCTTAACTCAACCACCTTCTCGCTCGCCCCAGCCTCATCATCATGCTCTCCGCGCATCACAGCCAATATCCCATCCTCCTCCGAATGAAGGAGTCGGATATCTTGTCCTTCAATGACCTGCACCAGCAGCCCCGTGAGGATATTCCGTATCTCGACAAAATTTTGCGAGAATAGAAGGACATGATTCCCCCGCGCTGCAAACGACGTGGCTTTGCATTCCCATCGAATGTAGCCACTGCTGCGGCTTGGAACACCATGTCGCGTAACGTAGCAGCCTATGGCTGAGCGAAGGCATTTCAGTCACGCATCATAAGTAAAGGCAAGTTAACCTACAATCATAAACCACCAAAAGTTCCGTCGAGGTACATCGTAGCAAACCCAGAGGCTTCATCCCCTCCAGACGCTTCCTCAGCGCAGTCATGTCCGCCGATGAGGACGATGTGTCTGAAAAGTCTGGCACAAAGGTGATTGCCGATCTCGTCAGACTATCGCAGACAGCCAAAGTCAACAACACTCTGAGGGAAGAATGCCAACTACATACTTTGTAGGATCCAGAATCACTATTCGATCCTGAGTGGAAATCGCGATCGTCTTCACCAGCGCCGTAATATCATGCGCGTCCTTAGCGACGAAACCAGGCTGTATTCACATTAACCTCACGGTACCGGAGAATGAAGCAAACCAGAACGTACGTCTCCATACGGCCTAAAAAAACGATTCGAACCACCATTAGTACTACGCTTCGGATTCAACGCCGGTGAGTTGGCATCCACGGCCTCCAACACATGCAAATCCAACGTGCTCTGAAAGAGTCTTTTCGAAGCATACACAACTTTACTCAATGTTCAAACCAACCCCAAAGTAACTCAGTTAAGAAGCTCGGCTCACCCAAAACACGTTTCCCCATCTGTACCACCCTGGTAATGAGCACATTAGTGCTATCATGTTTCTCTAGAGAGGAGGCAAAGCTCCGCGGATCGGCCTGCCCTAATCCTATCCGCCCCAAAAGATCGAGCGAATAAGAAACAAGCGAGCCGTCGTGGTGAATGAGGAACCGATGAAACGGTTTGTGTCCGACTGTCTCAACTGCAAAGATAGATACCGGATTAGATAATGGTAGTGCTCTGTGGAAGTCTGCGTGTGTTGTTTAGTGAATCAACGACAGACAGAAATGTACGCTGAATCTTACTTTCTTCCTGCCAGTGTCCAGCGTATATGCCCGAGAAACATCCCACCGCAAGGAATTTCCGGCCACCAGCAGCTATGAAATCACGAGCATCAGTTGTGCACAAGTAAGATAATGCCCAACAGACAAAATGGGGTGGCGGTAGATATCCTGCCTGTCGGCTTGGAGCCCCTGGTTTTGGTCGTAGGCAGTCGGAAAAACCCATCTGTCAAGGTTTGAGGCTCGAAGTACTTGGGCCGATCTTGAGCATAATCAAAGTGGACGAAAAACGTGTTAGCGCACCATATTCCCTTCTTGCCGCGCTCGATGCAGACCAATAGCCTCCTGGAAGACCATGTGCCATTTTCTGCGTTCCGCTTCCGTCTCGACATAAAGCGTGTATCGTCGACTCTTGCTTGCGGCGTGGGAGATGCTGAAAGGGTATAATGAGTGGAACTTTAACCCGTCCCTCCGATTTTCGACCGGCGATGTGAACGACCCGAGACGTAGAAACGAGAGGGGAATGGGCTGGGAAACAAGGTTAGAACTAAGCAACTTGCATAGAATGGATTCTTTACACGCGAGACGAGATACCGCTTGACGGCGCCATTTGGACGTGTTTCCTCCCGCGTCAAGATAACTGATGTGGCACGTTGAACGCGAAAATTGATGCATAGAGAAAAGGACCGTACGGAAGTTATCCAGGAGTGCAGCTGTCAAGTCTACCCACGAAGACAGTCCGGTTTCTGTACGATTCCATCTGGAGACCGGAGCTAGTCGAACCAAACTTCGGGTATCCGCGTACAAATCCATGTCCTAGACTATTCAGACACGACCGAGCGCCGAACAGAAATCATTTACTATCAGTTCCCCTCTTTGGAAGACGAGGCTTTGGGCCAGGGCCCAGAACTTGACCTTGTTCTCGGCGGCTTCGATCCCTGGCTGCGTGCTCTGGAAAGGCGTCAAAACCAATGAAATCGTAGCGTCAGTATCGATGTACCTTGACGCAACTCGTCAAGATGTCGAGGATGATGGGCAAGGTCTCCTTGTCGACATGGCCATCTTCAGTTCGTTTCAAAATCTGCTCTAACAGCAGATTCAAGCGGGGAAGACGGGTGACGGGCCGCGAGAGAAAGGTTGTCAGGTCGCGTTTTCGAATGCGCGGATCGCTAGACACAGATTGGATGAAGGCCTGGTAGTCTTGATTTTGACTCAGTTCTTTGCGATGCCGCGACTCCGCCAGAGGATAGTTCTTGATGTAAACTTCGTAGCTTGACCGAAAGTCTTCTTTCAAGGCAGCTGGGTGGCAATCAGTAAAGCATCGGTGGGGGAATGAGAGTTCGTACTATCGAGGATGATGTCGGAAACACTCTGAACAATGGGGTGCTGTTCTCTCTGGCGAGCAAAGAGAGCGGCAAGCATGCGTTGGTGATGAGACACGACCTGATCCAAGTTTCCAAAGACCTCGGCAATGAATTTGTGCAGAAAGGATTCTCGAATGATGGGAGGTGATGCAGAGCGTAGGGGTTCAATGAACACTTCTCGCACTGCTTCCAAATCGAACACATATTCTCGCTCCGCTGGGCATTGTTCAGTGAGGAAATTTGTACAGGGAGACGCCACCCACCTTTGAAGACTTCGAATATGACAGATTGCCGCTGGACTTCGCTCTTGCCAAGAGTGTTCAATGCTTCTGGTGGGACCAGTTTGTGCCATTCTTCGTCACGATCTGGTAATTGTCCTGTTTGGAACAACCGCACTCCATCCGATTGTAGACTATGATCCTCAATTGTATGATTCTTGTATAATAATTCGGATACGCACGAGATTTGAGAAAGGTCCCGAGATAATTCCTCGGTAGAATCGTCAGAAGCTCCATGCGACTGGCGCAGTTAGATGAGGTTGCGAAAAAAAGCCATATCACGTACGTCCTGAGAACCCGACGCGTAGAATTCGGTGTCATCATAAGGATAATATGCGCTAGAGACGTCGGTGGTCAAAGAACTAAGCGATGGATCGCGCTGCAAACGAAGTGAGGCGGGCCCGAGATCGCTCCTGCTGTACTTGTGACCTAGATGGGCTTGAGAGGCGGTGGCTGAAGCGGAACGATAGATCTGTGGTTCGGGGAAAGGCATGTAGCCAGTCACAGCAGCACTCGACGAGCGGCCGATTGGATTTTCAGATTGATAGAGGGACTGGGCGCGGGGTCTGGGTGTGCCAGAAGACGGAGGCTCTTCATCGTCCCATGCATTGTCGTAGGGCGGCGGAGTGACTTGAATGTCGTAGGCAGGAGAGTTGAGATGAGGGCTCTGAGGAGGTAATGCGCCGCGGGGAAGGCCGAGTGGAGGGATGGCGACGTGAGGTCTTGGTCTGTGCGACATAGAGTAGACGCAGATGAAGTCAAAGACGAGGAGCAGAGCAGAAGCGGGGTCATCGGATATCCTATCAGCAGCCGAGTGGCTGTGTCCATTTACGACTCTTTCTCTTCCTCCACACCCATGAGCCAGTATCCAGTCCCCCCCCCCTTCCTACGGCTCCGCTCCCCAGCCCAAACCATACAGAGACGAAACTCAGGAGCCTCTTCTTGGTAGTTCATCTCAACAAGCAGGCGGAAGCATCTTTGACCAGCCCGAGGTCGATGATGTACCCGACGATTTCAAGGTAGGTCTTACCTACTTTCAACCTAAGACACAGCAGAATTCAACCATTCATTTCAATAGTACGGAACCACCGTCTCAGAGAGCTCTCCCGAAATCCGCAATGCCTTCGTGCGCAAGGTGTACACCATTCTGCGTGCGTCTATTCCGTACAGCTTTCCAGTGTGGTGGTGATTCATCCCCTCCGCAGTCTGCCAAATTGTACGCGTCAACAACGGACCTCACTGCGTCTGACGCTAACCCTCCACAGTTCGCTACCGTCATCGTAGGCGGTATCCTTCACCAAACTCCGGGAGTCATCGGTTGGGTACAGACTCAGTCCGTCTTCTACACTCAGCTGGCGGCTCTCCTTGCTGAAATTTCTGCAGTATCTGGTCTTTCTATGTCCCTCTCTTCGGCACACTTATCAATCTCGGTCTGCTTTACTGGAAACGCCACTCGCACCCATGGAACTTCGTCCTTCTCTCCACCTTCACCTTGATGGAAGGCATGGCTCAATCGTTACTTTTGGCTAGTTCTTCAAAAATAATCCAAATATACAGCGTTCACTTTGGGCGTCGTGGTTGCTTTCTACGACAATCTCATTGTTCTCCAAGCGCTGTTAGTACCTCATCATTTACCCTCGGTTCTCTCTGACTGGTTTATTCAGGATCATTACACTCGGCGTCTTCATCGGTCTCACTCTTTTCACCTTCCAATCCAAAGTATGTATAAGTTGCCCACTCAAGTTGACGCCTTCTAATTCTTCCTTTTCAGTATGACTTTGAAGGAATGGGTACGTTCTACTGCTTTCTTGTCGTTTCTCCGCTGTAACGCCGCACGAATTAGGGCCATGGTTGTTCGGAGGATTGATCGCTCTTTGTGCGTATTTCCCCTCTTATGTATATAGTTTCTTCTATAGACTAACCTTACGCAGGTATGACCGGCTTCGTTGGGATGGTCATTCCATTCAGCCGGACCATGGACCTCATCTACGCCATCGGTGGCTGTCTCCTCTTCTCTGGCTACATCGTCTACGACACGTACCTCATCAACGCGAAGCTTTCGCCCGACGAGTTCATCATGGGCGCGATCAGCCTGTATCTCGAGTACGTTTCTGATTCCTCCCCAAATATCTGTCGAGTTAACAATCCATTGCCCGTAGCTTCATCAATCTATTCCTCAGCATCCTGCGTTTGCTCAACAACATGCAAGAACGTTGAGCATACATATAGCGGGCTGTTCATTTTGTTTCATTTGTTGGTAAGGAAGGGCGGATCTGTATCAGAATATATGCTTCGAACGAATGAAAGACTCTTGTAATACAGTGCTGCGATAATATCAGGTTGTACAAATACAGTATACGGTACAGTCACCTTCAATCCTCACTTCACTTCTTCGTCGACGCAAACCCACCAAACCCCATCATCCTCGCCATCTCGTCGTCCTGCCCTGCACCATCGTTAATCATCTCCAACCGAATCTTCTCCTTCTCCGCCTTGCGTGCGGCCTTCTTCGCCTCTCGCGCCGCCACCTCCTTCGCCTTCACTTCCGCTAACCGCTTGTCAAAATCGTACGCCTTCGCATTGGCCGCGTCCTTAGTTTTTTCTCGCAATAAAGCGATACGTGCGCGGACTTGTTCCAGCGTCGAGCGTTCCAGTTTCGTAGTTTGCCCAAGGGCGCGTAGATCTGTCAATTATCGCATTCGAGTGCATGCCCGTTATCATGCAAAGTTTTGTAAAGAAAAACGCGACTCACGGGCTCGACTGTTAATATGGTCCAGATACCCAATACTATCCTTGAACGTCCGATTACACGTCTCGCAATGGAACCCGGGCTGCCCGGGGCCCCGACCGCCCGGATTTTGCACCACCATCGTCTTGCCGAGATTTTTCTCCAGCTCGAGCGGCGCCTCGCGCGCTTTCATTAGCTCGGTCGGTTTCGGGAGGTCCTCTTTGCGCGGGCCTTTCCGGGGGCGTTTGCCTGCATTCGGTGTGGTTAGGCCAGATATTCACGAGCCTTAAGGGAGGAGAGGTAGGCAGCCGCGCACCCTGCTTCAACCGCTCCTCGTTCTCCTGCATCCGCTCTCGTTCTTCGAGGTCGCGTTTCTTGGCGCGCTCCGCATACTCCTCCTTGTCCCATTTCTTGCGAAAGTCGGTGTCGGCTGCGTTGCTGCTGCTTCCTTTGTCCGCCATGATGGAGGAAGGCAAGCAGACTTGTCACTTATATTTAGAGATCCAAAATCCTAAGCCGACACTACAGTACGAGATACTACACAAACTACATTCATTATTATTACATCGAAGACTGTATTCTAAGGTTTGACGAGGTAAAGCAGGAATTTGACATCTGCGACCTCTTGCTCCTCCTCTATGAGGAATTCACCCCCTTGCTCTTTCCGGCTAGAAATGTCGGTTGGAACGTGCCCCACAGACTTCCGAATCATGTCGGAATACTCAGCAACAGCTGCGAGTATCTCCCCTCCTGCGCCCTCCTCGAATCGGTAGAAAATATGTACGTCGTCAGTCGCCTGTAGTCCTGCCTTTTTCCGCAGCTTCTGGACACGGTTGGTCAACTCGCGCGCCAACCACTCGCCTACCAGCTCGGGGTGCACTTGGATATCGAGCCGCACGACAACATCGTTGTCGGTGTTCGTCGCAAACTGTTTTTGTGACGCCTGGGGGATCTCGAGATACCGTTGAACGGTGATATCGCCTGTGACCAGCTCGATGCCGTCGACATTGATCTTCCCAGTCTCGAGGAAGTTCTTCACGTTGTCGCTGGACACATTCGGCAAGGCGTTCCTGACGCGACCCACATCTTTCCGCAATTTCCGCCCGAGTACCGTCCAATCCGCAACCGCCCGATACCGTACACCCGACGCCGACTCGTCTGAGCTGAACACAATGTTTCGTACATTGAGCTCGGATTGTATGTAGTTTCGCAGGGGCTCGACATCCTGGATGTATTGCTTATTCGCATTGAAGACCAATAATTCGAGTAACGGTGTCTGCGAATTAATATCAGCTTCAAAAAGGATCCAACGCTCTTGTAACGAACTTTGAGGGAGATGTTGTTGGTTTCTCGGATATTTCTCGACAGTTCGATAACGGCCTGCATTCGCTTGACTTGGCGCTCGATGTCCACATCGAAATATTCCTCCTTGACCTCGGGAAAGCTCAGGAAATGGATGGATCGTATGTCCCCGGCATTAGGATTCTCAGGGATGAAGGTTTTGAGGGTTTGGTACAAATTCTCTGTCATGAATGGAGTGTACGACGACTGAGGAACATGGTGAGAACAAAAGTGAAGGAGGAATACGAATCACGGACCATCGTTCGGCAAAGCGTGAAGAGCGCCTCGAAAAGAGTATTCAGAGCAAGAAGCGTATCCTCCTTACCCTCGTCCCCCTTCAGCCGCTTGCGATTGAATCGAATGTACCAATTAGTTAGCTCATCGATGAGTTCCAGTAATCGCGGGATGATGGTGTACAGCCGGTATGCTGCCATCTCTTCCCGTACCAATTTGATAAGGGACTGGCAGCGCGCAAGCACCCATCTGTCCATGACATTGTTGACTGGAGCATGAGCGTTGTACTGGAAATCTGTGCCGGTATTCTTCTTGAACAGAGCGGCATGTCCCAGGAAGAAGCGGAAAGAGTTGAGCCACGGTAAAAGGACGCGTGAAATGACCTCTCGGACGCCCTCTTCACGGAAACGAAGATTGTCCCCTCGGACAATGGGAGAATTAACCAAGAACATTCTGCAGCGGGATAAGAGAGAGGCGAAGGCCCCGATGTCGGCAACTCACCTTGTAGCATCGGCGCCCATTGAGTCTAGGATGAGGTTCGGATCTGGGAAGTTCTTCAAGCTTTTGCTCATCTTTTTGCCATCGCTGCGATACGCTTAGTAAGCTCCCGAGCCTGAATAAATCTCCACACTCACGCGGCCAGTACGAGACCAGTAACAATGACATTTTTCCAAGGTGCCTTACCGAACAGGTGGCTGTTCAATACAAGCAATGTGTAGAACCAACCCCGCGTTTGGTCAATACCCTCCGAAATGAAGTCGGCGGGGAACGCGTTTTGGAACAGCTCTTTGTTTTCGAACGGATAGTGCATCTGCGCGTAGGGCATGCTAGTCTTCGATTAAGCGATGAGCAAGGACAGTCGACAACTGAATATACCTTCCCGACTCGAACCAACAGTCGAAGACTTCGTCAACGCGTTTCAGCACGCCATTTCCGCTGGGAGAAGGGATGGTGATGTGGTCGACGCTTTCGCGGTGTAAATCAACGATGCCCTTGACACCCGATAACCGCTCTAATTCTTCTACGGAGCCGATGCTCACGACCTACAATCGTCATTAACCCGGCAGAATGAAGAGTCGACATTGATCGTACTTCTTTGTAGTCCTCAGAAACCCAGAGCGGTAATGGCGTTCCCCAGTAACGATTACGAGAGATATTCCAGTCGCGAGCGTTTGCTAGCCAATTGCCAAACCGGTTTTCGCCCACGTATTGAGGTACCCTAGGAAAAGTTCCAGGTTCGTGCAAGCAAAAGATCCGGCGATCATCCGCCTACCATCGAGTTTCTTTGTTGTTCGCAACAAGATCGTCCTTGATGTTCGCAACGCGAACGAACCAGCCGGGGACAGCACGATAAATCAAGGGAGAATGAGACCTTTGAAAATGAGCCAAAGGAAGGAACCACCGAAAAAGCCGTCACCTCCAGCAGAAGGGGTAGGAGTGATTCACTGTAGATTGTACAATGAGTCGTCCTTTGGCCTTGAGGATCTTTTGGATCGGACTATCTGCGGCCTACGCGAATCAGACAGCCATTTATTTCCTGTACGAGTGGAGTCTACCTTTACACCTAGACCCTCGAAATCTGGAACTTCGCTCGTGAAGCGGCAAGCGTCATCGAGGGGACATGGAGGCGCTTCATCGGGACGCAGAATCCCACTTGCAAGCGCGACACGGTAATCATCCTCTCCGAAGGCAGGAGCCTGATGTACGATTCCGGTACCGTCTGAATCTGTGACATAGGTATCGACAACAACTCTGAACGCTTTGTCCTCGAACTACGTAGAAATCAAATGAGGCTCACGTCATGAATCCAGTTGGGAAAGCTCACCGCCTCGGTGAAGTATTCGAACAACGGAATATATCTCCAACCCTTCATGTCGGCACCTTGAAATTGTCCAACTTTTTTAAATTTGGCTTTTTTCGGATCCTTGTACAGCGTCCGTAGGAGGCCCTCATGTAAGATATAATTTTGGTCCTTCTCTTGGTCGTGAATTTTGATGTAAGTGAATTCGGGGTGAACGCAGAGTGCTAGGTTGGAAGGCAATGTCCAGGGTGTGGTCGTCCAAGCCAGAAGCATGGTACTTGGGTCATCGACGAGGGGGAAACCGACGGTTACTGTAGGATATTCAGTAGATCAGCTGAAGATTTGTCTTGTTCCGTATCTAAGACGCACCTGCGGGATCGTTCACGTCTCTGAAGTCCATATTTGCCTCAAAATTGGAAACCGGCGTCATCAGTCCCGTCGAATAAGGCAAAACGCGTAGACCGCGATATACCAAGCCCTTTTTGTATAGCTCGTCGAATGCCCACCAGACCGACTCCATAAAGGGAAAATTGAGGGTTTTGTAGTCGTTGTCGAAGTCGATCCAGCGACCCATGCGCGTCACAGTTTTCCGCCATTCTGAGGCGTAGGTCATAACGATAGCCCGGCACTCGGCGTTGTATTTATCGATCCCCATCTTCATCACATCTGCCGCGCCCGTAATGCCCAGTTTCTTGTCGATGATTTGCTCAACAGGCAGACCGTGTGTATCCCATCCAAAGCGCCTCCGAACGTGGAATCCACTGACGTGCGCATGTCGGGTTACGATGTCCTACGGGAAGGCGTCGGATCGTCGATAATTCGGTTGAAGCTCCGAGCGCACCTTGATGGTCCCAGCAAGCAGATGACCATAATGAGGCAGACCAGTGGCAAACGGGGGTCCATCGTAAAAGGTGAATTCGGGGCGGCCCTCTGAGAGTTTCAAACTTGTCTGGAACGCGTCGATTTCTTGCCAAAATTTGAGCACTTTCTCTTCTTCCCGAGGGAAATCAAACGGCACAGAGACTGATCGCGTTGGGAATGAGTGGTGGAAACTGTAGAGTACACGGAGACTCACTGTCGTGCGGAGGGAACGACATCGTCGAGGTTGAAGATGTGGATTAGATGAAAACCTTAAAAACAGTCTTGTGACTCATACTCATTAGCTCGTCTATTTTCTCCTGGATTTCAGTGACTGGCGTTGACTCGAGCACAGACATCGGAGTGTGAACTCTACTCGTATGAAGGTTTTGAAGGCGTAGCAAATACATTGATTCTTCTGTTGTGTTCGTGTATGAGAAACAAAATGGCAACGATGCTATGGTAGACTAAGTATTGATTGGATTGTATAAGTCGTACATGATTGTGGTACATTCAGAGCGGCGGAGATAGCGAAATAACAAAGGGAGCGAAATGGCCGGAGGCATTCGAATAGTCGTCTACCAAACCCATGCCAGCCTACCAGACCCGAAACTATTCGACCAGCGAATACACACACGCATAAAGACACGAGAATGGTCTTCGATATCCAATCGATGTCTAATCTAGGTCGGAACTGCGGGCACCGATTACTGGTGGAGGTTCCAGAGTAGGATGAAGTTGTGGTCGGAGCAATCAGAATTGAATCCCCGGTCCTCGGTCGGTGAGTGCGCCAGGACGGGTACGGGATTAGGGCTGATTAGGGCTGATTGAGGGTATCTGGAGTGTTTATGCTACATGGAATGAATCGGGGTATGCAGAGAGTGCGGAGTCATCGTCGACCGTCGTGAATTCATAGCGTCTTGGAACGAGATGGGAGAACGGGCAGGGATGGTCACACTGATGCAGGTTCATTGGCCGTGTCCAACGATTGTGCACGCATTTGAGCTTGTACTTCCCTACGACCGAGGGCGCCAGCTACCCACGCGATCATGTTCACCTCTCGCTCAGCGTCAGCAACGAGGAATGGATGTTCCTGAAACTGATGAGCTGGTGCCGGGACCAGAAAGTGAACAGAGCCTACAAGTAAATCCGCATATGTAGCCCTCTGTGCCGGATCTTTTATCAGGCAGCATCGTACCCAATCTTGCGCTTCCTCGCTGAAATGGACCTCCAGAGAATCGCCGTCAGTCTTGTGCTTTACCGCAGGGAGCACCGGGGGTTCGCCGTGAACAATTGCTTGCAACTGCGCAAAGACATTGCTGTACGTTTCTGGTGGGTATGGATATCGTCCCAATGCGACTTCGATGATTGAAAGCCCAAGAGACCAGACATCAGAAGACACTGTGTAAGTATTGAACGCTTCCTGTGCGTCGGTGCCAGTTGTTGTTCCTTGGATACGCTCCGGCTGGAACATCTTTTAATATCAGGCGATTGGAGAAGGGAGGGAAAAAATTACGGCAAAATAAGTTTGGCAGCCAATGTTTGTTTTGGCTATTGAATTGTCCAGTTGGCCCGAGACACCGAAGTCGCAGAGTTTGATTTCGCCTTTGCGATTTACTAGGACGTTTGTGGGTTTGACATCTGTGCAGAGGATGAGAATCAGGGTGCTAATTATGGAAGGGGGATCGGACCTCGATGCATGATCTGCAGTTTGTCCTTGAGAAACTTGAGGCCATGAACCATCTTTGACGCAATACGTCCTAAAACATCCTCCGGAGCACCTTCTCCGAGTTCACCCTCCCATCCGCCACCCTGGGCCGTTGTCTTTATGCCAAGGACCTTATCCAAGCTCCCAGCGTCCATGTACTCCATGCAGTAATAGACGCAAGATTCGATGGTGAATGCACCATAGAACTCGACGATTTCAGGCGCAACTGCACGATGGAGGATGTCTAATTCCATGATGACGCCATTAAGTTTGGCGGGGGAAAGCTCGAGTTGTATTTCCTGAAAAAAAAGTCAGCGCGACGCGATAGTGGCTGCGATATGAATCCGGACCTTCATCGCCATGTAAACGTTTGTCGGTCGATGGAGAACCTTCTTTACAGTGCCATAATTACCCTTGCCTAGCTCCTCGTTGAGCTGGAGTTGTGTCATATTTATCTGGAAAGAAGCGCCATTGGAAAAGTCGACGCCGTCGGCATGTAGGATAGCCTTGCCCTTAAAGTTGAGGGCACCGGACAGATCACTTGTGTGCGATCATAAAAAGAAGACCTTAACTGAACGATGGATGCGCGACATACACGATTTTGGAGAAATTTGAAAAGGCCGGAGCGACGTCGTTCCTCAGCTGGGTTGGTCGACCAGCACCGAGTCCTGCTCCTTGTGCACCACCGGCACCCTCGATATCTTTGAGGGTGAAATTTGGTTTGCGACGGCCCATCATACCTCCGCCTCTTGGACGACCGAGAGCAGGAGCAGGAAAAGAGTTTGCGGGTCGGAGAACGGGGCTGTCTATGGGGCTTCCAAGGGATACGCGCCCCAGAGCGGCTGCTGCAGCATCGACCGGCGGAGCATTGCCCCGTTTCGCGTTTGCAAACTGAGATTAGATGGGTGAAATTGGATGCGATGGATTGTGAAGGGAAAGGAGCGTACAGCAGCCAGCTTCTCCTGCATACCCGGGGGGATTGGAGTGGTATTTTGACGGGTCTGGAGGAGGCTTGTGAGAGCCTTGGGCTTCGAGTGGACCTTGGGGCTGTCTTGCGGCATGGCTCTAACTAAGTCTCGCAACCCATAATGACGTATATTTACCTCTGTTAGTTTCCCATCTTCTACTTTCCATGGTCAATCTCAAGTGGAATTCTGAACGGTATATCTCGTCCCTAATCCTCTCTTCTTCCTTCCCCTCATCCTCCCAGATTTACCTTCGATGTCCCCCCTCCAGATACACCCCTCAGCGTCATCAGAACCGCTGTCGCAGAGTTTACTTCTCTGCCCAGAGATGGCTTCAAACTCATTCACAAGGGAGCTGTTATGAAAGACGATAATGTGCCTAGTTTGTAGTCCGTTCATCTACCATTTTTTCTCCCAAGTTCACCCCCAAAAAAGTATCTGCATACCATATCCGACAGTCGTCCTCCATTGTCGTTGTCGAGATCGGTCCTCCACCAGTTCCCCAGCAGGCGAGCGCTCCGCCGCCTCCAAAACAAAAGGCCCCCGCTCCTGTCCGCTCACAGCAAGCCATTATCTCTACAATCCACTCAGAGATCGCAAATGTGCGGTCAGAGCTATCACCTGCGGTGGATAACCTGTTGGCATCTGCAGTAATTCAACCGAAAGAACATATCCGTCTCTCGGAGCTGTTGATGAACTCTCTTCTGCGATTGGACTCGATTCAACCCGACCCTGATTGGGATGCTGCTCGACGAGAGAGAAAAGCAGCAGTGAAGGAAGTGCAAGCTCTGCTAAGCAAATGTTGGTATATCTCTCCATATAGTTGCATTTAGCTCACAAATAATTTCTATAGTAGATGGAAATGAGAATTGAGACCCGACGCTTGTTCTTCCAGTTGTTTTACATCCTGCTGCGCTCGCCCGAGTCGCGGTGTCGTGACTTTCATGACTTGACCGTGATCGTGTCTCGAATTTTCTCACCCTCGTTACTTCCATGGGACTCACCTCCCAGTGATCGCGTATGGATCACGATTTTATATGCTGTCTCGTTTCAACTTCGCCTTTCGATCCGCGTTTTTCATGAGCCTTCAGTTTGATGAGATGGTGAAAGAGGAAATAGCTCCCGTGTTCCTGTCATTTGCAGCGTGTCATTTCAAAGTAACGACACACTCGCATCTTCTCCCTCGAGCTCTTCTCTTCAACCACACTATGCACCGGCGCGATATACGAAGAGTTGCCGTGGGCCTTGCGTGCTTCGCCTATGTAGCATTGGACTCGCAAGACTTGTTGCCAAGACTCCAACGGCCAGGCACAAGGCAAAAGCGGCGTCGACCAATCTGGTTGGAACGTATCTCTCAATCCCTTTCCGCCCTGAACGACGGCCTCATACATGTCGCGGTGGGACTAGGCATGATAGCAATTCTCTTAATCGCCATTTCCGGGTATTCTGAAAGGGATAAAATCGCGCGCCGCTCTCGCAGTCCTGAGGCCCGCGAAGTGGAACCTCCATCATACTCCTTTCTCCGACATCTCCGCCAGTTTGCGCCCGCTGTCGCAACATCTGTGTGTGCTGCCGCTGCTTTGCAGAAGAAAGGCCAGCCGTTCTTTCTCGGAATCTCCAAAACTCTCGGAACAGTGGCAGTCTATGTTGCTCTAGTTTGCACCCTCTATTTGATACCCGTCACCATCGTATGGTTCACCACAAAGAAACTGCATCTCGAACCCTACAAAAGAGGTTGGCGCTTGATCACTTTGGTGATTCCACGCCTCCTTTTCTTCGCCTTATTTTGGTTACTTTCAATCGAAGGCGCTTCTCTGTTAACCTCCATGCCCTATAGCAAATCGCTCTCATATCTCATCCAGTTCGCGCCCAAGGTAGCGCTAGGATTTCACTGGCTAGGGATAGGCATGTTCATCGTCATTGCAATCTGGCGCGCGACAGACGCCATCGCAGCCTATTTCTTCACCCGTGGAGCGGCAAACATGAACCTGCCTCCTGGATTTGTCCCATGGCCACGCGAGTCGTTCATACCGCAAAGCGCGACTCGATTTTTCATCGCTCCTTTGCTATTACCATCCACAATGATTGTCAACGGGTGCCTGTATCTTGCCCCAAATCCTAGAGCTGGACTCAGTTCAGCAGTCTTGGAAGTTGGATCAATCACTCTCGGAGTTTTCGTTTTGTGGGTCTACAACATGCACTGCTTGCTTTCATACGTCTGGAAAGTCGACCGCCCGAAACACCAGTCTCTGAAACGGATACCAACAAACCAAAAGCGAAGAGAGGCTTGGTCACTCGCATTTTAAATGAAATAGCGCTCGAAGCGTTTGTTTTTGGCTCCTCCGAAGCCCTGGAAAAATATCGGAACGACAGGAAACGGTGAGCTTTTTGTAGCTGTGAATACGCGGCCTTTCACCACCTATTCCACAGGCGGGATTAAACGAGTTATATGCATAGCGATCAGTCCAGTAGTTATATTGAGATATAAGTTGCAGTCATCTGGGCCAGGTCTGGATGAGACAGCCAGGATGCAATCTGCTCCATTCCGGCCATGCCTGATTGCTAAATTCCTCTGCCGCCTTAATCCTACAAACACGGCAAGCACGCACACTACTGCTCCTGTTTCGCCCGTTCGGCCACCCGATCTTTCAAAAACTTGTCGAGTTTATTGGCATTCTTGACGTAATTCGATGCTTCAAGATTATACCGTCGACAATTATCAAACACCAGCTGAGCATCATCCAGAAACTGTTTGATTGTCTGGTATTTATTCGCTTCAAGCTTCTCACCCATGGTTTGGAAATCTAGGTGGGGACTGCTTTTCAAGTGATGTTCACGGGAACGCAGAGGACAGACGCACCCATGGGTTCTTTGATATGTTCGTAATAATCAAGGACTTCGTCCTTGTTTACGGGCACCAGGAACGCCCACGATGCAGAATGGTCTTTCATGTCCTTGAGTGTCTTCTGCA
This sequence comes from Favolaschia claudopus, assembly GCA_037176885.1. NCBI lineage: Eukaryota > Fungi > Basidiomycota > Agaricomycetes > Agaricales > Mycenaceae > Favolaschia > Favolaschia claudopus. Next base: position 166,003 of record JAWWNJ010000077.1, read on the forward strand.
TCCAATACAGATCGGAACTTCGCGATATGATACGGATAGGACTAGCAGCCGGCTTGAGTACCGAGAACGTGAACACCAGTGGGTGCTTACTTCGTTGCCATCGTTGGCGTCCAGCCGCTCTCTCCTGTCATCACGAGGTGAGAGGAGGTAACGATAAGAAAAGCGTCGGCCTTACTGAGACCAGGGACATCCTTATAATCCACCGTCACATCGCCGCTGGCGTTCTGGAACTGCGGGAGCCCCGGATAAACGATATGTGCCCGCGACATCTCTCGAATCTTTTGCATGACCGCTTCTTGCTGGGTGGCAATGAGCGCTGGCTTGTTGAGATAATCCACCTTGCGCAGCATGGTGCATTGCATGATCGTGCCGCCTTCATAATCCTTGATGTATCCTGCCCACCTCGATCTTTCCAGCGTAATTTCTTTGGTGAAGCCTTGCTTTTCGAAATAGCCGACAGCGTAATTATCAGCGTAGGTCAGGAAATGCATCATTTCGGGGTAAGTCTTGCGAATGTGGGCTTTGTAATGGTCCATGAGCATGGCACCGTAACCCTGCGCAGGGTGAGGTAAAGGAAACGTATATCGAGTACAACCACTCACCTTGACTTGATCAACTGACGCGGTTGCGAAAAACACGATTTCGGCGAATCCGCGATGAGGGAATGGCCGGTAGCAGATACCACCCACGACTTTGAGACCGCGTTTGACAATGGCCAGACACTTTGAATTCTCGTCGTAAACTAATCGCGCGATATATTCTCGGGGCATCTTGGGAAGTTGCTTTTGAAAAAGGGTCTTGAGGTTGGTGAGGAGGACCAGTGATCGTGGCTCCTTGTCATTTTCAACGGGAACTATCTGTATTATCCCTCGTCGCAATTCTGTCACAGCAGCCTTCTCTTGTTTGACGGGCGGCTAAAGAGAATGTCAACGAACGAATTTGAAAAGGCAGGGGAGTCTTTACAGCCGGCGCACCAGGACCAGAATCAACGGTAACGCCAGTAGCGAGACGAGTGAGCTTTTCCTCGTCCATTTTATCCTCTAGCTTGATCTGAGGTGGAGGTGGAACGACTCCGTTCGATTCTTCTTGCTCCTGAGCGGACGGAGGAGGTAAGGAGACCGGTGCTGTCTGGCCTTTCGTCTTCATCCCAGGCCCTTTCTTACCACTTCTTTGTGACTTGGATGCAGGGGCACGTGTGGACTTGTCAGATCGAGCGCCAGTCTTTAGGCCCACGCGGGAGGCAAGAGGTTGATCTTCCTCATCATCAGAGGCACTCAGTGACGAGGACGAGAAAGACACTCGGCGCCTCTTTGATGGCGGCGCAGATATGTCGCTCAAGACGGAAGAGGCGGAAGAGGGAGGGCTGGAGAGAGGCTGTTCTGCGCAAAATTAGTTGGCGTCCATTGTCATGTGGTTGCAGAATACCTGGAGAGCTACTTATATTCGCAACACTCATCAATGAAAGTGGGAGTTTGAGCTGGTTCCGCAACGATAGAATATCTTCGTCAACATAACCGAAGTCAAGAAGTTTATTCATATCCTAGTGCTGTATTCAGCGATCAAGCCAGTTCACGTTCAATAGATCGGTGAACACGAAAACCCTGACCTGCAAAAGTTCGTCTAATCGAATAGCAACGCGTCCTCTGCGCAAGAATTCGTCTCGACCGAGTTGCGGTTGATTGGCGCCATGGTCGTACATGTCGTGGCCACACACGCAAACCTTGAGATAGTTTGGGTGGCCGTCCTCGTCATCCGAGCCATACTGGTCGAGCTCGACCAAAGATGGTTCAGCACTGAGGTCATCTAAGACGACCTCCCAAGAAGGGTCTGGGTGAAGATGTGAACAAGAATCGCAGGTTGTGCAGGGGGAGTGGCGAGCTATCTTGAGGGCCAATAGCTGGTCATTGAGAGTGTCTTGTTCATGGCTGGCAGGATATGCAAACTTCATACACCGCGGTGAGCAAGTGCTATCACGATCGAGTTGAACGTCGGCAAATGCCGAACGCAAGATGATCTTCGCACACATACCATGCGCGCCTGACGGAATATGGTGTATGTGGACAATGGTCCACATAGGAGGGTAAGCTTGCTTCAGTGCGAATGGGTATTCAATATCCTAGTCGATTACGTCCAATTCATCCATGTACAGTAGCTAATCTTGCTAAATTCAGGCAACATTGGCTTGAGCAGGTTTTTCGCCCAATTTGGGTTAGTTGACGAATCTCAGAACCGCCTCAGTAACCGCCCTCATATCCACCTTCGAAACCCTTCTGCTCGAATCTGGTTGCACACTCCGAGTCAGTGGCCCTGGTTTTTTTGGATTCTTAATTTTGCCAGCTAAAGCTTATACTTACTGGATAGTGGTAAGTATATTTAAGAGGATAATTCTGATTGGCAACCCAGTTTGTTTGGCAACCCCTACTTTTTCCGGGGGTTGCCAAGATGGCATCAAATGTGCCGCGCTGCCGAGGATCTGCTCTGTGCAAAATCTATCAAGTCTGCACTGAGGTGAGTCCTACTAGTGGAAGTAGACGGGCAAAGAGAGCTTAAATGTCATATCATTCGATTTCTTGACACCATGGCCAGCTCCAACAACACTCATTCCTCACTGCCGGCTGGCCGGCAGTCTGCAGAGGGTTGTGGATAATATTAATGTCCATTCCTTCCTGTTCCATACGACCATTGTCCATTGCTCATGAGAGTAGATGTCCTTGTCTTCTTGCTCTATGGGTGCTATATATCATTTATTGACCCAAGTTGCATCCAAAAATCGTTGTGGTTGAGTTTGGAACGGTTCTTAATGATTGCCGGCTTAATCCAACCACAGTTATTCAAATTTCAGATAGGAGAGCTTGCTCATCTGCCCACCATAACATATTCAGCCTGCTATAGTCCGGAAAAACCATTGGCTATACAAAGCTCGGACCATCCAACTGTTCATACTTACTTGAATCGAACTATGAACCTCTGATCATGGGCTCGATCAGTTCCGGCCGATATGCCGTCAGCAGCAGGGGTTGCCAAATAGCAAAATTCTATTCGGCAACCCCAAACTAGCTGGCAAGGGGGTTGCCAAATAGATCTATCCTAAGGTAGTAGCACAGAGTCTGGTAATTCTTTTGAAGTTGCTCAAAGCATTCCCTGAGCCCCGGCACTGGTGGCATGTAACTTGAGAGGCTCAGTTTTAACTTACAGAACTTGATGCTTACTGAATCCTTTCTCAAGGAGCAAGCAACCATTGAGTATATAGGTGTTGGTAGGGTATATATATTTATTTAGCACATTAGGTTCAAACAGGCCAATTAAACCTGAGTTGAACCAAAGTTGAACACTCGGAGATTGCTCGGAGAAGTTCATTCGGCGCGCAGTCCGAAGTCACATGACAATGACAGTGACGGCCGTTCCCGAAGTCCGAGGCCACGGACTCAGGACTCCAGGACAGTGCTTACAAAGCATCTGGACGGAGATTTGTAAGCATCTGCATTCTGGAGCCCTATACACCACCGTTTGTTCCGGACCTCCGGAGGACGTTTTGACAGATGCTGTTAGCTGACATCTCCGAAACATTCCCTGGAGACCGAAACATCGATTCCCAGACAATCCGTCGGCGATGATGTCCTGGGGACATTCTGCGCTGAAGCTCTCCAGGACATTAGAGCCAGTTTGCTGACGGCGCTTGCCATAAATAATATTTGAATTGCTTCTTAAATTCGATCAAAATACAAATAAAAAAATGGTATTGCAAGCAACAAAAGTATACATTGAGTGGCTACACAAATGATTCTAGGAGGGAGAGGAGAAGAGGAGGGAGAGGAAGTAAATGATAATTTTCCGGAAGATGGAGAGAAAGAGAGGTGGGGAGAGGGCCGAAGCGTGTTGATGAGAGAGGCTTGGGGAGGACGACGGCAAGGACTTTGATGAAGGTTTGCATGGGTTACACTCTTGAGAAGTTTTCAGCTTGCGGCCTTGGACTCTTGCGACCGTTGTCTTGCAGTCTCAGCCTTGCACAGTGAGGTTCTTGGATCTTGCGGACTTGCGACTCTTGCCTGAGGTGGAGAGATCTTCGTGCCACAACGGACTTGAAGAGGCTTGAAGATTGAAGCTTGAAGGGATGTTGAGGAGAGATGACAGTGTCAGAGGCTTCGAGCTTCCTTCTGGGGTGTCGTGAAAGACGAGGAGTTTGGAGGGGGGATGAGGGAAGAAGACAAGAGAGTGACGTGGCAGCGGAGACCGTAATGACAAACATCACCATTGAATGATGCCACGTCATGATGCGATGTGGGGACTTCATCGTTTTCTCGAGTTCGACGCCAAATCCAGCAGCAAAAGGTTGCGTCCGCTCGAGGAACTTCATGAACTTCCTTGGAATACATTGTGCATTCAATACTAAGTCACAAGGAGTTTATTGGGGGATATAGCTACTCCAAATACAGTACTTGTTGAATCAGACGAGCTTAAGATTCCAGTATATATCTTAAGATTTGAACAACCTTCTAGGATGTCCTTCAACCATCCACAGACTGTCCCAACCACGCTTCTGAGGACATTTCGAAATTGAGAGCTGTTGGAGCTCGCAAATCATGGTTCCGAGGACATCACACCTCGGACATTATTTTGACATTTGAATAAAATGGTGGTGTATACCGATGAATGGGGAAGCAAGCTTCCCCATAACTTATGCCTTGATGCTCGCTCTCACTGTGTTTTTATTCTCTGTATTCCATGCCCTCCATGCCGCCGACTCTGTACCTGGGCCTTGGATCGACTACCCTGCGGACGGAACGGCCACAATGACCCATTACACCATTCCCGACGGTAACCTCCCTCGTCCGCTACTTCCAACTCTTTCTCAGGGCGCACAAAAGGTTACATTGCTGCATGTGGATGTGTAGGAGACAGCACCGTATGTCCTCCTTTTGCTTTGCAGAATTTAATCGACGATACGTGCCGTTAGAAATATCCTACGGCCGCGTTGTCCCAAATGGCCTATGGCAGTAGTACAGCCTACGGTGGCGCCTTCTCGATTTGCCGCTTTTCCCTCAGTCTTAACAAGTAATACCGCAGGTCCTGCATGCGGCAGGTGCTTCAAGCTCACTCTACTCAACACCTACACTTCAGACCCACCATTCTTTCCAAACGTCGTCAAATCCCTCGTGGTCAAAGTGACGGATCTGTGCCCGCTTTCCGAGGCGGGCTGGTGCTCTGGCAGGCAAAACAAAACCAATCCGTTCGCACGTTTTGCTCTTGTCATCTTACCGTGAATTCACCGATGAAATGCAGCGGGGGCCAATATCTAAACTTTGACCTTGCGGTAAATTTTCTGGCCCTATTCATTATCCAGGCGGCTCAAGTTGGCTTAGTTTCCGTCCCGTGCAATCCCAGACGACTTTTTCCCCAGCAATGAATCGTTCTACGGGTACAAGGATTTTGGTGTCTGGAATATATCCTACCAAACCGTACCTTGTCTGTCCAACTGGGCGGGCGCGAAGAACAAGGCTGCTCTTGGAAGCGTAGCGGATCTGGGGGACTCTGTATGTTGCCCGGCAAATCCTACGGTACGTTGCGTCTCCGAATTTGATCTCCTGCTAACTCGCGTTTAGGGCAGCCCCAACGATACATGCCCTTCGTTTTCGGATGACAATAGCATACCGTAGGTTTTCTGTTTCTCGCGTATAACAAGGGTCATCTCTGACCCATATCACAGCCCAGATACCACCACGAGCGTAGCTCGTATGCTTGCTATACCCACTACACTTGCTGCGTTCTTCTTCGCTGCTCAGTTTCTCGGACTTGTTTGAGGGACGCTGTACTGACCGTGCGATATTTACACTGTACAATTTGGCGAGTCTTCAATTACTCATCAGGCATATTGGAACTATTTCTTGGTTCCATGAAAACACACAGAGAAAAAGATCCGATATCATAACTTCATTGAAGCAAACTAAACTAAATCTCATTGAAGTTTGAAGCAACTAAACTAAATCAAGCGCAACTGCAAGTCTCCTTGCCCCCTCCCAGTCCCCCGAGCCTCGACGGCACGCCAGCCAACGCGTTGAACATAGGACCATTCGCGGACGAACCTTGGCGAGCGCCATCCGATGCCGACTCGTCTGCTTCAGCTTTGGCGCCCTCCTTGACTGGGACGGAAGAGAGCGAAGGGCGTTGGTTGGAGTTGTTGGGAATGGAGGGGAGGTTGATGTTGTTGAGAGCTTTGAGCGCAGGGACGGTGTCCATCGATCCTTGACGTTGGTTCTGGTTGTCCTCGTTGTCGGGTTCGGCGTTGCCGTTCTGGGAAGGGGGTGTTCCGTTCGACTGGTCATTGGACTGTCCGTTATTGTTGTTCGATGGAGCGGGAGAGGAAGAGGCGGGTTGGTTAGACTGGCTGGGGGCGTTGTTGTTATTCTCGTTTGACTGATTGGGGGTGTTCCCGTCAGCGTGGGCATTGGCGTCCTGGTTCGGCGTGCCGTTCTGTTGGTTGTCCCCGGCTTGGGCATTCACGTCTGCAGCGTCGGATTTCTGGTTGGCGTCGTTGGGGATGGGGCCGAAATCTGCGGTGCGGAAGCCGTCTGGGTTGTCGTTCTCGCATTGTCTCATCGCAGCGTTGAAGGTGGCTTCGTTGATGCCGGCGGGATAGTTTCCGGAGTCGCGCATCTGCTTCAGCGCGGCAATTGAGTACTTGACGTCTCCGATGGCGCACTCGACAACATTCTGTGAGCGGGGTGTTAGCGTCGAGATCAGCGGCGGCGAGTTGTTGCTTACGCCACGGGGGATGGGACTAGCGAGCGCGGTGCTACCGACGAGGACGAGGACGGCGAGGATGCGTGCGATAGAGAACATAGTAATGAATGTGTGTGTGGGTAGTGAATGAAAGTGGGTGAGATGGCGGAAGAGGGCAGAAGTCGATGGTCTATTTCCCAGAAACATGCCCTGCTTTTATATTCCAAGCATGTTTGGCAGAGTTTATGTCTTTAATTTTCTTCATCAAACTCCTTTTATGGTAATTTCGCTGCCATTTTGGGAGATGACCGTCACAGTGACGTGACTGTTGAGCATTCTCTCGTTGCACAACAAGCATGAACGCGACTAAGACCGCCTACGTCGACAATCAATTTGGACCTCCGTCAGAACTCATCAGTATCGCCCACTTCATTCAATCCACTTCTCAAGCGCTTGCCGCCAGTGTTCCAGAATTTCCGCCAGGCATCGCAGAGCAATGTAGCGTCGCTGACATTCGCGACTCTCTCAATGCCGTCGCAGACAACCCCCGCCTAATGGCCCATCTCATTAAAACCCATGAATTTACCGTCTCATCCCTCCACATGGCCGCAGAGAAACCCACTCGTAGTCGAAAACGCCCTCCCGAACGAGACACCATGAATGATACCCCAGAAACGGTCGCGTTTCAGCAAGTGCTCGATAATGTTCCTCTGGAAAGCTGCAAGTCCGTTCCGTAACCACACAAGTCGCCCCTCTCTGAACTGACGCCCAGGCTCACTGCAAAAGCTTCCATATTCATACGTCCGGTAAAAAGCACCGACCAAAATATCTTACCTCGTGCGGTGCGTGATTTTCTTGTGCTTTCTCCCTTCTGTGCGTGCTATGGGTATGTCAGAAAATGACGAGGACCGACGATGGTCGTCTTTCGGCCGACGTTCTTCAAGCAGTGATCACTTTCACAGTGAACACCAAGCTTAGTTGGCGCCAAACCCACGTTTCGCGCTCATCGAAACATATCATCCTTTCTTCTCAAACACTTGGTGACCTTTTCGAATGCATTCCTTGCACTTCCAACGAGTTACCGGAAGAAACCGTTGGCGACGGTAACGGCGTCACTGGATACAGTAGCGATAGTCCAAGGCGGCCGGGATGCGTCATTTGTATCGAAGGTCTGGCCTACGGGGATGGAGAAAGCGAGGTTGACTATGCTGAGTGAGTGATTCAGTGCGCATGTTCTCGCCGAATCTTATTCGTCATCAGTAAACTGATACAGCACCTGCAAACTTTTGCCAAAGATTCTCCGCCTGCTCTCATAAAAGCGACGACATCCATGCACGACACTCCACTTTCGACCCTCTCTCTTCGAATAGGCGAACCCTACTGGGTTCTTCACCAGGGCAACTGTGAGCACTTCATCGTCATCGACCAGATCAGGCAAGTTTCATGATCGCAAAGGAAAAACGAGTTCATCCAGTATCTCATGCCCCATTCGCAGATTACAACATCCATCGGATATGCCATCCGGATACCCTCTGACCATCCAAATAACGCCTCCCGCTCCAGACGTGTGCCGCGGCTGTACTAAAGTTCCTGCTGCCTTGTCGATAGTCAACGACGAGCGACTGGGTGAGACTCCTTGTCCTCTGTGCATCCCTTGTTGGACTGCTATGGGGAACCCACAAAACGATAAAGTTCTCGTGGTACCGTTTCCAAAATACGAGATAGGATGGTAGCCACTCCGATTCTTCACTCGGCTCGAGTTGCGACCTCAGGTTGCCGTACTAGTATAATAATAATAATCGTACAAGTGGTCCATACGAATGTAGATCAATAACAAATTTTTGACGCAAGATTTTGCACTCAGAGTCTCGCGGCCCATTGGCCAATCGGTAGACGTTCCCACCACGTGGGCGCGTATTCTCAACTCTGCCTTGAATTGGTTTCGGCTTGTCGCGTGCGTTCCCCTCCGACAAGTTCAACTCGCGGTTAATGGCTGTTTACAGCGACCGGAATGGCCCTTTCGTTGTCGACCACAGAGCTGGTAACGTCACTGGAAGAGTCCCCAGACATCGTTTCGTGGATCAACGATACTCTTGCACCGTCAGACACAGCTGAGCCTCTTGGTCTATCAGACCTCGACCAGCATGTAAACCATCTCATCTCCACCCTCGACCTGGCATCCGAAGACACGTCCTCTCAGCTGGAACGTATAATTGACGACGTGTCGCGTGGGGTGCCTCGTCTCACTTACGACCTTCACTTCATGAAAGACGGAGCCACGTCGCTCCAATCCGTGCTCTTCCAGGTCACCGAACGGTCCAAGAATGCAGTTCCGTCCCACACACGTACGGCCCTGGATCGACTCCAACTCTTGGATTTGATGAAAAGTCGAATGGAGGCTGCCAGAGAAGTGCTACGGGAAGCCGAGAGTTGGAGTACGCTCGAACTTGAAGTGACCTCTCTGTTAGCGGAGAAAAGCTACGCCAAAGCTGCTGAACGACTATCTGAAGCCAGCCGGAGTATGGCAGTCTTCCAGAACACTCCGGAATACGACCCCCGAAAAACCTTGATGGTCAACCTTCAAAACCAACTCGAGGCGGCTCTGAGCTCGGCATTGGTCGCGGCCATTAATGTACACGACCTCGCCGCCTGCCGGAACTACTTCTCCATCTTCTCCAATATCCAACGAGAATCAGAGTTCAGGAACTATTATAATGGTTCGCGCCGAGCATCAGTGGTTGCTTTGTGGCAAGACACTGGTATCAGCGACTGCGACTCTCCATCGTCTATCACAGAAAACAGCACTCAAACCTTTGCGGAATTCATCCCCAAATTCTACGCCGCCTTCCTCGCTCTCCTCAAGGTGGAGCGGACCTCCATACCTTCAATTTTCCCTGACCCCGCCTCGACACTATCCGCTCTCATTAGCTCGGTACTTTCTGCCGTGCAGCCCACATTCTCGCAGCGGCTTGCGTCTCTCTTCTCGCATTACGGGGATAATGCCCTCCAAGAGTTGATACCCATATTCCGTGCAACTGAGGAGTTTGCGGCCAGCGTAGAGAATGTGATGGAGAAGATAAAATACTCCGCCGTACTTCCGACGCCTTTGGACAGTCCTGGCCTTGCCGATGGACCTCCAGGTCACGCAAGAAGACGATCTTCGCGGCTATCCATGTCCTGGCGGCCGTCCCGCTCAACGTCTAGCGGACTCGTCACTCTAAAATCAGGTCTTTCTATTCCTGAAGAGCTTGAATGGGAGCAGGAACTCTTCCAGCCCTTCCTCGACTTCCAGGTTGACTACGGAGCACTCGAACGACGGTTGCTGGATCATTCTCTTCGAGAGATTATATCTAATGACACACGGGATCGGATACCCGACACGGATCGAGCCCGTCTATTGCGAGAAAGAGCAGTGGATATATTCAGTGTTGCCGAGGAAAGCGTATCGCGGTGTAGCGCATTCACACATGGGTACGGCGCCGTAGGGCTGGTACGAGCTTTGGATGGCTTTTTCCAGTCCTTCATCGATATGTGGACTGCAGATGTCCGCCAGGGATCATCTACATCTGCCTCGTTGGCATCTCAGCTTGCTTCAGGGGAGGATCTGTCCGACTTGGACTATACATCCGAGGACTGGGCCGACTTTCAGCTCTCGTTACATCTCCTCTCTTCCGCTCGTGCTGTGTTTGATCGTATGGTGGTTTTCGAGAACAAACTCCGCTCGAACCTGACTCAGATCGCCACGACATTCCGACTTGCTCGAAATGACTCTTCACACACTATTGCGGCTTCCAAAGGCGAAAACCAATTGTTAGAGCAATCTTCGCTGAATTCTGCGGAACTCCAGGTGCTTTTGGACCGGATAGATCCTGATCATGGACATCCTGCATTAGCACCTCCTTCTCTTCGGCACGGTGCACCGCCGTCGCTGCACGCAGCCGCACCTCTCCTCGTAGATGCTCGCGAGGGTGTGTTCGCGTTTGCAAAGGCATGTCAAGTATCCTTACAAGGCACCATCCTATCTCCCCTGCGAAAGCACCTAGCATCATACGCTACGTCCCCACTTTGGTCAGCACCAGGCGACCCCAAAGCAAAAAAGACTGTTACTGCTAATGAGTTGCACGTCCCCAGCTTTTCCTTGTCGCCAAGCGAAACCGTTCATAAGATCTCCGAAGGCCTGTTGAATCTCCCCAGGCTTTTCGACGTCTACGCCGACGATGATTCCCTTTCCTTCTCCCTGCACACGCTGCCTCACGTCGACCCCGAGATATTGAAGTCTATCTCGGAGCAATTAACACCGGGCGCCGACTTGACCGCATCCCCCGGGCACAAACGCCGTCAGTCGTTGACTGCACCCGTCAGGCCCACACCGACTCCGCTGGACCCTGAGATGGTCTCGTCCGCCTGGCTCTCCTCACTCGGCCACACCTTACTCACCTACCTCACCACCTCGGTTCTTCCCAACATATCTACGCTATCGCCTGCAGGCGCTGCCCAGCTTGCTTCTGATCTTGGCTATCTTTCAACCATAGTTCGAGCTCTCAACGTTGAGTTTGAGGACTTGGACAAATGGAAGGAATATGCGGATTTGGATGACGAAGACGGTAAGAAGCGGTTGGCTGAGAGGGATGGAGATGTTGTTTTCCAGCATATGAGTAGGATGCGGGGCTGGGCAAAATAATTGAAACCGGTTTGCAGATCTTTCAGGCTTCGGCTTTGGCTCTGTAACTTATAAGGAAATGCCGTTGTACAGCCACAGACATCGATTTGATGGCGTGTGCTTCTGAGTCGGCTAGATAATTGCGATTTGCGGTTCGCGCAGCCCTACGCAAACCTGGGAAAGTCTGCGAACCCCAGTGTCCACAAGACGTCTGACTCCATATACTCGGACTCTCGGAGGTATTCAATGCATTTCAATACTCAACAACCAATTCGCCGCTCTGCATCCTGCCAAATTGAATGTGAACATCAGACCAAAAACCATAGTTTTCAGCATTGAGGTGACTTTTATGAACCAGATTCATCTGACTTTCAAATTCAATCCCTCAACTTCTTGTCGAAGATCGTCTTGTCTAGATCTTCGAGACTGAAGCGTTGGTTGCGATAAAATGGGAGCTCACCGCTGCGTTCCCGGGAGATAATAATTGTCTGCAACTAATACGGCCAGGTACCCTACCCGTCGACAGAATTCACACCAGGATTAACGCAAGACCTCTGACCGAAGCAGTCACTTTCGATTGCAACATTGTGAGTGCTCAGCGCTCAGTAGTCCCGGAGTAAACCACACGCCCCGCTACAGAAAGTACAATCTGCATGATTGAAAGAGATAATTCTTTAAGCGTTTTTCGGCGACCATGTTGGTCGCACTTTGGTCGCTCGCATTTGTACATTTTGGCGGGAAAATGCCGGTTTCGGGAATAGCCGATGGTGTCAAAGTTGCTTACGAGACCCGGGCTTTCCGAATAGTGGGAAAACCGAATCTGAGAGGATTTGGTGTTTCCGACCACGATCCCCAGCTCTCCCCGCAGCCTCTGTCTCGCTACTCCATGTCCTGATATCGCCTCATTCTGAAACCCTTCATCTTCCTCTATCACGACCACCACTATTCACGCACAATGCCCTCCCCAAATCTTGCACTCCGAGTCGCAGGTAAACACTCCAATTATCCCTCTGCAACTCTCCTCACATCCCACCCATTCAGAATCCTCGGCTGCCATGGTAAACATTCTTGCCCAGTCCTCCGCACAAGCCGCATCCCTCCATGGGTACCACACTGTTCTCCTATGCTACTCCGTCAGTCTTACTTTTGCCCGAACTCACTAGGAAAAAGGCCAAGACACCTATGTTGGCTGGAGCAATCATAGGCAGCATAATGGGTGCAGCCTACGTCGTCGGGTTCTCAATTTACTTTTGGAAACGCTACAAACGCAAGAAACTCAAACGCCAGATTGAAGCCGGGACAGCCCAACCCAAAGTACGACCGGAGCCCAAAGAAAAAGTCGTTATACCCCCAGATCCCGCTGTACTGTTGGGTCAAAACCGGCCAGGGGACGTCATCATCGTCGACGAACGACACCACCATCACCACCGCTCCAAATCCGTGCCTAAGGTGCCCAAGCTTCACGGTGAAGCCTCTGGCTCAACATCTAATTTGGTTCGCCCTCAAACAGAGAGAGCCTCGGACGACGTGCAGACGAATATGTAATGCTTGTATTTGTAACTCCTCTCGGTTTATACGCACAGAACACCACACTATCTTACACCATATCACTCAATACACATTGTATCTTCAATCGCAATACGCGCCCTCGCTTGCAGGCTAGGTGATTTTCAGTGTACATCAGGGAGTCTCTTGTTCTTGCACTTACAGCTACGTCCCGCGCGTATCTCAACAGGATTCCTCGCTTGACAGTCAACTTGCCCTTGTTCGACGCATCCCACAGCTTCTTACGTCTGTCTTGTTCAGCCTGGTCAACGTCCCAAGTAATAGCCAAGCTTGCGGAATCGATGATAATCTTGTCTCCATCCTCCACCAGCGCGATCGGTCCTCCCAGTCGGGCCTCGGGGACGACATGTCCGATGATGAAGCCTCTGGATGCTCCGCTGAACCTTCCGTCTGTGATGAGGGCCGTGGAATTTGCGAGACCGGCCCCAGCGATGGCTCCCGTTGGCCCTAGCATCTCGGGCATTCCAGGAGCACCTTTGGGTCCTTGGTATCGAAATATCAACACCGTACCCGGCTTGATCTCTCCGGCCCCCAGCGCCGGGTAGAATGTGTCGAGGCTGCGATTGACTTAATCAGCAAAATTATCGCTCTGCGGAACCTTCACCCTCACCTGTCGAAACATTTTGCCGTTCCCTGCAAATGATGTAACCAAATAATACGCTAACAAGAAGTCCGAGCCCACCTCGAAGCGGCCTCCTTCTTTGCCAGTCAATTTGGCCACCGCAGATCCTGGAAAGTTACAATGTTCGTGTCGGGTTTGTACGACAATCAGCCCAACGTACCTGGAGCCAAGTTTCCACGCAGAATTGTTAAATGGCCCGTCGGCTTGACTGGATTGTCGAGTTTGCGTATCACATCCTGGTTAAACTCGAGCTCGGGAACATCCTCAAGGTTCTGTGCGAGCGTCTTTCCCGTAACCGTAAGCTGCGAGCCATCGAGGAGGTCCGTGTTCTTGAGCAGATATTTCATAATCGCGGGAACGCCTCCAACGCGATGCACGTCCTCCATATAATATTTGCCGGAAGGTCTAGCGGAGGTGAGGCAGGGATAAACATCACCAACACACGAACGAACTTGAGATCGGCCAGGACGGGTGTTTTGTTTGAGATCGCTTGAAAGTCGTCGATGGTGAGCTGTTCAAATGGTATTCTAAAAAGCAATCACATTGACTGAGCGTCGTACCTCGATTTCAGCGGCGCGAGCCATGGCGAGAAGATGCAAAACCTAGGAGATTCGTCGTTACAGACTCTGTTACTCAAACGCAGTATCACTGACGGCGTTGGTAGAGCCCTGAAGAACGGTTACGACGACAAGCGCATTCAAAAAGGATTGTCGCGTCAGAATGTCCCTAAACGCAATCAATCATCCCGTACCAGTGCCGACGGAGGCTTGACGCACCTTGGCTTGATATCCTTTGCCAGCAGGTTCTTGAGATATTTGGCAGCCCTTCTGCATTCTTGTGCTTTGGCTAAATGCCGAAATCTGAGATGGTATCACATTATGCACCGCTATGTACCAACCGGAGTTCAAAGCCGGAGTGCTTGAGGAGTAGGGCAGGGACATCCCTAACGCTTCCAGTGCTGAGCTCTGCCAAAATTCTGGTTCTCTTTACATGTTCGTGCAGGAGGCAAGTAATACTTACCATCGTGTTGGCTGTACCTCACTCAGTATATAATTTCTCTCCCACTTGGCAGACTTACCGGTGTACATGCCGCCACACGCGCCCGCTCCTGGACATGCATGCCGCACAACGTCGAAAAGTTGGTCCTCGTTGATCTGACCGATGGTGTAGGCGCCTGATCTGGGATGTAAGCAGGCATGCGAGACTTTTGAACCAACCAACAAACCGAAAGATTCGAAACTGGAACACGAGCAGGCTCGTTACCTTTGAATTACGAAGTGTGTGTTGAAGCTCACGTATCCGAGATGTTGACCGTGTCTGTACGAGTTCAACACAAGCAAAAAACACTGCACATTTCAACGTACCGCCTTTCTTATACCCCATAGCAGGACAGTCTCAAGGCGACAGTTAATTCTCTATCGGCCCTCGACGAACTGGAGTACCTACCAACATGGCGCCTCCCAGCCTGAATAGTGCCTCCGTAAACAATTACAGTGGGCCGATTGTGGCGCGCAGCAGCGATCAAACACCCAGGCATGTTTTTGTCGCATCCAGGTATCGAAATATTCCCGTCATAGTGCTGAGCCTAATCATTTCGAATTCAAAAATCAGGTTTTGGTCTGCATCCATAAATCCAAAACTATACCCACCATCACAACAGCTTCAATCGAGTCGGCTATGATGTCGCGACTAGGTAACCTATGTAACAAGTCAAACGATTCCAGTGGTAATTGCGCCTGAATCCCGTACGAGTAACGCATGCCTATAGACGGGATTCAATTGTAATTGGGCGGTACTACGGTATGCGGAATCACCAACCATCGGTACCCATTGTTATAGCGTCGCTCACGCCAACGGTATTGAAGATAAGACCGACCATTTCCTCGTCAATACAGCCGTCCTGAATTGAGCCAGCACTTTGAGCGAAAACCCACATTTCGACAAAAAGAACGGCGCAGTCACCTTGACGTGTTTTGCAAGGTCCATCTTTAGCACTGGTTAGTAAAGTATCTACATAGATATCCACGAGGTTCTTACAAGATGGGAATTACACGGATTTCCTTTGCAAAATTCATATTCAGGACGTGGACACACTGCGCCCTCCACTCACCTTCCCACCAGATCGGAGAAATTCCGATCTGTTTAGAGTCGAATTATTTGGATGTTAGCAAGCACAAAATTTCTAACCTGGGGCTTGTTCATATCCGTTTCTTGGAGGCCCACAGCATAAACTGTGTCAGTTGTCAGATTTTGCAGGTATCTCTCGGTCACTCCAACTAACGCATTGCCTGCGCAGAGCCGCGTTCCTACAGAAGAGTGGGTCAAAAACTATAAAGCTCTATCAAGGAAAATTATACCTTGTTCTGAGTTATCTGCGCTGAGATCTTGTTTAATTTCGCATTGGCTGGAACAGCTTCGGGAGTCGGCAAAGCATGACTGTTCCAGGGCTCAACCAAGGGACGCGTCGTGTCTGAAAGCACTCACATCTGAACGTCCGTCATGGTAGATTCAGGAAGGGCCAGACAAGGTGGAGACTCATAGGGCTTTATAAAACCCGGGGAAGCGCACGCGCTTCTCAACTCTGCTCAGGGGGTTAGACGGTACGGAGCTGTCGGGCCGGGGTAGCGTCCAATCGCGTCGCGCGTATCAGTCATGAAGAACGCAAAATAGTGCTGCATTGCGTAGGTTAATATTATTACATCGTCTATTACAGTCTTAGAAATCGAAACCCTCTTTACGGAAAGCATCTAACTTGCTTCTGCTATTAGGTTGTGTCATTGCCGCAAGATCTTGTCGTTCCTGAGTGAAAAGGCATGTTTGACCCGATTGTTCAGCAAAAAGAAAGCACCCACCATGGCCAAGAAAGTACGGCGCAACGTGAACCACAGTTGATCGCTGGTTTCGCCTCCACCAGATGTCTCCTGCATACTCAAAGCGCTCAAAAAGTGTTCTGCGGCTTCCTTATGAGCACCGATGTTTAGGCCTAAAATGATTGTCAGAGTTAGACAAGATTGGGTCACTTTGGTACTTACATGCCACGCCCACATTGTAGATCGCGCGAGTGTACGTCGGGCGTAATTGTAATGCTTCCCGATATGCGCCCAATGCCTCTTCAGGATGGCTCCCGTTTGAAAGCGAAGATCCCAATCGATTCCACAGGACGAAATCTGTCGGACGCGCGGAAAGTGCACTTTCAAAGCAGTCTTTGGCACGATCGTAATCGCTATTCGTATAGAACAAGATCCCAAGCGCAATTTGGACATCCGGGTCCAGTTCGCCGTGGCCATGTTGCATACGAGCGAGGTCGAGGAAAACCTCAGTTAGCCGCGCATGAGTGTCCCATACAGAGTTCGATGCGACAGCCGCGATCGTTTCCGCGGGAACTGGATGGGATGGGAAGCGAGCTTGGAGCCAGCGGAGCAGCATCGTATGAGATGCTCGGTCCATGGACTCATTGGTATACGATATCGCCAAAGACTAGAAAGATTGAACAAAAGAGTAATGAGTGAAACCGAGGTACGTACCACCATTCCAACACCAGCCGCACCAGCAGCCTCGCCGCGCTTCACACCTTCAGCCAAAGCGCGCATGCCCGCCTCCTCTCGTTCATCCATGTTCCTCGTTTCACCCAGCAAGATCCAGGCTTCGTAGCCACCTTCACCCAGCTCTCCTTGTTGAATAGCCGCCTCCAGCAATAGCGCGGCTTCCGAAAGCGAACCGTTTTGTTCGAGCAAAGCCTTGGCATCGGTAAGGGGAGATCGTGTGGAGACGCCGGACTCAAGATACTTGTTGTTTTGTTCTTGCGTAACAATTCAGTTTGGGATGGAGCTAGCCTCTAGGGAAGAGATAGACATACCGAAGACGTATTCGCTCAGAATGGGGATACCCTCACCATCGAATCTTAAAGCCTTGGAGTCCATGTCCTCTGAGAAGTCACCTAATCCACTCTCCCAAGCGTTCTTCATACCAGTTCCGTAGTCGTGGTCCTGCTCGTCTCGTTGGGAAGACATGAGCTGGTTGAATTCAGCCTCCCATTTTGCTAGATCCCCTTTCGGTGGGGGTAGGTCAGAATTTTGCAGCTGATCCCACACTCTGAGTGAACATGTCAGTCGGAATTCCGCTGCTGGATACGATACCGAACCTCTTAAACTCAGTTGACGAGCCCTCCGCTTCATCCAAAAGAATTTTCTCAAGAGACTCTTCCAAGCCCGTTGCGTCTTCCGAGGTTTTTTCGATCGATGAGCTCTCCGCCTCTTGAGCAGCGACAATCTTGGCAAAAGCGGCTTCAAAATCAGCTTCACGATTCTTGCCCTTTCCACTAATTTGTGCAGGAAATTGGTTCGCCATGGCAGGCCCATACATGTTCATGTTCACGCCCATGCCCATTCCAATTCCCATGGAGTTCCCAAACGAACCAAAGGAGGACATGTAGGACGGTCGTTGCTGGTCTACGTGGAGGGTTAGGTTGAATTGAGCAGCTAATTGATTCTTACAATCCGGACGCGTCAACTGCTGCTGAGCCATCGGTGTGGCAATTGACGCATTAGGTGTACTGAATTCGGATGCCCATGCGTGTGAAGTAGCGCCAGCCTCAAAATTGCGCATGCCGTTCTGTTGCTCATGTATCCAGCGTTCATTGGACTCCGATATAGGTTGGCCGCCCAGTTCGTGGATGCGAGCAAGTTCTGCGGGATTCGGGGCACCAAATGCAGGACCAACTGCGTGGCTAGAGTCAAAGAATTGCCGTGCTAGCGCAAGATCCTGTTGGCTTGCACCGGCAGACGATGTTCCAGGCAGTTGATGAAGCTGGATCAGAGTCAATCACGATAACGGGCCTTGGTATTGAATCAGTATACCGATGCAGAGGAAGGTCCTGCTATCCTGTCCTGCAAGTCGTTTGCATGAGCGACACTCCGATTTAGTTGTACTGACCTGTTGACGACTTCGATCACCTTCGGTGTGTTTGAGGACTTGAGACAGAGGATTGAAAGGAACAGCGCATTCAGCGCCAGATATCAGTCCTTGGAATGACATGGTTGAAGCGAAGATGAAAGCAAGACGAATCAATCTGAGGTGAGCCGGACCGGCACCGCAAGTTACCGCTCAGAATGCATATGATTTCTCAAACTCTCTCCATGACTCTCCATGAGTCTCGACAAGCTTGTGCGCTACAGACTCTGTACAGCTAGAATTGTGCCCAATCCCAAGGGCTGCGGTCCGCCCCCACCTCTCTAGCCATATTCTCCAAGTTCAAGGCCCGCTGATTGGTGGTATCCAACGCGTGGTCCATGCCACCGATGGAAGCGCCGCATTCGGGGCATCTTGAACGCTCCATGGCGCCGCCACACTGCGGCTACATTTGAGCCATTGCTCTACCTGCCAGAATAACCACATACCTCGCCAATAACGTAGACATGCCCTTGTGGACAAGTGTAGAAGTGCCCGCTGTGTGCTGTCAAAACCGTTCAGCCCATTTACAACCATGAAGGATGAGACTTTACTGAAGTTGAACGCTCGGACTACGGCCATTTGTTCGTCAAGAGATACCGGTGCGTAAAATGTGTCTCTTTCAATGCTCTGCTGCAAATTCTTCCACTCATTTTCTATGGTACGCGCGGTCGTCAGAAAGTTTTCCTTGATCCAAGGACCATCCTTCTGCAACATTGCAATGTGCGCTCGGATTGTGGTTTTAATTTCGTTCCCGATGTTATTTATCTCCGTTGTCGCGTCCATCGACAGTTTCTGGCGTTCGTCACTCATCTTTCTGCTCGCTACAACCATGTCCACGTTGAACCTGAACCGCTCCAATTGTGCTCTCAGTATGAGAAGAGTGCACGTTGTCATCTGTCTTCGGGATTGGGATTTTTCGGCGATTGAATATGCGATTTTTGCATCGCGCACGCAGGTATCGAGGATAAACAGTCCAAAAGAGCCCCATTTGATGCGTTCCTCTGCAGACATGTTTTTGGCGTTCTGGATCAGCTCTCCCATCCACGACCTAGCGAGATCTCCAATAATGAACCGCACTTGAAGACTAGCCCAAAATGCCTCGACTAAAAATCGTTTGTCCGCGCGAGGTTGTGGCAATCCAACTTTCATCCTCGCCATGCGCATTGCGTGTTCTTCAGGTTTCCGAGGCGCGCGCTCCGGATGGGCTAGTGAAAGATCCATCTCGTTTTCGTAGAGGCAGGAGAAAGCTGCCTCCCATGCATTGATATGCGCCGAACGAGTACTGGCGACTTTGATTGCATTGGCGTAGATATTAAGGAGAGGCTGTACTGCGCGCTTCCAGACGCCTGCGATTACGGGCGACACAGAATGAAGATCAGCAGATGGGAGAAGTTTGTCCAGAGTGACGGGCAATTCATCCATGCCGTTGATCTTCAGAATTTGGTTTTTATTGCGGGCACGAGCTTTCTGCTTTTTCTTTTTGTTGTCGGAGGAGGAGGGAATGCTGAGATGAGGAGATGCCTCCTTCAGGGAATTCGCGATCACTCTTTTTTCGATCTGCGAGAGGGTCGACTGCAGCTTGTCGAGATTCTGAGACGCTTTCGAGATGACATTCCTCTCCAGGATCTCCAGATCTGCGGACTTGAAGATTCTGCCATAACGAGGAGAGGTGATGGCCTGGCGACAAGTCGGGCACACTGGGGGTTTTCTTGTCTCGCCTCCTGAGTCTGGCGAGCGTAGTCCAAGCCACTTCCCGTCCACACCTTCTCGCTCGTAGAAATCAGTCATATTACAATGCCCATCGAGTGTCTCGACTGTGAAGACATGGCGGCATTTCGGTAGAGTGATAACCAGCTCGTCAAGAGTACCGGTATCGGGTTCAACGTCGTCGAGAGTGCGGTACAGTACGAAGTCCACCACAGTTTGCCTGAGGTGGATTGGTGCACAGATTGGGCATATTTGTATATTGCAGTCTTCCCCGCATACTGGCGCAGACAATCAGAGACTAATCATCGTTCAATCGTGGAAATGCATCACCTGAGGGGCATCTGTGACCGCAGATGAGGGTTTCTGGACAAGGTTCGTCGCAAGGAAGACGCGCACAGACCTAGGCAGACATCGTCAGGTATGTACCAATCAAGACTGACCAACTTACACTGCCGCAAGGAAGAGGACATCTGTAATGTGGGCAGGCCCTGATTGAACTGTGAGCCTACACGTCTCTCTTGAAATGAACCTCCCTACCAAGCGCAGTCTTTCATGCACGGCGAACAAGGAGTCGAGCAATAAGATGCACACTGTGAATGTACACACGCTTGCCGGCATTGTGCCTGACAAGCAGTCACACATTCGTGGTTCGCTGAGCAGGGTTTGGAACAAGTATGCGCGCAGTACAGTTCTTTCTTGCATGGGTGCGTTTCATGTTCGATGCGCTGAATCCGTCCTTCAGAATCTTTCTGAGAGTTAACCCTCTGACAGGCGTGGCACTTCGAGTTGCAAGACCGCCCACAACACGTCATGACTCCGTTGCATATGCTGTTGCATATTGCTTCCTCAGGATCAGCAGAACACATCATTTCTGCGGAATGCTCGCAGTCGGGGAAGCCTTTGATGACTTTGAAGGAGCAAAGCACCTCCTCCAGGTTGTCGAGACGATAACTGAGTTGAAGTCAGGCTTGAAAACTCCACAAATGCCAACTAACCATTCAATGGAAGGAACTGTGTGACCGCAAGGCAGCTGGACGTCCCTCATGGGAAATGTGCACTTTCCACAGTCAGCAGAGCACTCTTTGTTGCACGGATGCTGGCGTGAACAAAGCTTGCGACAAGGCTGAGGGCATGAAACGGAGATGTGTTTTGGATCATCTGGATGGCACTGGAAGACGAATCAATACATATCGGGCAGCGAAAACACGACATACTTTGTAGTGGCAAACATGTCCACATTTGAGACGGTAATTACAAGGTTGCAAACAACCCCCTGGAACTTACATGGACAACTCTGAACACGAGAAACGAGAGAGACGAACCATCAGGTGCAAAAAGAGGCAATTTTCCGGGCTCAGAGATCCATTCGACATGATCAGGGTGCCGATGGCAGGCAACTGGAAAGCCGGTTCCGACACAGCCAGCGTCTTCCAACTGTTCAAGAACTTCTCTCCACATCTTACTCCGGGAAGCAAGCTGAGATGCATTGCCTAAAATGAATAGCCCCTCCTTCGCCCGTGAAAGGGCAACTATAAGACACACTGAGCTCAAGAATTGGACAGAATTGGTGCAAAGAAATACCATTGGTTCGGTTTTCGGACTGTGTCGCCATTCAACAAGCGTACAAGTGAGTGTGCAAGTTGCATACCGCTAAAAATCCAATAGTGGGACGACGATAAGATTGCGTTACATCGTCCCCCGCGTTCCGAACAGTTGAAAGAACAACGATCTTGAAATTATTGAAGACGCAGTGAGTTGACAAAGAAATGAACTTACTTTAGCCTCTTCGCCTTGATAGTTATCTATCGTGCGTAAACGAACCTAGACTTTCCTAAGTCGCCGCTGAAACCATGACAGCGACGAGTCTCTCACTCTTTTTGTGACTTGAACGCGTTCGACTAGAGTTTGTTCGTCCCGAATCTCGAGTTCCTCTTCTTGTTCCGCCAGATTTTCTTTGTCCCGGCCGTCAATGATCACCGCCACTTCCTTACCAAGCGCATCTCTAACGCGGGCCAATTGGCCAAGATATGCGCACAACACGACAATGTCCCCCTCATCTGAGTAGACCCCTTGACGCAAAAGGTGCAGGACGATATCGACAATCATAGATACCTAAATTCCCAGTGTTCGAATCGCGACGTCGCACACCAAGGAAGATGCCAAGCTCACCTCGAATGTGTTGTATTTGCTTGCGGACTCCTCGCCGCCATCATTTTCACGGTGTGAGTGAGTAAAGAAAAACACATTTTGCTTGAAGCCACGAACGTCCTCGTATTTCTTGACGAGATCATTGTCTTGCAACATCGGATACAACGAGTTTCTGATCAACGACGAGATGGTAGGCCGCATTCGTCTCTGAACATTGATTTGAGACATCGGAAACCCATTGACGGCCAACCTCTCCATCAACGACATGTCAAATTTATACAGCTCTTTACCGCGTTTGTTGTCCATGGACAAAGCTGCAAGGAATAAATGATGAGTGTACATTACGCCTGACTGCCAAGAAACTAGAGCACCGTAATTGTTCAATGTAGGCCGAAGTTGTAGAGGATCCCCGATGAGAATGAGATGTTCGACTGAGGGAACAAGAGAGCCTAGAACATGAGCCTCAAGTACTTGACCTGCTTCCTCCACAAGCATGACACGAGGACACAGGCTCTAATACGATGTTTTGTCATCTTCAGTGCCTCGAAAGATGGAGGACTTACTTTCAGCAACGACGTCAGTTTGGCGGCCCCTAATGAACCGTTATACCCTCGTGTGAATATAAATGCAGACATGAGAACCTACCTGTTGTTGTGCAGCCCACAATATCGATGTCATTAAGGAGCTGGCGACGTATCTGAAAACCTTGAGCACAAGCACATGTATGTGGGGGACATCGATCATCATACCTCATCTTTGCCCTCTTGATGCTTTTTGCGGATGCTTTCATGTTTGTTCCGAAGTGAGTTGAAGTCCTCAAGCTGGTGCTCGTGCATCCTTTCGCGAATTTGTGCGAGCCAGTATTGATGAAGTCGATTGCGTTCGCGTCGCGAGTAACTCCACATGGTTCCCTCAGCAAGAAGAGTGTCCAGAGGCCGGTCGGAGTCGGGAATTGCAGGAATGATTCCCCCAAAGAAAGCAGAGGGGTTTTTGAGATCGGCCACCTCGATAGGAAACATATGAGAGCGAGATGGTACCGAGTGCTGTGGTACAGGTGAAGGTGGGCTCGACGATTCCTTGAGGCTGCTGTTGTCACTGTCCGACTCGGAATCCGATGGCCATTCGACCTGCCAAGATTCTTCCTCGAGATCCTCAGAAGAGCTGCTTTCATCGTCAGACCACGCCTCATCTTCACCTGGACTTTCGGAAGCTGCCTCAGAAGACCCGACCGAGTCATCCTCGACGGCATCCAACACATTGAAACGGTTTCGATCGTTCAGCTTCTGCTCGTATTCTTTATGCTGCAGAATCGAGGTGTCGAGAAAATCCAAGTCCCGCCCGCTCCTCCAATAGGCATACATCGAATTGTCCTCCATTTCCGTCCTGCCATGTTTTCCCGCCCGCATCCAAGTATCGTCGTCGGAATCGTCGTCAAAGGCTTTCCTTAGAATGAGGACCCAGTCCGGCGGGCAGCGATACAAATGCTCGTAATGCTCCGCATATTGTATTTGAAGATAGGACCGAAATTCGTCGGACGTGACGTTTGCGTTGACGAAGGAATTCATCAGATGTCTGATCTCTTCTTCGACCTGCTTCAGCTCTCGGTAATGGTGCCCAAATGACCTATCGAGTCGTGAACGTCCCGCGACCATCTCGATTTGCTCCATTGAGTATTGAGAGATCCTTTCATCTGCTGAACGAGAACCTAGTCGAACGACTTTGTTTGTGATGCCTGCGTCCAATACAGAGCTCAACATATGATCGAGCGCGTGGTTGGTGAATGCAATCATGAGAATTGGCCGGACGCGGTTCGTAATCAATACTCGCAGAATCTCGACGCCGGTATAGGACTGCAGAAACCAGAGTCAGTACGTCAACGAATAAATGTCTAACGGAGGCTAACCTTCCCCGTCCCAGGTGGCCTGAAAAAGAGTCGATATCAGATATGCGGCAGGACAATCCACTGGAACTCACCCTTGGATCATTGCCACCTCTCGAGTCAAAGTGTCGACGACGGCTTCGCATTGACTTTCATCTAGTCTGCTTTGCCTGAGTTGAATACGGGCCGAGGAGACAGAGACGGGATTCGAAACATCAAGCTCCAGGCTTTCAACCCCCGCGTTGGGATCAAACAAGGAGGAGAGTTGATACTTGAAAGCCGAGAGCTCGGCATATCGCGGAGGGGCTATGGTTGTGGAGGATAGAAATTCGCGGCTGCGATGTACAAGGTATTGCGCAAAGGGCACAGTCTCGGGTTCCACACGCAGAGCTTCCAAGAAAGGTCGTATGGCCTCGTACATAACTGTAGCCTCCACTAGAACCTTTGTGCCTGTTTCCGCTGAGTTCCGATGTTTGATGATGTTCAGGATTCGGACTTCTACAGCAGGATCGAAGAAAACGATTCTGACGGAGATGCGACTGTCGCTTTTACTTGCGGAATCTGTCAGCTCTTTCAAAGAGCTAGCGATAATACCGAGATAGACATCAGTTCTGTTGCCGGTTTGCCAGACCAAGGCGACGAGGCCCCCTTGGATCAGACGTTTCCCACTCATGCCTTGCCAAAATGCAACACGTGCTCCAGATTTGGCTTGACGAGCGCGTCCCGGAGGTGTATCAAGAGTGAGGCCAACGGAGAGACCGCCTGTAAAGTCTGAGATTTCATTGTCGTGGGCTCGAACTGAACTCACGCCAGTCAGGTACCAGGGGCGTAAACTCTACATTGGTGTAGACATTGAACATGACTTGGTCTTGCCCATCATCGTGTCCACGATACTTTCCTCCTCTCGCCTTGATGAGTTGCGATAATATCGTTCGCTGGGAAGGGTGGGCCAGATCATGACAAACTTGTTGTACCGAAGTCCGAAGCGGAGCGGTCAACTCCTCGCGCAACAGTCGAAATTGGATATCGAACAGTCGTTCCATACTTTCAGCCGGCAAATGGTGAGGAGCATCGTGGAAATTCCCCGGGAGGAACGGCGCAAGACGGGAAGTGAGCTCTTCATGGGTGGGTGCTATCTTAATGTCAGCAATCTCAGCCTGATCATTGTCGTGACGTGGTCCCAGAGGGCGCAGCTCCCCGGGGCCCTCGTAAGTTATATTGAGGGCGGCAACCACTCCCTCGTGGGTCCGGTCAGCAAGGACAAAGGAAGATGCATGCTGCCGCTGATTTGCCCGATCTATTTTGTCCTGCTCTCGATCGACAATCGTGACGAGACGACCGACTTTGTCTCGCAGATGATTGGTGATTTGGTCGCGAGCGGTCGTATTGATTGTTGGGAATGCGTCGTCGAATGTGATCCAAGTTTCAGTCCAAGTTTTGAGATTGCGTACGGAGGTCACCAGATTGGGGTATCTCGATGGGGCATCTTTGAACCGAGTCAATAACCTTGTGGGGAAAGTCAATGAAGGAAACAGCAAAGAATGCACCACACACTCAAAAAATATGACAGTAAGAGAAGATATCACTTGGATGCCAATACCCTTATCGACAACTCCGTTCGAATCGTTGAAGGAGCGAGCATCCATGACTTCTTGCATGCATTTATCGAGGTTCGAACACCATCGGTCATAGTTGTCGAGGATACGTGTGTAGAGACCATTCACGAGATGATTGAGTGTGCTCTTGGTGACGAATTCTGACGAGTAAAACTACGATTCATTTATGTCAGCAGCGGACGGCATGTATGGCGAAAATATCAGACCTTGAACAAGGGGACGTATGCTCGTTGGAAAGAAAGCTCAGTCCGACTCGAGCCCGCACGACTGGATACCGGGGACCAGTTGAATACGTCACCGAGTCGGAGGAGACCATTATTCTTGAACCCGAATTAGTCATTATACACCCTTTAAGTTTTCGAAAACATTTAATTACACTGGCCAACCTCGTCAGCATCAACGGTCCGTCCTCTGGTGCCTAGCCAGCAAACGTGAATGCTCAGTTTAACCGAATGGTCAGACTCATTGAACTCTCACCCAGGTGGGACCTGAGGCATCAATAGACGCCAGAGAAATCACGAAGGCGTATATATCAAAAGTCTTCTCAAACCTGTAATCTTCGCGCAAAAAATTCTTCAGATTATTGTGGATCTGGTTCGGAGAGAGTGCCTTGGACGGAGGCGGAAAGAAGATGTCAGCGCTCGAAGTGTTGAGTTTAGCAAGGCCAGCTTCCGTCAAGAACGGGGCCAAAACGTTGGGAGCAGTTGAGGGAGCATTGAAAGATGCGGGAGACGGCGACCGAGATGGGGATGTTTTGGGGTTTCTCGTGTGCGCATACTTGCAGTCGAATTCTCGACGACAGTTGCCGGTGGACCAGTAGAAGTTGCAAACTCCTTTAGGTGCATTTGGGAGAGGCCCTTGGCGAACTCGAGGCGCCGGTGAAGAACTGGAGGATTGAGCGGCGCCTGAGGCCGGAGACGGGTCATTATGGGAGAAATGACATTTGTCGCCTTTGTTGCAACCTCTCGGTGTGTTGTGAAAGCGGCACGCTGGGCGACGAGACATGGAGATGGGTGGTAGAAACTGGGACCAAGAGGACAAAGACAGGCGCCAGCGGCCTCGAGGTCTTTATAACGATACTGAGCTATAAACAGGGTGATTGACGCCGAACGATGGAAGATGGCAGCCCAGTATCGCGCACAGAAAACCTTAAATGTGAGAAGGTCCTTGTTGACTTATTGCGAGCGCCAAAGATCGGGTTCACGGCTACTCCTCAAAGAAAATGACCTGGATCCCCCAAAAATCGATTCTGGGGTCATCGCTTGGTTCGAATTCACAAGTTGGACTTGTGGGTCCACTTGACATCGGCGATTCTGATAGGGCATTCGCCATCCTTTATGCAGTATTTTGTTTCTGAACAGCGTATAAGGCCTGGACGCAAGCCAATGAGTTGTAGCTCCTTTGCGGTGGTCGAGTCGGCGTCGACCAAGAAATTCATGCGCAAGTTACGAGGACCTCGGCATATGCGCCAATACGTCCGATCCTGATGCGCACGGATCTGGGCCCAAAATATGGTCTATGTCCGATAAAAATGCGTACGATTTGACCCGCAGTCAACGGTGTGGTCGGATCCTGCGGGCGTACGGAACGGCTCTACCGGCACCTATGTCCAATCATGATGCGTACGAATTTCGGCCAATTTCGCAGTGCGCCGGCAGAAATGATGACATTTGCCGTCTATTTGAACGTCGGAGCCGTGATGCTCACGGAAACTGACCTGTGCCGCCGAAATGTTCGTTCAGTCGTGCGTACGCAAGCGAAGGTTTTGCTCGTCACCCGATCAGAAATGCGCACAGAAATGGCCAAAAACCGGCAAAAACCCTGCGTACGGAAGTGGCGAATTTTGACCATTTTGGATCGGACATATTACCGCATATGCCGAGGTCCTAAGTTACGGTAGCTATACGTAATAAACCGCGCCATCACTGGCATCATCCATGTTCCGACTCCAACGACGAACGGCGGGCAGCTTGCGAGCTTTCCTGCGTGGATATGCCACCTCACCGTCCCCTCATGCCCTTGTATTCTTAGAGCACCGTCAAGGGGTCATCGACACGGCATCTCTATCAGCATTGACCGCAGCACAACAATTAGGTGGAGAGGTCACCGGTCTCGTCGTCGGCGGCCCAGATCACGTCCCAGCTGTGGTAGAAAAGGCCAAAAAGTGACCCTTTTCTCGTCCACCCTCTGCCCAACTTATCCGAGCTTTCACAGGTTAAAGGGCGTCTCGTCCCTACTTCATTCCACCTCTGCACAGTACTCCGAACCCTCCGCAGAGACACTCTCACTCTTGCTCGAGAAGCTTCTCTCTCCAGATTCATCTCCCTTCACACACGTTGTTTCCGCGCACACCGCTTCTGCAAAGTCTTTGTTACCCCGCGTTGCTGCTAGACTCGATCTCCCAGCCGTCTCCGATATTACCTCTCTGGAACACGATTCCTCCTCCAATAGCACTACTTTCACGCGACCAATATATGCGGGCAATGCTATTGCAACTGTCAAAGCTCCGTCCTCTATTCGAATCAAATTCTTCACCGTCCGTTCAACCGCTTTTTCCGCTGCATCCTTCGCAGAGACCGATGCGGAAGACAAAGCTGTCGATCCCATCACCGTCGATAATCCACTCACGGAACATGTGCAGACGCTTTTGACTAAGTCTGATCGCCCCGAGCTTGGTGCTGCCAGTCGAGTAGTATCAGGAGGGCGTGCTCTCAAGAACGCCGAGACATTCCAATCCACTCTTTACCCACTGGCAGACGCTCTGGGCGCAGCGGTCGGCGCATCTCGTGCTGCGGTTGATGCCGGTTATGCAGACAATTCTCTGCAAGTGGGCCAAACGGGCAAAGTTGTCGCACCCGAGCTGTACATGGCATTCGGCATTTCTGGTGCAATTCAGCATCTTGCCGGCATGAAGGACTCAAAACTCATCGTTGCTGTTAACAAGGTATCCTTGAATCCAGAAGCCGGTGACTTGATACTTAACTCAATTGTTTAGGATCCCGATGCCCCAATATTCCAGGTTGCGGACGTCGGTCTCGTTGCAGATTTGTTCGACGTAGTCCCTGAATTAGTCAAGAAACTCAAGGAATAGCTACGCGAAGCAAGTGCTCAAGGGAAAAAATCAATTAGATATGAGGTGCCAATACAAGATTCTAATTGCTGGTGTACAACACGAATTGGGGAGACCTTTGAGATTGTTACACGAAACAAGACCCGCAACATGGCTGCAACGAATGAGCGGATGGCGCTCGAGTTTGGTTGGCGGAGATATTCGAAACACAGATTACCGTGACACAGCGAGATGACGAGATCCAAGAGATCCAAGGCATAAAAATACACGCGTAAGCGTTTGAACTAAGCGATTCTGAGTTGCCTGCAAGGTTGCCTGAGCCTAATTCCACGCTCGTGCCTCGAGATGAGTGATCTCGGACCATAGCAAAGCGCTCGATAGCAGGCTATCTCGTTTGACAATTTTGCCGCAGATATCCATGTTCAGAGCATAGAGTCGCTGCGTCATCGGAACAGATTCGGAGTACTGAGCGAGCTGGCATACAAGCTGTTAGTTCAACCGCAGCAGCCTGAGCAAGGCATTTCAGGTGGATGCATTGCAGAAGAATATAACACATTGGAGTTGGTGAGACTCGGAGTTGGTTGAGACAAGTGAACGGCAAAGCGGATCGGGGATAGCCGAACGATTTCTGTCGTTAACCTTGATGAACGTCGTCCCCTCCGAATGCCCTCTTCTCCACGCCCATCTTACCACCGCCATTCTGACTCTTCCCCAGCAGTAGTAATGACAAACTCTCCCCCAGATGACCACCACAAATCCTCAGCTTTCAACTCTCGCCTCATGTCCTCCGTTCGCAGGAACTTGACCATTCCCCGTCGTCGAGACCCTTTGCCACCCCCACCAACCCAACTCGAACGCAACCCATACACCCCCTCACGCTATAGAAATGACCCTGCAACTGCCAGACCCACCGTAGAGCAGGTGAGACATCTTGTATCTCACCTTCGCTTTCGTTCTCAAACCAATTAGATTGCCATGGGCTTGCATTTGTCTCGTACGCCGCACTTGGGTCGGGGAGCGGCAAAGTACCCTGCACCCGCCTCCCATCCTCAGCCCGCCCAGAAACCTGTACCATTGCCACCACCACCTGCGCGTTCTTCCATGAAAAAACCAGGTGTCCCCCCAACCCCTGCCCTTCTGCATGGCTCTGCGTCGTCCACAACGGACGTCACGTCTACCACTCTATCCACGCCTCATTCTTCCGACCGCAGCAGCGCGTCATTCCGTGCTCGCATGTCGCGTTTCCTGCCCCTCACGCACCGTGGCCACCCCGCAGCCTCATCCACCCCCAACTCCTCCGCCTTCTCCTCCCCGCACACGAGCACGTCAGAGCTTCAACAGCCGCGAAAAAAAGCCGTGCGCTTCTCTTCCACCGTTCCGGAAGAGGATTGAAACGACCCGAAACGAAAAAATGCATAACGAAACCATCGCATTCTCACAATTATCCTTATTCGCATATTTGGCCTTTTTCCGTGGATGTATTATAACTGCTTTCGCGCCATCCGCGTAGGCTTGTACTCGGCCTTTGCCTGTGAAGGCCCTTGTCGCGTTAGATTCGGTCGCAACGCGTTACCTCGGCACTCTCCCCCCCCATATCGCATATTGGTGTCCAGCCTCGCCCTGGGTTTACTCTATCCGCTGCATACTCATTATGTTCTGTCTATTACTTACACTCATGTATTCTTATTTCCAACCGCACGAATTAAAGCAAGAGCATCCAGTCGAAAATCGTTTCCATCCTACACTAGATACATTGCAAATGGCTACAGGTTCCTTATACAAACATTCGGCTTTCACATCCGTTTCTTATGGGCTGGCTAGATAACCGTCGACTCATCCGCGTTAAGGATGAGTGTAGTGAAAAAGCGGATCATTTCAAGGAGCGCGTCCGCGTTCATGGCTACGATGCGCAGTTCAGATGAATCTTTGCACAACTAGGTTGCGGTGCACTCACCCTCATTCACAGTATGAACCCCGCTCAGACGCTCCTTCCCGGCCGCATTCTTATGATTGTACCGGAAGATGCTACGCGACAACCTCCAATAATAGCGCGTATCTGCAGCGTCTTAGCATTGCCATTTCAAAAAACGATTTGAATATCACACCCACCAGTGTTCCCCGTACTCATACCGGGCGCGACGGCGATACCCCCTCCGCTCTTGAGGTCAAGCCCACGATGTGCGGCATAGGTGGCCTTAATCGTGCCCGACAACACCTGATATGCCTCACTCCCCTTACCTCTGATCGGTGACACAGGTGCAGGCTCCAAGGACGTCCCATAAGCATCCTTGAGAGTGAGCGTGCCGAGCGCAGGTGCCCCCTCAGGCGATATCGCCTTACCGAAGGCGGTGAACGAAAGGTTGAACTGCGTAGCGAGATCAGCTAAGAGCTTCGTGTCATGTTCCATCGTTTCTGCCACCGAACTGCGGGTTCACAAGCGTGAGTTATCGTCTTTAATTTCATGAACAAACAGAGCCGCACCTCGTCGTCGCAATCCGATGATTGACGAGAGCGTATGCCTGCTCGGGCAGCGCGTTGCTTTTCACTCCACCTGTATCATACGCACGTCAGTTCTTAACGTTGGCTCATTTGAATAAGTTCTAACAAACCATCAATCATATCAACCGCCTGTGTCGTTCCAAGGAGACTGCGAAGCTGGCGATCCTGAATTAGCAAATTTCGAAGCTTGCTCAGGGCTTTCTTCGATCGCGACGAGTGTCGAATTAGGTGCTTGAGTTTTTTCGGCATGTCCGCACCGTGCTCCGCCTGGCATTGCACAAGGCTGTAGGGGACTGAGTCCCGCGACTATGAACAAGAGTCAGAACGTGAGATGTCGCAAAAGCAGTGTGTTCAAGAGAGCTCGCGACCCACCAACTCGATTTCATACGGGTTCTCTTCGTATTTGACGACTAACGCGGCGAGCATGCCTATCGTCGTGTGATCAGGTGGGATGGACGAATGCCCGCCCGGGGAGGTGACCTCAACCGTCACGTCCAGATATCCTTTCTCTGCGACGGCAGGTGTCGCGAACACGGAGCCGTAAGATTCGGCGAATCCGCCTGAATTCCGGATGTACTCGCGTTGAGTGTTGATATGATTGGGGGTGTCGATTGCTTACCTCCTTCGTCGACAATGAATGCAAACGGTAGATCATCACCGTAAGTGGCCCGCATCGCGGCACCGAGAGCTCCAGCACCCTGTAAGCCGGACGCTTCCTCGTCAAAGCCGAACGCAAGGACAATGGTGCGGGTTGCCTTGAAGCCCTGACCTATCAGAGTCTCGAGTGCGGTCCTGCATATGTACTCAAACGATTTTCAAGGAGCAAAAGCAAGAAATTAGGTACATGATACCAATAAGCCCACTCTTGTCGTCTGAGCTGCCTCTGCCCCAGATTTGCTCGCCTACATAGTCGAATGTGAGCGACTGGACTCGTAACCACCACGAAAATTACCGTCGAAGTACCCGGAATAAGGCGGGTGCGTCCATTCTTTTGCAGAGTTAATTAATGACAACGAATGGACTATTGCATACCTCCGTAAGTTCTCGGCTCAACAGGTACAACATCTTCAGACGACGATGGGTGAGAGAGACAAGTGAGCGAATTTCCTGAATAAATTCACCTTGATGAGCAGCAAGAAGTATAGGCTTGAGAGACTTGTCCGAGCCCGTCCACTCGAAGAGTAGGCCGTAGGTGTTCACCTTGGTCAGCGACAGCGTCGAATGTCTGCCACAACCGTATGTATAAACCAATGAAAACCCGATCCGTGAATCAAAACTTACACTAGAGGAAACGCCGATGACAAGTAATCGTGGAATGGCCCAAATACTTCCCATCGGGAGTCCTGCCCAACGGGCGGCATTGCGTCAAAAACTTCGGTGCTAGTTACTGGATAAGGTCCACGGACAGAGGGAAGTAATTACATGGAAACGCACGGAACCTGCACAGCGCCAGAAAGCCAATTGATGGCCTTGGTCTTGAAGTCAGAGGTCGCGAGAAGGTCGCTGACGCTCCCAAGAATGTCAGAATTACGCTCCGGTGTGAGCGCATCGACCTGGGGGCATCCGGAAGCAGCAGTATCATGATCAAAAAGGTCGAAGTTGCGATGAACGACGTTCATGCAAATTGAAGTTGTAATGGCAACAGACGAAAGCAGGGCGACTAGAGTTAATCTACGAGCCCATTGCGGTTTGCGTGGAGGTGCCTGCAAGGGCACGGGTAGCAAAGCTTGTTTTTCTTCTGCAGTTGACATGGTCGTCGAAACACAAGTCAAGGATGTTGCTCCCACCGGCTCCCAAGATAAGCCCACACGTGGTTTAGCCGCGGCGTTCGCGGCGCGACATTACTTATTCACGACGAGGGAGTCAGTGACGACGAATGAAATCTCGACTGCAACTCCTGTAACTTATACAAGAGGAAGAAATGAAAGTCGAAATGTTGCGCGCGAACAAAAAAACTAGAACAGAATTCGCGTTGTAACCTGCATGCAGTGCATTTCTTCAACTTTCGAACTCCCAGAGAGACGAGGGTAATGCGGCAGTGATGGCACTGTCGCCTCAGCTTGCACGCTGTTGATGTGACTTTGCTGCTCGACTTAGACAAGGAGGGGAAGAAGAAGGGAATGGGAAGACGTCCACGTGACCGCGTTTCATTCGCGTAGGCTTGTGCAAAACGGGGTTGCTGAAAGTCGATATTTGTCGAGATGACCAGCGGCAGAGGCGGTTTAAATATGCTTCTGTTGCCCGGTTTATAATTCATACAAGAGAAAAGTTAGATAAATTAGATTTTGCCGATTAAAAGATTTCTAAGCATTTCTCTTCCCGTCACTCTAACGGTATGGTACAATGTTATGGGGTCGAGAGTGGAGGTGATCGTGTCCGCGAACCCAAAGGGCAGCATCAACGGAATCCAGCCTGCATCCAAGTTAGCTGACGAATGAATCAACACCGAAAACAGACGCACCTCGCGCATACTCAAGGGCAAAGCATCCCTCGTGCATCTTGTACTGCTTGGCGGTTCCCCGGGGCAAGAAGTGTACCATTCCAGGGGTATACCGCTCCATCTCCAGGGCGCCCGGAAGGAAAGCCCACTGTTCTCCGACCAAGATATTAAAGTAGTCGTCCGCGGTGTGCAATCCGGTGTGCCCCTCCGTGCCCAGAGGAGTCCCGAAAATGATGAGGTATTCGGTTATGCTTGCATGGATGATATACATGGCGCCCATTGCGCCGCCTGCATTATTGAAGACCCACTCGGACGCATCAACGTTCAGTTTAATTTTCTGTGCATTCCTTGTCAATCCGTGCTTAGACTCGGACAAATAGAGCACATACATTAGTTGGGTATGTGCTGGTCAGGTTTGTAACAATATGTTGGATCATTCCAGCAGTATTGTTCGGGTTAGACGCAATGGCGGCTTGCGCGAGTTCATTCAACTCGGTGGGGTCAAAAACATACCACCGGTGCTAGAAGAGATGATGAACAGAGAATCGAGTGAGTTGCTGGAACCTGAATGGACGCGCACATACCTTTATACTGTCCAGCACCGCACAAATTGCTATGAGAAGGAGGACGCGAGGAACCCATAGCAGGAGCAGATTTTGGGGCTGCTCCACGGGTTTTGTTTTAGTTTTTTGAGCGGTCATTATGGCCGGTGAACGGTGCCTCAGCAAGGGGTAGGCGGCGCGCGGAGGAAAGGAGTGGGTGCATCGTACCACAAATTTAAAAGATTCCGGGTTCACGGCACAGCCACTCCGATTCAATTTACAACATTCGATTACGCGACACAAATTACCTACTCAGCTATCCTCGTCCATTGGGACATTCAAACCCTGCCTAACTGCTTGGAACGGCAGCCCATGGCGCTGTACCATCTGTTTTTTCAGGGCAGCAGCATTGGCAGTAAGCATTGCCAGCCGTGGATCACATAAAATCCATTGCCTTTGATCCTGGAATACAGCACGAAACCGGCGACGAGGCCGAGGCTCAGGATCCTCCTCGTCCGACGACAGCATCGCTTCATCATACACCCTGGCGCGACCCACCGTTGCCACCTTCGTGGGCGAAGATTTTGATGGTGACGCGGGGGAACGGGGCGCTTTTCGCGGGGTAGCAGGAGGTTTGGTGGGGGAAGAGGAATTATTGCTTGCACGTATCGACTCCAGAGTGACGAATCCATCAGAGGGCTGTCCCACTTTCCGTTTCTTTGTCGGCGATTCGGATACATCAGCTTCTTGTTCATCAAGAAGAGTCGCTTTGCGTTTCTGGGGCGAAGGGTCTCGACTGGGCAGCGTCCGTACTGGCTTTGTGGGAGATTTTCGGGGTGACTTGGATATAGCTTTGTTGTACTTTGCTCGAAACTTTTCGATATCGGTACCACAGAGCCTATCCATGTCGACTTTTAGGTGTCGCATGCGCTTCGTATTGGTTTCATGACTTTCCAGGAAAGTTTTCGAGTGAAAGTTGTTGCGCTTCTACATCGCTTGTTTAGCCATCCGACATATCAAATGAACGGAAACATACCTCGATAATATTGCAAACCCACATAAAGACTGCACAAGTCAATTCGTCATCCGTCACTGTAGCATTTTTCTCTATATCCAGCTTCACCAGGACCTTGATTTCCACGTCTTTCATGAATGGAAGTGCGGCCAGTGAGACGCGGGAAGAGTACTGCGAAATAAGCTCCTCAAAGCTCGCCGGTTTTCGTCGCGCAGGTTTCGGCGCCTGGAGAGCTTTGATCACTGATTCATGTAGTTTTTTGAATTTGGGCTTGGTCTGACACGATGCGCTGTGCGCCGCTTCAAACGTCACGCTGGTGTTGTTGAGACTTGATATATATAAGCCACCTGAAAATTCAGTGAAAAAAAGCACGCACTTCTGGGACGCCAGGTAGGCGCAAACGGAAGCTAATCCAGTCCTACTTTCACCCAAATCGTGGCCTGAGCCGGCGCCGGTACGAGCTAGAGCACGCTGTAGAATCCGTTTCGCTTCTATGATTGTCTTCTTGTCGCTTGTCAGTCTTTCTATAGTCTGCGTGTCGAGGGACATAATGGTGGAGAACTGGTGTGACAAAAACGCGTTATGTCACGCGTCGCCTAATAATGTGAGATAATGTGTTGACACTGTGTTGACGCTTGTCCAAATGAGTTCATTCACCTCCATCCGATGCAGGTCATTTATCCAATTCACGATTTATTACCCGTCGTAACCAACAGACAGACCCAAGTAAAATACAACTAAGTAAACAAACTCTTATCCTACCTTACATTCCCGCGTGCGCTACGCAGAGAGACCTGAGCTAGAGAATACATGTAGGCGACATCACATCCTCCTGGGATGAGTGAGGTCATATCGTAGTGGGTGTGTTCATCATCATAGTCGTACTTGGTCGGCAGGCCCTCTTCTTTTCGGCCGTCCAAACCAGTCGCATCGTTCAATCGTCAATGCCGTCCCGACAAAGTGCCTACTGCAACGTGCAAATCGCGCATCACCCGGCTGATATGTCTGGGTCTCTTCACCTCTACTGCGCGCTTCGATGCCGGGGCAGTAGTAGAAGCCCGCTTGAGTTTGCATGACTTGCCTTTCGTCGAAGAAGAGCCCGACGACGATGGGGAGGACGTGGGGCTGCTCCCCGGCGCAGATGCATGAGAAGAAGGGGTGGAACCAGAGCCAGACACGAATGCTGCAATGGGGGGACCAGGGAAGGTGTACGGTGGCGCTGGGGTGTCGAAGACCTGTGAAGCGGTGAATGAGCATATTAGGTCATAAGAGAATCGGGGGGAGAGACGCACATTGGGCACCAGAATTCCCGGATCCTTGTCACTGTATGCTCCAGGCAAGCTAACCAACTCGTCCGACGTGGGCTTGCCGGTACCCGTGCCACCGACACGAATCTGCGAGCACGAGGGGTAGAACTCCGCTCCTCCGAGGGAGGTAGCGAGGTGTAGTGCAATGATTTCGTGGCGAATGATGTAGGCACCTGGGGCGATGTTGGAGGGCAGTGTGACGTTGGCGGCAATGTTATCCTGGAGGACTGTTCATTGTCTTCCGGGTTAGTGCGACATATTAATGGACAAGAAAATAAAACAACGCACAGATGCGATTTTGCAACCAATTGCCCTGGGAGTCACGTCCATCTTGGGCAATCTTAAACCATTTGGCGTTGGAGGAGTTGAAGGTGGTGCAGTCCGTGGCGCCACAGGATGCCATGTAAGTGAGCATAGGACCAGTGTTGTGCGGCCACTGTTGCTATATATTGAGACGGTGTCGCGCAGGAGAAAATAGTACACTTACTCGACTGAGATCGCCACCAGTCCATAAAAAGGCCATATGATCGCCGGGATTTGCGTCCGCAATGTCCTCCGCAAGCTGGGCGTCGTTGCCGCAATTGACGAAAGGATTGAGGGCGCCCTTGACGGGGTCGACCGAGTTTATTTGGCGAACAATGCTCCCCGTAGGTTCGGCATTGGGGGTGTTCCCGAGGAATGTTTTTGAACCAATCCAGACTTTATGGACGAATCCGTGAGCTGAAACCGTGGTGGCTGAGGTTGCCAGAAGGATGAGGAGGGTAGTGAGGCCTTGCATAGTGTGTGAGGGCGTGAAGGTCGTGAGATCTAGCAAGACAGAAAAAGAAACGAGAGTTGAGTCGCACAGCGATGAGCAACGAGCAGCGGGAGAGGGACTTTACAGGATAAATGTGGGGGATAGTGGGCGTTTATATAGAGAAAGGCCACCGCATTGTCGTTCAGACGGCCATTGTCTTGTTGGAGTCGTCCACAAGCCTCGTGGCCAAAACAAACATGTCTATTTTTGGAAACAGCCAAGAACAATAGTTTTTCTTGTTCTCCCGGTACACAGCCAGAACAAAAGAAAAATTCCTCGACACAACTACGTACATAC
Organism: Favolaschia claudopus; assembly: GCA_037176885.1. Taxonomy (NCBI): domain Eukaryota; kingdom Fungi; phylum Basidiomycota; class Agaricomycetes; order Agaricales; family Mycenaceae; genus Favolaschia; species Favolaschia claudopus. The sequence continues at coordinate 203,834 of JAWWNJ010000077.1, forward strand.
ATACATGGTTCACCGCTTCCCGACAATCCCGATTTTCTGTTTCCTTCCGTTCCCTTTTTTCGCCGCCTCGGATAATGACATGTATGCATACGGATCCATCCCTCCCTTCTTAACATCCCCGCCCGCTCTCTGAGAAGAAGAGTCAGACCGAAGCATACCCATGCATCAAATCATACCTTTGCTTTTGTTTCCTGACCAAATTTCGGCTCTGCCTTACGCTTAGTTTTCTTGTTTTTGGCTGCTGCTGCCTCTCCGTCCCCCATCTCCACATCCCCATCTCCATCCTCGCCCTCTCTCCGTCGTTTCTTGGTGTCTTTGTTGAACTTGACGCGTCCATTCGGTCCACGAGTGAATCCATCCACCGAGGTTATACTCTCTCGATACGCAGCACCGGCAACATCAGCAGCGGCGTCAACCCCATTGTCATCCTCACTCTCCTCGCCATCAATGATCATTTTCCCACTATCCTCATCTGTCTTGAACCGTGCCGCATCTTGTCCGGGTTTGCGCCGACGATTCGAGGCTCCTTCTAGTCAAACGCTTCAGCAAATCGAACCCGAAAATCAAAGCGGCACTCACGAGTAATTCGCGACGCAGCCCCTTGAAGGAGATCCATGGGCTCATCATCATCAATGCGAATCCTTGCACCATGATCCGCCCCCTTCTTCTTTGCAGACGCTTGTCCGCGTTGTTGAGGCTCATCGTCGTCGCTATCATCCAACTCGCTCTCGCTCCCGTACAGCACATCCTCAAACGCGTCACCAGTAGCAGGTTTTACAGCAGACTGAAATTTCACGTCAACATCGGGAGGCAATAAACTTAATCAAATTCACCTCTTCCTCCTCGTTGTCTCTCACGTTGTTTTTCTTCCTCTTCGCTCTATCCTTGCGCTTCTTAATGTTGATGAGTATCTTCTTCGCCTCCTCTTCACCCGCGCAGCCATAGACTTCGTCGAAGCTAAAGCGGCGCAACATCCGCTCAAAGATGTGCCGCACCTTCACCTTGAAGTGATTTTTATGGTCATGAGCCCACTTTAAGAGTGCCGGCACCAAGGTGGGAAGGTGTGGCCGGAGTAGGTCGGCCGGGAGACTGTGGATGGCGAGTTTCACAAATCCGAGCGTGGACCCAACGATTTCACGATTGGCGGAAGAGATGAACACGAACATCGTGCTCAGAATCTCGGAATGCATGTTCGATGAGATCGTTTCTTGATATTCGGTCTTGAGTAAGGGTAATAAATGCCTCGATCAAACGAAAGCGTACCTTTGAACTCAAAGACTAAACGAGATATGGCGGTCATCGTTGCGCTGATCATATGCGGACTGGCACCGGCAAGCCCGCCAGCAACCATGGTCATGAACTCTTGAATGTTGGCGGCCGCTAGAGGCATCACCCATTTGAGAAGATGCAAGCAAAATATAAGTTTTCACGAACCCTCAGCTGGGCCATCCTCATCCATGCCATCCACGAGATTCCTTTTTACCACTCCACCTTTGCTCATCTTGTGTCCCATAGCAACGACAAGCTCGAATGCTGCAGTTCGGGCTTTGATTGAGGGTTCTTTCGTACCAAGAACCGCTTCAGGTATCAATGCCGGTATGACATGCATGGCAGACGATGGAAGTAGAGGAATCAAGATGGTAAATAGATTGAATCGGTCCTAGGTCTTGTCGTCAGCGCGCAAAAAGTCATCTACTTGAGCGTGTCATACCTTCTTTGCAGCAGGTGTTAGCCCGTCCACCAATTCGTCCAGTTTCTTCAATGTGGCTTCAGCATCAATCTCGACCTTCTCAGACTGAACCAAACGCGTCAGAATCTTGTACCCGCGTTTCTGAACACCGTTATCCTTCGCGCTGAGAACCTCCGCTGAGCAACAAAGTTGGAAGAGCTGAAGGGCGTCCGCGCGTGACAAATTCGGGAGGAGCAGAAGGACCAGATCCTGTGTCGTTGCTGCTTCGCTACCGCCCTCAATGCTGCTGCTCCGAGCCGGTTGCGCAGCTTGACTGGTTAGATTCGCTTTCAGAAGTTGCACAATCTTGGTGTGCGCTTTGGCAATTTCCTGCATAGACATAAAACAATGTCTTCGATTGGACGAATGCCGTAAGACAAACCTGTTCCCCAGCAATAGCAACCCAGGCCGAGATGACCTCGCCCACAATCCCCCGGTGATCCCGGCCCATAGTCCCAAAGACATTGAAGAGAACTGCAAGCCAGCTCTCTGCTTGTGTTCTCAGATATGCGACGTTCTGAGCCGCTTCAGCGGGTGAGAGCTCGGAAGGATTGGTGGGCAGTGGATCCGCCACGCCAGAGGCAACGGCGGCATTAGACTCTACCATGATCTTGAGGGCCCTGAGCACCGCCGGCCGCAGCTCAGGCTGCCCGTACAGCAGCCCGGAAAGCAATGCGGAGAAGGTGGGGTTGAGAGTCTCTTTTAAGTCGGGGGTCGCCCAGCAGTAGCCGGTCAAGCCCGTCCATATCTGACCGATGAGGACGTTCCAGACTTTGGCTTCCGATTGACGGTTCTCAGTTTCAGCGGTTTGCTGCAGCGCAAACATCCGCTCGCTGAGCGGCACGAAGTAAGAGACAAAATGTGACAAGGGCGATGGGTGAGGTTGGGTGAGCAAAGGTAGTAGGAATGCTCGGGGTTCCCGTCCCTCTTGCCTGGAAGATCGTCAGTGCATGTACATCATCTCACAATCGAGTTACATGCCTGTCAGAGGGTTCAAGATTGATGGGCAATTCAGAGAGCAATGCTTGTGGTCCAAGAGTGCGCATGGCGGCGGAGAGTACCGTATCCGCATCCTCTTTGAATTCAAAGCCTTTCTGTACCCTCAATTCCGCTACGTGTTGTATCAACCGTAGAAGGAGAGCCTCGGCAGCCGTCTTTGGTCCATCCACTTTTCGTCGCAAATTCGTTATCAATGATGATACTACCGAGAGAATTTGGGGGATGGCGCTAGCGTAAGCCAACGAGTCAATCGCCTTCGACACCTGAGTAATGATTTTACCCAGCGTCGTTCGACCGTCACTATCCGTGACTGCTGTATCGATCATTGCCGGGCTGATACATTGAGTGAGAAGGACGAGCGACTGTGCTGTCGTCTTTCTGGTCGCCGCATCGGAAGACTCGAGGAATGGCCAGATCGTCTTCCATATCCGACCGAATTCCGATGTCGCGGCATTGCTGTCTGTCGAGTGGTAGGAAACCATTGCCGTGCCGAGAACTTTGACCCATGCTGGGGCAAGAAGGGTGTCTGTCTTGGCCGGTGGAGACGAGAGAACAGCTTTCAAGACTTCTGATATTTGATCGTCTACGCCAACTGACTGGTCTTCGATGGGCAGAGAGAATAAATCGGACAGAAGGGAGTATGACGATTCGGATAGATATGAATTTCCGAGCCGCGGGAGGGTGAGGAGAAGGGTTGTGATGGATGGGAGAGACTAATTGCTATCAGGAAAAACATACGACTCAAAGAGGAAGCTAACACTCACTGAAGGGGGGAGCCAGGAAAGAACAGGCCGTAGCAGGGCAAGGATGTGTATTGCAGAGTCAGCGGACAGCGGCTCAGAGCTCTTGGAGGATTTTGATCGCGCAAAGGGCCCAGCGCTGGCTTCCGACAGTGCCGACTTTACCCACTCAGCCACTCTTTCGGCATATGGATGTCTCAAGAGGGGAGCTGGTGGATTCGATATGACATCCTTCACAGTATCCGCCGCTTTCTTCCTGACTTTAGGTCGGGGGTCGAGGCATAGCTGCAAAATCGATGCAAACGCTTGGCGTATGCCTTGTGTTTCTAGTTGCGAACGATCCAGCGCCTGCAGCACAAACTGATAGATGGTTAATTCTGAGCGCAGGGCTGGTGCTGACTCGACCAGGATGGGGAAAAGTGGGGCAGTGAGACTGAGAACAGTCTGCAAATTTGTGCGGATGACTGGGGGAGATACGAATGGAACGACCAAAGCCAAAAGGTAGAGCTCTGCTGGTAGTATATCGCCGTCATCGAGAGCGAGATCGCGCTTTTGGATTGTGCTGTCGAGAGTGGTGAGAAGAGCAGCAAAGTAGGCGGTAGACGTTGGGTCAGTGTGTTGGTCGCGGAAGGTAGATTCGAGGGCAATGAGTAGGTTTGCTGGGGCTTTCTGGTGAGCCAAACCAGAAGATGTATGAGGCCTAATCTTTTCCAAAGCCCGCTCCATGAATTTTGCAGTCAATTTGCCTTGCGACCTGCAGGCAGCCCAGAAAAAAGTTGGAGATCAAAATCGGCGATCCGGCTTCTTACTCTTTACCGACAACCACCTCGAACTTCACCTCCACTGCCAGCACTTTTGAGAGTCTGTAAAGGCTCAAGGACTCTGTCCGAGCAGACACGATGCCTTCCAAGGGCTCCCCGACCCCTTGGTCTTATATACTCATTCGGTTCGGCCAATGTTCTATACATCATCTACATGCTTCAATTCACAACAGTCTCTTATTTCGTTTCGTTCTAAAAATATTCTATGGTTCAATCGTCGTCGAAGGCACTCACAACATCCCCAAGACTGGCCGGCCTTGCATAGTCTGCGCCAATCACAGCAATTCGCTCACAGATGCGCTGTATGTCCTGGCAAGTTCGCTCAGGTGAATGCTCATCATCATTAGCCTTCTCGTGACGGCGATCCCTCCGAAGGCAAGTTTCTGCATTCTACGACATTCAAGTCTGTTCCCACTCAAGTTGCGCTTCACAGAATCGAAATATGTTACGCCTGACTGCAAAGGCTACGCAATTCGGACGCAAAACATTCACGTCTTGGCTTATCGAGTCGGCGGGGACAGTGCCTCTAATGCGACGGAAGGATTACGCGGACGGCACCGCGGACAATACCCAAGTCATGGAAAAACTCATGGAGGTAGCATGGTGTTGCAGCAACGCTGCGTGATTAGTGCTCATCCAACATCAGGCTCTCGAATTGGGAGACGCCGTATGTTTATTCCGTTAGTTTCCCTTTCATGAGTCTGGAACACACCAGTAACAACCATTCAGCGGAGGGAATGAGCCGATATCATCCTGGTATAGCTCCCTTGAAAACCGGAGGTTTGTGGAGTTATGAGCATTATTCTTCTGCAAGGCTCATATTCCTCGCAGTTGCGCGGTTAATATCTGATGTATTGACGCGGAATCGCAACAATCCTGACTTTGAGATCTGCCTCTTGAATTGCTCGGTTACATACATGTAAGTTCCTGCCGTGCTTGGCTTTAAATTCTAATGTTTTCTCGAGGCACCGCCAACATTTTCGTTCGGACGTGCTAGTGACCTTCCACCCACCTATGACATTTACACCTAAGGTGAGTCCCATGGGATACACCATAGTACATCAAATATTGAGCACCTCCAAGACTCATCCAGAGCTGCTCGCGCCGCTTGATTATAACAATATCCGTCTACTAACAGCGAACATGCACGGCCAGGTAACTTCAATTGAATATTTCTTACTCCACACTTGCTGACCCTGAATCTAGATCAGCTCTGGGACGTTCGATTCACCCTCATGGGATCTAGTCCGTGTAGCCAAGTTAGCGGCCCGCATATATGTACCCTTAGGTACGCGCATGACTCTCGGAGATCATGTTAGGGTGGTGCGCACCTTCCTCGAGGCATTCAAAGCCGCGGGTGAGGGGGACGTTCACGACCCTGCTGGTGACCGTCAAGAAGATGACGAGACAATCAAGACCGAGTCGGCGGAGCTCACACAGCTGCGCGTCGATTTGACGGTAATTATATTTGCCTTCATGTTTCCATTTTTGTAACGTTTTGCAGACCTATCAGGACCGATTGGCCCGCTGGGGAATCAAAGATGACAGAATCAGACGCCAGCCACTGGCGCGCCCGCTTATACTTTGGCGCATGGCTGTTCGGCTGACCTGGTCTATGTGCTTATTCTCTCTGTCGTTGCCGGGGCTACTGCTCTGGCTCCCCATATTCCTCACTACCTTTTACGCCGTCCATAATTTTAAAAAGGCGAGTTTTTTCTCATTCGTTCCAATCGTCCAGCACTAACAACGACCAGACGGGCCCTATATTCGACACCTGGGACGAAATAGCGCAATACAAGCTAACTTACGGTCTCATATCAGGCCTTTGCGTTTGGTTTGGTGCATCGATGTTCACCTTCCCTTTCTCGGTGCTCACATTCTTCGTCGTGCCTCCACTAATGTGGATGTCACTGCGCTGGTTTGAGGACGCCGTCTCGGCGTTCCGCGCATTTACTTCCCTCATGCGCCTGTTGCTAGTGGGTAAACCGACGCTCCGAAGCATGCACAGTCGAAGGGAGGACCTGCACAAGCGAGTGATGCAACTTGCGGTTGAAACGCTGGGACTCCCTGAGGATCCGGAGGCGTATTTTGCGCGGAATGGAGGCAAAGAGAAGGGGCGCGTGAGGGGCCACTGGGAGTCCGGGTCGAGATATTTCTCGATTAAACGACGACGCAAGAGGGACTGGAACGAGACGTTGAGATTGTATGATATCGTGGACTATCCAAAGGAGGACTCTTAAACTATCTGGATGTCATTTCCGAATTGACCAAACGATCGGAAGTTCTCAAATATGCTGAGGGCCGCTCTGCACACCAATGGGTCGGCAAAATTTTCCATAATCGTTCGAGGGGATAGTACATCTAGAGCTACAGATACATATGTGAGCAAGCACAAACTTCAGAAGGGTCGCGGCTTTTGTGAACTTGACGGCGACAGCGCATTATTTGCATAATACAAATGCGCCGTCGACACACTTGTAGAACTGTCCGATTCCGAGATGGTGCGATGATGCGTCGGTGGCGGCACATGTATTCGCAAAGCAGGTGGCGGGACTGACACCAACGGAGCCGCCCTCGAACCAAATGCTCCTCCGACTGGCGTACTGGGAACAGCCTGGGCAACAGGAATAGCGGTCACAGGCTCAGCTGCCATAAATTGACTATTCGTTTTCCACCGCACTTTGGAGTAGGTTTCGGGTGCAAGCTCGTCCCGAATCTGCGAAGAACGTTGGCCCTTCGGCCACGCATAAGACCCGGGCGACGCCGGCCATGCAGGTGTTATGGGAGATGCAGGAACCGTGGCCAAACTGAGGGTGAACGGCTTATATGAGCGTTCTTGGGGATCTCGAGCAGCGGAGGCAACGGAATATTCTGATTCTGTGGAATCTTGGGAACGGATAGATATTCCACGGGAGAGCTGTGAGTTGGGGAGGAAGGCTGGGTCGGGGATGTGGGGTGGCGTTGCCTCTGGCAGGGGAGTCTGTGCCGAAGGGGCGGAGGCAGTAGGATTTGTCACGGAAACCGGAAGGATACTTCGTTGCGCCATATTCGGAGCGTAGTGCGACAGCTCGCGCGGAGCTTGGTTCGGAAGAGGAGGTGTGCTGTTTCGAGATATTGGCCGCTGGAGATCCATCATGAGCTGCAAATAAGTCTGCTCCTGCTGGCGAACTTCGCGACCAATCAAGTCGTGTTGCTGAGCCTCGCGATCGATTAAGAAAGAGTCCGGAGACCCTTGCGGAGACCCTTGGAAGGGGCCGAGCGGGGGTCGAGGGTGCGCCAAAGCCATGACAGAAAACGCGGTTTTGTCGAGAGCGCCGTTCTTCATTTGCCGCTTATTCCGTCGATGAACATGAACGACGATAATAATGAGGAGTATGAGAAAGACGACCCCGCCAGCTATGATTCCGATGAATTCTGCCGGAGACATGGTAATGCCAGCGTTAGTAAGGAACTGTGCAGATGGATCAGGCTGGGAACGAGCGCAGAAACGTGTAGCACACCTGAGCGAAAGTCATTGCGAAAATAAACCGTGAAGAATTAATAAAACCAAAAACGAAGGGGAATGAAAAGGAAAGGGTGCCCGACGCGGCGTAAACCAGACGGCGTGGAGTATTATAAGCAAATTAATGAGATTAGACCTCTTGAAGGAAGCATGAAAAGATCAAGAGACAGAGAGACTACATGTGAGTGACGGTGTGTTTGGCCGGAGATGCCCATGGCCATTTGGTTGCGACGCGATAAGCAGGGGCACTGTTGATGGCGATGGCATTGAAACAGCCCTGAGCCAACCGCCAGCTGCAAGCGCGGCGGAAAGATGCAAGAGACAAGAGTCTGAGTTGAATTTGGCTGCTACACATGCGCAATACATTGTACAAGTACAATTGCAGAACGCCTGTCACGGCGTCGACGGAGGAAATTAGCCGCTGTAGGACTGCCGCTGTGCCAAACGATCGTCACGCATCACACGTGGGTGTCACGATGCGTCACAGCCTCTTTACTTTTTTCTCGGTCCGCGTGTGCCGGAACTAAGCATCTTTTCGTCTCTGGCAGCAGCCTCTGGCACATACCCTCTACGAGCTTTGCCTCGGGCCAGCAACGATCTTTGTACATCCACCAGAGTGTATACCGACGACTCATCCAACCCTAGATCTACCTTCATCTCCTGCTAATAACTTGTATCGGCCTCAGTCTTGTATTCGCAAACCCTCGGTCCCTCTCTGCATCTGTATTCATACCCAATAGATGTCTCCTGTTGCAATGCCCACCATGGATCCCACGCAATTTTCTGAAATATTAGATGCTCTTCGTACTGCCCCGACAGCCCCGGGTACGCTCTATTTATTCGAATATCCTCTGCGTTTAAAGCAGTTCACAGACGCAAAAGGCGCTGCTGACCGTCTCGCTCGCGAAGTTTCCAAGATCGGCCTACAGTCACTCGAGTACGTCTTCAATTCAATCGTTCCGCCGTCAATTTACCCCAATTTCCAGAAGCAACGGCTTGCTCAAATCTCTGCACACTTTTGCAACCAACAAAAAATCCGGATATGAACGGGAATCCGCTGCAATCGCCTTTCAATCTCTAGCTAATATCCTCGGTGCACCCGCGGCACCACTCCTGCTCCCGTCTCTGCCGACCATCTTCGAACTCTACATGGACAAAGGCGATGTTGTCCGTAGCGCCGCTACAGCCGCCGTCAAGGCCATCCTAAAACTATTCCCTCCAGAAGCCACCAGCGTCGTTTTCCGCGCGCTCGAGTCTATCTTGGATAGCGGCAAGTGGCGGACGAAAGTCGGCGTACTAGACGCCTTCCGATCTTTTGTGGTTCCTGCCAAAGATGCAGTAGCCGCAGAGTTAGCTGTTGTATTACCCAAAATTGAAGGCGCTATGCATGACACGAAACAAGAGGTTTCCGCCGCCGCAAACAAATGCGCTACTGCATTGTGTGCTACTCTTGCCAATCCCGACCTCACGCCCCACATACCGGTCCTCGTAAAGTGTATGGCCAGCCCCGACACGGTGCCCGCCTGCATCAAAGCGCTGTCATCCACGACATTCGTTGCCGAAGTCACGGCACCAGCTCTTGCTGTCCTGGTCCCTCTCCTCATCCGAGCTCTCAATGACCGAAGCATGGAAGTTCAGCGCCGCACTGTGGTTGTCATTGACAATCTTGTCAAACTCGTGCGGAATCCACAGGTGGCTGCTCAGTACCTCAGCCCTCTCGTCGAAGGCACGGAACGGATTGCGAAGGGCGCTGCTTTCCCTGAGGTTTTTTAATATCTTGATCCGTCGTCCGATTCTGTCTCACGCTATTTCCTAGGTCAGGGCCTTTGGCGAAGCAGCTCTCGAGACTCTGCTTAAATCTGGTGCCTCCACCTCCGGACCACCAAAGACGCACCGTGACATCGAGGGAGAAACCGCAACGGCGCTTACCGCTCTGTTGACGCTCCTTCCAGAAAATGTTGCCTTCGTCTCCCCGACGTCTCCGAACGGTCCTCGTACCCCCAAATTCTCGTTACTAGCTCGATCACTGACCTTCCAATCATCTTTGGTGGTCGATTTGGTACATGAACGTCGGTTCAGGGATAAGGAGGCTTGGCATCGATGTGTGGGGGTTTATCTTGTCCCGTGGACCAACGAAGAGCAAGGCTCGGCTTTCGGAGAGGCCGTCCGCTCCCACTTCCTTGCCATCGATCAGGTATGGTTTCCTTCTTGCCTGAGAAGCGCAAATGGATTTTGAATATCCTTTATAGGCAAAATATACTGTTGCCAAAAGTAGCAGCGACGAGGGCGAGGTTCTCTGCGATACTCTGTTCTCGTTAGCCTACGGCGCCCTCCTTTTGTTATCACACACGACATTGCGCCTCATCCGCGGTCGGAGGTATGGTATCCTCGGAACCAACGGGTCTGGAAAGTCAACGTTGATGCGCCAACTCCGCGACGGCAAGGTGGAGAACTTTCCTCCTCAAGACCAGCTTCGTGCTGTGATGGTGGAGCATTCCTTGCAAGGTGAAGACGGATCCCTATCAGTGCTGGACTTTATTGCAGCCGGTAAACAAGCTCGAACGGTCAGGTATTCTGCCTAAGATTAGTTTTTCTTTTCTAGATCCCGCTCTTGCCGGTGTGAAACGCTCGAAAATTCGAGACCAACTCATAGAGGTTGGCTTTGATGACAGTCGGCAAGCCGATATTGTCGGTGGTCTATCTGGCGGTTGGAAGATGAAAGTCGAGCTTGCGAGAGCGATGTTATACAACGCTGATTTGCTCTTGCTCGATGAGCCTACCAATCACGTTTGTTCTTTCTTTTTCATTCAATGAACGCCCTCTGAATAAGTTTAACTAGTTGGATCGTGCCTCGGTCAAATGGCTCGAGGAGTATTTGTGTGCTCACACCAATGTAACCTGTCTCATTGTTAGTCACGATTCCGGGTGAGTCGAGCCGCGTCAGATCGTTTCGTGTCGTTGTAATGCCCCTCCGTCAGGTTCCTCGACAATGTCACGACAGATATTATCCATTACGAGCAGAAGAAGGCAAGCATGTCTGACCTCCCGATGGTTACATCGTCTAACAGGGCCACCGCAGCTTGTCTACTATCCTGGAAATTTATCTAATTTCGTTGCCGAACATCCAGAAGCCAAGTCGTACTACACCCTGGCGGCAACCTCTGTCAAGTTCTCATTCCCGCCGCCTGGATCACTCATGGGCGTCCGAAGCAACACCCGCGCCATTCTGAAGATGTCAAACTGCACTTTCACGTATCCCGGCCGCGATAAGCCAAGTTTGTACAACGTTAGTTGTGCCCTCACCCTGTCCAGGTTCATAGGATTCCAATCTCCGCATCCATCTCTCCACTCATATGAGCAATGTGTAGCCGCATAGGTATCGTTGGACCTAACGGTGCTGGTAAATCGACCCTGATCAAACTGTTAACGGTAATTTCTGCTCCTCGGACGTGACATCGGCCACTGATTTGCTATGCGTAGGGCGAAACCGTACCTCAAGAGGGCACTGTTTACAAACACCCTTCTCTCCGAGTCGGTTACGTTTCGCAGCATGCAACACATCATATAGGTATAGTTTGGTTTCAATGTCTAGTGGTTTCGATTAAAGTGATTCTCAGAACGCCATCTGGAAAAAACGCCCATCCAATATATACAGTGGCGTTTCCAAGACGGACATGATCGTACGTCTTCAAAACTGTTGATTTTTTGTATTGAATCCAGTCCAGGTGAGCTTCTGGAGAAGGCGACTCGTGTTCTGTCAGCGGAAGAAAAAGCTGTATTAGATCAAGAATGGCTGGGTAGGGATGGCTCGAAACGGAAACTAGAGGTCTGCTTTTTCGAGTGCTGTTTGGATGAAACTCGCTGAGATCGTGACGTAGATGATCATGGGTCGCCAAAAGTTGAAGAAGTCGTTCCAATACGAAGTCAAGTGGCGAGGACTGGACCACAAATTCAACACCTGGGTGGCGCGGGACGACCTGCTCAACAAGGGATTCACGAAGCTTGTGCAACAGTTCGACGATTTGGAGTCCTCGCGGGAAGGTGCCGGCTCGCGAGACACCGCTGCCCATCTTGTACGCAAGCATTTAGAAGATATTGGTCTCGACGGAGACATCGCCCAGTATAACGAAATTTCTGGGCTGTCTGGAGGTATGTTTGCTTGTGTTCGCCTGAACAATATGTCTGTTATTAACTTGAAATAGGCCAAAAAATCAAGCTTGTCATTGCAGCTTGTCTCTGGAACAATCCTCAGGTAATATTTTCCAAGCCACGGCCTACAGATGACTGATCTGCTCTTTCTCTCCAGATATGTATTCTTGACGAACCGAGTAATTTCCTGGATAGGGAAGCACTTGGAGGGCTTGCTGTCGCTATCAGAGATTGGGCTGGCGCCGTGGTAATATTTCCCCGCTTCATTAATCTGCCTTCGCTCAATCTCATTTTTGTAGGTTATCATTTCGCACAACCATGAATTCGTCTCGGCATTATGTAAATCTTGATCCAACTCTAATTATTCTTGGACGACGTGCCTGACTTCTTCATCTCAGGTCCGGAGATTTGGAACGTCGACGCGGGCCATATGACGCACCAGGGCAAGGCTGGTGTCGTGGAAGATGCCTTCTTGGACTCGAAGTCACCAAAAGGAAGCGGAACTAATACGCCTGTGCGGTCCAGACTTGGTACCCCTGCCGCGTCAGCATCTGCTACTCCAGTTGGCAGCGGAGCTGAAGACAACGGCTCACCCCAACCCGGTGTTGTCGTGAAGAAGAAAAAGAAGGTGACCCGTAACCAACTCAAGGCACAGGAGGAACGCCGGCGGTTGAGGAAACTGGCCTGGTTGACTCACGGTGGTCCCAAGCCCGAGGACACCGATAGCGACTGACATCTTCATCCCGCTCCCCAGTCTGGTTTTAGAGTTCGTTTTGTATGTTCTGGAGGTCAACCATATTGTAAACCAAACAACGCCGAGTGCCTAATTAGGAAATAATGGTTTCGAGATACCTCTTTGCTCATCCTGCCTCGGGACGCCACTCTACTGTCTCCGTTATATATGATGGTTTCTTCCGCGATGCTGATCGACGCTTGGCGTGGTATCGAAGCTCGAGCACTATCGCGTTATCCGTCATTGTGGAATTGAATCATCCCATGGTCGCCGACATTAAATTTCTTCATGAATTCATTAATTCTTGGTGTGATAGCCGGAAGCGCTCTCAGCAGACCGAATGTTCCGTCAGAGACTCTTCCTTGTACTCATTCTCCCCGACTTAATGCCTGGTCAGCAGCTCTGTATTAACGCCGCCTTTGAGTGGAATTCCAAACCAAATTCGAATTCGTCGAGTCCGATAAACGGCTTGAGAAACGGCCTCCGATCGCTTCATCGGTGGCCGGAATCATCAAGCACCAATGACTTCTTGCTTCTTTGTCTTGTTGATCCTTTTAGCAATTGTCTACTTTCCCTACAAGCACCGGACAATGGCACTCGACTCAACGGTTCTGGGCCTATCACTGGAGATTCGGGAGCCGATTCGTATTCTCTACATCTAGTGGACAGTGATGAGGTACATATAAGTTAGCGAACTGTCTGGAGCTCGACTACTGGCAGATCCTTTGTATTGTACTGTATGTGATTAATAAAGTTCTTTAAGTTCTTGGGCGTCCATAGCAATAATATAATAGGCCTGGGTATTAGAATCAAATTAAGGCACGTAAGTTAAGAAGTCAAGAAGAATCTAGATCCAAGAAGCCAGCATCGCTGGTGGAAACCAAAAAAAACCGCTGGTTTCAGTATCCGCGACCCCATTTGCGGGAATCCAGGACGGTGTCTTCATGACTTCGCCCGCGGCGATTCGAGGATGTGGGAGGAATTTGCGAGGCCAGCGAGCGGGACGTGGCAGGGCCGGGAACAGAGGATTCGTAGTCGATGTCGTCTGCATTGTCATCCGGCGAGAGTGAAAACGATTGGTGGGCAGTGGTCGATTGGCGATTAGTTTGTCTCATCGACTGTCGCTTGTTTTGGAACCTTCGAGATGTCTTCAATTTCGATCGGAGAGCGGAAAACAAAAACAGCGCTCACCAGATTTGGACGCTCCTTGGCGACATGTCCAACGCCTTCGCGAGGGCGAGCCGCTCCTCGGTTGAAGGGAATGCCGTTCGGGCGTATGTCTTCGAGCTGTCGTTAGCTTCGTCGGAGAGCAGGAAACAAAGGAAAATTCACCTCATTGAGTATGCGTAACTGACCGGCGTCGGCACGCTTGCGTTTCTTTTTCACAGTTGGTTCGTCTGGGCTGACGGGAGAAATGGGAGGAGGGGTCGGCGGAGATCCGTGGTGCCCGTGCGGTGGTGAGCCTCCGCGTCCATAGGCTCGAGGATCATTTGCCATTAATTGCGGACTGAGCGACGGAACACATCGCGGGTCGTAGCCGTAGGCGTTGGAAGGAGGGTAAGATGATGCAGTATACGATGGTGGGTAGGACGCAGTGGGTGAGCGAATGTGGCTGTTAGCGGTGGGAGCCCCGTTATAGGGTTGATTCTGGTAAGGCGAAGCCCATCGCTCGTCCTGCCTGGGGGTCGGTGTAGTGTTCAAAGGAGGGAGCTTTCGCGGATCTGAATGATGATGCCCGGGGGCTACTGTGGCCGGCCGCTGGTTGTATACTGCAGGGTAGGTGGGTTGGGAATACCGAGGGTCATCGTAGTACCCGAACTGTGGAGCGGCCATCGCTTAGAGCAAGGCGGAGTTAGCGATTCAAACCTTTGTACACGTTTGAGACTCACGGGCATTGTTGGGCTGCCATTGATTATTGTAAGATTGATTGTAGTCATATCGGTTGGGTGAAGAACGCGGTTGCGAATAGTGAGGAGGGGGCCCTGTCTAGCAAATTGAGTGCTCTAGGACAAAGAAAACTAGGTAGAGAAACAGACCTGGAAAATGTGAGATTGGGAACGCCGATGAAATTGGCGGTAGAAGAGTCCGCCCACCCTGTCCTGTCTGAAAAAACACTCCACTTTGGTCCGGAGCGGGAGTTCGCGCTCGATGAGTATTGTAATAACGATCGTCCCGATTCGACATAGTTAAGCAAGTAGATAGTAGTTAAATGGAAGAAGAGGAAGAAGAATATTATGTGGGGAAAGGCAAGCAATGAGTTGTATGGATTTAAGTATCAGGGAACACGCGGGGTGTGGCATTCGATGTAGGTATGACTGGGGGCGCTAGCGACCAGAACGTTATTCAGGAACGAGTGCGAGTGGGAAACGCGAGGGCCTGCAGTGACACGAGGTGGGTGGGCGTTATGTAGGGCTGGTTAAGGGCAGAGGGTCGAAGCAGACGCGTAAAAGACACAGCGTTTGGGTGCGCAGCAAGGGAGCAGCAAAGAGGCTGGCTGGTTTACCAGAAAGCTTAATATAGTTGTTGTTGTTGTTTTGCCAAAGGAGGTAAAGCTGAGCTTCCGTGCGGGGGAGCTTGTGAACCCAGATCATCGGAGCTCGAACGATGGCAGGGCTTCTTTGAGAAACAGCAGTGCCACGAGTCATTGCGGTTGTCATTAACGTCTGAAGCGTCCGCCTCGTGTACGCCGGGCGCGAGTCGTCATCAGATATTATTTTATTATCAAAGAAAATCGGCGACAAACAAGTCAGGGTTGAAAGCTATGCTGAAAAGACACCCTACACGCCGCACCGTCGTCGTGATGAAAAAATGGCCCCGAATCTGGACAGTACAGATGAATCTCGAGTTGAAATTTGTCGGCTTGAACGTGGATTGCAAGGCGGATGCAAGTCGTGGAAAGCGAAAGCATAAGTATGGCAGAGCAATGGCAGAATACGGCGTCGACAAAAAAAAATGACAGCCCATGCAGCATTTCCGGGGACCGCTTTTTGTAAGCGATGAGGAGGCTGAGACAGCACGAGGCACATACGTACGCTTGTCTTGTCGATAATCAGTGGATCCCGAGGGTGAAAGACCATCATGAGGGCAGAGGGCAGGCTGTGACGAGGACAAGACAATCATGAACGGCGTCTTAGGGAGATGAATTGCTTCGTATAATTTCACCGACGACGACGTCGACGTCGATGTCGACAACAGTTGGTCGAAGCAATCGTTTGCGATCACTAGCGATCACTATATCCCATCAATTACCAAATCCGGTCTCCTTAGCTCAGCTTAGCTTCACCGTCGACTATCCTATACCACGGCTCAACATACGCTGCCTCTTCAACGGTCCAAGCGACGCTCTCGCTTCCTAGGCTATCCAGTCGCCTCTGATCTGCAGCTTCCAGGCAGGCTATTGAGTTGAACGGCCCATTCTGAGCGTGGTATACCTCCAATGGCCAATTACCGGAGGCCCCTCCCGACCCCCCCAACGGGTCCCCGGGCAGGTCCGTACAGCGATTATCCAGGTCCTAGCGGCTCCAGAATAGATGGATATCCCTTCTCGGGCCCCTATTATGCGCCATACTCTTATCCTCAAGCCCCCCAGCTTCCGACGGCTCTGCCCGGAGGTACTCTGCTTCACAAGGGTTTCTACGATCTCCTCTCCATGATTCCGACCCCCTCGCCTTCCCGCTTAATCTGGGGTGCTCCGGCTGCAGACGAACCCGGTCTAGCAGGTCCTAGGTACGAGCAAATCAAGCCTGGTGCTCCTCCGGCTAGTGGACTCGCCGCAAAGCAAGTATCACCGCCGTCTAGTCCCCCTCCTGTCCGAAAGACCCGGCGAATCAGTAAGGATATGGTCTCGCGTCCCACCGGATTTGTGTTCGTTGTTGTGCTTCTCGCTTGGCTCTGGTTTAACATAGCTTAGGCACCTCGTTCATGCTTCCGATGCCGACCAGTTTGAAGCTCTTCTTACTCGATGGGGCCCCGATGGAATGGGTAAACTGGGAGGTTAGCTCCGCCCACCCTGCTATCTTCGATTTCTCGTTTCATCCCACTCCCAGATCCCCGTTGGGCGAATCCGATCAAGGATCGTGTTCGCCAGGTTAACCAGGCGAAAGCGGTCAACGAGGTTGTGAATGCCCTGAAACCTTCTCAGGGAAGTACTAGTCCGTATGACGGCCGGAATGTCGGCCCACTCCGCGTAGTCAATGGTCTAAGCACCACCACGACGTCCTCAACTTTAACCACAGCTGCTCGAGAGAACTTCTTGACTTCTTCTCCTTCCCCCGATGGTTTTCCCGGTAGGCCAGGCAATTCGACCATTCGTTGGGGCGGTGGCCTCCAGGCACACGCTGAAGACGAAGAGCATCTGTTGGACAATGACGCAGAGGAATCTGTAAATGAGTTGCCGCTACCTCCCCCCAGGAAGCCGATAACACCATCGCTCGCGACATTGGAGAAAGCCGTCTCTGCCCGAATATATTTCGAAAACCTTTATTTCCCTCTTTTCCGTCATCCCCCCTCTCGCGAGCAACGTCGACTGGCAATGGAACGCGATATGGCCGAAATGCAACTTAGTCAGATGCAGAAAGAAAACCTCCGAGCCCGTTGGCGCCAGAATGAAACTGATTATCTTCGCGATCGTAGACGGAGGATCGACGTCACCGCGTTCAGGAAACTCAAGACAATTGGACATGGTTAGTATAGGGTCCGTCATGTCCCGCCTGCTCTCATCGTCGCCGTTAGGTGCCTTTGGTGTTGTGTCGCTTGTCAAGGAACAAACCACTGGGCAATTATATGCTATGAAACAGGTGGAAGCGATCTTGTTACACAGGCTCAGTTTACTGAATATATATACTTCCCAGCTGCGGAAAACCGACATGCTTCGTAAAGGACAAGAGGGTCATGTTCGTGCCGAACGTGATATTCTCAAGTCCGCGTCTTTGGTCAATTCGGCAGGCGGAGCAGAATGGATTGTCCGTTTATACTACAGTTTTCAGGACCGTGACAACTTGTATCTGGTAGTGCTATCTGTCCTTCTTCAATATCTACTCCATCTCATCGATATCATCTAGGTTCTGGAGTATATGGGCGGGGGCGACCTGCTCAATCTTCTGATAGAACGTGATGTTTTCGACGAGGGATTCACACGTTTCTATGTGGCAGAAGTGCGGTTCTTCAATATACCTCTTCGTCGGGTGGTTGACATATCTTTAGATGATTCTCGCCATTGAATCGTGTCACAAACATGGGTTTATACACCGGGACATTAAACCAGACGTCTGCCATCTTTTCATAAATCCTGGACCAGTCCCAACTGACGACAATTCCAGAATTTCCTGTTCGATCCTTCGGGTCACATCAAATTGAGCGACTTCGGCCTAGCGTGGGTGTTCATTCCCTCCTTCGGTTCATCCTTTCAATTGTTTTTAACAGGACTGACCTCCACTGGGCTCATGATACCTCCTGTTCGGATCCCTCTTTGTGGTTTGTCTTGGGCTAACATAGGATCGGGCAGACTATGAACAACAACGCCTGCACCTGCTGCACAAGCATGGTATTGATCTGGAGGACACCAACGGCATTGCGGACGGCCGTAAGACGAAACGCATGGACCGTCGAGAGGTCGAACTCTTGATGGGGGGCGGAGATGGGCCTGGAGGTGTCTTCACATGGAGAGAGAAAAATCGCCGGAAGGTAATGTACCATCCTGCCCATCCTTCCGCATCTAACAGGGTTGTTTTGGCTATTCAGCTCGCATACTCAGTGTGGGTGTTCGAATTTCGCCCCCCCAAAATTGTAAAACTGATTGATTTCTGCAGATGTGGGACCAACTCTTACAGTACGTATTCCCCCAAGGTCGCAAGATACCAATCTTAATTTCCTTGTCCCAGTGTCGCCCGAGGTAATCCGAGGCCACGGTTATTCTTACTCTTGTGACTGGTGGAGTTTGGGAGTGATCATGTATGAATGCTTATATGGGTTGGTATCCACATGCTACTTGCTTCTCCCTACTCACTGTTGTTGGTAGATTCCCGCCCTTCGTCAGCAACTCCGTGCGTACGCCACCATCTGTGCTTCTCTCTATCCTTACCCTTTTGAATTAGCGGCATGTAACGCGCCAGAAGATTTTGAATTGGAAACAATCCTTGCGATTCCCTGCCCGTCCGCAGGTGTCGCATGAAGGCGTCAATCTAATGCAGCAACTCTTGTGTGAGCCGGAGGACCGCTTAGGGTCCCAAGCTTCCGCCTCCGTGTCGCGACCGAATTCCATGGTCGTGCAGGCGCGCAGGAGCGGTTTTATGGCGCAAAGCGGCTCCCCGGATGGTGCGAACTTGATCAAAGTAAGTTGCTCGGTTCCAATTGCCGCCCCTCCTGAGCTTGTTCCTCAGGCACACCCGTGGTTTAGAGGCATCGACTGGCTTAACATACATCGTTATCCTGCGCCGTATCATCCTGAACTTCGCGCGCCGGAAGATACGAGGCACTTTGACCCCGATATTCCTGCCGAGGTGCGTGTGTCTTCTGCCTGCCTCGCGGCAGCAACTGACTCGTTTATTTCAGCCCCTTGCACCTGCCAATGGTGCACCTGCGGACGCAACCAGGGATCCCTTACTACGCCACGAAGTTCATGGGGCAGAAATCTTGGACGTCCGCAAGGCTTTAGCGTTTGCAGGGTTCACTCATAAGAGCCCTCGAGTCATAAGCTACGTGAGAGCAGACAGGGCGTTTGATTCGCAGCCAGACAGCTATGGACAGTCTCCGCCAGAGCCATCAAATGGCCAGGAGACTGTCCGTGGTCGTTCACAGCTTCGCGAACCTCAGGACGTCGGCAAAGGCCGGGCGATTTCGATGTAATATCATGACACACGACCATATTCAAGTCTCGGAATCAAGACGATCTCATTCATCACATACTAACAGCATACCCTATTTCATCAGCATCCCTTGTCCTTATGCCAACTAGCGTCAACCAATGTAGTTCTACAGTCGATCTTCTGGCAATCGTATACTATTATTATCTAACATCATTGTGTGTTGTTTAGTATCGAGAATATATCCATGTCGAGCCCCGCCAGTTGTTCTCATCGAGCGAAAGAATACATTATAGTTACAACAAGGTGTGATAGTACAACAAACGTATGGTACATATGGTACACTTCTATCTTGAATACAGTTACAGCGGTGGAATAAATAGGATAAATAGCAAGCTCTGTGTGGCTAATAAGTTATTGAGTTTTGTCCGATTGCTATAGCTAGATAAATATCGGCAATGCAGATGAAATGAGAAAGAGCGTGACTGCAAATCTAGAGGGACCAAAAAAAAATGAAGGAGTGTGGCCAGCAGTGTTATTTGCGGTAGGGATGCATTCCACGGTCGTAATCCTCTTCTTCGTCGGACGATACGCTGTGGCTTCTTCGCGAGCTCGAGCTCGAAGCAGATGCACTGCTGTTCCGGCGATGACCCCACCTTCCGGACGAAGATGCGTGGTGGGAAGCGCTGGACAGAGGGACACCCGCACTTGCTTCGCTACCCGGCGGCACCAAGGGAGTAGTATGTACTCGGGCGTGCCTGCGCATATTGCTAAGGACGCTGAAGCTACGTCCACAGCCGTCGACGGGACAAACAAACGCTAAGAAAGGTAAGAAAGGTTTAGATCGTTGAAAATATCCGAGCGAAAGTGATGCAACATACGTTTCTCTCCTGTGTGGCTGTTGAGGTGGATCTGCATGAAGAGTATTTGATGAGTTGGTGGTCTTACAGTGAACAAGCGGCAACTGACCTTGAGACTACTTGGTCTCGTGAAGCCTTTGCCACAATAAGTACATTCGTACTTTGATTGAGCACCGGAGGTTGACGCGTCGGGAGACGCGAATCCTAGCATCCCAGACGGTTGGAAACGCGCAACGGGTGTCCGGTCGTCTTCGCCTACCCTAGGACCATAGAATCCGGTTGAGATTGTGGGCGGTAATGTATCACCAGGGCGGGCATAATAAGGCTGCATCACGGGCGAATTGTAGTCAATTGGTGGCCGCGCCGCTCTAGGGTCGTTCCGTGGGTCATAGGCCGGAAGCCCGCTAGCTTGGTGCAAATGCGGTGATGATGAGTGTGGAGGATATGTAGCACGGTCGTAGGACATGGTTCGAGAGGGGGCAGTTTGATAGTCTGGATGCGACGCGTGAGGCGCATGTGAAGATCTAGAAGGAGCTCGTGTGGGCTGAGAATAGGGATCGGTACTTGACCGAGACGGAGGCTGTCAAAATTGAAGTTAATGTGGGTCCGGGAACAATAACAAGGCGACTTACACGCGTGCTACTCGGGCGGGAGTGAGGTTGGTGGCTATATGAGAGGCGCGAGCCTTCTTCGTCGCTGACACGTAGACGAGCCAGTGTCATGGCAGGGGATTCCGGTGGAACTCTAGAGGAGAGTTCTTACAAGAGAATCAACGATAAGTCCCAGGGCAATTTTGAGGTAATATGATGGCTGACCTCTGAACAGATCACCTATAGGCGGCAGTACAGGACGATCGTGTGACCGACGGCTGCCCGACGAAGAAGACATCGCGAGAGGAGGAAGCGGAGGAGGAACGACGGAAGAGAGTGCAATCATGTTTTGGGGGATCCAGTTATATTTGAAGTTCAGAGTTTAAATCAAGGACCCGGAGACGAAAAAACCAAGCCGCATTTGGGATGGGAAGAGCTTATGAGTCGGGATTGGGTCTCCAGGCGGACTAGGCAGTGCATTTTGAGATCAGGATTGGGACGGAAGCAGCCTAAGCAACGACCCGCAACCAGCAGCAACAGACAAGCACAACCGTAGTGCTGGGTTTTAAATGCTGTATTTTACGATGTATTAATACAGGCCGTATTTATACACGTATAATACATTTCATACATGGGAGCCTCAGAGGGCTATGTATTTTATGTGTGTATTTAATTGCAGATCGTCCCATTCTAGAGGCACATTTTGAACTGAACACAAGTTGCTCATAGCTTTTTTGTACAATCTGGCCCATATAGGCTATGATTTGATCGAAATCATGGACATTGGTGGTTCGGCTGGTTCCGGCAACGACGTTTGACTGCTTGATATGGTCTCAAATCGGGAAAATCCTAATGATCTTGCGGAAACGCCAAGGCTCGACTCTCAGCCCGAAAAAAAGCCATATGAGGCGAAAAAATGGTTTAAAACATGATTTTCAGGGCTCCGGAGCGATCCGGCCCGGCGTGTATTTAATGTATTTTTACAAGCCATACATTGCATACATCGGGCCTCCTGCGCCCATTCAATACATACACGGCCAAAATCATTTCCGACCCAGCACTACGTGACAACCGCGTAAATAACCGCTTGCAGCTCAGCCGCGTAGATCTTGCAGATTATCGGAACGGAAAATTGCACCGGTTTCCATCGAGAGGTAAAAAGGTAAACAGACCATTCTTTGAGAAGGAGCAAGGAAGAAAGAAAGAAAGAATCAAGAACATTCAAACTCCGCCAAAACATATTGATGTAGAACTACTGCATACTATTGAACCACATCTTCCTCCGTCTTAGTCTGCAACGACAAAGCGTGTAGTCCGGCATCTAGCTCCTCCTTCAAGGCGGCATAGACTAGCCGATGTCGCTGCATTGTCGTCTGCGGGGACGTCGGTCAACGAGGATCACTCTGTAGATCAACAAGAATCGAAAAATCACCTTGGCTTGAAACGAAGCCGACACTATATGGACGGTGAAATCTGCGCAAAGACATAAATCAACGAGCGATGTCACCGTCGCGGTGGTGGGGACAAGTACGGGTTTCGCCTGTTCCGTCACTTCCTTGCGCACGCATGGGTGCATGGTGACGGTGCTGCCACGAATCATTGGTAATCTTCAATACCGACGGGTTGAATTGGGCAGTAAGCTGCAACAACCCCACGGATGAGCGGGCGGGGAGGCGGAGAACGACCATCCTGATAATTGATTCACCTTTTCGCGAATCGCAATTTCCACGGGACCAGGTTGTTGAGAGGCGGGCATCGCTGAAGTGGTCGCCATACGGAAACGAGTGCTGGGAAAAGATCGCAAAGACGATCCCAACCGGAATAACCGCATTCACACCAATGATTCAACGAGGGCTCCGGTCAAGTTGCGCAAAAGTTGGTTGCGTGCCCGACGCTGATGAGACCAAAAAAATGTCAAATACAGTATCCCTCCAACGCGGCGGATTAACGGGTAATTAATGACCTTGAAGCCCGTTGAATCAGAAATTCCTAGTATACCGACGACAAGTTACAACCGACGGGGCCAAGCTGAACAAGGAGGAGGATCGCTAGTATTTAATTTTCGGGCAATCGCAGCTATGATCCGTTGTAACTCACCCGTCGATCCGTTGAAAGCAAACAAAGGAAATCAGCAATTGCCGAGCAATCATCTCTTTTGACCTCGACGCGTCAACAACGCGATGGACAACGACGACGCGACCCCGCCATCCCCGCAACTCGAATCTGAGATGAGCAGACACCAACGCAATCTTGTAGATCTCTGTCTCGAGGAGGGTCAGTATGAGCAGGCAATCGACGTCCTCAACCAGCTTCGCGCTCCAAATCTCAAACCTTCCGCGTATGTCTCCACTAATTGACCTCTTCCTTACCTCACACTTCCTAGCGCGCATATTCGACAACTACTGTTCATCGCACTTTACTCTTCACGCGACTCTGGCGCAGACAAGACGCTCAGTGAAGTGACTGCATCTCCCAGCAAGAGACCAAAGAAATCGCATCTCCTTCCATCTCCGGGTGCGACCCTTGCCTCCCAACAGCTGCTAGTTTCATTTGCAATTACCAATTCGCCTGCCGCTGTCATCAGGGCCCTTCGCCCCGCTGGCACTGATGCAGCCGTCGAGGGCGACAACGAGAGTCTTGTTGCCACCGAATCAATGTGCATCAGTCGCTGCAAGAACTGTTGGGAGATCTTAGCAGACGGCTTTTTGGCCCGCAATCGGCCCAACCCAAAAGGCAAAGGCAAGCAGAACGATAGCAGTTTCGATTTGGACGTCGAATCCCAAATACCGGTTGGCGAATCTGCGTGGCCAGTATTAGACTGGCTTCTGCTCATCTTCGAGCGCGATGAACAAGCAAATCCAACTCTGCGTAAGATGATTTTCAACGGTAGATCTTACGGCAATTGTTCATCTCAAATGTAGCTCGTCACTCTGTCCTCTTGTTGGAACAACTCGGAACGCCTACTAGACGCAACACTGATGCGTCTCTGTCTGTTGTGATGTATTGTCTACAGCAGTCTGACGAACGCCGTCGTATGATGGGCTCGCGCCTGATGAACTTGGTACCATCTCGCTCTTTTCCCTGCTTCTTCTTCACTCAACGTTTCTATCTCAGTTAATCAACTTGTCATCCACAACGCAGCTGGATTTTCCAATGCTTATTCTCTCGGTGTTCAATCACCTTTCGCCGTTATCCCAAAACGATATATCGTCGTTCATGTCTAGTCTCACGCCCTCACCAGCCGTGTCCAAGTTCAAGATCGCCTTGTACCAAAAATATTTCAGCGACAGCAACGACGCAGCAAGGGTCGCCGCACGTCCTCGACCACAAGCGCGTGCCCAGCCAAAAGGTTCGCCGGTCAAAGCTCGTGCCGCCCCTGTTGAGGCACCTCCCCTTGTCAACCGATATCGCCCTCCCGGGTCTTCAGAAATACTGCGTCTCATGGAAGCAACCACCACCGCTCCATCCGTATCCGTCGATTCGTTATACAAACTCAAGTTTGAACTTTTGGTTTCCTACAACGCCTACCAAACAGAGGCCTCAGCTACCGACAAAGATCCTGAATGGCCTAATATACTTCGGAACGGGATCATGGCAAAAACATTGGATTCTGCCTTCGGGTGCAAAACTGGGGGGACGGAAGACCCTGGAAGTTACCGAGATTTACTGAAGATGGTATTGAATGTACACTAATAATCATTGGTGAAACGGCCGTAGCCTGTTTTTGTGAGTGACTTCAACTATGCTATGTATTCCCCATCACGCAATAGTAGGCGCGAAATGCCGCTTGTGTTAAACGAAAGATGGGAATCTGTTGTCACGGTTGACCGGGGGCATTAATTTAGACTATGTATCCCAGATAGGATCAATGGTCTGCTGGCACTGCTCGCAGCTCCAGTGTACAGACTATCCTCCTTCTAGAAAAGCTTGTAGAGGTGCAAAGATCTCAAAACATACCCCGTGTATAATTGTTCGTGTCAACTGTACTTTTCGCGCCCCGAATCGGCCCTCCGTTCAAAGAAAAGCTCGAAATATTCATCGAGTCGGGCGGCTATCGTCGGTTCGAACGCAACCCGACAACCCCGATTGTTCTTTGGCCGCGATAGATTAGATATACTCGCTGTCAAAAGACGTTTAGGGGTCGGTCTTTGACTCCCCAACTATCAAGAGTGCCCGTCGGGATTCTCTCTGATTCTCTTCAGGCTAAATTCATTAGTCAAATGAAAGCGTACGAACAACTTACCTCGCTTGATACGACTACATACCATACTATACGACTTCAGCGCTTTGATGGCCGGTACGACACTGGGACCTGATCTGCAAGAAAAAAAAATGCGTCGCGTGCAGGTGGTGACTTTCGCCCGCGCCTATTCCCGCCCTCGCCGTTCGAAAGTTGAAATTGGCTGCGTGCGACTCATGGTTCAGTACTTTATCTGTCAATCCTGTCGGTTCCACTTGGACATTTCCACTTGCAGGGTGCGCGCCAGCGTGCTTGGCAGTTCGTTCCAGTCGCCGATGAAAAACGCTGACCCGACCCCGAACTCATGTTTGTTAGATTGCACCACGGACGATGGTTATTGCGATCAGACGCCGAAAATCAAGCATACCGTCGTTCATGCTACGTTCATTCACCACCATTGCCCTTGTTTGCCGAAATTTAACCGAATATAACGGATGTCGAATACCTTGGCCTGGAGTTTTGAACCATCTTTTGTGGGTCCCAAGACTGTCCCGTGACAATTTTTGTGCATGATGATAATTCAGGGGCTTCATTGGGTGTTCGCGCGGTAAACAAGAAGACATGTCAATCAGCACGCATCTATCTTACCTTCCAGAACGATTCTTCCAGACCTGAACGAGTTCAAAGGATCAAGCAGGCCCACCAGATCGTTCCGGAGTAGTTTGGGATCGAAGTAGCCTGGGCCTTGCGTATGAAATTTCCAGGCTCTGTTGCCCGAACGTTTAACCAGGTCCATAGGGGCAGGCAATGCATGGCCGAGCGAGCTCTTGCTTTTCGTAGAAATTCAATTTCCATTTAATGAAGTGTCTTCATGGCAACTTTCCTCCGAATGTGCGCACGATGATACGTTTTGCGCAGACTTACCGTACAGCCGAGTCTTATCCTGATGGAGGAATTTGGCAGACGTCGATATCCTTACAGTATCATAACTGGCGCGCATCTCTATTTTGCGCTGTTCTGGTAATGTGGGAACGCGTGCTTCTTGCGTTGGATTAGATGGGATGCAGGATGGATTGAAAAAAAGACGGAAGCGACAGAGCCACACATACCATTCAGAGGTTTTGCCTTTTACAGCTGATCGCGAACGGACCTTGATAGATCTAAGATTTTATGTCACAGCGCGACTTGTGTTCCGAAAATTGGCAACTAGCACCTTCTGGGACCGAGATGTATTTATCACGGCCCTCATCAAATTGGGAATACCTTCAGGAACACCGCGATGTCGTCGTTCGGCCTAACTTAAAACTTCTCGAAATAAATATGGCACTCGGTGCCTCCTTGTGGGCTCTTTCAGATTGGAGTAGCAAGAGCGCCGGTTATAAGAATCGTCCAGGTGGGTCAACAGCAATTCTCCAAATCCTCCAACATGTCTAACCGTCGTCGGATGTCGCTACAGAGTAATCCATATCCTTCTGAGCACTGGAACGATCAACCTAACTCCCCCACGATGAACGACTATTCCTCACCGTATTCTGCGACTTCTCAGCCACCTATGTCATCGTATCGTGGAAGTGCTCGCCCGGCAAGCGCGTCTTATTCCCCGGACGGTTATTACCCCGCGGCGCAATCCTCTGCATCGTCCCAACCCGTCTACGCCTCTGGAAGCGGCTCAAACCGTTCCCAATACCGCCAGGATTCTTACCCATCATCATATGGCCACCAACAACACTCATCGCATTCGCATTCCCACCCGCAGCCATACGCCCAACCCTATGGAGGACATTCACCAACCTCCCCACATTCTCCGCCGTCGCGATCGCGATCCCACTCCGTTTACGTGCCTCAGCACTCGGCGCCAATAATGGCGCCTCACCCACAATATCCACAACAAGTTCCACTCAACCAGGCAGGGAGTTACAGTGAATATGCCTCTTCCGCGACTCGTCCATTCTCGTGCGACATGTGCGCACTGTCGTTCAATCGGCAGCACGATTTGAAACGGCATCGGGAGACACACACCGGGGAGAAGCCGTTTCTGTGTAACGGAGGATGCGGAAAGACCTTCACGCGGAAGGATGCCCTCAAACGCCATCAGGTGTGTTTCTGTGTCTCATTTCTTGGTTGAAATTTGGCGCTGATTCGTCTTAGCTGGTGAAGGGTTGCGGGAAAGTCGAGGAGGCATGGCCGTAGTCGGGATATTCACCGGGTTGGCGATTGGAAGAGTCAGTCTTCGATCTTTCGAACGGAAAATAATCGCAGGAAATAATGTGTATTGTCACAACCTAGAGTAGATTCTCTCAGTCTGCTAATAGCTTTGCGAGTAGCTGTGTCTCACACCTTGACAAGAATAAATGTACAAACACGCCGAACTACTCCGTTTTTGGCTCTTTTAGTCGCTTTTCCAGAATCCACGCGTCGTGAGGTTCAATTCTTTTGTAATAATTCTCGTGGACGCCAATTTGAACAAAACCGTGTTTTTCATAGAACCTCTTCGCTTCCGCATTAGATATTTGCACATGCAAGTATATGCGGTCGATTTGGGGTTTGGTATGAGCGGCTGCGGCATCTAAGACGAGTCTGAGGCTAGTTGATCCTAACTGCCTGGACCGATACGGCTGTGATTGAACTAATTCAAGCTCAAACCATCTGGGACAGAGAAATGCCCAACTTACGGCGAGAATCCCCATCGTCATCAAATACAATGACACCTGACCGTCCCTATTCTCTAATCTGCAGCATACCGTTCCCACTGCACGATATTGCCCATGACTTGGTACCAAGCAGAAGGAAACTAGAAGGACGAACCGGGAACGTCGTTATAGTATACTGGAAGTACCGCGTTGGATCGGGGTAATCAAAAAGAAGGACGGGCAGTTAACAAACCGATTTTGCAGAAGTCTTCGACCTCGGGCAGAAGGATATCTTTGTAAAACTTTTCGCTGTACTGGATTGGAAAAAGCACCGAGTTCAACTTGCGGATCGTTCCGAGGTTGTTAGGTGTCAATGACGCGAAAGACGAGTGATTCGACATGGCGCTAAGCTATTAGAAAAACGGAATACGCTGGGCAACACTTTGAGAGCAACGAGTCCGATGACTGGAGGTGGCAAGTCCCGATGTTTACCAAAGTCATTGTTCACAAACAGAGCTGCTTCATCTCATTCACCACCAACTCTGCGCTGGACTTGTTCGAAAGAAGCTCTTTTCGACCTTCAAGGCTGATTCCCAGTGAAAATCCCGTATGCTTTAGGCTGCTCTCATCGTCTCCAATCTGCCTTGTTTCTGCTCGTTCTGCTGTGATCCGCTCAAAGGGCTTTGAACCGTGGGTATTTAGTTTTGTTTGGATCGCTAAACATAGCTCTCCTTTTCCTGAAACGTCGCTGCCGCTCGACTTGCGTTTTCTTCACCACTGTCTTGAAAATCTGAAACTTGGCGCAGCACTGACTTATGTCGTCGAGTACTCGGAGTCGTCGAGAGCCATACAAAAGCGGCAAGTAACACTGGTCACAATCACGTCGTCACACATCGCGCTCCTTGCCTTCTACCACCACCATCTTCCCTCTGTGTGCTCTTCCCCTCCCCCCTCGGTCCGCCGCCGCCGCGCCATGCAACCAGCATCTTCCTACACGCGTCCTCCGACCTTTTACGCCCATCTGCACCAAGTTTTGCCGTCCAATTCGCGTGCACGATCCAGGATGTCGATCCTGCTCTGGGCGTCATCTAGTCGCGTTTCAGGGTGCATCTGCCTCCCTTTTCAACCAATATGAATCTAAAGTGTGTGTGGGATGCCCTGTAGGACCCGAGGAACTCGCCTGAGTCAGCTTATTGAGCTGTGACTTTAAGGTGTGTAATTTTTTATTCATGGCCTGCTTTCTTGCTTATAAAACTGCTATAGTCTCCCATCTACATCCCCACCCCGTATCCTATCTCGCTGAAGCTCGCCTGATAGACCCGGCGACACCGTTTCCAGCGCCTTCTCAGCGCTATCAGGTCCATCGGTGAGTAAATCTCCTCTTACCCCGCAACTGTTGCTTACATGCGACCGTACAGAACTTTTTGGCATTTGTGTGAATCTCTCAAGGTGTGTTCCATTGTCTTGTGTTCATTTTACCTCACTGAAATGGACGGATAGAGACTGACCGTCGCTACCGAATCTGCATACGAGCAGGTATGTACTGCCTTCTTCAAATCTGTTTTATCGGTATCTACTTACAAACTTTTTCATCAGCTATTAGTGTCCTCTCAAGGTGTCCGCAGACCCAGCGCGTCTCGTTGTCTCGAGGCGGAAAACTCCTGCGTGCGCCTCCCCGTCCCGAACAACCCCACGAGCGCGCGCCGGCTCCCGCGCTCGAGGGCGGCGTCCTTGACGTCGTCGCGCAGGGCAAAGTCGAGGATGCGGGGCACCCGGCCGGCGCACTTGCGGCAGGTGCAGCCGCCTGCGCCGCCATGCGCCGCGGGTGAGCTCCTCGTAGGCGGTGAAGGGGAGGCGGCGTGGAAGAGGGCGTGCGCCATTTCGGTTATGATGCAGGCGGAGACTTTGGCGTAGAGGGTAGGGAGAGCGAGGTAGGAGGCGGAGAGGAGGAGGGCAAGGGCGGTGGGAGAAGATGAGGGTGCCAGTGTAAAGGAAGCCGAGGGTGAAGTGGAGGGAGGCGGGGGTGAAGGGAGGAGGGGAGGGAGCGGCATATGGGGTCGAAGGAGGAGGAGAGGGATTGCCCGGTGCGCACTCCTTTTTTTTTATCTTACCTGCACATTCTGCTAACGACTTTGCGGCAGCACCCAGGCCTTCGATCTACCTCACCATTCACCGTGGTTTGCGTTAGTGGTAGCGGCCTTCGTGCAGGCGGAATCATGGGTCGGTCGGGCAGGGTTTGCGGACTTGTCGGCAGCGGGACGAGTGTGCGTCGATATTGTTGTAGTGAAGTATATAGAAAATACCTGTTTTAATACAAAATATAATGGAAATGCAGTACAATTACAAGGGACAGAGGGAAGCAGAGGGAAGCGGTCTGGAGC
Source organism: Favolaschia claudopus (assembly GCA_037176885.1). Lineage (NCBI taxonomy): Eukaryota > Fungi > Basidiomycota > Agaricomycetes > Agaricales > Mycenaceae > Favolaschia > Favolaschia claudopus. The sequence goes on from JAWWNJ010000077.1 coordinate 233,948, forward strand.
AGGATTTGAGCGGAGCTGAGCAGATGGGAGCCGAAACCCCATCTGCTCTAGGTATCATTTCTACGCTCTCCTCTGTTCCCATATGCTGCTCGGGTGAACAGCAGCTCAAAGCAGTTTGGAGCAGCCTAGAGCATAGGGGATTCTCACTGGGGCTGATTCTTCGTCTCACAGTGGTCTCGGGGCCGGTATTCTACGGGGATACCTGCGGTGGTCTGCTGCCATAGTCTATCAGTTTCCTCCAAGGCCGCCTGTGAATCCGGTCCCACCGCAGGAATTTCTCCCATACTGAATGCTTCTGCTATAAATATTCTGAGACATCTTGGCCATCCCTCCAACCATCAACCGCCAATTTAATCCGTAGACCTGATCTGGGGTACAACAACAGATGGATATTCAGGTCTACCGCTCTTCACTTCAGCCCCGGACAGTTCTTCCACTGGACACCCAAAATTTACATGGATTCCCAGTCTAGCATGCAGCGCATGTTGTTCAACACGAGTAAGGCTAGAGTGCTCGCGAGTTCCGCTTCTATTTGTTTCCGTTCTGCGTGCAGAATATACGGATTGAGCAGCTTCTAGCCACCCCAAGTCCGTTCTTGTACCTCGCAACCCTTTTGCTTGCAACCGTCTACTGCGCTATGCCCATATGTATTGTTTCTTTACTCTCGGCGAATCTTGTAATACCTCCCGTCAACTCCGTCGACTCTTGTGCGGATTTCTGTCCCGCTCCTTATCTTCTGCGGGATACCAGCACACGATAATGCTCAGGTGTGATTCATCCTTTTACCAAATGATCTTTGCTTCCCAGACTGCGCAGCCTCGCAGCCGTACTGTCGTTTAAAAATCTGCGTTATTTAATCCTAAATTTTCGCTGAAGACTGGAATGTTTCTTCAGCCTATTAGTGTGCGTTTCACCCTGTTTCACCGGTTTGTACGTGGTTTCCATATATTATCCGATATGCGGATACTATTCTTTGCCCTCTTCGGCATTTGGTTTCTCTAATTTGCACGCCGCGACTGGCGCTCAAGATCCTTTCCCAACATCGGACTATTCATACGATTCCCTCGCAACATTCGTCTCGTCACTCCTTCATCCCACGGCGTATGTGAAAACGCATGAATCACGGACTTTTTGTGTGCGCGTTTCAGAGGCAAGCGTGCGGAAACGCTCGTTGTCGACTATTTGTCGCTGATCTTTTGACTCCAACTCTCGTAAATCAGTGTTTCTCTCTTCAGTTCAAACTATTTCCTCATTTGGTTTCCTAGCTGGAAGACAAGAATTCTGTCAGTGGGCTTCTCTGAGGAAGTAACACAACATGGGAGAAGGCCCGGATCTGTCGATTCTTTCGATGAAGCTGAAGAAGAAGCTGACGCTGCTTCCGCGTCTTCCAACGGCCTCACACGATACGCACCCATCCTTTTTTTTTGCCTGCTCTGCGTCCCGCCACACCATTCACCTTTATTAGTCGCAAACGTATGACACTGGTCTTTACCCTGCCCCGTCCCCAAAACATCCCAAATTCATATCAGCCAACGACAGCGGCGTATCGACGTGATGCTTCTTCTGGGATGCGACCCGATCTTATCTGTGCCCTGAATTCAAGCAAGGAAATAAAGAAAACATGTCGCCTGTCTACGATGTATATACTTGCAGCCCGTGACTTGGTAAGTGACACTACACAACAACTTGTCAGGTTCAAATCTGAGGATAACGTTCTGACGTTTGCTTTCTAGCATCGACCTTAATGAATACACTTGATTAATTTCCATTCAATGCAGATCTTCGTCTGCGATCAGAAAGAAGAGAAAGAAGAGGAAGGAAGGAAGCCTTGCCTTTCATGACGTGTTGACAACCCACGATGTCAAGTTGAGGTCTAGTTGAGGTGTACTAGGTACTCCCTGTTCAACTCAACAAACAGCTCTGAGTCAAATAATGTCTCACGATTTATCAATTGGCTCACTATTATCGACCTAGAATGCCCTGGCGCATCACGGCTCGTTTTGCGACATTCAAAGGTACCTGAGCTTCGTTGAATCAGAACTGTCGTGTTTCTAATCCTTGGCGGATTCAAAATTCAAGGCACAGTAGCCGAAGACTACTATCCTGTCGTGGCCAAGTCTACTGTACGAATCTGCTGCTTGGTCCTTTCAATCAATCAAGTTCGCCAGGCGACTGTGATCGCAATAGACAAATCTATTCTGTGGAATGCGCATGGCTCGCCGAATGGACCCACAAGAAACCGATCCCTACTTACGACCACAATTCAAGCTGCGAAATCGAGGCTCACCAGATGATTTATCATCTTTGCGTGCTGGCCGGAGAGTCGATTTTCGGGGCTTTCCCGAGATCCCCCGCACGGAATAAAGTCTCTGAAACCTGAACGCGGGCATCAGCGCTACATTGAAAGCCGTTAAATACTCTCTTTTAGATGCATACAGTGTAGGACTATCTATGACAACACCCGACAGACGTCCCCGCCCCCATTCAACCATTCGCTACTTTGGAGTTGAACTACAGCCGGTCCCGCCCTTGCATGTGCCTCTCGTTCAAAACTGAAAGACCATTGCTTCCGTGAAAAGAATACACCTTGATTTGCATTCAATCGTCCTTGTCCTCTGAACGGAAATGGAATGTCATATTGTGAATTAATCCACATCTTGGCCCGTACAGTATTCAAACAAGTCACCCGCTCCGTCCCCGTAGGAGAATCTCACTGGAAAGCGCCGATATCTAACTCCTCCCCAGCGCTAGTGCGAAAATTTTCGAGCTACTTGCCTGCATCACGGACAAGGCACTTGACATCATGACAACTGTGTATGTACAGTACAGCCTGAGTGCGGGGTGGTAAAAAAGGGTTTAATAGAGTTACAGTTGCGAAAGCTTACCTACTGCGGATGGGTTTTTCGAGTCGCGTGCCTCTATTTTTTTTCTTGCTTACCGCATTCTCGCGTCCGCCGAGACCGATGCTTACATATGTCGAGACATGAACAAGCATTGAGCGACGGATTATGTTATGGCGAAATTGGGATTAGGTACATACGTGTCCTTGGAGAGTCCCGCGGGAAGTGAAACTAGCTGAATCGAGCAAGTAGAGACCCGTTGTGAGAGTTATATAATATTTCAGTTATAGTTGTTACATTTGACGGGAGCACGGACGAGGATTGGGGGAAGCGAGTTGGCAGTGTCTGGTGCCGAACGTACAAGTACAAGTACAGTGAGACAAGATTGATTGTGCATTAGATTGTGTGATGCGGTGTGTGTGTAGACATGATGCAAATGCGGATGCATAGGATGGATGGAGTGAGAATCCGATGATAGCGTGGGTTGAGAGTACGATAGCAATAGATAAACAGAAGGAAAGGATCGGAGAGCAGTTTCGATGGAGAGCAGCAGGATACATGCGAGCAGGAGAAAGCAGGGTGAGGATACAGAGAACGAACTCTCGTCTGCCATCGAGGCCCGAGAGGTCGTCCTGCATGGCTAGATGACGGAGTATGTTGGTTGAAGGAGGTCTTGGCGTTGGAGCTGGAGTCGAACGTAGTTGTATACTTACTTGGGCCACGGGGGCACGGGGGATTCGGAAGAGAGGCCACTCTTCCGGCGAGCGCGGTGCTTTTGCTTGCGAGGTGAACGTTGGAGGTGGTCGATGTAGACGTCATCGTACGTCCGGAAGACGCACTCGCCCGTCGTAGCGTCGTGGTCGCTCAGCATGGCCCACACACAGTGCCAGCCGCTTTCGGTGGGGCCGGGTTCTCCGGCGGGTCTCCCGAACTTGAACGCAATGCCCAGATGATTCTGGTCCCACTGGTCGTTTGTTGGGCGAGCAAATGCTTTATCCAACAGCGTTATGAGGGCGCAGTCGGTGACAATCAAGTCGACTGCGCCGTCTGTGGCAAATAAATCCGAGAGGGATGAATCCATCTCGAGGGCTTTCGGGAGGCCCGGATGTATCGGGTCATAGCCGTCAACTCTTATCTGCACGTTCGTGCCGTCTTCGAAGCCGAGAGAAATCGCAGGATGTGCGGAGGAGCGTCGGACGGACTTGAGCACTTTTCCAACAAGGTCCGCAGGGTTTATTCTGAAAAGCCGGAAATAAGCAAGCAAGAACAGAGTTTATCTGTAGAGCCGGTACCCCAGATGGTCCAGTCGGAGAGGAGGGGGTCGCGGGCGTGAGCCCGCCATCCTCGTCAAACGAACGAGGTGATGATGAAAGGTCAAAGCACGAGGCGGGTCATGCGTCACGCGTTACGGACGGTTGTTGTCCCTCATTTGCTTCGCGCTCAATTGACGCAGATTGACTAGATTGACGCTCTCATGTCATGGGGAACGTCGCCGGCGTTGAGCGCGAAGAAAGTGTATATCATTGCTCATTTTTTGGTGGTCAGAGACGTGTTCGAGTCGTCAGACAGACGACGGCGAAGGTTACCGCCAAGGGCTGAGTGCAGCTAAGTGGGTGAGATGAAAAATGGGCAATGGATGGGTGCTAGGGAATACGTGTGATGACAGTGAAACGGGAGTTACATGGCGATGGATAGAGTCCGATAGACGCTGGTGGATTGTACGTGGTACTTAGACCGAACAGATATCACAAAATTATAAAACCAAATTCACTCAGTTACCGTCTCCGGACTCCCACGTCCTTTGCGACTTTTCGTCTACCACCTCCTCCACCTCCTCCCTTCCACTCTCGACGCTGCCGCCGCCGTCGAGCTCGAGGGTCTCGTCGTTGCCTCCATCGTCGTCGCCATCGTCTAGATCATCCTCCGTATCCATCTCCGAAGACACCGAGAGCACCGAGAGAGAGGAATTCCGCCAAAATGCAAGCTGCGCCACGTCCTGTGGGCCCCCGAGCCATCTCATCGTCTTCCTCGCTGGCTACGACTACTCCCCTCAATATTCGCAAACAGCCGCGCCCATCTCTCGGCCTCCCACTCCCATCTCCCCCTTCTAGATCTCCTTCACCCGGTTTGAAACTCTCCATCCCCGGCGCTTCCTCTCGGTCCACCACCCCCAAGCCCAAAATATCCCTCGCGATCCCGGCTGCTGCTAGTTCCAGCGAAGGCGGATACTATGGCGGCCCAACACACTCCGACGTCAAACTACAGACTCCAGACAACGGCATCGAAGAGCTCACCATTCGCCCCGATGCCGCTGTCATACCCCAATCTAAAGAGCCTTTTCCGAACATCCGCGAATTCCTTACCACAATGCCGCAACGTCCGTCATCCTCGAGATCCGCTCCCTCCAGCGACGTCGAGGAAGACGGCGAACGCCTCCCCATCGGAACCGTTTCCCCGAATGCCACATGGAGTGACGCAGACTTGGAGGTGGTCTCCCGTCTCGGTGAGGGCGCCGGCGGCGCCGTTCACAAGGTCAAGGATAAACGTACGGGCAAGATCATGGCCAGGAAAACCATCACCACGCACGAAGCGCCCATGAAACAGCTCCTTCGCGAGCTATCCATCATCTCTTCCACAGAGCACATTAATATCATTCTATTCTACGGCGCATACATGTCTCCGTCCTCAAGCGAGGTCAAGATTCTCATGGAGTTCAGTGAAGGTGGGAGCCTGGAAGCCATTGGCAAGCGGATCAAGGAGCGTAATGCCATCGTTGGAGAGAAAATTGCTGGGCGGCTAGCGGAAGGCGTACGTCTGCCTGTGTCTCTTCACGGCGGTTAATTAACTTTGTCCCATAGATTCTTCAAGGTCTGGCTTATCTTCATTCGAAGAAAACCATCCATCGCGACATCAAACCCTCCAATGTTCTGTTGAACAGGGAGGGTGTCGTCAAGCTCTGCGATTTCGGCGTCTCGGGCCTGCTGATCGGGTCTGAGGCAGGCACCTTCACGGGCACAAGCTTTTATATGGCTGCAAGTGTCTCGCTTCGCCCTGCTCATGACTATGCTGACGTTGCTGCTCGCATAGCCGGAGAGGATTGTTGGCCAAAAATACACGATTCGATCTGACGTCTGGTCAACAGGCATATCCCTGTTGGAACTTGTCCAGAACCGTTTCCCCTTCCCTAATGATTTGCCTGCCATCGAACTGATGATGTACATCACAGCGGGCGAGGTACGTATCCCTTTCCCACTACCTATAAATGCATCTCATCTTTCCTCGTAGCCTCCGCGGCTGGAAGACGAGCCTGGGCTGGAATGGTCCGACGACATGAAGGATTTTATCAAGCAGACGTGCGTTGGCTGCTGCTTCGTTTTGCCTCCCCTCTACTATATTTACTGAATGCGTTCCAGGTTGACGGTTGATGCCCAGACACGGCCGACGCCCAAGGACATGCTGGCACACCCATGGGTGGTCGACGCCATGAAGCAAGAAGTTCATATGGCGAGATGGATCCGACAGGTCTGGGGCTGGCCGAAAGCCAGCCGGAAATCCAGAGATGACAAGTGAGTCGTGTGTCCATCCGGCTTCTCTTCAAAAAATACTTAATTCCCCCCGCCCCCGTAGCTCCCACTCGGATCGTCCGCCCTCCTCTTCAGGACCCCGTGCAGATTCCTCACATTCCGCGGCGACAGACTCGCCGCCCCAAACGTAAGATAGCGGAAGAAGAAATCAAATCTGTGTGTTTTCTTTCCATCTTTTGTGGCTTTTGATTTGTATTTCGACAACCCACGCTTTCGTTCCGTCATTTCCGTTCTGCGTCATTCCCCCCCTTGCAAGGAGCTGAGACTACACATGCATCATATACACATCCTACACCTACACACTCTACCCATCCACACTTTCACACAAACGGTTCACTTTTGTTTCCGTTGTACGGACTGCACACCACTATTTCCACTATCCTCTGCGCTGTTGTTAAACTCTCATCGTGTCGTACTTCTACCTGCTACTCAACCAGTAATGCATGCATACCAAGCTGATTCGTTTTTTTTGTTGAGCTCTCAACTCCATGAGTTGTATATTGCACCGACTGTCGGACGTTTCGGACTGCCGTGGTTTGGCCCGATATTGACTTTTCGGGATATGAACATCATTCACACAACGTTAGACAACGTTCCTGCGGGCGTGGCCATCATGACGATTCAGACCATTCGAATTCGAAGACCTGCGGTTTGATAGCTTGGTGACTGCGACGCACACTGACAGGCATGTTTGATTTTTCTGCTGTAATTTTAAATAGAAATGTTTTGAAAAAGTTGAGGAATAACATAACGTGCGACGCCGCGCGTCCACGCTGAGGGAAGGGTGTCGGACTCGTGTGCGACGTCTTCTGCAATATGAACGAATTGTGCTTGATGTTTAGACGTCTATGGCTACGTACTAGGCGGATCCTGGGAAGGCACCGCGCCACCCGCGAAGGTGTGTTTAAAAGTAGAGCGCCTTCACCGCCACCGCCGCAAGATCTGCGTTCGGTTAGCGTGGCAAGCGCAAGCGGCGCTCGATCACAAATTTCAACCGCTGTATCCGGAACCGGTGGGGAGGGATTTGAAATCCAAAATTGCCTCCGTCACCGTGAGGGGTAACGGGACTCGCAGGACTCCGGTCCGAGACGAGAAGATTCTGCTGCCGACGCGTAGACGCGTACTTATTAGATCTACGCGTCTCGCGTAGGTTGGCGGCGTTTGTGGATCCACTTTGTTGTTGTTCATATCACAGTCACAAGTAAGGGTCTGCACAGAATAACTCTTTGCCACGACTTTAACCACGGGTGTCGCGGACGCTATCTCAACGTCACTGAGGTCGGCGCATCATCGGGTGGGTGAAACCACGTACGAAGCAGATAAAAAGGTGCGTTTCCGAGGAGAAATTGGGAGAGGAAACCAACGTACAACTTCACCCAAGTGGGGACCGGTGCTCCGAAGCAATATCTCCTTTGCGTCGGCTAAGAATGCACAATCTGCCATTCGGTTCTCATGGCTGTCTGTTTCCATACATACCCATGTCACGGAACGCTTTGTGTGTGCCAGAGAACTATGTAATCTTGAAGAATCCAACAATTCCGTTGAAACCGATCCGCTCTTGTCCACTCTTGTCCATGCGCAGAAGTGTTTGCATCCTAAAGCTGGACGTCGAGTTGACAGACGCCGAAAGAGAGACAAAAACAGCGAGCACAAGGGGTTGGTGGACAGAAAACGATTTGTGACGACTGAAGGGACATCGGGAGAAGAAAAAATCGTCCGTGAAGCACAACAGCGGGCGCCGCGCACGAGGATCTCTGCAGACTCGAGAGGGTGCTTTTTTGCTATTTCCTCGGAATTCTTCCGCGTTGTCAACTCCGCCGGCGGGGGTGCATTGTGGCCTTGCATGATGTGCCTGTTTGTTTTGTTACCCAATTTTGCAGGGTTCAAAACAATAACTTGAAGAGAAGAGGGAGAGCGGACCGAGAGGAGAGGCGTGTTTTAGATATCTTTGTCGAACCAGTCAGTCGTAGTTGTTTTGTGGGTGTGGGAAGAAGAGACATATGGGTCCTGGAGTGAACGAGGCTTGACGTGGTAAGAGTACCTGGAATACTTGCCAAGGCTTTTGGTTGGGCGCGAAGGACAAAAACGACGGTCAAATCTGTCCGTTTCAGCCTGTTTTTCATTTCTTTGTGAGATGTTGAAATGAGCTTCGAAGTGGGCGTGCAGAGTGTGCAGAAAGGTGTGTTTCACAGTGAATTCGAACAAGACATCAGCATGCCCGATGGCGCATCATTTTCGTTCTAGAAGTCTGTTCATCACCCCGACAATGATGGCTTCGAATTTTTGACCCAATCAGGAAGGAGGGTCGATCTCTTCAACTCCTTGCAGCCCGACCCTCCAATTATCCTTTGAGCTGGTCCGAAGCTCGTACGCGAGCAGACCGCTTGTGTTGAGATAAATCTTTTGTGTCCGGCTTCAACGTTTCTTTCTTTCTTTGTCTTATAGGCGTACCTGTGGTGAGCGCGAGGATCCCACAAAGCCCCGACCCTAGATCCATCTGATATTCGTGACTCGTGCGAATCGTGGTCCGATTACGACCAAACCAACACACATATCAATCGGCTTTATATTTCCTAACCAAACCATTTATAACCCAACCCATGTCCACCACTGAATTTCCTCCTCCTCCTCCACGTTACCCGCCTGTCCAAATGGCCGACAGCATCGCGTAGTACGCGCTAATTCTTTCTTCCTTGCCATCCGCTCGTTGCTTATTCCTCACCAGCCACAGCCCGTCCGCCAGTTATATCCCCCACCAAACTTCTTATTATCCATCTCCTCCGTTGCACCATGGCGGCCATACCCATGAAGTCTCTCCCCAGCCGAGGCAGGACACTGCTCCGCGCAAGCGTCCAAAATACACCCGCAGCAAGACAGGCTGTCTCACTTGTCGCGTAAAGAAAATAAAGGTCGGCCCGGCATTCGCTTATCGTATTTTTGTGGCGCGCCTAACCGCTACTCAATAGTGCGACGAGGCGAAACCGAGTTGTATGCGGTGCGCCCATGGTCAGCGCGACGTACGTTCTGTTCCTCTATTTTTTTCTTGTATGAGCGCTTGCTGATGCAACTTGTGGGCGCCATAACTAGTGTACATGGCCTGAAGGTGTACCGGCTCGTAAGAGAGCGTCGTCTGTGAAAGAATCCCCAGACGGCAACGGCCGACCCTCAACTTCCTCATCGACCGCCTCACCGGGAACCTCGTCGCCTTCGTCCACTCGCGGACACTCCCCGTCGCAGCGGAGTCCTGTCGATGTAGCTCCTCGCGATCTGAATCTTCCGCCATTGCTATCGTCCCGTCGCCAGTAAGCCCCCCGCCTAATTTCTCTCTTCCATGCTCATTTTCGCGCAGGGACAGTAGCTACTTGCCTCGTATGCATCACCCCGCAGAACTTGACCCTCCTCGTCGAGAATAGTGAGTCGTATCCTTCCATCGTTTTTCTCTTACTCAATATTCCCAGTTCTCGAGACCGTGGCCGTTATTCTCCCCCCGAACCTTCCGATATTGCTCTCGTCTCTGACATGTCGCCGTACCCCCCGCAATCTCGTTACGAAACTTATACCACCAACGGGCACATCGCACAAAATGTACCCTCCTCCCGTCATCTAGCGGCTTCCAGCGTCCGCACCACCATGAACCACCCGGGTATGCAACATCAGCAGTGGAGCCCTCCGCCGATCATGTCTCCAAATCCACCACCGGGCTACGTACGTGACTTTTGCTCGCATCTTTTATATTCTTTTCCGGATCTCATGATCACTCTAGTACCACCACCAGGAGCGTCAGCTTGTACACTCCGGTGACCAGATGCCCCGCTACCACTGAGCATAACGTTCTTTCGGTCTCAACTCTGTCAGTTTAAACCCTCGACCAACAAAAAGCACGCCAATTAATGGCTGCTCGTAATGAATGCACCTAATGACCAACCATATTCCCCATCGTCTGTCTCTGCAAGCTTTCTCTTCACTGTCAATGCATTAACTACATACCAAATACCACCTTTTCAATGGATTATTACCCCGCTTTCGCATGTACCATACCATACCACCACGGACCAGTGTTGCAATCGTCCAATAACATTCGTTCTTGAAACATTTACTTGCATATGGCCTCCGCACCTTTGAAATCTATGACCGCGAATTTCGCGGGATCCGCACCAAAAAATATTTGACTTCGGAGACAAAAAGGTGCTCCTATCACCCGAACACGCGATCTTCGCGCTTCTTTTCTGACGAAGGTGTTACGGCATCCATGATCCCTCCTTCCGTTTCGGAACGGCTTCCAAAGTCCCTTCACAGTCGCAAGGCTTCGTTTTTCGGGCAGCATTTACCCGTCTTAGGTTGAGGGTGCTTAGGTTACCGTCGGCAAATGCCTGCAGGTACTCGAAAGGTTCGTTCAGCTTTCTACAAACGGAATAGCGGGCGGGCCTCGTGCGGACATTCGCTCCGAGAGCCGGGTGTTGCCTGGTCTTAGTGCAAGGCATCGTGCCCCACTTGACTGAGGGGTGGAATTGGGACCTGGGTTAAACCTAAGGCTGGGTCTAGCCAAGGATTGAACCACCTGATGTCATACAATCCCTGAATCGCGCCCATGCGCCAAAACTTAGCCACAATCGCAATCGCAATAGTTTGCCAACATGACAAGAGGGCAAGACGCCAAAGATGATTACACAGTTTACATTTAAATTGCTGCGAATCCCATGCGCTGATTGCCCACATCCCATACACTAAAAGGAAACATCGGTGAATAAGGAAAGTACAGAGAGGGGTAGCGTAGAACGAACCTATAATAGTGTTTCAGCACGCTGTAGATTCAGGTCAGTGAGTGTATACGAATGATGCATCTGTTGTTTTACCTTCCACCGACCAAACTTAGCCCATCGAACGCATTGATGAGGGTTTGGCAACTGTAAACCGTATTTAGCAATGATAAACTTTCGCGGTGTTGAGAAGGCTCACATGGTGGGGTCGTCCGAAAACGGACCGACATTGAGCTCGCTGGAAGGTATCGTGAGATTGAAGGGTTGGCCACTCTGCGAAGTAAAAGCGATGTCGATCACGGCCGGTAGGGTGTCGATTAAGTTGCAGGCAATTCCATATGCGCCAGGCTCTGACGCGTGAGGTTTGATGTTCGAGGAGATGAGTGCGTACATCGCGTTCCTGGGAAAAACATACATATCAGGCTCGCGTCTCGTACGTGGAAACAGTCAACTCACGCTGTGGCGGTAGGGAAAAGTCTGTTGATGGACGGGTTAACTTAATCAACTCGGGAGTGGGAGCACCGCGAAAGCGTACATATTACTGGTTCCCGAATCGAAGATGATGTTTCGTGAGGCTTTCAAAACGGAAGTTGATTTTCCGTTCACAAATAGTCCGGGCGAAGTGAGACTACGTGGTGCAGTTGTGAACCACAGTGGAACATCAAGAAGAACGATAACGTACGTCCAAGTCGATGATCCTCGGGACGATTGAGACGCAAACGTCAGGCTACCATTGAACTTGGTGTTGTCGATACCGCCAACCGTCAGTTCAGCATTTCCGACAGCTTTGGGGGTCAAGTAAAGACTGAAGAGGGCTATTACAACCACGGGATTTAACAGTGGGTAAGTTATGGGGTATAAAAAGCTGACATGGAAGACCCTGGTTGACCAGGCTTGCAAAGAGGCCCTGAGCACGAGCACCCATTCCTATTGAAGATAGAAAGTGAGAACATGAGGTGATGTATTGAGATTTAATCACACCTTGAATCCCACTGAAGGGATCGATACCGAACTTGGCAGTCTGGTCGGTGATCAGGAAGAGACTCGTAGCCGGGGCTGAAAGGTTTCCGATGGCAACAGTATCCCTCCCCGAGCGCAGGGTAAGGCTACAGAAGATTGGAGAAGGTCAGTCAGAGCAGAAGAGGGTCAATATCATCTGAAACGGACCGGTAATTTGCTCCAACGCTAAAAGCACCATTTAGCCTCCATGGTCATGCCACAAGTACAGGAAACTCACACGGGATCAACACCGACACCTATGACAATTTATCCGACGTGAGACTGACGAAGTTGAAATAATCGCAATACGCGACTGACCAGTCGAAAATGTTATGGAACTGGTGCTACCACCGTCGACAAATGTTGAACTCTTGGAGGGATCGAATTTGACCTGAGGATTGCACGGTGCCCCGCAGAGGGTGGAAGCGAACTCCAGTGTACTTGGGAGGAATTAGAATATACAGTATGGGGTAGGGAGATTGACAAGCTAACCTGCTTCCAGTGTCAAACACAACCGATATATCTTGGGGTGGAGTTCCGATGGAGAGATTTCCGAACCACCTAGTCCCTTGTAAGTGGCAAATTCGTAATAAAAACGAAACAGTCTGGCTGACTGTAGGTCGGTTCCCAAGAAGAAATCTGCGAGAGGAATAGTGACAGGATTCAAGGCCCGGCGCCGCAAAGTGGCTTCTACAGGAGCGACCCGAGATTGAAGATGTATCTTTTGCGGTACGCCTTGCGCCACTGCGAATGTTTGCACAGATACCAGTAGCAGGCAGAGACTCAGTAAGCGCTGGAAGCAGAACATCTTAGACGGGGGGACCAGTTGGAGGTATCGCGAGCGAAATGCTAGAAGGACTCTTATAAAGCGGGAGGGCCAAAGATCACCGGTTCATCCGCACGCAGACATATGGATAGTTTTCACGAGAAGCAGAGGCGGCAGGGCGACGGCCATGCACTTGGAGACGGCAACCACATGGAGAGATACGAAAATAAAGACATTGCAAGGGATTGAGGCTGTTGGCTCCCAAGGTTTGCGACTTCGAGGGTGATCCGCACGCGGGGCCACATATCCAGGCGGAGAAAGACCGATTCGATGGATGGAAGAGGAAGCAGAATCAGAAACGTGACAAAGTTGGACCAAACAAAGGTTCTACTTGTACCACGACTTAGCTACTTATATACTCTCTATCGACGACTCAGACAACGAAGGTGCGAGCGGTATCGCTGCTGCCTTGGCTTCAAAGAACACCCCATGGTGCTGCGCAACTATATCGAACCCGCTCCCCACACTCGACATGCTCCCGCGTTCACAAGGCGAAACCATTTCCACTCCAATCTTGCTCTCAGGATCGTTTAACCCACTCGAGAGAGACGAACCATCTCGTGAAACGAACGAGTCGCTGTACTGGGATTCGGAATCCGCCATACTCATTACGTCCGAGTGCGCCGACTCGCTTTGAGTGCTTGTTGATCCCCCGTCGACTTCCGCTTCCTGCTCGAAGTCCTGCGTTGCCGCTTTCTGTGTTGCATTTGCCTCTGGTGCTTCCACCTCCGCCTCCTCGATGATCGCGTCCTCGTAACCCCCCAATCCCACATTGATAGCCTGTTCCGTGGATGGGTCCCATAAGCACAAATCTGCTGCGTCCTCGATTCTAGCCCCAGGACTGGCTTCATCTCCATCATTGAGTCCCTCGATCATCTCCTGTATCGACTCGGAGATCCCGCTTGACCTCTTGCTCGAACTCCCACTAGAGCTCGAGCTGGTGTCGATCCATTGTGCTGCTCCCCTGCGACTTAATTTCTTCGCTCGCAGCTTCTTAAGGGCCTTCCGCCGCCTCTCCATCCATTTTGACTCGTGTTCCGTCGACATTCCCAAGAAAGTGCTTCCTGTCGTGCTCAAGGCGTGATGCAGAGGACTGTACATGTCCACTCCAGCTTCCCTGACGACTTGCAAAATCGGTATGTGGTTGCGAGTGTATTTCATTCGATGCACCCATGTACATGTCATACTGAAGTCGGATGAGGCGTCAGCGAGTAATTTGAATGGACAGGAATACGCACCCAGGTCCGAGAACAAATTCGCCACCCAATTGAGAAATCTTGCCCCCTTCCTTCCATACAGGCATGCCGACCTTGACCGCGTTTACGACAACCATACCAAGCCCACTCATCAACCCATGTCGGACGTAGTTCCCCTTGGGGCCTGGTTTCAGCGTTTTTAGCGTCATCCCAAGCGCATTGTACACCTTGTGGGTCGGGTCCGTGAACACAGCGAATGGTGAGCGGAATATTTCTGACATCGAATCCCTTTAGCTCCAGTCTTCCGCAAAATAACCGAGAACTCACGACGGTAAGATTTAATCATTTCGTATGAACCGTTGCTGATGATAACTAGTTCGACACCTGCGCTTTGGAGCACCTCGGCCGAGACATTTCGGGAAATCGAGAACATGTAGTCTTGACAGAGAGGACACCTGCAATAGCATTCAATTTCTGAAATCGCATGAAATATCGCCAGACTCACCAGAAGTGCCGAATGAAGCAAACGATAGTTTTCTGCTGCTCGAATACACTACCAAATGACACTCGCACGCCACTTTCCGAGATGACGGGTAATTCTGCAGCTGTTTCCAACTGTCGTCGCGTCGGCAATCTGTCCTCGTCGAATTCATCGTACTCTGGCGGATCACCGAAATCGAAGTGTGGTTCTCGTGGTACTGTGCCATCTGTTACGACTGGCATTGCAGGTACCTTGCCTTTCGCATCAGTGGTGCTCTCAACTTTTGATTCTGATGGTGGAGGAGAGGCGCGAGTCTCGGGCTCGGGGCTTCCAAGCACTGCCAGCGGCCTGGACTCATTCGGGGGCGGTGACGGCGGGTCTACATGCTGAATATATGAGTTCAGCGAGCGCAGTTCTGATTGGGGTGCGTCAGGCGGCGGTAAGGAAGGAGTCGCAGAGGCGACTTCGGATGTGTTATGTGTGTTGAACGCTTGGAGAGGTGGCAGAGTTGGTACAGGGGGGGCTACTTCGGGTGGTCGGGGAAATGCAGAGAGCGTAAATGTGGACGCGTTCGTGGAGACCATCGAAACGGCGGAAAACTTCCTTCCAGCATATGTTACCGGGGCTGATATGGCAGCAACGGAACGTCGACCCAAGGCACTTGTCTTCTGCATAAATCCCATAGCCGACTTCCTCAACGAGTCAGGCCTCTTCAGCTTGCGCAGCTCCGAGGCCACGTCGGGACGATTCTCAGTCTCGTTCTCTCCTTCATCTGCGGCGACGGTCTCGCGCTCTCTGTCCACGACAACCTCGCTGCGGGAGATGCTGATCGGCTCCGAAGCCTCCAGCACGGCGCGTGCGATTGCTGGGCCAGGAAAACTGACAGACCGACACGAGAGGGCCGCAGGCCGAATTTCCGCCAACAGAATGTCATCCACAATGGGCGGCGGAACGCGGACGAGATTGAACTTCTTGGCGGGAAGGGTGTGTGCCCGCCCCCGCAGGCGAGGGCGACGCTGAGACTTCTCCTCAGAGTCTGAATCAGTTGTGGTCAGAGTGTGATAAATGTCGGGCATGTCGTCGGAGGGGTGAGAAGAATGTAAGCTTATGCGAATTGCAGGTGAGTCTTTCTCGCCGTCTGCGATGCCATTGCTGGACTGCCAGATCGAGTCCTCGTGCGCCGCATATGCAGGAGCTGATGGCGGTAGTTTTCGTTTTATTAAGCTGGCACGACGGAACGAGGCTTCCGAGAACCGCGGCCGGAGTGGTTTCATTTCAGGGGGCGAGGGATAGGCAGCGAGGCAAGGGTCGGAGGCCGAGTTCATGGTGGAGTTGAATGGGCTAGGGGGCGATGGGGTGGGGTAGAGTATATAAAGGTTTCAAAGCTCTGAGCGGCCGTCCTGCCCGAACAGAAATGACTGTCTTGCATTATGAGCCTACCAGTGTTTCGTTTATCAGACAACATGGTCTCGGAAAGAAAACGATTTCTTGAATTCCCTAATTTGGTCAATCAATCTATCAGCTCCATTTTAGGACTTGAACTCAACACTCATCTATGGGTGAGCGCTCTCATTCCAGAACTCACAAAGCGGCCGCAGTGACACTCTACGCAGCTACCCCGGAACAGCTCACCATCTCGCCACCACACCCGCCCACTGAGCGCGCTATAGCAGCGTTTGAACAGGTAGAAGCCCAAATCAAACATGAAATCACCAAGTCGCGCCATGACTGGGACAAGCATGAACCCAAGATGTGGTCGCACGCTAGCCAGACTTCCGACCATAATCTAGTCAACTTCACTATCAAGGTGAGAGTCGTTCTGTGCATAGCTGGCCCCAAGTACTTGGCACCGCCGCTCACCTGTCATCGCTGCCAAGGACGACCTCGTCACCATACGCTCGTACGGTCTATCTACTAGCTCTCCTGACTCTCCCTTGTTCACTGTTGCTGGCTAGCGCTGAGACCTCGTATGGCCCTATGCTATTTGGAAAGATTAGAATCAGAGCCATTAAACTCGACTCCGCTGGCGAACTCGTGGCGGGGGAACCGCAGGTAGATTCCCATGGGCATATCACAGTCGAGACGAAACATGGAAAAATCGACGATGATCAATACGGCTTCATCTTCGTCAGGTATTCCTCTCATTGATCGAACAATCGAGTTATATCTGACGCTTGTACGTAGAATCCATGACCCTCCAGGCGAGGTGAGCACTTTGACCTGTTTCACCGTATACATCGCTTACCACCATTAAATCCAGGGGACCGAGAACGTCAAGTTCCACTCTCTTTTCACCGACGAGGGAAAGGACGAGGAAGGCCACAACAATGGATTCTATCGTGCCATCCAGACGAACTCGAAGCCGTTAGAGTTCTTCAATGAGTGATAAACAAGTGAAGTCGAATTTAAAGAAGTTGTACTTATCTATCTGTGCTACATCTGCTTTGCGGAAATAAACTGTGTTACCATCTTTTGTGTGTCGTTCGCAATAAGTGAATCCACAATGGCGGGATTCCCTTCTTTTTGGTCTGTTACGCCATTCTCTTCGTAATTTTTTAGTCCCAATCCAACTCGAGTTGAATCATTCACCGACTTGAAGCTCAATCCGTCCAATATGAGCAGAGCCCCGGCCAGGAGATCTATTGTTTGGGGGTATACAAATGAACAACGAGAACCCACTACACAAGTACAAAACCCGCCGCAGAAAAGGCAGAAGAGACATATACAGGAGGAGGGGGGGGCATGTCAATGGCATAATCGCAGCAGAGCAGGATCCGGAGGGGGCATAAGTAGGAAGCGACAGGAAGGAAGGGGGGGTACGCGAGCGTGTTGTTCTTTGTATTGGTTTTATCGTCGTATATTGAAATGAAAGAAAAAAAAAGGAAACAAGAGATATTGATACGTAGTGAGAGTAAAAGGAAAGGAAAAAAAGAGACGATAGGAGGGTAGTACAGTAGGTAGTAAATATAAAGAGAACGTCTGCCAGTCAATGGATATGACTATGATAAAGGTGATGAGGATTGGATATCGCAGGGGCAGCGAGGAAACCCTTGAGGGATTCCTCTGTAGCGTATGCCACACCATGCAGCGCACCGTCGGTACCGACCGAAACGCCCGAGAATGACGGCATCCCCGAAATCTTCGCACGCACTGCCCCGGCACCGACTCCCCACTCATGAGGCGCGGAAGCGCAGTCGTTTGACCACGTAGTGCCTTTGAGTGCTCCCAGTCCCGGGAGCTCCATGAATGATGCCGAAGTCGGGTACGCGCAACCGCGTTCCGCTCCGTAAGCAGCTTCGAACGCGACACCAGGCAGAGTGGGAGGAGAGTGCGGCGCACTCCAGTGGGATGGGCCATCGTTTCCACCTGAGACCACGACGACGTCGTGGGAGTACGGTGCCATGTTGTCGTCCATGAAGGTCGACATCTGGATGGTGCGGTCGCCGGAAGAGGATTCCGTGGACGAGGGGGAGTAACTGAGACTGGGGGTTGGGGGGATGGGGCTGGGATATTGCTGGCTAGAATACGTCGAACTCGGAGAGCACGGCGACACGGCCTGCGAACAAAACGCTCATTAGTGCAAGCATAATGGAAAGCATATGTACTGACCACACTGAACTCGGGCGAACCCATGTCTTGATCTTGTTGAGCAATGTTTGAGAATGACAACCGGTGCTGTTCGGCAATCCAAGTCGACTCGTAGTGAGGGGTGGGGGAGGGACCACTCAAGCGGTCCTTCTCTGCAAAAGCATCGGCGGGCAGCGTCGAGCTTCTTCGCAATCCGCGCGTCAACGAGGGTCTCGTAGAAACGGGGGAGCTGGCGGCGGCCAACATAACGGTCTTGCTCTCCTTCTTGTCGTTGCGTACCAAGAAAGCGCCCTTGCTGTCGGTGAGAGTCGCTTCGCTGCGACAGCGAACCACAGGTCTGCCGGTCGCAACGGACGCAGGAGTAGGCGTAGGGGAAGACGCTGCACTGGACGAAGAGGTCGCGGGCGTTTTGCCGACCCAGAGACGCCAATCGAGGGCATCACCGAGGGCACGCTCACAGCGACCAATCTCTCTGGCCGGTAGACCAGAAAGTTTTGCCCAGGCGCGGTTCGAATAACACTTGTCCTGTGTGAACTTGGACGCAAGGATAAGAGAAGCGAGGAAAGCCCGTCTAGGGCAGAGAAGAGGGGAGGGGAGGGGAGTCGACTCGGAATTCCCAGAGTCTGAATGTGATTGTTGGGGCTGTTGGGTCAACAAGTTCGAGTCCTCCGCAACAGCAGAGGTCGATGATGGGGTAGCCGTGCAGGCTATATCCTCGTTATCGCAGACACGAACGGTGTCCATGACATCTTCGGCATTACGCCAAGCTGTTGGCGTGTCAAATTCCATGGCGGCAAGTTGGGCCTCGAGCTCGAGTTCTGCCGCGGTCGCGAGAGTCACCCTAGATTCCGAGTCGAATTCAGCTGAACCACCTTGGCCGGACTGTTCCTTCAGAATTAGTTCAGGCACCTTGGGCCGAATCGCCTCCAGATAGCACAATGCTGTTTGGAGGACGGAGCCGGAAGTTCGGGATCGTCTGAGAACCTCGTGGACAAATCCTTTGATCGGAACGAGGTTGGTCCGGTTATCCAAGTCCTGGTCGCACTGGAGCGCCACGGCGCCGGGCAGAGCGTATTCTAGGGAACTTGTCGACGAAACCGGGGAGGAAGGGGAAGTGCGAGTGAGGGGGGATGCCGAGGGCAGGTGCGTGCCGCGTCTGCAGGATTGGGGGGGTGGGGGCGGGGCTGAGATTTCACAGCCAACCATGGCTTTAGAGGAAGTCAAAAATACATTGGGAATGTCCTGCGGACGCCATATTTCGCATAACGACTTTACGGCTTGATCTGGGGATGCTGGCATGGGCAACGGTGGAAGAGATGATACTGGTGGCCACATACCGACTAAGCCGGTAGCATATTTACTCTTGTGCTCCCGAGGAGGATTGGAGGGGTCTCGAGGAGTTTGCGGCATAGACAATTGAGCTTTTAGTCGTTCTGTTTCGCATGGTAGAGTCGGCTTGTGGGGAGAAGGTGGTGATACAGAGGTGGCCGGGGTACTGAGATAAGAGAGAGAAGGGGAACGAGACGACAGGGAGGAAGTCGAGGCAGACGATAGGGAAGCAGAGGCTATAGCATTGTAGGGCTGCCAACGGACCCGCGAGCGGGTTGCCGGAGGAGCCCTATGAGCGAGAGAGTGGATTGAGGAGTGCATATGGGGGGGTTGAAAAATTGAGTTGGGATTTGGGAGGTTTGAGAGACGATTAAACGGAGGGTAGGATTATAGGACTTTAGATAGTTTTAGGCCGCGCATCGAATGACATGGGGGTGGAGATAGAGTACTGAACCGAGAAAAATGAGGCAGAAAACGGGGAGGACAGCAGGAGAATTTGGCGGTTTGGGGGGACAAAGAAATTCTGCAGTGAGAAGCACATTTCGACTGGTTAGAGCAGCTTCGGACGACTCAAGTCAGCGACCTGAGTACGATCCGATTACAGGGAGCTTTGTCGCACGACAAAGGCCTGTAAAAAAGATTTGTCTGGAAAGACAAGCGAGTAGAGTTCCGTAGAGCAAGTAGAGGAGCGGAGAGAGTGGTTGGAGAGTTTGAGGCGGGTTTAAAGACGAGTGAGTTGGGGCGGCAGTGTTCGGTCGAGTCACACGTCACAGCCGTCACTGTGACTTGAGTCATTCGTTTTTTCCCACCGACTCAATGTACCCCGGTTTGACTCTTATTATCAACCATCTCTTTCTTGACTCCAACCCAAGCCGCGCGTATACCTTGTCTATTGTCTCCTGGTCTTCCCCATTCCTTTTATATTGTTCTCGTCTTTCTCTGTCGCCGTCGATTTCTTCAACATTCCGAAGCATCTCCAGAAAAGGCTGTACTCTCCCTTGCAATTGCGATCGCCCGGCTCTCGTCCGCAGCGTTCTTTGTGTGTCCTGTGCACGTTGCATACATACCCTACCTCTCGACTCGAGCCTTCTGTCGCGCGGTATTCTCTCCGTTCCGTCTTCTGTGTACGTTTGATGATCCGGATATTCTGCTCTGCCTGCTCTCGACCATTACCTTGTCGTTTTGCCTCTCTTCGGACCTTCCTGCTCCTTGCATGACTCCCTCGCTCTCGCCATTGTTGCGCCGTCCATTGTGGTATGCTCCGAAGATGCTCTGACTCGCATCATTCCCAGATGGTGATAGTCAATGGCAACTTATAGGCAAGACTTGAGCTCACACGCCACGGCGCTTCTCTCCCTCGGCTCCCTCCGAATGAGTCTCATTGGTTTGTTGCTAATCGTTGCGAGTTGTGTAAGCGCCTCCGCGGTCCGTACCACTGCCTACCACATCCCGCGTATATTGCAGACTCGTGATGCAGCAGATAAAAAAAATGGTTTCTATCTTTTCCTGCCCTTCTGTATACGATACACATACCGTAACATACGTCCACGCACACGTATGTACAATGCAGTGGATGTCCCGTCTTCAAATGATTTTTTAGAGTGATAAACTTCGGTCGGAGCCATCTATTTTGAATCGTGACATAAAAAACCTGGATGTTCTTGAATCCCTCGCCCTCTACATCGATATCCCTTCACCAGCCTTCACCGTCCTTCCGCCAAGTGAGCAACCCTCGGAACGGGTGATACGGGAAGCGCAAGATTGTGATCAAGGAGTGCCAAGTCGGCACATGGAGTTGATGTAAATGAAGCGCGGTCAGGCTTGACCGGGTCCCCTTAAACGGCTTGGAATCCTTGTTCGCTGTGATCCCTCCTGTTCTCTTCGAGCCTCCTCACTCCAGTCCTTCCTTTCTCGTCTC
Source organism: Favolaschia claudopus (assembly GCA_037176885.1). NCBI lineage: Eukaryota > Fungi > Basidiomycota > Agaricomycetes > Agaricales > Mycenaceae > Favolaschia > Favolaschia claudopus. The sequence continues at coordinate 255,466 of JAWWNJ010000077.1, forward strand.
GTCATGCTCCTTACCCTCCCCGTTGTCCTCCTCTCCGTCGCCCTCGCCGCTCAGGCTAACCTCGCCCACGACGGTCATGCCATTGCCCGTCACCACCAGCGAGTTTCCGTCCCCAAAGCTCCGCTGGAAGCTCCCAGGAAGCGCAAATCTTGCAATCGCGTACGTCGATCCGCGACAACGAACGAAATTCAGCTCAATTTCGACTGCATTGTAGAAACATTCCTTCTCCGTGAAGCCCACCAGCACGCATCACGCAACCAGCACCACCACCCACAAGACCACGACTGAGAAGAAGAAGACCAACACCGCTAACTTTGTCAAGCCCACCACCCCAGCCAAGCAGGCTGAGACGCCCGTCAGCAACAACCAGGCGGCGTCCGGTCTCATCAAAGTTAGCGGCGGTCAATGCCCCAACAATGGCGCGACTAGTACGGCTTGCGATGCATCGTTGCGTTCATCACTTACAATATACTACAGAGAAGACCACTGGCACCACTGGTCCCAATGGTTCTATCGATTGGCTAAACTGCGGTGTTACTGGTACGTCGAGCGCTTCCCTCCGCTTTACCAGCTAATTTTTGCATCAGGGGGTGGATGGAACCCTCCCCATGTCAAGGTTTCCGACATCAAAGTTGTGGATCTGAATGACGCTCTTAAAGACCCCAACTCCCCTTTCACCGCTTGCAAGGCGTACGATTTTTTCTGCTTCTCGGATCATCTTGGGTTTTCTAACACAAGCTCAACAGGTTCACTGGCTATTTCTACAAGTACGCTGGAGAATTCGGCCTCCAGCCCATCATGCTCGCTTCATTTGCCATGCAAGAGTCTAGCTGCAACCCCCAGACCGTTGGTGGAGGTGGCGAGCAAGGGCTTATGCAGATCACCAAAGAGAAATGCGGTGGAGCACCTGGCGGTAACTGCCGTGACCCCGTTCGTTACATTTTTTGCTCCTCGAAAGACTTGGCTCACTTTTACGACAGGATTTCAACATCCGCACTGGTGCCAAGTACTTTGCCCAGACTCTCAATGATAATGGCGGTAATGTCCTCTTGGCTGTTGGACAGTACAACGGATGGTACCAGGGCTTGACTAAAGTGCGTATTCGAATAATGTGAGTATGTTGCGACTCGTTGACTTTGAATAACAGGATGGCGCCACTGCTGCTCGTTGGTCCAAGTGCTGCAGATGCCAGAACAACCTTGACTAGTACGGCAATCCTTTCTTTCTCGATAATACCACACCTTTGACCCTTTTTTCCAGCCTCCACCAGTACTTCAACGGCTGGCTGCAAAACGTCAACGCGTACTACAACCACCTTGGCAAATACTTCAACCTCGACGTATGCCCTGAATACTAAGCGCCAGCTAATTATTTTGGTAATTTCGAAACGACACACGAACCAACATTCGAATCGTCACGACGCCCACTGCCCCGACACACCGTGGAACCAAATTTTGCCTGGTGCACAAGCATACCCTTACATACGCAATGCAGCTCGTAGTGCCTTCTTACCTTCTGACGGACCGTAGTAAATATACAGTCTGTATCAACGTAGTTTCTTGGACGTGGAATATGATACTCCGATTCCACCTTACAACGAGCAACTGCTTTTCGAGACGTTAAATAAATCGAATGAGACGCCGAGTTGGTCTCCAAGAGGACCAATTCCCTTCAACCTTCGCGTCACTCAGGATATTCCTTAGCGCCCGACGGTTGGCTCACTCTCTGAATTTTGTCTGCCTCAGACTACGCCGAGTCGCCGACGCGACTCCAAGTTGCCATCAAACCCCAAATTAGCGCGAATTCTTTCAGTCTTCTCAAAATGTCGGACTCTGAGCCATCTTCTGCTCTCAGTTCCCCGGCACTCTCTGCGTCAACACCACCGTCTTCTGTCCCTTCTCCCCAGCTCCAGGCCCTTTCCATCGAAGTCTCAGCCGAAGACAAGGCCGCTGCCGCCGCACTCAAGACCGAAGCCAACAAGGCATTTTCCGGTAAGCGCTCCATGTAAGCCCGATTCTACATCCTAGCGACTCACAGACTGTGCTAGGCCATGACTTCCCCAAAGCCGCTCGTCTCTATACAGAAGCCATCGAGAAAAATCCGTCAGACGCAACAATCTGGTGTAATCGGGCGTATGCGCGCATGAAACTGGAGGAGTTTGGCTACGCTTTCACCGACGCGAGTGAGTACATACCCATATTCTCTCGCGAGACGCCACTTAATTACTATGTACTGTGCCGTGCAGGCCAGGCCATTCAGATAGACCCCAAATACGCTAAGGCGTATTACAGGTGCGTTTTTTCTTTTATTTGTTTTTTTTATTCCTGGGTCCCTGGTGCGCGGGTACAGAGGGCCCTTTCATGTTGTCTGGGTTCCGGGTTGTGTTGTTGTTGTCGATCTGAAATATGCGGGGTTGCTGGCAGGCGCGCGACATGCAACATGCAAATACTCAAACATCAGGCAGCCGTCGCAGACTTTCGCAAGGTGCTCGCGATCGAGCCCAAGAACGAGGCCGTGCGCGCGCAGCTGGCTGCCGCGCAGAAGCTCATTCGAAAGATTGAATTTGAGAAGGTATGGCTGAAGCTAAAACAGACCCTTGATTTTACTGAGCTCGTACCGCACACGACAGGCCATCGAGGTTGAGGGCGAGAAAAGCGCGGTTCTACGGTGCCAGGAACTTATTGCGGAAGGTGCGCCGGTGTGACGAAAATTGTTTTTGTGGCTGCTGAAACCGATTCCGCGACGGGTAGGTAGCTGCGAAGTCGAAAAGGCCTATGCTGGCCCCAAACTGCCGTTTGCGGACGGAAAATTCAGCATAACGCACGAATTTGTAAAGGCCATGATAGAATGGTTCAAGGAGGGAAAGACGTTGCCTAAACGATACGTTTGGGAAATTGTCCTTGGCGCACACGACCACTTTTCGAAGGAGGAGAGTTTAGTGAAAGTCGACTTGGAGGAAGGAGTAACAATCGATGTTATTGGCGATGTACATGGTACAATTTCGTCCCTCCCCGCCTATCATTGGAGCTGCTATTGACGCATACACGTTGACCAGGCCAGTTCTACGACATGCTGCACCTTTTCTCGCTTACGGGCGAGCCAAGCGAGAAACATTACTTGCTGATGAACGGTGACCTTGTAGATCGTGGATCATGGTCGATAGAGGTCATTCTCACGGCGTTCGCGTTCAAGTGTAAGCGCGCGTCTTGCTCATCTTTGTGTTTCCATCTCTAACCCACTAACGTTCGCAGGGCTATACCCACGGTTCATGTACATAAATCGCGGCAACCATGAGGCAAAGGACATGAATCGATCGTATGGATTTGAGGGTGAGGCCAAGCACAAACATGGCGAACAGAGCTACAAACTCTTCGCCCATGTGTTCACTGCTCTTCCGTTATGCACTCTCATCAGCGCAACAAAACCCCCGCCAAATAAAACCGGCAATCCCATTCTGTCGCCACACGGCCTAAAACGGTATTTCGTCGTACACGGCGGTCTTTTCAGCAGAGATGGGGTCACACTAGAAGAGATCCGGAAAATAGACCGTATAGGTAGACAACCCGGTCAAGAAGGCTTGATGTGCGAGGTGCGCTGACTTACGGAGCCTCTCGGGGATCGTGTGCTGACTTGTTTCGTAGCTTCTATGGACAGACCCGCAAATGCTTCCTGGCCGTGGGCCTAGTAAAAGGGTATAACTATTCCGTTTTTTCTCTGTCCGATCTCGACGGCCGCTGATATTCGTTCGTGTTACAGGGCGTCGGGATAGCCTTCGGCCCCGACGTTACACGGAAATGGTGCACGCTGAACGGGGTAACTGGAATCATCCGCAGTCATGAAGTCCGACAAGGTTAGTTGAATTCTTGATGTCCTTGTCACTTCGCTGAATCTCTACAGATGGATACGAGATCGAGCACGATGGATTGTGTACTACCGTACGTCTCTCTGACTGACAACGCGGCCCCGGGGTCTGTCTAATCTCGATTGGTATAGGTGTTCTCTGCCCCGAACTATGTAGACCAGGGCGGCAACAAGGGCGCATTTGTGAGCAAACATCTTGATTCCCTGGCGTCGCTCATTCCATGTTTGATAGATTCGAATCGACTCGGAAGGAACTCAAAAACATACGCAATTTGAGGCGCAACCCCATCCTCCAATGAAGCCTATGGCTTACCTGCAGGGTGGTTTGATGAGTATGATGATGTAAATACGGCCTGTACTGCACGAGAGATATATTTGTTGTGCATCAGTTTGATTACGGAGAGATGCGTGCGTTTGTTTTCCTTCCGTCAACGGTCAGGCTCATTGTTCCGAGATCGATAACCTAGTCAAAATATTGGGCATTCCTGTTTTGTCTATTCAGTCTATTCCGTACTGGCCTCTGGCCAGTGCCCTTCGTCGAGCAGAGATCCAAGGTCAAATTCATCCGGCCAGGATTCAGACCCAGGCTTGAGAAAGGCGGCATACTTTTGCAGCTTTGCTGCTAGTGCGTTGGCAGCGTAGTCCTTGGCTCACGAGTACTCAGAGCCATGATGGGCCATCCCTAGTTTCAGAAGATCAGCTAAGCGCGGGCGCCCCCACTGCGGTGAAAATGTTTTTTCCAATCTTCGGCCTTGATAAAAATGTCTATGTATATATTTCAGACTAAAGTACTCTTTCGTTGTGCCAGAGATGGCAGGCTTGACGCGACACCAGGAACTGTCTACACCAGCTGACCAGCGAGTCTAATGAGATCATGGCCAGACACTCAGGTAATAGTTGTATACCGCTTAGCGCTGGCTTTCTCAAGGCTTTCTGAAATTCTTGTCTTTCCGACTCGGACAACGTGTGAGACACCTTGGAAGTTTGAGATACCGCTGTTGAAACAATGAACATCTGTTCGGGTCAACGCGTCTAGGAAGATAAATTGACGCAACGGAGTGACACAATCTCGCGTGACCATGAACTATTAAAGCCTGAGGCTCGTCCATGCCCTTTCAACCTCGGCAATTTTTGCGAAACCCCGCTTGTCCTAGACTCAGTCCACCAAATACAAAGCCCATCGATTCAGAGTTGAAGCCCATTTCTACCATAGTCGCCCACACCGTGACCCTGCAAGCCTGTCGTTCTGCCGGTAGATTACAGACGGTCTACTATGAATGTCTCCGATGTCGAATGTACGGTCCATGTTTATTCTTTTCCACCAATGGAAAGGATCAACACCTTGTACCTTACAAATTCTTCGTTCTCGCTTGAACTGACCGTCGAGACGGTCGCTCAAGAAACTTGGTACTCTTCATTTTCGAACACATTTTTGGCCATCCTCTACCCTCTCATCCGATTTAACGCGGAAATGGTGCTGTCATGAGTACGAACCAGATCCTTGACGTTTGGTATAAGCAGCCCACTACTTCTTGCCGCAACAAGAGGTCCCACATTGCAGCAGTTCCTTCCCAGGTGAACGTTATCCGGCGTACAACGTTTCGGGTCCGCGCGGGAACAAGTGCACACTCGTGAGTGGCGATCAATTTACCAGCAGGATGCTCTATATTGACTGTAGGTTAAATACGCAAAATACAGAATCATAGTTGACCGGTCTAAGATGATTTCCAATCGACTGTTGCTCCATATATACACCCTTTCGACGATTCTGCAGGGGGTCATTGCTCGTCCGTGGCATGATACGGGCACAGGAACAATAATCTTTGAAGAGGCTTGGAGCATTCCCGCTCTCGTCAACCAAGCAACGTTCGTGCCGCGTCTCTGTTTCTATCTTATAAATCTTGAAATTTCGGGCGTTTGATAGGAGGAACGTACCCATAGGTCAATTTCTGATTGTCATCTCAGACTCTGTCTTGATCCAATGCAGGCACGACAAGTGCCGAGTTGACTGCACGGTTGCTGGATATTCACAATGAACGTTTGGCTCATATGGATGCCAACGGAGTTGACTATGTGAGGAAACGCGTGTATCATCTTTGGATAGCTGACCTTCAAGTTCTGTTCAGATGGTCATTTCATGCGCACAGCCATGTATACAGGTAACTATCCTGGATTCTATGCTCGCTAACACCCCCAGTATCCTCATATGTGCGCCATAGGGCATCTCCGATCCAGTCATGGCCGATGATATGGCTCGATCCGTCAATGATCAGCTTGCAGCCCAGATTGCCAACAATACCCTGCGTTTCGGAGGATTTGCAGCTCTGTCTATGCACAACGCGACGTCAGCCGCGCAAGAGCTGAAACGAGCTGTCGTAGAGCTGGGGTTTCTCGGCGCCTTGATTAATGACTATCGTGAGTAGTATCGTATCATTGCGTGCTTGTGAATCAACCGTCTTCCGTAGAGCAGTCTGGACCCGACAACGGTCCCCTTTAACACTCGTTCGGTATTGCCAGACTGACTTTCAGGACAGAAACGCTGCTTTTCTACGATCAGCCGGAATATGATGTTTTCTGGGAAATGGTCGTCGCACTCGACGTACCGGTCTACCTCCATCCTCGTACGAACATTGCGCAAATTCAAAATCTTCTGTACGGTCATGCTCCATGGCTGGAGGCCGCTTCACAGGTCGGCTACTCGGCCTCCGGCATTGTCTCTCAATAAACACCGCTATGCAGGAGTTTGCCGACACACTCTCGACCCACATAATGGGTCTCTGCACCAACGGTGTCTTTGAGTGAGTTTATAATAAAGCTGGTCGATAGTCTGACGGGGAACTTCTAGCCGGTACCCCAACCTCACCGTCATCGTCGGCCATCTCGGTGAACCGTTCTTCTCAACAACCAGAGAGCGACAACTTAATGACTGGAAATATAGGTGAACGTATCTCTTCCGATTTTTGGCGCATCAACGATCGTGCGTTTCTACTATCTATGCCTATTCACGTCCCCGCAACAGTGTTTGGTTCAGAATTAGCACGACAAGTGCCAATCGGCATGCCGATGCTCAAGAACTTGTCATCCTACTGGGAATCCGGCAATGTGCTCGAAACTACATCCGGAAACTTCGCGACGGAACTCTTCGAGTTTCACGTCAGCCAATTCGGCAAACGCATCATGTATTCGGTAGGCTTCCGCTTTTTGCGTTGACCCAGACAACATTCTGAATTCCAGAAGGTGGACTATCCTTTCGTGACCATGGAACAAGGCGCAGCATGGCTGAAGGGGTTGTCAGAGACCATGGATATCGAAGATTTGCAGGCTTTGAAGCGGGAATTGGCAATAGAGGTGTTGCACCTCAACCGATAGGTGCTGGCCCATTGAGAGTCCACAACGGTAAAGTGATCCGAAGAGCTTGCCTTTCTAGGGTTCTTGTTGCGTATTCCTGGAATTTCGATATACAGTATCTTAAACTTGATATTTTGTTCGATCAAAGGTCCAGTCCTGGTGATTGGTAGTTGCACCTTTAGTTGCCACGGTCGTCCTTTCCGCCCAATCTTCTCCGTTGAAACGACATAGGCGTGTACCTGTTCGTCTATTTCAGTCGTGTTCTATCCATGACTGCTCGACTCGATATGCTTCGGAACACGTTCAGAGAGCGGCAATCCGTGTGTGAACAAACACCATTGGGTGCAGCAAAGATTTGCTCCGCCGATGTGAACACGCTACTTTGGTTTGCCCTGGTCAAGTGTTCTCTCCGTGCGGCCCTTTTACAGTGGTTGGTATATAACCTGCTGAAGCAGCTCAATGTCGCACCACGGCCGAAATGGTGGCTGTCTCGTTGCGACTATACTCTGGAATTCTTGTTTTCGTACAAGCTGCAGCTGTCTATGCTCGACAGTGGAATGACACTGGAAAGGGATCGATAATTTTCGAAGAGGCTTGGACTATTCCAGCTTTTATCCCTCAGATATCGTATTGCTAAAATATTTCAACCATCAAGTTGGCTAAAACTATACACAGAAAGACGGTCCCTCCTGTAGGTTGGTGGGACTTGGCATTCCCCGATGTCGATCTTGCTGATGAATGTGTAGGGCAGACTATTACAGAGTTGGAGGCAAACTTGCTCGACATTCATAACCAGCGTCTTGCTGGTATGGATGCCAATGGCGTAGACTATGTTAGTCGTTCCTGTCTGAAGTTCCAAAAAAGAGGCTCAACTATTGTTGAGATGGTTTTATCCTGCGCATCGCCTTGCATTCAGGTCAAAGAAATTCCGCTTACTGTGATCTTGGAATGATTCTTTCGAATCAACTAGGGAATTTCGGACCAAGCTACTGCTGAGGGTATGGCCCGGAATGTTAACGACCAGCTCGCAGCAGAAATAGCCAACAATACTGTCCGTTTTGGGGGGTTCGCAGCGCTTGCCATGCACAACGCAACGACGGCAGCACTAGAGCTTGAAAGAGCCGTGAAAGAACTTGGATTTCTTGGTGCCTTGATCAATGACTATCGTTAGTGTTCTGCACATCTTTCATTGATCTAGATAGTTAACGCGTTAATGTGTAGAACAGTCGGGACCCGACAATGGTAACAGTCAGCTCATTAAAATAAATGTTTACTTACTAGTTGATGACAGCGACACTATTGTTCTATGATCAGCCTGAGTACGATATATTTTGGGCAAAAGTTACCGAACTGGACGTACCTGTGTACCTTCATCCGCGAACAAACATACAACAAATCCAGAATCTTCTCTATGGCCACGCTCCATGGCTCAAAGGACCATCACAGGTGAGTTTGTTCGTCGGCAGTGAGAAGAACTAATCATATCATGTGGTAGGAATTCGCAGACACGCTTTCAACTCATGTAATGGGTCTCTGTACGAACGGAATATTCGAGCAAGTTGCTTAAGCATGCTGGAAGACCCCCCACTCACTTGTCACATTTTTGCTCTAGTCGTTTCCCCAACCTCACCATTATTGTTGGACACCTTGGTACGAGCTATTTCTTGAACTCGAGGCCAGCCTCAAAACTGAGTCAAGGGGAACGAATTCCGTCGGACTTCTGGCGAATCAATGATCGCAAGTTTCGAATTATTCTCTGCAACTCATACTCAAACGGATTCAGAGTTGGCTCGTCAAATTCCAGCAGGTATGCCTATGCTCAGGAACCTATCTTCATACTGGGCGACAAATTTGCTGGAAACTACAAGCGGCAATTTCGCGACAGAACTTTTCAATTTCCATGTCCAGCAGTTTGGCCTTCGTAATCGCATTCTGTATTCAGTAAGAAAACGGTTCTCAGTTGAGGGGCCCAGATAATGAGTGCTTTAACAGGTGGATTACCCCTACGTGCCGATGGAGCAGGGTACCGCCTGGCTGAATGGGCTCACAGAGACGATGATCGACGAGGATTTGCTGGCTTTGAAGAGAGGGCTGGCAGTGGAATTGTTGCGCCTGAATCGGTAGAATACGGTCTGACCCACTGAATATATTGCTGCGTTGAATTGTTTTTTTGCCGTTGAGACTGTTGTGAGCAAGTCGTCCGAAGTGTCGTTGCGTCCCGTCACACATGTCACAAGTCACACTACCTTTTGGCCGCCACACTCACTGTCATAATTCGTGGGGGGACAATGGACAAAACCAAGGCGAAGCTCGCGTCTACGAAACTATCCGCTTTCTTTGACACGCATGAAGACGATGAGCCTTCGTTCCCAGTGCGATGGATAGAGCCGCTTTGTCTTCACCACACTTACCGATGGATAGCAAAAGACAGTGGATGATGCTAAGTTGTCGCAATATCTAACTGCTGGGACTGTCCGGAAATCTCGTAGAGAGAAGGAGCAAGAAGCTGCTGAAGCTAAGAAAAAGGAGGAAGAGGCTGACGCTGCCCAGGCGTATCGAGAGTTTCTGGAAACCTTCGACACCGATCATAGTGCCCCCAAATCCACTTCGAACTTTGTCAAAGCGGATTCAAAAATGGCTTATATGCCAGTGTCAAGAGACTTCACTGAAGGATCTTCCCGTACGACCAGCGGAAAGCCCAGGGTAAGAACATAGTTTTTTCATGCTGAATTTCACCTCTGAAGGCTGTCATATTTCAAGTCTCCTTCTCCATCCGCTGCACCGAAACCAAAAGGAAAACGTGCGATGGACGCGTTTCTGGAGGAAATTAAGAAGTATTCCATCGTTTCCGTTTTTGGGCTTAACATATTCGAACTTCCGATTTACACCACACTTTCATCTAGGGATCAAGCTGAACGGGAAGCCAAGTACTCTAGACATGGTCTGTAGGTTTTGTTTGGTCTGTGCATGCGTCTCATAACTTTCAAAGCCTCTGGACATGGTCGTTCAGTCACCGCATTGGCAGGTTCGTGTCTTGCTACGCAGAATGACTGGCACTGAACACAGAAATAGCATATGAAGGTCAAAGCGGAAGCAAGGATCGTGGCGATCCTCTGGTAAAACTCGATCACCAGGTATTATGTTCATGGCTGAATAGACACAGACCTCCAATGTGTTCGTCGCCAATCTACCTCCTCATGTGACGGAACAGAGCCTGGGTGTTTTCTTTGCCCGGTGCGGTCCTGTAGGATCTGTAAGCTTTCACCCGAGAATGTTGCTCTGTTTGACGAATTGTCTCAGGTCAAAATTATGTGGCCTCGCACTGATGCATCCGCTGGCCCTGGGGCAGACATGACCAATTCTCGCCGGGCTAAGAGCACCGGACTCAGCGGCTTTGTGTCGTTCATGAAACGCAAAGATGCCGAACAGGCTCTCCGCGAATTGGATGGATTTGACTGGGGAGGGTCAATTCTTCGCGTAGGATGGAGCAAAGCTGTTCCCATCGCTCAGAAACCCATGTATGGTGAGAATTTTTCTGTCTGTCGTATTTTTCGTCATCTAATGACGACAGTCTCTGGACCAGCTAAAAATTCCGAATCGGGTCTGCATCATAGTCGCAGTCGTTCCAGGTCGCCTGCTCGAGAGCGACGCCACGGACGGTCCTCGCGACGCTCTCCCAGTCCATGGAGTCGCAGCCGCTCCGCCTCGCCTCGGCGGCGGTCTCGTAGCCGTTCTCGGCGCCGTGACGACTCACGCAGCCCGTCGCCCCGTCGTAACCATATACGCGACGAGGAAGAAGAATTTGTTACCGATACATTCATTCGAGCTGTAGCCGCTGAAATCAAAGGGCATGACTCTAAATATGAGCAGAATCTCAGAGACCGAGAACGCAGCAACCCCAAGTACGCATTTCTATTGAGGAAGAACGTACGTTTGTCGATATCCCAAATGTTGCCCCCGAGGCTAACCTTCAGCGCAGCATCGGCGTCATGCTTTCTATCGCGGCCTCATGGAATCAGATCGACCCCTTGACCCGGAATTCGACGACGATGTATGAAGTATTCTCTGAGCTGCATTCTGACTTAAATTTGTCATAGGGGTACAATTCCATCTATTCCAGTGATTCTGCAGAGGATTCTGAACGAGAAAGAGTTCGCAAAAACGTTCTTGGGAAGTTGGCTCGAAAGCGATTCGAAGCTATGCTCAGGGCATTATCGGGTAAGCGTGGGGAAATGGCTCGGTGTATGGCGTTCAGCCTTGAGCATGCTGAGGCTGCTCACGAAGTAAGCCCGATAGTTTTTTGAGATGCTGAAGCTGACAGACTGTCCAGGTAGCGGACATAATCATCGCATCCCTTCTCGTTGATGGCACACCAGTACCGCGAAAGGTTGCCAGGCTGCATCTCATCTGCGATATCCTACACAACTCGGCCGCTTCCGTTCCTAGTGCTTGGAAATTCCGTCAAGAATTCCAGGCTCGGCTTGGAGTTGTGTTTGACCATATGGCCAACATATACCATTCTTTCCCTGGCAGAATAACCGCCGACATTTTCAAGAAGCAGATCACAGCCGTTGTTGATATCTGGGAGGACTGGATAGTCTTCCCCCCTGATTTCACAACGGAACTGCGATTGAGACTGGAAGGAACGTCCGTCGAGGACGAACGGAAATCACAGGAGAGGTCCGAGCCTGCAAAAGCGGACACGGCTCCCGTCCCTTCGCGTTTCAAAACCAGCACATTCCAACTGGCTACAGCCCCCGTTGACCTGACTCCGACCGATGCTGATTTGGATGGTGAAGCGTTGGTGGACGACGTTGACGGGATCCCGATGGACGATATTGACGGCGAGCCCGTTGATGGTGAACCAATGGAAGAAGATATGGACGGTGAACCTCTGGACGATGACATTGACGGGGCTCCGATGGCAGGTGACATGGATGGTGAACTATTGGACGAGGATGTCGACGGAGTACCGATGGAGACCTAAATACTAAATGATTACCTCTGAATGTCTACGCGTCTTGTATGTTCAGCTGGTTGTCTGTTTGTTTGTTTAGGTAGTAATTTAGTTTTCAATTCAGAGCACGAATAAATCCTCCATGTTTGTTCCATTAAGTAATAGCGATAGCAAGTTAGATAGTTTTTTAATCCTGCGGACCATTGCGGCGCTGAGGACGGCCGCCAGAAGAGGTCATACGAGTAATGGCCTCTTTCGCGGCTAGTATATCGTTCTCCGTCCCTGAACGAACATCGTCAATCTGAACTCCTTACATTGAGATGGAAAGTGGACCCACCAATGATAACGATAGTGCTGTTTTCGCGACTCACAGTGATATCTGCTCCCGTCTCTTGACGAAGGCGAGCAACGTTGGCGCCCTTCGACCCAACAATCCGAGGGAACATCGTGCGGTCGGGAAGAGTCAAGAATCCAACATGAGACATGCGCCCTGCATGCTCGATGGCATCCTTGACCTGTTTCTCCGCACGGTCCAGACCAGCTTGATCTTTAGCTTTCAAAGTCCAAACCGAGTCACCCTCCTCCGCATCCTGGTAGTTTGCCGTAACCTCCCACTGAACTGCCGAAGCATCGGCCTCGGTGTCGTCGATGCGCGCAGCAGAGCCATTGGCCGGAGGCTGGGGAGGAACGGCGGATTTGGCTGGCTGTACAGATTGATCCACCTGCACGCCATAGTTCCTCAGGGTTCGGAAGAACGCTGGCCAAGTCATAAGCACGATTCATTGATGTGGAAGTATAGTATATTTACCACCCTGCTGCGAAATGACATGATGGTACTTCAGCGGCACTGTGACGGTGGTCGAAGGACCATCGACAGCCGCCGGTTTGACCTGCTTCTAGAAAGAAACTCAGAAAAAGGCCTCTTGGACTTGAACAAAAGAATCCACCTTGAGCTCCTCAAGCGCCTTCTCGCACGCCGCACGCGGGCCAGAGACCTTGACGATGTTGGCCGCATCCACGTCTTTCACGTCTTCCGCGTTCTCTGGCTCACCGACCTGAGCGTATGATCGAGAGCCGGGGAACTGGACCTGGGCGCCGGTGCGGTCTTGCAATTCGTTCAAGTGTTGACCCCCACGTCCAATGAGGGCGCGATGCTGGCCAGCCGGGATATCGACGGCAAGAACTACACGGTCGCGCAGACCGGCAACAGTCTTCTCCAATTCGGCTTTGAGCTTGGCGACAAGCTTTGGCTCACCGCGAAGGCGAACCTCATCCATAACGGCGTCGCCTTGGCGAGGGCTATACAAAGGTCAATGCATGAACTTGAAGAAAGATATTCGATTCAAAACATACAATCTGATTAAGCCAGCCTGAGCCTTGGTGTCCGATGGCCCGCCACACCTCTGAACGAGGTCCCGTAGACCCTGTCCACCAGCACCAATCAAGGTGCGGTGGAACTTGCTCTCAACAGTGACAGTCGCAGTGGTTTCTTCTGTCACCTGGTCCGCGATGGCCATTATGGCTGTTTTCGCTGCCGCAATAGCCTTCTTGGTGCCGCGTACGGTAATGTTGGTCACCGCGGAGTCGTCAGAAGCCTTGTCCACGTCGATTTGAGCCTGAGTCTCGTCCTTAATCTCGTTGATAGACGCGCCGCCGCGACCAAGAATGCGCGCAACCGCACGATTGGGAACCGTGAATTTGATGATATTGTTGGCCTCTTTCTCGAATTCGACAGCGTCGAGCAGCTCGGCCTTGGCATTGGCGACCCCCTTTTTGCCGCCCTTAACAAGTACCTCATCCGACTTGAGGGCCTCGCGCGTCTTGCCCTCACCATTGTCTGCCGATTGCCGTGGGAAAGTAATTTTGACCGAGTATTTGTCTTCCAAGCGAACAGCATACTTGCCACCCTGTCCAATGAGCGACGAGTGATATTGGGCAGGGATCTTGAGAATTTCGGAAGTCTCGTCCGCAAGCCGTTCGATTTGAGCAAGGATGCGTTTTTTGGCCTCTTCGACATTTTCCTTCCTGCCAGTGATCTACCAATGAATGAGAAAGAGTGCAACTCAGATGTATTTGCATGCTCACCTGAACCTTGGACTTCTGGTGCACAGCCTTCTTCTTCTTGCCTCCAGACTCCTTCTCCTTATCGTCGAGTTCGTCTGAAACATCAACCTTGACCCCAAGCTGATCGCGAAGCTTGTTGACACCAGCGCCATGAGAACCAACGATGCGTCCGACATACTCACGGTCAATGTCGAACTCAGTAGACTGGCCGTGTTATCAGAATAAGATAGAGGGCCAACAGGGCGAACCTACATAGCTGTTGACAATCTCATCGTTCTTGGCACTTTCGATGATAGAAAGAATTTCCTTGACGGCGCGATCCACGTCCCCGCTGGCACCACGGAGCACGATAACGTCCTCACCCTCAGGTGCATTAGCCTCGGCGCCGACTTTGATCGACAGCGTCTTGTCTTCGCCAATGATTGCATTGAGAGTGGTGTGATTCTTGCCTACAACAGCATCATGCCAGCGCTTCTCGACGGTCATGGTTTGGCTCTTGACGTCTGCGGCATCCTTGGCTAGTTTCAAGATCTCCTTCGCCACCTCTTCAAGGTGTCGCTTTTTCTCGTCCGGAGAAGGTGAAGCATTTGCAGACATGGGGTCATAAACGAGTAAAACCGTGGACTGTTCAGCAGACTCCGGGGGGAAGAACGCGTGGACATTGTGCACTTCATGGAACTGCTTTAACCTGTGGGCACGATGAGCCTTCGTTCTGAAAGAAATAACGGACCCACTTCTTGGCGTTCTTGCCTGTGATGAATCGGTGCACGAGCCAGTCGACGTTGATTTCCTGTGTGGCACCGATGAGCTTGCCGATGAGTTCCGATACCTGGCGAACGACGCCGTCGACGTCCGCCTTGTTTCCAATGATGTCAATGTTCAAGATCGACGCCTTCTCCACGACTTTGGGGTCGGGAGTATAGACGGCAACACCAGGATGAGCGGTGCTGAGAGTCTTGGGATAACCGATGCGCAACATGTACTGCAGGAGTTGCTTGGAAAGCGCGATGGGACCAGGCAGGGGGAACTCGTGGATATACTGCGAATTGGCTTTCTCCATGACCGCGCCGAGGCCAGTAGCAAGGTCGGTACTGGCACCCCACACTGTCACTTCATCACTCTGTTCGTCTGCTTTCGCTACGATCACGACGCAGCGAGCCTTTGCGAGAATCTCATCAGCAGACTTGCCGACGAGCAGACGGTGCTGGCGCTTGGGAAGTTGGATTTTCAGCGAAGTGAGGCTGGAAGAGAAATGTTCAATGGTGCCTTTGATTGAATCGACCGCGCGGCCCACGGCCTCGCGCTCGCCGTTGACGGTGATCTCGCGCTCTGCAGCGTTGAGAGCGAGTGAGACGGTCTCAGGTTCGGCAGCTGCAAGGAAAGCAGCCTTGCGCGCTAGAACATACGGAAGGATATGCCCGGGGATGTCGCGCACACGCTGCGTGGACTTGGAGGTCTTGGACGAAATGATCTGGTTGAGCATGGCCTGTGCCTCATAGGCCAGAGGCTGCGGACCAGTGAGAGTGACGGGGACGGTGATCTGGTCCTCTTCGTCATCACCATTGGCGGGGGTGACTTTGCCGCTGGCGTGACCGTTACCGTTGGGGGCAAGCGAGTCCCTTGGGGGAATATCGACTCGCACGCTCGTCTGGTCCCGAATCTGCTTCAGCGTTGCACCTGGGGATAACGTAAGAAACGGAGGCAAGAGAAACCCATGTTGCACTACCTTTGGGTCCAATGATGGATGCAATCGTTGAGACCGGTGCGTTGATGGTGAGAGTGATCTGAGAGGGGGGGAAAGTCAAATCCTCGGGGATGAGTTACGGGATACGGAGGAGACACACCACTGGACTGAGTAGAGCGAGGAGACTGCGTTTAGCCTTGTCGAGTTCCTTTTGAGTTTCGGCCTTGAGGTGGAAGGTGGTCTGGCGGGTTTTCTGGTTGGCAGAAGCCTCCAGTTTGACCTTGTACTTTGCCATAACCTGCTTCATGACCTCGCCGAGGGTGGCTGGCTTACCGTCCTTGCCGCTGTTGGAAAGGTCCATGGAGCTGATTGTGAACGAATCAGCGAAAACCGGGGCCTGTTTGACGGCGGGCTTGCGAGCGGGAGCCCAGGCTGTTTTGGGTGCCGCAGCAGCAGGAGGAGTTGAGGCAGCGAGACTGGGGAAAGCCGAATGAGAGTCAGTGTCGAGTTCCGAAGAAACCTGAGGGGTATTGCGAGTCTTGGGCAGGGGGGACTCCACAAGACTAGGGAAAGGGTCGGGGGCACCCTCGAGGTTATGCCTCCGTTGGAGGTCAGCGGCACTGAAAGCCATTGCAATTTGCGGGTGTCCGAGAAGCGATGAGCCTTTGACGAGGGAGACCTATTCGATTACGATGAATCGACCAGCGAAATAGACCGGAAGATGGAAGTTGGGAAAGAAGAGTTTTGATATGTGACCAGCTCGCAGTGACACGTCGCAACTTTGTCGTAAACCACCTAATTCAGTCCAATTATCCCCAGAACAAATCCATGGAAAGTCTCGAGGTTGCTGTCTGCCATTGTAGTCTCCGCCGCCGTGCAAGACATGTCTCTCAACTGTAACAATTCCGAGTTTCTATTCAAATCTCTTTTCGAGACGAGAATTGAACTGCGTCTGCATTCTATTTTATATGTTGCCTAACCTCTCTCTATCGTCACCCTGAATCTTTTGCTCTCGTAGTGATTGGCTACTGGCAGCTGCTTTACAACCCATCGAAACAACACTTGCATTCGGAATGAACTTGGACAGACTACAAGCATTTTCAATTCAACAACTAGAAATCACTATAAACCACTACGTTCAATTCCCAATTCCACAGTTCTCGTCAACCGTTGAACGCGAGCAGCATGTGGGCCAACCAGGACTCATATAATCACCATAACAGCCACCGCGGTCCACGATGATAAGGCATAGTCTTCAGCCACTCCGAATAGTGCGAAGACAGTTGACGGCGCCAGGCCCAGTAAAAACAATCTTTACATTCTTAGCAAAGGCAACTTGACTGCTACAAGCGGACTTCACACAATCGTTTCTTCATTTGTTGGGAAGATAATCGTCGCCTTCTGAGACTTGTACTGGCTTGTGATGCGAATATCCATTCCGCGCCTGATCAAATCTCGTAGAAGAGGTTCATGAGTGCCAACGACATTGGCAACGAGTTCGGTATCTTGCTCTAGGGATGAAATCTTCACGTCCAATCGGGCGAGGACACGCTCAGGTTTCACTTCCGTGCTGCTGCTTCGACTGTTCACCGCTTCCAGCAGCGCCTTATCCACTTCGTCCGGCTTCCAATCTGTCAAGACAAGTGCCTCCAATACTGGAAGAAATTCCGATTCGAGTGCGCGATTCAGCGACCGCACCAGCTCCGCCCTCGATTGCGGTCGCAAGCGGCTTAATTTCAGGCGAGTGAGCTGCTTCATGTGCTGAAACCACTTGATGGAGATTGTGAACGGCATTGTGTGGTTTGAGAGATCAAGATCGCGCAGCAAGCCACGCGTGCGGGACAAGAGATCGAGGACGGAATTAGAATCTAGCGAGTAAACGCCGCAAAACTCGAGAGTTGTGAGGGCAGGAAGGGCCAGATAAGGTATGATAGCATGGCTGGCATTGCAAAGTGCCAAACAAGTGAGCAGGGGCAGTGTGACGATGCCATCGATGGCCACCGAAGTATCGTCTGCAGCACCAGCTCCATAGTATTTGAGTTTGCGCAATCCTGGAGCCGCTCGGAGAACATAGATGCATTCAAGCGTGGAGGTAGAAAGAGCACTGAAACTCTCCAGCAATCCCCATGAAGCAGTCAAGGAGGAAGGGGGTATGCCATCCAACACTACACGACGCAATTTGGGTGTTCGTGCTAACGTCGACACAGGCGCGACGAAAGGAGTGGAGCGGATTTGAGAATCAACATTGCAAATGTCAATATCTTCCAGGAGTGGGAATGACGATTCAAATAGGGGGGCGACGGAGCCGTGGGATATTGCAATGTGCAGCTTTCGAAGACGCAGCGCATGTCGGGAGACGATGGAGTTGGCCTGGCCAAACCATGGCGAAATGGTAGCACGGTGACAGACAAAGGACAAGGGCAGAGCGCCAGCGCGACTCAGCCATCTGTCCGCTTCTTGTTCGATTTTTCCCGGCGCCAAATGCGATATAATACCTACATCAAGAGTGACCCATAACGCAGGAGTCGACAGGGCAATAGTTCGCCAAGTGTGACAAATCTCGAGAAGGAGAAGCATTGCCCTGCAAGGTTCATACGGTTTGCAATCCTCCTCGTGGACTGCGGCAGCATAGTGTAGGAATACCTCAGCTGTTATTTCGAGGGGTAGGGTTAGAATCGGAAACTTGAAGGAAAGCGCGTCGACTTCGGCTTCTACAAGAGCTTCGCGCCCTTGTAGCTGCGTGAGTAGACGGCATTGTTGTGCGATAGAGTCTTTCAGACACGCCAGCTCTTTCCTCAAGCTTTTTTCCCTCAAGCTTGCGGAATGCATCAAAGAGAACGACAAGATGTGCTTTAAACCTTCTTTGATCGGATCGGAATGATGGAACGAAGCTCAACCTTCAAAGAACGTCATCGAACTCATAACCTTGTTTACAGCGCTTTTAGATTCTATGCGGAAAACGTAAAAAATTCTCAGGGTGGCTGTGCAGGACCCGGGAACCCCTGCCCCTGATTTCTGCTTGCTGAGCCTTGCTCTGGACGGTGCTGCGAAGATGTGGGCTTTATCTACTACCATAACTAATGTGCCGATACTCTGTATACTACATAGACCCTTCTCAGACAGTTTTTCGGAACCAATACCTCCCATAATTGCCGAAGCGAACGGTCTGCGCTCGCCCACTATTTGAGCCCAAACAACCATGCAGCAGCGAGAAACAGCAAAGAATATGCTCGAATGTACCTCCTCATCACGATACACCTGGATGACCGCCCACAGACATCGAGAAAGGCTTGGGAAGGGGTCTTCATGGGCAGAATTGGACGATGTGCAAAGAAAGAACCCTCCTCGAAGCGGACAAAGAGCGTTGCATGGAGTATAGGAACTCCCATCAGCTTCAGCGTCGAAACGGAGCAAAACTAGCCATACAGAACGACATGCACGCGCCGTATGCAAAACTTCCAAAATCTCCCCCTAGTAGCGTGTCCTTGCGGGATTTCACGCGCTCCGATCCAGAAAGCGAGGGGGATACATCACCAGGAGACCAAGCTCCAACGACGGCTGAGAATACTGTTCATAACATGGCAAGAGAGACGGTGGAGGTGAGAGAGAGTAGGCGAGGAGTTCCCGGGTCCTGCACAGCCACCCTGAGGATTTTTTACGTTTTCCGCATAGAATCTAAAAGCGCTGTAACGCGATTCAGACGCAGATGGTCCTTTAAACGACAACCCATATTCCATCTCAAAATTACATTGTACAGTAAATCCACACTCTAGATAGCAATACACTCATGCCGGGACCTTCTTCGTGAAAAATGTGGATAATTTGGCCATTCCACCAGTGTTGGCTTTCTTCAGCTTTTCCACTCCATGCGATGTCGTTTGTTTCCGCTTCTTATCTACTGCCACGGGCGCAGCTTTCGTTTTTGCGGGTTTTTGGACAGTAAGGTCAGCAGCATTCTCATCTTCAACTGTTTTGTTATACGCGTCCAAGGCCGTGAAGCTGAAGCATCTTGAGCAATACACTAGGGAGGGACTAGCACATTCACTCACTCATATGAAGCAATTAGTAAATTCCGTATTGGCGGAGGGATATATTGCGCAACTAGATCGCATGCTGCTCGAACACGTCCAACTAACATAGATGTGTTGGCATAAAATAACGCATAATTTGCAACTCACGTTTAAGCAGTTCTTCTTTCCCATCTTCCATCAATCCATCCTTTGCAAGGTTGCGAACCATGGTTCGCGAGATCTCGACAGTTTCTGGACGAGACAGTCGCTCGACTTTGAGTCGGAGCCATTCTACAACCTTTTCGGGCGAAAACCGGTATACCGTGATGTCCTCAGTTATTTCTTGCGGAACAGTGAGTGAGGCAGACGAAAATGATAATCGCATACCTTTGACATCACACACGCGCTTGAGGGCAGCGTTGCAGCATTCCATCGACGTGAATTGAGCGACATCGTCTCTTGAAATGATGAGAGACGAGTCTTTGTCTGCGGTCGAGGAAGAGGATTCCTCCAAGTTGGCGGCCGCGTCTTCGAAAATCTCGTCTGCAGGTCGGAACTTCCCCCTTTCACCATTCTCCTGCATGACTTTCAGTTCGTGATTCTTTCTACTCATCTTTGTTGGCCTACAGGATAGACGGATTGTAGGATAGGGATGAGAAGGAAGGCTGGGTCTATGGGTGTCATGACCAAGAGTTTGCCGTCTTGTTGAGAGATGAGCGGAGCGCCATTCCATACATTGAATGGAGAGTCTTACCGGATACCACCTCTTGGCCCATGAACCAAGACCGGGCATTCGTCGGAGCTATGGCTTGGACTTCGAGTATTGCATCTCGCGTTGAGCCGTCGTTTCTGCGAGGATTTTGGGGCAAAAATAAGGAGGCGAGTCCTAGCACAAATCAGATTTTGATGCTTTACGCGTCTTGCGATACGGTGCGCACCGGTTCTTGGATGAGGGAGTCGCAGAAAACGTTGTTCAGCACGGAAGTCGGATGGAGTGTCTGTCGAAGTATGTAACGCGTCTATATCTCGCTATAAGCCGTATATCGCAGTGCAGACCGCAGAAAGAGATCACCGGAGGGGAGAATCGCGATGTGGGTGGCCATGAACGTGGTTGTGCTCGAGACGCGTTGTGTACACTTGTTTGTAGCCGGATCACATTTCCCGGCCCGGGACCGCACTCTACCGCTTACCCTCATCCATTCAACCCTGAACGTTGAACACCAAATGGCCGAACTTGAGCGTCTCGTCCTGTCTGGAGAACTCTTCCAATCTTCGGGCACCTCCTCACCACCAAGAGCCCCGTCTCCTGATGCAGGATGGCACGACGATGAGCTGAACTTGTCGGACGACGGCAAAGATTACGATTCGGACACAGAGCGTCGGGCTGCATTTGACAAATACTTGAAAGAGCAAGAAAAACAGCTGGATTCCATTGGGATGGGACCCGGACGGACGGGTGTCAAGGGCGTTATAAGAGATCGCGACGAGGCAGAAGCACTGAAACGAGGGAAGCAATCTCGGGATCTAGCAGCCGCGATGGACAAGTTGGAGAAGACTCATTTGGGAGGCAAAACATATCTAGAGGAGGAGAGGGAGAAGGGCGAGGACGCCGATGAATTGGTCTTGAAAGAGCGGCAGAGAATGGAAGAGCGAAAAAATGTGTTCGGGGAAACCCGCAAGGGTCGGTTTGGACATCTACGGGAGGTCGGCGTCAAAGGTTTCTTGCATGCCGTAGAAGATGAGCAGAAGGGGACATGGGTTGTCGTTCATTTATACGAACCGGTGGGTGCAACAACAAGCGCGTATCTTCTCTGACTAGATGCATCGCAGTCTCTGGATCGATGTTATCTACTGGACGATGCACTGGCTCGTCTCGCTCGCATTCATTCCAATACGAAATTCCTTCGAGCTAGGTCATCGGCCTTGGGGTTCGCTACTACCTCATCATCCTCCCGCGGCGCACCTTTCCTAAAACGTGCCGTTCGGGCACATCAGGGGGACGCCGATGATCCCTATGACGAAAAGGACGAGGATGAAGACGAGGAGGAGGAAGAAATCTCCGATGATAATGTTGACCTCGACATGCTTCCGACCATGCTCGTTTATCGTGACGGCGAACTCGTTCACAATTGGGTTCGGGTCGATTGGGAAGCAGGGCAGGGAGGTATAGAGGAACTGCTTGACCGGTACATCTTTCCAATTAGTTTGTAACCAATTCGACGCTGATCCAAATCCAGTCATCACATCCTACCGCAAAGTACGCCGCATTCACGAAATCTGGGCCTGCCCAGCGACGACGAAGACGATTTAATATGGAGCGACGACGAAGACGGAATCATCTAGACCACTCTTGACTTTCTTCTTCGCATTCAGGTACTGTATCAATTATGTAGCGTATACCCAAGGATTTTAGACCCCTCGATAATCTGCCATGGACCTCGAACTGTTTAAGTAGGAAATTGTACAACATGCAATCAAGATAAGTAAAGCAACATTCAAGATACAAAAAGATCAAGATTCATTGAAAAAGATCTCAGAATAATGCCCACTCCTCGAATGCTCCTTGCCCAAACCTGAAGAAACCGGTACTCCCCGCATCGACAACAGCAACGATCACAGTCTTTTTGCCAGCCTTGATGGCCATAAACGGGTGTGGACGCCGTGATGCCGTCGTACTCTCTGGAGGTGGAGGACGCAACCAGGGTAAAATGCGATGAATGAACGAGACAGGCGGCGGCGGAGGGGGTACAGTTTTCTGGGGTTTTAGTGGTAGTGGAGTGCCTTGGGGCGTTCGGCGTTGTCGAGGGAGGGGCGGAGGCATTTCGGGCGAGATATCGAACAAATCCGTCAGTTCGCGAAGCGAAGGCATTGGGGTCGTTCGGGCACTATTGAACAGTTATTCCCAACTTCTGTTGCGAGATCTGAACGACTTACTTGACGACTACAATCTGATAGTCTGGAAGACCGGGCTCAGATTTGCGAAATGGGGTGACGGGCTTATATACGTTGTAGAAGATACGGTATGGAGACTGTTTTACAGGGGAATCTGCCGTGGTCGGAAGAAGAGGTACGCTGTGTCCAGCAGGTATAAATCGAAGAGCACGAAATACGGCACCTAAAGCACTGGTTAATAAGGAGGCCAGAGTAATCAAAGAGAACTGACTATAATTCTTGTCGCGGATAAGCCATCGGCTGGGCCGGAATGGTTTCCACCAGTTGAGACCACCAGTGAACAGGCGAATTACTCTGGAAAAACACGAAGAGAAGAGGGTCCGTATTCTGCCCAATACCGACGCGGTTCTTTGGTTGAGGGGCGAGAGATCAAACGGCGGAGCACGAGGATACAAAGAATTGGGAGGGGATGCCCGAGTGACCACATATCCCAAGCGTTTGAGGTATGCATACACCTATAGTTCACTTGGATTCGGGCAAGGAACAGACAGAACGTGAGACGGACCTGATAACGCTCCAAGGTTAAATCCTCAGTTCCTATCATCTCACTGAACGCCTGCTGAGCACTCATCGGTGATCCAAGCACTTCTTCAAGATCATCGACACCGGCAAGGTTCAAGTCAGTTTCCTTCCAACAAAATACCGAGCCTCTCTCAATGAGGTACAGAGCTTCTTCCGGTAAAAGCTCCAGTCTTTTATGTGTCTTTTCGACGCCATCGGCCGTGACTACGGGACGGGGGACGGAATGGCCAATAGATGAGAATATAACACCACGAGAGACGGTCGCGTGAGCCCTTGCAAGCCGAGGATACCAAATCGCATAGCTGACAGCCTTACTGTTAAGACATAGTATGCCAAACTTCAGATCAAGATACAAAAGCCCAGAATGGATTTTTCAGCACCTAGAGATGGTCCGAGTTGCCTTCAAAGCATCGAACATGGCATTTCTTGATCTATCAAGGACATGCAGCTGCAAGCCGGATCCGCCTCCAGGTTGTGGTTCAAACTCCTTCTCTCCGCGTCGCGGAATCACAGGGCGTGCGGTGCTCGGTCTACCGGCTTGAACAAGGACGATACAGACGCTGTAAATTGGAGCTTACAAGAGTTTGGTCCAATCAAGAACAACATCTCCTTCGTCCTCAGACGCCTCTTCGCCGTCTTCGGGGGGGTTATTATCGGGGGCCATTGCCGGAGGTTTTGCGTCTGGCTGCTCCAGAGAGTCGTCCATGGTGAGTCTACTGACTCTCTGAGTTTGACTCGCCGACAGTGACGAGGAGTGTGACCAACGCGTGACGCGACAAGTCGCGATGTTAGCTTTGGCGTGTGTCGCCAAACAATTAGCTGAATGACATTGATTGGCAATTAGCAATGACTTGCCGCTGCCGTATACCGCAGTATGCAACTTGCATAATTGTCTGTTCTCGAACCACATACCGCAGCGGCGCAGCGTACTCGTGTTCCACGAATCTTGCCCATAACCATGTCTGATCCCTCAATTCCTACCCCTGGTTCGAAAAAGCGGCGCCTCCAGGTAATGGTTGGCGGCTAGTCGAATTTCAAGCTGCTGAACTCTGGGTCTCACAGGGAGCTTGCGATATCTGTCGGTGAGTCTGGTAGAAAAGGGAGGGGAATCACGAATTGACAATAGTGGTTGTCGAAAGGAGCAAAAAGAGTAAGTGGACGCTTGCTATGTACACATTTAACAAAACCTATCATCTCCTCTGCTTCACAGTCAGATGTGCGTTCGTTCCAAACGCTTGGACGTAAATTGGTGCTGAAAGTTCGCGCCATAGGCGATTCTGCAAAGATGCCGAACAATATATGTTCGAACTGTGCGTGCTGTCTTTCGATGAGGGAGAAGATACTCAAAAATTTATAAAGGCATAGCATTTGATTCAAAATGCACGCATCTGGCGTCAGCAGCTAATGTATGCCGCCTACAAAGCTTTATGAGGTTGATTCTCAATCATTTGGTTAGAGACGCCCTGGAGTCTCGTCCGGTCAACCCAGTCAACCCGCAGTACAAGAACAACTTCATCGCCCTACAACCCCAATTCATAGTCGGATTGAGGCAATTCTGTCTCCTCAGTATACTTTACCTACAGATTCGGCTTCTATCCTGCGGACATTGGTTGAACTAGCTACATACGCGAAGGCACTCGAGCAAGAACTAGCCGGCTTCAAAACCGTCCTCGAAGACGCACCCATTGCGGATTCTAGCACGGCGTACACACGGCCGCCTACGCCGACTGATCTGACCCTCACCGCAACTGATGGTTGTGTTCTCATAGGTTGATACTTTCGCCGATTCGTTGTGATATGGTTCACAATCGCACCCAGACTTGAACGAGCGTATGAGGGGTCTGATGATTAACTCGAGTCACAACCGGTTTTATGGTCAATCTTCCGACATCATGCTTGTGAAAATGGCCATGGATGTCAAGCGCGAAACAGGCGAAGACAAGAAACTCGCGGACCACCTTGTTGCGATCAAGCGACCTGAATACTGGGAAACCTATCCTGTGCGCGATGTCGATGGATCATCAATCACTCAACTCACTAACTATTGACCAAACAGTGGCATCAGCCGCCCCCCGAACCCGAAGACATATACATCTTTCCCGAGAAGGATCTCATGGATGATCTCATACAGTGTATGTCATTTCTATCATCTTCACCTCGCATCCTCAGTCCAGCCGTGCGTTTCCAGTATTCTTCACTCACGTGCATCCATTCATTGCGCTGCTGCATCGCCAAACTTTCGAAAAATCTGTAAGAGAAGGTCTGCACCTGCGCGACAGCCGCTTTGGAGCGACTTTGCTCCTTGTATGTGCCCTTGCAGCACGAGTGAGATCCTGGTTCATATCAATGTCATCGCGTGTATTGAACAGAGTTTTTAGTACTCCAGCGACCCCCGAGTTTATCTCGAGGGCACGAACCAGTCAAACCACAGTTGCGGTTGGAGGTGGGCGGGACAAATTAGATTTGTGAAGCAATCCTTCACCACCACGCCATCTCTGTACGATGTACAAATATGTTGTGTAAGCCTGTTTCTCCTCGTCTTCTCCGTGACTTTCATCGCCCCTTAGCTTTCAGTCATATTTTTGCAAGGCACCGGCTGTCCCGAATTGTGCTGGGTATAATGGTTTCCTTACTACCACACTGTCGAGTTGGCTGACCATTGCAAGGTATTAACGTCGATTGGCATTCGGTTGGCTCAAGACGTAGGAGCTCATCGAAGACGGAGGTACACTGGAGATAAACCTGCCGAAGACCAACTCTGGACCAGAGCCTTCTGTATGTACAATCTTCGCGCTCTGATACATGCAGCTGAATTGAACCTTCGAGGGGTTCTGGTCTGTATCGACATTCTTCTCAGCGCATCTTTTGGGAGACCTCGTGCAACAACGGCGGATGAGTAAGCGCAGGCCCCTTTCTATGCACTACATATAATTTCCCTCAGTTTTGATTTGGATCTACCGGTAGAATGCGACGATGAATATTGGGATGGGCCTGAACCCTTTAAACAACCTCCAGAGAAACCCTCTGAATTGGCGTATGTCAACTGCTACATCAAGCTGCTGGACATTCTGGGCTTTGCACAGAGAACTTTGGTGCGTGTTTAGACGCCTCGGTATATAGTGACTGAGTGCTATCCAGTATACGCTCAAACGATCAAAGAAACGGGGTACCGAGGCTGAACAATGGAATCGGCAAGTGGTAGCCGAAATAGAGTATGTCAAAGCACTATTTCCCATTCATAAGCTCATCAATCTGCAACAGCTCAGCGATGGTGCGTGGGTTATAATTTGGAGTGGAGCTGGCTTATTAGAAACGCAGAATAACTGGATTGATGCCTTGCCGGAACATTTAAAGTGGAATCCCCATCGAGAGGATTCGACTTTTGCGCAACAGTCGGCGTCGCTTTATGCATCATACTACCACGTTCAAATCCAGGTAAAGTTTGATTATTCCCTGCGCAACATTCTCACCCCATGAACAGGTCCATAGGCCCTTTATCCCAGTTCCAGGTCGTTCGTCTCCTTTGTAAGTTGAACGGCCGGGGTCTTTCGCAAAACATCGCTGAACGCATGTCATCAACAAATATCACAACAACAGAGCATATGCTTCTCTAGCGGTTTGCGCAAGCGCGGCACGGTCATGCAGCCACTTCATGGCGCAATCACAGATACTACCTCTCGCCCACGTCATGGTACTGTGCTTTCTCGATCGACTGCTGAACAAACTGAAAAGAACGACTTGAACAGATGGCGCTCTTCGACTCTTCTGTTATCTTGATGCTGATCGTTTGGTCTGGAAAACGTAACGGACTCAGCCTGGATACAAGCAAGGAAATACGCGACGTACACTCAAACCTTCGCATTTTTCAAACTCTGGAAGGACGCTGGCAAATAGCCGGAAGGTTGTGGTAAGATGCTCCACGCACAGGCCTTACCTGGGACTTCATACGTTTCAGGGATACGATATACGCCATGCTTAGTGCTGGTGATTTCCTCGAATCGAAGGCAAAGACTCCACCGTCCCTGAAACGAGACAGAGATTCAGAAACTCCATCCACTGACTTGGGACACAGCATCTCAGCCAGCTCATATAGCCCACACCCGAGTCCTGGAGGGACATCCTCAACCGGATCTGATTCTTCCTCTGTCAAACCCCCGAGTTTGGGTCACCCACATCGCTACTCGGTACAGCAAAACTTGGAAGACCCGCCGCTTGAAAGAAACCCTTCTGCCCATTTACCTGTCCACCCACCGATGCAACCATTTGAGATCAGCAATCCCTTCGTGCCCAATGCGCATTTTTCCATTGACAATTTTGTATCCGACGGCATGGATGGATGGTCGGAGGCGTTCTTACCCCAACCAGAGAACGATCCGTTGTCGCAAAAGGTGCTTCCTTCGGACTTCTTCTCGTCGATAGTCGACAACACGTTGGGTACTACTGAAGGTGAACCTGCTTGGGCTTACGCGTCTGCAACTGACATCACGTTCGTAAATCCTTGACCCCGAGACAACTGAATTAATCCCCCGGCATATAGTTGGACGAACTGGGATCAACACCTGCAAGGCGGGATCCATGAAACACCACATTTCTAACAATAAACAATCTATAATATGTTGTGTATGTTCCTTGCTTTGTCGCTTTTGCTATCCATCTATAGAAGTCCGTTGGTTTCAAGAAGCAATATAATGCCTGCGAGAGTGGTCAGACATCCTGATCTATATCTCGATGTTGGAACTCACTGTGCACGATCTGTGGAATGCTCTGCGCGGTTGTATCTACTGTCAAGTCTGCTTTCTTTGGAATCTCATATGGGTCGTCGACTCCGGTGAAACCCTTGATCTCTCCACGCCGTGCCTTCGCATAAACGCCTTTTCGATCCATCTTCTCGCAGTGTTCCAGCGGCGTCGCGACGTGTATGAGAAAGAAATTGCCGCCTGCTCCACCAGACGACAGTACTGTCTCGCGGGCGGCTTCTCGTGAGTCCTCGTAGGGGGCGATTGGGGCGGCAATGACACCCGCTCCTGCGCGCGTCAGCTCGGCCGCCACGAACGCAATGCGCTGAGTGTTCTTATGCCTGTCTTCTTTCGAGAATCCGAGTTCTGCGAGGTTCATTTAAGCAAAAGCACGAGGCAGAGAACACGGATCCTTACCTGCAGAGAGTTCGTGGCGAACGGTTTCCCCTAACAGCAAGGTGATGCTTCTACCCCCTTGTTCGTTGAGAGTGGTCTGAAGCGCTTTGCCGATGATGTCCTTTCCAGAGTTGTAGAGACCCGTCAAGAACAGAACGAATCCTTGTTTATTTCGTGGCGGATAGCTCTCTCGTAACGTCTTCACCACGGCACTATCGAAGTTGCGGTCAGCAATCTTCTAACATTCATTGCCCAAGCACAACTCACTCGTAACTGAACCAATCGGGAATCGGGGCGCCAGTCTTTAGCCTGCGGCGCAACTCCGTTCCTGAGATATCGAGCGTCTCTACGCCTTTAGGGATCTCGTCGGCTGGTTGATATTCGTCCGTGGCCGGGATGTAGCTCATTTGCTGGAACGGTACCATCTCGATTTGCAATTCATCGTGATACTTTGTGACCAGCTCTTGGGCGTCATACGGTCCATAGAAGTCTTTTCCTTGCGAGTTCTTGCCAGGCCCAGCATGATCACGCCCGACAATGAAATGCGTAGCCCCAAAGTTTTTCCGGATGATGGCATGCCAGACCGCTTCCCTCGGACCCGCCATACGCATCGCCTGACGACAGTGAGATGCATTTTGACAAAAACGAGGAGGAATGCACTTACCAGAGGGAGGAGAGCCAGACAGCCCATACCGTTGGGGTATTTCTCCATTATGCTTTGGTAAACTCGCACCCGCGTAAAAGCGTCCACATCTCCCGGTTTGGTGAGTCCCACTACTGGATGAATGAGAACGTTCTGCGCTCATTAGATGGTGTACATGGTGAACGGACAGCGAACGCACTGCATGGCGCTGACGAGCGGCGCGGACGGTGAGTTCGCGATGTGCCCGATGCATGGGATTGCGGGTCTGGAACGCGACAACTTTACGCCAGGCGAGTTTCTTGAAATGCGAGCGCAACTCCGCAGGCGTGTCTTGAACGAGAATGAGTTGCGATCTCACGAAACAGACGGTAGGTCACTTACATCGAAGGGCGACATAGTCAAAGTGTGTCGGTGCCTGAATTGCCTGGAGCTTCCCGCCAATATAAAACTCGTGCACTCTGTTACGAAGATATGCAACGGAGGGGTGTGCTGGGTCGTCCGCGCCAAAGACCTGGATCGCCTCTTTTACCTGGTCGGGTTTATAGATGTCCTCCACTGCAAAATGATTCAATTCAGGTTGAACACCAATCGAGACAGGAAGATGCAAACCTGTGATAATGGCTAGAGATTCATCGTCTCGCGGATCGCGAAGTGCAATGCGCGCGCCAGGTGCGATCGCTAATGCGTCGATGGTTTCTTGAGAAACATCGAGAGTGATTGGCATGGGGAACAGTATGCCGTTCGCGAGCCGTAGGTTGTCCACGACACTGAACATCGGATCTCTCAGTAGGCTTGCAAGACTTCAGGGCACGTTACGTGCCTCTTATAGTCCCCCTCGTTCATGAACCCTTCTAATGGGCTGAAACCACCGCTGATGAGGAGCTCGAGGTCGCATAGTTGACGCTGAATTCAATCAACTTCGGCGAGTTGTGCCAACGCGTGTTTCTCGCACCTCTGTCAACACAATGTCGGGCAAAGTGTGTGCTTCTTCCCGTAGCTGGTCAGCGATGAATTCATCGCGCGCAAGCAAATCCTGTATAAAAATGTGTTCACATGTACTGTCGCGTGAAATCGCGCGTGTAAGATCGTACCTGGAGAACGCCGCCGTGCGGCGGGTTGCCAGCATAACGCTTGAGCTGCACAGACATGGCAGTGAGCTGGCGGGTTGAGGAATATCAGGAGAGCTGAGGACGCGTTTACCTCCAGAGGATAGGGGCTTTTTGATGTGTCGACGGCGCTCATTGCGTTTTTTGTTTACCTTCCTGGGTAAAACGGGAATGGCTCTATTCGTGCGAGAGAGGATAGTCGACTACACAGCCAGACCTTCGGATGAACACAGCGCACAATAAAAGGAATCAAACGATAGTTGATCCGAGTTTTGAATCGCGTGCACATTTGATTTAGCCCAGACTTAGAATATTTCAAATGTATGCCGGTCAAAATCAAATGCAGCTTGAGCTCTTTTTTTGTCGGAACTAACTCCCGCTCGTTTTTCTTGAGCTATCCCTTGCTCATTGCCAGACGTTTTGACTCTCGTGCCCTGGATAAGTGATGCAATCAACGGCCAACCTCACCCCGCCGTGTGCGTAATAATTAGTTTTCTCCTTTTCGGGACTTCACTCAAATTTTGTTCAAGCTCTCGTCGTTTGGGACTTCAGTGCAGATCCAAACGGCAAGGCTGCTCGTTGTCTAATATGCCGGGACGGGGTTTCACATCAAACGGACTACAATCGCCGCCGCCATGAGCAGACTTCGACACACCGTATACATTTGGACGATGCTCTTGAAACTCAACGCGCCACCCAACCCGCATTTACGAACCCGCCAACGGAATCAAAGGTGTCGGAAGACGCTCTGCGCCATCTCCTTGCATCACTCAGCGGCCCAGGCGTCCGTCCTTATCCTGAAAGTGCATACCAACATCCCGAATCTCCGCCAGGAGTCGGTATTAATTGGAATCTAATGGAAATCAACAATGAAGGAGAACTCGCCATGTCAGCCGATGAGCAAGCTGTCGCTCTCATTGCGGGCAATATTCTAGAGAGATTTGATTTGCCTGTTTCCGACGAAGAACCTGAAGAACGGTCCGACTCGGAAACTGAAAGCTTGAGGGAGCCGGAGGTCAATGGTGTGTACTCACTGAAGCCACGAACAATCACTCAAATCCTAAACTATTTAGAGGTTCCCAAATCTGCAGAATCCGAGCATAGCACCAGGTTTGGGCCACCCCCGACCAAACGCGCTCGAATGCAAGATGAAACTGGGAGCGATCGGTATTGGTTTCCTTGGCCAGATCGTATTGTGAGTGACACAATCTCGCCGTAGCATGCATCCTGACTATTATCCAGTCATGCACGCTCGACATCCTCATGCATTTACCGCGCTCAGTCTTCTCACAAAAGCAACTAGACCTTTTTCTATGGCTTCTTAAAGTAAACGAGGTGGACGACGTCCCGAGCATCAAGCAAATGCAAAAAATCAATCTCGCTTTGCAAAAAGTGTGCGGAATCGAGACGTTGGCTTATGATGGCGCTCTCGGGCATAAGTATTTTGTCAACAGTTTGGCTCAAATCATTGCTCAGGTAGGTGAAGCTCAACTGCGAACCTCTTGAATCTGTTAAAGCTAGATATAGGAAATGGCTAATCCTCGAGTACGGCCGCACCTGCATTTTTATCCCGAAGATAGCGGCGAAAAGTTATCGGAGGCCCGTCAGGGGGAGCGTTGGCTCCACGAACTTCCCGACGAGCAGACGACGCCTATGGTCCGCATCTCCGCTCAGGATTATTACATCTATGAGCCGGCAATGCTTGACTCAGCGGAGGGCGAATTTTGTGTCCCCATCCGCTGGTTCTCTCGTGGCGGGGAGTTCTTTGCCAAGTGTTGGCGTATGGTCGCAATCTCCACGGATACTGTTTCTGGGTGGCGTATTATCCAGACTGACGACTACGAGGTCTCTGCACGTCGGTTTCTTAAGAATTTTCTTCAGTTCCAAACCGATGCTGGATTGCACAATGTTCCGCATCCGTCGAAAATACTTGGTTGCCTCCAGTCATTGATACGCACAATTCTCTTTCTGATACATTTTTAGACGTGTATAATCCCGACACACACCAATCTCGTTCGTGGGATCATACCAATCCAAGCGAAGGCAATCGTTGGCGCGCCAAAGCCAACGGCTCTCGCGTTGTCGTATTTCCGATGTGGGTTTACTGCGACGATACCTCGGGAAATGTCTCGAAGAAATGGAACGAACACAATAGTTTCTTGATGACGCCTGCAGGATTACCACGCGCTGAGGCTCAAAAAGAGTACAACATCCATTTTCTTTGCACTTCCAACATCGCTCAACCGCTGGAAATGTTGGACGGGATCGTCGAACAGTTGGAGTGAGCCTCGGAATGTGATATGTGGAAGCTGACTGACAGTTTTTTGTAGGCAGGCTCAGGGAGACGGAATCTGGGTGTGGGACATTGAGCATAATGAACCGGTCTTGGTCATTCCTGAGGTCCTCGCGCTGCTCGGCGACAATCCAATGCAAAGCGAGTTTGCGTGTCATATAGGGCTTCGCGGCAAGTTATTCTGCCGTGCTTGTTGGGTCAAAGGTCACGATGCTATGGACGGGGATGACGGGGATGACGCCCCCGCTCCATCTCGACACCAAAGAGCCCCGAGCGATGCTGAGAGCGTTCAGAGCGATGGTGCCAGTGTTGCTGGCAGTGATGTTTCAAGCGAGCCCGAGAGTGACAAGGCAGCACCCAGGGGAGCTGAAAAACGTAAGCCGGCGAAAAGATTTCAAGAGACAATGAGCGATATGGTTCAGCGTGTAAAGTCGTTCATGAAGGTGAGATCTCCATACATCAATCCCACAAACACTGAGTTACAAACAGGTCGGGAAATTGCGGCGTAAACCCGAGACTACGGATAAGTTGCGATCCTTCTTTACTGAGGCGTCAACCAAGCTAGACACCAAAACGAAGATCAAGAGCTTGCGTACGGAGACCGGGCTCAAAGACACCTTTCAGCTGGTGTTCATCGAGAAACTATTTGCATCTTACCACAAAAAACGCGGTGCTCAGACTAAACAAGCTGCTTTGGATGCCGCTGTAGCGGCGCTGCCTAAGGAGACGACGAGTCCCGTCTGGCGGATTAGAGGTGTGATTCATTTATCTATATTCAAGCGACCAGCTGAAAAGAGTTCTCGGTAGGTCTGGATCCGCATCAAGATACACCAGTGGAAATCTTGCATGTTATTCTGCTCGGTTTCGTGAAATACCTTTGGCGCGATGTGATTGCGCAGCTCAAAGGTAAAGACGAAAAGAAAGAGCTGCTCATTGCACGTCTGACATCCGTTGATGTCACGGGCCTGGGAATTTCCCCACTTGCTGGCAGAACTCTCGTGCAATATTCTGGCTCTCTTACTGGCCGCGATTTTCGCGCGATAGCTCAAGTCGCTCCATTCGTGTTGTATGACCTAGTGTCTTCGGAGTGTCTCGAGACATGGCAAGCTCTTTCCAAACTTGTACCGCTCATTTGGCAGCCTGAGATTGAAGACATTGGAAGCTATGTGGTGCGTGCCGTGAACTTTCAAGCTGTAGGGTGCCTCAACCTTTTTCGCAGACGCTGGTAACAAAGGAGATTGATCATTTTCTCTTATGCGCCGCCAAGTGGACAACGCGATGGTTTAATAAACCAAAATTTCACATTATCCTCCACTTACCCGCACATATTCGTCGCTTTGGACCCGCTATCCTCTTTGCAACGGAAGCATTTGAGTCTTTCAATGCTATCATACGGGCTAAGAGCGTGCATTCTAATCGCCATGCACCTTCACGAGACATCGCACATGCCTTTGCTCAAGGTAATCGTATTCGACACCTGCTCAGCGGTGGCCTCTTTGTTCTGAAAGAGGCTGAGTTTGTGGAGGACTCGTCCACTGGTCGTAACACACCCCGATTTGCTTTTACCCGAGAACGGACTGCTTGGAGGAGTATTGGCGAGGGGCCGCGACGGCTCGTTCAGGGGCGAAGTACTGTTACTGCTTACCTTGGTCTTGACCAAAAGAAATCTTCTGTGCCAGGTATGTCCCACTTCTCTCTTTCAAAGGGATCTCGTTCTATTGAAGGCCCCACAGGCAACTCAACGGCAGACCAGCTCAAGCCGCGTCTGATGTCCCACACAATCACAGGACAGCGCGTTCAATCGTGGTCTGCTAAACCTGGCCTATATCAGACCAACAAATCCCTCGTCATTGAAAACGGTGATACATGCGCGCCCGGCAACTTTGTCGTCGCCCACGACTGGCGTCGCTCCGGTGACACCTTCGTGGGCCGTGTCGAAGAAATACTACACCGCGTTGACCCTCAAGCAACACAAGAATCCGAGCTCAATGTGGTGCTCTTGCGAAGAGCAGTCGTCAACACCACCCGCGAACGATATGGTATGCCGTCGGTGGTACTGAGTGAGGAATGGGCGGCCTTACATGGCAAAGTATGTGGTTGAGTCCAACGCAGGTCAAGCTAACTCACAATTTCAGGATGTCCTGTGCACCGTCAACGTTCAGCACAATTGTAAAGACAACTTGTGCGCCACCACCGCCTCGGTTCCGGTCTTCCAAGAGCGAGTAAAAACGAGCCAGACCGCTGCACGAGTTTCCCACACAAAGAATGTCGACGACGTTGTCTTGAACACCGCTCAAATGCGTGACGCCGTGTACGTTCAGAGATATCGCGTCAACTCCGTTCCAATGGATGTCGATCGCATTGTCACTGAAAGTGCGGCGAAGGAGATCGATGCACGCAAGAAGCGCACAGGCACGGTGCCCGCCGCTCGCGTCCCAG
This sequence comes from Favolaschia claudopus, assembly GCA_037176885.1. Classification (NCBI taxonomy): domain Eukaryota; kingdom Fungi; phylum Basidiomycota; class Agaricomycetes; order Agaricales; family Mycenaceae; genus Favolaschia; species Favolaschia claudopus. The sequence continues at coordinate 290,477 of JAWWNJ010000077.1, forward strand.
CGCGACCGCGTAGCGACCTCAACGCTCGTATCCATCAGGCTCCCTCCGCCCTTCGCGCACCGTCCGTGTCGCTGGCATCTAGTTCGACATCCGTAACAACTGGCGGCGATCCAGCTCCGGCCGGGCATTTGCTGTCTTCGTCAACCGGGGGCGCTCGCGTCCCACCATCCTTTCTACCTGCGCCTCCCAGACCACCACGGCGAACATCGGCTCGCCCCGCCCCTCGTGCACTCCCACCCACCTCCTCAGTATTGCCGTCATTCGCCGGCACTCACTTCCCACACGATTTGTCTCGCGCTCAGCTCTTGCCTCCACCAGCTTCAGCGCCGCCCTCGTTCTCTCCACCCGCCATCCAGTCCCTCCAGCGCTATCCCTCCGAATCTTCGGCTACATCTCACGCACCAACTCACATGCACGCCCCCCCGCACCACTTCATGCCTCGCTTTCCTCCGTTAGAGCCATCAGCCCCCGCCTATCCGCATCCCCCCAATCCCTCCTCCTCCTCGGCTGCCACCACTGATACCCCCCAAGTATCATCATATCCTCCTTTTGACCAACAACTTTATCGTCCATGGCCGTGGTATTCTCAGTAATTTGTACACCTTGTGAACTGAATCTATTGATGTTTTTATCAACCTCTTTGCTGCAGTATCGTTCGCAAGAAAAGTGATTTATTGAAGTTAATTGGCAACAAAGGGTGTGTATTTACTTTCCTAAGAATTCGGCGCACGGGGCGGCCGTGGCGTTGTCAAGCGAAGGAGATTGCGGCCAGCGCGAAACGTATCAAACGCGAACGGGGGCGAACGAAGTCGGCGATGGTGGCAGCGAGTCGGGACGAGGAGGAAGAAAAGGGATTTCTTCCCCTGTCAAGGGAGAGGGGGTGGGTTTGGAAACGCTGACGGTGCGGTTTCGTACGCGTACGGCGCGGTATCGACACGAACACGCGGGTTGAGCGGACGCAAGGGGCGGGGTTTGCAACGCAAAACGCGCCAGTGGCCGGGGTTGCGAGATGCGAGAGGCAGAGTTGTGGAACGCGAGCAGCGGAGGGGTTTACAGTGCCAGTGGCGGGGTTTCAAACCCAACGCGCGTTGAGTGCGACGGCGCGGTTGGGTTGTTGTGGCTGGTGTCGGAGAGGCGGGGAGAGACGGGAGAGTGAGAGGGTGCAGCCAGAACGGCTCGTTCCTTTGTTGGCGACGTTCTTTGACACGCGAGCAGTGGACTGGGGGTTCGGCAGTCGAGAGCCGGTCGGTTTCACGTTGAGACGAGCGCAAGTGGCGGGCTGGGCAAACGCGAGCGATGGCTAGGCAAACGCGAGTGGCGGCGTTTGGCACGCGAGCGGCGGGATGGGGCACGCGAGCGGCGGGATGGGGACACGCGAGCGGGCACAAGCACGAGTGGCGGGATACGAGCGCTAGAGGCGGCAGCAGCTGCGTCGACAAGGGACAATCTCAGCGGATCGGTATGGACGACAAAGAGCGAGACAAAAAAACATACCAAAATCCGGATTCAAAACACCACAAACCCCGCGATCCTCCAATTTCAGTCTGGTTGTGCCTTGATTGGGATCACCGTGCCACCTCTGCGTTAACTCGCGCGCCAGATCTCTTGGGGGTGTTAGAGTTGAGTTGCGGTGGGACGAGGGGAAGCAGTGAGCAGAGGGCGTGTGACATGTCACTTTGTGACAATTTCCGAGGCACCCACATTCACCCACACCACGATCAAGTCTCCACAATGTGAGTGTCCGTTTCTCGACTAACCTCGATTATACGCCGACACTGGCTGCTCTTTTTGAAGATTCTATTCCTGTACTCCGCACAGCAATCAGCACTGAGGAAAATACTCATTTGTTGCTGTACAAACCACCGCAGCCCCGAATCGCGCCCGGTAAGTCATTCTGTGTTAGCGCAACGGCCGAGGAAGCGGAGGTGGCGGCGCTGCTTTGCGACCCAAACCCGGGAACAAGCAGAGCCGCTTTCTCTGCTCCCTCGGCCGTTGCCACTCACTTCGAAGACTTCAAACATGGCTGACCATTTGCTTTTGTAGGTTTTTGGAAGGATGTTAGGGAAAGTCCTTCCCAAGGTCAGTCGTTTGTTTCGTTTTAAAGGAAGAGACATCTATTGATGACTTCACCGCAGACCCGGAAAGGCACTGTCTTTTCCGGGTGGTTGGATGTAGCCGTCGACTTCGTCTCACTCTTCACCGAAGCAATCAATGCCGGGGCGGAATCCACAAACGACCATGCGCTCGACGACGATCTGGACGGCTTGGAACCGCTTTTAGATCCCAGCGGTGTCGACAACGAGTTCGACAACGACCCTCTCAATCAAGTCGACAGCAAGCGGCCAGCCTCGCCATCGACATCGCAGCCTGCGCAGAAAAAACGCAAACGCGCTGAACCCATTTTTGAAGATGTCGTCGCGGCGGGAAAGCCTCCCAACGGTCACCGACGCCGAACGCGCGCGCGCGATGAAGATATTAAAGCGCGAGGGCATCTTCCTCGCAAGTCGACTGTCGAGGAGCACGTCACACCTGCGGTTTATGTCCCTACGCCATACTTTGACGCACTTGCGCTGCCAACCACCGCGTCCGCATACCTTGCCAAAGCAGAGACTGCGGCAGAGACCCGAGGCTCGAAAAAACGACGTTCGCTCGCAGAGATGTTGGCAGCAGGGTTCCAGTTGGTCAAATGGGACGGAATGTGAGTGCTGTGTTCCCTAACGCTGAATCTTCAGCTAACACAGATGTAGCAAGGGCAAGCCGCTCGTTGATGTTCACGGGCGCATATTCTCGGTATTGGTTGGGCAGCCTGACCAGCCTGGCTATCGGACAGCAGTCTCGCGAGCCTACGCTACGATGAAGAAGCAATTGCAGGATACACATTTTCCTGCTTCTTTCCGGAAACACCGACGCGGCCTATTTGCCGCTATCAACGTTGGACTTACTCTTGGTGCTGGCCAATCCGATCCTACGTGGCTCGACGGTGGAGATTACAGTGAGGTGGCAGAGCGTCTTCTGGCAGACGATAATATCGACAGAATGGCTCAATTTGCGGACGGTCAGTAAAACATGCATATTCAAAATGACGTGCGTGCTGATCTTGTACCTTTCCTCAGCGGCGTTTGCAATGTGGGCGCCACGCCTTTATGATCACTACAGCAAGAACAACGAAAGGCTCGATGAGCGGTGCCCTGGCCTACGACGCCCATTTGCCCGCTCCGTTTTCTGTTGCACTGCGTTCAATTTAGGTCTGAATATATGGACATTCAAGCATCGGGATATACGCAATCTCCCGTACGGATGGTGTGCGGTCCAGGCACTCGGTAACTTCGACGCTACGAAAGGTGGCCACCTCATCCTCTGGGATGTCAAACTCGTTGTCGAGTTTCCCGCGGGGGCACTTATTCTCTTACCTTCCGCCACGATTGCCCATTCCAACATACCAGTTCAAGACGGAGATGAGCGGATGTCGTTCACTCAATTCACCGCGGGAGGTCTGTTTCAATATACCGATAACGATGGGAGGACACAAGGCAAATTTGCACAAGACGATCCGAAGGGGTTTGCTGAGCGAGAGGAGAGTCGGAAGTCCCGGTGGGCAGAGGGATTGGAGATGTTTAGCACGCTAGAAGAAATCACGAAGAAATGATTTGGGATCTCACAGAAAAAAGGCTTGAACCAGTACGGAAACTTGATTGACACAGACGAATAAATACAAACGCTTGTAAAGTAGAAGATACATTCAAATCGCAGTATTAACCAATGCTTTGACTTTGCCCAATTGACCCGTGAGCTCAGCATTCTCCGCCTTGAGGGTGTGGACAGTCTTACGAAGAACATGCAGTCCTTCGTAAAGTTTCCGCAATGCGGCGACTGCCGATTCGCCCTTTGCGTGAGCTGCTCGCACACGGAATACCAGCCACGTCTCGAATTCGTCGAGCTCCGTCAATGCCTCCACCTCGTGTGTGGTGCTCACCACATCCGAATAAAGTCCCAGTAGGCCGTCATCAAACATTTCTTCATATTTTATCTTGACGTCTTCATTTTGCGGCTCAACGCTCTCCTCCCATGGCAGCTGAGAGAAGTCATGGCCTGGGAATGTAAGTGAGCAACACACAAATTAGTGGAGAAAAAAACTGAGACGACGCACTCTTGCCCTGCCGGTCCACAAAGTATGGCCAATTCAGATCCTGATCCTCCCATGCCTCCTCTTCCTCTTCCTCCAAGCCCTCCTCTTGCTCGATGGAACCATCCTTCAATGGATCTTCAAGCCCGTTTGGAGAGAGATCGAGGTGTGTCGGACAGCCATCGCCCAGCATTACACCGCGCATCCGCCAGCTGTAGCTCTTGAGCGGCGGATCCGAGGATGGGATGGTATAATCGGGCGGTGTTGAAGGGAGATGGGAGGATGGAGAGGATGGCGGAGAGGGGGAATATAAGCGAGCTTGCGGAAGCTGCACGTCGACGCCGACTGAAAGATGCGATGTTGAGAGACAATAACGGAATAGAGTAGAGAGGACTAACATTGGGCAAAATACTGAGTCTCACCGACCTGGCTGTTCAAAGCTCCATAGCCAGAAAGAGGGGGCTCGAAATCATTAATAGGAGCTGCGAAAAGTCTTGAGAGAATGTTAGTGGGTTGTAGCTGAGGAGGAACACGGCAAAACCTGGCAGTCGCCTTTCGAGAAGCCTGTGAAGCGTGTCGGGGACGGCTCAGCGAGGGTGTGTCGGTGTCGGGAGACGCGACGGGAGAGAAGCGGCGGTTTTGTTTGGTCGAATTTGTCTTCATTCTCGAAAAGGAAGGTGGGTGATATGGTGAAATTGGAAATCATTTGTTTCGTCCCTTTTATAGCGTCGCGTCGCGTTGTACGCGTTTGTCGCGCTTGTTTATTATCAACAAAAATCAGCAAGACGCGTCGAGAAACGCACGTGAAGGTCTGCCACCGCGTTCTTATAAAAGGACGCGTACAATCTCACCGCCCCTATATCCATTTTGCAATAATTTCAAATGACCACCCCATACAATTTCGGCCCCATTCCCAGCCCGCAGCCGCGGACGCTTGATGTGCCTCTCACACATCCCTTCCCCTCTTCCTACCCCTCCTCGTCCGACCCACCGAGCTCGCCTAGCCCACTCAATTATGCTCACTCTTCCCCACCACCGCTCCCTACATCCTCTGTGCCACCGCCGCCGCAGACTCCAGCAGTCCTGAGTCCCGTCTTTATCGACACCATTGCACGCGAATTTTGTCTGGAACAGAAACAGACCCAAATGCTGCATACCTTTGTCGGTGTAAGTCTTCAAGCATTCTCCCCTCTTGTCGGTATTCAATAGTTCTTTAGTTCGGATCCCTTGATGCGGGCCTCTCGTTTCCCGACATGGCAACGCGGGTCGTCTTGCTCGCCGCTCAATTTGGCGACGCGGCCGAGAGACGACGCAAAGAGAAAATGGAGGAGCAGGAGAAGACGGATCATAGGGCAATGTGGCGGGATCTTCAAGTCAGACTTGAAGAAACCTTTACCTTCACGCGTCAACAGAAGGTGTGTCCTGAGTCTTTTATATCATGCATTTGCACTTACTCTCGGAAGACGCACATCCGTGGTGTCGTGCAGGATGTCATATATGAAGGGAGCCGTACAAAGTTTTTGAAACTGCATGTCGACGTGTGGGTGCGTGCATTCTCTTCTTTATGTCTGTTCGTATATGATCTGTTCTCATTGACCTTCCCAAGGATGCTGTCGAGCGACGCAAGAAAGAGTTGAGCCTCGACAATATTTTCGGTGTACCTGGGAGGGAGAAGATCCTGGGTCAGTTGATTAAGAGACAATGCTCAAGTGTCCGCAATTCATGGCGCACAGATGTATGTCGTTCGTCTTCTTGCTTGTTGCTATTCTAAAGATTCGGAAACAGTTGATTGCGAGCATCAAACCCAAGAAGTTCACTTCTCTTGCCGACTTTGTGTACAACTCTGCTAACAAGTACCGAATGGGAGGCGGAGGAGGGGAGCTGCCACAGATTTATACAATTCACGCGGTCTTACTTGTACGTGCTCAGAATCTTTGTTAAGCTTGAGCTGAAGCAGAGATTGGACAGCGACGCTTCGTGTTTGACAATCCGACCCTCATCACTGCTGCTAGCGCCGAAGAGGAAGACACTGAGGAACCCGAGGACAGCGATGTCGATTATGAGGAGGCCGAGGGACGCCGCAGCCGGAAGAAAGCAAAAACGGGTAAAATTCCCAAGAGTGCGAGTTTTTGGGGTGGCGTAGACAGGTGGTTCAAGGAGGAGGTTGATAAACGTGGTTCGACCTTGACAGGATCGAAGTGGAAGAGGTGCGCTTTCTTCTTCTCTAAATCACGTCTCTCATCCTTCGGCTCATGGCAATCTTCAGTTACGTTGACCAGCTCATGAAGGACGACCAGGCGAAATTCAAGGGGATCTTGCCTGGCTCTGTTGTTGTTGAGGAGAGAAGTCCGTTGCTGGAAGCTTGTGGCGCCGAGCAGCCGATTCAGCAGACACCGGGATTGGGGTCGGGTGTGTTTCGTTCATCGGGTCAGATGCTGGAGTCGATGATCCAGGGCAGCGGTGGCTACTCCTCAACTCGTTAACTTCGATACTTGTTCATTAACTTCAAATATTTCATTGATTTTTCGTGGTGTTTCGGTGGAGGACGAGGAGTTGGTGCTTGTTTGGCATCGCAATGAGTCATTGTTGTGAGTTTGTTTGGACGAAGTTGATATCGTTTCCTTGCCTCCCACCATGTTCCTCCCAGCCGCAGTCGTCGACCGTCTGCACCCTTCTTTCAACCCTCCCATGCGCCTCAAGACTGGAACAAAGTCAAGTCCTCTCTAAGCCACAAGCCTCAAGACTGGATTGAGATCAAGTCCTTCACGACCTATGCGCAAGACCGTGCACCTGACAAGGTCTCAAGTCCATTCAGGCTTCAACGGAGCAAACTGTCTATAGCGGCCGCGTCAACGTCAAGGTCATGAACGCTACCCCCTCGAAATCTCAAGACTGGTGCTCAATCTATGTTACAAACTGTGTTCCATATGGCTGTCTACCTCAGGATCAAGAGGCATCTCAATATCTGAAGACCGAAGGCCGCAAATGCAAGGCAGCAGTCAAATCAAGGCCGCAAATGCAAGGCAGAAGTCAAATCGAGACCTCAAATAGCGAGCCGCAAGTCACTGGTGCAAGCATGGAATATCTTGTCGTTGAGGTGGCGTTCGAGGTTGGATTAAAGATGGGCGTGGTACATGGTACGTCGTTCTCTCTCTGGTTTACACCGCTCATTCTAACCTCCAGCCATAGTTGGCAGTCAGTTTTGGGACGGGTGAAGGGGACAAATGAGTGATAGGTCCGTGTTGTGTGCCTGGTGTATGTAGATGGAATTAGATGATTTTCTATCACTTCTTTTCCTTTATTTCTGAAGCAACCGGGAGAGCACCGGAAAGTGCCCTGAGCAGCGGAAAAGGCGGGATGCGCACAAATATGCGATCAGAAAGGCGGGGAGCGGAACAGGTCGAGACCGTTGACGTAATCAGTATTTGTACTTGGCGCAAAACCGTGCGATGAACTAAATTCCGACTTTGGACGCACCCGGTGCGTTCGGTGGAAAACGAACCGGAACAGTGCCGCTCAACTTCCAACAAAAGTTCACTTTATTTTGCATCTCGTCTATCCACCTTGAAAACGACTATCGCTCAAAAATTTGGCCTTCCTGTGTACCGGTCATGGCGCTCGCTCTTCTTATAACGCGATTATAGAGGACGATGGCCCACAATCACGCAAGATGTTCGTATCGATTATAGCACGGGACTCGATTTTTACTCGTTTTTTTTTTGACCATAGCCATACACTCGAAGAAACCCTCAATCGCGATAAAATACACTCGAATCAGTACAATAACCAGTCTACTAATTAATATAATGTACAGTGTCAGCGCACTATGGTAGTATCCACAACCCGATGGAAGATAACGCAGAGACCACAGTTACCTTTCCATCCCTATCCGGGTCAAAATACTTCGGTCGCAACCCTGTCCCCACCCATCCTCTTGCACCCGACGTGGAGTTGGAGTCTAATTGCACTCGCCACCCCCCCGTCGGCGCAACTGACTTGACTTCCGAGTAATCAAAGATGGTCTGCGATAGCTTCGAGTGGAGGTCAACGGCACCGGTATACTTCTTGTCCAGAGTGACAAACGCATGACCTTGATTATTCTGCGCTTGGAGCTGCAAAACAGCGGGCATCGTATTCCTATCGTGACCGACATCCAGGAACAAGGTGCCGTTGAAGGTTTGAGCATTGAAGTTGAATTTCGGGGCCAAGGTGGGTTTGGAGGAGACCATCGTGACACCGGCAACAAGGTCGCTGCATTTCTTGAGAATATGCGTCTAACGACAATATGGAGAGCATACCCATTGCCTGTGTCCATTACCAAATATGTCGGTATTTGGGTAGTGGGATCATTGTATAGCGTGGAATTGGCGAGGATACTCCTGCGCAAAACACTTCAGTAGGGATGATATAACGGAATCATAGACGAACCCTTGGATATTGTCCAGTTGAAGTGACTGTGTCGCTTCAAAGGAGCCGGAAATGCTGGCATATGACGACCTAACGGCGATCTGGTTTGCTCGGAGATGCTACGTTACAAAAGTGTCATTTATTATCAAAGTCGCAATGGCCAGAAACACGCACATTACACATGATATCCAAGCCGGCACCAGCGATATTGATAATTCCAAAATTTATTCGATCGCCGAGGTCACCGTATATTTGGCGGAACATTGGAAGGTATATGATGAGGGAACCTGGGACTAGAGTTGCGGGAGGCTTTTGCGGAAAGTAGAGCTTAATGTCAAATGCCTGCACATCGCTGGAAAGCAAAGATGAGGGCATCTAAAACTCAAGATCAGAGCTGATGGATAAATAAACTAGAATCAAGAGCGCACGTAGACAGCAAGACCCCGGCCTGGCCCGTTAGGTGAGAAGCACATATGTGCACGCTTGAGCATGGAAAAGGACGATGCGGTCAGGGACACGGCGAAAACAACGTCGCGTTCAGTAGGATCCGGATTCAAAGACACGGTGAGATTGTGTTGACCGAAAACGAAGGGGGTCTCCCCTTCCGTTCCATTGGAGCGGATAGCGAATACACCGCCGTCATAGGGCAATGTATGCCGGGCGCTGCATGAACGTTGATATTATTGAATGAGGGGGGAAGTAGGGTAACATACGTGGCTCGGAAAAGGCGCCCTTCAGGGAGGGGATACTGCGAATCCCAAACGTCACATTTCATTGTGGAAGCGGCCATCACCATCGGAGCACCGACAACTGGAAGCGGGTCGGCGGCCTGGTTTTCATCCAGGAACAAGGGAGAATAGTTCGGCGGAGGTTGGCGGGCCTGGCGTCGCAGCCTTAATTGCTGTAGGCACCTTCAGTCAGACCGTAAATAGATGCCGGACATGAAACTTTTACCGTTACGAGTAACGGGATCCCGATAGTAAGAGTGAGCAAGACATAGATGGCCAGAGCAATGAAAGAGATCCTCCCGCAGCGAGAGTCAAATCGACGAGGAAAAGAAGGTTTTCGAAAGGAGACGAGGGTTGAAAGTGAAGAGTTAGAGTGGTTTAGGCGTTGTTGGAGCTGGGTCTCTTCGTAGCTGGGAAGTTGCACAGAGGAGCGGCCAGCCACTGGGTCAGGAAATCGAAGGGTGGGCGCCGGGGCCGCCGCTAGTTTCGACGACCCTGGCTCTGTTTCGTCAAGAATGATCATGCTCAGCAGGCATTGACCGTCGCCGTCAACGATGAGAAGAAGGTAGTCAGGGGAAGCTTTCAGACAACACACGTCAACAATAGATTAGCACAATTCTATTTTTATTTTGCACAGATATCCCAATAAATTACAGTTCAAATCCTGCTGGCCCTCGTTCCTTTCCTGACGGTGTAAACAGCGACGCAACAGCCTTCAAACTTCGCTGCCACGTCTCCACCATTAAACCGACGCACCCGATCGCGCTCTCCTTGCACACTCGCAGCCAACGCGCCAAAACAGCGTCAAGTCTGCGGTCACTTGGTTCTGTGCCGGCGGCAGGCGATGGTCGTGGCTATTCCATGAGATTAGTCTCGTTCAACATATCGGGAACAAGGACGCCTTACCCGGCTAGTAGCCGCGGCAACCCTGTCCGCCTCAACGAGCATCTTCTCCCTTTCACCGTCATCGGTACTAGTCGCCTTCCACATCTCCCGGAAATTTTCCACGGCCTCGAGACTCTCGCTGAATCGGTGTAATGTGTTGATCAGAGCAACAACCTCGGAGCGTTGCAACAGGTTGTGGTTCGCCGGATCAAGAGCCTTCTCGTCAAGCTCGAAGAGTATTTTGAGCGCGGTCGCGACACCTGTAGTTTGTATCTTGCCCCACAGACGGCACTTGTCGCACCCTACGCAATCCATGATACGTGTGACATTGCGGAAATGGATCTTGAACTCTTCCTTGAGAACCTGTTTGCAGTAGATGAGCATTGAACAACGATACAGACGAACAACTTACATTTGCGTTCTCCCCACGGAACAACACCGTCTCGTCGAACCGGCCGGCGTTCTGTGCTATGGATATGACATCGGCGAGTTTTGCTCGGGTGTCTGCATCGTCTTCATGCGTCCCCGTGGAGCAATAATCAAACGATTGCAGATAGGGCCCAATCCTCGCTACTGCCCTCAAGAGCAAGACGGTATTGAAGTAGATATACTGTAGCCGTTCGGGGTGTGATGCAACGCGATTGATGAAACATTGCAAGTTCGGACCCCATTCCCCGGTACTTTGATTGAGGTATTCGGCGCAAATGTGGGTCGAGATGGACGCATGTAAGCCTGAGATAACCTTGTAATAAACGCGCTTCTCCAGGCATTGTCCGCCATCTCCTCCATCAAGGCGGAAGGCTTCAGACATGCTGTCGGGTAAGCTGACCGGAGCAGGGTTGGGGCCGGTCAAGAGATTGAGTTCAGAGAGACCGAAGCAATTTTCCTCGTATATTGAGCGCCAAATTCGGGCCGTATCGGGACCAGCGTAGCCTGTGTACCGCTCCGGAATGAGAGAAAGATCATAATAATCACCCTCTGTGTCATGGATGAGAAGATTTTACGGAGGTGACAATTGAGAGCTTGCCAGTATTATCGTCGAGAAAGCAGAAATCCGAGTCGCGGTAGTAGCACCCGGGAAGCTGATGTCTCTGCGCGGATGGTTAATTCTGGCTGAGAATGTACAGATTGGGTACGCACATCGTCTATATTGGACCCTCCAAGCCGACTGAGTGCTTTCGCACGCCATTTCTCGGGTATTTCGCTCTGATGTATTCACCGGTCAACAATTGGAACAAATGCAATAGAAAGAAAAATACCTCGTCCACGCTGGTTATTGCGCATCCTGGGTCGCTGCACGACCCATCGTCAGACCAAAATGGGCATTCCCGGTAGAGGTCGACCTGAACATAAGCATCCCAATATAGAACTACGGCTGAACGAATTCACCTGGAAATATTTGAAGAATGGCATCTGCACGAGTTCATGCAAGTTGGCGAATAACTTGTCATTAACGCTTTCAACCGTCTCATAGTCGCAAGTGGTCGTGTCGATGGGACCCGTCGGCTTCATTGCAAGCATTGTCAATCACAATTCCGCTTACTGGAGTAGAGACGCACTATGGAATTCTTGCAATCAACATTTCGGGCTGGCTGATGGTCAAGAACATTTTGAACCGGGTTCTTGCTACTGAGAGGGTTGTCCGTGAGGAATAGAGAGTCTGCGAGGGCAGCAGGGGACCAGCAAAGCTGTAGAATTAGGGCCGCTCTACACAGAGGAGAAGGGCGCATTGGTGGTTAAAGGGAAAGCAGGAACTCGAAATGTAAGCAAAGAAATAAATAGCGGATATTATTACTGCATCGCCAAGCGGCGACGTGGAGATTGATTCAGAAACGGCCACGTGGGGCCGAGGCAGTTCTCGTTTGTCTTCGGCCTCTCCCGCATATCGTCTAGAGTTGACCGTCGTCCACTGCAGCGCTGCCTGGCCACTCGACGGCGCCGTACTTTGCGGAAAATAATTTATTTTGAATTAACCGTTGATTAACCGCTGCTTAAAAGACGAAATAAATACATGTAAATAAACCAACCCTCCTTTCTTCTTACCACGACATAGCACGCGTCTCTACGCGCCAGCGTCTTTTCAGAGCGTCCTTGTGGTTCTCTGTAGACCACCGCAATGGCAGCAACCGACCAGCGAGACTATATTGACCGTGGTGTCCAAACAGATCTAGCTAGACCACTATCGCGTCCAGATCCTTCCAACCCTGGCAATCCTCGCCCTTTTCCTTCTCCGAATACTTTCCCAACTATACGCTCTCGCTGCTCTTCATACTCGCCTGGTTTTATTGATCTCGCACACGGACTTTCTCCCGTCTCAGGCAACCACCCTATGGACCCCCATGCGGCAGGACCCACTCGCTCTCCACCTACGTCTCGCAAACACGCACAACTCCCTTATAGCCGACCATCACATATGAATACCACCATCCAACGCATTCTATCTCTCCCAGAAACTTGTTCTCCCTACTCAACCCAAATGCCACGCGAAACTCGCGGAGTTTCTCTTTCCGATCGGCCCAGAGGCTCGTTCTCGTTCTCAGATAACACTGCAGAATCCTCCGCTTCGCCAGAGACCTCTTTCGTGTCCGAAAACAGATCTGTATCCGGGTCCTCGCGAGCTCGTCGCTCTTTACCTTCTTCTGACATGCCTCGCACTCCATCGCCTCCGTCATCCCCAGATTCCGTGATGATCATTGGCAACGACATGCAGGTTGCGAGCCCATTTCATCATGTTATCAGTTCAATACTGACGCTCTTGTACTCGCGTAGGTTCCTGTCTCATTTCTTCGACAGAAAATCAAAGTCAAGTCCAGTCAAGCATACGAAAATGATGGCGGTATGTTCCTCTTGACCAGTCGATAAGCAATTCTCATGTTATTTCAGGCTGGATCTCTTGGGCCAATTCTCCACCCAAACCGATTCCTGCTCTCCACGGTCCTCTGTCTCTTCCTTACGCTCGCTGTCCGTCGTAAGTGGTGAAGTAAGCTGTGTGTTTCTGCTGAACGAAATTTCCCGTTCCAACCAGTGGTGCTGAGGGAACCATTGTCGAAGGCGAGGATCTTTCTCATATGATCTGGGGTCTCGGGATAGAAGAAAATGGCAGTCAATCAACACACTCGCGGAATAATTCGGCGCACGCCTCTCAGAAACCAACTCCCCAACCAAACCTTTCATCCCGTTTTCCAACCCAGCGCAATTTCCAACCTACCACCGTCTCTCATCCCCGCCACAATGCATCGCCCCGTCATCAATTCCAGGATAGTTTGAATTCTCCGTCTGTCGGCGGCCACCCCAAAATCAACGAAGCTAAAACTCAACTTCACATACATCAGCGCGCGCTGGAGTCCCTTGGCCCTCGCCATTCACTCGTGTCCGAACAAGTTTCCTCGTATCCCGATTCGTGGACGGACGTTTACGGAATGCACGACTTGGTAGATAGGCTCGGCGCATACGAAGGACAACGAGGTCTGGGACTCGATTGGCAGGAGACACTCAGACACCAACGTCAAATGGCCAAGCCTCCGAATTCTCTCAAGCCGTCGGCCCCCGTCTTCGTGCCCGCAAACCAACAGGCGACACCGCCATTCCCGCGTATCTTTGTCGAGCCCAGGGCCTCGCACGTAATTCATCCCTCCCAACGTCTCACCGCAATGGAGATTGCTCAACAATACCGTGACCAACATCGCGCCCAGAACTCTTTGCCTACCCCACCGCCATCTTCATCGCCGCAGTGGACTACTTTTAGGCCTCATTACACCGATCCTCTTCCTCCCCTGGATATACACAACCTGCCTTTTGTCCAGCAACCGCAGAACTTTGTCCAACAATATCATCCTCGGGATACGCACCAACCTTCACTTGATCCCTCCGAGGAGCTGCGTAAATTCGTGTATGACCAGATGAGAAGTCCTGAACTGAACCTGACCCGTGATTATACCCACAATAAACCGAACGACCCTGGCTTTATGCACCAGACTCCTCCTCTGACTCCTCACGTCTCTTCCTCTCCTCGTTATCGCAACACCACTTCTGAGACCTCTCCCTCTTATCCTGGTCCCCCTCCAAACAGCCCTTTGCCACCCATACCCTCAACTCGAACGACCCAGCTTCGCACCATGTATGCGCCTCCACCGTCTCCAACTTCCCCAGATCCTCGTACCCAGAATCGCAACTTCAACCGACCACCGCGATCTGTGCCCTTTGCTCGCATGCTTCAGCGCCGATTATCGTCTGTTCCGGAAGAAGAGAACACTCCTCCGCCCTCGCCACCACCGAAAGCATCAGCTACAGCGCGCCTACCTCGTCCGCCTTCGCAATCCCTTGCTGATTCATTCCAATCTCGCTCGCACTCAGCTACAGGACTGGCGAGTCCCAGTCGCAGCGGACTGACGCCTCAGACAAAGTCTTCTGCTGAACTTGAGTCTGACGAGGCTGGGTGGGGGATGCCGCGCGTCGGGGGTGTCAAAGCCACTGTGAAACTTCCTTTGAAGACGGCCAATTCAGAGGCGGCGGATAGTCAGGGCGAAGAGTCTACGAAGACGGAGGGAAGTGTCAGCGAGAATGCCTGGGAGAAGGAAAATGGAAAACCGAGAAGAAAGGTTCGCGGGAAGAAGGCAAAGGTTGGAAACTCGACTCGTGTTGTCGAGGATAACGTTTCCCCGTGGCTCGCGGCCAGCAAGGGGATAGAGGCTTGGCTCTGAACGCTCTCGTTTTGAAAAGCATCCTGTACGTTTCTTTCTTTCCTCTTTCTCGCATTTGGCCTCGCAGTTTGTTCCCTCAATGCATTGACAATTCATTCACCCTCGATTACACGCATCCTCTCATATTACACAATACATTCATCCATCCAATAATCGTTTAGGAATCACTCGCAATGTAATAACCAAACCGCAACTTTTTTTGTAACTCGTTTCATGTAGTTAATGATACAAATTGATAATTCGTCTTCTTGCGACGCATCTCAACCGTACAAGGTTTGGTCTGGCGGTGCGCCGAAAAGCCCTTGCTTCCAGCTGCGTGGCTCTTTGAAACCAGGGACGCTGAGACCCAATACCGCGATGACGGCGCTGGCTAATATCGCCGCGTCGGCTCTGTTGTCGCCTTCGAGAACGAATTGAAGGATCGCTGCTGTAGGTACTGGAGAAGGGGATTTCGAGAGTGTCCTGAGAATCCGGCGGGTGAGGCTTCCGCCCGGGATGAAGGGTACGTCCGAGCTTTCCTCGGTGTCGGAATTTTGAAGAGGATACTGGGGGACTGGCGACGAGTATGTTGGGATGGGGAGTTGAGGGAGGCGCGCCAATGAGGTAGAGGATGACAGAGGTGTTGCGTTGGGAGGGAGGAGGTGGTAGGTTGGGGTTCTGAGTACGAGTACGTATTAGCGACCGCGTTGAATAGAAACATACTGAAGCGGAGAGAGCGTACTGCATCTGCGAGTCGGTGCGATTGGAGAGATCGACCCCAGAGAGGAAGAGGACAGCAGTTACGCCGGATGTTCGGATGAATTCGAGGATAGAGTCTATGAATTCTTGTTTTTGGAACTATCACGAGTAAGATGGACCAAAGAACGAGAATCGATTCGGAGCAGAATATACCTTCAGAGCTGGAGACCTTTGCTGTATTACGACGATATCTAATCCAGCCTTTCCATGGACTGCGTGTGCATGTTCAATCGAGCGTGAGTATTATATATTTCCAACTCGAAGCGCGACAACGTAGAAACTTACGTTCAAGCGGAGTGCTCACGCCTACGCCATCCTCGCAGCTTCCCACTACAGGAACCAAAAACTCCGAGTTGAATACGCCTATCCTCTCAAGAGACAACGACGATATGAGCAGATCTGCTGCTAATTGGGCGACATTGGCGGTAGAGACGACGGGCTATTATAATGGGGAGGGGGACCGGGTTAAATCGGGGACGCGTTGGGTGGAGGGATACAGACGACGATGAGAGTTTTGCCTGCGGGTTTGAGTGAGTTGTTGGTGGAGGTGAAGAATGACATTGGTGAGGAAAGGGAGACGCGTCTGTTGTGCTTTGGTTGGCCGCCGGCAAACTCGGCTACTCTTCGTCATGACCATGTTGGTCAACTCTCCTGTTGACCCTTTGAATACGGTTCTACGCTGCTGCGGCGTCTCAAACATAAGGTATACGAAGAGACAAACCAGTGGGACTGATAGGAACAGGAAACCGGGAGCAAGATCGCTGTAGCTCTGAATCGAGAACTTCAAAAAACCTCACTTCGTCACTGTTCGAGTGAGACTCTGCGCCGTGCGCTCAGTATTCTGGGCACCAAACCTTTTTCTCCGTAAATACCTGTCCAATTTGGCAAATTTTATCACGCGCCGCGTATCGGAAGTAGCCTCGACCTCTGTAGAGGGCGGTATAACCTGAACACAACGACATTACAGTCAAAGTGCGCATTCAAATCACAGTCGAAGCATTCAAGACACGACTCCGTGCGGTGGAATTAGAATCTGATGCAAGGCTCGACTCCTATATACTGCTTAGCTTTGAACTAATTGAGGAGAGGAAATGCGATGCCGAATTGTGCTACGTCTGAATCTCGGAAAGAATCATGCTTGTCAATGGATGAACCTCTCAGGCATTAATGCACTTGTACATGATACTTCTAGACCTGCCTGCTCGACTTTCAGTCGATTAGTGTGGCTTCAACCGAATTCTGGTGGGACGCGACGCGACGCGTCCCCTGCGAGATCACGCCATCGTGATTTCTCTCTCGCGTCTGCAGCTTGCCTCTCAATGTCATGGCACCAATGTCGCGTCCTATTGCTACCTGCTCTATGCCCATTCTGACCCTCTCTGCCCTTCTCTAGACGCGACAAATTCACCATCCACTCCCGAGCCGTGGTCTGCCAGGATGTCGAGCTGAAAGGCGACATAACAATTGGATCAGGTTCTCCCTCAACGCCAACCAACGCCTGGAACGCCCGTTGACTAGAAAGAACACAGGCTCCATTGTGCATCCCAAGGCTACCATCTTCGCCATTGCGGGACCCATCGTCATCGGCTCAGGCTGTATCATCGAAGAAGGGGCTATCATCGTCAACAGGTGAACCTCCTAGTCATCGTTTAATTCTGGGTCTTTCGACGAGCCTGCTGGGTTTAATTTTTATCAGGAGGAAAGAAGTAATGCGCATCGGGGACGACAATCTCTTCGAAATTGGCTGTCGTGCGCTTTCGCTCTTTCTTCTCGCCGCAGAGTGCGTAGCTTTGACTCGTTAATTGATACAGGCATTGAATGTCCCACCGTCGGCAACTCCAACACAATATCAACGCGCGCGCGCGTTCACCACACCGTTCGGATGGGTTCATATTGCTCAGTCGGGGCTGGGTGTCTGGTGGTTCCCACAGAAGACGAAATTCTGGACGACTATACTGTTATCTACGGTCCTGCTGCTGAACGCAGAATTTGGAGTGGGCGGGGGAAAGTCCAGGAAGCGGATTTGAGGAAGAAACACGCCGAGTATCTTCGCGAGATGCTTCCCAAGTTCAACCGATTACGACGTGGGGAGGGATCCTGACCTGTTTATACCACCGGACGTGTTTCAATTAGTAGACCATCTCTATATAATACTATTCAACGACGTGAGGGGGTGGAGAGCAAAGGTACATTATAATCGTATGTCTGGCGTGAGGGATATATGTCCATGTACATCGTCGTGTCCGTCAACAACAAAGTCCGCCTCATGCTCCCAGAAGGAAAGCGCCGCCAGCAACGCAACCGACCAATACAGTGAGACACGGCGCCCACCATGCTGGTGTTCGCTTTGACGCTGCATTCTGGTTGGCGGCGGCTTGTGCTTGAGCGGTGATATAGTTGGCGGTATACGCAGAGTAGTCTAGAACGGTGGCTTGAAATGTTTGTTGCGGGGTGACGGTCCCGGGGAAGGTAGGTGTGAAGGTGGCTACCACTTTTCTTGTGGCTCCGTCGGCATCGGTGGTAGTGTATGTGAATGGAGTCGGTGCGCCGGGCACGCCTGTTGGACCGGGCTGGCCAACGGGGCCTTGACCTTGACCAACTGGGTCTGCGGCGGCGGGTATTGTTTGTCTGGACCATACTCATTAGATTTTGGCAAATCGAGATGAAGCGTCAACAAGGCGAACATTGTGCGTGTGACGGGATCGCCGTCTGCGTCTGTTGCAACGACTTCGATGAGTGTGTCACCCGCACTGAAGATATGAGGACACATGAGCAGAAACGGATGCAGCATGGTCAACACTCACGCGTCAGTTGTTGTTAATGTCGTCGCTGCAGCGGCTACACCGGTCAGAGTCTCGAGGCTGTGGGACGAGAACGATGAGACGTAGAATATCCAAAAAAGCTGAAGAACGAACATGACGGTCGTGGGGAGCCCATTTAGGTCGACGGTCAGATTCTCAATGACAGTTTCGCCCAATCTATAGACACGGCCAATTAGACCCAGAAAGACGAGACTAGTTGGGACAAGGCGCACGCGTCGGTTGTGGTGACAGTCTGAGCAATGGCGGCAGGCAGAACGAGGGCGAACACGAGGGCTTTGTATCTCCACATCGTCCGGGGCGGCGACGGCGAGGGTGTGTGAGATGGTCGCGGGTGGAGAGAAACGAGTTACGAAACGGTGTTTGTTTGCCATCACGCAGCCATGACGCTCACTTTGCCGCGTTTTGCCGATCTCAAATTTAGACAGCTCGTACTAAGCAGCTCGTCCAAAAACTCTCATTCAACGATAAACTTAGTGCTACCTCCCACCACGCTTCCCGATTTTTCCAATCTGAGAACACTCGCTTGACTGGTGGTATAATTGTCACCTCATCGCGTTCTTGAGTTGGTTTCGCGGCGTCGTCAAGTTCAAAAAATGTAACAATCGCATCTGCTAGAAAAGACCAGGCACAGAGTTTGAAACATAGACCCAACACACTTACGCTGCTAGCTTGGGGCACCAGGCGTCTCCTTGTTTTTATTTCCTCAATGCCAACTCAATGCTGGCACATTTGTAACCCCGCAGAATGATTATTACACGGTAATTTATTTGGTTGCTTTTGCGATGCGAATATACAGTTGTGCCGAATCATGCAAGACTGAGAACGAACGTCGGGCTGTATCAACAGTGTATGTTACATCCTCTCTCATAGGTCATGCTATGCGCCTACAAGAAGATTCAAAAACGACCGAAAAATCAAACAATGCATTTAAGCAATATCTCACTTCTCCAAATCCTCTTCCTCAACTCGCCTGTATCCGGCGGGTGAAGCACCAACGATGCGACGGAGCCAGCGCAAACCGCCGAGCCATGCGAATATACCGCCAGCACAGGCGAGGAAGAGCAGAACAACGAAGAGGAGTCTGTACACAGAGGGTTCCGGTTCGTCCCCGTCTATCAATGTGCCGCTCGCGGGAGGCGTAGAAACAGGCGAGCCAACGCGAGTGGTTTGGGGAATGATATCTTCCGCTTTCAACGCCGTGGTGGGGTCAGCAGCCGCATGGGCGGGAGTCTTCTCGGAAGGATAGTGGACATCATCCTGTAAGCAAGCAACACAATTTTATTTGTATTGAGATTTTATGGACTAAGAGCTGATTAGAGCTCAGCGTGGACAGGTACCTCTTTCCCATCAGCATCGGTTTCGGCATCAGGGGGGAGCTGAGCAAGAGAAAGTCAGAGATGTGCATATGTTAGTGCTAATCCACGTACCTCGCCACTGTCCGCAATGATAACATCCTCCTTGGGCTTGTCACCTCCGCCCTTAGCAACGTTCTCTGTATGTGCCGTGAATAGCAAGTCCACAAGGGTAATTGTAGAACATACCAATAGCGTGAACGATATCCATTCCATCAATGACCTTGCCGAATACGACCTGAAGATCGAAAATTAGACTCGAGCATTCTTCTGAAGGTTTGTTGTTCAACGTACGTGTTTTCCATCCAACCAGCTTGTGACGACAGTGCAAATGAACTAGACTCCTGATAAGATTGGATAAAAGAAACGTTTTGTAGACATACGAATTGTGAGCCTGAAAAGCGGTCACGGTTAACACGTAGAAAAACTACAGATACGAGAATACTAACCGTTAGTGTCCTTTCCAGCATTAGCCATTGACAGGGTTCCGGCGCCGGTGTGGCGCAGTTTGCTATGTTGAGGTGTTAGGGCAAACTCTCTTCGAGCTCAACCTGACATACAAGTTCTCGTCCGCAAACCGATCGCCATAAATAGACTGCAACGGATAAGACAATGACATTCAGCCGCCAGTTCGTACTTACTTTTCCGCCGGTACCGTCACCCCGGGCTTTCAAATGGTGAGAATGGTTACATTCTGCAGGTTTCGTGAATCTTACTGAAGTCACCGCCCTGGATCCTGTTTTACTGTTAGCTTGGAAAGGGGGGGAGCTTGAGCAGCAAGCATACATGAAATCCTTGATAACACGGTGGAATTTAGAGCCCTTGTAGCCGTATCCGAGTTCAGTGCCATCCTTCTTGACCCCAGTTGTCAGGGCGCGGAAGTTCTCCACGGTTTTGGGAACAGTCTGAACGAAGGTGAGGAGCTTCAGAAAGAGATGAAGAAAGAAACTTTACGCCTCCGTAAAGGCCCATGGTAACTGGGGCATATGAGCAAACGAACAGACGAACAAGAATGGTCACTGACTGCGACCCATGTCCTTGTCGCCATGCTTAATGTCGAAGTAGACCTTGTGGGTGATTTTGGGGCCCTTGGCGGCCTCTGCGGGCAAAGCGCAGAAGAAGGCGGCCACTGAAATCAGGACAAATGTGAGGGATAGCCGGGCGAACATAATGAAAGTCAAGAAGAAGGAGAGTTTGGGATAGCACAGGCTAACGTGGCGGTTTGATTGCCTTCGGATTCGGATCCCGAAGCCGAGAAATATTTTGCTCTTTGTTATGGACGATCTTGTGCTCAACATCGCGACAGACGTTCACGTCGTTCCCAAGCATTCTAGTGGAAATAAAGGGGGAAGATGGACCGACAGGTCATTCCATTCGATTTCTATATCTCTACCATGTTCAATCATTTTCACAGAGTAAAAGCAAAACGGGTTGAGAAACGCAAAGCTAAATCGACCGAGAAGAATAAAACGTCGGAGCCATTCGACTCTCGTCCCACCAAGAAACCAAGGATAGAGTCTTCTGCTCCCAAACCCACACCTGTACAACCTCCACGCCCAAATCGACCTCTAACTCAAGTCATATCCTCGCTATTCTCTTACAATCCGAAAATCGAGACACCAGTCAATGCACCTGCTACCAAAGCCGCCTCACGACCCAGTAATGCTCCGCTCATAGAATCCTCGGGGTTCTCTGCATTAGGTCTAGATCCACTAATAACTGCTCATCTCGCAAGCAAGATGAGCATCGACAAACCTACCTCCATCCAGCGCGCTGTACTACCTGCTGTGCTCTCTACCGCGTCTGAGGAAGCTACAGCGCGGGACGTATTCATCCAGTCCCAAACTGGTTCAGGGAAAACTCTGTCCTTCCTACTTCCCATAATTCAAGATCTCCTTCCTCTCAGCTCCCACTCCTACATTGACCGATCTATCGGCACGCTCGCCATAATCATCGCGCCGACGCGTGAACTGGCTAAACAAATCTCGGACGTGTTGGAGGCTCTGTTACAATTGCGCCTGCGTCCAGAAGACGAATCCGCGGATGACCCTGGTGGTTCTTCCCGCTTAACGCGCTGGCTAGTGTCCGGCCTGCTCACTGGCGGAGCCACGCGGGCGCATGAAAAGGCTCGCATACGGAAGGGTGTACCGATAGTCGTATCTACGCCAGGTCGTCTATTGGATCACCTACAGAACACATCTTCATTCAACGTCTCCAAATGTCGATGGTTAGTTCTCGATGAAGCCGACCGTCTTATGGAGCTCGGATTCGAAGAGACAATCACAGGTATCATACAGGGATTGGATGGAAGGCGGAAAATAGCGCTGCAAGCTATGGAGGAGGGGAAAAGCATGGAAGTTGGTGGATGGGACTGGGACCGACGGCGACGAACAGTCCTTTGTTCAGCTACTATTCGTGAAGATGTGCAGAAATTGGCTGGAAAAGCTCTCATCAACCCCATGATGATCAAAGCGACTGCAGCAGAACCTGTCGCTGAGCCCAAGCCGACTTCCACGAACGATGTCGTCAACGCTGTTTCTACAGAGAAATTCACTCCTCCCTCACAACTGGCTCAAAAATACGTGGTAGTCCCTCTGAAGCTGCGGCTGGTGGCGCTTATTGCGCTACTCCGCAGCCTCATCGCTCAATCTCAAGGGCGTCGCGGGACGAAAATCATAGTCTTTCTGAGCTGTACGGATTCCGTCGATTTTCACTTCAACCTGCTCGAGGGCTCGAGGATGGGCGGCGAAGATGAATCTGCTACCGCCGCTGACGAAGATTCCGAAGCCGACAGCGAGGCTGAGGACGAAAAGTCTCAGCCCGCGAGCGACAAGGTCGAAGTCAAGTCGTCTCTTCTTCCGGATACCTCGATATTCCGCCTTCATGGCTCCTTGCCCACCCCCACCCGATTAGCGTCTTTACGCGGTTTTTCATGCTCAGCCGCGAAGGGCAAAGGATCAACGTCAACCTCGACGTCCGCTGTGTTGCTTTGCACATCCGTTGCATCGCGTGGACTTGATCTCCCGCTCGTTCGGGCTGTCATTCAATACGACCTACCAACGGAGGGTGGTGCAACAGAGTATGTGCATCGTGTAGGACGGACTGCTCGTGCGGGTAAAGGTGGTGAGGCCTGGAGCATGGTCTCACCCAGCGAGTCGGAATGGGTTAAATGGGTGGAGGGTAAGATGCGTGGAGATGAGAGCGCTGGCGACGAGGACCGGAATATCACTCTGACAGGTGTCTCGAATGATACTGTCCTTCGGAATGGGTTTGGCGGCAAAGGGAGCGAATTCGAAGCGCGCGCGACAGAGGTGCAGCTCGCATTTGAGCGGTGGGTGTTGCGCAAGAAAGAGGTCGGTGAAATGTTTTATCCGCTACTGAGCTAGCTAACGGAGACGAATGTAGAACGCAGCCATCGCACGAAAAGCATTCCTCTCACATATGCGCGCATACGCAACACACCCTTCGGCTGAGAAACACATTTTCCACGTTCGAAACTTGCATTTAGGTCATCTGGCGAAATCCTTTGCCCTTCGCGATGCCCCCAAAGCAGTTTCTACCGCCGGTGGGAGCGGTAAGACGACACACAAGGAGAAAGAACGGGAGCGGAAGCCAAAGAAAACCGCGCCACACGATGATGTCTCCGCAACTAAGAAGCGGGCGCGGGATTGGGAGGTCGATCATAGCGGCGAGGCGGAGAAGCGCATGCAGGCGGTGGTGCGCTCCCAAGGTCGGCTGACAAAGAAGGGCGGGATGATGAGAAGCTCGGGGGCGTCCGAGTTCCAGATCGCCAGCGGAGCGGCGCTGGAGCGGTTGGTGGGATCGCGGTCATGAGATGAGAGCTGTGGATGAAGGTGCGAGTAGTCGTATCAGGGAAATCTTACATACAGAGTGCTTTACTTCTGCCTGAGAAATGAAAATGCGAGATAAGGTCCGTTGCTAGATCGGAGTTGCTTGCTTTAGCAGTCTCAATCATGGCTGCACCTAGGCTCCGCGTTGGTATATGGTGGGTGTCGTTGACCACACCCTGCGAATAGTTTTCTAACCTTGACGCGTTCAACGTCGTTCAGTGGCGGAGGCATTGGGGGTCTTTGCCTGGCTGTTGCCCTCTCCAAGTATGCTCATATTCAAGTCGACGTATACGAAGGAGCGGGGCGGTTCAAGGAAATTGGAGCGGGGGTGATGATTTGGAATCGCACCTGGCGCATCCTCGAACTACTTGGTCTCGCGGAACAATTTGAAAAGGTCTTGGACATAACGCCGAGCCCTGAAGTCGGTGCGTTACCTATGCAGAGCGGTTGTCTGTATACATTGAATTTGCAATTTCATCTTATGCCAGCGATAGGGTTCGAATACCGACGGTCCGACAGGCTCGAAGGTTTCAAGTGGCATTTTGTCTCTATGCCATGTAGGTGATATCGTTATCCGTCTATCCAGCAATGAATGAGGCTCGATTCAAAGACGGCTGCATTCGGTTCCACCGCGCGCATTTCCTTGATGTGTTTGTGGACAATCTACCTCAGGGCATTGCACATTTTGGGAAGCGGTTGGTATCGTATGAGAAACAAGCAGGGGGTGATATAAATTTGATGTTTGCTGACGGAACGAACGCGGTGTGCGATGTACTTGTAGGATGCGACGGGATCAAGTCAGTTGTGCGTGCTCAGATGTTGCGCACCAAAGCCGCAGAGGAAGGGCAGACAGCGTCGAGGATGCCTGAACCCAGGTGGACTGGTAGCATTGCGTATCGAGGATTGATACCGTCTGCGAACCTTCCCAGTGCAGATGGAGTGCGACACAGAGCACTTGTCAATCCAATGATGGTCGGTGTTTTTGTCCTCTCTCGAGTTGTTCAGCATCTGACTTGTAGTAGTACTGCGGGCAGAACAAGGTGAGCGGTCACGATACTCCCACGTAAGCATTGGTTAAAGATGGAGATGAGTAGCATGTCGTGGCGTACTCGATCTCACAGGGAAATATTGTGAATGTCGTTGCTTTTGCCACGGAATCGGACAAGGAAAACCAAGACTATGGGGGAGAATGGGTCACGGAGTGCAGCAAGGACGAAATGCTCCAGTGTTTTGCTGGCTGGGAACCTGAGGTGATGGCGCTGCTAGAGGTGTGCAACGGACGCTTGAATGCAAGAGACTTGCTGAACAGCAGATGTAGCGCATCGACAGCCCGACCAAGTGGGGAATTCACCATCTTGAACCGAAAATACCGTTTTACGTGTCTGATCGAGTCGTGTTGGTAGGAGATGCGGTAAGAACGCGAGGTTGCTCGTATTGCATATGCCCATGGTCAACAGGCGCATGGAATGTCTCCTCATTTGGGATCCGGGGCCGGCCAAGCCATCGAGGTAAACACAATATTTACAGCATCTTTGCGCGGAAGAGTAACGTTTGTAGGACGCGTTGGTGCTCGCAAGTGTTCTGGGTGCGACACCGATAAACAGTGTTGATAAGGCACTGGAAGCATATCAAAGAACACGGCTTCCTGTGGCGAATGGAGTATTGCAAGCTTCGTTTGAGTCCGGAAAGATGTTTGAGTTCAATAGCGCGTTCGCAGAAGAGTACGGCCCACTTGGACCAGCTATCGGACGTCAATGGGATTTTCTGACGGAGAGTACGCCTGAGGGGGAGGTGGCAAAGGCGGTGGGGATTCTCCGGAGCCTTGAACAAGAATAGGACTTAATTGGTGCTAGAAATAGACTTGTTGAACTTATGACCGCGTCTGTACGTGTTTGCGGGGTTGACGGGCGCGTCAGGGCAGAGAGCAATGTCGGTCAAACGCGTTGAGGTCAATGATGGTGAAGGAGAAGGGTAAAGACAGCACGCGACTCATTCGCTTCTGCTTCTCTGATCGAATGTTGAGTTCTTCAAGTTCCTCAACCTTGTAACCCCACCATCTGCCAGCGGCATCCCTTCTCCGCAGGTTTGTCTTTGCGTTCGTTCTCGTCCGCGATGCTCTCCCTGCTCGTGCTCGCTGTCGCCGCCAACGGTGCTGCTGCCACACTAGTCCACAGTAATGTCACCATCTCTGGGCCCAACACAGATGCCTCTCAAGTCACCCCGTTTGTCTACGGCTTTCCTGACTGTGTCAATGGACCCTTGAAGGACAATGCTGTCTGTGATCCCACCAAAGATCCTATTACTCGTGCCAAAGCGGTTGTCTCTCTCTTCACGACCGCGGAGCTCATCGCAAACAGCGTGCACCAGTCGGACGGTGTGGCGCGTCTTGGTCTGCCTCCATATAATTGGTGGTCGGAGGCTTCCCATGGAGTAGCATGGACTGGCCCTGGTGTCATATTTGCCGATAGCGGACCCTTTAGCTATGCGACCTCGGTATTGAGCGTCATTCCTTTACTTTTCTTCGAGCTCATACTTTGTGACATGACAGTTCCCTCAGCCCATCGTCCTTGGTGCTGCCTTTGACGATACCTTGACCAAGTCCGTCGCGACGGTAATCAGTACCGAAGCTCGCGCTTTCAATAACGCTCAAAGGGCGGGATTGGATTATGTGAAGTGTTCTGTGCTCATAGTTGAAAGACAAGTGGATCTGAACAATGTGTTTCTCAGTTCACTCCCAACATCAATCCTTGGAGGGATCCCAGATGGTAAGTTGGACAGTTCGGTCGAAAACTGTGAAACCTAACGCGACTCCAGGGGACGCGGTCAGGAAACCCCCGGGGAGGATGCGTTCCACACTGCCACATATGTCTACCATCTAGTCGACGGCTTCCAAGGCGGAATAGACCCTGAACCATACGTCAAAGTTATTGCTGACTGCAAGCACTTTGCCGCGTAAGAAATGACTACCTTCTTAGTTTCGTTGGCTTATTTCGAATCAGATACGATTTGGACGACTGGGGAGGCGTTATTCAGCGTCAATTCAACGCCATTGTTTCGACCCAGGAAATGAGCGAGTACTTCCTTAGTAAGATTTTCCATTTCATCAGAGATATACTGCTTATGCTCGTCACAGAGCCCTTCCAATCATGCGTGAGGGATGCCAAGGTGACTAGCTCAAATATACCATGCTCCTCATCTCCCAGTTTGTTGAAACTGTTTTGCAAAGGTTATGAGTGTTATGTGTTCATACAACTCTGTCAATGGTGTCCCAGCATGCGCCGACAAATATCTGCTCCAAACGGTCCTAAGGGACTACTGGAAGTTCGGTGATGACCGCTGGGTTGTATCTGACTGCGACGCTGTGCAATCCATCTTCGACGAACACAACTACACCACCTCATACCAGGCAGCTGCTGGTGCGTGCCCTCCCACTTTTTCGTTTCATCTATTCAATCCCGTCATTCCAACTTTCAAGCCGTCGCGATCAAAGCTGGCACCGACATCAACTGTGGGAGCATATATTACAACTACCTACAGACCGCGCTGAACGAAAGCTTGGTTGTTCGAGCTGATATCGAAAAGACTCTTGTTCGGCAGTATGCCTCGCTGGTGAGGTAGGCCACCGACTAATCGCAGATTTTTTCTTCTGGACATTAACGAATCACTGCAGACTTGGATACTTCGATTCCCCCGACAAGCAACCATACCGCCAACTCAGCTGGGACGACGTGAGCACCCCCGCCTCCGAAAAATTGGCATACACCGTCGCAGCTGAGGGCTTCGTGCTGCTTAAGAATGACGGAACGCTGCCGCTCAAGAAGAATCTCAAAAAGATGGCCCTCATCGGACCTTGGGCCAATGCGACGGAGGACATGCAAGGGAACTATTATGGGACTGCACCCTTTCTCATCAGTCCGCTCATGGGCGCTACCGCCGCTGGATATAGCGTTCAATATGTGCCCGGTGTCTCGAGTGTTCTCGACACGTCAAACGAAGGCTTTGCTGCTGCAGTCGAGGCTGCGAAGGCTGCCGATGTTGTAGTATTTGCGGGCGGCATTGACGAGTCGGTTGAGGCAGAAGGGCTTGACCGCACCACCATTGTCTGGCCGGGAGCACAACTTGACCTTATCAAAGCGCTCGCGGACATCGGGAAGCCGTTCATTGTTTTGCAGTTTGGTGCCGGACAAGTGGATAATAGCTGGCTGCTTTCTAGCAAAGCGGTGAGTGCAGCTAGCACCAAGTAAATTCAATCGCATTCTGACTTTTTTCTAGGTCAATGGAATTGTGTGGACGGGCTATCCCGGTCAGGCGGGTGGTACCGCCATATTCGACATCCTCACGGGCAAGGTCGCCCCTGCTGGCCGCCTCCCCTTGATGCAATATCCCGCAAACTATGTGTCGCAAATCGGAATGCTCGATATGCAGCTCAGACCGAATAAAGCCACCGGAAATCCTGGCAGGACCTATCAATGGTACACGGGAAAGCCAGTGGTCGAGTATGGCTTTGGTTTGCACTACACGACGTTCGCGCTCAGCTGGCATACACAACCTGCTGTCTTATACGACATCGGAAAGTTGGTCGCAAACGCGCGCAGTGCTCCGCATCTCGACCTCGGCACCTTTGACACGTTTGGAGTGACGGTGCGCAATACTGGGCACACAACTTCAGACTTTGTTGCCTTGCTATTCGTCAAGACAACCGCAGGGCCGCCGCCATTCCCCAACAAAGCACTCATTGGGTATACTCGCGTACACAGCGTCGGTGCTGGGTCCGCTGCGACAGCGCGGATCAGCGTTGCTCTGAACCAAATTGCGAGGACAGACAAGGGTGGAAACGCGTGGATCTACCCAGGCGCGTATACGCTGAGCCTGGACGTGCCCGAGCAAATCACGCATCGGTTCGTCCTTATCGGCGCGCCTGCGCAGCTGACGCACTTCCCCGCCCCTGGCCACTCTTCGTGAATATCCCTTTATTTTTGGGTTTACTCAAATTAATCATTGATTATAACCGTGGTGTTAGTTCCGTGAAGTCAGACGATGCTGAGCCTGAGCTTCTTATGGCAGATAAAGAACAAGCCGCTCTACATGAGATGGCAGAGCCTGCGCAAAAGGTACTGGATGCAGTCGGTGAGTGTGACGCGCGCGCGCAATTCCCCGCGGCTTCTGAGCTTCTCGACAGGGCCTGTTGGCGCATGACCGCGTTTCGGCAGCGATAAGCGCGTCCATCGAGGAATTGGGCAAGCCAACAAACGAAGATCATACGTGCCGACGCAAGGCCATATGGTGTTGGAGCTTTGACGGCGTGGGCTCCGTGTATAATACTTACTCGGTGCCAGTGTTGGGTGCTCGTTCACACAAGTTACCAGCACATACCCCGAAGTTGTTACGACCAACGGTCGAAGTATCATTATTGTATTTTGTGTGTACATATTCAGCCTTTTGGCTTTGCCATATGAGTTGTAACTTTTGTTGTGAGCATCTATAGTGACTCAAGTCCCGGCTGGCATTATTGCCATCAGGACAAGCCGTTTCGCGCAACGAACAGGTGTTTAGAGTTTGCCAATGAGGAGATTTCGAAGCATCTCTCTCGCAGTGATTCTAACGGTGCGGAATAATCCGGGGAGGTCAAGCGTTGAGGTGAAGGTGTCAATGAAACCAAACGGAAGCATCAGGGGAATCCAACCTATGACCGGCGGTTTACTGAGAACGTGAACAGATAGACAACGAAAACAACATACCCTGCGCATACTCGAGGGCAAAGCAGCCTTCGTGCATTTTGTATTGCTTGACGGTTCCTCGCGGCAGGTGATGTACCATTCCGGGTGTATAACGCTCCATTTCCAAAGAGCCTGGAAGAAACGCCCACTCCTCTCCAACCAAGATGTTGAAGTAGTCGTCTGCAGTGTGCAGACCGGAGTGACCTTCTGTACCGAGTGGGGTGCCAAAGATGATGAGATATTCAGTTATGCTTGCGTGGATGATGTACATGGCACCCATTGCGCCGCCCGCGTTGTTGAACATCCATTCACTCGAGTCGAGATTCAGCTTGATTTTCTGTGTATGTTTTTCGTTGTCAGATGATTAGGATACCGTAGGAAAATGACGACGTACGTTGGAAGGGTAGGTGAGAGTGAGGTTGGTAACAATGTGCTGAATCATGCCAGCGGTATTGTTAGGGGAGGCTTCAATGGCGGCTTGCGTGAGTTCGTGCAGATGAGTTGGATCCATGACATAGAACCAAGACTTCGGAGAACGATGAGGGTTTCAATCACTGGGCTGAAAAGAAGACGCGCACTCTGATACTGTCCAGTACTGCACAAATCGCCACAAAAATTAGAACGCGAGGGGCCCAACGCATGAGCAAATCTGTGGGTTGGCTGCCAGTGGAGCCCACATGGAACTTGGTCCTTTGAGCGAGAGTCGACATCATGGGTAGAGTGAGAGAGGTGAGGGAGAGCAGTTGGTCAGTCTCGGGTTAGGCATTGTTAAATATTCTCCAGGGATTCCTCGCCAAGTCATGACAAACCATTAAACATGAGACGAATTCCCGGTCGTACCATTGAGGATTATTATTTGTCAATCAAGTCGTACCACAAAGTCTTCAAATGTGTGGTTCGAGCCGGTTCCCACAGCCCGAGTTGTCAAAGTGAACGAGTCAACGGGTCTCGTAACAGGATTTACGGTCGTTCATTGTCCGTGCAGAATGCGAATGCCAAGTCGAGAGGACGTCTGATGGCATGAACTCGGATGGAAGGATAGAAAGCTAGGGATTCCAACTTGACGTTCTGAAAGTTATAAAGCACAGCGAGAGAGTTTGTGTGGACCGAAATTTTGGTTTCCTGGTCGTCGAAACTGAGAGCATGCGTAGAGTCGTTTCAGGGGTCACTGCTGAGGTTTGCACAGTTTTTTGAAGCAAAGATAGAGACAGTTCAAAGTGGTAAAGATGTCAATAACAGTGAATTGGTAGCTGACAACTGAGTTTCAGCGGTGCTAATAGGCGTGCGTATTCAAATTCAGAGAAACCAAGCCATAGCAGAGTGGATGGGGAGCAATGGTGAGAGTAGATTGCAAGAAAAGATCCACTATGTCACACCAGGTGACTATCGCGGCTCTTGACGCGACAATCAAAAGGATCACTAATCGGAAGCCGAAACGCGTACATCTTTCTCCTCCCCCTGTATCCTCCCACTAGCTCCCAGTCCTTCGTGCTCTACGCTCGACACATATACTAGCCTTCGAAAGCAACTGCTCGGTGCCAGCCCGTCTATTCACAAGCTCCCGCAAGAAAATGTCTTCCGAAGGGGGATCTCCGGAATCTTTGCAGGATAATGTGCAAGACAAGCACCCAGAACAGCAGAAGAGACGGAGACTGCAAAGGAGCTGTGATGCATGCAGGAAGCGCAAAAGTAGGTTTCTGGTTTCGTCATTCATGTCGTATGGTCTCGCTCACTGGCTATTTCTTCCAGTCCGATGTAATAATGGATTTTTAAACCCGTGTGCTTGTTCCGACTTTCGTTAATTCCAGGTGACAGTGCAAACATGACGGAAGGAAAATGTACCAACTGCATAACCTTTAACTGCATATGCACACATGCCGAACCTGTCAGGAAGCGTGGTCCGAAGAACAAGTGCGTGTTTTGGTGTCGAAACGAGTTGTGCAATGCTGAACAATTTCAAGACATGTTGAAGCATTACAACAGCAAGTGACGGTCCTGGAAGCGAAATTGCGCACTGTACCTCAAACCCGCTGGTATATGGAGTGGGTTCTGATTGCTTCCATTCAGGTGCAGCCAGAAAATGTAGCAGGACCCTCGACATCCGTAATCAAATATCCCTCCCCGCCCGCCGATGCTGCAGCTACACTTCCGAGGCTTCCTGAGGAGGATCTCTCGCACGACGAGCTGGCCGAACGCTTCAGGCAATTCGAGCTAGGGTCATTGAAGCATAGATTTTTTGGTTCCTCCAGCGGCTTCATGCTCATGAAAAATGCGATGTTGGTTAAGGTATGATATGCATTGCTCCTTACATTGATCCTTGTCCCTGAAGTCATGTCCAGGAAGATTATTTGGGGCGACCGCAAAGATCCACGTTCAGGCGACCTGAGTACTGGCTGATCAGACCGGTTTGTGGGTATTCAGTCAAGCGAGATTGATAATTAAGCCACATTCTTTAGTGGGAGGAGGCACCTCCAAGTGAAACGCCTCATTATGTTTTCCCCGACCTAGATTTGCAAACTTCTCTCATCAACCTATATTTTACAAACGTACACCCGACGCTTCCCCTCCTACATCGACCAAGTTTTGAGAGGTCAGTAGCGGAGGGTCTCCATCTAAGAGATACCAGCTTTGGGGCAACTTTACTGGCCGTTCTCGCGGTGGCATCTCGAGTACGTAGTTCACTATCCGTCTTGTTTTCGTATTAACTGTTCTCTCAGTACTCCGATGACCCTCGCGTGTTTGTCGCAGGCTCGAATTCCACGCTTTCCGGCGGATGGAATTTTTTCAATCAAGTTGTAGTCATTCGAAAATCATTGTTCGATGAACCCTCAGTATACGAAGTACAGCTTTACTGCGTGTGTCCTTCTTCCCAAATATTGGCAATTTCCTCCAGCTAACTCATCTGTCTCCCAGCTTATAACTTTATACACTCTGGGGACTTCCTCGCCACAAGCTTCTTGGCTCTACCTCGTATGTGGTTACTTACCATAGTATTGGCTTCACTTGATTGATTTGTGATGCAGGGGCTAGGTATCCGGTTCATACAAGAACGCGGCGAACACCGACGGAAACGCGAAGGACATCAGTTCACAGCCGAAACCGAGCTGTGGAAACGCGCGTTCTGGTCCGTTTGGCTGCTTCATTTTCCTTCCTTTTCGTGAGACTTGTATACAGGTGTCTCCTCTCGTTGGACAGAACAGTGTGCTCCTTCCTCGGACGCCCTTCCGCTGTTCATGTTGAGGACTATGATTGTGATCTACCTCTGGAGGTCGACGACGAGTACTGGGAACATCCCGATCCAAATCAAGCTTTCAAGCAGCCTCCAGGAAAACCGTCCCTACTGACATATTTTGTATGCCACATACGTCTATGTGAAATACTGGGCTCAACTCTTCGCCGACTGTATGCCTCGAATAAGTCTCGGGTCCTGATGGGTTTGGTTGGCACGGATTGGGAGCAGCGTGCTGTTGCTGAGCTCGACAGCGCCATGAACGAATTTCTAGGCAATCTTCCAGATCATCGTAAGCGGCCATAGCCAGCTTAGTGTCCTTACTGATTCTTCGCAGTTCGATGGGATCCCAACCGAACTGGTGTCTTTTTCGACCAGTCTTCGGTCCTCCACGCCATGTATTACAACCTGCAGATAACTGTTAGCCTCCTTCGTGGCTTAGAGGTATCAACTAACTTCTTTGTTAGATTCACCGTCCCTACATTCACCGACCATCAATACTCGCTTTCCCTTCACTGGCCATATGTACAAGTGCCGCCCGCTCCGTCATTCACGTTGCGGATGTCTGGTTAGCCCGGAGGCAGTGTCTTTCCCTTCCTCATGTCCAGGTACGCCCTTCTTGACGGTGCGTGCGAGCAATATCTTATAACTCCTTTTCAGACAGGCGTCTTCGTGGCTGGCGTCATCCTTCTCCTCAATCTTTTCGGGGTCAAGCGAGCAGGCTTGCCTATCGATGTAGCCAAGGAACTTGTTCACGTCAATTCGGCAATGCGGATTGTCAAGTTCCATGAAACGAGGTCCTTTTACTTCTTGTACTGCATCTTGGCCCCAAATAATGAGATGGATGCAACAGGTGGCAGTCCGCAGGCCGTTTATGGGAACTCCTGCAGGAGCTCCAGTCGTGGGATGGGCCGCCACCTGACAAATACGTGCCCCGGAAACCTCAAGATCCTCCTGCCAACAAGGCGGCTGAGGAACCCCGAGATGATTTCATTAACATCGATATGTGCCCCATACAACGAGCGTTGATGGAAAAGCAGAGAGAAGAAGAGCGGGCAAAAGAGTTGTCGAGTTTCACAAATGATTCGAGCAACGCTTCCGAATCCGCTACTTCTCCCACGTTGTTCTCTTTGTCACCCGTCGCCGATGAGCTGTCTGCACAATTTTCGCAGTCGCAGATGCAGCCTCAGCCGACTATGGATCTCTGGAGCGAGATTATTCCGTCTGGCAACAACCCTATCACTACAGAGCAAGCGGGAATGACGATCGAACAGCTGCTTGCGAGCACCGCTGAATATGACAATGCCACTGGTCTCACAAACACCAAAGCTGTAGAGTGGCCGACGGACTATGCGAATATAATGGTGGACGATACTTATAACTTGAGGTCAATGTGGGAAAGGGCGCCTGCATCGTTTGGGTGAGTGTTTTTCTTTGTGATGAGCGTCTCCCTAACGCGAGTGGAATAGGAACTTCGCGGCTTGGGACGCGTACATCGATAGCAAGAACAGTACTGGTCCCAGTGTTAACTGGTCGACAAATTTCGACCCACAGCTTCCGCCGCCAACGTATTCAAGGCAGCAGTGATAGTGGTCGATTTTCTTTCGTATTTATTTTGCGTGTATCCTGAATGATAAATGTAACTGCTCAGAATCCTGCTGCGCCCAACTTGAAACTTCAATACTACAATGAATGTGAACCGTATCGTACATGGCGAAGGATTTATGGTGTAGAATCCGCAAGGGGAGATGAAATCAAGATTCGAGAGGGTTGCGCCGAAGTGCGCAGAGAGATGCGAGATAGAGGTGTCCATGGGGACTGGCGACGACTCGAAAATCAGGCTCCGAAAGTTGAGGCATGGTCAAAGGAAAATTCTTACTTGCAGTTCCTGTTCAACTACTTACTGCGAACGACAACCAACATCCTCCTCAACCTGCGGATCCCGCTTACGTTTGGATTCACGGTTGGGCTTGCCAGTCGATAGCTCGAGGTCCAGCCCTTCGTCGGCCAGTTGACGCAGTTGACTGGCACACTCTTCGTCCTCACAGTTCATCACCAGCTTCTCCAACCGCGCCACAGGTCCCCCTTCTACCACGTGCCAACGAGAAGCGACCATCTTGACCAACGCAGGAGGCGATTGCAGACCGTGCAAGTGGCCTACATCAAGAACACGAAGACGCGGGCAAAACGGGGCGGCAGATTCGGGATGATATATGAGTCGCTCGCAGAACGCTGTAAAGATGATGCCGATATGTCGGATTTCGAGCTGTTCGAGTGCGGGGAGGCGCTCGAAGAGGCTAACGAGCTTTTTGTCGTATTTGAGCCGAATGTCGATAGTCAGCTGAGTGATCAGGGGCGACCGTCCGACGAAGGATATGATGCTGTCTTCGAGCATGGCGTGGCTTTTTGCCGGAAGTTTGAAAGAATCGTGGCAGGTCATATTCGAGAGTGTGAGTTCTTCAAGGATAGGGCAGTTGAGTTTTTCCAGGAGAGGGCGAAGTTGACATGGGCCGGAAACGAGACCCTCGGGAGAGTGTACAAAGTAGCCTTCATCGAGCTGAAGAAACTTGAGATTGACAAGGTGGCAGACATTGGTGTCGATGGTGGATGGCTGGGAGGGTGGAGCTCCTATGCCTACACAGAGAAAAGCCAGATTGGAGGCGTCTTGGCAGCATCGGAGAACGTATTCAGCTCCGAGGGCGCCGTATATTTCCAAATCAGTGAGCTGGGAGAATGGTACGTTGAAGTCGCAGGATGGCCGCTTTAAGCACAGCATGCGCAGACTGGGAGCGTTTTCGAAGGCATCGCAAGGGGGCAATGCGGGTGGTTCGTCAATGAATTCGTGTTTCGGGAATTGGACGAAGAGAGTCCGTAAAAGAGGTAGGTTGTTCTTCATGGGCTTGAGGACAGAGAGAGAGTACGAGTCCAAGTCAAGAGTGATGTTTTGCAGGCGAGAACAAAGAGGAAGGGCGGAGATTATAGTTTCTTTGTCTGCACGCAATGAGAGGGGAACAGCAGCGGATCGCTCAACCCAGAGATCAAAGAGACGGGTGTCGAAGCCTTCGTACAGCGGGAACGAGCTCCAGAGACAGGGAGTCGAAAGGGCTACGTGGCGCCAATAGCGACAGACTTGTGCCACAAGCATAGGGGCACGACGAGGGGAGGGATACAGAAGCCTGTCTTCACATATGTCGGGGAGACAGTGGACGAAGATAACAGCGAGAAGATCTTGTATGGCGAGAACTCTGTCGCGAAGCTCGCAGCCTCGTTCGGACTCAGCGGGATAGTAGACTGCGTCTCGATCTTCTTTGGCGAGGTCGTCTGTGACTTGCTTGGAGATGGCATCCATGTCGGGAGGTTCTGGGCCAGTGTGAGCAGCTTGAAGTTCCGCTGTGCGCTGCATGCGACGGAGAAATTGGAATATTGGGTCATCCATGGTGGTGGTTGGAGTTCAAGAGGTGTCCTAACAAAGCACAACAAATGATTCTCTATTTAGCCTTTGCGACACTTACATCCTCTCAGTTCTGACCAGCCTCAATAGCCCTCAATGCATCACCTATTCGCTTCATTCAATGATTCATATTCGAGTGCGTCGCGTCGCGTCGCGTCTTTGGGGCTGTGGCCGTCGTGACCGCGTCTTGCATGTGATTTGATGCCACGTATATGGATGCGCTGGCAGTTGTCGTGTCCCTTGTCTCTGACCACGACTGTCTCTTAGCCGCAGTCATCCATTTCATCTTAAACACGCTCTCTTCTCGACCTCCACGCACTTCCACGATCCATGTCTGTCAACCCCTCATCTCTCTCAATGGACCACGACCACTCCCGCTCCCCCTCCCCAGCCCCAGAAATCCCCGAGCCTGGCCCTTCCCGCAAACGTCCCCGCACCAGCAATTCAGTAGAGGAACGCAAAGAGGCCCGTGCTCACAGAAACCGTATCGCTGCCCAGAACTCCCGCGACCGCAGAAAGGCCCAGTTCTCTTATCTTGAGCGTCGTGTAACTGAGCTCGAGGAGGAGAATCGCCAACTGCGTGCTGGCCTTGTGCCATCCCCGCGCCCTGAACAGTCTATCAAGGCTGAGGAGCAGGAGCGTGAGCGTGCAAAGGAGCGCGAGAACGAGGAACTGCGCGAGCGCATTAAGACCCTCGAGAAAGGTTGGGACGCCGTCATGAAGGCTCTCGCCGCACAAGGGCTGTCCACTGGCACAGCTCCCTCTGCCGCTCCCCAACCCGCGCCTGAATCCCCCTCCTCCTCCGCCGCCGCATCCGAACCCTCAATCAAACAACAACCCATCGACTCTCCCTCCCCAACGTTTCCCACCATGACTTTCCCCATATCTCCCGCTCCCTCCCATACCTCCCTCGACTTTGACCTCGACCAACTCTCCTCGTCGTCCTCGTTCATGTCGTCACCTATTATGGCACCCAAGACCGAGC
Organism: Favolaschia claudopus; assembly: GCA_037176885.1. NCBI lineage: Eukaryota > Fungi > Basidiomycota > Agaricomycetes > Agaricales > Mycenaceae > Favolaschia > Favolaschia claudopus. The sequence goes on from JAWWNJ010000077.1 coordinate 327,465, forward strand.
CTGATTTCGATTCCACTCGCCACCTAGCACGGGTGGCGTCCATCGGCGGAGCCCCTCCGTCCCCGATGGCCCTGCAGCGGGTGGTCTCGACTTTAACAGCCTCGCCCTCCCAAGTGTCACCAACCACGACGACAATAGCGCCGCTTCTGAGGAAACCGCGATCGACGACGCTGCCATGGAAGACCTGTTCCGTGAGATCCTCGCCCCATCCCCGCGCCTCACCACGACGGGTCTTCCTTTTGACGCTCCAGGTAGCTCCCCACTCGAAGCTTCCCCCGCGGGCACGTCGCCGCCCGCTCTCTTCGCGCCGCAAGTGAGCGCGGACGGCATAGTAGGGTTGGAAGGGTTCGTGGGCACGGGTGGGAGCGCTACCGTGAACGATGCAGGGAGCTGGCCGAGTGAGTTAGAGGTGGACATGTTGGAGATGGACCGGATTCTCGAGTTGTTACCGGCTGCCGACGCGGCCGCTTTCCCCCAAACACTTGAGGATCTCGGGTTGGGATTGGTTTGGAACGACGTGGAGAATATTACCGTCACCGCGGGTGGGGAGTCCGCACTCGTTGGTGTCTTTTGAGAAGCGCCGTCGCCCAAAACAAAACCAATCCCTCGAGGATAAAGTCATTGTATACCATCCATCATCCAGCATCAGCATTTTCATCTCCATATCTTATCTCGTCTCAGTTCATTCCTTGGTCGTCTCGGTGTCTCTTTTCATCTCTCTCAATCAGTCTCACTCTCATCCACTCTATCTATTCTGTCCATACACCATACCTGCCGACGCCTTTCGTTATCACTCTTGTTGCCCAACGTTATACTCTCCTTACTTACACCTCCCTTCCATTGCTTTCTTACTCTCGCCGACGGCCTACCTATCTTTGCCTCTCGATGCTGCCTCCGTCTTCTTCAGATTTATTCTCCCTTCGGGTTGAGAGTAATTTTGAGGGGATGCGAGTGCGCTTGAGGGCTGGTATTTGGGTCTAGGAGTTGGGTTAGGATTTTTTGGTTTGTCGTTGTACAAATCGTGTAGTAGATCAAGTAGGTAGCTTAGTTTTGACGAATGGACGTTTGTTGGATGGTTGAATTTGTGCTGTGGGATCGTGTGAAATTGCGGTTTTCCTTGTCTCAACGATGTCCTCAAGAATTCGATCCCGAAAATTAAAAGCCGTCACATCCTTTACGAAAACTGTACTCTGGGCTACTAGTACCCAACACATGGGGATGTGGACTCGGCGAATCGACAAAAACTCGGCCGCTGAGAAGTGATTTCAAGTTGCTGTTCGACTGGATGTAATCGTCTTTTCAAGACTTGCTCAAGAACCAGGTGTATGCAATTGCAACAAACTTACCAGCGAATTGTCTGGAAAAACCCAGATCCCAAGGCCAAGGAAAGCAGAAAACCCATACCACCGGAGACCAACGGACGCTCCAGCCGCCGAGTCGGTTAGGCCAAACGCCGTAATGCTCAATGAATTGAGTGATAGTCGCGGTTCAGCCGACACCCAAGGATGTGTTAACCGCCTCTCCCCACTGTCTTTGACTCTCTCTCTCTCTTCTCTCTTTTTCTCGGCGTCTAACCATCCACCATGGGTCTGCCTGATGCATACCGACCGGATGAGACGCCAGCACAAATCTTCTCGGAGCATACATGGCTTCAAGGCGTCTTTCTCGCCTGCGTGGCGTACGGGATGGTGGCCCTACTCTTCTTCCAGTGCATCGACGTGCTGCTCTTCACTCCTACGCGGAAGCCCTCGCGGTGTGGGCGCGCACTGGCGTGCTACATTGGGGTCTTGTTTGGCCTCAGCACGGTGTACATCGGTGCCTTGATTCAATTCACTCAGCTGGCGTTCATCGACGGTCGAAATATACCCGGCGGTCCTAATGAATTCGAGAACGAGATGTTCAATATGCCTGTGGATATGCTGGCGAATGTGACGATGACGGTGCTTTCGTGGTTGTCTGATTTGATTAATGTACGTCTGTTGAGTCTATGGTGTTCGTGCGGACTCTGACACGGGTTTGCGGCAGATTTGGAGGTGTTATGTGATTTACCAAAGCTCAAGTATTCCTGGGCTGGCGATAATCGCTTTTCCGATGGCGATGCTCGTAGCTTCCATAGGTATGCGTCCCCCTCTCGAGTTTACCTACACTGCAACCCTCATTCTCTACTCTCAGCGGTCGGTATCGCTTGGTTGAAGCAGGTCGGAACCCCCGATTCCTCACCTTGGGCCGTCGATCGGGGTTTTAACTTCACCACTCTCAACTTCTCGCTGTCTCTGGCGCTGAACATACTCACGACGCTCCTGATCGTTGTCCGGCTCTTACTCTTCCGTAGACGTATCAACCAGGCTTTGCCATCAGGTACGAGTCATGGCTCGGAGTATGTCTCGCTTGCGGCTATCGTCTTCGAGTCTGCTGCCATCTATTCGGTTTTCTCCCTGCTCTTTTTGGTGCCGTTTTCGCTGGGACATCCGCTGTCGCAGCTTTTTATACAAGCGCTTTCCCCGGTGCAGGTGAGCAGTGGCGGGTGGTGTGGGGGGACTGGCTGATTGGCTTTTGATTTGTGCAGATTATGTCGTCGTTGTTGATCATATTTCGCATTGCTCAAGGAAAGGCGTGGTCCCCAGGACCAGTTGAGATTTCGATCAACGGGACGCAGGATTTCCAGACATCTATTCGAACGATTGGGGGAAGTAATCGGACTCGTAGTATTCGTACAACCACGGAGACGAGCACTGCCGATGAGGACAGGAGGAAGGAGATATCTATGGATTTTGTGAAGGATGATGCTATCCGAGGTTCAGACGAGGTTTAGATGATGTAACGGACACGGACATACCAGAGTATAATAGTTTAGTCTATCTACACATTTAATACGGATGTAATTTGGATTCCAACTCGAAGGCTGAAGTGGTCGAGGCCAGGGTTTCGTCACAAAAGGGGCGAAATGAACAACAATGTGGTTCGCATTTTCCGAGGCAATAGGGCTCTAGCTGCTTCCAGCTTTCATTGAACTCGCCGTGACTGCAGTTAAGTTCGTCGGACCTTCCTTTTCAGGACGAAAGCGTAGTGGTTCCCAAAGCGTTAAAGAACTCCCACGGCCCAACTTTGCTTGACCTTCATCTTGTTCACTTGTCCGCGAATGTATCCCTTGGAATGAAATTTCCACTCAGGTCGGACACTAAACCACATGGAGTGCTCAAATTTGCGGACGGCTATTTCAGGCTATCAGTATCACGAAGTCTGTTCGGGAACGACACATAGAACGCCATTAGCAGAAGCCTTCACACCGATGCCGTTCTACGTGTCGAACGACCGCCGAGTCGGACTTTTCCGACAAGCGCCCTACTCGTAGCCATGGTCAACGCTGAGCAGGGGACACTATCCCGGCAACATTCCAGCAATGTCAACGACGAAGAGCTCCTCGCACGATTAGGATACAAGCAAGAGTTCAAACGCGATTTTTCTCGGCTTGAGCTGTTCGGGCTATCGTTTAGTATTGTGGGCGTCGTTCAGTCTATTGCGGCCGTGCTTTTGTTCTCGTTGCCGTATGGAGGATTGGCTGGGATGGTTTGTTGAGTTCAACCTTTTTTAGGATATGTTTTCAATTCTAAGGACATTTGAAATAGGTCTGGGGCTGGTTTACATGTTCCTTCTTTCTCGTTGTCGTTGCACTGGCTATGGCGGAGTTAGGTTCGGCTGCGCCTACCGCAGGAGGATTGCAAGTGCTCTATACAAGGCTGCTGGTGACGAATTTTCTGATGCTTCCGCAGATACTACTGGACCTTCAAGTTTTGTTCGCTCAAATATCGGAGGTTGATGTCGTGGCTTATTGGATGTATGCTGCTGTTCTATTCGTCGAATTTCATTTGATTGAAGATTGTAGACGTGAATACCGCCGCGTATATCGCCGGGATGGCGAGTGTAGATTGGGGTGTCGCGACACAAGTTATGGCAGCAGCCAATATCGGCTCGAATGGAGAATTCGTCGCTACGAATGCTCAGGTATAGTGCGTTAGTTTCATATGTATTTAGAACAGATTTTTCATACATAACAGCGGTGTCTACGCCGCGATCCTGGTTTCGCATGCCTTCACAGCAAGTCTAGCTACGAAGGTGTTGGCTCGACTACAATATTTTTATGTTTTCCTCAACATTGCGTGAGGATGTTTTAGGGTTTGAAACGAGATGCAGCTGAATTTCACTGACAGGTTGTTCGTTGTGGTCATTATCGCTCTGCCGGTTGCTACTCCCAAGAAATTCCACAATTCGGCGTCCTTCGCGTTTGGTCACTTTGAAAATAGTGAGCTTTCTGATCCCCAAAGACCTCACTCAAGCTATATCGACCTTCAGCGTCCGGATGGACCAATGGATACGCGTTTGTATTATCTTTCCTTAGTCCCGCTTGGACAATTGGTGAAGAGCATTTTCTGTTACCCAGATAGCCAGTTTTGCTGACCTTGCTATCTCAGGGGGGTTCGATACCAGCGTACACATCAGCGAAGAAGCGCGAAACGCCCCTCGTGCCGTTCCGTTCGCTATCTTGTGCGCCACAATCCTTAGCTCCATTCTGGGCTGGAGTGAGTGCATCTTTCCCTTTTGCTGTTCGATGTTTGAGGGAGCTTGTGTGAAGTCGTGACTATTGTGCTTGCACTCTACATGGGTAATGACCTGGATTCTGTCATTGGAAACCCAATTGGCCAGCCTATGGCGACTGTGAGTGGATCCGTTGGTTTTCCAGAGCTCGGGAAATAACCGAGATGACCTCCAGATCTTCTTTAATAGCGTCGGCAAGCGGGGAACTTTGGCCATTTGGGCCTTCATGATCTTGACTCTTTGGATGACTGGGATGGATTATGTATGTGTGCACACGCAGCTCGAACTCGACTCTAGTTGATTGTCCTCAGCTGACTGCGGGTTCGCGCCAACTGTTTGCGTTTTCCCGAGACCAGGGTTTGCCGTTGTCCGGGTGGTTGTATAATGTCAATCCTCGGACGAAGACCCCTGTGCATGCAGTCGTTTTCCTGGCTTTTATGGCAATCCTTCTTGGGTTGCTATCTTTCGCCGGACCTCTGGCTATTAGTGCAGTCTTCACGATGTCCATTGTATGCCAATACATTGGTTTCGCTACACCGATAATAGCGCGGTGTAAGTTTCGTTTCGCCTCGGTATTGTACGATGTCTCTCAACTTGTTTCAGTCGTCGGTGGACAACCGTTTGTGCCGGGGCCTTTCAACCTCGGTTTTATGGTGAGATATTTCATTATGGCGAAGACCTATATTCGACGTTATTTTGCAGAGCGCGCCTGTGGCTTTCGCAGCTTCGGCATACATGATCTTCATGATTATTGTTTTTTTGTTCCCCGGAATTCCCCGGCCCACATCGCACAGCATGAACTATACCGTAGTCGTTGTTGGCGGAACGCTGATGTTGTCCCTTGGGTACTTTTTCTTCCCGAAATATGGAGGACGGCATTGGTTTACAGGTCCTGTTGAGACCATTCAAGATGTGGTCGAAGTTCCACCGGAATATGCGGAAAAGATTCATGAGAAAGAGAATACCAGTGAGAAAAGCTGATCTCGGAGGGCAAGGGAAAACACACGCGATGTACGAACTGTATACGATTCTTTCTGTTACGATTTTTGCTTTGAAGAAATCGCTCGCAACGCTTAGCGTCGATCAAAGATGCGCGAACATTTCTCACCCTTGCTTGTCCTCGCCTTCAATTTGCCTTCAATGCTCTCATCGACTTGTTACTTATCGGATCCTTGATATGACGGGTAATCGGTACCGGCAGAGCCCTGTAGAGCCCCAGCGCTGTCACTAACACGAGAGCCCCAGGATATCTTTCATCCGAGACTAGTGGCGACCGAATCTGAAATACGACACCGGATTCACTATGAATGCAACTGGCGGCAATGTCCTCCGCGGCTGTTCTATCCCTGTGTTTCTCTGTTCAGTCTCCGTCGTTTTCAAGGCCGAACCTGGAGTGGAGCTCTCCGAGACCGGAGGATTTCTTTCCGGGTGACAGTGTCTGGCCCGGTGGATAGAATATCTCTCGTTTTTGGTGGGCTTGAAGGGTCCAAAAAGACGGAGTAGCGAACAAGATATAGTTGTAAGTATACAAATTTGTAGGTTGTGGCCAACAAAAGGGTTTTCAAGTTGGAGCTGGCTTTTGAAAGAACGTGCTGGGATCAAGCTAAAACCAAACACCACAAGTCGATCAGGCGCGGATTCCATTCTGACACGACGCGTCTTGCTTCCTTCCACTTCCTCCGCCGGTCGTTGTGCCCTCCTGTCCTTCAGTGCTGCCTTATAGCCCCCACGAAACACGTCCTTTGCCTCGCTTCACCCCCGTCGAGCCATGCCTTCCACGCAGAGTCCAACTCAGAGACCTCCAATCGCTTCGTCCGAGTCCACCGCAACGCTCAGACCAGGCGTGCCCTCGCCTCAGCTCGGACGGTCTCGCGGGAGCTCTGTCTCGTCACTGCGTGCTTTGGTGACACAGACGCAAGGACAGAGTCGCGTCGACAAACTCGCCCAGGCTCAGACACCTACCCAACTCTCGCCCAGTCGGTTTCCCGACTTTATGACGCCAAACTGGGACTTGGGCGATAAAATAGTGTCCTCGTTTCGTGCTCGCTCGCGTTCTTTGTCCCAATCTCATCCCATTCTTCCCGCTATGAGTCCTACCACTACGATACCTGAGGCGCCTGCCGGCCCAGCGGAGCAGCCTGCCTCACCCCCGCCGGCTTCTTGGTGGGGACGAAATGTTCGTGACGAGAGCCTGCCTCGCCCGTGGTCGGATCCACCCAAGCGCAAAGGAACTGTCCCTTCTGAACAAACGGACAGCTGGGGACACACGAGAAAGGCAAGTCAAGAATGCTATTTTACGATCTGTTTGGATTCTGACTTGTTCTCTGCAGCGTGTTACTGCCGCCGTCACTCACGTACTGGGCACGACTCTGCCTGTTATGCATGAGACGCTAGCTTTGACATCCGAATTCCTAGATCTCGTGCCAGTTCCCGTTCCTGGGCTGCAAGTAGCCGCCAAGCTGCTTCTGAATATATGGGACAATGTTCAAGGCGTTGACGTGAGTGCTTGTCCCCATCATTCACTTTCGAACAAGATCTGAGGATAAAAATATGTAGCTGAACAGACTTGCCTGCCTCCGTCTCACCGAGCGCTGCGCTGAGATACTTCTCTCTGTCCGCGAAGAGATCAAAGACGCCGGTGAGATTGTCGGGAATGAGTTACAGTTACCTATCCAAAAGTTGGTCAGGTAAGCTTTTCTTTGGTCAAATGATGTGTTCTCTCTGCTGAATATCATGATTGAACAGCTCGTTCACGCAAGTGCACAACTTTATGGTCAAGCAAGCCAATCGCCCATTCTTAAAGCGATATCTCAAGCGGGATGAGATTCTTCGTGACATCGCCGGGTGTGATAAGTCTCTTGGGGAGGCGTTGGGCATGTTCGGGGTAAATTTCTTTGCGCATTCATGACCCATGATGAACGCTGACGAACTGTCCGTCAGCTTTCCATCCAAATTCGGATTCTCAAGCAGGTACAGGCCGTCGAACTGAGCCGACAAAGTGACACTCGTGCCCTACTCGAGACGGTGTTGCGGTCTCAGCAGTCGTCTGCTCCAAACGCCCTTCAAGGTCTCGGAATCACACTGCCTGCAGACACGCCTGGTCTTCCACCCAGCTCCTCTCATAAATCGCTCGCTGCTCATCCGGAGGAACTTGATGCAGGCATCCCTTCGGCCGCAGTCCTCCCTACTATACACAATCTGCATACAAGACAGAACACCCTAGATCTTGCTCATGATACCGCCGACCTGAGAACACTCATGCGCGACGCAGTGTATCAGAATAGTGACGCGGGGATGATTCGTGTGTTGCAGGTCAGTTGATTTGTTCTCCCTCTGTACATCAAATTGATTATTGGTGCTCAACTTTCAGGTTGGACGAGAAGAGTTTCCCGAGGCGCTCAAGACTTTGCAGCGCGCACTCGAACGCGAGGGGATGGTCAATCCTCCTCCTAGTCCTGCGGTGCCACTGCTCGAAGTACCTTCAGCTCCCGCGGATAATGGGTCGCTTGGTATCGAGCGTTCGATTTCTGCATCAAGTTCTGCGACGAACACGACGGCGGCAAGTTTGAGTATGTCGGCTGGGCGCGACGTGCTTGATCGCGAGTTCATGGAAAGCGGGATTGACGCGTTACGCCGTTTGAGCCGAGGCGGCGAGATGGGCTTGCCGAGCTGGACAATCACTCGGTTCGTTTTTTAGGCAACCTGTCCCTTCCTTTTAACGAATTTAACGCGCTATGCAGGTTCGAAGTCGACCGCGATTTCAAGATTGGGATGGGATTCTTTTCAGACGTGTACCGGGGGACGTGGCGCAAACGGACGGTGGCGATCAAGGTCCTCGCCGAATGCACTCCGCGCGACCTGTTCATCAAGGAGGTTGAGATTTGGAAGGAATTCCGGCATCCGCATGTGCTCGAGCTGTATGGCGCAAGCGGTGCAAGTGGGGAAGGGCCATGGTTCTTCGTTTGCCCATATGAGAAGTATGGGTGTCTCAGCGAGTTCCTGCGGAAGATGGCCGCCGCGAACGCGACCAGCCATGCTGATTGGGAAGGTGGTTCGCCGGGTCGGGAGAGGTTCGCGAGTTTTCCGGGGGGGTTCTCGCCGTTGAGCGGCGGCAGTGTGATTAGGAATGAAGGAGGACGCTCGCGACATCGTAGTGTGAGCGGCGACCTGCATGGGCTTCGCGCAGGAAAGGAGACAGACTTGTTACGGTTCATGCATGAGATTGCGAAGGGCATGGACTATCTGCATAGCAAAGGTGTTTTGCATGGTGACCTCAAGGTAGACTTCTTCTCACTTCGTTTCCTTTCCCGACTCATAGTTTCGACAGGCTTCCAATATCCTTGTAGACGATCGAATGCACTGCCTCGTTTCGGACTTTGGTCAGAGTGAGATGAAGTCGGAGGTGTATAGAATCAGTGGAACGGCCCCGCCTCGTGCGTATTATCATCTGCCGCGTCCTTGACTGACTAATAACCATTGAATAGACGGTACTTTGCGCTGGCAGTCTCCAGAGCTCATGTCTGGTCACGGTCAATTGACGACCGCGATGGATGTCTACAGTTATGCGATGTGCTGTGTAGAAATTCTAACCATGGGCCGGCTTCCGTGGCCATCTTCTAGCGACGACGATGTCCGCTACTTTATTTTGAGTGGGTCCATTTTTTGCGTGTTTTGTTCTCAATACTTACTCAATGGAACGCACTTGTGTAGAGGAAAACACTCGTCCAACCATCCCTCCCTCTCGTTTCAGTACACCCGGGCTTCAGGAGCTTCTCCGTGTATGCTGGCATAAAGATCCCTTTGTACGACCCTCCTTTTCGCATATCGTTAAGGATGTCAAGCAGCTCAGGAAGAGCTTCTGTGGCCCGGCTTCTAATGCAGAAGATATCCCATCACCTCGTATTCCAGACTGGCAAGAGCCAGACGATGATTTTGCGTACACTTCGAGACACTCTCCTGATATGCATCCTATCCCTCTACCCCGGGACTCTTCTAGTGAGTTCCGTTTCATTGTACAGTTGCCTGCGTCATTGAATGCACGAATTTGCAGGCCGCGGCATCCTTCCTTTTTTCGACGGCTCGTCCCCTTTTTCAACCGCCCCCAACTCTGCCAACACATCTTTTTACACGGCACGAGATACGTCTCAGTCGTCCGACACCTCGACATTTGACGTGTCGAACCCTTTGATTCACGCATCCTTATCGTACAAAGAAGACACAGTCGCCACTCCATGCACGCACATGACGGAAGGAGTCTTATTCACGCCATCAAGTCGGGCTTCGTCTAGTCTCCCCCCCTCGAATGTTCCCCATTTGAATTCTTCTGAGGAGGACTTGAACCACCTGTTGCTAAGCAGCCGCGACGGAAGCGACTCGCCCGCGCCTCAAGATCATGGTATGTCTGAGTTGAGGAACGAGCGTAGGTATCGATTGTTGTTGAGTCACGAGTTCCATCCATCATGTGCGTACCCGCGCAGCTCTTCCTTGTACAATTTCGACTTCAAACTCACTTGGCTTTCAGTGACTCTTCCGCTCTGGAGCCCTTCTCCAGTGAGCTTGGGTGCGGTGGGCTACCTGAGCAAACCGAGCGGGGCGTTTGTGACGATTTTCAACTGCTTGACGCCAGAGAAATCAGCAACAGGAGTGCTCAAGTCTATGCCTTCTGTTCTTGGGTATGGCCAGGTTACGACTGGGTATCAGCGGCAAGATAAGCGTAACGCGGCTCAGCGCGGGTTCGACGCGATCGCTGGGCTCCTCACGTTCAAACCCAAGAGCGAGGGACCGATATCGTGAGTTGAACCCCTCTCTAGCTTGATCCTGCTGACATCCAGTAATGCTGACAGGCAAAATGTGAGCCGTCGATATTCATTCCCATTACGCACTGGACACAAGGCCGCCTATCTCTGCACCGAAACCACAATGTATCGCTATGTTGAGAACCTGGACGCACCGAAGAAATGGTTCAAGGCGAATGTTGATTCGATACTGCAGACATATGGGCCTATCCATCACGTTCAGAAGGAAGATCTGTTCTTGGTCATCGGGACGCTCAGTACACCGGATTATGGGCTGTTCGTGAGCCACAAACATCCGGATGGACAGGTACGTCGACCTTGTTCATCTTTTCTAGCTGAAACCAATTTGCTATTAATAGGCGCATTTCAATGTGTTTTCATCAGCGAAAGCCAGCCAACCATGGGGAACGTACACGACCGACACAGGCTCGGAGCTTGCGGGACCCTGTTACCACGAGCCGTCCGTCTGTAGCCCGCTTTCCGCCAGCAAGATCTCCACGAGTAACAGCACAAACAGCAACGATTGGGACACTGTTCTCGTTGCACGGCTGCGTTTCAAACCCGATGTGCTGGAGCCAACATCGCTGTCGCTGTAATGAATATCATGAAGGAGCATAAATCAATTGTACTTGTATCACGCCCCTCTCACTTGCATTGTTTGTTTTACTACTAGCATTCACCACTCACATTTGTATCCACATCACAATCCCCACCACAATCGCAATATTAGAATACACGTTGTCCTAACCACATAGTTACAATAATACAGAATTTGCATTTGCCCTTGTATTTCCAAGGTTAGGACTCACTTGAGATCTGTTCCACGGTCGATAACGACCTTTAACGAGACTCATTTCAATACCACCCATCCATTCACGAAGCAACAGACGAGCCCAATGTATCTCCCCTACACCGACTCCTTCGCAAGTATTTCCGTCAGCTCTTCGACATGGCTCAAGAACGGGCTATGTCCACTCTTCAACTCATAGATTTCCCAGAGATCCTTTCCGTGCGCCTGTACTCTTTCCAGCATCCGCTGCTGTTCGTCCCGAGTGAACACGCGATCAGCCTTGCAAAAGATGTACATCTTCTGAACGTCTGAATTCCAGCATACGTCGGTCGCTGGTGCCGTAATGAAATGTGCGGACATGGGTTCAAGTTTCGAGACCCAATGTGCAGCTTGGTCTTCAGCTAGATCGTGATATAAGGTTTCGGTAGCTTTGGAATTGACGTGGAAAATGCTGAAGGCTTCCTGGAACTCTCGATGAAAACTAAAAACAGGTCAAGGTAGTACAACCTACATCTGGCTGCAACCACTGGCCTGGCGGGATGCCCGCACCAGCCATGAGCTGGCCAACGCTCTCGCCTTCGAGAGGAACAAGGGCGGACAGAAAGATGACTTTGAGTATTCCTCCTTTCTGGCCCGCCTTTGCTCTCGCCTTGGCTTCGAGATCAACGACACTCTGGGAGCCAGGAACACCGCCGTATGAATGGCAAAGAAGAATGACGTGCTTTTGTTGGTCGTTGATGAGGCTTTCTAGTGAGCGACGAAGATTTGCGGCGTCGGCGTTGACAAGTGCTGTGGGTGCAAGTGCGCCAACGGTAGGATGTGAGATGCGTTCTACAGGATAGCCCTTGGCTTGTAGAGCATCGGAAAGCGCTTCGAAATGAGAAGGAGTGTGAAATACACCAGGGACGAGGACAATCGGGGTTTTGTGGTAGATGCCATTAGCTAGGTCGGTCGGGCTTCACTTGTGCTTTGGATTCCTGGAAGTTTGGAAGCTGTTGACTGTCCGATTTGAAGCGGATTTGATTTCCATTTCAGAGCAATTTCAGAGCACAACCAGGGGGTTTCGATTACTTATTGGCTTTTAAAGTCGGAAAAAATCAGTACACAGAGTATCGCTTACACTTCAGCGAGGTGATTTCCGCGCTATGTTTACCCACAGAAGCGCCCAGCATAAAAGAGTAAAGCAAAAGTACAAGTCGAAATTTGGCGGTATCCATATTTGGACATGGTCCGTGCACAACCCTAAGGTTAGGGTCAGCGATTCGAGTCAAAGTCGGCAGAAAGACAACAAAGAGACAGAGAAACTGCTCTTGCAACTTACCTGGGGCCATGTCGCCCTCCAACACCACAGAGGAGGTCGTGCAAGGGCCCCCTCCGATAACGCCAGGTGGCACATACTCAATTCAAGTCGGTTCGCATTATGACTGTTCAGCTGATTCTAACACTATGGTTTAGACTGTTAGCGTGGGTTGTAAGATCTATATTCGACGCCCAACGTCAGGCGGGGAGTTTGAAGAGCGTCTGGCCGAAATTCTGTCTATCCGAGATAAACCAGTCAATCCCTATGCCAGTCGCAACAAGGACATCAAACAGGAGGACTCTGACGGCTCTCCGGCGAATCCTGCGGACAAATGGGAGTATTTCGTGCACTGGGATACGTTCAACAAACGTCTGGACGAGTGGGTGCCCGGTTCGCGTTTAATTCTGTCCCGCGATCTCGAATGGCCGCGGCCAAAGGCGTCTCCGGTCAAGAAACCTCCCCCGACCGACAAGAAGGCTGCTCCAGGCAAGGCCCCGCGTACCTCATCCCAGAATCTGCTCAAGAAGGCAACGTCTAATGCTGCCTTTGCCGGTTCACCCGCCCCCACTCCTTCTTTCGGCGGTTTCTCTGCATCTCCTTCTCCCGCTCCCACTCCGTCACTTAAGCGGAAGTTACCCCACGACGAGGAAGAAGAAGAGGAAGAGGAGGAACCGCAGGATGACGAGGACGCCGACGCGGAGGGGGAGATGGATGTCGACGGCGAGGGCGAAACGGAGACTTTCGACCTCAGTCTAACGGAGCCAGCCCCCGAAACCGAGGTTCCTCCACCTCCGCAGTCTGCCTTCAGCAAGGAGCAGGAGATAGAGAAGCTGCGGACATCAGGCTCTATGACACAGTCCATTTCTGAAATCGCTCGTGTCAAGAACCTAAATCGCCTTCAGATAGGAAAACACGAGGTCGACGCCTGGTATTTCTCGCCCTATCCCAAAGAGTATGCCCACCTCCCGATCCTGTATATTTGCGAATTCTGTCTGTCTTTCTTTCCCTCTCCAATGATGCTTTCTCGACATCGCCTACGATGTACTCTTTTACACCCACCCGGCAACGAAATCTATCGTTGCGAAGAAATTTCCTTCTACGAGATCGACGGAAAACGACAATTGACCTGGTGTAGAAACTTGAGCTTATTATCTAAATGTTTTCTGGACCAGTACGTTTCCTCTGTCCTCGACGGTTTCTACGTCACTCACACTTGGCCAGTAAAACCTTGTATTACGATGTAACACCATTCATGTATTATGTTATGGTCAGTACCGTCTCTTGTTACTGCGCCCTTGATTCACGTTCCACAGTGCCAAAGGGACTCGACAGGGTGCCATATAATCGGATATTTCTCAAAGGAGAAAGAATCTGCAGACAGCTATAACGTTGCCTGCATCCTTACCCTTCCTCAGCATCAGCGCGGTGGATATGGCAAACTCCTGATTGAATTCTCGTACGAACTCAGCAAGAAAGAGGGTAAACTCGGCAGTCCAGAGAAACCCCTTTCTGATCTGGGTTTGCTCGGGTATCGTTCGTACTGGGCAGACACGATCTTGGAGCTGTTGATGTCGCTGGAGCCGGACGGGGAGATGAGCATCGATGATATTGCGCAAAGAACATCCATCACTCATGCGGATGTAACCAACACGTATGTTCATTGTAGTTATTTCTCTGCACACCCTTGAGGTTGTTTTGCAGATGCGCAACTCTGGGTCTCTTCAAACATTACAAGGGCTCACACATCATCTGCCTAAACGAAGCCGTTGTTGCTCGCTACGAGAAAGCACGTACCAAGCGCAAAAGGCGAATCAAACCCGAGCACTTGCGGTGGAAGCCTCCAGTGTTCACAAGAGATCAGCTGCGGTTTGGCTTTTAAGATGGTTGTAATCTACACGTTGAGTACAAAGGGGCACAATATTAAAGACAATGATTCTTCTACCGTTCTTTCTATTTGGCTTTGCTTCGGCTTTTTCGTTCATTCATTTAGTTTCAGCGGCATGGGAAGGATTCTTCGTCCGTCTCCTGACCGTGATCCCCTCGTCCACGTCTGTCAACTTGTCGTCGAGAGCGGGCAGAGGTTTGCGAGTGACTGTGGGAGACGGGGGTCTCGAAGCAGCAGGCGAGAAGACGCCAACGCCCGAGAGCCGTAATCCACTTTCTTCAGATGTGAAGTACGCGTCAGGATGGGAAACGGGTGTGGATATGCTGAGGCCCATGAGCGTGTCGGTGCTGCTGCTACCACTGAATTCGGATTTATTCGATAAGATTGTTGTTTTGGATTGGCGCAGACTCTCGTTCGGATCGAGAAGGGTTTCAGAGTCGGTTGAAGCGACGAGAGAAGCAGCAGGGGAGTCGGGGGAAGGCGTGCCTGGTGCCCGCTGAACGTGTACGATTGGCACTTTGTTGTGAATGGTTTCTTTATCGCTGGTAGACGCTTTCACGTCGTCAATAACGCCAAGAGTGCGTGCGATGCCATATGAAGCAAGATCCTGCAATAGAAAAGAATCAGTTTCGCATTCTGTACGCTGTACGTCGAGATATGATCCAGCCGCGCAGACAGACAGACGTACGAGAAGGGTGAGGATAACGAGAGGCATCATGAGCAATATGGCAAGGACGCGGGAGGTGTAGGCGATACGAGAGACCCAGGAATTAGGGTGATCTGTCCAATTCCATAGATAGTCGATGTAGAAATTCCAAAGCAGTCGCGGCATCGCCGCCACGTTCAATGAGGAGGAGGAGGACATGTCCATCGAGCTCAGAGTGCTAAGATGGTTAACGCCAACCCTAATCTATTCAAATTTGAGCGTGATAAAGACTATGCTTTCTAGATAAAACACAATTCAACAACGGTGTTTCCTCTTTTCGGGAATTTCACTCACTCTCAAGATCGATGGTGTAGAAAAGACCATTTCAAGTCGATTACATGGTATACAAAAAACTAGTAGCAAGTCTAACAACAATGGTCTGGATTCCTAGAAATTCCGTCCCATCCGAGTAAAAAGGATACATGGTAGTAGGTAGATAGAGTGTGAGTATAGCGCAGAGTTGATGGAAACACAGCAAGGGGCGACACAAAGTACTTGGCAAGCGAGCACGTATTAAGACCAGAGAGGGGCACGAACCGGAGGAGGACAAGAGCGAGCGATGGAAGGCGAGGGCGAAAGTAACGGGGGAGGATAACGCGGAGAAGGAATCATACTACCAACACGAGCGCAGCAACATCAAGTTGCTTGCAAAATCATGGATAGTACACATTCGACGGGAACACGACGCCATCCGACCGTATCAAAATCAGCGGCCGGCGCTTCGCCGTCTGCGTATCGGGCGGCAGACATCCCAACACCTCGTTACACCGCACCTCGACGAACGGCGACGGGTCGGCACCAAAGAACACGTTCACGGGGTCAGTCTTGGAGAAGTTCTCCCCGTACACAGTGAGCATCTTGGACGCGTGCGGATTCGGCTTCGGCAAGCCGCCGCGCGCGTTCGCTGCGTGGTGTTTCGGTGCCTCTGCCGCACGATCGGGAGGAAGGTATTTGACCAATGCGGGGAAGGGCGTGATAGGCTTTGAGGGGACGGGGAAGGCTCCCGGCGCATTTTGGTTGTCAAACAGCACCGGTGGGATGTAGAAGTTGTACCGAACTTGGTCTGCACAAAAAAATAAACTCAACATCGCGACGCAACAGCAGAGAAAAAAAAACCAACCGGTCCCAACAATCGTCCAAACGCTCGTCTCCCCGATATCAACCTGCCACAACGACCCCGAGGCGACCCCCGAATCGCTCCCCGACCCCCTCCTCGACGAAACCGACCCCGCCGAACTCGGCCTCCTCCTCGCCTTACTCACATTCTTGTTAATCCCCGCACTCATCCCCCCAGCACTCGTCGACCCCCTCTTCTTTTTCACCCTCCCCCCATCATTCGACAAAAAGTCCGGACTCGCAGAAGGCGACGTCGGTGCGCTCCCCGTCGACCCATGGAAATACTCGCTGCCCCCAGCCGACGCCGGCCCAGAAGACAGCGGCGACGCAGGCATCGGCGGCGAGTTCGAGCCACCGTTGCCCATGCCGTTCCACTGTCGGCCGTCGATAGGGCGGTAGGTGTTGACCTTCTCGCCCATGCACGAGAGGAAGGCGCCCGAGATGCCTGGAGTGCCGGGTTCCGGCATCGATCGTGCGCTGTCGTACACCTCGAATGCGATTTTGTGCAGCTGCGAGACAGGGTCGCCGCAGACCTCGGCTGGGGCGCAGTAGTGGTCCGCGACACCTTTGGCGCCTTCCTGGAGCCCGCCGCCGACGACCGTGGTCTGGTGGTCGACTTTACGGATGATGAGGACAGGGCTGACGACGCCGGAGGTGAGGCATTGGAGAACCACGGTCTGATTGTAGTAGATCGGGATCTGCGACCCGTTGTTGGAGAAGGAGATGGCGTTTGGTGGAGGCGAAGGGTAGTCAGCTTGAGGAGGGGGCGGTGGTGGTGCGTCGATGCCTCCAGCGGGCTTGTTCACATCGACAATGTACATGACGAACGGATCTGCGTTTGAAGGTTAATAATTCATGCAACAATTTCAATCCAACACGACGCACCCCAGCTCGCAGTGCGAGCAATGAAAGACGGCGTCGTCGACCGACTTCGCTGGTCAAGCCCCATGAGAGGAGCACCATCGGAACCCTTGAACGACGATCCTGACCCGGACACACAAAGGTACTTCGTCGACACTGTCTGCGATCGCAAGCGATGGAACAGCGAAATCGTCGAACCATGGTTAATGCACACTGCGTTGCAATGTCAACACAGTCCATCGAGGTCGGTTATTTCTATAACAAATACTCACGCTCGAGGTTCTTGGCACTTTGCCGCTTCTTGCTGGGCTTGCTGATCACCTTAATGGGGCGGCTCGGGAACGTGCCAATGACGCGCTCGGGCTCGTCTTCGGTTGCCGGAGCGGTAATCTTGACGAGCGCCTCGACTTTTTTCTTCTTCTCGTCGACGTCGGAGATGAAGAGCTGCTTGCCGACGCAGCGGCCGGTGTAGGTCGTGCCTGTGGGCGGGTCGCTCACATCGAACGACTTGCCGGAGGAGCCAGTCCATTCGATGGAGCCTTCTTGGGGGGTGGGTTCGCCGGAGATGGAGATGACCACGCGTGGCGGGGAGAGCTTGGGCTCGTCGCCACGGCGGACGACTTCTGTCCACCAAGAGTTGCCAATCATGATGGCAGTGGGAGGGGGGCAGAGGAATCTATACAACAAAAAAAGCGAACGCGCATCTCATCTCAGCTTGATTCCATAGATAGATACAACAAGAAGAAAGATGGCAGACTCACCGTTTTTCCGTGCCATACGATTTTTGTGCAACCTTGCTCGACATCACGATCACAGTGCGCTCACCAAACGCGAGACGATTTGGGGTGCGGATGTATTGTTCGAGATATGGCCTAGAATAAACTATGTTCAGCCGACGAATGAGCGTGTATGATGCGCGCGAGACGCATACCTGATGTAACTGTGCAGGTCAGTTGAACTGCCCAGGGGACGCGCGGGCTGGAGGTTCATCTCGCGCAAAGTGTTGTCGACATCGGCCATACCGGAACGCATATCCGGAGCCATGTAATGGGGCATCGATTCGTCGTAAGACTCATGACGATAGCCGGAATGAGTCGCGTTGGGAGCGACGCTGCGGAGGAGATCGCCACCGGAAAGATGACTTGAAGGCGGTGGGGGGTTGAAGCGATTGTCCGGGGAGAAACGCGGGGGGAGTCGGTCCTGGAAGTGGGGCAACGAGTTGCTCGAGGAGAACGAGTAGTCCTCGCCGCCGAATTCGGAGGGGTAGTTGCCAGAGGGAACGGTGGGAGGGAGGCGACGGTCTGAACTCAGATCTGAGTAGTTTGGGGGGTAGTCTTTGTTTGAGAACGGGGAAGGGTGGTGGATGCCACTGACGGGGTCGGAGGGTGAAAGTGGTGAGACTTTTCCGCCGCTGCTGTACGAGGAAATATCGTACGGATTGGGATTGGAGGGATAGGACGCGTCACTGAAAGGTGGGGGGTAACCAATGGGATCACCGTTGATGCCGTAGCGCGGGGGGCCGAGAGAAGAGGATGAGGAAGCGTTTGTGCGATAGCCTGAGCCAAAACCATGGCCTTTGGGTGAATGTTAGATGCTTTAGAGACTGAGAACGAAGGGATACTGACCTTCTGGGGCGTCAAAAGGCGGCAAAGAGTGGTGGTTGCCATTTGGTTGGTCAGGATGAGCGCTGTACGGCTGATCAAGGTCGGACTGGGCATAGATGCCATGGTGGTAGTCCAGAGACATTTTGCGGTCGCGTGGGGGAGCAGAGGAAGGGTTGAGGATGTCTGCGAGGTCCCAGCGGTTGAGGTCGTTTGACTGTCGCGACGCGGGGGAAGTTTGCATCGCGGAACTGGAAGAGTCGTCTAATGAAGTGGTAAGAAGAAAGAAAGAGTTGGTATTAGAAAGCACGTTACCCTGCTGGTGGAGGAGCTTGGAGAGTGTCCGCATCGTTTGCTTTTATAACATACCGGATACCGGCATGGGCAGGTGTCTTCAAAGTCAATAACAGACAATACACCGCGGACATGCGAATCCCGTAGAATTTCTACAAGAAAATAATAGATTTGAGTTGGATTCGCAGACTGGTTCTGTTCAGCCTATCGGTATTCTGGGTATTGAATATCCTACCGCTCCGACCCTCTCCCAGTTCCCGACTCTCACACTCCCTTGTGCACAACCAAAATCCCGTCTCGGCGGACTTAGATCTCATCTCGATATAGACCTCGGCATTCTCCGTCTCCCCTTCTTCTTGCCGTTCCTGCTATTTCTCCAATTATTTTCCCTGTCTCGACCTCTTAGTAGTCATTCATTCCTCTTTGATACCCCCCCAGTCTCCATATTTTTCAGCTCCCTCGACGGATCCATTTCATTCCTCGATTCGGCACCAGTTTTACGTACTCTGATAACCAAGGCACACCAACTTTACCGCCTCTTTCATTCCCCGGACAGACATTCTCTGGGTCTTTTTTTCCTCTTTCTGTCTTCCTCTGCGGCATCCCAACAGGGATTCATGACGCAATCTCCACATGGCCGGATCCCTGTCAGTCATTGGCAAACAGACTTGAAGAGAAGTACCTTTTCTGCTTGCGAGTCCAACCATCGCCTAGACTTTTTTCTATCCGTAATAATCCACTTTGCCGACAAGCCCATTCTGCGACAAGCATCAGCGACTTCGATCCTCTCCCTGCAGCCACCGCATCTCCTACCCAACAGCATCTTCGCCTCAATTGTCTCGAGACATCACAGAAAAGAAATTTCCACAGACCCTCTTCTGCTTCTTCTTGCCATCTCGTCTGACGAAGCAAAGCGGACCGTTTTAAACCGTCAGTCAGCCAAACGACATCCATCCTCCTTCCTCGCGCAATCAGGCAAACACTCACCATTGCGTAAGATGCTAGCGAAGAGATCGCGATCTATTGATCTCGATGAGCCCGTCGGCTTTCCGTCCGCAGTCAGTTGGTCGGACGAGAGGTGCCTACTTAAACTCGTTTTCTCGCTAACGCTTGCATTGTGATGCAGAGGAAGCCGCGGGGCAAGGTAGCTCAACAGCAATGCAATTGAGATAACAACAACACCAGAGCGCAAATAGCTAGCAGCTCGCCAGGACAGTAGAGACGCTCAACGGCGGAGGAAGTAGACGGAGAGGTGCCATCCACCTTTACATATATATAGCGTTTGCAAATTTGAACCCTCGAATTGAATTGAAGCTGTTGCCGTGTTGTTGTTGTTGCTCTTGTTGTTGTAGAGGAAGCAAGAACGGCGTCGTAGAAGGCCGCCACAGAGAAGGAGAAGGGCAAGGAGTATATAGCCCGAGGTCTGGGTTCAAGTTAAGAACGCGTTCGCGTTCGTAAGTAGCCAGAATTTATCATTGATCGAGTACGCCGACGCGCAGTAGTCGCAGACCCAGAGGCAAGCAGGCAGCCAGACACCGAGACAATTGTCGTCGCGCACTTTGTGTGCGCTCGCCGTGGCCAAAGCAAATTTCTAAAAGGTGCGGGATTGATGCCGGCGCGAAGTCGGGACTCGGGAAGATGCGATATGTACACGGTTGGTACTTATAATACAATCGTGAGTATTCTCCGCGCGTAGGTGCATAGACAGCTTGAGAATCTCTTCGCTTGTGTCCCTTTTTTCATTTTGCGGAATCATTTTTATCGTTTATGTTACGCAGATGAAACATTGTTACACTTACACGCGGGTGACATAAGTTATCGCGTCGACGCGGTCGTCGTCACGTTTCGCGTGAAAAAACGCACGCGAGCGAGCAGGGCTGGATTCCGAAGGTCGCTGATTTGCCAGTGATTTTCCAGGAAACCAGAGGGCTGGGCGTGGCGCAATAATCAAAGTGGGACCTACAGCAGTCCACAGGAGATGAGATTGAGCGACGTTGCTTGCGACGCGTCCCGGAAATGAATGAACAGTCGATTGAGCGGTGACAAAGAGATGAACGCGGGGTTCCCCACCGCATAGAGGAAGAGCACAGCAGCTGCAGAAAGATTACGCGTAGTAGTAGTTGACGCGACGCCGACCAAGAGAGCGGGAGTGCAAGCGGGGTCAACACCGTTTCATACGTTTTGATGATGGTTGAATTCAAATGAGGGATTATTGTGTGTTTGGCTGCACCGTCGCTCGCTTGGAAGGCTCGGCCCATTCGCCGCAGCTTGAGGTTGGATTGACGCCACCACAGCGACGTCGACGCTACCCGTGTATATTCATTCTCAACATACCCTCTGTACTGCGACTAGTACGCTCACCTGAGCCATGTCGGGCTCCTCTTACCGCCTCTCCGCCCGCCCTCCACCTCTTCAAACTCTCAACCGTTCACCCTCATACAATTCGTCTATCCTAGCCACACCCTCTCAGAATAACAACGCGGAACCGCTCCTCTACAATCTTCCCACTGCACGCTCTCTTTCCCCGCCAACAAGCCCCGCCAGTCCAAGATCTCCTCGATCCCGACTCACTTCTCCCACTTCTCCGACATTTGGACGATCCAGGACGCCCGTAAATGGTCGCTCTGGCCCCTCCCCCGCCTCTCGGAATCGCTCGACAACCCCCAGCGGTGTCGCAGCGAGCGAACTCGACCAGTTCGCAGAATACTGTCGTGCATGGTGCGCAATCAAATCACCGCAATCCAATTCAAGCGTATTGAATGAATATAGGTATTTCGACCAGGACGACAACTCCGGCCGACTCATGACGCAGACCCTCGCCAATCTGCCCTCCTCGCACCGCGCGCCTTATTCGCGCCTGCAAGCTTCCATCCGCTCCGCCTACCACCGCTCCGTCAACGCCCGACGGACGGCGGAATTCCGCGCGCACCTCAGCGCAACTCAGCCCGGCGGGTCCCTCATGCCTCACGCTCGTGCCAACCCCAACGGAAACGTGGCCCGCAAAGGTGCGTATTTACGCTCCAGTTTGATGTTCGCATTCGCCTCATGCACTCTAATTTACCTTCCAATGGAACAGAGCGCTACGAGCGATTCGAGCGATTCGTCCGGACTTGGTGTACGATGGGGATGCCCGGCCCACAACCCTTCTTTCAGTCGTGTACGTGACGCGATGGATTTCAAATTTAAACTCTATCGCACAGCTTGCTTATCTCCTTTCCCTCTCCCTTTTTTCTTTGCGTTTGCAGTATGGGCCATAATGCGACTGCAAATTGTGCCAGAGGGAATCGGAGGAGCTGGAAGGAACAAGATCGAATGGGAGTTTGACGATGCTGTTTTACGCGAGACCGGGTAAGTCGGCCCGATCACGTCAGCGTGATTTATCTGACATGACTTGGCAGCGGCAAGGATTTTATGGTCGAGGCCATTGATGTGCTGAAAGGTGTACTTGCCTTCGAGGAGGCGCCTTCATCCAGGCGGGCATGTAGCGCCATCATCAACAACTACACACCCGACCCCACTGTACACTCCCGGTCAAAGTCTCAGCCGATTTCGTCACAACCCGACCCGTCTCCGTCCAGAGCGTCGAAACCGAAACGCATACGCGCACCAAGTGACCCGTTCCTCGACACCCCCGCTCTATCGTCCTCACTCTCGTCCTCCCCTTCATCCAATACCTCCGCTCTCCTGGCCACACCGACGAACGATGACGTTCCTCTCCCCACCTCTCCGCCCTCCAAATCCGACCCCAACTTACTCTCAAACGCCACTTCGAGCACCTCCGCCGCGTCATACACTCAGGATCCCTTTGAAGAGGATGAGGAGTACCTGCGGATATGGACGTCTCCGGACTTACCGAACCCCGAATATATCGACCTGCTGAAGCTCTTTCCGTCCTTCATCACAAGGCGGGCGGTGCCGAGGTTCCCGTTATCGCCCGGGGACACGCCGCCGAAGGACGTCGAGGAGGGTTTGCGCGGGGCGGCTGAAGGGGATGGAGACGGAGATGGCCGGACCCTGAGATTCGGGACGGGGTCGATGTGGGTGAGTGGGGTGCCGAGGTCGGAGGGGTGGGAAGGTGGGTGGTGGGATCGGTTTCGTTTGTGGTGGAGGAGGGTGTTTTGTTGAAGGTTGTGGTTGCAGCTCCAGGCTGGGGTAGGGTTGGAGAAGTTTGGGTTCAGGGTTTGTTGATTTTTGCATGCATGCATGCATTTGCATACGGACAATCGGGCATATCACAGACAGATGAATATGGACAATTCACTTCACTTATGTATATGGCTGGTCCCGCTATCTCATCTCATCCCATCTCATCCTCTCTCGCATCCCATACGATCCCATCGCATCCACGGACCCCCGTCGCATCATCTTTCATTTATATACGCTGTGCATCCCCCCTCTTCCCCCCGTACAACACCTACAGGCATTACATATTCGCATTAACATAACACTCATTCATTCGAATTCTACACCCATGTATCACAAGCTGCTACAACGTATTTTTTGTACATGCACTACCTCCCCTTCGTTAAACGATTTTTTTTTGCCAGTTGAAGGCAGTACTAGTGATTTTTTGCCTGCTCTGGGAAATAAGGAGAATTCTTTGAGTTCTTACTTGCCTCACGTCCGCAAATCCGGATCGTTGCCCTTTTGCGGTTTTCGTTGAATTGTCGATATATTTGGAGTCTTTCTCAAGTACGCGTCCGCGAATTCGGATCGCTTTCCTTTTGCGGTTTTCATTTGACCACTCCCACTGTCTGTCTGGCTCTCAGTTACAATTATTCTGAATCAACTTGCACAGCGGCCGCCGGAGTTGTCTCGCACAACGGGTTCGGAATTTTCTTTCAGATTCCCAGCCCGTCTGAACGAACAATGACATATTGCAAACGTTAACGTATAATCTCCGAGCAGACCGCTTGCTCGAAATTTCTCCCATTGGCTTTGCCTCCTAGAGTTCTAACAAGAAAGATCAGTCAAATTCACTCTGGATTACACCAGGCCCACAGGCCCAGCCAATACCTCTAGATCTAACTTCAGCACCATCTCCTCCTCACTGTTCAACAACGCCTGACTTGCGCCGGCCCGAGTGAAAATGTATGCATAGATCGCACCTATATTTTACAGCCCCAATTTTGCCGAGGTTGACTGACTTCGTGGGTGCGGGGTTGGTGGCAGTCCGAGTCTAAATCGTGGGCGTCTGTTGGTGATGGTTTCAGTTCGCTTCTGCCGTTCTCAAGTTTATTAAGCCTGCCGCAAGGTCACGGTCGAGAATGAAAATATACGGTCTTGGCTGGCTTGGTTGTTCGAAATCGAGATGTGCGCCATCGGCACCGCAATCGACGAAGCCATGGAATTGCCAGAGCTGTGTTTTCTGAAATTAAACCAATTCGTTAATAGCCTGTGTGCAAGCTTCATTTAAATTTGACGCGGCCAAAAATCGACACCGACCAAATTTATAGCGTTGCAGATCGAGTTGTATCAGCGTTTTTCTCTTTCTAGGCGTATCGGTTTTGAGCAGTAGTGATGCCATTTTCAGACCACTATGGCGATCTCCGCCATTGGCATGCAGTTTTCATACTTACCAGTCCACCGTCCGGTACCGCCAAACGAGTCTCTGGGTCGGGTCCGGTACCGTGGTTATGGGCCGCCTCTCGTTGGACAGCCGCAGATTAATCCATGGCTCACACACCTTCTTTCCTGATCTAAATTTGCCTCCGCGCACTTCCGTTCATTTGGTTCAGACAACGGTTATCATGTTGTGCACACAAGGAGGCATATACGCCGGCCAAGCGTCCAAGTCATTTGCGTTCGAAGTCGTTCTCCCGTGAAATTGAGCCTGCGAGGAATCATCCGTTTTAGAGTCGCGTAGATAAAAACCCTTCATCTTGATGGATTATAAGCGAGAATTGCATTGATCACTCATAGTTTCTGAATGTATGGCTGCTGGTCTTGAGACCAAAAACCAGCAATGAATCCGAGCTCTGAGACGGAATGAAGGTGTTCCGCGAAAATAAAGGCCCGGAGACCCGCGGCCATGGGTCCGCGATTGCTCATGTGCGTTCAGGTACGAGACCAGGTATGGAGAGCGTCGAGTCTCCAGCATGGTGGTTTTCCGTGGATGATAGTGGACTGACGAGCTCTTCTCAAACCAAGATACGCATGCTCGCGAAGTGGTCGAGTTGAGATTCGTAGCATATCGGGTAAGGCGAGAAGTGATGTAGGCCATTTGTCGGATAACAGAGAACCACTTGGAATAAACGATGCTCGGCCATATCTGTAAACAGCTAATTGCCTAAAATAACATTGAAATGACGACAACAAGACTTATCGACGTACCAAAGGACGTATGCCCGCCTGGAGACGTTGTCCTCTCACGCCAAGTGCTCGAGCCGCGAGGAGCGCGCCAAAACATCTTTGCCTGCTCGCCTGTTGCAACCGGATTGCATAGTGCCTGGATAGTCATATCAAAGGAGTTATTGCAAGTTAGCGGCAAGAGGACCAAAGTGAAAGGGGAAGACGCGCGAGTTTCGTTTCCTTTGTGGGTCGAAAGGACAGGCCGGCTGACGGAATTCGGACATTACCTGGAACTGAGCGGATCGAGCCGGCGACAGTTGAAGGTGGAACGCTGACAGTGACCGGAATGAGAGTAGACTGGATCTATACATACAGAATGCCCTCGGTGCAATGAACTTACCCGACATCGTGATCAGGCCACGTTTAGCACAAATCATCCGTCGTTCTATTTCAGCAAGTCTGCGCTCGAAATCGGCGGAGCTCAGCAGATTACGAAAGAATATGCCTGCACTTCGTTTTAAGCCTTGATTTGGGCTTTGAGAAGAAGACCCCGCCCGCCGGTTATTTTAATTTAGGGCGTCGATCCTCTCAGGCGTCGTGAGACCAGAATGCCCCGAGCGTAGAGAATCGTGGTGTGTGAATAGTGAGTGATGCTTGATCTTGTTGAAGCGCGTGAAGACAGCAGATTAGCGGCCTGAGAAAACCCACGGGTACAGTCACTGATAATTCTTGAGCGGAAGTATTTCGCGAAGATTTGATGGACGGTTATAATCTACCGGCTATGAACTTAGTACTTACTTCGATCTAGAATTCCGGAAAGTTGCAGAATTGAGAGACGTACCTGGCACACATCCGAGGGTTTAGCAAACGCTCGTTTGATCGAGCGTTTAGAACAGTCAGTTGCGGTCGCGTAGATTGGCAACAGCCAGACAGTAGCACGAGCAGTCGGTGGTCTTGGCAAAGCCAGAGAGGCCAATCGCAAAACCCAATAGCAGCAGGGTTTGCGAATGGCCAATCACATAACGAGGCACAGCAGAGAGCATAGATGCCTGACGTATACAAGAAGGATATACAGCGAGAGTGAAAATATGGGACAAGATACTCAAGACAAGTCAGCCAAACAACGCTCCAGCTCATCGTTGCGTAATTTGAGTCTGGAGAAAACAAATCGAGGAGATGCGACGGAGGACCTGAATAAAATTCATACCTATCGATCTCCGCCTGCATGACTTCGATCTTACACGCTTTGGCATTATTCTGTTTGTCCGCCGATTCCAGTCGTCTCTTGAGGTGCTTGATATGTGCAGCAAGTCGTTGAGAATAGTCCAGCAGCTCGTCGGCAGCATCCGGTTCCTCCGCCTCTCCATCCGCGGAGCCCAGCGAATGAGACGCCACAGGCCCGCGTGGCTCAGAACTTGCGGAACCTGTAGGTCTCCCCGTCGGAAGATTAGACTGTTCGTCCAATCGCACGGCCTGACGACCGACACTCCGATTTAGACTCGGCAAATGAGGGACAAGCAAAGACAGGCATTCCGCCATCACGTACCTCGGCCACGCAGAAGATGTTATCAGGCATTCCGTTTATGTTGATATTCCTATTCTCTCTACTTCCATCGAGGTGCTCTGATTGAGCTGCGGAAAGCCGCACAGACGGAGGAGTTTGGGGTGGCCAGAGGCGTCCCGTTCGCTCCGCCGTGGGAGGGGGGGTCGTTGGTTGGTATCTCGCTGAAGGAGATGTCGGACGCCGGCCAGGATCGAAGGCGGCGCTTGTTGATGATTGAGAGGTCGAGGGAGACGAAGAAGGCGTTGGAATGTTGTTTTGCACAGCGGGGGTGAATCTAGGGCTCGTGCCTGCCTCTAGGGCAGGTGAGGATTGTTCCTGAGCACTTAGGATGGCCTGAAGGCGCGCCTGTGACGCAGGGGTACGTTGAGGAGACGAAGTTGGGGTGGAGGTATTCTGCCGCTTCGGAGGTCGACCAGAGTCTTGCTCTGAGTTGGAAGCCGGTCGTTTACTGGGTGTTTGAGGATTGAACGGAGAAGCGGCAGTTTGCGATGATGGAGGTGTCGCGATTGGAAGTTCGTCTTCCCATTCTAGATTTGTTGAGTGGTTGAACTTGACTTGTGAAATCCGAACACGAATACCCACTAAAGAAATTGCAGGTAGCTCCATCATTTCCCTTGTTGTCTTTTATCTTGACTTCGCAGGAATAGAACGCGCTGCGGGGGAACGCATTATGAGAACAGTGGTAGCCGGTGGATTCACGAACCGGCCAGGATTCTTTTCTGTTTTGCTTATTCTTCGGGGCAGGGCGATTTCAGGATGTCTGTAGCATTTGACCTCGTTATTTACCACAGGAGATGCGGAATGCACTCGGTTGGCCATGGTACTGGTTGTGATTGAATGAATTTGAGTCGGTAGTGGCCTATAAGTCCCTGCTGCGGTTGGCAAGCATATGGAAATGGATCAGACCAAGTTTACGAATCTGCTAAACAGAGAGACGCACAAGGAAGATTCGTGGTCAAAGCTTCAAATAGCAGTTGAGTCAGAGATTGTCTCTTTGTTCCATCAGTGGCTATACATGCAAGGTTTTGCACAACAGAACCAAATGTTTTCCCCTTGTTCTTGAACCTCCACTACTCCGAGTCAACGTCTACAGTGTTGAGCAGGATTTCGAGAGCGCATGTACAATTTGCTGCCCAAGAGCACCGTCTGATACGCTACACATTATCTTTGACCCCACCAAAGTCTTTAGCACATCAAGCAATTCCAGGCTTTAGGTCGCGCCATTGGACCAAACTCTGCCGCAAGCTGTTCCTAGAAGGCCAAAATACAGTTTACTCTTGTCTGGCCTGCGTAAACCCTCCAATCGGCTTGTTTCTTTTTTCAAACCCGATTTACGCCGTTCCTATCTACGTCCTTTTGCTCATGAAGGCACTTGATCTCATTCACAACTAATCACTCTCGTATCTTTTCGTTTTGCCGCGCTGTAGAATTTCTATATGCTCAAGCAAGCGAGATGAATTTCGGTCTTCTTTACCGGTCGCTATCCAATTTTTTATTCGATCGGGTCAACCTCCAATTGCGCCAAACTTCATCTCATTCAAAGCTTTGATAGTAATCCCAATACGTCCCGACTGCCGTCCCCCACGAACGTCTACGCTTCACATCGCTGTCTGATCGAACTGCTGTGATAGAATAACGAACGTAACTTTGATCTAATGCAAGGCGGCGACTAATGTTCGATACATTCGACTAACGACGGGTCTATGATGCGGCGGCCGTGAAAGATATCCCGTTCCTCTTCGTTCCAACGCCCAGCACTAGTCCTATTCGCTCGTCTTATTGGCTCATGTGGGTGTTCACTGCCGCTGAAACCCGAGGTTTCCGACTCTTGCACAACGCGACATAATTCAATAGCTCGGACTATGAACCGAAGCCATTTAGTCTTCGTATCTTGCGGCGACAAAATTTGTCATGGAAAACTACTCTGTGTTTGGTCCTGGTTGGGTCTACTCCAACCCTACTGAGATGCGGAATTTCCGACAAGTTCTCTGCCTATCCTCATCGTCTTTCCTTTGCTGGTCTTGGTCTCGAGTCTATCGGCCGACTGTCCAACAATCTGCTTTTGCGCGATCTGCGTTCTTGCCGAATGCGCTTGATATGCAGGCCGCAATTGACTATCACTCAACGTGCTCACGTCGTGGAGCGTAACTGGACGTGTCTTCGCTTTCATAATTCTTGTTCCTTCTCATCTTGTGTTTCACTACCTCTCCTTGTAATTAAGCCTTTCCAGCTTGTTTGGATCAGTGACACGTCCAACCTCCAGCCTAGGTCTGTTCGAGGTTCTTTTGATGCTTGGGCTCGGCTGTAGAGGACCTAATCTCCCCCGCTAAACAATAATCTCCGAGAGCAAGAGGCAACAATGCTATTAGGTTTTCCGCCGGCGCTTCGGGCGAATTTGGTACAGCATGGCCGACTTGACGGCAAGAATGAAAATGCCAACACATTTATCGAACCATAGTATTTTCTTGTTGAGTTCTTTGCTTCTCAGTCACCATTCTCAACCATGTTCCTCCCCAGGGGCCCCAGTCCGACCCTGTAGCGCGCCATCTCGCTGGAGAACGATCCAATCGACCAAGTACTACTACATGTTCACTTTCGTGACTCCAACAAGCGGAGGTAAGTACTTTCGGACTGATATATACACCGTGCAAGCCGGCGTACCTGCACGCTGAACGCTGCATTTCCAGATTCGTATAACCCCTCGATCAATGACTCTTCCCCAACTTATGCAAGAGGCTTCATCACCTGGCCTTTGCTTTCGACGGTTCCTAGAATCCTAGCCTCCGCTAAAGCAAACATTGGCCGAAGCAAAACATTAACTCCGCAGGTCCTCACCCGCGTATGTAGCCGGCCTTCAAGACCTCGTAATTCTCCTTGAACGACTGGTGCTGCGGTGTCTCTAAGCTGCTGGTGTCGACAGTCCATGTGGAGCCCTGCACTACTTCCCCGACATGGCATGTTTCGAGTTTGTTTTCTTCTGACTCGCATGTACTTACGAACAAATTCCGCTGTAGACGATCTCTTTATCTGGCCATATACTCGCTCGACAGTCTTCTTCGACTCTTGTTTCAAGCGCTCAGTCACCAACACGGCATTAGGACTAAGGCAGATTGGCTCTATGACTTGCTTGTGTGGACTCCGAAAACACATCCATCTGCCGGGCACTCATCTCCACCGTCTTGCGATCAATGGACTCCTTTTTTCGACAAACAATGCTGGCAAACATTCGAAGGGCTTCATCTCCTTCGGTGGATGCTTTGGCAGGCAGACTCTCACTCGGTATCGGTCTCCGAATCATGATTTGCGCAGAATTCATTTAGAGTCCGCGTCGGCCTGCTCCCAGCCCAAAAACATAGCCAACTCTAGAGTAGAAGCAAAGGCGCTTCTTGACCCCCATTCCCTATGTAGTGCTCAACAAGGAACGCGCTATCTCGGGTCGGGTCTCGGTGAACACCATCTTCTCGTTGAACAGTAATCGATAATCTAATCTCAAAGGACTTCTTCGGGACTACTACTTGCGAACTGTGTCGGTACATTCAGTACCTGCTCGCGCTATCTCGGGTCGGGCCTGTCGGGTCTCGTTCAACACCATCTTCTTGTTCAACAGCAATCGATAATCTAATCTCAACAAACTTCTTTGGGACTGCAACTCCTTGTGAACTGTGTCGGCACATTCAGTGCGTGCTCGTCCTCATTGGAACTCGCTGCAATACTTGAACTGAACTTGCTCTTCCATGATATCCGTACGTTCCGAGTCCGTGACTGCGCGCTCATGTTGCCATCGTGATTCTCGCTTGAGGCGCTCCAGCGCTTTTGCTTCTGGAGCACTTTTGCTTTCGTGTAAAGACCCTCTGGGACGACAACAATAATGGTGTTCACATCACACGTCGGACCATGATCATGAGCGCAATCTAGTTCTGTCGACATCCAAAAATCTATTCTCTACCCGCAAAAGACAAAAGCTTCGGGATAGACACGGAATGGATCCCCGCACCGTTGCCGAACAAGACTACTCGTAAGTAGTATTGATTGAAGAATGCCGAGTAGAACGACAGCATGAATTGTGACCATGGGCGTCCGAGTGGCATGTTGTGGGATGACGGCGAACAGAAATAGAGAGTATGTTTTATTTCTAGTCAGGTCCGCAGTCTTGAGGTAAAACGATTGGAGCTTGCATCTCGTATACTTTGAACTGGATGATGAAGGATGAGATGGAAGCTGACGAGAGATGAATAGGAAGAGGGGATATTGAGAGACGGCGGGGTGAGATGAGATTGGCTCGAGCGTAATTGAGCGCTGGAATTGGTGACAAGTAAGCCAGAGCGACATCCTCATTCAAAAACTCTAAGCGGGGTAGACGGGGCGGATGACCCGTGATTCGTGGTTGCTGCAATATATTTCTGCGCGCAGATCAGACGCGAGGATGCCGGCAAGGGAGCATGGAGGAACATGAGGAGATCCGTGTGTCGGGAGAGTAAAGCCGCTGTATAAAAGCAAAGTGACTCGGTGATGGCAGAGGGCACGACTTGTAGGGGCATGTATCGATGGATTGAAGGCGAAGGGCAAGGAAAGTGGGGATAGCGGTTAGAACGTTGATCAAGCATCAGCAAGCATCTCGAGATGAGCGATAAACTTGTCAGGGTGTTGAATAGTTGTCAAGAATTTGAAGAAACGTCGAAATAGCAAGACAACTTGACGCATTGAGCGACAAGACTTGGCTTGTTTCAACCAAGTTCAAGTTTCAACCAAGAGCGAAAACCAAACAAAGCCAAGTTGAGAGGTTGATGGCAAACACCACGACGAACACGATTCGGGTGCACCGCGCGTATTTTGCAGGAAATGAACCATCACAGACGGGGATGGTGGTGGAGACGACGGTGTTGAACGGAGCATACATGTTTTGGGTGGGAATGTGCAGCAGCGAAGAAGAAAAAGACACGGCAGTTGAAACGGGCAAGTTAGGCCGGGATTGGGCTTGTGCAATGCCACCCAATGCAACGGTGGGATCCAGAGATACACTTTGCACTCGGATTTAATTGATTTTGCAGACGGGGAGTAGCACGGGGACGTCGTTGTTGCGTCAGGGTAGTGAAGATGGTGCGTTATCGATGGCGAGTCGATTAGGTCGGTTTTTTCGACGAATTATGAGCGGTAAAGGGATACTAAGCTGGAGAGAACAGCGACAAGATTGAAAAGCCAAGTATTTGTGGGGTTGGATGTGGATAAAAGAATGGTGGTGTTGGCAGAAAAGAGAATTGTGGCAGCTTTGGCTACGGCTTCGGAGTCGTTGTAATCAGTTGCTGTAGGCTCCCGTGTTACTTGCTTGTACTCTTACCGTCCCCGACATGGAGGACGACTTCGCTTTGCCGCGGTGGTCTTCGCAGGCCGACGCAGCGGCCACGGGTCCCTTGTCGTCGTCCCAGACAGCGGCGCAGGCCGCCTATTACGCACCCCGCGTCCACGACACAAATCCCATCTCTCGTTCTCAATCTCTTTCTAATGCTCGTCGTCGCCACCATAACCAGGAAGAACTCGACCCTGGCTATTATTCGGCCTACCCTTCCAATGAATACCACGACATGTATTACCCCAAACGCACCGAGCCTCCCCGATCTCCGCTGCGCACTCCAAACTCGGCTCTTCTCGACCCCTACGCTCATCAGCAGGCCCAGTATTCTCCTACGACACCCCAGTACCCTTATGGTCCTCCTCAGGATCAAAGACCATACCAGGGTCATTCGCGCGGCCTCTCCCAGACCAAAACAGATCCATCGACCCCCTACACGCCTTATACTGAACGGTCCAATCCTTCGACGCCTCTGTCGTATCTCCAGTCGCCTTCGGGTTATTATCCACAAGATGGACAAGCCATGGTCGTCGATCCACCTCCGCAGAAGCGTAGGGCATCCGGCTTTCGCCGTGTCCGCACGGCCCACGATCTACAGCCCCGTCCGGACGTCCCCGTAACCGGTCGTCGCATGGGCGCTGATGGTGTTTACCTCTCCGTTCGTCCTGATCTCTACGATCACCGCGTCTCGCTAATTTCATGATTTATTTTCAAGCCATTGCGCCAACTGACCACCAACCTACTCGACACGTACCACATTTGCAATCCCCAATTCCGTTACGAGTCTACCCATAACCCCCGTCGCGTTCTTACAAAGCCCAGCAAACCCGCTCACAACGAGGGGTACGACAACGATGACTACGACTATATTCTCTACGTAAACGATTGGCTGGGCACCGATGATGGCCACAAGTACCTCATCCTTGACATTCTTGGCCAGGGAACGTTTGGGCAGGTCGTCAAGTGCCAGAACATGAAGACGCACGAGATTGTGGCGGTCAAAGTTGTGAAGAACAAACCCGCCTACTTCAACCAGAGCATGATGGAGGTCACCATTCTCGAGATGCTCAACAAAACCTCGGACCCCAACGACCAGCATCACATTCTCCGCCTCCGCGACTCGTTCATTCACCGCAGCCACCTCTGCCTCGTATTCGAGCTTCTCAGCTCAAACCTTTACGAGCTCATCAAGCAGAACCAATTCCAGGGTCTCTCAACGCAGCTCGTCAAAGTGTTCATGGCGCAGCTTCTAGACGCTATGACCGTCCTGAAAGAAGCGCGCCTGATTCACTGCGATCTCAAACCTGAAAATATTCTCCTCAAGTCTCTCCAATCCCCGCAAATCAAAGTCATTGACTTTGGTTCGACGTGCCACGAGAGGCAGACAGTATACACGTATATCCAGTCGCGCTTTTATCGCAGCCCCGAAGTACTGCTGGGCATGGGATACAACGCCGCGATCGATATGTGGAGTCTTGGGTGTATTGCTGTCGAGCTCTTCTTGGGACTGCCGCTATTCCCTGGGACGAGCGAGTACAATCAGTTGACGAGGATAATCGAGATGTTGGGCATGCCACCGCAGAGCATGCTTAACCAAGGGAAACAGACGGCGCAATTTTTTGATTCATATGAGGTTTGGAACCCTCATGCAGGCGTGAACGAGAAAAAGTATAGGTTGAAGAATATTGAGCAAGTGCGTCGCTTTTGTTCATTATCTTTCAGTCAGCGCTGACAGAAGAAATCCAGTACTCCCGCGAACATAACACGAATGAGCAGCCTGGGAAGCAATATTTCAAAGCAACGTCGCTGCCTGAGATTATAAATACTGCGCCGATGCCGCAGACAAAGACAGCGCGTCAACCCCACGAGATCGACAAGGGTGAGCAACATCTGTCCTTGTCGCCCTTTCCTTCCTAATCACCTTCACACAGAACTGAATAATCGCGCATCCTTCATCGACTTTTGCCAGGGGTTGTTACATCTCAACCCTCTACTACGGTGGACACCGCAGCAGGCGCGGCTGCATCCCTTCATCACGGGAGAAAAGTTCACGAAACCATTCGTTGTGCGTAAAATTTCCTGCCTGCAGCTTCTCTTTTGTTCCTTGACTGATCCGTTCCGTTAGCCTGACAGCCTAACAGGCGCGCCTCAACCCACCTCTTCCTCCTCACCAGGAGCAGTAGATCCCAAACGGCCTTACGGTGGTCTCGTACCATCCCAGCCCAAGGGCACCCGAGCATACCAGGACGCAGCAAGCTATAACCATCACCTCGCACAGCATCAGGCGTATACGGCGCAAGCGCAGGCCGCGGCGCAGCAGAGCCAGTCGGTGCCGAGGAATCCGTATATCACCACGACGCAGCCGCCCAATAATAACTCACAGAGCAATCTCAGTAGTTCGCAGCAGCAGCAGTCGCCGGCGCAGCAAGGGCCGGCAACGTACCCCACGCCGCCCGAGAGTGCATATGGTGGTGTCTCATCGTACGGACACTCGCAGCAGCAGCACCATCGACCGCTGACGCATCAAAGCTCCGCGGGAAATTTGGGTGGTGGGTACAGTGCGTCGCAGGCTGCGGCGAACAACGCTGCAGCGGCGGCGCTCAACTCGCCTGGAGGGACGTTGACCGTACCGGCCTCTGCGTCATCATATTATCCTTCGTCTTCCTCTGCCAATAACGCCAATTCTGGCTCCGCTAACAACGTCAACCACAATGCTAATAATGCGAACGCCCGCACCCGCTCCAATACCATTGGAAACCAAATTGACCCTGTCCCGCCCGCACTTGCGCGGCTGCAACATATGAACCAGGATGTGATTGCTGGTCGGAACGCGTTGACGCCGGTCTTAAACCGGGACGATGCGATGAGGGAGTGGGAGAGGCGACAAGCGTCCGGGAAGATTGCGCAAGCGGTGCCGTATCCGCAACTCGAGTATCTCCAGCAGCAGGCGGAGATGGCGGGGACTACGACGAACTGGGCGAGGTACCAGCCGCCGTTGCCCCCGAGCAAGCTGGCGCCTCAGCATTCACAGCAGCAGCATTCGTGGAATCCGCCGGGACCGTCGGCACTTGGTATGGGCCTCAGCGGCGGGGACGATGGACATGGACATGGGATGAGGGACGATGCGAGCGCGAGGAGGGATGTCGTCATGTCGAATGTGCGGTCGGCGGCGGCTTCGGGTGTGGGCGGAAGAGGCGTCGATACCGGGGGATATGGCGGTGGGCCGGCATCCAGCATCGCAACCCCCGCACAAGCATATACCAGCGGAGGGACGACATCGGGCAATCGGTACGCGGCGACATATTCGCAGCCGCCGCCGCCCGCACAGTCTGCTCCGGCTCAACAACAACACCCGTCACAGCAGCAGCAGCAACAGTCGTCCTTTGATGCGGGGACGGGGATGTTTGTACCAATGCAGCCGGACCAGTATCAGTCATACGGCAGCTCTGGGGTAACGCCGGCACAGAGAGTCGGTGGTGGTGGCGTCGCGCCCCCACCGCAGTCAGTCCCGCCTTCATTCTACGGCCCTGGTGTAAACACTGGCCCGCCGCCTGGACGTAACCCCAATCCGTTCTCACCCCCAGCGGACCCGAACGATAATGGTGACCCAGCAAGGCGAGGAAGCAACGGGCTAGACGCCTGGCCACGGTGATCGAGCGTTCTTTCGTTTTGGACTCTCGCTCCTTATTCTTCCATTTTTGTTGCATTCAAAATCACACGAATAGCACCACAATTCTTTTTACTTTTGTTTCCCTGCCACGTCCAATATTTCTCTTTTGTTGCTTCTTTCGTTTACTCTCTCACGCCCACTTCGTACTCCGCTCTTCTGCAAGATTTTTGAGCCAGACTCGTTGATTGCATTGTATATAGCTTTGCACGCTGTATCTAGCCAAAGCTACCTTTGCTGGCTGCTCTGCTCGAGACACAATGTATTCATCTATGAGTGGAGTCTACAGGGTTGAGCCTGAGTTAAGTGTTACATTCAAGTTTGAGGTTCCAGGGAGAACTACGAGGTGAGTCTGGTCTTGAAGACCTCTTCTACTTCCCAAGCACCAGTCCAGTAGATAACCTCGCACTTGAGGCCACCTTCCCTTGCGATCCGTTTGTGCAGACCACCAAAGGTGCGGCAGAGGAGCATATCTTGGCTACGAAAAATGAGCACTTCAAGTGAACAAAATCAAGTGATACAATATACCTTCTCAGACGCAGGGCAGGGCAAAAATCGTTTGAACCATCTCCTACATAGACGACACGGTCATATGTAGGTGTATGTCTGGCGTAAAATGCCTCGAGCTCTTCGCCTATCAGGACGAGGCAAAATCGCGCCAATCAGGACGTGAGGTTCGAAAAAAGCGATTGAAGCGAACCTTTGCACATATTGGGGCTGCAGCCTACGGTGCACTGATGCTGCGGCCCACTCGGGTCGACGCGACGGCGAAGAACAAGTAGGCCGGAGGGATCCCAGGTGGCGGGATTAGTGACAATCTCGGTGAACATGGGGAGGAGATTCTTCTCCTGCGCGGGGATTGGGTTGGGCTACCGCAAGTTTCAAAGATAGTGCAATCGCACCTTCAATATGGTATCGATGTAAATCGAGTTGGCATTCGAAAGACAGAAGAATGTGGTTTTTCCAGCGGCTTCCAAGTTTGTGATCGCGCGCACCATGGCAGGATGCTGAAGAAAGTTCAGCAGGAATATTGAACTCGATGAAGGGAGAGCCGCACGAATGGCATGGTGCGCAGCGCATTCTCGAGTTGCTCGCGCGTAACACCGTGTGCATGCGCGTCCCGTAGCGCTTGGGCGCTTCCAAGCTTCGTGTTGAGAAGGAGAGCGGAGACGCATAGGCTAATGCCCGTCTTACATCATGTCTGTGAACTGTATTTTGCCCTCATTGTCCTCTATCCAGCGGCGGATTTCAGGTGCGTTGACCTCAAAAACCCATCTATCGGTATCCTGATCAGCCATTGACCTTGACGATGGCAAGATGAGGTGAGGCGGACCAGGATATTGCAAACATACCAGTCAAAGTCGTATACAACGAGCTGGCGCTGAACGGAGGCCATGGTGGGGAGAATAGAAAATATAATTACGTAACCAAAAGTAATATTTACGTGCCTTGTCCGGCGAGCGCTCGATGAGGGTTTATGCCTACCACCACGACGGTGTGCACCGCAAAAGCATCGTACAAAAAAATCAACGGCGTCTTAGAGCTCAATGACACCCATCTTCTGTGGTCCCAGGACGGAAAGTCCCCCTCCTTGCGCGTCGCCCACAAGGACGTCGCTGGTCAGTAGCCGTCTAAGCGACCATCTCATTTCTCCTGCTCACTTTGCGTGAAAAAAAACAAAGGTCTGTTCTCCAGCAAGGAGGGCGCCGCGCAGGTCCGTCTCAAGGTCGCTTTGGTCGGCGACGATACCGGCCACACCTTTGTGTTCACGTCACCGAGAGCGCAGAATGAGCGCGAAACTTTCAAGACAGAGTTAACTGTTGTCCTGGGCCGCAACCGCGCCGCGTTAGATGCTGCAGCCCGCGCGCCGATAGCTCCTGCAAAGCCTGCCCCAGTCATAAAACCAATCACCGCCGCTACGCCCCAACGACCGCCTCTCCATTCGCAGACACCCTCGCGTGCCGCGTCTGTTTCCTCAATTGATCAGCGCAATGTCACCATTATCCCTGGAAATGACCCCGCCACCGATGTACGGCTGCGCAAAACAATTCTTATGAGCGACCCCGAGCTGGGCGCGTTACATCGTGAACTCGTGGCAATGAGTGGGCAGTTGAGTGAAGCAGAGTTTTGGGAAGGCCGAGAAGTACTTTCGCTGCTTATTTTACGTTTATATGGCATTGAATGGTTGCACCCAATGCACTTAGCATCTGCTTCTGTCGCTTGCCGCTTCTGAGAGTCAGGCAAAGGGCAAATCTGGCCAGATGGTCGAACCGCGTCCCGAAACCGTTGACGGCGAAACAAAATATGTCATGACTCCGCAGATGATTCGTGACCTATTCGACGAATACCCGCCCATTGCGAAAGCCCATCTCGAGAATGTTCCTGCGAAGGTATGGTCATCCTGTTTCTTCAGCAGCGTTATACTGAGGGCTTGATTACAGATGTCCGAGACCGAGTTTTGGCAGCGGTATTTCAAGTCAAAACTGTATCACGCCCATCGCGCTTCTATCAGGTCTACCGCAGTGCAGCACGTTGTGCAGGATGACCCCATATTAGACAAGTATCTCGAAAAAATAGACGATGGTAGGTCCAAGCTCGGAACCGAACTTTTTGCCTGACTCGACTTCAGAATTGGAACCGCGGCGGCAAAGGAATGAACGTGTAGAATTATTTGTCGATCTAGGCGCAACCAAAGAGGACCATGACGAGGTATGTACCAGCCATTCACCAGGAAACATCAAGCAGATTTGTTGCTTGCTCCAGACTGGTAATGAGAAGGATGTGACTATGATCGCCGGACGACAAAGAGGCGCTCTTCCTCTAATACGAAAATTCAACGAGCACTCGGAACGCCTCCTCAACTCTGCATTGTATGTAATAGTGAATGCACTATTATTCCTTTGCGCACTCATTTCCATGCAGAGGAGAAGTCCCGCCTGCAAAGCGCCAAAAACTTACCACCGTGGGTCCCGATGTCCTTCCGTTTCAGCAGTGCCCGTATTGAATCTCGCTTCAGGATGACTATGGCCAAATAGATATTGACGACCTACACGATGGCGAGTCTTCGGCGGGGATTGTCCTTGAAATGCAGGACCGACAACGGTATTTCGAGGGCGGCATCTCAAATTCAAGTTTGTCTGTTGCACCGTCGCGCCAGGTAGTACGCATCGAATGCTTTCTTCTCTGTGATTGACTCCTTTCCCAGCCTGTGGACATTAAAACCCTCATACGGCAAGCTAAAGTCAGCATCAACGATTCACAAATGAACCTGGCTCAGGTGCTGTTGTATATCACAGCGGGGTCACTCATATTAACTACCTCCTTCAGCTCAAAATAGACAAACAAGCCGGCGACACGGCTCTCCTCTCCATGACCAAGAACGTTGCGGCGCGTCTCGATGTCAAGTCTCGTAAAAGTCTGTCTCCTCTCGTTTCTGCTCCCTTACAAGCTCACCTGTCTTGTTTCACCAAAGACGACATCCCGGATGCTCTGTTTCGCCAGATGACAATTTGTCAGGCCGCCACTAATGAATTTTTGAGGCAGTTTTGGTCATCGATGTATCCCCCAGCCGCGGAGATGCAAGTCGTCGCCGTTGCAACGCCTGCACAGCGAACTGCCAAGGCTGCTAAAATGTTCGCATATCTTTGCAAAACGCGAGAAAAGATTGACGCGCTCGTGTATATGGGTCCTCAGCATCAAGTTGACCCAAAACGAATAGAAACAGTCAGTATTGTTTCTGCAATTCCTGCACAAGTAGGTGCTCATTTCATGCAAGGCTATGAAACCTGTCTTAGACGCGGCCAACCGCGCCATTGCATTCCATCAAGCCAAGACCACGAAGCCTGCACCGCGCGGCTGAGGACTTTTTCATTCTTGTCATAGTCATAAATCATAAACCATATTGTAGTATCTATACATCGCATGCATATCGTCCACTGTATTAATACAATCCAGATTATCTATCTGTGCTACCGAGGTCCGGGCTGCTTTTGGTACTGCTGGCCCGAGGAGAGCGTACACTCGTACGACGTGAACATGACCAGGAGATGGAGCGCCAATGCATAAAAGATGAAGAACGCACGCGTACGCCGGTTTCCCAAGATGCCCTTAGTGAGAACCAACACGCCCCGCTCGATGTGGTTGAGTTTCTGGTACGCCAGATTTGCTTCCTAAATTGGGTACAGAATGTATCAGAAAAAGAAGCAGCTCCATAATGAACCGGGGAAATAGACATACTCTGCCCCGGAACGCTTCGAATGGGTTCATCTGTTCTTCGTATCTGGTCCGGTACTTGCTCATGTCATCCGGTCGTGAAGAGCCGGATGGCACAGGCAGGGGATCGAGCTGCGAAGTAACCGGCCGCGACCCCGCCTCCTCTCGATAGCTCTGCATGTACCGCACCTTCTCGTACAACTTGAGATTATCCGACTGTAGATTCTTTATTTCTGCACGTAGTTCAGAGATGATCTGGAACTGCTTGCGCAACTCCTAAAATACGTGGACGGGGTATAAATCATCGGCAATCGGAAGACCCTATGACAGAGACTGGAATCTGACCTCTTCAAGTTCTGCGTTACGTTGCCGGAACCTGTCTCGCTGACTTGTTACAATAGGAAGAATCGTTGTATCCGCCGACGACGCAAAGGGAATAGGGCTTGACCGAACAGGTTGTTCCTGGGTTATGGCGGTAGCATTAGGAAATAAGGTGAAGCACTATAGAAAGAACATGCCGGTTTTTTGCCGAGATCGAGCCCTGCTAGGACATCCGTTTCGGAAGGTGGAACGTCCTCGTTCGGCTTGTGCGAATTCATCGACAACAAATCAGTCTCGAGTTTCTCATTCAGAATCTTTTGCTTGTCCAATTCAGCAGTTGTGGTGGCCAAACGCTCCTCTGTAGCTTGTAAAGAGACTTCCAGCTCCGCGTGGATGATCTGTGGACTTTCCGCGTAAGTGGAGAAACCTATCTAATGGGTTGTGGCACCCACTCGGAACTTGGTCAGTTCTTCCAATATGCGTTTATTCTTGGTAGCCAGCAGAGCCTCGAGAGTCTTCCCACGTTCCGCGTTCGCTTTTTGGGCATTCGGATTAGGAAGCTGCACCCCGGACTCAAAGTTGTCGACTTCGTCCGCATCTTCCTCAAGCCCTGCGAATTCCACGTACTATTAGGCTAGTTGGTCAATCCATCGTGTGCGACTTTGTGAAATCCCAACCTTCATGATTTCCAGTTCTCGCTTGATTTCGTCGTAGTCGCCATACTGTTTCAATTTTTGTTTGAGATTATCTATCTCCGTTAACTAGATCATGGCTGTGGTTAGTCGAGCGGAATGTCGAGTGCGAGTGTGCCTACCTTGGTTTGTAAGTCTCGTGAAAGTTCTTCCGCCTTTTTCCGGCTAGAAAGCTCTGCGTCCGATGCAGTCTGCTTCTGTGCATCCAAAGCACGAGAAAGGCGCTCCGTTTCCACTTCCAGGTCGGCAATTTGTGACTCCAGAGACTTGACGCTGAATCGCGAATCAGACAAGATTACTTCAGACAAATGGACTGAATGCACCGATCAGAATTCTCAGTTCCGGTTCGCATTGCTTCAATCT
Source organism: Favolaschia claudopus (assembly GCA_037176885.1). Lineage (NCBI taxonomy): Eukaryota > Fungi > Basidiomycota > Agaricomycetes > Agaricales > Mycenaceae > Favolaschia > Favolaschia claudopus. The sequence goes on from JAWWNJ010000077.1 coordinate 368,863, forward strand.
CGGCGCGCAGGATTTCCTAAATTTCCGAAGTCAGACCAGGGGCAGGGCATCGAAAACCCGAGTACGTACGTTCCGACGCTCGACAGTGACCACGCGACTGTTGGCGCGCTCGAGGTCAGCGACGATCATGTCGACTTCTGCAAGCTTTGCCACAACTTCTTGGTCTGTATGTATAGGCATCAATCAACAACCGAGCTGGGTCTTTCAAACATTCTTCTAAGCAGACCTTGACGCTGGCCATGGTCTATGAGTTTGGCTTGATTGGAGTCGTTAGACAGCCGCAAGTCTCGCAATTGATTCTTGGTTAGAGTCACTTGTCGTTGCAGGTCTTGTTCCCTTGCGGCATTTGTTATGTTGGGAATTTGGAGAACAGGTAGCAGGACATACCGCTCTTCGTAATTTCTCATCTTCTCGTCATAAGTCGCATTGAGTTCGTTCTCCTTCTGAGCTACTTTCTCCAGTATCATGTCCTCCATCTAACCCGACGAAGTTGAACAACTGTTACAAGCAAGAGTAGTTCAGCGCACCTTGAGCTCCAGTTGCTCCACCTTACTCTCAGCCTTCTTCTTTGCCGTTTCTATCGTAGAAAAGTCATTAACGCGTTTCCGAAGATCTGCATTCTCCTCGCGCAGACGCGTCAGCTCGGCTTCCAAGTCCCGAGCCTCCGCTACTTTGACCGTTTGGTCCTATGAAGACTAAGTGAGTGACCTGGGGGAGGAGGAATATCCGCGTACAACCGCAGCCTCGAGGAGCGGATATGGGTCGGGCGCCTCGGCTAATGCTTTGTATACATCCAAGAAAGCGTTTTCGGACGCTTTTGAACGCTTCGTGAGGCTGTCAATCTCAGACTGGTATGCTGGGACGCGTCGAAACCATGGTGTCAGACCAATAGTCAAAATATGTGGGGCAGATTCGCGTACCCTTCAGGAGTCCCTTGAATGCCTCGACTTTTTCGGTCTCAGGCAGTTTCCTGAACTCTGAGAAGAAATTAGACACACACCCGCCGGCGTCAAACCATTAGAGACCTTTCGTTTTGTCCGCCAATGCCTTTCGACCGACCACGCTTTCCTTCTGATTGTCAACGAGCTGTATGCCTTGCGCATCCAGTGTTTTCTGAAGCTCGGATAGGTTTATTTCTAACAGGCAGAGTCAGTAAGACAAACTCAGTGCATCTTCCAAGCCACCTTTCCATGTCGCCAGAGCGCCAGAGAAGTTGAAGTTCTCAGCCATGGTGGTGCGCAGTGAGCGGTTATATTGCGTGTCGTGTTTGATTAGCTGTCAAAACAGGTCTAACTCTAACCACCACCGCTCTCACTGTTACAATTTTATTCAACCAACTAGTTACTACAGAGGCAGACCAAGATCCTTGACGTGCTCAAAGTTACCACTCTTGAAACTCTTGTTAGCGAGGACACCAACACAGAGTGCCATCGTTCCGTCTCGCTCGTTCGCGCCCTGCTTCGAGGCGTCGCCCGTTTCTGCGGCTTCACCGGGCGCTGGTCCAAATAATACGCTCAGCATCCTTGCATCTCCTCCGCCGTGTCCAGCATGCTCGTATTTGATAGGAAGGACCTCTGGCTTTTGCCACAACTTGTGAAGCGTTACTGTCGCGTCTCCCGCGTTTGGGAGAGCCGCGTTGCCGTGTATCAAGCCCTCCATGCCGTCATCCGTAGCTGGCACTCTGTACTGGGATTCCACAACGCTCAGCTCCAGTCGGCCCTGTGACCCATTGAACATGACATGGTAACCCTCCCATGGGGAATAGGCCGTCTGGCTCACTTCTCAGTTCACGGTCAATGAAACCAGGAGACTGAGCATACCAAGTGATATGTCATGGTAGTGCCGGAATTGTAGCGCACCTTATCCTGGACTCAGCCTCGTTTCTTCTCAAGGCGACAGGACGGCTCACCATGACACTCATATCGTCTTCAATGCTGACTCCGGGAGCGAAAACCTGTTGAAGAGATCAGTCTCTCATTCTACGTGCCTCTATTCTTTCGTCGCACATTCTGGTCCCTGTGATACCCGTCTTCGCTTTCGGCATCAGCATATATTGCTTTGAGAGCCGGATCGGTTTCCAGATGGATTGCGAATGGGTCTTTTCTTGCTGCTTCGCTCCCGCGTGCTCGCTCGTAGTCTTTCGCCCAGCCATGCTCTTTCCCGGCGTTCTCGCCATAAAATGCCAGTTTTCCAAATCCCGCCACGGTCTCTGGCTCTGCGTCTATCCACCAGTTGACGAGGTCGAAGTGATGTCCGGCCTTGTGCACCATCAGACCTCCGGAATTTGTTTTCTGTCTGTGCCATCGGCGGAAATAATCCGCCCCGTGTACTGTGTCTAATAACCACTCGAAATGCACCGAGAGCACTGTTTCAGTCGTGAGCAACAGAAGAGGTAGTGGAATCACTTCACTCGCCCTTGCCAATTTTACCCTCTGCGATGGTCCGCTTTACGAGCTCGTGAACCGGATTGTACCGGTAATTGAATGTGACAGTAAGATGCTGTCCAGTTCGTTGTACTGTCTCCAAGATGCGCCTACATTTGTCGACGTCGGTGGTCATAGGCTTCTCGGTGAGCACCCTCACTGCGGAATCGGTTCTCAGCACGCTTCGTGATCGCGCTTTTCAACCAACTCACCTCCGGCTTCCAGTGCTGGAACGATATACAAGTCGTGCAACGCATCGATACATGTTACCACGACCGTCTCGACCTTTTCCTTTTCCAACATGTTCTTGAACTCATCGGGCTGGTAGACCGGAACTGTCGGCGCCCCAAGCGATTGGAGCAGTTGGTTGTAGTATGCTGCCCGGATTGAATTGGGTTCGCATAAGGCCACGACTTGGCTAGGCGGACGAGCGATGATGCCGCGTACGAACATGGCCGCCCGACTTCCCGTACCAACGATCGCGACACGTCCCCCGAGTGGTTTCGCCGCTGAAGCCATTACTGAAGCCCCCGCGCGTCTTCTGGTCGCGGTATATGTACAAGCGGGTCCCCGGGCCGACTCGGAATCGGCCCGCCGACGGCTCACCATTAGCTCGCATTTTGGTTTTAGAACGAGGTACGCGAAGCACGCGACCGGCACCAATCGAAACTTTACTCAGGGATCACCGCATTTGCGCTCTAAAATGCCCAGAAATTTAGGGACAATCGCGCCTGCTCCAAGGTCGTATACGTAGGCGACATATCATGTGGTCCTCCAACGGCACTCCGGAACGACTGAAGACGCGCCTACATATAACCTGGTATGTTTGGCAGGCGTTCTTCTGTGTCCGAACACTGGTCCTAGATCTATGACAATGACTGGCGCGACGTCCCCCACTGCCCTCGACAAAGGGGACGAAGAGCGGTATGAGAAGACTATTAGCTCGGGTTTTGTTTCTCCTCCCCCACTTCCAAACCAAGCGTTCGTGACTGGCGATGCTGCGCTGGAGATTCTGGGTCAGGGTGCCCCTCCTCGTGAGATCACAGAAGAGGAGAACAAAGCCATCTTGCGCAAAATTGACAGATGGATTCTTCCGGTCATTCTTATGGTCTACTTCCTGCAACAATTGGACAAGTGAGTTGAGTTAATTTACCCTATCGAATCGGACTTCCAACGCCTATTTTCCAGGTCGTCATTGTCCTACACCTCGGTCTTCGGAATCGTTCAGGAGACACGTTAGTCCTGCTTTGAATTTTCTCGCGTAAACAATCCAATTTATTGCCTCCAGATCTTGTCGGGACGCAATACAGTTGGTTGACTAGCATTGTATATGTCGCTCAGCTGGTGTGGCAGCCAATTTCCTCGTATCTACTCGTCAGACTTCCTCTGTCGAAGTACCGTAAGACCTATTTTCGACGAGGACACTTGTTGTATCACTCAACTTTTTCTCCGACAGTCTTCTTCCATGTTCTGATGTGGGGCGTGATTGTGGCTTCTACTTCCGCCGCACACAACTTCAAGGGATTAATCGCCGCCCGGTTTTTCTTGGGAATATTCGAGGCGACTGTGGGTAAGTACAGGCTCCTTGACTCGGGCTGCAGAGCTGAAGTTTTATCTGTGATACAGCTCCATGTTTCATTACAATCACGCAAATGGTAGGTGTACTCTATCTGGGTTTGAATGGCTGATTGAGGTTCCCTTTACTCAGTGGTGGCGGCGTCGGGAACAAACTTTGCGCTTGGCCTATTGGTATGCAATGAACGGCGTTACTGGAATGGTTTGTCATTCCCAGTATTCACCTGCAATTCCTGCTTCACGATTTTTACAGGTCGGATCCCTTTTGACTTATGGGCTGGGTCATATTCACGGGAAACTCAACTCCTATCAAGTACGTTTCCATTTGCGATCTCTGTCTTCCTGGTCTTAGATTTCCTTCGCAGGTTATATTTCTCTTTATCGGCTTGTTGACGATCGTCTGTTCGCCCTTCGTGTAGTAAGCAGGATTCTAGTTTCGTAGTCAATCACTCATTCTAACCAATACCACAGTTTCATTCTCCCGGACTCCCCCGCCAAGGCCCGTTTCTTGAATCACGACGAGAAAATCATCGCTTTTGAACGTCTCCGTGCGAATAATCAGGTCAGTCGGAGTGTTACCTTTTCCGAAGCAGGCTGATTTCGTTTGGTAGGGCACCGAATCCAAGGTCTGGAAGTGGGAACAAGTCGCTGAAGTTTTTCTGGATGTCAAGACCTACCTCTGGTTCTCACTCCTCTTCCTGTGCGCAGTACCAAGTGGCGGCATCAGCGGCTTTGGTCCTTTGATCATTCGTGAGTTTGCGGAGTCGACCCTAAGCGCGGTCTACACTGATCGGAATTCAGAGGGATTTGGTTTTAATCAATTCAACACAATTCTGTTCAATATCCCTTTTTCCGCTTTCCAAGTAATCATCACCCTTGCCGCTGCGACGATTTCCACCAAAATCAAACTGAAATGGCCCGTCATCTTCGTGGCTTCCCTGCCTCCGATAGCTGGCGCTTCGGCTCTGTTTGTGCTGGGTCGTGGTCCTGAGTTACGAGCCAAGTTACTTGCATCGTACTATGTGGTATGTCCTATGGCCCTCAACCTTTTGGTCATCGTAACACCGTCCATAGTTATCTTTCTTCACGGCACTGCGTCAGTAAATTACTCTCGCTCTTCCGGGATCGCTGATTCATGTCCATCCAGAGCCTATGTTGTACACGTGGAGTTCACAAAACACCGCTGGACATACAAAGAAGACCTGCACAACTGGGATCGTCTTCATTGCACAATGTGCAGGAAATGTAAGCATGGATTCGAGAAACATCTCCCTGCCTCTTAAATTGTCTCAGATTCTCGGGCCGCTTGTATACAAAACGCAGGACAAACCCTACTACAAACCTGGTTTGACATGCGAGTAAGAAATTGCGCTTTCCTCTTGGACAGCAGCTGATAGTCGAATCTAGTCTCATATGCTGGATCCTTCTTCCAATTTTCACGCTGTACGAACAATAAAACAATACTTATTTGAGGTCTTACCTTTCTTCAGCATAACAGCGGGCTATCTCGCCTATCTCAATAAGCGACACTCTGACCGTCGTGTCGCTCTCGGAAAGCCGGCGAAGATTGTGGACACCTCGTTGGAGACGGTTAAGGAAGGCAAACGACGTGTGGCGGAGACCAATGAAGCAGATGAAGCACTCAACTTGCAATCTTTCGAGGACTTGACTGACTTGAAGAACGAGGTATGATTGCTTGATTGTAGCGCACTTCGACTCGGAGTTGGCTGACGTTTCTCAAGGACTTCATTTACGTCTATTGAGCTGCATATTCCGAAATTGATATAATAGTTTTCTTGTACTTTTATACGCTGTATAATAGCTGTACTTCCCCGCGCCATTCCCTCATGCGATCAATTTGTTTTCCTCCGTTGAACGATTTCGGCCGAGGTTCGGCGGACGCAGCAGAATTTCCTTTTTTTGAATTTTTCATGAGCTGCCGAATGCAAGGTCTGCTTCGCGCCAGTCTGGCGCCTGTAAGGCGACATGCCTTTCGTTCTCCACGGCGAGCACTTGCGACTCGGGGCCCCTTTGTTCCTCCACTTCAGCAAATGCAAACTGGGGGCATACCGATGAGGCAGTGGCCAATGGAAGAGGACCTGGAGTATGAAGAGGAAGACCCTGATTCGGACAGCGATGAAGAGGTTGACAAATTCGGTGAACTAATAGAACGAGGAAAGCCAGCACCTGCATCCCCCAGTTTCTACTCCGGGCGCGCGGCGTACTACGACCAGCTCGCCCAAGTCGAGAGCGCCGTGAATCATACCCGTTCGGCCCTCAAGATGCTCCAGCTTCTACCTCTCCCTGATTTTGCTCGGGAAGCGCTACCGAATCGTCCTGCGGTTTGGAAAACAGCGAAGGAAATGGGTGCAGACCTGCAGGTTTCGATGACCAGCTCGCGGTACCGTGCCATGACCCGTCTTCTGGGGCAGTTGAACGAATACTACCGCATCGCGTTTGCAGCCGGCTGCGATGACCTCGCGCTTCGGACGCGTAACTTGCTGAACATCTTCGAGAGTCCAGCAAAGACGGCTGCGCTGACGCGAGGGCGACGGAAGACGCTTTACACCGACCAATTGGGCCGCTCATACACGTTCGGCAAACGGAAGACGAGCACCGCGCGCGTTTGGATGGTCCCCGTCGCGCTTCCGAGCGAGGAACTGGAAGTCGTTGATTTAGAGCAGGTCGCGTCTCTCGACGAGGCTGCCGCCCTCCTGACTTCTCAACCGGACCGTTTCCACGAGCCCCAGCTTGTACCCAAGAGTACCATCCTCATCAATAATATTCCTGTTGGCGAGTACTTTGCCGTTCCCGCCGACCGCGAACGCGTCGTCCGTCCTCTCAAAATGACAGGCCTCCTCGGCGCATACAACATTTTCACACTGGTGCGCGGAGGCGGCAGCACAGGTCAATCTGGCGCTTTGGCACATGGTATAGCCAAAGGGCTTCTCGTGCACAATCCAGATCTTGGTGACTTGATGCGGAGAAGTACAGTTTTCGTTATCCAGAGAAATATTCAGAACTGATTCTCCCTTTCAGCGAAATTGTTGCGTCGCGATCCTCGTATGGTGGAACGGAAAAAACCTGGGAGGGCCAAAGCACGCAAGGGGGTCAGTATTCGTGCCCTCTCAGAACGCGTCGTCTCATCATATTTTGCAGTACACTTGGGTCAAGCGTTGACCTTCGTATTATATTCTGTGTCTATCTACACCGATGCACAAGAAATAGAATTCACATTGCGGTCTACTTTTCACCTAGGGTCATGGAAATAATAATACAGCAGAGTAAATGCCATTAACGGCGCGAACTTCGAGAAAGAATAATGATATGTATGAACCCAAACACGCGATAGTCGAGGTTATTGCAGATAAATAGCCTGAATCTCGCCAACCGAAAACGCAAGGTTGCACGCTGGGCATTTTCGTTGTCGTGTCGATACCCTCGCTTCTATACAAGGTCGGCAGAACGCTAATGTCGAAGAGTTAGCCCGTTAGTCGTGACTTCCAGGTGAGATTGACTGACTGTGGCCACACTGCCGCAACATGGTGTCTCTGAACCCGGTTCCCTGGCATGCGCCACATTTCACCACATTCTGCGAGTCCCGAATTTAGCGAGGTTCCAGACATGGGCAGCGACAAACACTGACCACCGCTTGCTTCAACTCTTTTTCCAAATCCGCCTCCCTCGAAGAGCTCGATCCGGTGGTAGTTCGTTCTTGTAGATATGCAGCTTGTTTCTCTATCTGCTTCTTCAACACCGCTAGCTCTTCGCTCATCTTGGCCAGTTCGGCCTTCTTCTCGCGCAACTCTTTTTCCCGTTCCGTCATAAGGATCTTTGCCTGCAAGCAAATAAGTGGACGTTGGCAAAAAAAAATGTGAAGGACACACATTTGTAAGTTTGGACGCCTCTGCCTCCTGCAAAGCGAGTAGTTCCCGAATCTCTTTTCGACACCCAGAAATCTCGGCCGCACGAATTTCATACTGTCTCCGCACTTGAACAAGATCTTTGTCGAGGCCCAACTGCAGGCAAGTCAGGTTTCGGCCTTGGTTGAATTGAACAAAATGATTCGCACGACTTGCTGAGTGAGATTTCGTTCAGACTCTACCAGACGCTCAACGATTTTGCCTTGCTTCTCCTGATTCCGAACGAGATTCTTGCGCTCGTTCTCAATTGCCTCTTTATCGCGCATCGCAGCAAAGAATTTGTTGTCTGATTTCGCTTTCTGCGCCAGGAGATTATTCAGCTAATTTTAGACCAAATGACTAAACGTACATCGAGGCCGCACTTGGCAACACGATCCTCCATGTCCTTCAACTCGAAGACTTTGCTCTGTGCTTGTTGATTCAGAGCCTCCCAAGCACCCGAAAGCTGCTCTAATTCGCTATAGACAGAAGTCTTCTCCTGTTCGTACGTTAGTGAACCCTGGACATATCTAACTTCCTGAGAGTGAGCGTGGTACCTTGACATGTTGCTCGTCCTTGAGCCGAAGCCGCTTGATCTCCTCCTCCTGCTCCCTGACTCTCTCTACAAGCTGCGCCGTATCGGGTGCAAGCGAGGAAAGATTCCCGTATATTTGCTGGTAATTCTCCAACTTTGCAGTCACAGATGCCAACCTCTGTAGCGCATTGGCTTCCGCTTCCATGTGTTGAACTACCTTCGGATGGTCGTCCTGGAAAATGGAGAGGGTCTGCTCGAATGCGGCAGCACGCTGTTCTGCGTCTCTATACCACCATCAGCTTTTCTTGCGTGGAATTTCGCGACGCGACAACATACGAGACGCGGTTCTTCAGCTGTTCAACGTAGTCCCCATCATTCAGATTGCCGGAGAAGAAGAAGCGCATCAAATCCTCATTACCCGCGTTAGCGGCTAATTGAGCTTTGTGGCTGCTAAGCTGAGATTCGAGGACGGAAATGCGAGCCTATAGACGAGTTAGATTTACTCCATACTGTGGAAACACACAGCTTTGAAACTCACCGAACGCGCTTCCGCCAGCTTCTCAAGCTCCTTGATGGACGCAAATTTGAGGTTGTCTCTCTGTTTGCGTTCGTTTAGTTCTGCGGCCTGTTGTTCCCGTTGGTCGCGAAGGCGAGCGTTTTCGGCATCACGTTTTCCAATTAGAACCTTGAGCTCTTTGTTGGACTCGTTGGCCGCGGCCTGCGGGCAAGCTGGAGTTTGAATCCTTGAAAATGAATATTTCCGCACCTCGACAGCGTCCTGCCATTCTTTTCGCGAATCCAGAGCAGCTTGTAACTCATCGGACAGTCGATTGTTCTCTTGCTGTGCCTCGGATAGAGTATGTAGCAGATATGATGCGTGATCCATGAGAACCTTGTAATGAGGGCTTTCCGTCACAACCTCTGCTGGAAGATTTTTCGACTTGCGAAGAATTGAACATTATGAACAGAAATTGGGAGAGACAACGCACGTCTAGAGTTAACGAGCTGTTTCGTGCAGTCAGATCAGCGACCTCCTTGTTCAACTCTTCCACCTGCTTCCCCCGCAGATCTGCCAGGAATTTATGGTCATCCGAATCTGACACATTGCCATGGCCATTGATAACTGGAGTAGGTGGGAGGGATTGCTAGAGCAGAATCAGAGGAGAGAAAAATCAGAATTGTCGAAACCCTTACTAATTAACCAGACCACTCACAACAGGAGAGGACGGCTTTCTCTGTTCCTCCGTCGCAGGTTGTACCGAAGCCGTTGTTGGATGCGGGTTTATGTCCTGCACCGTTTTACTCCGAAGTCTGTCGGCGGCAGTTTCGGCGACCACAAGCTTCTCGTGTAACTCGTACTTTTGCGTCTCGGAGTCGCGTAACTTGCCACTGAGAACTTGAATTTCGGACTTTAAAGCTACGCACTGCTACCAAGGTGAGCGACAGGATTGAGGTGGTTGAAGTAGGTGACATACCTCGGTTTGAGCTTTCTGTAGCCGTACATATCCATCCCCTCCAGATATTTGTGAACCTCCTCCGAGGTTGACAAATTTAGTGACAAGACTTTGAGTAACTTGCATATTGTCTTCCAGAGCCGAAACCAGGTCTGGGGCATCATCCTCCGATATATGTGACGAAATGTCGAAAATATCTAGCGTCCAACTCAGTATATGAAGTTCGGAACGATAGAGAAAGAGGTCACAAACCTCGGGTGTTAGGAGTGGTTTGCGGAAGCTCTTCGGGTTTTGCAACAGCTCGAATGGCCTCGACCAGCTACGTATCATCATGAGTATGCGCTCGGAGCAGGGAAGAAATGCAGATAGCGTACTTGTGTCCAACATGCAGCCATTGCGGCCAAGCCAGCCTCGCAAGTGTTTCTCCTTCTCTCAAGCTCAGCTATGCGACTCTGACTGCGGTCATATTCACGCGAGTAATGCCTCATCCTCCTGAAAATGGCTTCTTTGCGAAACATCTAGGACGCGCCGCATGTAAATGTGAGCGTGGCAGCTGGAAGATTGAGACGCGAATTACCTCGAGATTAGCAAGGTCTGGAGACTCTTCGTCCTCTGTTACGGAGCCATTTACATAGGGAGCACCATTGGAGCCAGTGAGTATTCGTTTTTTCGATACAGAGGCGTCTAGTTCCTGTGCATGGGGCCGTTTTTTGGACTCCATGAACGAAGGAAGAGGAAAGGAATGATGGTGGATACGACAAGCCCAAGTCAAATAACAACAAACTATATCTCATTCTGATCCCTCAACTTACAAATCTCCATATTCCTTTGGCAATTTCAGCCTCACTGCCCTCTCAAGCTCAACAATCTCGCAGTCTGCGGACCTCCCATCCCCAACCTGCGTCTCGACACACGCAAAATCCATCGCCTGCAAATATTCTGGATGATGAAGGTTCAGGAACACAAGCTCATCAGACATACCTTCCCAAGCACGGTCATGGGTTGATCTGCCCACAAATAGTTTAGGTTGTGAGGCATGGTGATGAAAATCTCCAACACTTACGCCAAACTGCGGTTTTGTACACGATGCCTTGTGAAGCGCTTGCGATGAACGCCCTCACCGTTTGTACATCTGGTCTATCGTCGGCCCCGTTGTGCGCCACTACCACGAGATAAGTGGTTCCGGGATCCAGCAAGCCCTCTTCCCGGCCTTTTCCCATGGGTATGAATGCTTGGTTCGTGAATGGATGGCGTTCCATGATTGTCAAGTCTGTGCTACCGTCACTGGAAATGTGTTGTAATGGATTGCATCGATAGACAGAAAGTCCTGCGGTAGCTCCCATCTCCTCAGGGTACGAGGACGCAAGGAGCGACAGCTTGTGGAACTTGCTAGCAGATCCCTGGTTGGCGGGAGTGATTTTGGTCCCTTTGGGGACCGCATTGTGGTCCTCATACGCTTGGATAACCTGTCCAAAGGATGCAAATGCCTCTGGTGTCAGCGGGAGTACGGGAATCGTTTTCACGGGCGGAGTTGTATTTGTGGTAGGAGCAACTGCTTCCAAAGCTCCGCTTACAGCCTCCCCCAATTTAGAAACCAATGTTTTCCCTTCTCCCTTTGCGCCGAGAACTCGCACCCGTTTGATTCCGCCGTCTGGATGAATTGTAACCTTGACATGCGTATACTGTCGGCCTTCCACATTTTCCAGCTGGAAATAATGCTGTCGATGGGGCCCGAGCTTGGTACGGGGTAGGATTTGCACCCAGTCGTAACTTTCTTGGTCGATATTGGTCCAATCAATATTTTCGAAGGCGGTCAGTGCATGCAACTCGCAACTTTCAGGGAAATTCCCCTTGAAATGCGCAGTGTCAATTTCTACTTGTTCCAGTGCGCCAGGTGCGCCCCTTGCAAAAAGTTGATGAAGAAAGAATTCTGGACAGCGATCGGACACTCACAATCGAATTATCGCCCAGTCTTCGTGTCCCTTGTGTCTGCTTCGCTTCGTTTCCCACCCATCTCCCATGTCCTTACCTCGTCCGGGAAGAATCAAGTTGGAGCCAACACCAAAATGTTGGTCCGAAGTGAACTCTACGCGTCCACCGGCGAACACATGCGCGAGGTCAAAGACCTCTGCGGGGTCTTGTGGGTAAACAGGAATAACGTTGCCGTAGACCCTGAAACGCGCCTGGAGGGGAACACAATTGAGAATTGGGGGGCGCGTATTTTGGACGGTACATACAATTCCTCCATCGGGATACATGTTCAATTTGACGAAATTCACGCCCGTCGTTTCAGGAATGCGGAACAGATGACGCGAGTTTGGACCAAGGGCTTGTTTTGGCAGCACTTCGACCCACTACACCAAATTTAACACGATCACAAATATCTGTTGAACATAGCTCACCCTCGCGTCCTCTTTCCCGGGTTCCTCTGAAGGAGAGGCCGATAGAATATCAACGGAAACCTCGGGAGCCTCGTTCCCTAGTGTAACGCGTCAGCGAGCGACCAAAGGTGTTGAGAGTTGTCTGAACCATTGAAATGCGAGGTATCAATATCGAATCCGGAAATAGAGCCTGATGTTCCTAATCGGATGATACACCTGCAAATTCGTTAGCAATAAGCTTCGAACGTCTGGCTGGGTCATCTCACCAGTCATACGCTGGATTGTGTCGTCTACTCTCCCATCCGCTATAAAGCGCTCCTTTAGGGCCAAATTGACCTTTGAGGCTGGGTGCCGGCTAGCGTGTTCGTGAGCTGCAATCTACGACAATACAAAAATCCCATACCTCAACTAGGAGCAAGTGAAATGCCTCCGCGAAGAAATCGTCTGATACCGAGAGCACACGACCACCGATAGCGACACTGGAGAGTTCTTATATAGCTGAGTTCAATGGTTAGCAGGTAAGCATGGCGATAATACCAGTGAACTGCGAAAATTCCTTCGCAAATGCGTCCAAGGGAACTCGTTCAACGGTCATCGATGCGATAAGGGCAGAGAGGGGGCATCGATCACGTGGAAGATTTCGCCGCGTCGCCGTCCCCGGTTACCTCTAACGGACTACGAGCTCGAGGAGATGGAGAGGCAATTGAACACGCGTACTGACTGATAGAGTCGAGATTCATGGTAGTCGGAGGAGTCTAATCCCAGTATTGGTTGCTTGAGACGCGTACGTTGACATAGAAAATCACGCTGAGTATAGGGAACAAAACCTCGCGCCTTTAGCAAACATCTAGGTGCTTGCGTTTGCCAGCAGGAAATTTCAAGTAGGTCGCCGGTGCCTTGCCCGAACCTCTCGCGTCTTACCCAATCGCAGTAGGTAAAGCGGCACCGGCGAGCCAGTCCAAAAGTCTCAAACGCGGGGTACTGGCCGGTTTTCATGGTACATCCCAAGCAAGACATCACAGCGTCCAACGGCGTTCTATGTGCCACGCGCGGAGCAGAGCGCGAGAGGTGTGAAAAGAAGCAATTCCAATGTTGGTTGGACATGGTCAATGTTCGAGTTCAAGTTCATAGCACCGCCACAATACATACCGCCGAGTCAGGATGATTTAATTGCAGTTTAATGATTCGAGGGCACAACACACTGTAAGAGAACCTCACAGCGAAAGGAATCAAATTACGGTCAAATGCTGTAGCTATACGATAAAGCAAATAGACCACGATGTTTAGTACCTGACTATATCGAATAGTAGTAAGTATTAGTACGGTCGAACCAAGCCCCAGTATGCTAAAAAGACAGTAAATCACGAAGAAAGAAAGGAGAGTAGACAGTAAGTTGTGAGAATTAATCGTGGAAGTAAGTTAGTCTAACCTTCATCCCTTCCTCCCTAAGCTTCTCGAGCCGCAGATGGTCCTGTCCATACACGTCCTCGAGGAGGTGCAGGTCGATGTGGACACGCTCCAAACGCGTGATGTTAGATTTCTCCGTCCGCCAGCGCGACTCGATCATCTCTGAGAGCAAGCCGTTGGGACACGTCCAGCAACCCTTGCCGAGGTCGAGCGTCTTGAGTGCGGGGAGGAGACATGCACTCAAGTCGGCGGTACCACCCCGCAACGTGAGTAGCTGAACGAGCCGTGGGGTGATGACAGGGTCCCACGTCCAGTCACGACTATCGTGGATCACCAGCTCCGAAATCCCAAACACGCTCTCGTGCTGCAAGCACTCGATGAACTGCGTCGCCTGCACGCCGGTGTCGTGAAGCTCGAGCCGCGTCAGCGAGCACTTGGAGCGCGAAAGCAAGTCCATGAACGACGCCTGAGGCCACTGCGCATGGTTATCGTACGCGTCCTGCAAGTAGAGAGAGAAGTTCTTCAAAGCAGGAAAAACGGCGCAGTCGATGAGAGAAGCGAGCTCGCCGGCGCGGATGTGGAGCTCGAGCGAGGTGAGGGCGGGGAGCACGATAGGGTCGGCAGGAAGTCGCCCTGCTTCCGGGTCGACGATGAGGTTGCAACTCTCGAGGTTGGGGCAGTTGTTCATGATGGAAAGGCACGCGCCGACGGACGGAATGAATCCAAGGTCGAGGCGGACGAGCTGCGTCCATGGAATGGCAACGGTGGTGTCCTCCGAAACGGTGAGGTCACTGAGCCGCGAGACGGAGAAGCTGGACAGCCGAGGTGCGACTTCGAGCATAGTCAGCAGATCCTGCATGATTTCCTCGTTGCGTGTCAAGCGCCAGCAAGTTGTCAAGTGGAACGTCTCCAACAACGGAGCTTGGAGGTGGGACGAGGGCTGCAATGAACGTCCGTAGGTCGGGTTCGCGATATCCAGCCGAACATCTCTCCAGCGGGGCAGGTAGCGCATGTAGAGAGCGAGTACCTCGTCAGCGACCTCTTGATTACCCTCGGACTCGTTGGTCTGGCAGAGCACCAGCTCGAGGGGAAGTTCGCCTGAACGCCGTAACCAATCCGACGCAACATCGAGAGGAGGAAAGGCTTGCCCATCGCGAACAACGACAGACAGGGATGTCCATAAATTAGGGAACGACAGTGCGACCTTTCTCCATGCCTTGCAGACTTGCAGCAGGACGATGGGGGCGGTCGAGGGTACGGGAGACTGACGATTGCTGCTGGGGGTATCCGGATGAGGGGGGAGACAATGAAAGAAGATCTCCTCCCAGACGTCCCGAGGCATTCGACCCGCAGGATACGAATAGTGGCTGCAATCTTTCGGTGTGGTACTCCGGCGGTGACGGTGGGTCTGAGGATAGGTGTTACTCCGAGGCCGGGAGATGTAAGCGAATTGGAGGAGGGCGGACATGATAACCGTGAGGGGGAGGGAGAAGAAATTGAAGAGGACAGGAGTCAGTGCGGACAGATTTATACTCGAAGGCTATCCGAGACATTGAAGAGGGACGTTCCACATTATCTGGTTCCAGCTCGATCAAGATCGGACAGTATGCATTCTCATCAAGTTCGGGCGACGACGGTCCTATGCTTGTTCCATGGATCTAGCCACACCTCAGACGTTAATCTAGCGGTGGAGTGAAATATCTGTTGAACGTGTTCAGCTTGACCATCGCCGACCTCCACAGCTATTGTAGCGCCGGGGTTTAAAAAGCCTTTCCGTGCGACAAGAGCGGCAATGGCACGATAGAAATCAAGGCCATCAGGACCTCCAAAAAGAGCTCGAGAATCCTCGTAGTCCGTTACCTCAGGAGAGAGCTGCAGATACTCAGACCAGGAAATATATGGCGGATTTGAAGTGATCAGATCGAACGGAGGGTCGAGGCCAAGGGTCTTTTGTGGAAATAGAGGATCTAAGAACGATGCTTGCAAAGGCAAAAAAGTGCTTCGAGTGTCTGGTAAATCCTGAGATGGCGTAAAACCACATAGACGAGCGTTTTCTTGAGCAAGATTTACAGCGTCCGATGAGATATCGATGCCATGAGCCCGTACATTGGGCAGCATGTGGCAAAGCAAGAGCGGTATGCATCCGGTCCCAGTTCCGAGGTCAAGAACAGACAGTGTACGCGTCGTGGTTGGACGAATGAGCTCTGCTAGACGGATGGTCCAATCCTCCGTCTCTGGACGCGGTATGAGGACTGGGGGCCTGAGTTTGATTGAAAGTGGACCAAACGGCTGTTCTCCTGCCGCACGATGAGTCGGGGTTGGAAATTCGAGCTTGAACAAGGGCACCAAGGATGTACTGCAGAGGTTCGCCTGCAACTCGACGATTGACCATTTCGTCGATGGGAGTGGGGCATTTTGCGCGCTTCATCCACTGATATTCGAGGGCAGCCTGCCTTTTCCCGAGACTAGTCGACAGTCGAGCAAGAGCCATGCCAGGAAGTGAAGTAGAAAGAAAAAAAAGAACAGGCTAAAATTGCGTGAGAAAATCTACTTGGGACCGATGGGACCGAGGTCCGTTCTGCCGAACTCTCCTTGACTTCACAAATTCTGTGGTTCAACTTCATCTCTTTTGCTCCCAACCACAACCACAAAAATCTGGCCCGGGCTGCAGTCTCCTGTCATGTCCACTGCTATCCGACCTGCTAGCACTGCTCAGTCGTTCGGGAACAATACCCAGGCTAGTGCTAGTACCTCGGCACCCGGTCAGAAGCACCAGCAGCAACCCTCTGCTTCAGCTTCAACCGCGACCCCTGCTTCCCAATTACCCGCTTCCTTGAAGCGCAAACAAGCTCAGCTCGCCACACAAAACACCGACGACGACACTCAAGACGAGTCTTCCTCCCAAGTACCTCCCCGTTCCCGCGGCAGGGACGGTCCAAAGAAAAAGAAGGCCAGCAGAGCATGCGTTCATTGTCAAAAAGCACATCTTACCTGCGACGACTGTACCGGCTCTGCCGTTCTCCTTCTTCTTTTCTGCTCACGCTATTTCTAGCGCGACCTTGTCAACGATGCGTCAAACGCGGGATCGCTGACAATTGCACCGAAGGTCATCGCAAGAAAGCAAAATATCTTCTTGATGAAGAGGAACTTGGTGGGCACAAAGCCCGTTCATCCCGCTCTCTGTCTGAACATGTACCTCACAGATAAACTCAAGACGCGCCGCAACAACTCTAAATCGGCGTCCGTACCTGATGCAGACGTCGAACCACCATCTCAACCTGCTCCTGCACCACCCCCACCCCTTGCCCGTATGATGCGATACATTCTGTCATCCTACCGCCACTGACGGGAAAACAGCTACAACGCAACCCCCGTTTGATCCAGGTGACCAGATATTTAACACCAACGTCTCTTTCGACCCCAATTTTCCCTTTGGCTCCGAAGCCGCCAACCTCGAATATTCCATCCTCTCCGCTATATTAGGAAACCCCAGTCCGCCAGAAACGTCAAATAGCCCTGACCCCGCCGCCCCTGCGTACTCCTCCTGGCCCTCCGATGACCCCATGGAATTTACGACATCGCGCGGTTCCAATGAATTCGCTGCGACGTTCGCCGACCAGCAAATAGCTGTACAGCCGTCCGACACGACACTCGCATCTTCACCGACGAATTTCCTCTCATACACATATCCGCAACCTTCAGACGCGCAAGAACAGCTCCAATATCCATCCCAATTCTCCCAGGAATTGCATCCTCTTCAGCCCCGGTTTCCCCTCGATGCCCGGCCACGCTCGCCCCGCTTCCCCGGCAAGGACACCTCAACCCGCGGCAGCCTCTCTTCGCCAACACAATCCTCTTTATCCTCGTTCGCCCCCACCACCACCACCGACCGAGGCGGCAGCGGCTCGCAACTGCAAAATATCAACGATCGTGTGACCATGCCATACGACTACACCGAAGGATACCACTTCCTAATGAAACACCTGCCCAGCCGGTGCGTGTGTTGTTTGCAAAATCGGTTCATTGTACGAAAAAAGAGTGCCTCTGGGACTCGAGCTCTGATTTTCTCCCCTCGATTATTATCCTTGCTGCACTTTTCTGGGTAACTCTGCCCTCTCTACTACCGTGCATTGTCTTTGGCTGTTTTTGGTTGGTTGCGAAAAGATTCGAAAAGAACGACATTTTGCGAATCGTGCGCGCGCTCGCGATTTTCCGACCTTCGCTTATCGCGCTGCAAATGCCGCTTTCTTTTGACGACGAGGTGTTTGTGGAGAAGTGTTTTCAAAGGTCGTTATTGGTGCGTTCAGGCGTAATGTTCTTTATTTACTTGTCACTCAGGAATATGTTGTAGGAGCTTGACAAACTCATCTCGTTCAGCGGGACACCGACTGTCGTTTGGCGCCGCACAGGCGAGATATGCCTCGTCGCACCCGAATTTTGCATGCTTACGGAGTGGTCGCTGGACGAATTGGTTGGACGGAAAAAATACATATACGAAGTCTATACTTCACCGCTGCTCAAAATCCCCTTGCTGACGCGACCAAACAGCTTTTCGAAAACCAATCAGTCGTTGAGTACTGGGAGAGCTTTGCGTCGCATGCGTTCGAGAACACGACACAATCAGTATATTCGCATTGTGTTCTATTGAAGCCCAGCGGCGCACCGGTGCCATCGACGTTTTGCTTTTCGGTACGGCGAGATCTGTTCGACCTACCGAGCGTTGTAATAGGTCCGAGTTCTGCTTTACCCAAACCTGAAGCTTACTGACCTCGCGTCCTCAAGGCCAATGGCTACCTCTGTTGTAATAACTTGTATCTTATCGATATTATTCGCCTCCGTGGAACAAGTTGCGCTTCATTTACAAGGGCATACGGACACCACATTGCACCACCTCGCATTCCTTCCTTTGCTCCTCGCTGTCGCTCTGTTTTGGTGTTTTGGCCGTCTGTACCAAATACTCTTTGTATCGCTTTTAATAAAGTGTATTGTCCGCCGAATCCAGACCCGAATTAAATAGTAATACGCGGGAAATTTCGTAGAGTAACAAACATCATGAGTGGTACGCAGTACGCAAGCAGCAACAGACCGCTACGGCTGCGTACAACATCGCCGGTCGGCATTTATACCTGTCCCTCAACCGCAGCGTACTCGCTTTCTACACCCGGCTCGATCATGATGGCGTGGCCAATAATGACAATCCCCGACGCGCCGACGAGCCAGAAGAGTGTCGTGAATGGGCCGGACAAGATGAGTAGCGGGATGCCGATACAGAACAGCGTGATGTACAGAGATTTTTGCGTGACGACGTAGTCCCCAACCTGTGTCGGTTCGGGTGCTGCAGAGCATTGGAATGAGTTGGGCGGAAAAATAGGCGGGTAGAACACACCGAATTTATTGATGAGAGCGAACCCGCCGACGAGGAAGACGAGGGCGAAGAAAAGCCATGTGTTGGAGAGGAGGGCGTAAATGGCGAGGATGATAACGATGAGGCCGTAGTTGCCTGTCCGTCCTCCCAGTTAAAACGCGACCGAGGAATGTCTGGGTAGATAGCACTTACCGGAGAAGTAACGGGTATTGTACGATATACGCTGCACAAAACCAATAATTAGCTCGGCGGTGCGATGGCCAGAGAGCAACGCACTGAAGTCGCGGTGTTCAAGTCTGCTGGACGCGAAACACGCTGGAAGTCGAAAAATTCTGTGGGACTGCGGAGGGCTGAAAGCCGCGCTTCCTGCGAATCGCGTTAAAATTTGTTGAGTTGGCGGGGAGAGGGCATTCAGCGTACGCGGAAGGATTTGATAGCGTCGGATGCGCGCATAAGTTGCTCCATGGTGGGCGGGAGTGTAGACGGGGATGGGGGTTATGCGCAAAGAGAATCAATTGGTCTGGCAGGTAAACACGCGCACACTTTATCTTTCTTAGCTTCAACTGCGACCGCAGACCGCAGCCAACTTTCAATACGTGTCACTTATGATTCGCCGCGACCCAACACTCATTAACATGAGCGACCTGGACGTCCAAGATGTCCGCGAAGTAATCGCAAAGCAGAAAACCGATTCGGCTCTGATGCTCAAGATGAAGCGCATGGCGGAAAATCCTGGCATGGACAATGAGGATCTGGAGATGTTGGAACAGCTCAAGGCCAAGTATAGCGATAAAGAAAAGCGAGGTAAGTGCTTGGCGTGCTGCGACTTTGCAATTTACCCATATCTCAACAGACCCCGCCGGCGCGTCCACCAGTGCCGCCAACTAAATGTATTACGCGTCCCCCGACATTTTGTATCTTGTATGAATTCAAAACATCAAGTCGCAGAACACACAATTCACTGTACTACTCTCCTCAGAACAAAGCAATCAAGTGTGTCCGATACGTCGACCTCATCCTATGAAGCTCCTCCGATATCCTACCAAAATCTCACAAGTCAGCATGCAGTTCACTGCACCCCCCAACTCAGAAACAGAACAGCCGGCGAAACGCACCTTCAAGATCCTGCCGATCGCAGAACGTCGCCAAATCAGGCCGCTGCATGTGCATGCTCGCCGTGCGCAGACTGTCCCACAACGCGGCCGTCGTCACCCCGCTGGCGGAATCAGCGCCGGAGGATACGCTGTCGCTCTCTTGCAGGCCTAGCGCATCGAGGATGTGGTGCGCCGCCTCTTCGAAACGCTGGAACGAGATTGGATTTATGTTGCAATGTTATAGAGGACAACCTTACCCGGAGATTCAGGCATGATATACCCAGGTTAAACCTGTGACCATGAATAACCAGCGCAGCAAGGCAGAGAGGAAGGCAACACACCTGGCCCGAATATACAATGGATTAAGCTCAAGAGCACGGTGGTAGTATTGGAGAGCTTCCTCGGCGCGTCCGCTGTTCGCCATTGTCGCACCAACACGGTTGTACAGGAACCAGTCATCAGGTCGAACAGCCAACGCCGTCCTAAAACAATCCTGCGCCTTCTCATAATCCTACGCCCAACCCCAGTCAACTTCAATCACAGACGACGAATAAATCCCACCCACCTCATTAGTATTCAACAACACCGCCAGAGCAATCTGAATATCCGCATCAACCACCCCACTCGCATCGCCCCTCGCCATCTCAATCAAACACTGAATCAACGCACTGAACCTTTCCCCAATCGCCGCGTCCACGCGCTCGGGGTGCGCCGACCAATGCCTTGCCACGGCGGGAGCGTATTTCTCATTCCGGTCGACCCACTGGCGCACGGCGTCGTACGTCCCCGTGCGGTTGCCGTCGTTCGTGTGCGAGATCGCTAGAGCGAGCCAGGCGGGGAGGTGCGAGGGGTCGAGCTCCACCGCGCGCGCGAGCGCCGTGAGCGCTTGTTTCTCGCGCTCGTTTGCTTGTTGCTTGACGCCGAGGTCGAACCATGCGGAGGCGTCCGTCATGTTGCGTTGGACTTCTGCTTCCAGCTCGAGTACGCTCTACGAAGAAAGTATGCCCATGAGAAAAACCAAAAATGTAAAGAGAAAGATGGATAGAAACACACATCGAGCATCGGTTGTCGCCCGCCGTGCGCCAGATGGTGTCTCGTCGTGAGACTCGGCGTGTCGCTCAAATACGGATTATTCCTCTGGAAGATATACTGCGAGACGGGCTTAATCCCCGCACTCGTCGCCTCAAACGCCTCCCAATCCGTCTGCAAATGCGCCCACTCAGCCGTCTGTGGGTTGGCAGCTGCACCCAGATGCGAAGTCGACGCCTGCTGCTGCTGCGCCGCCCAATACCGCTGATAGTCAGCATTCTCCTGCCTGAAATACGCGTCGTTCGGGTCCTCCTGCTCCCCCTCCACACTCTGCTCCGCGGCAGCCCTCTGCCGAAATGCCTCCGTCATTGCCATGCCCAGCGAAACCGAAGGCGGGTTCGGCGCGTATCCCTGCTGCTGTGCTTCCTGCCGCACCATCTGCGCAATCGTCTCCGACGTCCTCTGCGCAGCCTCCCTATGGCTCACGCGAGGAGCCGCGGCAAGCGGCGCGAGATCCACCGTCCGCGCCTTCCCCTTCCCCTTCAAATCCAGCGCCTGGAAATCCTCAGCCCATTTCGTATTCGGCACGACCTCGTTTCCCTCCACCACCACCTCGCGATCGCGCAACCCTCGCATCAGTCCAAGGAACTCGCTGTTCTGGAATTTGAGATTCGTAGTTTGTGCGTCGCCGACAGTTTCCAAGAGGAGTGCAGCTGTGCGGGCGAGTTCGTCGGCTTCTTCATATGGATTGGTCTGTGGCGCGTGCGATTGCGGCTGAACGGCGCTTTGTGTAGGGGAGGTGAGGTGGGTGTCGAATTCGCGGTCCCATAGTATTTCTGCGAAACATAGCAGAGAGAATAGTTAGACATAGTAGCTGAACCGGATGAATAGAAACGCACGATCGTGCTGCGTCGTTGCCTGTTGCATCTGCTGCTGCTGCTGTTGCATATGCATGGGAGGCGCAAAATTCTGCATCATAGGCTGCATCCCCGGCGAGAACATCATCGGACTCGGGCTATGAGCAGGCGAAACCCATTGCTGCTGCTGCGGTAAAGAAGGAGAAACCACCGCTCTCTCCACCTGCTTCCCCGGCTGCGAGAACTGCATGAAATCGGCCGCCCAGGCAGCAGGCGGAGTTTGAGTTTGAGTGTGAGTCTGGAATAATGCAGCATTATTACCGCCGCTGCTTGCCATGTGCATAGGCATAGGTGCGGGGAGCGCGCCGTGTAGCGCAGACAAGTCGAACGCCGCTGGTCCAGCGAGGTGCGGCTGCTGGCCATGGGATGCAGAGGCGCCGAAGAACCGCGCGGCATCCTCGAGATTGCCATTGCCGTTGGTTGCCTGAGACGGGGACGACCTGAATGTTTCTCGGGAGGGCCCCGCACGGCTTGTACTGGCGAAGTGGTCCTGAGGGCAAGAGATTACTCTACATGCTGAGGTTGTATCCGGTGAAGCGCACCTGCTGTAGCCCTCTATCCTGGTCGAATCGCTTAGAAAGTCCTTGCAAAGGGTTAACCGGCCCACAGTCGGCGCTGTTGACGAGCAAAGGCAAGGCCATCGTCGAAAGAATAGTTCAAGTTCAAGTCAAAGTCGAAGCCAAAGGACAAGAAAGTGGGTTGCACATAAAACACAGTTGAATATCGAACGAGGTAGTAGTTATACAGAAAGTCCAATAGCCGGATTGTTACAAAAAAAATCATGTGTTACTCTGCCATCATCATGCTGTGTACTGGATTAATTAGCTGCTTTACGATTTCAAGAAACCCACGACGCCGACGAAGAAAGCGCTTTCTATGCCTGCGGTTGAGGGGGGATGGGCAAAGCTTGGGGCGGCTGCGGTGGCTGGTGCATCTCCTCTGGCTGATTCTGCATCTGGTCGCGTACTGCCCGACATTCCGCCCCACCGTCGGAACGCACTAGAAACTTGAGTCAGCGAATGAAACACGAAGTCTGAGGTGCGATATTCACAGTGTCTCTGTATACAATGTTATTGATGAAATGGTGATACCGGAACGGCCAAGACTCACGTTGAGGGCATCCAGACGGCTGAAAGTCTTTTTACATCCTACACATACATTGGTTTGTGATTTTGCTGTGTGAAGGGCATAGTGTCGTCTGAAACATTGTGAACATCGATTTTGAAAGGTACCATCTTTCAAGCAGATGCGTACTTGCAATCATGCTGCCGCGCAAAACCCTTCTTGCAATTTGGCCATTCACATACATACGGCCGTTCTTCAGTGTGGGAACGTAGATGACCTGGGCAACCCGAATCATCAAATCAGCTTCGCAAATAAAACATCCAGAGAAAGAGACCTCTCAGATTGAAGCGGCGCGTGAAAGTACTACCACACCCCGGCACCGGACAAACGAAATGAGCTTCATTGCGGCGTCGACTTGCGCTAGCAAGCTGAGTCGCGCTAGTAGTCACCTGCACCTTTTCTACTTGGAGGATGGGTGGGAGACGGGGAACACCATTTGCAGAAGGATAATGATTGACGCCGGGACCACCGGGGAGATCGTCTGGTGCACCAAGCGGGGGGCCATGCTGTGAGCGTGCATAGAGCTCGGCAGCGCTTGGTTGGTAATACTGGGGTGGTTCGGGATGGTGTTCGGGGGGAGGAGGAGGTACAAACGGCTGAGTGCCGGGGGGCGGAGGACCTTGAGGATGGGTAGTCGGACCAGCTTCGGGATACATAATCTGGAAATGGGGCGGGGGCGGAGGGGGGGCGACGGTGGTTGTTGTTGTGGAAGACGTTGAGGCGGACATGAATGGATAGTGGACGAAATGAGGATGCGCCAGTGGCTGTTCAGAGAAGCCCAGTCTGAGAGACAAGGCAGTGTAAGCTGTGTGCCGCTGTTTGACAATGTCAAGCACTCACCCGCGAGACCCTTGCTCGTTGTGGACGACGGTGTGCTCGTTGGGCCCCATCGACGGCGGCAGAGGCTTGGACAGAGGAGCAAGCGGTCCCTCACTCATCTTAATGACAGGAGCAGGAAGAAATCAACCGTAGCGGCAATTGCCCAGCCAAACACAATCAAACAAGAGCCTACAACCGCGACTGTTCGACGCGTTTCAATCACCTTTTTCGCGTCTTTACAGGATACAGCTGTGATCCATTACTTCTACATTATATTCGTACAGCTCCCATGATATTACAGCTTCATCGTTCAAAGATATGCGCATCCAACAGCCTCCTCCTCCTCATCAATTCCGTCTCTGAAATCGCCTGTCCCCCACCTGCCTTCGGTCTCCCCTCCATATCACTCCCCACCCTTGCGTGTCCAATGAGTGGCTCCCCCTCCTGCTCCGGAGACATAACCAACGCAGCGGCCTCCGTCGGGGACCGGTTCCCATTCAATGACTCGGGCGGGGACGTGCGCCTCTTCGGCACAAAAGTGATTCCCGAATCATCCGTCTCAGTCTCTGAAGACGCCGAAAAGCTGTCGTGCGGAATCGGTTTACGCGCCGGGCTGTCGCGTCGCGGCGAAGTATAGCTGCTGTTTTGCCTGCGAGACAAAGCCAAAATCGGCGGGGTATTCACCGAGTAGCGCTCAAACGCGGCGTCAATCCACTCGGCCAGCTCCTCGATGACCTGTTATGGTTCGTTTAGTGAAACACCTTTCGCGTCAATGATAATGCATCTTACCCCCTTGGCCTCCGCCATGAGCGCAGCCATCTGCAAATACCCATGGCTCCATTCGCTCCATATCACAAGCTGCACCCAATCCTCCTCACTCAGTCGATTCAACCGATCCCTCTCCATCTTCAACGCAGCAATATCCACAGGCGTCTCCGTCGTGCTCATCCGCAAGCTCTCCCCAAACCTCGCGCTCTTTCCCGAG
The DNA here is from genome assembly GCA_037176885.1 of Favolaschia claudopus. Taxonomy (NCBI): domain Eukaryota; kingdom Fungi; phylum Basidiomycota; class Agaricomycetes; order Agaricales; family Mycenaceae; genus Favolaschia; species Favolaschia claudopus. Next base: position 393,874 of record JAWWNJ010000077.1, read on the forward strand.
ATCGCCAAATCCAACTCGACCTTCCTCGCTCGCTTCGCTTCGCGCACCCGACCCGCAAAGATGACCGTGTCATCTACAAGCGGGTCTTTCTCCCCGCACTGCATGAGAATGGGCGGAAATTGCGCAAGGATGTGGGGTGGCGCCAGGATCGGTGAAATATGGTAGTCTGTGGCGAAATCGGGGTTACGGTGCGGGCCAATGTACAAGATGGCCATCGCGCGCATCTATTTCGATGCGTCGTTAATGAATGAAATCATGAGAAGTAGAATAAAAACACCCACCATACTCGGCGTGATAACTCGATCTTGGAAATATCCCGTCCGGCTCGTCATCGTCAACCGCGTCCCAATGGGTTCCTTCTGTTTACCCCGTTCCGTCGCCTTCGTATTCGCCTCCTCCACCGCAACCCTCAACTCCTGCTGCTCTTTCACAACCGCACTCTTACTCCTCTGAATCGCTTTCACGTTCCCATTGCTCGCTGAATGGTCGTTATACACATACCGCACCCGAGCCTGGAGGGGCCGGTCCTCCTCGCGATACTTCGCATAGTCCTGTTCCTCGTCCTCATCGTCGTCTTCCTTATCAGTCGGGCTAGCATCGTCGCCATCGTCGAGGTGTCGCGGCTGCAGAAAAGTGCTTCGCCGGCTACTCGGCTTCTTCAACGAACTCGAAGAACGCCGACGCCTTGGAGACTTAGCAGCTGTACTCTCATCCCCGCTTTTCTCACCACCACTCCTCTCCCCGCCGCTCTTCTCTCCAGCACTAGCGAACCCACGAATCGTGTCTTTCCAGCTCGTCTGCCGCTTCAGCGGTGCCCGCCGTGGCGTAGACTTCGGCCGTTCCATACTGAGCGGACTGACGTGCTTGAGATGGTCCTTCTGCGCTGCCAGTTCCTTCAATCCAGGAAACGTGCCAGAGCTCTCTTCCGTCCGCAGAACACGCAGATTGTCGGGCGTCATCCAACTCGTGAAGTTGAAATCAAGTGCAGCATAGCTGAACACCAGGGCAATAGGGGATGGGAGAATGGTGAGGCGGTTAGCGGGGTTCATGTTATGTTCAATGATCTTGAAAACGACATTCGCGGCAACGGAAGCGCCAGCAGAGTCGCCAGTGATTATAATGTTGAGTTTGCGACCGGACATACCGATGTTGGTACCAACTGAAATGATATGATGTTTCGCAAAACACTTTGCGTAGGCAACACGTACCAGACTCTACCAAGAGCTTGTAGGTGTCGAACGCCTCGTCGATAGCGAAGGGATACGGGTCTGCGACATGTTGAGAGGACGCAGATACGTTTGGGATTAAACCTACACTCAGGGGCCTTGCCATAGTCGATAGCAAGAACAGGCTTGCCAGTGGTGATTGCCCACATCCTCAGACGTTCCTGATAATTTTCGAAATATTCACGATCAAGAATCCGCTGCGATCCAAAAACAACTCACCTCGTGATGTTCCGGTGACATTGCGACAAACCCTCCGCCAGGGAAATCGAGGATGAGATCCGTGGCCTTGCCGAGTTGTTTCTCAGGCAAAGCAAAAAACAAGTATGCGGTTATGGGCCGCTCGTACGAAGAAGATGTTGGCCGAGCGAGGAGAATTTTCCGCCTGATCGTAACCCGTGGAAGATACGTGAAAGCCCGGATCTGCATAAAATCTGTTCAATCTCAAAGCGCGTATTGGATATAAACAAGACGTGCATAAGGATTGGACGTCTTCTCCCAACAGCGACGGAGCATTTCGACGGTTGGAACGGCGCGGAAACGTTGCAGCTGTAAAGGATTGGCAGCTGAAATTGACGAGCGAAAGTGAGTTACCTTGAAATCGGCTTGGTCCGGATACGCGATGTAGTATCCAGCAAAAAGTACCGAGCAGAGGTCTCGTATCCACTTTGTGCGGATGGACATGGCTGTGGCGAATCCTGCGTCGAGACCCGTGTTTATCCAAGTTGCACGATAATATGATGTTGAATACTGCAAGGCAATTAGCAGATGAACATTGCGATCAGCAGCCTACGAACGAGGTTGGCATGGGGTTCTGGTGCTGAAGAGTTCTTCTAGTGAGTGGCGATCCAAATCCAAAGCATTTCGACAACACACATTGAAGCCCGAGAAGCTTATCAAAGTTCCGTACGACATAAACGGCGGTGAGAGTGCTTGCAACGAGCTGCCAGGGAGTGAAGCGCTGCAGTCGCTTGTTTGCGGATCTCAACCAAAAGAATGGGAGTCCTTTAGGATTGCCTCGCAGGATGCGCCATAGCCAAAAGATGATAGTGAAGAAGACCTGGGGTATTCAATCACTTCTCAGCACTGAGGCCCAGAGCAAGGTAAGGCGACGAACCTGGGCCCTCTTCCAATATGGATTTGGACGGCCAAAGAGATGGTCAATCATGGCTGGCCAAATGAAGCGCTGTGGATGCGCTCGACGTCGTCCAGGAATTCAGAGATTGAGGGGAGACAGTGGTCGGTGGATGGATGAAGTCAACCAATTGAAGTCAGGGTAAAGCACAAAACGGTTTCATGTGATATTTACGATCGTCACGAATGCACGTGTTTATACGTTTTGGAGCTTTTCTGGCCAAAAATAAGTGGCAAAAAGTTGTGTAAAATCGTGTAAAGAAGTTCAACTGTGTTTTGTAGATGTGCCTAGCAGAGCTTGTTCAAAAACGGGCAGCAGAGTCAAGTGTGTGGTTTAACAGAGACGTACTCGTGATTACTCACCCAAATGATCCTGAGATGGTCCATCATGACGATCAGATCGCTGAGATGGACCGACGGGCCGAGAGTCCGTCGCATTCAACAATTGTAATTTTCCTTTTCGAGGTTCTTTCGCATTCGTCATTTATCCGAAAAATTACCTTCGTTCCAAACACCATGCCAGGTACGCCGACTCGCTGCCCACAAAACCGTCTGACCCTCGTTTAGCACTAACCTCCATCAGAACCACCGGCGACTCCAAAATCGAGATCGTAAACCAGCTGCTCCTCCCCCATACAACGGAGTTTCTCGAGATCAACACGATCGACGAGGCCCATGACGCGATCAAGACTATGAAAATACGAGGAGCACCTGCTATCGCCAGTCTAGCTGCCCTCGCGTTCGCTGCAGACCTTTCTCGCGTCTCGAAGACATCCCCCGAGTCTCTGGCATCGCCCGACGATGTGCGTGCATATGTGACCCCAATCCTCGCGCACCTGTACACCGCGCGTCCCACCGCAGTCAATCTAGGCGCAGCGACGCGCCGTCTCACAGCCACGCTCGACGCATCCATCGCAGCAGGCAAAAGCGCAAAGGAAATCTGCAATGATCTCATTTCGGAGGCACACAAAATCAACGACGAAGATGTCGGCCGGAATAAAAGCATGGCGCAATGGGGAGGCGACTGGTTAGCCGATGTCGTCAAGAAAAACGGGGGTTCTGGTACGGAACTCAATGTCTTGACCGTATGCAACACTGGTTCATTGGCGACTTCCGTGCGATTTTCTTCTCGAAAACCCAAAACAAATTGAATGCTTAGAGAATGCAGGGGTATGGTACTGCCCTCGGGTTGATAACCTATTTGCATGAAACGGGCAAACTAGGCAAGGCTTACTACACGCAGACGGCTCCATATCACCAAGGGTCAAGGTAGGATTGATTCGGTTTCCATAGGAAGGAAGAAAATGTGATAAATGAATCAAAGATTAACGGCCCTCGAGCTTCAAACCCTGGACATCCCGTCAGTAATGATCTGCGATACAATGGTTGGGTCCTTATTTCAACACCACAATATCCACGCAGTAGGTATGCCGCATGTGCACTTCAACTTCACATAGCGTAAATTGCTGATTCAATTCACCCCTCAAGCGGTGGGCGCCGACAGGATAGCAAAGAACGGCGACACGGCTAACAAGGTCCATCCTTTAACACTTCCAATGAGAATGAAAAAATAACCGGGATATGTATTTCAGATTGGCACATACAACGCCGCAGTGCTCGCAGCGCGACACAAAATTCCCTTCATCGTCGTCGCACCAATCAGCACGGTCGATCTTTCCATCGCCGACGGATCGGGGTGCGTCTTTTCCTCGAATCCATGTCCCATTTACTCCCATTTCCCCACCCTAATCCTGATCCCTCCGCCGACGACGTAGGATCCCCATCGAACACCGCCCTCCCCTCGAGGCCTGTCTTGTTCGCGGGGCCGTCTACCCGCCCCCTGCCGACGGCGGCGCCGGGAAGCAGGCCGTCGTCATGCTCACGCCGCCCAATCTGAGTCTCGAAGGAATATACAACCCCAGCTTCGACGTCACACCTGCGGAGCTCATTACGGCGATCGTGACGGAGAAGGGCGTGGCGACGCGGGGCGAGGGCGAGACGGTGTTTGATTTGAGCGGGGTTGTATAAAGATCGGGTAGAACGATAGATGTGAATAGGTAGAGTGTGCAAGTGCGCTATGAAGCGTAAGTAGACAAAACAAAAAATCTGAAAACCGCAACATTCACCTTGATGAGAGTTTTGAGAAAACGATGATGCGTCGAGCGAATGTATACACCCGAAAGCCATGGGGACCGAGTTCTACAGCGCGATCCCAGTGGCAAAGATACGCGGGCGATCGTTTGCTTGGGATTCCACAGATTTTGGGCGACGGAGGATTAGAGCCTACATTCACCCACAGAATAAATACAGGCCGGCTTCGACACGGAGTCTCACTAATACTGACCTTGCCCTGAGGATATCGGCTGGACGCGTATGCTATGGCCATGCTTGGAGTAGTGAACACACACCAGAGGCGGACTACAAGACATGATTATGAGACGGCGTTTAGAAGCAAAGCAAAATCAATTAATATCACTCACCCACCTCACCATCATTATCTTTCGCCGTGGTCAGTAGCACCACTCCAGCGCTGGGATCTGGGTTGGTAGGGCTCCGGTTCGGTACTGAAAAGCACGTTTTTTTCAGAGTGAGTTACGGGCGTGTAAATGATTGTATGTATTGTTGCTTACACCAAAATTCTTCGGTGAGCACACGTTGCAGAATTGCGTGAACATCGACGTCTTCCTCTTCCTCCTCCTCAGCAGAGGAAGCAGAGGAAGGAGAAGCAGAGTTGAGCGCGTCTACGATGGCGCGCGCCAAGTTTGCGCGGACAATATATTCGCCTGCACCTAAAATACGCGTTACCAACGATTTTCACTGCATGTGTGACAGCCCTACCCGAAACGCTACACGCTATCCCGAACTTTGCACGTTTACGAGTTCGTTCCAAAACGACACCCTCGCCTTCGGCCTCGACGTTGGAAGGCGCCCGCGCCCAACACCCAGCGCCGAACACAGCCGCTTCCCCCACGCGTCCGGGGTGCTTGAGGAGGATTCCGCCACTGGAAACACCGCATGCAATCGAGCCTGAGTTGGCAGCAGCAGATGTGAAGGCAACTGCGCCGACGGTGTCTTGCAGTGACTCCAGTTCCATATCATCATGCTCTGTAGAGCTTTCGGTGTTGGCGGCAGATATTCCCGCCAGCCGAGATTTCCATGATTCCCATGTCTTCGTTGCGCGCGATGTGATGAGGGTTTCTGGAGGGACGAGCAATTCGGCTTTTATATCGGGTGGGAGCTGCTCGGCGAAAAGGCGCGCTCCGTGCGACACGAGAGTGAGAGGCGGTATTCGGCCAAGTGGGTCGGGAATACGGGCGTGTTCGAGGATAGCGCGAGCGAGTCGGATGGGGTTCTTAATTCCTAAGGTCACTCATTCAATTAGGTGTTGATGAATGAAGATGGATACAGACAAACCAGAAACAGCACCGATGCTCCCAAAGTCGCCTGTACGGCCATCCATGATGGAGGCGTCGCATTCAACGGTGCCAGAGAGAGTCAGATTCGAGCCATGACCTACGCAACTGAGCAATTATTCAAGCTTGATCGAACGTCAGTTTCTCGACCAACCTGCATTGAGGAGCGGACAGTTCTCCAAATATGTAATTGCGTGTTCTACGAAGTCTAGAGCCGTCGGAAAATTGGTACCAGCAGCAGAGATACGAGCAAGAGTTTCGGTGCATGCGCTGGAGAGTAACTATAGATTTTGACGCGGAAATTTGGAGATATGAACTGACAGCTGCAAAGCCTGCTTCACTTCGGGTTCAGAGTTCTTGCTGTGAAGCCCTGCGCCGCCATGTACAATTACATACGCGGTGGTGTTCATCAGGATATCATGAGTTTGCGCATGTTTACCAGCGCGTTTCTCGACGCGTTCACGGTCCAGGGCCAGAACTGAGTTGAGCTCTTCTTCTTGGAATATATAGCATGGACGAAGACACCAAAGCATCACATCTGTCTGTCGTAGTCGACTTTTCTCCCACTTACTGGGATCTCTCAGCACGCGACCCTCCAGAAAATGACTTCCCTCTCTCGTTGACCGCATTTCTGTCTCAGTTCCTCGCTTTTCTCAACACGCACATTGCATGCAGAGATGAGAACACTTTAGCGGTATTTGGGGCTTTTCCGGGCAAGAGGTGCGCGCGGCTTATTGGCGTTTTTCGCTTGAGTAATTCAAGGCTCGAGTAGCGTATTGCTATACTCATCGACGGACCCGGTATCGCCTTCTACCGAGGCAAGCATGAATGCAAACGCGTATCCACCGTTCCAGGTTGTGGATTCTACAATTGCTCAGCGTGTCATGAAAGAGTTGGATGAATTGGAACAGCGAGAGGACGAGGAAGAAGGTCAGTGCTATTCAATGAATATCATTTCATTTCTGTGCTCACATCACCAGCCCCCTCGGCACTTGTTGGTGCATTGGCAAAGGCACTTTGCTGTGAGATGCGGTCGTTCTCATTGCAGATGACCAGCTCACATCAAGTGCTATCACCGCAGATGTAAACCGAATAACCCTGCCTTCGAGCGCAAACTCCAAGACGATGGCCAATGGGTTTCACCCGGGCGTCCTCCCCGATCCACGCATCTTGATTCTCTCTGTCAGCCCCGACCTCGCGACGTCCTACATTCCCATCATGAATTCCATCTTTTCTGCGCAGAAGCTTGTACGTCGTCGTCCTGCACGCTGCCTTTCCGTGATTCGCTAACGCCGAGCGGCCCGTGCATAAAGAAAGCGACCATCGACGTCTGCCAGATCTACGGTCCCAATACAGTGTTCTTGCAGCAGGCGGCGCATCTCACGGGAGGGTCATACATCTTCCTCGAACGACGGGACGCCCTGCTCCAGTATCTAATTGTGCGTCTTCTCCTTCTAGACACCTCGTGTATGGAAGCCAACGGATCCTCCGCATTCAACCAGATGTCCTTTTTGCCCCCGCCGTCGGTACGAAGAACGTTGTCTGTACCAACGCAGGAGCAAGTCGACTTCCGCGCGGCTTGTTTCTGCCATAAGAATATCGTCGACATTGGATTTGTGTGTTCGGTGTGCCTTTCGAGTAAGTCGTCGATGACGTACAGCTTGTCCGTTAATGGACTAAACGCGCGGGACGCAGTTTTCTGTCAGCCGCTGGCCGTGTGTACAACATGCCGGTGCGTATTGTATAGACTACGAGAGCCGAGTAGAGTAGTGCTTACCAGGTGTTCTAGGACGAAATTCCCGATAAAAACTCTGCAGCGACTCAACGCCGCGCGGCCGCTTCTGGCGACGGCGAACTCGAATGGGCGGACCTCGAGCCAAAACCTGGGGGTCGGCAATGACAGTGCGGTTGATGGCCCATCAGATCAGATCACAGCCACCGCGCAATCCGTCGAAACCTTCCTCTCGCCGTCTTCCAGCACCTCGCACCTCCCTGCACTCAACTAGACCATGCAATATACTCGAGAACTACTATTTCACAATATTTGACAATCTATAGACACTTCCTATACTACAAGAATTAATTTTGAATTATTCCTCCATCTCGCGCTCGTCTTCAGCACTCCAATCCTCTTGGACAACAACCTCGGGCTCAATCGAAGGTACCAAAGGGGCCGGGTATGTATCTGGAGTCAGCAGGAAGACTTTCAGCGCCTCCTCGAGTGCTACCTGCTTGTCGGCCTTGACCTTGAGCTGGCTGTTTGGCTTGATCCCTGGAACTCCGCGAAGCCGTAAGATCTTGAGCTGTTCATCGAGTTTCTTGACTGTTGTCTTCGATGCGCGGACCTCTGCGAGTGAGGTAAAGACCCGGATTTGGAGGAGCTCACCCAGCTCTTTGGCCTGTTGTCTCCTTTTGGCCAATTCCTTCTCCTTCTTCATCTGCGCCAACCGCATACGAAACTCTGCCAGCTCTTTTGTACGTTTCTTCTCCAACCCACTAGCATCAAGAATTCTCGCCCTCACCCTGAGATCCCGATGATCCTCTTCAATAAGCATCGCGTCCATGAAGTCCTGGGTATTGTTTCGCCGATACATCGCCATCGCATTGTACTGGTGCAAGGTCAAGCGCGGGTATGTCCTCATCATCACCCTATATCCACCAAGGGAGCCCTCGTTGGCATCGTTAGTCGACGGCATCCACACCAATTGGAGCTCGGTTGCCGATGCTTCATCGATCAAACCTCCCGGCGCAAATTCATCCGAGAAACGAACCCAAGTATTCAATGCACCTCGGAAGAAGGAAAGGGTAATGGCCTGAAGATTTGGGAGCTTGGGCATTAGCGCGAGGACTGCTGTAATTGCGTCTGGGTCCTCCCATTCCTTCCCGTCAAGACTGCCGCTGACATGGGAAATGTCGGATGAAAAGAGAAGGCTCGGGTCATCCAAGATGGACTGAATATGGTCGCGAACATCCCTGTGGAGTGGCCCAAGATCTAGCAGGTTCGTCTCCTCCGTTCCCGGGCCACGGACGACGCGCATGTACGGGTGGGTGATGCATTGTTGATAAAGAATCATCGCGCAGAGCTCCTCTAAGGTGGGGACATCCTCTAGAGCACGCCGTAAATTCAGCTCGATGTTGGTAAGCGCTGGTGTTGCCTTTGACCATTCAATAACCTGAAGGAACTCCAGATATAGCTCGCGGTATTTGATCAACTCGGCGGCAGCAAGACCGTGGCTACCGAAGCGCGTCTGGTTTGTCGGTGGGAATCGCGGGTGAGGCTTCCCAGTTTTTGCCGTAAAGAAGTCGACGTGGCGGTCACCTTGACCAATCTTCCCGTCTTTGTTGTGGAATATAGCACCGGCAATTGCGCAAGTCTTTACTCCGCCACGCGTCGACGCCTCGAAGGCAGCTTGTTCTAGATCTGTAAGCTCGTCGGGAACCGTTGAGGCGGGCTCTAGAACGCGTTTCAAGACCGCTGCGTTGGCCTTGTTGGCGAGTATGATGGGTGGGGTGAGTCCAAGTCGTGCGTGCTCCTGCATCATCTCCGTGTTGCCGCCCTTGAAACTGTTTTGATCTTTATGCATGCAGCACCCACCCCAGAAGAACAAGGTGATCGAGCGGCGCTCCTCGTCCGAGAGAGCGTCGAATTCCGCTTCTCCGAGCTCCTTCACAAGTCGATGAACAAGGTCTCGGTCGCGAGCCGTCTGCTCCGATGGCGCCAATTGATTCCAAGCTTCAAGACCTCCGGCTTCGATGATTTTGCGAGTGTTCCACGCCGCGAGGTACAGTATTGCCTCGTCGAATTCCTTCCGAGCGAGCGCTGCCTCACCAAGGTCTTGTATAACAGCCTCTTTCTTCGCCTCCTTCAGTCCCCTCGCCGTGCCTTTTTCCACTGCAGCATGATCCCCGTTTGCGCCGTTCAAGATCCGCAAGAATTCGCGGTACGTATATTTTTTGTTCAGGCGAGCGGCGAGTGGACTGGCATTGAAAGCGTCCATACTCCCCCCAATTCGGGTCTCCCATCCAGCCACTGCCTCGTCAATGCCGTGGTCCAGCGTGGAGTGTACGCCAACGCTTCGGACTTTGGGGGTCGAGGCAGGATCAATTTCGAGCTGGCCATCGCGATAATCTGGGACTCGCATCGCAATATGGCTTGCTTCGAAATTCACGCCTCGATTAGACGTGCTGTCGGCGCTGACGGTGAGGCCTGAAGAGGTTTAACGAATTTAAGTAAGCGGTGATACTTATAAAGACAAAACGAAGACTTACTTTGATTTAGACCGATTTCATAGGGAAGCTGAAGCGTTGAGGCAGCAATACCGCCTTCTAAAACGGCTCTGCTGACCGTTCTCGCGCTCATTGAGCGGTCTATTTTGATACCAAAGGTAAGCGCAACCTCGGACATGATCTTCCCGACATTTTTACGTGGACAGCCGCTCGAGACAATGATACGAGCTAGTCGGCGCGCCTGAACAGTGTAGATGCCTTTCTGGGTCAGCCTCCACATGTTGGGCTTCGTCTTGACCCGTGCGATAGCCCGAGACATCACTGTCGCCGCTCGGGCGACCCGTTTCTGAAGTGCCCGGTTTTGATTCTTCAATTCTTTTTTCTCCGCATGTGCCTTCAGCGCAGCCTGTCTAGCCTTCTCCCTTTGAGACGACATATGCGCAGCAATTGCAATCGCTTTTGCATTCAGCACCTGGCCCGCAAGCTTCGCATTTTCGAAATCCCGGCGCAGAGATTGATTCGCTGTTTTTAGGTCCTGGTTTTCCTGTCTGATGCGTTTTTGCTGCTTCAGCAGGTCCCGAAGACGCCGCTGAGACTTCTGAAAGGCATGCTTCCAGTCCCGGGGCGGTTTTGCGTCATCTTTTGGCGGTGGTGGCTTATATGGTACAATTTCTTGGTTTTCTTTCCCGCGTTTGAGATTCTTGAAAGCAGCAGACTTCTGAGCATTACTGCGTCCCTTTGGCTTTCTAGAGGCTGCGGTTTTGCCCCCTACACCCATTCCTCAATCTATAATATATTCAGCTGTGAGTCCCGACGCGATAAGACGCGTTGCCGTCGCACCTCCCCCCGATTTGCAGTTTGGTGCACTGTGACACCTAACTCCGCTGTAAATCGCTGTACTGCTGATATAATCAGTATATAGGATATATGATTGTATATTGAGGGCTTACTTACCTCTGGATAGCCCACGAAATAAATAATGGACGCGCCTCGCGCGCGTCCGCGACTTTGACGCGAAAGGTCACGGAGTGTCACACAGTGATTCCGCGTCTGATGTCACGGTTACGGACTTCAAATCTGCAAGCCGCAGTGCCGACCTGAGCAGCTCCGGCCGGCAACATGGCAAGTCCACATAGAAATATCTCTGATTTGTTCGGAACACAATTTTAAATTGATGTTGCTGGTGCAGACCGGCCATCCGGTTATTGGAGAGAAAAGAAGGGAGAAAATCTGCTCCGAAGAATCTCTAGATACATTCATTCAACTACTTTGAGCACAGAAATTCTGGCCACAATGTGCCGGGGAAACCCTCCAGACCTGAAGGCGATTGATCAGGTCGGATTGGGCGGTGGGAAGGTGAGAGTCACACTATGTGACATTCTGTCACCCAACCGACCATTGCCGACCCCCACAAAACCGAGTCCAGGCCGCGACATCGGGGCCGGTGCCGGGGACTAATGGTGGCGTGGGAGGGGGAGCGGTGAGCACGAACGGGCAAGGGCAAGGGGGGCGATAGCGGACGTTAGCGCCGCGGGTGACCGTGTGTTTCATTTGCGGTTGAGGAGGTTAGCGGGCGATGATGACAACACAAAGGCAGCGCCGAGACCTGCAACGTCACAGCCATTGGCATGATGACTGCCAGCGAATGGAGAGCGTGCGATGTGGGTCATGACGGCAGGGGATTGATGTCGACGGCCGGGGGGCGCCGCTGGAGAGGCCGAGGAAGGAAGAATTGTGCAACGTGGCCGATCAGGGCGAGAAGGCCATGTTGGAGATGCTAGGGACGCAGGAAACGAGGTGGGTGGGACGGAGAGGGGGCTGCGGAGGCAACGACGGTATCATCAGGTGGGCAATGTCAGGCGAATGATGGGAGAATTATTGGGGGAATTATTGGTGGATATTCGGGAGGGAGGGGAGGGGGAGGAGGAGAGGAAGAGAGAGAATCGAAGTGAATAATGAGTTAGCTAAAGGTAGCTAAGGCCGAGTTTACAAGAATTCTTTGTTTTGCGCGATGTCTGTCCGTCGCTCTCGGCGGTCTCCGATTAGAGCCGAGCTTTCAAGGGCGTGTCAATTGGCGCCCCAACACTCCTCAACACAGTGACAACTCCTCCTTCTCCCCCACCACGATGGCGTCCGCTCCCTATCCCCCCCTCGGCATCAACTACGACAGCGACGACGATAGTATGTCTATAGACTCCCAAGAAAACGGCGCCAAGGACGCCGACGGCGACGCTGAAGGCTCTTCCATCGATGTTAGCAACACTCCCCCCGTTATTGCCGGTCCCTCCTCGTTTGCTGCTATGGAATCCGTATGTTTTCACACTCTTCTCCCGTCGTCATCGTCGCTCACAGCACGCGTCAAGGCCGACGAGTCGGTATGTCTTGCCACTCATTGCGGGTGTCACCCTTTTGTAAGTCTAATTTCTATCAGGGCTATGAAGACCAAGGCGAAGAAGAGGTCGACGACGACGAGGAGGACACCACCTACGCCGATGCGGGCTATGCCACAAAGAAACGCGCCCCTAAGAAAAAGAAGCGTTTGTCCTCCACTGCTCCCCGACCCAAAGGTAGCTAAATCGGCTCGCGTGTGTCTTTGCCACCCCATCTAACGCGTCCCTGCAGCTGCTGCGCGGCCTTCCAACGACTCGGACTCAGACTCAGACTATGGTGCTCGTGCAAAGAAGAAGAAGAAGGTACGCAGCACCGGTGACGAGGTCCGCGTCTCCAGTCGTGGCACAAAGGTCCCCAACTACATCGACGACGTGCAAGATTTTGAAAAGTTCGAGGACCCCGACCCTAACTATTATGTCGGACCCGCTATCCAGTACTTGGAGGAAGATGAGATTGAGGCGGTCCTTGCCCACACCCGTGACGAGGGCCGCGAGACTGATCCTGAAGATCTTTGGTTCGAGAACGTCGTGCGTATCTATCGTCCTTTGCGTTGCCACCCGTACTGACCATTCTTTCACAAAGCGCTTTCATATCAAATGGAAAAACTTTTCTCATTTACACAACACCGACGAGACCTACGACTTTCTCAAGCGTTTTAAGGGCCTCAAACGCGTCGATAATTATATCAAGGCCTACAAACAATGGCAGGCTCGTGTCAATGCACCCGGGCTCAGTCGTGAAGATGTCGAGGCGCTGCAGATCGACAAAGAGCGCGAGAAGGAGGAGCTCGAAACCTTCAAAACTGTCGAACGCATCGTTTCACATCGCGATGGCGCTGACGGCGAAATGGAGTATTTCTGCAAATGGAGCGCCCTCAACTATGAGCACTGCACCTGGGAGGCGTCGAAAGACGTCAAGCCTATTGCCCAGGAGGCCCTGGAGGCATATCGTCGCCGCGAGGCAGAGGGTAAATTCCCGTACAAGAGCGTCAGCTATGCTCGCAATAGTCGGCCGACGTTCGTGAAGATCAAGAAAGATCCCGACTACATCGCTGCGACTGGCGGTGAACTCAAGGACTTTCAGCTCACTGGACTCAATTGGCTCGCGTATCTGTGGAGTAAGGGCGAAAACGGCATTCTGGCGGACGAGATGGGTCTTGGAAAGGTAAGGTTTCTTTCCATTCCTCCACACCCTAACTAATGCATCGTTCATAGACTGTACAAACCGTCGCCTTCCTCTCATACCTGTTCCACGAACTCAATCAATACGGCCCCTTCCTTGTCATTGTACCTCTGAGTACGATCACCGCCTGGCAGACGCAGTTTGCCGCCTGGTCACCCGACATCAACGTCATCACATACATTGGCACCGCTCACGCGCGCGAGGTCATCCGGAAATTCGAGTTTGGCGCCCCCAAGAAGCTCAAGATGAATGTGCTGCTGACGACGTACGAGCTGACGTTGAGGGACTCGAAGGAGTTGGGCGAGATCAAATGGCAAGCGCTGGCTGTGGACGAGGCGCATCGGTTGAAGAACAGCGAGAGCCAGCTGTACGAGGCTTTACGAGCGTTTTCTGCGGCGTCGAAGTTGCTGATCACTGGGACACCGCTGCAAAACAACGTCAAGGGTCAGTATTGGCTTTTGAATTTCGTGCCTTACTCAAAGTCGTTCTCCCGCCACAGAACTGCTCTCCTTGATGCATTTCTTGATGCCAGAAAAATGTTGGTTTGATCTTCTTTTATAATCCCGCCCCACTGAACTATTTGTGTAGTCGCTCTGACAAACGAATTCGACTTGAACGACGCTGACCACGAGAACAAGATCAAAGAGCTGCACCAACAGCTGGAGTCCCTGATGCTGAGACGTCTGAAGAAGGACGTGCTAACATCGCTGCCAACCAAGAGTGAGCGCATTCTCAGAGTGGAGATGAGTGCGCTTCAGACGCACTTTTACAAGAACATCCTCACCAAGGCATATTTTCTGTTCAAACCGCAACTAATAGAATATTGACGATTTGTCCTTTCTCCAGAACTTCCAAGGACTTGTGAAGAGCGCCAATGGAAACAATAACATCAGTCTGCTCAACATTGCCATGGAGCTCAAGAAGGCAGCCAACCACCCTTATCTTTTCGACGGCGCAGAAATACGCACGGACAGCTCAGAAGATACTCTCAAGGGTCTCGTTATGAACAGTGGCAAGATGGTCCTCCTCGACAAACTGCTGGCGCGTCTAAAGGCGGATGGACATCGCGTTTTGATTTTCAGCCAGATGGTGCGGATGCTTGACATTCTATCCGACTACATGAGCTATCGGGGATACATCCACCAACGGCTCGATGGGATGGTTGCCAGCGAGGCACGCAAGAAGAGCATCGCCCACTTCAATGCCCCAGGGAGCCCGGACTTCGCTTTCTTGTTGTCGACACGCGCGGGAGGACTCGGCATCAATCTGGAGACTGCGGACACTGTCATCATCTTTGATGTGAGTTTCTCCATCGTTTATGGTTGGGCTGTTGGGCGACGGGCGTTGCGTTGCACGTCGCCGGCCGGCTGTCGGCGGTGCTCATGCTAACCGCATCGACTCTAACCTGTGATGCACCTGTGGGCTAACGTTACGCATTATAGAGCGATTGGAACCCCCAGAATGATCTCCAGGCCATGGCGCGCGCTCATCGGATAGGACAAAAGTCGCATGTCAATGTCTACCGGTTCGTTAGCAAGGACACCATGGAGGAGGACGTCCTGGAACGTGCGAAGAAGAAGATGGTGCTCGAGTATGCGAGTACGTTCCCTCCCTGCTGCGTCTTCGGCCTCGTTGTTGATCCTGGACCCCCTTGCTAGTCATCAACCAGATGGACACTTCCCAAGCACATTTGAGCTCCAAGGCTGTCAAAGACCCGCATAAACCGGACAACCTGAGCAAAGACGAGCTGACGGCGGTACTCAAATACGGCGCGCAGAAGATGTAAGTGATGGGTTCCGACGGATCGCTTATTTCTTTGTTAACATGTTCTCTACCACTACAGGTTCGACAAGGACGATACGCAACAAAGCCAGAAACTTGACGAGATGGACCTCGATGACATTCTCAACCGCGCTGAAGACCACGAAACAATGGCGGTCAATGGCGATGGTGGCACGTCCCTCGGTGGCGAGGGCTTCTTGGCGCAATTTGCCGGTGTGACGGACGTGAAGAACGACATGAGCTGGGAAGACATTATACCGCTGGATCATCGGCAGAAGTTCGAGGAGGACGAGGATAGCAAGAAGGAGGATTTGCTCGCGGGAGATTCACGGAAGCGGTCACACGCGCAGGTGTCATACGAAGGGATGGACGTGGATCAGCCAGCCTCGACGTCAGCACCGAAGAAACCCAAAACCCCTGGGCCCATGCGGAAGTCGGCGAGCCAGAAGGCGATGGAGTTGAAGGAGCGGGATGTGCGGGTTCTGATCCGGAGTTTGCAGCGATGGGGCGACATACGGCAACGGTACGATGTCATCGTGAGTATTCCCGACGTCTGTCCTCTTTCATTTCCGTTGATTGTTGCATTGTTGCCGTTCAGGTGGCCGAGTCGAAGTTGCAGGACAAGAACAAGGGCATGATCATCGATGTTGCGGACGACATTATCGATGTTTGCAATAAGGCGCTCAAGGACCACGAAGACCAGAAGCGGACTCGTATTGCATCTGGCGACCCACTGACGAATGCGCAGAAGAGCAAGGCTATCCTCGTTACCTGCCGCAACGTCGCGAACATCAACGCCGAGACGGTCGTTTCTCGGCATCGTGATCTCCGTATCCTGTTCTCCATCCTCAGCGAAGTCGAAAACCCGTATATGTGGGAGATACCCATTGAGAACATTCGGCCAACTCTAAATTGGTCGGGGCGGTGGGGACCCACGGACGATGCGATGTTGCTTGTCGGTGCCTACATCTACGGGTTCGGTAATTGGGAAGCCATGGCGAAGGACCCAAAGCTCATGTTGGATGGCAAATTCTTCTTGGAAGAGGGGAAGAAGGGAGAAGACGCGGCCAACAAGCCCATCCCCAACGCAATTCATCTCGTACGGCGTGGCGACTTCCTGTTGGGCCTCTTGCGCGAACATGATGAGAAGCTGCGTTCATACGAGAGCTCTCTACGGAATAAGGGCATGAAGGTTTCGATGTCCCCTCCTCCGGTAGCCTCGACGTCGTCTTCGGTCTACAACATGAAGCAACGGAGAGCGGAAAGCGAGGCAGTGGCGTCGATGGATGATGGTGGTTCTCGCAAACGCAAGCGACGACCAACACCAACGTTTACTGATTCTGAATCTTCGGATGAGTGGTACGTTTTTGCTTCGCTGATGTTTTGGACCGAGCAACTTATGCTTCTTCGTAGCCCGTCGATGGACGAGGTAGCGACGAAAGAGGAGTTACGGCCGGTGAAGAAGCAGCTGAAACAACTGAAGTTGTCTGGCGAGGAAATGCCTCGAGACGATAAAGTTGCCATCCTGAAAGACTCGCTGGCCGCCATTGGACGTCGAATCGAGCATGTTCTCAACCAGAAAGAGGCCGCCGGTGAAGACCGAGAACGATGGCGACGACATTTGTGGGCGTGAGTAGTCTCTTGGACTCGTCGAGAGTCTTCGATTCTGACAATTGATGCAGGTTTGTTACATTGTTCTGGCCAAAAAAGGTGAAAGCCTCGAAACTGGAAGAGATCCACGCAAAAATGGTTGTGAAACTCAACTCGGACGCTCCGAAGGCAGGCGCAGAGCATGCTCCGAAGAAACCTCGAGTGAATGGGCCGAAAACCAATGGATCGAATGGGCACACCACCAAGACAACGGTGCAATCAGCTCCCAAAGGCCATCGTGGATGATATCGCAAGTTTTGAAACGTATAATAATTCGCTCTCGTCGCTCTACGCTATATTACTTTTGCAAGTGTATTCTACCCCATTGTTGTGTATAGAATAAAATTTTGGCTGGCTTTGTATTCATTTAACTTACACGTGTTGCTTACTGTTGCTTAGCTTCTATCGCTTGTTCACTTCTTCAACCACAACTTGGACAATGCTGCTTTAGCCATGTCCTTTACGACCCTCGCATTACTTATGGGCCTTGGAGCGCGCATCTTGCTGGACCAGTATACGCACTCTGGAGAGGCCTCTACTCAAAGCTTCATTGTTGTCGGTCTATGGCAAGGATGCGGTCTACACTATGTCACTACTGCCAACAAGGAATTGCTCGTCCCCGCCGCTGCGGTCGTGGTTGCAAAACTCTTTTTCGATTTCGCCATCGGCCAGGACGTTAGCAGGCTCATGGTAACACTACTGGGGATAGCGCTGGGATTTTGCGTTGCCGACTTGGGTTCCCGGTGGATGGAGAATAGCGAATACGCACAAAAGACGACGAGAAGGAAACCCATGCGTCAAGCTTCGCCCCGCCCTCGATCGCGTTCAATACACACACGGAGGAGTGAGGGGGATGTACCTGAACGGGAGCGTAGGCCTCGCCGCGACACTTTACGTCGCGCGGTGTCTGATATCACGTCGGTCGACACGAACTCGTTGCTTTTCGGGAGAGATCCGACGATGACGCCCCTCGACCGTGAGGTTGCAGCTCTCCGAGCGCGTGCGTCGCTAGCGGACAGCGAGAGACGACGGTACAAGGAGGAGCGGAAGTGGGCAATCGAAGCGGGTGATGCGGCGCGGGCAAAAGAGGTGCGAGCACCATTGTTTTCGTTGCTGCTTCGATGCACTGACATTTTTTCCTCTCTCTGCAAGATGAGCTGGCAGGTCAAACGCTACTCTGCGTTGATGAAGAGCTTTCATCGGGAAGCTGATGACAAAATACTCGAAGGTTCGTCTCTCAGGGTTCACACGGAATAATGGACTTTATAACGACGTTCTTCACAGCGGCTGGATCCTCAGGCGCCCGCCAGTCCACTCAGCGAATAGAGCGACCCGCAGCCAATCCCGATTCACGCCCTCGTCGCAACGAAACACCCGAAGCAAGGAATGGAGGTGAAAGCGAGAGACGGCGTTTGATGCGGGTCAACGTTAGATGAGGTCGAGGGGAAAGTCCTGCAACGGGCGGCAATCGAAGAGGCGGGAAGACGTGTGACCACATGACCGTTGCCCACCTCCCACCCCCATTCTCAGCATGCCTTTCCCAGCGGAAGTCGCTGAGCTCGTTATCGACGCATGCGAGCACCGACCTACATTGTCGAACTGCAGTCTCGTCTGCAAAGCCTGGCACACCCGCGCCAGATTCCGCCTCTTCTCCACATCGACGACAACCACAGCGGTTGATGTCCCCGGTGTCCCTCGCGTGCAAGAATTCGTCAACACCCTTCGGCATCCGCTTTGCTCGTTGCATCCATATATCCACACCCTGTCTCTCAGCCAATACAGCCGCGATGCATCGTGGCTCGCCCATGTTCTTCCGGACCTGGCTCGACTACCCAATCTTACGTCGTTGGAACTCGTCGCCACGAGTGATTCACTCCTTTCAGAAGCATCCCTTGCCTTGTTCAGGACGGAATTCCTGGGTCTTCGGCACTTGTCGCTGCATGCCACATTCTCGACCTGCAGCGATGCGACGAGCTTGATATGCTCCTTCCCGTTGTTGGAGAGTCTGTGCTTCTATCCTCAGTGGATCGGTTCGTCGCGCGCGCCCGCCGCGATTTTGCCTCCACGCCTGCACAGCCTGGATGTGGGTGGCTTTGTAGAGGACCTGTTAGCGTGGCTAGTCGTTTGTCCCCCCAGTGCAACTCTGTCGTCTGTGCGAATTCGGGATTTGGCGCGGCATGAGCTCTGGATCATGTTTCGGTATTTGAGCCATGCAGCCGAATCATTGGAGATGTTCAAGCTCGGTTTCATGGACATGGCGAGCGAAAGTGGGTTGAACTTTTTATCTCAATCAAATGTTCTCATCGCTCGGTCGCAGGACGTTTTCTGGATAGCAATTACGATGCAGTTGATACTCCCCGACTGAGCAGTCTTGGTGTCGACGGAGATGTCCGGCTCCTCATTCATCTTCTCCACCACCTTCGTGCTCCTCGGTTGGAGGAGATTTTCTTCACTTGCAATTACACGGTCGACCTTTCTCAACCCTCTTGGCAGCAGTTGGAGCTGCTGTTTTCGTTGCCTGGTCATGCGCGTTTACGAAAAGTAGCGGTTACGACTCTACCACACCTGCAAAGTGCAATTCAGATTGCGCTTCCACGTTTTCACGAATTACGCCTCTTAGAATTCGTCTTTTTATAGATATTCTGAAATGCACGGATGATAATACACGATGTGGGTTGCTTAAGTAACTAAGAATACATACAATAGTGCACACCAACGACTAGAAGTCGTCTTTGTCCACATAATTCGCCATCGGGTCCTCTGTCATACGACGACTCATCCGATATGCCTCTGTCAATGTCGTTAGAAATTGGGAAACAATATGCGAGCAAGGTGGCCTACCCAGTTCTTCTTCGGTAACATCGTGGCTACCACCAGCATTCTTCCGCTTCTTGCCTAACCTATCATCCTCATCATCTCCCCGCGCTTTCCTCTTCTTCTCTTCCTGCAGCGCACGAGCTAACCGTTCCTCGTCTAACCGCACATCCCCTTCGCCCACTCGCTTCTTCGAGTAGTTTTGCTCCACTCGTTCAGATGTATCGCGACTAGTCGCGGCGGCGGTTTCGGCCAAAGACCGTGAGGGTTCTGGTTTTGAACCGGAACCGGATGCGAGAAGGTTGTGAGCGCTTGAGGCGCTAGCGGCTTCAATGCCCTCTTTGCCGGAGCAGTAGGAGATGTGGATTGTGGAATGGCAGCATGCGTAGCCCCAGGTGCCGGTTGAGGGGTCGTACCATGAGCCCCACACGCTGGTGTGGTTGTTGACGTAGACTGAATGTGGTTGTTGAGTATGAACGGAATTGGAACAAAAAAAAATCAACGAACCATCTTCGGGGTATTTCGATCTCGCTTTAAACCCTCTCCCGTCCCTTGATAACCTGCCCCGAGCGAGAATACTCGACATACTCCTCCGTTTGCCCTTGTAACAACTCTTTCGGCGCTGTTTGTAGATACTTCGCGCCGCCGTATTTGGCTAGGATACTGATCTGGGAGGTGTCCCTCAACTCCTCCTTCTTCTGCTTGAATTCCTGGTGTAGGAGTTCGCCCTGCGTCGGGTTGGCGTTGAGGTGGACGTCGTTGCCGCGCGCGGCTGCTTGCCAGGCGAAGAGCTGCAGGTTTTGCATGTCTTCCGCTTCGCCGGAGAAGCGGTGGAAGTTGTCGCCGGCGAAACGAGCCTGGGTTATGTTTTTAGTGGAATATAAGGATGTATGCCAAAAGCTACGTACCTCCTCTGCGGGGATGTTCTTGTGCGGGGCGTCTCGCATGGAACGCGTTTTGGGGTCGTAATAAGCACTTTCTGGGTCCAAGTTGATCAAGTATTTCGCGGTGTCTTCGCGGATACGCAGGTTGCGCACTGTTATTCGGGTTTTGGTGTCCATTTTCTGGCCGACGGCGTCAGCTGCATCGGCATATTTATCCTCGTCTGCATCTTCTTCGTCGCTCGAGCCAAAGTCTGCGTCTCCCTCCTTCTCAGCCTTAGTGGCCTTCGCAACCTTGCGCACAGCGGCGAGATCCGTGGTGGTTTGGTTGTCAATCTCCTCCTCGCGGAGTTTTTGTCGGGCGGCGTCCACCGCTGCATATTCTTCGTAGACTTTTTTGTGCTCTGCGACATCGTATCCATTCCAGCGGTCCCGCTTCGCATCATAGCCAGTCGCGACATCTTGTATAATTTCGTCGGCCTGGATATCCTTGTTCGTGAACTTGGCGCCCCGCTTCCGTGGACGCTCGAGGCAATCCTGTTTCTTGTGGGTCATGGCACCGCAGTTCTCGCAAGCGCCTTTGCGATACTTTTTGGCGGCGGGACCGGCTTTGACTCCGCGGTCGTACCAGGCATCGGTCTTCTTGATGTCTGCTTCGCTTTTCCGCTGATGGTTGAGCGAGGGAGCGCCGGTGTCGAGGTACCATGGCGCCTGGGAGATGTATTCTACATACTCAGGATTCAGTACAAGTTCAGATGTGATTGTATAGAAATGAGAATACGCACGAGGAATATGGGGATTTATAGGTCTTCCCTCCTCGTCGAGAGCAGCGGGGGCAGTACCAGCCTTTCTGGCAGCATCGAGGTCCTTCTGCCGTCGAAACTCCTCGCGCGATAGTTTGCCAATGGTGGTGGATGCCATAAAGAGCAATATTAGGGTTTATTTGTCCCCAACTCTCACTTGAACCTCCACGACAACCACCATGGTCACCTCGCCCGACTGGAACAGCGCCCTCCGCCGCACAATGATCTCCCCTCAACTACCACATCTTGATTCCACTACACCCTACTCGAAATCTCCCTCTCTCGAACTTTGGAACGGCATTCTAGGTCAAAGTATCTTAAAGGACTTGGAATTCGCTACAGAAGACGAAGATGTCACCACCACAATGCGCTTCATCAGGATATCCCACTCTGAGCTGAACGGCGTGATTCTCTACCCCGCTCCTGCTAGGCGAGCTGCTGTTCCGGACAAAGCTACAATAGAGGCAGAGGTGGCGGACTTGGTCGAAGCCAACGTTGTTCAGATCTTGCCCTTGCCTGAGGATGTAGGCACCTCTTTCCTCGTAAGCGTCTGAATCTACGTCTCGCTGTGATCGCTGTGATCAATCATCAACTTGCCCGCAGACGGGTCAAGTCATCAAGGCGCATCTCCTCTCTGATCCATCCATTCGTCCCAAACTCCATCGCTCCGGCTCCGGATTCTCCGTCAATCTCCATGCCTTTGACACCCTAGCCCTTTCCCTCGCCCGCATCGGTACCGTCCCCGTCCGCGATCTCTCTAGCGAACTCAAGCCCACCCCCAACTGCGCCCCTCGTTTCGGCACGGACCGTCGTCACTCAACCCCGCCTCCAACTCATCATGCGCTACCGTAACGCCATCCGCAACACCTCGAGAGACGCCAAAGACGCCCCTCCCAGTTCTAGTCCCTTCGGCGTCCGAAACCCCCCACCCAACGCTTTAGAGAACATCAAACTCAATATACAATTGCTCAAACAACGCCGAGAGGACGTCAAGGAACGCGACGTGTCGGATACCCCTCCATCTCCTTTAGTACCGCCTCCATCTCCGACTCTCTCCTCCAACGCCGCCGTAGTGTCGACGACTGCAAAGAGACCCTCACTACTCCCCGCTTCGCGCAGTTACTGTTACGCCCAACACACTTGCTAGTCTCACCACCGCCATCATGATGGACCACAAGAACTTGGAGAAGCCACGTCGCAAGGTTGCAGAACCCGTTAGGGCGAAGGGGAAGGAGAATGCGGACGTTTTCGCGTAAAGATACCCAACTATTGTAATATCTCTTTGGAATTGTGTATTTTCTAGAATTGTACAACCTCGAACGCGAAACATAACTGTATCTCTGTGCAATTTGGCTGTAAGGCTGCGGGGAAAATGCTCAAACGCTCAGAGCGTTTGATACATGACGACCTAGACTGAGTTTCTGCCCAGTAGCATTTCCCAGACCACGAGAAGCGCGTGCTGGTCGTTTTGCGCCTGGCGCGCATTGCTCTCCCTGGCAGGGTGCAAGTTGACCATTGAAGCCGCGCAGCAGCAGGACATGGCTCCAGCTCTGGAGCAAAAGTCACGCTGCGTCTTTCCAGCCATGCACATCTTGTGATATATCACATCGCATGGACTCATCCACTACCCTTCCCGCCCAGCATACCCTTCCAACTCCGCCTGACTAGGGAGCACACTGTAAAACATCCGCTCCAGGGCACGCCTCTTCCTCTGAGACAGCTTAACTGCGGGGTGATTGATGCCTCCTTCAGATGCCGCCCCAGCAGCGACAGGCCCGTGTACCAGTGCGTGCAGCGCAGCGGCCATTTCTGCGGGAGGAGACTGTTCGAGGGAGATGGATATGGGAATGCGATTTTGTTACAAAAGAGAGAGAGAAAGAGAGACAAACCTCGTAATTCCAGGTCCAGGGAAGGAATTGTTGGCTTTCGCTGCGAGTCGGTTGCTGCGTTACAGACGGAAGTAGCGTCCCTGGTGTTAGCGGGGGAAGGTGCGCAAATTGCGGGTGGAGAGCAATTTTTGTTGACCGCATTTCGAGGAGGCGGATCACCAGCTCGTGTGGGGCGGCTGAATTCCCTGTGTACTCGAAACAAACCAATGCTGCGCCTACAAGAAAAATCGAAGTTCCCAGTGAGAAAATGGAATTAAACAAATGAATAAAAACAAACACACCATACTTTGCGACAGCAGGGTACACCTTACACCTTAAGAGCGAATGCGGTCCGGGCACAAGCACCGTGCAAGGCTGACTGAGATCAAGGAACCACGGCTGGCCAACAGCATGCACCACAGGCTGCGGCGGCTGCGGGTCCCCATGAAACGTCGCATAGCACGCCAGCACGTCGGGAAACCGCACGAGGTTATCGCGGAGCAGACTCTGCGCAACGGGAATGCCGCCCCGGCGCACCAAATTGGCGAATGGGACCGTCCATGGGAGGCCGGAGGGAGTGAGCAGATCGCGACCTGAAGCGAAGTGTCCGAGGGAGGGTGTGAGGCGGAAGCGCAGGCCGCCGGAGAGCGGGCGGGCGGGGACGGGGACGTGGTAGTGGAGGAATCCGCGCAGACGCGTGTCGCGGCGCGTGTAAGGCGAGTCTGCTGCCCGGAATGATAGTGCGTAGAAGGGCACCTCGGAGCCGTGTGTTGGGTTGCAGCCGTGGACGTCGAGGTATAAGAGTGTAGAACGGGGGATGTCGATGAGGTCGGATCCACGCAGTCGTGTCGCGTCGAAGCCTGAGATTCGTAGAATTTGGGCTTCACGTTTCCAATTCCTGAGTATTTTGTTGGTGTTATATCTCGAGCCATAGACGTGTCGGTGGTATAACGGACCCTACGATACCGCCGTCCGATTTTCGCGCTGGGTAGTTGCGCAGCTTGTTCACTGAAGACCCGATTGGTCGTCGTAGAGGACGAAGAGACATAATTACGGAATGTACAAAACACGTAACTTGCTTCTGACCGTCACATCATGGGGGATCTCCCACAAGAGCTCGTCGACTGTATCCATCGACCACCTAGCCTCAGAAATCCCGACTCACCACACCGAAGAACTCCACACCGACTGGAAGAACCACTTCCACGAAGGCTTCGGCGCGGAATACGCGCCCGTCGCAAAATGCGGGCTAATATCTAAACTCTGGCTCCCTCGTAGTCGTTCCCACTTGTTCTCCACCGTCCGGCTGTCAAACGACTACGAATTCGGGACGGACAATATAAAACAATTCCTGCGTCTCGTGGCTGGCTCTCCTCCGACTATACCTTTACTTCTATCCTATATTCAATTCCTGGATTTGGATCTCCTTGCTGGGCCTCTACGTGACGAGGAAATGCGCAGAGTCCTGTTGAGACTTCCCATGTTATCAGGGCTACGACTCAGGACACCCGCCGACGATAGTGCTCCCCTCGCGGACGCTTTCTATGATTCACTGAGACCGCACATCCCCCTCCTCGCCGTCAACAGCCCATTCTTGTCCTCGTTTCATCTGGCCCTCAACGCGGACGTCCCCCTCCCTTTTTTAATACACCTGCTTTCCAGTTTGCCTTCGCTGGAAAGTATGACTGTGGGCACGCCGCGTAACGAAGCGTTCGATATCGTTGACGCGGACTCGACCGTCGTGTTCCCAGGCTATTCGTTCCCTCAAAATCTCTCGACGCTCGATCTCCATCTATCCTGCGGCACAGGCTTATTCTTCACATGGATCCTTTCAATCCTTCCTGAGCTTCCACTGCTCAGGTCACTGAGACTATCCCTATATCCTAGGGACAGTGACTACCCCATCTCTGCGTCTCTCATTCCAATCGGGGAGTACCTACGGCGCGCGGGCAGCACCCTCGAATCGCTCTCGCTCTCTCTTTCCCGAGCATGCATAGGTAGCTATGTACAGATCATTTAGACCTGGCTCCGTATTAATTACAACAATTCGTATAAACAGACGAATCGGACTTTCCGTCCACCGAACAGTCAGATCTCGAGTACCAGTGGCTGGGTCTGGCCAGTGGACTCAGCGACCTCACATTCACTCCCTCGAACGGGGCCCTCGAAATACCCAACATTCTTAGCACCCTACCCTCGTCCAGACTGTCTGAGCTCACGATCGCTCTTAGTGAAGTGGAAGAATTACCCTGGGCTGAAATGGATCTTGAACTGTCGCGGCCCAAATTCCACACGCTGCAGCGGTTCGCCGTAGAGGACGCTCAAGCAGATTCCAAGGACAATCTCTCGTTATTCAGCGAGGCTGTGAAGAAAACAATGCCATTGAGCAAAGCTCGAGGCATTCTGTTTTCGCGTTTCGACTACGTGAACTCAGAACAATGACATTCAGGCGATTCAGATATGTGTATGTATGTACAGTACAACTCAGGTGCTATGCGGGGAGGGAGATGTTTGCGATGTAGTAAATAATTATTTTGTAAGACTTTCCGTACTGCTAAAGCAGCGGAAACATAACAGAAATGGAGCACAGACAAGCAAGGCAGAGCAGGCAGTAGAGTCCGGTCGTGAAGTTCCACGACGTGCATTCTAGGATAGGTCAACAGCTCGATCACTACACCCAGTCGAACTCGCTATTTTGAACTTTAGTGCATGTCCTAGGGAAGCGCGCAAGCACTCACCCAGTACACCTCGAGAAGAGGTAGTCCTTCCCGTTAGCGTGTATCATGCCGTCCTTAAGGATACACTTCCATTTGCTCTTCACGCGAGCAACCTTGTGGGCGAAATCAATTAGACACATAATTTCATCTTGGCTTTGCCGGGACGCACCTTGTCGTAGGTACAGAATACGATATCCGTGTTGGCACCAGCACCATCCTCAAGGTCCTCATCCTCCGTGTCCGAGTCATCCAAATCGCTGTTGATAGCCTCCGAGTCAGCCGGAGCTGCGGAAGACGAGGCTTGCGGCTGAGGCAGAGAAGGATGCGACGCCCTCGGTGCGTATGACGCCGGAGGAGGGGTAGCCGAATCGTCAGAGTCGTCCGACGGGCCGTCGACCTGCGGGATGGTAGGTCTTCCCGGCTGCGGACCTGAGGGGAAAGAGATGACGCTCGTCTGACCACCCAGATTGGGTCGGGGTGGAACGCCGTTCAGCTTGGGCCCAGGGAGAGGTGGTAAGGTGTAGTTCGCGTTGTTCAGCATGTATCGGCTGTCGACTGGCTCCGTCTTGACCTGTTGCTGAGATGACTGCGACTGCGCTACTTGGGGAGGCGGAGGGTAGGGATTGTGCACGGCAGCATATTGTGGCATCATTGGCATAGAATGGGAGGGGAAGTGGGGCGCTGGGTTTGGAGGGTCGAACTCCGCTACTCGAGACGCAATCACCTTGTCCTCCCATTTCTGAATTTCCATTAAATTGAGGAAAAATCAGGATAAATTTACGGAGGGCCAAAAAAAAGCCTACGAACCCGCTGCAGGTCCTGTAGTACTTCTTCTGAGACACCGTACTCTTCGAATTCGTGCTTAATAGAGCCCATAACATCGTCTATGACAGCCCGATAGATAGACGGCTCCAGGGGAAGTGTTACCCGACTGTACTACTCAAACGATTATCGGTGAGTAGCTCACCACAATCTTATTGGACATGGTGCTGAATTACAGACGGCGGGCGCTGGAGGGCGGGGCCGTCGTGAGGGTAGGAAGCAGAGGAGATGACTTAAATACCTGTTGTCTCATGATCACGCGGACCTCACTCAGATTCCACGCACGGACCAGGTTCGCCAAGACCATATTGAGACAAGTGAAGTAGATCATCGCGCAGCAAGAAATCTGCAAGAGTTGTCTCAGACATTTGTGTTCCTTGATATCCAATTGAGTTTTTGTACACCTGTATACACCGTGTATCCCTATCCATCATACAGTCAAGGCGTGCAGCGCCCCGAAGAGCTCCAAAGTATCCAATGACTTCATCGAATTTCCTCCCAAAGCACCACCGAACGTCATCCTGATGTTTTCGGTAAAGCTCCTCCAAACGCTATAAAAGTAAGGTGGGGTCGCCCAACAGATTTCAAGAAAACCAAACCCCACTCTCTCACCACACTTTCACCCTCGTAAATCTCTTCTGTAAACTCTGTAAACCCCTTGTCAGTCTCAATTCTCGAAACAACCTACCTGAATCTTACCTTACTTATACTGATCCCTCCCGAACAGTAATCAACTCCTCATAATGCCTCTTTTCAAGTCCCACCCCGAGCCCCCAGCCCGAGCCCGTCCACGAGACCCCCGCCCGCAAAGGCAGCATCTTCTCGCGCAACCGCCGCCGCTCCGTTTCCCCGAACCCATCCACAACAACAACATCAACAACAACACTCACAACAACCGCGGCTTCTTCGGCCGTCGTCGCTCGTCCGACGACTCGAGCCTTGGCAATGGCCGCGACACGGGCAGCGTGCGGAGCGGAAACAGCACGCGCGCCGGGGGTGCTGGGGGCGGAGGCATCTTTGGCGGCGGCAACAACCACCACTTTGACCTCCACAAAGACCCGAGCGTCCTCGCCGCACGCACCAAGTTGGGGATCGCTGAGAAAGCGGAGGTGGAGGCCGACCGCGCGTTGGACGCTGCCAGAGCCATGGTCCGTGAGGCCAAGGATCACATCCGCGTTCTCGAACGCGAGGCTGCTGAGGAGTAAGTGTCTCGTCGCCGCCGAATAATCTTTTGCCTGGTTACTGACTGACCTTGCTATCCAGACACAAACGTGCTCGCGCCAAGCAAGCTATCGCGAATGATGTTAGCAAGAGCGCCGCCGGTCTTGGCCGCCACGGAGTGTAAATTGTGATTACGACCATTAACGACAACCGTATACCCCCAGTGTATTACCTTAAACTCTTATGTTGCTCACTCACCATTGTTACTGTATTACTTGGAAACAAAAGTATAGTTTGCCATTGAAATTTTGGTTTATTCAGAGTCCTGACTCTAGGACTTAACAAAGAGGTCCGTAAACTTGTCAACGGGCATCTTCGAGAACGAAGAGGCATCCGACACGGTGTCCAAGATCCTGTAAAAAAGCTTAGAAACCATGTTTCAATAGTATGTGAGAAAGCGGCGTACTTCTTCTGGTGTGTCTCGTCAAAATGATACAAGATATGTCTGCAAAGTTTTCAGAACCCCAGACGAGCAATGGAAAAAATAACGAATGAACCCACCTCTTGAACTTGTTCATCAGGAGAGGAGTTCCCTCCGCTCTCCTTCGCTTGTGACCAACAGGGAATTCCACCTCTACCTCATCCAGAACCGTGCCGTCGTTCAACTCGACCAGAAGTGCATTTCCGATAAAGCGTTTCTCGGGGTCGTGGTAGTCAACGCTGAACTTCTTCTCCTCGACACAGTAGATCTTGGCACGAAGAGCGTCAATGCGAGGGTCGGCCGCGGATTCGTCCGTGCTGGAGATGATTAGCTCAGTGGCTGGATAATAAATCAACACCTACTAGCTGTTAGAAGTGAGTTCACCAAAGATGAGCGGGTATGCGACCATGTAGTTGATGGCATGGCTGTGAGGAACGCATTGATAAGCACTCTAGGTAACTAACAGGACCGCAAGAATATACGCACTCTCGGTCGGCAAAGTTATCTAGTGGGCCCTGTTTGTCGATAATCCGGACAGCAGCTTCCTGGGTCCGAATTCTGACGCTCTTGATGTCCTCAGCGGTCTTTCCGAGAGCCTTGAGTTTGTCGTGGACGATGTAAGCGGCTTCAACTGCGGTCTGCGCGTGGAATTCG
Source organism: Favolaschia claudopus (assembly GCA_037176885.1). NCBI lineage: Eukaryota > Fungi > Basidiomycota > Agaricomycetes > Agaricales > Mycenaceae > Favolaschia > Favolaschia claudopus. The sequence goes on from JAWWNJ010000077.1 coordinate 423,077, forward strand.
GCAGGGTACGAGATTTTGAACAGGACGTTCTCCATGATGTAAGAGCCATACGGTCTTTGGAATTCAAAGGGCTTGCCCTACCGATCATCCATCCAGTTCAATTTTCAAATGTCAAGAAACATAGATATATGGGTTACCTTGAACAAGACGTCGTAAAAGCCCCAGGTCTTGGCGGTGAGCACGGACGGGAGGCCCTTCTCGCCTTTCTTGACGAGCAGAGCGAGGTTGACTGCGCGCGAACACGCGTCCCTGCAGCCCAAGACTTGCGGGGACCGGTGTTTGGTGCGTGGCGGTAGGTGCGAAGGGACTGTCCATCTACCCAAGCTTGCGAAACTGCGTCGATGGTTTGGTCGCGGTTCAGACCGAGCATCTTGGACACAACAGCCGTGGAAGCCACCTTGACAAGAACGACGTGGTCCAGGCCGACGCGGTTGTAAGAATTGAGGAGGGCAAGGCAACCCTGGAATTTCATGGGCTTTGATCATGCCTTCGAGGAATGTCGCGGACGGTGAGCGGCTGTCCTTGACGCGCCAGATGATCCGCAACGGCGAGGATGGCGCCAAGATTGTCAGACGGGTGCCCCCCTTCGACATGTTATGAGACGCAAGGAAGTCAATGAAGTCGCAAGCGTACATTCTGCGGCCAGGAAGCAGTCGTTGAAGTCGAGCCAGCGAATGATGGTGCCAATGTTGAAAGCTCCGCGAATAGGATCCAGCTGGTAGTTCGTGCCCGGAACCTTGGTTCCTTCAGCGTAGAGTTAGATATTGTCTATACTGCATTGTAGAAGAGGCGTACCGTTGGGGACGACGGTTCCCTCAACAACCGGTCCCAGAAGCTTTGAACATTCGGGAAAGCGCAAACCCTCCAGACCGCAGCCGATTGTGTCGATCAGACACAGACGGGCAGTTTCAAACGCAAGGTCCGAGTCAATCTTGTAGCTGTGAACATAGTCTGCGATGTCCTGGAGGACCTTGTCGGGTTCCGGCCGCAAAGTAGATTCTCCGCCGTGGTGCGACATGAAACGAACAGACTTTGAAGCGAGTACTGGGGCAAATTTATGGGAGGGCAGCCGAGGAAAAGCAAGACTGTGGCGTGAAGGGAAAGCTCTGACTGCCCGCGAGAAGAGCATCAGGAAAGGGAGACCACGCGAGCGGGACCAAACTGCCTTTTCGTTTCATTTTTTATTCTATTCAACTCGGCTTTCCGGGCCCTCCGCCCGACCCGGTTTTTGGCGCATGTTTCCATCTTGATCACGAACCACCACCACCCACAGTACACCCACCACCGATAATAGGCGACTGCATGGACGACCCAACGAGAAAGTTCTTCCGTCAACTATATTTCACCCAGCAGTTCTGTGCTGCTCACACAGGGCCAGAACCTTGTGATATGGGCGTTATTGCAAAACAGGTAGCGGAAGCGATTGCCCAGGAGGATAGAGACGCAGTATACTACCCCGCCGAGTCCGTCCGAGGTCGTCAGCTCCGCGATATAGTACTCGCCATGCAAGACCTTCTGTCTGTCATCTTCGTTCACTGTCTCCCCGACATGGGCATCACTGAATACATGTCTCCCTGCCCTCATCATGCACCCATGCTTTTGGCACAGGTTTCTCAGCACTGGCGGCGCGTTGCGCTCTCGACGCCCTCCCTCTGGAGCTCCTTCCCGTTGCATGAAGGCTTCAGCAAACGTCTCTATCGTCTGTGGATGCGGCGTTCCGGCGTTACCCCCTTGTCATTCTCTGCTAAAAAAGACACGCTCAAAACCGCCCTCCCTTTCTCTCTTCGCTGGCAAAATGTCACTCTAGACTTTGAACAAGATTATGAATTGGACGCGGTCTCTCTCTCCGCCGCTCTAGCACCAGTGAAGAATAAGCTGCCCCTCTTGCGGCGACTCCGCCTCAATTTCCAATGTACTATGGGCTTCCTTTGGGAAAAGCCACTGCCAGTCACTTCAACATGCGACATTTTCGAAAACACTCCCAATTTGCGCTGCGTCACCTTAGATTACCCTCTCTGCTCTTTCAAACTGCCGTTCTCCCAATTGGTGGAACTGAAGATCAACTCCCCTCTTGGACTGGACGACCTTCTTCGCTGCTGTCGCGAAGCAACTAATCTCGAAAGTCTGTCCACAATGATCGATTTGCACTCTACTACCCACTACCCATCTGCCGACACGACTCCCTGCCATTTTGCCAAATTGACGTACCTCTCCATCCAAGACTTGACTCTTCCTAATCCCATAAAACCCTCTGAGACTGTCCCGCGACAACTAGGGCCTCTTCTCGACAAAATGACGTGCCCCGTCCTCGACGAAATGTGGCTCAACATAGCGACGAAATTACCAGACGCGGAGTACCTTCCCACCATGGACAGTCTCTTTCGCTTTCTCAGACGCTCGCCTCTCATCAAACGATTTACCATCGACGATAATTTCAAGTGCGACGACAATCTCATCGGTCTGCTCGAGTGTTGCCCTGCGCTTGAAGAATTCGAAGTCGCTCATGATCACCGGGGCACGATCGGCACTGCGTTCTTCGAGAGACTTACCTATCGCGAAGACTCCAGCACACCCACAATGTGTCCGCGTCTCCGTATTCTGGATCTCGGGCACCGTCACAACCTGGAGTCCGACGAATCCGCCTTGGCATCCGCCGAGATGGTCGCTTCCCGTTGGCACATTGCAGATGGAGCCCCAATCGCGCGGTTGGAGAAACTTGTGATCAACTGCTATGAAAGGGAGTGTACGACACGACTGCGTGAGTTTGAGGCGGAGGGGCTGGAGGTTAGTCTTCCGACTCTCGAGTTGGTGCGGGTTCCGAAGGAGCAGGAGAAGGAAAATTCAGGCTGTACGTCGCAATAGACAGCAAGGTAGGTACAGTACTCACTTGTTACTTCTCCCTATGTCTAGTCCCGTCACGACGAATTGATGTATTTTTTTTTCAACGCTAGGCCCCGGGACCATTCATTGCGGCCAGGACGATGCGTCACCCACTACACTAGATTCCGCGGATGCACCATTCTCCCTCTCAACCTATACGGCATGCATATCGCCTTAGCTTTCGCCAGCCATTCTGGATTAGGCGCTGGATTCGCCATTTCTTTCGGATTAGATGGTTAATCGCCCTCCGCTTCTCTCGCATCCTTATTGGATAGGTTTACACGGTCAAGTTGGTATCATGTACACTATAAAGACAATTGTAGTATGATACTTATTCAATAATTTCCGGTTCAATTTTTATCGTAACAAAGCAATGTTAAACCTTCGAGTTTTGTAAGAACGTAGAGAAAAGGGATAGAAATCAAAGCTACGGCCGCTGCCCGCTCGAAGCTGCACTCCCGTTCCGTTTGAGTTTCAAAGAATTCCATCGTCCTCCCATATACGCCGCATCGAGCCGCCGGAGGAGCTTTTGCGCAAGCATCGCTTCCTCCACATCAAACGCAGGGTCGAACCCTTCCGCCGTCCCCCCGTCCTGGTTGTAGGCCGACGGTGTCGTGTAGCTGAACACCGACATACTGCGCCCACGACCCGCCGCTGACTTATTGTCGCTCGCGCTAGCAACGCCCTCCGTGACCGACACACACTTGCGCCCTGCCGCGAGGTCGCGTAGGGACGGCAGCTGCAGACCTCGCGCAGGGGGGTTGATGACGAGGACGTTTGGCGGAGGGCGGGGAGGTGTCGCTGTGGCTATTGGTGACATTGGGAGAGACCCCCAGGCGCTCATGCGAGTGGGACGTGTGCCGCCGCCCTCGGTATCAGATGCATATGGTGCGGGGAGGAGGGTGGTGCGACTGGCAGAGGCTGGGGCGAAGGGGTCGTGCAGATTCTGGAAGTCGTCTGGGCTGGAACGGCGCGGGATTATGGGATGTCGCCGAGGACGCGGGGAGGAGAAGGATGAGGAACGGGATTTAGACGTTCGATGTCGATGCGCGGTTGGGGAGGGGAAGACTGTAAATGCGGTGGTATCGGAAACAGTTGAACTTGTGAGCATCGAGGAACGTATTGATGAGTGGTGGTTGACGCGCGCGAGCAGCTCTTTAGGTACAGGGTCAGCAGCTTATTTGAAGGGAAAGAGTAACAACAGTCTGAAAGTCTGAGGCGGCACTTACCAAGAAAAGCGGACATGGTGCAGATTATCCAAGAGACTAGAAAGACGGTTTGAATGATTCTGAATACGAGTGTTTCAACCCAGGTCACCGCCGTCGTTTCCTCGCTGGTTAGCTTGGGTGGGGAAGAGGATTGACTGTGGAGGAAAGGGAGGGCTATTGCGAACGCAAAGTGGATGACCGCCGATATCTGCCCGCATAGAATGCAAACGGCAATGGTACGCGTCGTCACATTGACTCCCGATCGAGGTGGCTGCGCGATTTCCGCACTCGCAATGAATTCGTCAAATATTGGTGGCTTCTCCGACGGCGGCGAGAACACCGGATTATCAGAGGTTGATGTCAAGGTTATTCGAGGTGCAAGAAATCTTTCAGAAGAATCCGGGGTAGAAAGAAAGCTAAACGTAAGGACGGGCATCGTCAGGATTGCCGCGAATAGATAGAGAATGGGGCCAAGGAAGGGTGGAATGGGCTTGAGGGAGCCCACTATCGACAGAATCGCAGCTATGAACGGATTAATGAGAGCCAAAATCTACAAAACAAATTCAGACGGACCGGAGATACAAATTATAGCAAGGACCACGAAATAACACGAGAAGACGACTGGATGAAAGGTGCCAAAATCCCCGACGAGCCCGAGAAGGTAGATTGCAGAAACAGTCACTGTGAATCAAATCAGCGTGTAAAGATGTGCACTGTCGCGAACGACTTACATTCCACATACAGAACAGAGGTCACGATGGAATCTGCCACAGCCAGCGACGAGGAGCTGGACTTTCCGCGAAAGTACAACAACGCGCCAGCAGCGATGGCAAGGAATGCGAGCGAAAACACGACCAAGAAAATCCATTGGACGCGTTTTTCGCGACGGTCGAGGATGTGGATCCCAAGTCGGAGTGGATCGCGCGTCTGCTGAGCCGCTGCATGGGACACTGCCATGAAAAAGAGGGCAAGGGTGGCTAGAGGGACCAAGAACAAAAGAGTGGCAGGTATCGCTTGAAGACGAATGTACAAGATGGCTGGTGAGGTCGATGACATGGGTAGCAGTGGCGGACAAGAAAAGAGGTAAGACGCGGTCATATATAACTAAAATCCCTTCAAATCCACTCGACCCGAAAAGGAAGGCTGTCCTCGGAACTGCTAGGCTGCCGTACCTTGCCAATTAATATTAAATCGGAGAGCCCTTCGCTCCTTCCTCGCTAAGGGACCATCATTGCAGCCGTAGTCTCAACACAAATTATCCATCCTCGGGCGAGCAGTCTTATATTCGGCCAGAGTCAAATCTTGCTTCATTTATCTCGCAGACATATACAAGTCCGACATTGTGTTGTGGCTAGAGGAATCAAACGACCAAGCATGCGATAAACCCACTCTAAAGACCCATCCGCGCTCTGGGTATCATGTGGTGTGGTCCATCGGTTGCCTGGAACGCAATCGTTTCGCCCAAACTGAGTTTTAGGTGGGGGCACGATGCGTAAATCCACCATGAACGTCGGAGGCGAAGTCTAGACGGGTCCAAGAAGCAGTTATATAGCCCGGGGCCAAAACTTGCGCAATTTAAGACGCTCTGCCCAGTCTTGACTCTTGTCCAACCTAAAACTCTTCCAGTGTCATGTCAAGGTAGCCATCCCAACTGCAGGTTCTGAGTCGCGGCTCTGCACTGTTTTGCGTCATAAGTTGGGCTGGAATTTCGAACTCCCGGGGGATGAAACGACCCATCCAACTCGGAGGACGACGTGGACGTAGCGATGTCCATGTACAAGGATTCTATACTGACACTCGACTCCGAGGCAGTCCGGGGCGAAGCCGTGTAAAAGAAAAGAACCAGCATTCTTGATTGTGTATTTGTGGTAGGGTTGTCGTTGGTGTCGTATTCAAAAACGTACGCAGTTGTCGTTGTGTTCGAGGTAGAGACTGAGCAGCGATTCCCTTGGAAGCTGTCGGCCAAGCAGTAAACACTAAGTCCAAAAAAGACCACGACATGGATTCAGCGAGCGGCCAGCGGCTGCACAGTACACAACGACAAGGCGGCTAAGAGAGAGTTGTTTGATCGGTTCGGAGACCGGCTAAATCAAAGGTCGTATTCGCGAACCCGATCAAGCCGACAGATGTTTCATCTCAGGATTCTCAGCTGACGAAGGCTGATTGATAAGATAAGATCAAGCAACAAAGATCCGATAGAGTCTCCACCATGGCGTCCGCCGTTGCTCTTCCCTTCCTCCCACCATGACCCGTGCTATGTTCAGCTCAATGCCCCCGGATATACTCCTCGAAATTGTCACTTACCTGGACTACCGCTCGGATGTGCTCAGTTTCTGCCTCAGCGTCAGTATTCACGCGACCAACCCGCTTGAGGGCTCAGTTACTTCCACAGTCGAAATCCTTCTTCTCCAGTGTCGCGGGACCGGGTCTGTATAGATCTGTGGTCCTGCTCACAGCGACGCAGTGTAAATCTACGTTGGCTCTGCTCAAACGACGCAAAGACATTGCACGTCACGTCCAAGAACTCATTATCCATCCGTCGGCGGCAACAAATACCCCGGGAATCTTGGAGAGCAGAGCTGCATCGGCAGCAGTTGCTGAGGTGGCTGCATCGAAGGCTCTAGATGCTCTAAGAAAATTTAGTTGGTGGGATGACGAGATGGCCGCACATGAAGAAATGTGGTTCGCTCTTCGGATGTGGTTTGTGCCCAGCTTTTAGTCCAGATGGTCAATCTGACCATATCTTAGCTGTCCCCGCTTGAAGTATCTCAGCACATCCATTGGGGCATACTTCCCCTCCAGCAGTCATGTACGTAGGACGGTAATACCATCAAGAAGGCAAAGCCCTAACAATCATCCAGCTGTTCAATTTCACCGATCTTCTCGGATTCTCCGTATTTTTGGCTCCTGGTTTCTATGAAAATAACGAAGAGCTGTTGCTGAACGGTTCGTCGTGCTTCATCTGTTGAATTGTTGAATCAGTCATTGAGTTGTTGGATAGATGACCTTCCGGGAAGCAAGAAACTCTGGGACATGCTCTTCAAACGCTGTCCTAATCTACAGGAACTGGTTATTGAAGGCTATTCGGCATTCCCAGCAGATGCACGCTGTCTCGTTGATGGTCGATGGCCCCATCTTCATAAATTGGCGCTTGGAGATGTCGCGATCAACTGGGATCGCAACACCGGCGCGGGGAAGTGTCCCTTTATCACTTTCCTTGAAGCACACAGCGAGCTGCAAAGCCTCAGCCTTTCGCGACACAACATGGACGCCACCCAACTCAGTTCACTCGAACCGGATGCCCTTACCTTGTCGTCCTTTTCGGGAACTCTTTCGCAACTTCAGGCTCTCCACCATTCGTACTCATCCCTCAAGACTTTAACTTTCCGAGACCCGTTATGGTCCCGGGACGTAACCACCATGACGATCTCCAGCGTCCTGCAACAGTTGACGTCGCTCGCCGAACTTGACATAACTTTCATGCTTCACTCGTCCTTCGATAGCAGTAGCATCCTCCGCGCGCTGATATCATCGTGTCCGCATCTACAACACCTCCAACTCAGCTGTGTCCGGACTACGTCTTTCCAAATAGTATGTCCGCATCTTGTATTGAAATGCTTATCCGATTTCTGACTCTCCCGCTCCTTCAATTAGGAAGCACTGGCGAAAGCACTCACCTCCTTCCGCCGCCTCCGCACCCTCTCCGTGACCCTCGTCTCCGCAGGAGACCTCTCCCTCTCCGCCGCCGGCATGCGCATCGCACTCACGAACCCCCGCCTCACCTCCTTCAAGCTCGCATTCGTCCCGCCCTCCTACCCGCACGCCCTCCCGCACCGCCCCTTCTATCCGTTCCCGCGGACGAAAAAGATGAGCGCTGAGTTCACATTGATGCCGGATGGCTATGGTCTGCCTACGACTCTGCGGGTGCGCGAAAGCGACACCACTATGTGGCCGTGGAGTTTCGGTGCCAAGCGGCGCGTGCGCCATTATATAATGAATTTGCGGCCCTCGGGTGTTGTTGCCCCCACGCCGGGATTCAAGGGTTTGTTGGATATCCTTTTAGAGAGTTCTGCGGCAGGCGAGGAGATGCGGATGTATTTCTTCTGTTCTGTGCTGGTTTGCTTCGCTGGCGCTTTCATGCTGAAGGGGTGATCAATGTACGATGTACGCACTGATATGCCAGGAATTGTAATCTAGAGTTTGTATTAATGTCTTCTTGGAAGCTCCAGTATGTTGTTATATACCCTCAAAACATTTCATTACAGCTCTATGTAGAACAGACAACCGCTTGTGTGATACAGAAAGCAACTTCGACCAATCTCTAGATTGACTGACAACCACATGAAAACAAGATGTACTGTTAGATGGATGATAGCATGACGATAGTCTTCGCCGGACGCAGCGTCCGATTAATACCTGCCGAAAGGGCGAGGGCGGTACAATAAGCAAAATGCGATCAAAGCAGCAGGAAGGAAGGAAGGGGGGTAAAGGGAAAGGAAGAGCCAGGCTCAAGACCTAGAACACAGTTAGCTCAGCGTTCCCACCTTTCTCTTTATTGATGCAGCGGATTGGGGAAACAAACGAAACAAAAGCGATAGCGAAAGAGGACGTGATAGTACGCACATTTTGTAGTGAATGGTGGACGACTCTTCGTCCCCGAGTTTTTGCGTGATGACGATGTCTAGGTCACGGTTATTCCGTTCGTTCGGTGCGCAACTTAGGCGCCCGGTGATCGTTTGGCCTTTTGATAGTGTAAGTGTTGTTGGGGTATAGAAGACGGTTTGTCTGGGGACGACATGAGCAAAGGCTGAATGAAGTTTGAGAAAATAGGACGTACTTCCAGTGGGTGTACTGGGCATGTGGGCCGGTTGAGAATTTGACCTTTTTGTGGGTGCATTCGAAGCATATGTCGAACCATGCAAGGAAGGCGTGGACATCTGAGAAGTTGCGACCCTCAGAACGCGACAGAGACTGAGACAGTGCACATACAGTCGTCCCGAGTTGCGGTAAGGGAAAAGGGAGCTACAAATGTAAGGTCTTCCTTCTTGGCCGTCAGCAGATCAATGTGCTAGGACTAATGAGCAAAAGCTAGAATTCCGAGGAATAAACGTACCTTGATCATGCATGGGTCAGTTACGACAGCCTTTAGCTCGACTGTGTCGACCAAAGGCTCTCGCAAAGCAATGTCTTTGATGCATGAGTAATCGAAGCCATAGACGTTGTCCCAGACTAGAGGATGGTCATGAAGAGGCTCTGAGCCACACAGTTGACAGACAGACAGTTGATTTTTTCCTCCTTGTAATCTTGGTCCTCGATAGCGGCGATGTATAGGGTTGCAGTGTCCGGGAATATGAGACCGCCCTTTTTCAGATATTTGTCGCGTGCGAGCAGGACGGTGTCCAGCATTGACTCGTATAGCAGGAAGTAGCCCATCCATTCAGAGATGATGATGTCGAACTCCTGCAAGGGAAGTTCGGCTTCCTCGAGCTTGCCCTTGACAAGGGTTATGGCTAAAACCGCACTATTGAGACTAGTCACAGGCGCGATAATTCATGTTTCGTACTATCTTTGAAACCATTGGCTTCAATGATTTTTTGAGCCTGATCGATGATGTTGGACATATCGATCTAGTAAGCGATCGAGAAATTTCAGCAACTGAATTTCCAAACGAAGAAAGAAAAGACACACTCCGACAACATGCTTCGCGCCAGCTTTGGCTGCGAACATGCTCAATATTCCAGTCCCACAGCCAACATCCAGGACGGTTTTCCCCTTGAACAGATGGCCGTTGTTTACAATCGCGGAGCGGTAAGAGCCTGTGCGAACAGAGTCCTTCAACATCTCCTCGTGGATCCCTTAAGGAATATGAGTCTTCAAATGCAGCATAGATGTCCTTTGTCGCACCAAAGTGTGCGTAAGAGTCCGCATAGCTATAGATTTGCGAAAGCAAAGAAAAACGAGGAATCAGATTATCCCGAGTGGCGGCAGAGGATGCCAAAGTGCGCAACTAGTCTCTTGAGGTCATCTCCAGAGCATTAGGCTCTGTCGCGGGCGCGACATGGTGGTTGCCGGTCGACGGTCCAGCAGCATTTGACATTTTTTTTTGAAGTTGAAGAAAATTGATCAGGAAGAAGACCGGAGAGAAAACTGAAAAAGGAAGGAGGGTAAACAAGCCCCAACGGAGGCACAGCTTTACGCTGCGCCCCGCAGCGGCTCCTATTTAAAGGCGCAGTCCTGAGTCCGCCTCGCTCTTCTCCACAATCTTCCACGACAACAGTTATGTCTCCCAATGATTCTCCCCCCACGTACGACGAGGCTCGCACTGTCCCCAGCCTCCAGCCGCCTATAAAGGACGTCAAGGCGCCGCTGAGCCCTCAGAGCCACGCTCCAGTGCCAGTGATGAATGCGGGGCCTTCCTACGTGCCCTACACAGGCTCTTCATCTTCTACGAACCCCGTTGTATACCACTATGATAACCCCCTCACCGGCGAACACGTCGCTTCTTTGGTGCGTTGTTTGCCAGTATCCAATTCAGCAGTCTAATAATTATGTCCAGCTTCCTCCAAACCACCCAGAGATGATCTGTCTCCAGGCCGGTGAACATGTTGCGTCCACACATTATGGATTACTAGGTAAACGAATCTTGTTCTTTCTTGAGTCAAACTCAACTTCCGTCTGTAGGTATCCTCGCCGCCGTGTTCTGGTTCCCTCTCGGCGTTGGGTTATGTCTTCTTGATCGCCGCGTCAAGTGCAGTCGGTGTGGTCGTACTATTGAGGACGGTATCTGCGCTTGAGCGTCATGGAATGGTGTAGATATACACGATTGTATTTTATGATTTTGCTGTTTAATGACTGTTGCGTTTGAGGATTGTATGTACAGCCGCGCAGGATTGAATCAAGAGTCAAGGCTTGAAGGCACCGTCGAATGGCCGGAAGCTACTCGGCACTTCTCCAAACGTTGAGTCGACGATTTAGTATGGGATTGCCAGCACTTGCTGCGAAACAAGAATCAACTTCGTGTTGGTGAAGATAGCATTGATCCAAGAAAGCGAGCGAAATAAATATGCTTTCACGATCCGACGGGTTGACTGAGATCCTTCAAAATCACAGCTGAGGTTTGCACTGTCGTCGCCGTTATGAAACACTGTGCCATGGAAAACCAAGGAACTCACAGAAGAACAAGCACGATTGCGGATCCTCTGAGCCAAACCCCACTCAGGATATTTGTCCGGTTCCACAATGTACTCCCACATCTCACGCGCTGCGTCCAAATCCGAGTTGGCAGAGGCAACATCTCTGGCCTTGCCCATCCAAACTCGAAACCGTCGGGTATCTTCTATAGCGGCAAAACATATCGCCAGCATGCGTAGGTGCTGGAAATACGTCTCAGGGTGGAGTCCTTCCACCCGCATGTCCTCCACTGCCGCCAAGTGAAAGTCAATGACTTTCTGAATATCATACCGTCCATTGTTGAGATACCACGCTATCAGCGGCGCCTCGATCGTCTCGATTTTCGTCTGGCAAATTTTCTGACGGCGAAGGTCGCTCTCACGGATGGCTGCAGCACTGGGCAGGGTGCAGCGCTCGCACGCACAATCGAAATTGCACAGAGATCGTAACATGAGACGGCGTTGTTCGCGTGTCGGCAAAGAGTTCAAGTCGATATACGAGCGAAGAAGTTCCTCCCCTTCATTGATGGGACGGATTGAGTGAATGGTAAGAGCGAAGGATTCAGGGTCGAAACGATGAATAACGTTCGGGGAACAGCTGGAACGAAGCGTCGGAAAATGTGTCTGAGGATAGCGACGAATCGATAAGCACTCACCTATGGTTGAAACGACTAGCCTTGACGAAAAGACCTAGATGGCCCATCGCAGCTGAAGAGGGAAGACAAATTGTAGGCATTTTCACTGCCAACGCGTTGCTCCGCAAGATAGCTTCTTCGACATCGTACCTGCCCGGGTGCGCATCATTGAGCAACAGCAGTGCGGGGAGCGTCTTCTCTGGAACGCGTTGAAACAGCTCGCGGTAGATCTCTGATGCAGTCATGCCAGAATTCAAAGCAAAGGTGGTCTGGGTCACCACAGCTGGGACCTCAACGTGCAAGATAGCACCAGTGCTGATATTCTGCCTCGCGAATACTCCGACCCCCTTGTCCCGTGCGTGTCGAAATTCGATAGCATCGGACAGCGCGGTCGGAGGAGCCGCGAAGTGCAGTCTCAACAACTTCACCACTGTCGAATCCAGAAGAGTGCTCACTTCAACCGACCCGACTTTGATGTTGTGGAATACGAGGTTCTGGCTTCGCCCGAGCGCCCGAATCTTTTGTTTCTGTTCGTAAGACAATTCGGGGCATCGGGCCCACATGCGAAGCTCCCTCGTCGTACATCCAGGCTGAGGAGATAAATTTCGAGCGTCATCGAGGACAGGAAGCCAGCGATTGTCGCGGGTCGGCTTTTTATTACGCGTGGGGTATGGCGCGTATAGACCATCGCGGTTTAGCAGGAATCCGCGACGCATCTCAGACCAAAGGAGAGAAAGAAATTGGGGAGAGGGAGAAGTACAGTGCCGTCCCGAAACGCCAAAAGTTTAATTGGCAAATCCTCGACATCGAGGCTTCCTGACTTCTATTTAGGGCCCGCGTATGGACTTCGCTTTATGAGAGATGGATCAATGAGCAGACGCGACCCTTGAGATTTTAGAATGATTTGGACCGTGAAAGGGACATGGGGCTTATCCTGTCGATGCATGGCCGATTCTGGAGTCCGGAGACTTGTGGTTTGTTCCAAGTTCAATGGTGTGGTTCTGTTTGTTTGAAACCTTATTTAGGCGGGCATCTGCTCAAATGCTGCAAATCTGGGCTGGGTTATTTCGCGCCGTTCACAGCTGCATAGTAAGGATGGAAGTGTATCCGGTGAGTATAATAACAAGAACGATCTATAAGTGGTACAATATACATCTACTCAGGTCCGAAGCCCCAGCTTAAGCGGAAGGGCGGCTTTCAAGGTTTGAAAAGCTAAACGTAGTCCAGTGTGCACCAGCCACATAAGAGAAACTGTGGAAACTTGTTAATGTCGATGAAGAGGAGTTGAGATATTCGACGTACTCAGAAGTATGGGCAACCAGAAGAACAAAAGCATGCGGTCGTCTAAAGGCGCGTTAAATGAGTTTGTGGACAAACTAGAGCGAAAACGTACGTTTCTTGGGTGCCCCTGCAGGGACATAGCCATAGGCATTCACCTCGAGCTCGGTGGGGGGCGGAGCGGTACCGTAACTTACATGACGACTACCTGAAGCGGCATCACGCGAGGCTTCAGCGCTCGTTGTGGGTTCCACGGTAGGAGCGTCGACCTCTTCAGCAGAGACAGCAGGAGGAGCCGTTTCAGAAGTCTCCGCTCGCTCAGTGTACATCGGCGGCGGCGCTTCCTCCGTCTGCCGCGTCGCTCCAGCGATCGCAAACGCAAACCACTTCTCCCATGCCTCCCAGGTACCGCGCAGCTCTTGCGCAGCGCGCACAGAAACCCCACCCAGCCCTTTCGTCTCGTCGTCGCCTTCACGCGGTTCGCCGTCCGGCGTGTCTCCCCCGAGGAAAGCCGGCCGCGGCACAAAGACAGGGAAAACCATTGGTAGTTGCGGTAAAGCGCCCCAAGGCACCGCAGGCATCTCGGGTAATTGAGGGAGACCGCCCATTCCCGGCAGATTCCGTAGCTGAGGGGCAGGCAGCTGGGCGAGCGTACGTTGGATTAACGCAAACAATGTGGCAGCCTGCTTATCGTCGTCTAATGGTGGTGGTGGCGGCGGATCCACAACCAAGGAGGATGAGGACGACTGCGGAGTGATGGTGCGGTGAGGTGTGCGTTTCCCCGATGCAGCGGAGCGGCGAGACCGCCTGCTAGGGAAGCGTCGTTGAGGATGCGGGAGACCATTGTCAGAATCATCTTCAACATCCCCCCAATGCGCTTCGTCGTCTTCTCCATCGGCCGAATTCTCAGGAGAAGGAACATCGAAAGGCAACGAGTCTTGCGGGAACAACCCTTCACAGCTAGCAATCTCTTGCGGCGTCTTACCCAAAGCATTGACGACCTCTGGATCAGCACCCGCACGGATCAAGGCCTCTACGCAGGCTTTCGAGCCTTTGATGGCTGCAAAATGCAAAGGAGTATACCCAGTTTGGTCGCGAGCATCAAGATCTGCTCCGCGCTTAACCAAGAAACCGGCAAGGGTGCTAAAACCAAGGAAGGAGGCAAGATGCAATAAGGTCTGTCCGCTAGATGAAGCGTGCGAGAGAGCAATGCTCAAGGGAACGGTGCGGAAGCTGGGATGATCCAGAGGGACCTCGACGACAGAGAGAAGCTTGATTATCCGAGCTTCAAAACTCTCGTTATCCCCAGCCTGTCCGAGAAGAAGGTTTGCGGTCATCGTTTGCATACTTGAGCTCCCGCCAGCGGTGGATTCGGTTTGCATGCTCGAGCTATCGCCAACGGTGCCAACGATTCGCATCGCTACATTCTTAGCATCTTCGATTTTGCCTGTCATCTTCAAACCAACGACTTGAAGAGCGAGCTCCATCCTAAGAGTAATTAATATCAATTGGTGACCAGACTGGAAAGATGACCTACAAGGCTCTGTCGGAATCATCAGAATATGTGAAGAGGGAGGAGGAAGGGGCAGTCGAATCAGCTGATCTCGGGAAGTTGTTGAACCACACTTCAACGACACCAGGCATCGGCCGAGGCGGCAAAATACACACAAGCGTATTATCACTCCATCGCTGCGTCGCTCCCGCAACAACGTCGCCAAAGATGCAATCGAGTTGAAGAGAAGGATGGAAATTGGCGCCAAGAATGGTGACCTCGGTCCCGCCGTGAGTGGGGCCAGAATTAGGAATCAGTCGATGTATGGTGGGATTAGGGAGAGTCAACGATTGGGAGGGTTGGGAAGCATCGCCGAAAACGAACGGCATGACCTGCTGCATGATGGAAGTCGGCGATGGAGACGCGAAGGTGATGCATTCAGCGTCGGTGCCTATGGCGGCCATCGAAACGTCAGCAAAATCGGGTGGAGTGGCTGGGGCTTCGCCAGAGGAATCGGATTCGAGTGACGAAGGGAGCAGTGTTGGTCCGACAAGATTGGGGGTGGGTGATCTTGTCTCCGCATATGAGCTTGAGGGTGAAGGCGCATCGCCGACACTGGCTTCTCGTGAGACGCGACCTGGTTTCGCAACCTCGTACGGTTTGGTGCGCCGTTTGCCGCCAACGGCATCTTTCTTTCGTTTTGAGGGCGCACGGATTTCGGGCGTCGAGTCTGCTACGGAACCACTCCTTGACCACTCCAAGTCCATACTGGTTAGCCCCGCGTTCACGTCGAGTTTCGGTACAGGTGTTTTGTGGTCGTCAGTGATCATTATTGGCCGCGAAGTCCCAGTGCCAACAATGCGGCCGTTATGGTCCATCATGACAAAATTGACCTGGAAACCGAGTTTCTCTCGGTGGTGTCGGCAGTAGCATGTGATTCGGAGGGGAAGTACCACAGAACCATTTGAAAAATCCTGCACCTCGGAGCAGTTGAATTGAATGATACTCGTGGTGTCTTCGAGTTGTTTGCCCTTCGACGCCTTGGTGGCCTTTTCATCACCGGATTCCGAGTCTGAACGAGCAGGTCGAACCCGAGAAGCCAATTTCTTTGCCACCCGTTTGGCCTATGTTTATCTGGATCATTAGCCGACCATAAAAAGAATGGATAGAGTCTGACCTCTCGGGTTTGGCAAACCGTGCAACTATGAACCCGGCTGTGCGGAACAGACGCACATGTCACTGTCGCTGAGAGATGCAGAATATCTTGGGGATCTGGGTCTAATCTCCCACGTTAGGAAGAGTTGGGGGAAGCGGTGATCAAACATACCAATCTTCCCTTGTTTGCGCGTTCGTCGCTTCGTCGCCGTGCCTGAAGGTAATTGGAGCCATTTCCAAGAGCCAACGCGATCATATTTGTTGGGGTCGGAGGAAGAACTCGAGTCAGCCAAGTCGACAGTGAGCCGAACCTGGGTTTCGACGCGAGACTTTGTACCGCCTGGAGGTAAACTAGGGAACATGATGGAAAGGCTGGCCGGAGAATTAGCATCACTATCTTGAATTTGGGGGATCGTCATACTTGTAACACGACTCTTTAGGTGGATGAACAACCCTGAGATGGGTCGAGGGGTCCAATCTGCGAGTGACAGAGGCGGGAGGCGGAACAGGTTGAATAGCAGACCCTCTGTCGCTTCGGTTGACGGCAGGAAAGGTGCTTAAATGAAAGGACGAGGGATTGACTGGAACGAATGAGGATTGAGCAGCAGCAGCGAGGTCGGCCTTTGACGGAGGCTCTGGGGAGTTGAAAAGAGGGGAAGGGGAGCTTTCGCGAATGTGAGGAAGTAATTAGCAGACGTGAAAAAATTGACATACTCATCGTACGCGTTCCGCTGTATCAAATCGTCCAGGTGGAGAATCTGTTCCTCGTCCTCGCACTTTGCGGAGTTGAAATGCAGGGGGGTGTCCCGCGCCCATGCCGGGGTCGACAAGAGGCTGTCGGGATCTGAAGGGTACCAGACACCCATGTCGAAGTCTCTTTGAATGAGTATTGAATCGTCCAGGTCTGCAGGGTCGGGAGTACGGGGTGAGGAGGAACGAGAGTCATTGGTGGTGGTGGTTGAGGAAGAAGACATGAAGGCTAATTGAAAGGCTGCCCCAACCGAAGCTTGCAATGCTCGCAGTTGATGGCGGGGTTACCGGTGTAACGTGTTTGCTCTTGCTTTCTTTAGCCTTCTTGCTTGGACCTTTCCAATTTTCTCGGACTCCCGTTCCCTGGCCTTCTAGCACTTTGCTCAGAGAATTGACAACAATGACCCCTTCTGATCTGGAACACTCAAAAATTGGCAGATCTCCCTCGTCGTGATCCTTGTCTCCATCGACTTCGGACTCGCTTCAACCAATGCCAGACGTTCAGCTCTCCTTCAAGAGTCCCGTAACATCCCGAGCAGCAACTCCCGTCGGCGGACGCTTCAAACCCCGTTTTGCATATCAAGATAGCTTGGAACTTTCTGCTTCTCGATCGCAGTCCAGAGCAAGGCCGGGAAGGAGAGTGGAACTTCCTTTGGCCGACTCTGTTCATCGACAAGGTTCAACCAATGTCAGTCTGAATTTTTCGGTGAACTGGATGAAATGTTCATTCAATATCGGCACGCAGGGACCAGACGGTCCTAAAATCTTTGTACACGGACCCTCACAAGCCAAATACGAAAAGGACGCGTTCAAAGACGACGGAAGCGGCGACGAGACCTCTGAAAATGCCCGCGTATGGCATATATATAACGACGAGGCAAACAAGGCAGATGCCCTCATGGCCGATGGTTGGTCTCGCAGTATTGACGTCTTACTTGGTAGGTCAAACTTCCAATTTTCGACAACTACTAGTCCACTGAATACTCCGCAAAGTTTTTGTGAGTTGAAGAATTGTGGCATGTCACAAAACTTCTCAACATCTCTAGACCGGTCTCTTCTCGGCAGTTTTAACCACCTTCATAATCCAGTCATATCAGTCCCTGCTTCCTGTGGCCGCAGACACTACCAACGTCCTCCTTGTCAAACTCATCGCAATACAATCCAACGAAACAGACCTGCCATCAATCCCAAATGAGCGCCAACCAACCAATTCACAACTTCGTTGGGTCAACGGACTCTGGTTCTGCGCTCTAGCTTGCAGTCTCTCTACCGCCCTCATATCCATGCTCGCGAAACAATGGCTTCAGGCATTTCTGCCTCATGTCTCTGGGTCGCCACGACATCGAGCTCGTCAGCGGCAGGCGCGATTCATGCATTTGGAAGCCTGGCGCGTCCCAGAAATAATCAATGCTCTTCCAATCCTGCTCCACGCCGCTCTGCTATTGTTTTTCGCTGGTCTTGTGCTCTCTTTGTGGGCCGTAGATCTCGCAGTCTCTCTGGCCACCTGGATCATCGTGCTTCTCGCATACACATTCTACTTTGCATCCATGGCTATCCCGCTATTCTATCCGGAATGTCCCTACCAGCACCCTGTCACAGATTGGCTTCGTATATGGTGGCTGCAAAATTCCGTCCCTTCCCCCGCGCCCAGCTTCACATATATACGTCGTCGAAATTTAGAAGAAGAAGTATCTAAAACAATTTACGATGCTAGGTGACATCCTACCCTCTGTCTTACCTTCCCGCTCATAAGCATATCATATTCAGAGTTTCCGTTGCAACGTTCGAAGATGCAATCGATGCCACAGCTCTTGTTTGGCTGTTCAACAAGTCAAACGACCGGGAGGTTGTTTCGTCAGCCTTACAAGCCATCGCAGGTCTACCCCGCGATTTTTCTGCCCTTGGAATCTTTCGAGATGCTGGCGCGTTAGCACTCATCGAGCACGGCTTCAAAACGTGTTTCCACAAAGATGCCGCAATGGATCTCCAGTGGCACTTGGTCGATCCAGAGAGCGCCGAGCTGTATTGCCGGGCCTGGATGAAGCTGACGCGCGGCACAGCTGAGCAATGGCCATTCGATATCGTGGAACCACTGTGGATGCTCCAGGACCTGAACTCCCATCCGGATACTGCCGCCATTGCGTCCTGTGCGGTCGCCCTATCCTCGTTCGATTCGCATCTGTCACAATGGGAGCTGTTAGCATATCTTGCTCGCTGCGTCGCGGGTGAGATACAACTCTCTGAGGCGACCCAGTGTTGTATTCTGGACAGCATTTGCGAATGCTTTGTACGGTGGGAGATGCCTGTCGCTGTCATCGAAGACACAGCCATTCGAGCGGTCCCTATTCTGTTGCGCATGCTTCCTCTCACGGAAGATCTACCCAATTCCAAAGTTCGCAGTGCAGCGACTTTGGTGCTCTACATTGTAACCTGTGGAGGTGCTGTAGACCTAGGGTTGTATATGAGCGAAGAACAACGTCGTAAAGGCTATTGCGAATTGATGGTCGAAGCCCTCTCTGCGATTGTTGCTACTCCTACTCGCTTCGGAGTTCAGGATGCCTTAGTCGACATTGTTAGCAGGGAGCTGGCTTTATTGGCATCACCAATAGTAGCGCATTCCGAGCGTTTTCCGCAACGATTGCGAACGGTTGCCAGATCCAGCCTGGCAGTTCTCTATGCTGACGGTCGCATCGCTCAAGGGACTGGTTCGTACCCTTTTTTCATCTCATCTTTTACTTGTTTTGACACTTTCCCATCTCAGTTCCTGATGGTATACTGGCTGACGTTCTGCATCTACTCTTCCCTCCGGCATATCTTACGCAGTCGCAACAAACCGTCTTCGTAACAACACTCGTGGAAACTCTCGACACGACCTCCCACCCTGATATCACAAACTGGGCAGTCCGACTGCTGGAAGTCCTCCTATCGCGATGTCCATTAACCGTATCGCAAGCGTTCGTTGACAGCAACGGAATCAACACCGTGATCAGAGCAGCCAGAGCGGGAGATGTAGACAGCCGGAGGCTGCAAATCGACAGTCTACGCACCATGTGCGCGTTCATTGCCAGTGTAACGAAAGAGTACAAAGTTGCGCAAGCTGCGATCGTTCCCCAGATCGACGCACTTTTCATGTCAGATTTCTTCGACACGTTGTGTAGCGTCGTGGCGTCGCGACGGTGGTGGTTGTTCGAAGTGAGTGGGCACTGGCTTCCTGCTATTGTAGAATTGTGCTATATCCGTCCGGATTCCAAAGTCTGGCACAATGTTTTCAAGGTGTTCAAAGAGTTTGCGGAGCGGAATGATGGGGAAGAGGGATATTCGGAAACACTGTCTCAGCTGGAGGCTATTCGGGAGGTGTCTAGCATGAGCGATAGCGATACAATACCTGTATGTGTGGATGAATGACTGAATCTTTGCTCAACACTGCATTTTTTTCCGAGAGGAACGCCTTGAAGTGGGTGTTCAGGCCCTTTGGTTCAGCGCATCTGGTATCCTCTTTGCCACGGACGACCACTTTGAGACTGCGGAAGCGGATACTTACAGACTCGGAGGATTCGGAGTGATTGGTCGAAATCGAGATTAGATTATTCCTATTTTACACATTTTACAGTGATCCCAGTGAGACGATATCAGCAGCAGAACTAGTATGTTAAATTAATGCGTGTGTTCTCGAATTCGTCCGTTGCCAGTGCCGTGACGACAAAGTGTGCGGCGTCCTTCCTTGATATTGTGTATCCGCCAAGTTCCTTCTGGCTGACTCGATAACCCTTCTTCCCAGTCCCTTGAACCTTGTCACCAATGCACTCGCCGTCTGTTAAGAAACCCGCGCGAACGATGACGGCGCGTCGGAGAGCTCCTCTGGCAGGCAACCCCTTCTGCCAGTCTTCTCCCATGATGGCGTCTGGGACCTTCCCATGTACCTTCTCATCCCAAGTCCAACCAGCACAGTGTGCGATTGTGTACTCCATGCCCATCTTGTCCCGGTGAGGATTGGCGAGCAGGGCGCCGTAGAGAGGCTTGAACAAGGCGGGCAGTGCCTTGTGCGCAGCGGGTCCGAGTCCAGTGGAGGAGAGCACCACGATCTTCGGTTGGGGGGTGTTTGCGTATGTGGGCATCGTGCGGAGGACATTCAGGATGCATTGCGTGCACAGATTGGCTGGCGTTTGCACAAAGCCTTTCGTCAAGGAGAAGCTGGGATAGGTGCCTGGTAATTATGTTTAATTTTGGATGAAGAGGTCAGCCTTTACTAATCGGCGCACCAATCGTAAATATGACCGCGTCTACGACGCCAGCTTGGTCCCAGGCACGCTGGGTATCTGCTTCAATAGTGGCGTCACCCTTCAACAGTCTTGCGTGCCCAGATCTGACATATTTCTGCATGGCAGCGTCCTCATCGAAGGCAGAGGGCGAACGCAGAAGTAATGTCACAGTTGCGCCTTGTTCTGCGACGAAACAGTTAGAAAGATGCGAGAAGGCCAAAGCAGGAGAGCACAAACCAAGAAGACGCAGAGTAGACAAGTAGCCGATGTTGCGGGAGGCGCCAAACGCCAGGACATTCAACGAGGACATAGCAGGGGATATGAGGCTGAGTTGAGCGGGTGACCGGAGGAAAGTGCTAGATGATGGGTATATCGAGCGCAGGACATGCTCATTTTATACGAGTGCAGCCAGTGTAGTCGGCTGCCGCGCGAGCGCAGCAATTGCTTGAAGGCGGCATAGGACGAGTGAAAATTACTAAAAGAGGAAGCTTGGACGAGTTCGGCCGTTTTTGGGCAGCCGCCACGTAATTCCGTACACGCCATCGGCTGCCGGACTGACCGTTCGTGCAACTTCGCCAGAACCGCTCAAGCAGTGAAAAAAAAAAATCGGGGCGATGGGTTTTCAGGGCTCAATGCTATGACCACAATCTGTTGTGCAAAAACATGGTGGTGCAATGGCGATACGAATCATTTCACCCACTAGCATGCGGGCGGTGTT
The DNA here is from genome assembly GCA_037176885.1 of Favolaschia claudopus. Lineage (NCBI taxonomy): Eukaryota > Fungi > Basidiomycota > Agaricomycetes > Agaricales > Mycenaceae > Favolaschia > Favolaschia claudopus. Next base: position 444,621 of record JAWWNJ010000077.1, read on the forward strand.
GAGCCACAAATTCAACCCAGGAAGCGATTCGAATAGGATGGAATTCAGGTGAACCGAAATCTGCTCTCATCCAGAAACGTTGTCAGATCTCAGAGTTCAGCAATACCCCCTCCCAAAAAAAATTAACCCTATATGGTACAGTAGTACAACAACGAAAATAGCAAACCTCATTCAGTGAGCATCGGCATGAGGCTTACCCCACTTCACCATCTCCGTGACCCCACCTCGCGAGGAGACCCGTCTCCTCGCAAGAATAGAGCCAGTCGAAGAATCCGTACCTACAAAGCCATACGCCGCACCGTGAATGGCAGCGTCTATGAACATCGGGTACCTGGAAATTGGATTGTGCTTAATAGAAAGGCCAAGAACGCAGCCAACGGAATACACACCATGACCCATGCACCGCGAGCGTCTCGGTATGATTCGGCCGTAGCCACCCGACTTTATGTACAGGTTCCCACCACGCCTCGTCCACCTCGTCGCTCGTCACAATCACACGATCAACCGCGACGCCAGTGTCCTCGAGAATTTCGGCGCGGACTTCCTTGACGCGCCGAACGTACGCGGAGAAGGGGGCAAGACATTCGCTTGGCGAGACGCCTGCGAGTTTGCACCGCTTCGCAAAGTCGCCGCGTCGGATGTGCACCGCGATGTACTGAAACAAAAGTGATGTGAGCGTGGGCGACGAGTCACGACCTGGGTTTGGTTGAATGGGGCTTACGGGCGGGATGTGCGCGGTCGAAGCGAGACCGAGAGTCTGCCGCGTCGACTGGGCGGCCACTTCCTGGACAGCGGGAGTCAGATGCATGTGGCGTCCTACAGCCTGCCACGCAGGGGAGATGTCCTGTCGCACTTCGAGTAGACGAAGACTGAAATCAAAAGATAGATGGTTGGAGCAGAACAGTTGGTCATCTGGGGCTTGGATCTTCTGGTGCAAGGGGGAAGGGGAAGGCGTGGCGAGTGCTCGCATAGTGGTGACGCGCTTGCTGAAAGAGATCAATGAGGCGAGCGGCCACAAGTACATGCTGCGGTCTTTTTGATCCATTTCAAGAGAGTCGCGGACCCAAGGAGGGATGGATGTATACGAGATGTCTGTAGACAAAGATGAGACGACGAATTCGCATAAGGTATAATGTATACCAAGGTTTAGATCGACGGGGGGCTGGAGAAAGTAGCTGTCAGTCTCCCACGACTTGTCGTGGATGTCCCAGCATCCCACTGTCTCTATTGCTTTACTCTCGGGATCCTGGAAGGTCAGATCTCAGTGAATGCGGAACAACATAGGTAGAGTGAATGCTAACCTTGACATCGCGCCATTCCAAAATCGGGGTCTTCAACTCTTTCCGCAGACGCGCAAGATCGAACACGTCGCTGAAGTCAAGTGCCGAAACCTTTCCTTTGAGGTAGATGGGTCGGAAGCGCGGAAGAATCGGGACGCGTTCCGTGAGTCGAGCCAAGTATAGCAGATTCATCTAAGATTGCAATGAGAATAGAACGACGAGTCGAAAAGCAGGACATACATATTGAATTACTTGGTTGGCTGCGCGAAGAATTAGCCGCGTTGTGTGACGATGTATACAGCACTTACGCCACCCATTAACGGGCCAGGAGGTGATGTACTTGACATCTTTTTGGAGATTGTCTAGATGGGTGGGGTTGGTACTTGTTCGTGGGTCATTCGTTGAGTACAGACCTCGGAATAAAGTTGTCGCATTCTTGTAGACCAGTAAAGCATTGTCTTTTGGTTTGGGTTCTGGGCTGGAAACAGCTACCGTCACTGGTTCTGGCCCCGAAGACTCCACAAGCACGGCAGCACAGGAGGAATGCGGGAGAGAGCTAGTGTCCCAAAACCGGGTCTGCAAGATGAAGATGCAGACGACAGCTTGAACAGCTGCGAGAGCAATGAGCCAATGCTTTGATTGAAGTGGGCCAGGAAGCTTCGTCGTTGCCATCGACATTGTGGTAGAGAGAAGACAAGAACCGACCCCTCAAGTTGGTTGGGGTTCCTGGCATGGCGATCCGTATTGCAGACAGTAAGGGGCAGATGAGTATCGAGTCGTGGTGTTTTGTGGTGAAAGTGACATCGCCAACAACCACCAGCTATGTGGGATGCCTGCTTAGCCAGATTTAGGGGACATCCAAAGACGCAAGTTCGCAGCATGCAGTACAAATCCGAGAAGCTCATTGCGCTTAGATCGTTCGTGAAGAGCCAACACAGTTCAAAAGCGTAGTAGTACAACAGATGATACAATCCAATTTCAAAGACGGGTACTCAGAAAAATTCGGCCAGTGGGGTACCAACAGCGAAGATGGGGGCGAAGGGGCGGGGAAAGCGCGAGACTCGATACAATTGCTTGGTTTTGTAGCGATCTCAGTTCATCCAGAGCGCCTCCCAAGGGATCCTAAATTACATAGCATAGTGGTAGATAAGGGCGTTGGCGGGTTGGATGCGGCGGAGACAAGCAGGAGAGGGTGCCGAGAAGGTGTTTGCATTTGTTGAAGACGCGGACCCTACTCTCCTTCTCCTCACCACCACGATAGCACACTCACCATGGACTTGGGTTCTAACTTCGCTGCAAAATTGGAGCCTTTCCTGCTCATGGCAAAGTCAATCAAGGGCGCTGCCGCAGCAAAACTCATCTCCGATGCCACTAGTGCACCTGGCGTCTTTGTCTTCTCAGAACTCCTCGAGCTGCCCAACGTACAAGAGGTGGGAAGACAACACAATGTTAAGGGCGAATTGCGCGCTCATTATCATTCCAGCTGAGCAAGAACGAGACGCACGCGAAATCCTACGCGCTTCTTGAACTGTTCGCGTACCGCACATATGAAGATTATATGCGTCGGTCTTGTTGTTCAAATACTACAAATCGCCCGCTGACAGTACCTGCAGAAAACAAGGACGCATATCCGCCGCTCAACGCTGCGCAGACTACGAAACTGAAGCATCTCTCTATCGTTTCCTTCGCCTCCCAACGCCGTGTCCGTTCTTTTCGTTTCCGCGAATCCGCGTAGTGCTTATCCGTCATCACAGATCCTCCCTTACGCAGACCTCCTCCGCGCCCTCGACATGCCCACCGTGCGCGAGCTTGAGGATCTCATAATCGACGCTATCTACCTCGACGTCCTCCGTGGCCGTCTCGACCAAAAGCAGGCGCAGCTCGAGGTCGAATACACCATGGGTCGCGACTTGGCTCCCGGCGCCGTAGACGCTGTCCTCGCTGCTCTTCAAAACTGGTTCGCTTTATACTTCCACGTCTTGCTACCACATCTGATCAAACGTTTCGCAGGGCATCTACAACCGCGTCCGTCCTCTCGACTCTCGACGCCAAGCTTGCCGCAGTAGCCGCTCGCTCTGCAGAACACAAAGACTTCATGGTCACGCACGACACGGCGTTACAAACCGCGCTGGCCGCTGCCGCAAAGGACAAGAGCAGCATGCGTGGTACACGGGGGCTCGGAATGGGTGGTATGTGACCCGACATACTTTGTCGCTATATGACTCACTCAGGATCCTAGGAATGGGTTATGGCGGAAACGTGATGCACGGCGGGGACCCGATGGACGTCGACGAACCGGGAGGCATGGAGCGTATGAGCATGATGAGGGGCGACCAGGAGAATATCAAAGGGAAGGGGAGAAAGTACGTGTTCTATTTTCGCAGATCTCGTACGCCACTCACTGTCCACTTAGGCCTGCTCCCGACTCAGGGAAGCCGCAACGGAAGCGCAATAGGTTTTAGTGCTGTCGTCTCCATCTCTTTTTACTGCCCTTTGCATTGTGTACCAATAGAAATCAAGCCAACGCTACTTTCCTCGCTTTCCAACTGTACGATTCGAAGCAGCCTTCGATTGTCTCATCCGGAAGAGCTCTTGCCACTGTTGGACGCGTCGCGTCGCGTGTACATATGACACAACGGTCATTCCTCGAATTTTCCTCCATTGTTCTTAGTACAGAAACAATTTCAAATATTGTTCTTCGACTCTTGTCGGAAAATAGTGCACAAGTTGTTTCGATGTATTTTACTATGCTTTGGGAATCATTCAGTCACTGGCGGCGCCTCCCAAGCCCAAACCTCTGGTGGAATAAGGCTACTTCGCAGCCCTAATTCACCCACACTCCAGCGCCAAGCAGCGGTCGTATCTGTAGCCGGGCGAGTCCGACCTCGAGCATACTGCACGGCCATGCGATGAAAGCGCCACCGATTTTTGATAGCCAGTTCTTCCTTGCGTAGGAAGGTGAGCAGGTGTTTGCGCCAGTCCAGAGGTTGATCCAAGCGCGATTCGAGCTCTGGACCCGAGCGTCTACGCCATTCTTTCCATTCAAGCGGTGTAAATGGAAGCATCCATCCATACTGGGATGCGAGCTGAAGGAATAGACCCTGGCGGTGGTTTATGATGGCGTCGAAGAAGAACCTATTCACCTGGCAGAGCGCTAGGAGCGACTTCGTGGCAGAATTGAGAGAAGGTGCATCGAAGCACGCCGCCGATTCTTTGAGTTCCTCGGCCACAGTTTGAAGAGGAACCTCGATGAGGGTCGATAGGACGAGGTTGAGAAGTTCTGGGACTGTGAAAACTTTCATACAGTCCGCGTCCGAATCGGCATTCACGTCCCAAGTTCGTGCATCGAGAGCCACAGGCGTCTCGAAGGACGTAGGGCGGGTGAGAATCCAAGCTGTATCGTCCATAGAATCCGGATCGTCCCACCGATCAACGCAATCGGGATCGTCCTCTCGAGGTGTCTGACGCTCAATAGCAAAACCGAATTCTTGACCGTTTCGTCCTTCCATGTCATAATACTGCAAGCAATACAGCAGGCCCGTGGAACGTTCGCCGTAACGCATATAGTCGGATTCCGGTGTGTACAATGACTCCCAGATTAGTTTGGGAGTAACCCCAACATGGCGGCAGAGGAAAGACAGGCATCCTCGGTGTATGACGAAATACCTTCCGGGATCGTCGTCTTGCCAGTCGCTGCTTCCACCGATGGTAATTGCACCATAATCTCCTTGCTCACTACACAGATACAAATGTCAGTAATTTTGCCATAAAGCTTCACAGGACCTATGTACCATGGCGGGGATATCCAGTCCTGCTCCCATTTCGGGCCAACCGCAACCCAGTCGTTCCAAAACTGCCCGTCCTCGGGTGATATGCATACAATCTCTTCCTTCGCTTTAGAAGGGACAGGGTATCCGGGAGGATTTCTCCATTCGCCGTCTTTCGGTGGCCAAGCATTTGTGGGGTCGTCGGAAAGAAATTGGAGCCATTTCGAATGAGCGTCGCATAGAGGACCCGCGCTTCGACGCCGTCAGCTCAATTGAACGACTCGGAGCCAATGAGGCCGCGTTGCATACCAAAATGAGCAAAAGAGTTCGAAGACGCCCATAATACCGCTGAGAATTTAGGTCGTGTTCTGTGAGTACGGGCGAATGGCTGGAGTAGGTCGTAGTCTGGTACAAAGGTGGGGCGTTGGTAGATTTGGGGTGAACATATTCGTCGAGTAAGAATTGATGTGACAGACTTGACATCGCAACATCCTTAACTCATTTTGGTCCTTACCATCATGTTCTCAGATTCTTTCACCGCAAGACCATCTCCACAGAGACCCTCCCCGCCCGTTACGAGCCCGAGACTTCAATTCACTTCGCCGTTAGATGCGGGGCCTTTTTGAGCCGCTTTTCTGAGTTCTCGCTGAATCCAGTCCTTTGTTCCGAACTTGGGGTGATTGCGACCACTGAATCATAGAATAGATGCTTGTCTCTTTCGTACCCAGCTGTTCTCTCTGCGGTCAGCTCATCAAGCCACAAAAACGAAGGCTGATCATTTGTTTCACTCTACGGCCCTTGACACAAATTCTCAGCTCATCGAGCCAATCGAGCCTCATCTCTAACTTCTGGATACAGCCGGTCACCAAGATCTTCCTGTGCTGTACTGAAGAAACATCCTATCTTTGCTGGCGGCTGAATTACGGCCATTGGAATGGCCAATCTCACTGCGTCTATTGATATCATCTTAGCTAGATAGGAATCCGACAGCCGCCATCGACCTTCCCAATCACTGTTTTATAAAAAAGGTTGTTGTCAAGTTGTATTGTGACCTGGGCTGCTGCATTTATCCGAAAGTGCGCGACGACTGTGTCGCATGGGGAGAAGAAAATACACACAGCCTCTTGCAGTCTATAAAATGTAACGTCCATCGTCCTGCAAAACCTTGCCCGGCGCTTTTTCCTCTTCTCTGTTCAGTTTTTTCTTGCTTTCTGCCTGGCGCTTCCTCTTATTCTTTATTCTCTATTATGGTTTCTGCCGCCTTCTCTCGCCTTGCCATCTTTCTTGCGTTCTGCTCGTATGTCTCCGCTGCCCCGTTGAGCAATCTTGAGGCGCGTGCGGACTGTGCCAATGGCAAAGACGCACCCTGTATCTGCGGGGGAGCCCTTGGTCTTCGACAAAGTTCGGGCACATTGAGGAACAATTGTGGTAATCAGAGCTTCAAGTTCAAGGATGCGGCTAGCCCCACTGTCGGCACCGTGTCCCTGGTTTCCGTGAGTGTGCCTCATAGTTGGCTTTGAAATGGTTTATCAATATAATCGCAGGGAAATTCCGGGAATGTGCAATGCGGTAAGTAATACGTCCCCGATTTTGGATATCGCTCATGACCTGTTCCTCTCCGTAAAATTTAGACCAGTACGCATTTTGTCGCGATCGTTGAATGCGTCTAACCACCTTCACAGCATTGTGGAATTACAATTCATCGCAGATGAAATCAGTAAAGTCCCGTCGATCTGCACGGCGTTCCAGAACGGTGCGGCTGGTACTGCCAGCTTCAATACCTTCTTCGACGTGATCAACAAGCCGCCGAATACCGTTTTCGTGGAGTCGACGGTGAACAACGCCAAAGGCATCGTATTCGGTGGAAAAAGTTTTGGGACCACTTCCCAGAAGGCCGCCGTACGTATGCGAGTTCCAGCTGTTGATGTATCTCAAGCCGAGTTCTTAGAATGGTGTGGTCAGCTATCTGACCCTTCTCAAGTCCAGCAAAGCGAAAGCCGCCGCCGATGCAGTCGACAACGCCATGACGGCAGCTGTGGGTGCAGGCAATGGCTTTTCTGCTGGGTTCGAGTCTCGCTTCACTGCTGCACTCACCTCAGCAATCGCAACGTTCGTATCCGCCTTGTTTCGGATTCACCATATTCAATGACCACAATAATACAGGAGCAAGAAACAGGCTCCGAAATTGGCGCCCGCCCCGGCACCTGGAGACCCCTTCGTTGACGAGACTGCCTCCACTATTGCGAAGTGCACGCGTGGGCTGTGGGGCTCGGTTCAGGACTTCGTTGTTCGCGCTGTGACGGGTAAGCCTGCACCTGCTGCTGCCGCTCAGTGCACCCTTCCCGCGAAGCCGGTACGACCAAGTTCTCCTCAGTCGAAGGCTCTGCTAATCCTACAAATGAAAGGCTACTTCCGCCAAGCCCGCCGCGAAACCCGCTACCAGTGCGAAGCCCGTAAGTTTTGTGCATTTCTCTCATTTTAGGGATAAAGTTGACCAAAATATCTCAGGCCGCCAAACCTCCTGTCAAGCCCGCTGCCAAACCATCCGCGAAACCGGTGAGTTCAGTCGCAGTAGTTTGTGTTCTGGAAGCTCATACTGCATTTTGACAGGCGGCTAAGCCCCCTGTGAAACCCGCCACCAAGCCTGCCGTGAAGCCCGCCACCAAACCTGCCGCCAAACCCGCTGCGACGCCAGCCGTGAGAACCAACTGAAATTATCATATCTTTTCGCTGAGTGTGCGCATAGGCCAAGCCTGCAGCTAAACCTCCCGTCAAACCCGCAGCAAAGCCCGCCACCACGAAGCCTGCCGCTAAGCCCGCTGCGACACCCGCCGTGAGTTCAAGTCCAAGTTTCGTCGTGTCTTTCGTACTGAGCTGGGACGCAGGCGAAGCCTGCCGCAAAGCCCGCTACCAAACCAGTAGCAAAACCTGCTGCGAAGCCCGCCACCACGAAACCCGCCGCTAAACCCGCCGCGACACCGGCTGTGAGTTCAGATACATATCTCAAAGGATCTCTCGTTGAGCCACGGATATATAGGCTAAGCCTGCTGCGAAGCCTGCGACTAAACCTGCAGCAAAGCCCGTCACCACCAAGGCCGCCGTGAGTTAACGCTTAACTTCTATTTGTATGTCCGATACTGAGTTCGAGACAGGCCAAACCTGCGGCGACGCCTGCGGTAGGGTGGTTTCACTGAACCTGTATTCCCTCATTCTTAACTGTCTTTTCCAGGCCAAACCTGCAGCTAAGCCTGCTGCCAAGCCCGTACCGAAGCCTGCCGCCAAACCCGTTCCAAAGCCTGCTGCTAAGCCTGTACCGAAGCCCGCAGTACGTTCATGACCGCCTTCGAAGAATGCTTCCTTCTTGCTAATTTACTTCAGGCTAAACCCGCTCCCAAACCGGCCCCGAAGCCAGCTCCAAAGCCCGTCCCCAAGAAGCCCGTAGCAAAGAAGCCCAAGAAGAAGACCAGATCCAGGCTTTAATTGAGGTAGCGAGGTGTGGGAGGTGTAATGTTATATTGTTGTATTGGCTTGATCTTGATGAAAAATGTACGCTACGCCGACACGGTTCACTGTTCAAACGGCCCTGGTCTGGTTTCTCAATTTTTTTTCACAGTATACCTCTGCTAAAGCAGTCGGGACAACGACTTTATTCTGGTGACTTCAACACCACAAACCGTCGGGTCAACCCATTGAACACGCTCCCAAAGATAAACGCAATGAGCGAACATGTAAAGATGATGACGTTGTATGGCATGCTGAAGTCTGGTGTCGCTGGATCGACGAGTAGCGCGGGGGTGTATATCCGCTGTGGTTGATTCCATTTCTTCATCTCTTGCATGGCGCCTTTGTTCGTAGAGTCCGTTGCGGAAGATTGATTTCCGGACGCAGCGGGCAACAAGGCAACTACCGCGCCAGGGAGGTCCCATCCGCGCTGGGCATCTGGCGGGTGTTCCGTGTAGCGTAGGAAGGAGCGTCCAACACCGATGTGAAGTGTTACGGTGCTGCGCGCAGGGAGAGAAAGGAAGGCTTCGAGTGTTGCAGCGCGTCCGTGCGGCACAGGCGCAATGTATGAGATGTCTTGTAACAAGTCCGCTTTCAGTTCAACAAGGTCAGCATGCTCGTATAAGCGTCTAGAAAGTGAAAGACATACGTCGTCGAACGCCACCTACTGACAATTCGAGGGTGCTGAGATACAGGTACACTATCCAAGGGAGTGTTTCCAGGTATACTACGCTCACGGGGTCGGAGTCAGGATTCGTGATAGAGATAGCAAGTGCGCCATGATCCTGCGCGGAACCGCGAAGCATTCGACGGACCGAGAGGGGTGCCTCAGCAGAGGGAACGGTTGCTAGTAACGAATCAACATGAATGCTTTGGAAAGAGGAGGAACGACAGCACACCATGCTGGAAAGGCTCTGCCCAGCGCAAGCGCAGATCGAGGGGGAATGATTCTTTTCAGTGCATGTCAGCAAACAGGAAGGTTGGAGTGACAGGGAAAACGGACGGTCGGAGAGATCGAAGGCACCCCGGCCATCTACGACAGACGAAGGCTCTGGGTGGACACTGTAAAGTTCCTTTGTAGGAAGTGTTACAATGATGCGGCTTGAGGCAGCGACAGGGCAGGCGCGGTCAACTACTCGGTCGAAAAGTAAGCGAAGAGACCAGTCTGCACTCATTAGCTATTCGATTTGGGATATCAAGAGAGGGCAAAAATTACCTCGCGAATTTCCTCCTGCTCGCAGAGGATCCGAAACTGACTGGAAGGTGAGGCGAACCTGCACACCCTCATTCGGGCGCCATGATACATGTAAACCCATGCCGTGCCAATCCGCATCAAACAATCGGTGTGGGTTCAGTAGATGTGCAAGACCCGAGAGTGACTTGCAGGGAAGCAGCTTGAGAAACGGTGTGAGGTTCTCTGTACAGACATTCTCAGAGGGAAGCGAGGCATGGCGGAAGGCATGCTGGACACTCGCTGGCCAAGCGGGGAGAGCACCAACAGGCGTGAAGGCGCGACCAGGGGAAGTAGTACGTTGTTCATCCAGAGATGCAATGGACGCGCAAAAAAGTCCAGCAAGGGCGTTGCGAAGGTCACGCCAGCGTGCATCGACACGGTGTCTAGCGTTAGCTGCGGATGCACTCCCACTTCCCTCAGCCATCCATGCCCATAATGATGCTCCCGTTGCCACGTCAGACTCCTCTGGATAGCCCCAGCGGTCATAGTTCCATTTCCCGGCGTTCAATGTGAGATGAAGCTCAGTGACTGCATATTCGCGCAGGATTTGACCCAGAGCCAGCGGAAAGAGGGTATAGTGCTGGGCTGAACAATATTACTCGTATAATCATTCAGAAACTGTGTAGCACACACAATGGTCTTCAACGGAGAGATTTTGTGGATTGCGTGGGGTTGCGCCATGAAGTAGAGTGGTGAATTCAAAACGAGATGCGACTTTGCCGTCAGGAAGCGGGCGAATAACTAATTCTTCGCTGAAGGTTTCACCAGAGAAATAACGACAGTAACATGGTGGTAGAAGACCCAAAACCCATAGAAACCGCAATGTTCGCATCCAGAATCAAGGCGATTGTGGAGAGTGTTAGCTGTCACAGCCCTGTGACCATCGAGGCGTGCTCGGTCACACCGCGTCGACGAAATCAGACGCGTCACTTACGCTCACGCGTCACCCACGATGCTTCAAGACATGGACCTCGAGATGTTTTCCGATTTTTCCGAAGAAGACAGAGATAGGTTTGTGCCTGATCATGGCCTCGAAACTGTAGTCTTCTTAGCATTCGCACCGGCAGCACTATGACATCTCCTGTCCCAGACGCTACAGACTGCATCGAAGAGCTCGTCGCGTCTTTTCTCTTCCAGCTTAGCAGATCACCAGAAGCCAAGTCCACTGACAGTGACTCTGAGGACGTGAGCATGGCTCCGGCTGCTAAACCCGCTCCGCTTGAGTTGCACCTCGTCGACCGCCAGAAGGAGGGGTGCGTTTCGCAGATCAAGTCAATTTTCTTTCTAAACATCGTTTCCTAGTGCGTTGCGTACAATGCGCTTTCCGAAGAAACGGGCCACAGGCAGTGCGCAACCCTTTGGTGCGAATGCTGTATCCACCTCTTGAACTCTTCAAGTTTCAAATGATTTACACCGGCCGAACGCAGCGCAACTTTTCAAGGTCCTGGACTTGATGCATGAAGCTATCATAGACGATATACCCACCACGAAACGGTTTTTATGTTCGTTTGCATTCTTTAACCTCAGTCTGATGGAGGAGAATAGAGACATGTATTACAAAGACGTCCCATTGTTCAAGAAGCAAAGAGTTGTAGACAATGTGTGCACTCTCAGTTTCCTCGAAATTTTATTCTGACCGCGTTACACAGTTAGTCGATGACATCGCAGCCACACTCGAGCTCGACCGTGCGGATCTTAACGTCGTCAGTGCCATGGTTTGTATAATCGAAATGGGCCATCTTTCTAACTTGTTTCGTGGCTTGAATTTCAGCGCGCGACGTCCAAGGGACTCGTTTGTGGCTCGGGTCTATCCATCCACCTCCAATCGGGCGAGGACATCCGCGTCACCGACACCGAGGCACAGTGATCTCGCGACAAAAGCGAAATGAATGCTGATGGTGTTCAAGGGCGCGGTCATTCCCGTTGGTGAAGACATCAAATCGTTCACTGTCGCTGAAGACCTTGCGTGGGTCCTAATCGTCGAGAAAGATGCATGTCCAATGTGTGCCCCGTGGCCGAGATACTGAGCTTCCCACAGGCAGTATTCCAAACCCTTTGCCGAGTTCGCTTTGCATCGCACGCAGGACTGCCTGGACGCGGGCTCATCATCACAGTGAGTCCGATAGACTGCACCCCCTGACTGGATACTAACCAGCGCAACAGGGAAAAGGGTATCCAGACGTCGCCACCCGCCAACTCGTCGCTACCCTCTCCGCCTGTCTACCTCAGCGCATACCACTGTTAGGCCTTGTAGACGGCGACCCGTACGGTATCGACATCCTCTCCGTGTACAAATTCGGTAGCCGCGCGATGGCACATGAGACGGACAAGCTTGCGGCCCCGCGCGTCAAGTACCTCGGAGTATTGGCGAGTGAGTTGGCTAGGTAGGAAAATCATTCCTGTTGACATCGAAGAAGATATGAATATTGGACAGCTATGGTGTTGATCGTGACGCGCTGCTGCCAATTTCCAAGGCTGACGAGAAGAAGGTATGCTTATTGAAGCACAAGAGCACGGTTGACACATGACATGTAGGCATTGACGATGCTGACCCGCCCAATACCCGCGAAGTGGAGGTGCGTATCGTTCCCCAGATTGGAGCATTGCCGCCGTGGTAAGATCGAACTCTGTTGCGCGCTGACTGGAAAGTAGGAGAGAGCTCTCGCACATGCTGCACGCGCGCCGCAAGGCCGAGATCGAAGTCCTTGCGAGTGCAGCATTACCCTCGACCGATGAACAGATGAGCCAACAGTCAGACAGCGGCACCCATTCAACAGAGCGCAGCACGCCATCCACAGACAGTGCCTTGGTGCGGTATTTGGTGACGAAGATCAGAAGCTACGTCGAGCGTGCCGCATTGCGAGATTGAGGTGTATTGAACGAGGGGCTCTTCTCTCTAGCTTAGTTGGAACGGCGATGCTTCAGAAACCATTGGCATGAATGTGTATAGATGTCCTGTTAATGCGATAAATGTACAACTAATGGATACAACTGATAAACGTAACATATGCGGAGATATTTGGGGAATCGTCTGCGGGTTGGTTTGGTGGAGGAAACGCGAATGAACGGGCAATTCCATAGAACATGGTTGCGAGACGTATCATGGTCCTGCGGCTCGAAATCGCGCTGCAGCAGACGGAAAGTGACGTTCGAAGGCTTGGAGGCCTCGCTTGGACTCTAAGCGCCACTGGGGTGGCCTCTTGTAAGCCCCGATCCCTCTTGTTCGATCTCCTCGGGGGGTAGGGGGGATGATATTGACAGGGACGACACGGTCGTGTGGCTGCTGCGACTCCTGCTGCACCCAAGCAGAGACGAGCGTATATTTCCCTAGCACCGGGGATGGATACTCGTCAAGAGGCGTCACAACTGTCTCCTCACTGCCGGCTTTTGAAACATCGAAATCTGTTTCCGACATCGTTTCAGCAGCAGCAGACTCCGACACGAGTGTTTCCGGATAACAACTCAGGAGAAATTCGTCAGGCAGGTTCTTGCGGTGCCAGTGAATCGTCAAACGCGCAAGATGATCAGTCCATACCAGAGACGGTTGGAAAGAGCTCAGATCTCCGCCCACTAGCCAGGCGTCGAAAGTGACGAAGAATGGATTGGCTGTCGATTTCACCCGAAGGATATCGGTGGATGGGCGACGGAGAGATTGCAGCCCTCGTCCCGGTCTCGAGACAAAAAAATCGACTTCGGTGGAGAGGGGAAGGAAGATGTACTCGTATTCCTTGGCCGAGAATTCCTATCAGAGGTGTGAGCTTTATAATTTGTGAGGGTTGAGCTTTGTTCTCACAGCCAAGAAAGACTTTCGCTCGGATATCGGGACGTTGAAATTGTGAACCTGCAGGGCAACCATAGCGACTAGCGTCTCTTCTGTGGGTAACAAAACCCAGCTACGGCGGCCATTTGGTAGAGGAACGGTCATGGATTCCCGTACTGGAGTCTTGTCAGAGAGATGTGATTCAGTCAGGACCCGGAACAATTACCTTTCAGTATACTGCGTTCGTGCGTCGGATCTATGGTGTAAATCTCCAATCCCCACAGGTATTCCATTCTGCGATGCTGGAGAAGAATAAGAGGCGGAAGACACCAAGTGCGCTCGCACTCACCTTGCATTTATCATTCGGAAACAGGAAAGTTGTTGCCAATTTCGCCTCATAGTCTTCTTCAAGGTCTCTCCGACAAGTGGCAATAGCGTCGATGGGGACTGTGGTGGTCATCGGCATGTCTGTTCTGCGTTTGTGGGGGAAGGTCATGGTAGTGGAGGTACACTCTATATAAAGAACAACAAACAAAGGAACGGTCACGAGCTCTGACTCATTGTGGTCTGTGACTGTGACTTCCGTGTTCAAGTTTGCCCCTGTCTTTGTCTTCTTTCCTTTATGCCACCATGGACCAAGCCGACTCGGATACAACACGAAAAAGCAATCGTCTTGTGGAGAAAGCGACAAAGAACATACAGCCTTCTCAGCCTGACAGTCCCGAGAGTGCCGTCTCCGTCTCGGAGTTCAATTCAAGTCCAGATCCAGTAAAAACTTCGCGACAAGAAGGACCTGATTACGACCCAAATGATTCAGAAAATCCAACTGCAAATTGTATGTATGCAAGCGACGGTGCATCTATGTCGGTTGTCCAAAAACAAGCCGTTGAAAAGGAGATGGCAAACTGTGACCAAGCCATGGATCGCTGCATCGTCACTGGAGAAAAGGTTCATCACTTCTGCCACATGGTGGAACAGAGGACTTCAGATTCACAGGTACGCTCTCCACTGTTTTGTGCGCATCTCGGGTCGTCTAACGTTGTCTGGAGGTGGAGTGTCTGGCTGGTCATTGGCGATGGAAGGGGAATTTCCACCGCCACATGCCACTGAATGTAATCAAGGGTGAGTGTTGAATTCTTTTCGTCGTCTTTCGTTCGTTTGACTCAATATGCAATGCAGAGGACCCGACCGTCCATTACATGACTGACAACCACCAAGCTACACCGATTCCTGAGCCAAGGGTCATTGCTCAAATCAAAAGCTTTTATTTCGGGGAGGACTCACCTAACAAGCTCCTGGCACTTGAAGAGTACCCAGAAGGCATTTTCCAAGTGCGTTCTGCTTCATTACACCTCACTGAATAGCTCGAACTCAGAAATGCGCGCGCAGGCTATCAAGCGGCCCACGAAAGGGTGGCCTTGCAGGATGCTTCCATTGGACATAGATCTTCATAGACGGATTTCGCGTCATGTTGCCAAGAAGGACCCACAGCTCAAAGGCGTATTCAACAGCACTGGGAATTACCAAAATCACTCCTACCCATACACGAACCTCAATTTCTCCACTCACGCGCATCCTGTCACTCTTATCTGGCACGCAGGCTCACAGATAGCCAACCTGGAGGACGGCCGGCTAGAAGAAATCATGCAGGTGTTTCAAGAGCGTGGGGCACGGGAATTGATCACAGCGGTTAGGGACATTGTGGTTTTATACGAACTGTGGGAGTTGAAACTGCCAACGGTGGACGAGGCTGCAGGTCGGACTTTGCCTGCAGTCGTTCAAAGCACCCCTCGTCCCACGACTGCATCGGCTGAGTCTGGGTATACGGACGACTCTTCCGAAACTGATGACACACAATTGACCCCCGGAGGAGTGGTTGCTTTCGGCGACGCCAGCATGCACTCACCAGCCACTGACGATGGGCGAGTCGGAGCCGTTATCTCCGGGTCGTCTTCTGTGGGTGCCGTGCATAGCGAACAAGCTTCCCTGGTTCATGGTGTTTCCGCCATCGAGGTTCCTACTCAGCTCGGCGAGAAACGAAAAAAGCACCCGACTCCGCCGACACCCCAGGGAACCGTTGGCGACGCTCGGGGAGATGAATCACCTTCGGAACGCGCAGCACGGATGCGAAAATTGGCGGGCGGAAGCTCGGCGGCATCAACTAAGCGTCTGACCTTCTCCAACTTTCCGTCAGCGTTTGGTGGCTCGGAAACAGCCAGCGAACCTGCAAAAAATGACAGGCGACTTCCCTCCATCCACAGACCTGGAGCTCGGAGCGGTCAAGATTCCAAGGATGACGATCACAGCATGTCGGATGATTCTGACAGCTATCCTATCATCACTGGCCACGAACTGCAGGAGAAGCTCATGGCAATGCAAGCGCGCTTCAAAGCTTCGAACGTTGGCGCCGGGCCTGTTGACAATCCACCAGTGCCTTCCGGTACACAATCCGATAGTGCCGCCAGATCTATGCGTTCAGAACGAAAACCGCATCTTCGGGTAGAGGCAAAGCCGATCCTTCACAGAGGCGACCTTGGGAACGGTTACAGGCACTCTACGTTTCTGGCTCCAATGCACCGTGGCGGGAGCGGTGCTAACAAGAGTAATAGTGCGACCAAAACGGGATCTTCAGGCTCTGGTCAGTCAGCGCGCCTTGCTGGTTCCGCCCAACCTTCCAGAATACTACCCCATCAGCCAGATTCGAGTTCCGAACGAGGCACCAGATCAACCAGCGGAGCGACAGCACTCAGCACAGAGCTAGGCCGAGCACAGCGGCCTCTGCCGCGGGAGAAGCCTGCTGCGGTGGATCCATTCCAACAGACCGAGGCATCGTCGAGCTCCAACAGATCGGCGCATCGTCGAGAGGGGACAGCATCAAGCAGTCATGGCCAACAAAGCTATGGAGGGTTCAAGGTGCCGGACATACCCCCTTTCCAGTTCGAAGGCGGACGCAGCCAACATGACGGTTCAGCATCATCAGGTATGCGGCGGTCTGCAGCATCTGGATCTGTTTATGCGCGAGATGAAGGGACAAGCCATGGGAGACGGGAGTCCGGCTCAGCGTCTGGCAGTCACAGATCTGCGCCTCGGGCATCGACCAGTCACGAGCATGAAGGCGACCCCGGTCCAAGGAGGACGACTCAGCGTGAGGGAGATGTGAACCGAGCTGCTGGGGCTCAAGCTCTCTCTCGTTACGTCGCCCCGCGTGGACAAAGTGCAAGCAGTGTCACTGGACAGCGTTCCACTGAGAGCGGCACCGCCAGGTCAGTTACACCTGGCTCCGAGTCCCATGGAGCATCCAGCACGCAAGGGAGGTCCGTTCATGCGACACAGAACCGAGAGCGAGATAAGGCAGAGAGGAAGCGGCCGTAAAACCCTAAAGCGAGGGTTGTCCAGAAAGCAGAAGGATATCGAGGAGATGCACAAGGCAATCGAGAAGGAAACCGACGAAAGGTCGGCACGAATGTTGTAGAATTATGACTGTATGACCTATGTTATGATTATGAGTTATGAATTTCACGAAACCACGCGTCCCAGTTCAAGCTGGCGTCCAGAGTCCAGTTCAAGAATCTTTTGCTGGGAGTTTAGAGTGTCGCCCAAGAGATCTGCCAAGGTCAAAGCGACTTGGCGAGTTTGAGACATGGTTGAACGAAGGCAAAGGAGAGTTTTGTTAGCGAAATTCCCACGAGCCAATATGAGTGTGCGGCCACCACCAGCCAGACCGCACATTGCTCTTAACCCCTCCACCTACAGCTCTCGCTCAGATTGGATCGAGGATGACGCTTGGGACAGTGCTAGCGACGAAGACGATCCACCAAAGCCAGAATCATCCACCGCTTCCTCCTCCCGCGTCCCAGTCCCAACTCGTCCAACCCAACACTCATCTACTTCAACCCTTGCCTTTTCATACACCCACGTCTCAGCACCCAATCCCTCGTCCTATCCCCCTCGCGAAAACCCGCCGCAAAATGGATGGACCATCGTCAAAACCAAAACAGTGTCGTCAACACAGCCTGAGGAATCCCGCGATGAACCTCCAGTCGATGCTGATGTCGAGGGTGACATGATCCTAGGCGATCTTGAGCCCGACCAAATGGAACCCATGACCATCCTTCCTCCTGCCCCGAAAGGCGGCTCCGACCAAGGCATCATCCGTGAAGATGTCAATGAAATTGTAGACGATCCTCTCGTAGCTGTTAGGCATCGGCCTAGACGTGCGGATACGTCCCTGCGACAACCAAGTCCTCCAACTTCACCAGAAAGTGCAGAGCGGACAGAGAAACTTATGCGCGAACGGTCTATTCGCACCAATCGTCGTCACAAGTTCGTAGAGTGTCTATCTAGCCAAGATGTCAACATCGGTATGAAAGTTTCCTTCCATGTACCACACGTATATGTACCAGTCTTGCAGCCGAACTCCGCAAGCTTGCATGGGCAGGAATCCCATCCGATCTTCGGCCAATGGCGTGGCAATTACTACTTGTACGTGTCTCACCTGCATCTGCACAATAATTTCCTAAGCTCTGAGTAGGGATATCTCCCCCTCCCCACACCCCTCCGCGCCTCCACCCTCGCCCGCAAACGCGGCGAATACCTCTCCCTCGTCCAACTCGCCTTCGCCCGCGACCGCGAAGGCCTCGACCAGCAAATCTGGCACCAAATCGAAATTGACGTCCCCCGCACCCGGCCCGGCGTCCGATTATGGATGCACGCCGCCACTCAACGCGCCCTCGAACGCATCCTCTAC
This sequence comes from Favolaschia claudopus, assembly GCA_037176885.1. Classification (NCBI taxonomy): domain Eukaryota; kingdom Fungi; phylum Basidiomycota; class Agaricomycetes; order Agaricales; family Mycenaceae; genus Favolaschia; species Favolaschia claudopus. Next base: position 462,910 of record JAWWNJ010000077.1, read on the forward strand.
GTCTGGGCCATCCGACATCCTGCCAGCGGCTACGTCCAAGGCATCAACGACCTCGCAACCCCCTTCTTCCAGGTTTTTCTGTCTGCGTACATCGACTCTGACCCCGAGGCGTTCGACCCCGCCACCCTGCCGCCACGAGTACTCGAAGCTGTCGAGGCAGACGCTTTCTGGTGTCTGAGCCGCCTGCTCGACGGGATACAAGATAACTACATCTTTGCGCAGCCGGGAATCCAACGTAGCGTGCGCCGTATGGCCGAACTCGTCGCTCGCATCGACAAACCTCTCTCTGCGCACCTCGACGCCCAGAACGTCGAGTTCATGCAGTTTGCGTTCCGCTGGATGAATTGCCTTCTCATGCGCGAGATTAGTGTCCGGAACACGATTCGCATGTGGGATACGTATCTGGTACGTATTCCGTTTTCCTTCTTTTCTTTCTTCGGTGTTGATGTTCTCAAGGCGGAAGGGCCCGACGCATTCTCACAATTCCATCTCTACGTCTGCTCTGCTTTCCTCGTAAAATGGAGCGACAAATTGCGTCAGATGGATTTTCAGGTACGCATGTCTAATCCATTCTCCATATTCATTTATTATTTTCCCCGTCCTTCCCAACCGCTGACGCCGCCTACCTTCTAGGGCATCATAATGTTCCTCCAATCCCTCCCAACGCAAGATTGGGGCGACCACGAGATCGAGATGCTCCTCAGCGAAGCGTTCGTGCTCAATTCGATATGGCATAACGCACAAAGCCACTTCATTGGGAAGTGACGCCTTATGTCCTATGGCTCAGTGCGCTGGGACCTTCCTTCGCTGCTTTCAACCGACATGGCGCCAGTGCAGCGCGCCGGAGAGTTGGACTTGTGTATATTATATCATTCAACACTGATGTACGACAACGCCCTCAGTATACAGTACAAAAAAGTCAAAGTTCAAATGTATTGGTAGAAATACTCTTGTGCCGAATTATCAATAAAAATGACGAGAAATCGAGGCGACTATTCGGTGGCGCTTGAGTTGTTTTACACTGGCAGTGGATTCATCGTTTTAGACTTAGAGTAGGCGTGCGAAATTCAATTATGGGATCGTCCTCAAATGACAAATGTCTTCCAAATTCTCACAAGTCCATGACGGATCAGCTGCTTACACGAGAATACATTTTACATACACCGCGACGAAGAAGGAAACAGAACAAAGCGAAGAAAATTAACGTGCATTTGGCTTCCGCGCGCAAATGGTGGATAGAATCAAATGCGCGCGTACTGAGCCCAGAGCCCACGGCAAGGGAGCACGAGGATGGAGAGAGAAACTCGCACCCTTCTCTGGGAAGGAAACACTCACCTTGAACCTCCTACCGACCGATCATCGACTGGAGCCCGCCCTCGATAAGCTTAGAACCTTAACGTGTGTCGCAAGTCCCTCGGAACGACGCTTGAAGCGTTGAAGTCGAAGCCTTGACGCGCGAGTCTTGATGCGCAGCTTGAAACCTTGGAGTTGACGTCTTGGCGCGCGTCTTGACCTTGAAGTTGAAACGCAGCTTCTTGAAGCCGAAGGCTTGATGCGCGCCCTGAGTCTTGAGACGGGACTTGAGGCCTTGACGCGCATGTCTTGAGGCGCGACTTGACGTCTTGCAGTCGGAGGCTTCAAGTTGATGCGCGACTCGAGTCTTGAGGCAGATCTTGAGTCTTGCGGCGCGACTTGAGGCTAGCCTTGAATCGTCTTGAGCAGTCTTCCGCTGAGGTCTTGAACTTGTCTTCTGAGACGCGTCTTGAGGCTTGGAGCGTTGAGGGATCTTGAAGTCTTGAACAAAACTTGACGTCTTGAGGCCTTGAATCTCGGTCTTGAGGCGTCTTGGGGCCTTGACGTGGATGCTTGAAGCGCCAGTGACGTCGAGTTGTCGTATATATTTTGCATCTGAGGTCTTGAACGGCGACGGCGGCGAGAGTCAAGAGAAGGCTGGCCAGTGGCCAAGCTGGAAGAGTACATGACGACCGTCAGCGGTGATAGCAAACATGGATGTGGTAACGCACCGAGCAGAGCAAACATCTGACTAGGCGAGCTTGGCGAGATGGCTGGATCAAGAGCCTGAGTAGGAGAGGTGGCAGAAAGGACAGAATCAGCTGAGCCTAGGCGAGGTCGAGGAAAGTCAGCGTCGACGTGGTGAACGATGGCAAAGGATGAGTACTCACAACGGAGGACAATGGACAATGACACTGGAGAGGTGCAGCGAGCGAGCTAGTACACAAGAGCTTGACGCTTTGAGGCTCGAAAGACGCGACCCCGTTGGGAGATGAAGGGAGAGGAGAAGAGAGAGCGAGAGTGACAAATTGTCACAAGGTGGCTGGCTTTTATACCCGCTGCGACGGCAATTTCCGGACTTCAATCCAGTTTTCAGGTCGTCCAGATGGTTTGGAAGGGTTCCGATAGGAAGAATGGATGCCATCGGTTGGTATTTACTTCAAGCGTCGATTCGTCGAATATAGGCCGTGAAATTGAAGATCGTTGAGCCAAACTTGAAGCGTGTTAATAGGTAAGAACCGTAGGTGGAGTCTCGACAGTGTGTGTGCTACGGCGCTGCTAACGAGCACGCAGTATCGCAGAGCAGACACAGGAAACAAACCACAGAGATGCTGAGAGAAGCTGCGGAAGCTTCAAAGTCATCTGACCGTGATCGACATTTTCCCACCATCCGCATATTGCTGGTAAACTGTACCAGGGTTCAAAAGGTGTATCAGCAGCACCTACCTACTATTATGCAGAGCAAAATACAAGCGACGAACAAGAGACGAAAGCACAGGCAAGGCTAGATCAACTAGACTTGATCTCAGCGACCTCCTTGTCAATCGCAGCTTGGAACTCCTTCGCCACATCCTCCGAACGGAGCCGCAAGCTATACGTCTGGGCCTCTCCAGCTGCATCGTGGCCCACCAAGGTCAGCGCCTTCTTCGACACGGACACCTTCAATCCCGAGTACAAGGCAAAATTCTGGTGAAAAAATCAATCAATTATCAGTGCAAATGCAGAATCAAGTGAGACGAACAATTTGTATTTTGCCCCCCGAGGTTCGCAAGAGAAGTCGCCGCGCCGACGTCTCTTTATGTTTTTTGAGGCGAACAAAACCTACCGCGATGGTGTGAGTTAATTGCGCATGGCGAAAGGAGTCTGCGCGTCGCACCTGTACCAATATCCGCCCAGCCACCTTGGCTTTCCTTTCGGAGTCGATACGCCTTTGACTTCGCTTGGTATACTGTCTCCTCGTCCTCTTCTCCCTCGCCCTCAGCATCCAGACCACTTGGCGCGTCATCCCCGAATATCAGGCCAGAGGAGCCGGACGAGCTGCCTTCCGTCGTACTCACCTTCTCCGTCTCTTGGCTCGACGCAGCCTCCGTGGTAGCCCCATCGTCGTCCCCCTCCGCGTCATCCTTACTCTCCTCCTTCACCTTTTCCTTCGCCTGGTCTTTGGGCGAGGCGAAAGAAAATCCAACAGGGTTGCCAATGCTGCCGCCACTGGCTCCGAAGCCAAATGAGGGTGCGGGTGAGCCTGATGTTGAAGGGGACGGGGAGCCGAAAGGATTCCCTGCTCCACTGCCAAACAGAGAAGTGGTCGGCTTGCTGGCACCGCCAAACACTGACGACGGAGAGCCAAATGGTGATGGTGAAGTTGTCGCGGTGAATGGGGAAGCAGTGGCAGTGGTGCTAGTCGCGGACCCAAAGAGTGATGAGGCTGGGGCGGAGCCGAAGACGGAGGGAGCGGGGGTGGTAGCGGTTGAAGATGGGAATGCGGAAGGTTTCGGAGTTGTGGATGTGGAAGCAGGGAATGCGAACGGTTTGGAAGAAGGTGGTGGATCGGCAGCCCCATTGGTAGTGGGGGGTGTCGGCGTAACCGGCTTGTTGCCAAAAGTGAAAGAGGCTGGTGCGGCGGGCATTTTCAACGGAACGGCGGGGGTCTGTGGTGTCGGACTTGGTCCACCAAAAGGAGACGGAGATGGAGATGGTGCTGAGGAACGATCTGGTATTTTCAATTTGTCGTCATCAAGCTTTTTCAGAAGGTCGGTCCGTATGTTTGTGTATTGACTTATGAACCTTGCGACGTCCACAAAAGGATCTGCTTCGATAGCACTTGTTATGGTACGAAGGAGAGATGAGTTGAGACCACGGAGAGAGCCATAGTACTTCGATGAAGTATCGTCGGTAGTCCCATCAGCGTCTAAGGATGAGGTGGAAGTTTGTGGAGGTGGGGGAGGCGGATTCGAACCGCTGAGCGAAGAAAACAAGGTTTTTGCAGCACTGGAGGCCGTTGGGGCAACGGCGACGGCTTCAGGTGCAAAAGATGGCGAAGGCGTGGGTGTCCCGGGTGTACCGAAAATACTTGTCGAAGATTTGGCTGCTGGAAAGCTCGGGGACGAAGCTGGAGGTGTGAATTTGAACCCACTGTTGCCGCTACTCGGAGTACCGAACCCAGCAAATACCGGTTTAGAGGGCGGAGGAGTACTTGCCGGCTATGTGGACATTTATTTTACAATTGACACCTACACGAAGATGCCGCACCTCAGTTCCATTTGCTTCAGGTCCTGTGAACGATGGAGACATTCCGAGGCGTCGGGGCATGGCTTTAATCCTATGGAACGCGTCAATTGAACACGGAATCCGTGTAAAACGTACTGCAAACCTTCTGCCAGCTAGAACAGCATCGTCTGCCTTCTGAAAGGGTCCATCGCTGGAGACTTCCTGCAGAAATTAATACACCGAGAGAGCACACTGAGGGCACTCAATACCTCTACATCAGGGTCGCCAAATTCCCTCGTCAGTTGATTCTCTGCACCGCGCTTCATAGTCGCAGTTGAACGTTGAGGGCATGAAAGTTTCCCACGCCTCGATACACCGCTTTCTGTTCGACTTACTGCCATGACAAGGTTACTGTTCTACATTACAATTCATCTGGGCTACTTCAGATTCTACCCTCTCGACTTCAACTTTGGAGAAAAGTACATGTCAATCCAGTTGTAATTTCTGCGCAAACTCCTTCGGCAAAGTCTATGGTTGGGTCTTCCAATGAACACGCTATCAGGGCAAGGCCGAGAAGGATGACCACGACTCACGCTTGTGGAATGTCATGCAATACATATGGCATTCAGTCCAAGTACAACAAAAACCCAAACATAAGGCAGTCTACTCACTTCAATTTGGAGGACCAAATCGAGTCGAAACCAAAATCAGTACCTAGCATGGCATGCGAATTCCCTTCTGACTCATACGCTGCAGAATAGATTTCGTTTCCATCGGTACGTGGTTGGAGTCAAGACACTTGAAGACAGGTCAAGACCTCAGTGCACGTTAACGAAAGTACCCCATTGCCTGGGAGCCCATAGAAGGTAAATCCGCTTCAGTTCAAATTATGTAACGTTTCTTAGCAGATCGTCTCGGTATTTCCGCAATCAAAGCTCGCCCAGGGTAAACTGCAGTGATTTTAATGAATGCAGTAAACATTTTGGCATCGACGACTGTATATCCAAGAAAATTCACGGCTGTGAAAAGCGTTGGTCTGCACCGGCGGACAGCCTCTCAGTGAACGGATAATAGGCGATGCGAAGTAAACCTTACCCCATCATCCGAGTTTCGGAGAAGTTCGGAGAGTGGTGCCTCAGGTGCTAATTTCTTCGTGTTCTGCTCGAATGGCGTCTCAACTCTATAGCTAAACAATACAGACCAGGGTCGACCAAGCATGATTTTCAAGGAGCGCGGTGCGGTAGCAATCCCAGTGTCCCACTCTTGCTTGGGTGTTGCGATTTAAGGCTGAGCGGATCGACATTAAATGGGATCGAACGCGTACGTAATGCAACAAACAACGCGTCAACAACACGAACTTTGCCACTTACAATCATCATGACAAGCGCAGTGCCCCTCGACACGATTGCCACTTCCCTTGAAGATCTTAGGGATGATTCCGTTACAACGCGATGTCTATGCCCTTGTGACGACAACTCTACGGTGAGTGGAGTCTCGTTCAGTGCTCACTCCTCCTTGCTGCAACTGATCGCCTCCAGCTGCGCGTACTGGAGTTTTTGTGGGGACTGGACATATACGCATTGAATCCAATGCAAGACTCTATGCGGGATTCCAAAAGCAGCAGACTTGAATGTGAGCAAAGCAGATCCTGTAGTATCTATCGCGCGTTGACCAGCCTTCAGTTAACAAGTCGATGGATATCAAATTACCGGACGGACACCGTACTTGGACTTTGGTTCCAACGGAGGAAACGTTGGTCGCCATGCTCGACTTACACCGCCAGAATTGCAATGTCCCTGTTTCTGAACGAACGTCGTTGTTCACTGTGAGCTCAGTCTTGCCATTGCTTTGTGGGGACTGTGATTGACAGCTCGACAGGAGTTTTCCGCATCGCAGTTCGAGTACATCTTCGTCCCGCTTACCACACAACTCGACTTCTTCATTCGGGTATCTGGAAAGCCCCAGAAATACACGGCCCCATACAATGACTTTCCTCGGGTGATATCCTCAGCCAATCCGTTTTTCGTTGCATTCGACTCGCGACCGTCAATAAAAAAATACCGCCACTTCCCTTCCGAAGAATGGCGTCGAGTGTTCGTACACTTGTCGATACTCTGGCATCCAAGTCCTCTGCCCGACGACTTCATCTACAGCTGTTATCCCCCAACCCTCTACAGTGTGTCCGACCATGACGCATCAGACGGCGGGTCCAACTGTGCCAGTGAGGAGACGGCGATGAGTCCTGTTTGCGAAGGTCCATTTCTGAATCCCGATAAGGAGGCGTTCGTCTGTAAATGGGTGCAAGAGGAAAGACAACAGCCATGCGATCGCGTCATTCCAGGCGATCTTGTACCTCCCGCATACTGGGAGGAACGAACAAGAAGCGTGCCCGAAGCTTGCCGAAAGCGAGCCCAGTGGCGCGTCGAGTCGAAGCGAGGTTTTCAGTATTTCGAACGCTACCTTCCAAAAGCTGCAGCACGTTATAAAGCTGGGTCGGGTTGATGTTCCAAGTGGTGATCCAATCCAGCAAACATTTCGAATCTGATTGTCTCGATAGCATGTACAATGTTGTTAAATCAGCTCTTCACTATCAAACTCCATGTTCGAAGAACTTCGGCACTCGAGCCAAAATCCCCGCAATCTCGTTATCTGTGACGATGTATTCCCAACATCCTTCCGGCTTGTCCCATCCATCATCCGAGCCCATAGCACCAATCGTTTTCTTCTCCTCTCCCTGCACACCGCGGCGGTACACATACACATTTTCCCACTTCCACCCTTCGAATCCGCTCCCTGACAGAGGCTTGATCTCCCAGGTAATCCAGCATACGGCGCTGGTTTCAATGACAGGTTCGACACGGTGCGAGGATAATTTGATATCCAACCCAAGGCCATGTTGTTCGAAACTCGCCAAATGTCCAGTGATTGATTTGGTGGTTTCTTCAAACGACGAGAAACGTTTCTGTTGGCCAAATGTAGAGGCGGTCGTATTTGAATAATGAGCAGCCAGGGCAGCGGCGGTGACTGGAGTTAACGAGCTGTTGTTTGAGTCGGATGAGGAGGCAATGGCCATGGCTCTCGCATATGAAAGGGTGAAGGCAGTCGCTGCGGCGCTAATATCGAGAGTAGTCATGTTGGTCAGGAGATAAGAGTATTGAATTCACTTTACTTTCTAGGGGATCCGAAGTTTCACATCAAAAGTAAAAAAAACCTAACAACCCCAAACAACCGCCTACGAGTCCCAATTTGTAAATTTTGATCTGACTTTGATCTCACTGAATGACGACGCGTCAAACGCAGCGGAAAGGAACTGCGCCGCCGCTCAGTACTCCCCAACCCAAACCGGCCCTCAATGTTGAGGAATGGGAAGCCAAGGCTCCATTAACTGACCGTGAAGTAACAAGTGTTGGCATCCTCAAGACCGCAAGTGAAAAAATCCCACTACCATACAAGGTATCAGCTCGATGTTCTCTTCGTGATTTGCTTCCAATATCTAGCGCTGTGGTGTAGTTCAGTGACGATGAGCCGGGGTCCTCCTCCCGCCCTTCTACGCCAGTTTCCCGTGGCGCCGCCAGCAGACTGGAACCAGGACGATTAGGGCCCAGTTCCAGACCCAGTTCTCCAATGCCGCCGACGTCTTCGCGCGTTGTTGCCCATGCCCTACATCCGAAACACCCCGTCCAGACACCTCAACAATTCTATGACTGGTTCGCGTTGATAGACCGTTCCGTGGCTCATAGTCAAGAGGCGCATTTCCGGGCACATGTTGCCAGTGTATCGGAGCATCTCGACACGTGTGATAAGCTTGTCGAGCGGATAGACGAGGTTGACGCGGAAGTAGACGGAATGCTGGAAGGTTGGCGTGGCGTCGAGGAAGGAGGAAAGAGTCTGAAAGATGCTTGCGAGAGGTTATTGGAGGAACGGGTGCGTCCATATGTTCTTCCTGCCCCGAGTTTTGACTGAACGAATTCAGGACCGCTTACTAGAAATGACAGAAGAGATTGGTGCCCGTCTGGAGTATTTCCAAGAGCTGGAACAAGCTACTCGCATGTTGAACCATCCAGGAGAGTCCCTCGTGCTCCAAACTGATTTCTTATACATGGTCGAACGTGTGGATATATGCATAGATTTCTTGAAAGCCCGCGTATGTGCTCGCAATCACCTCAACTTTATACAAATGTTTGACGACTTTTTAGCGGCATTACCGTGAAGCCGAGGTCTATCTCCTACGTTTCCAGCAATGTATGACTCGCGCTATGACTCTGATTCGGATGTACTTTGTGGGCTCATTAAAGGCACTCTCTGCGGACGTCTCAAAACGAATGTCGGAAAAGGTGCTCTTCGTATCCTTCATGTGTGAATCATCTAACTGGGATTTAGGATGTCTCCGCCACCGCTCAAATGCATCTTCTCTACACAAGATTCAAGAGCGTCTCGACGCAACTTTCACCACTTCTAGGAGAGCTGGAACGAAGAGCGCAGGCACATCCCTCTGAACTGTCAGCGCTGTTGACGGAATGCCACGCTGCTTATTTCAGTGCTCGAAAGTCTCTTCTAGTAAACCGATTGACGGAAGAAATCAAAGGTCTCGATCCAAGTCGAACAGAGCTCGTGGAATTGGTATGCTTGCTTTGGGCTCAATTGGGTCTAAAGTTTATATATCTTAGACTCGTGCGGGATGCAGTTATCTCAAACAATTGTGCACAGACGAGTTCAAACTCTACCAATCATTTTTCAGCTCGGGTGAAGATCAACTATAGTAAGTAGATTTCTTTCATTGAACGCCTTTTCACTCAGCGTTGTTGCAACCAGTCAGTATCTTGAGAACTTATGCGACTACCTCTACGACGACCTACGACCACGTATACTTCACGAGCCACGCCTCACCGCTCTCTGTGAAGTTTGTACTGTTCTGCAGGCACTCATGGTCCTCGATGTTGCTGCAGCCATCCCGGATGCATCCTCGGACGAGGAAGGGGATGCTGCCGACGAACTTTCCGTCGATCTGGATAAGCCACGGACAACGAAAAAGGGACTTGGCCAACTGCATATCAGCCATCTGCTGGAAATGGTTCTGCAGGACGCCCAGACGCGGCTGTTCTTCAAAGCCCAATCCGTCATTCAGTCCGATATTCGTTATTACGTGCCGAAGCCAGAGGATCTTGCCTACCCTGATCGAATAGTCGGTGCGTCTGCGGTCCCAACGGGCAATGTCAATTCACTCATCATTGTAGGTGCTCAAACTCCCGGTGGCGATGGAGTCTTGCCTCTCAAAGAAAAGCAAAGTTTCAGCCAGTTGTTCCGACTGCCGACCCTAGACAAGCAGGAAACATGGTTCCCCACTCTCTCCAAGACGGTATGGGTCTTGTCTCAACTACACGATTTTGTCAATGTACGTGCGCACCCATCATTTCCCTTCCTGGTTGCCAACCGTATTTCTCAATTCAGCCTGCAATCTTCGAAGATATCGCGCAGGAGGCTGTGACGCTGTGCCGACAATCGCTGATACTGGCCTCCGACATGATCAAGCAGCGTGTTGGATCCTCCTCGAGTCTTCTCGATGGGGAGCTGTTTCTCGTTCGCCACCTGCTCATTTTGAAAGAGATCACCCACAATCTCGACCTTACCCATCGGGATGAGGAGGATTACCACTATGGTGTCACAGGTAGGTAGCCTGATTTAATTTTCTTTCGCTCTCTAACCACCTATAGATACCTTGGCAATCATGCTCAACAAGACCACCTCTCTCATCCCGGGCGCGCTTTTTGCCTCGCTCGGTATGCCCCGTGGTGAAGAGGGCATTCGAGATGCTAAACACGTATGTCTTTTCATCTACCTACTTCATCTTCTTCACTGTCTATAGGGTATTGACCACGACCTGAAACGTGTCTGCGAAGAGGTCATCTCCGAATGCTCGACACCAATCTACACCCCGCTGCGCAAATGGATAGACCAAATCGACGCGCATAATGCCCGCCGGGCTCGCGAACAAGATGCTGAGATCACCCCACTCACAGCGCAGACCGCATTCCAGCAACCTGCTGCGGAGGAACTCGACCGCGAGTTCCGTGCTGCCTGTGAGCGTGATCTGCGAGGACAAGCTGCACGGTTAAGGCTTTACCTCGAAGACGACCGGACGGTCGGTGTGCTGCTTCAGCATATTCAGGATCGTATCGTGGATGAGTATGCGCTGTTCCGGGACGTGGTTTGGAATATGTATGCCGGCGGGATGCGTTCGATCGTGCTTTCGTCGACGGGTCTACGGGAATTGTTAAAGTCGGTTTGTAGTGACCCAGACAAAAGCTGATATTGATTGGCTGGGTACATACTAAATTTATTCGATGCATGATGAAATGCCGCGAAGGAGGCTGGAGTAGGAACGTTGCTTAGAAACCACAGAACCTCAGTTGTATGTATGGTTCGATCCCATACTCTGCGTTCGTAGCCCTTGCCCAATTGAAGGTTGACGCGCTCGCTCCTTTAACTGTGGCAACAACGGGCGCTATTACTATTAATTGTAATTGTTACAGAACACGGTATACATCTTCGTGAGCGCGTTTCAGCCAATATTGCGTTCAATACTGTTACGCTAGGCACAGCAATGACCTATATCTCCCCGTTCGCAGCACTCCAACCGGGCTTGAATTCTGCCGAGCCCGTTGGCTCAGCTGAACGCTGGAACTGCGCTGCCACTTCGAGTGGGTCGCATGGGGCGGTTGACGAGGAATAAATTTCCTTCGTTGGTCTCGGTAGACCAAGGAGCAGAAATGCACTAGGCATCTATCTGCATCTGCAGCACTGCTTACTGCTTGTTCGTTCACCACATCCGTCAAACGACCCACTACACCAGTGTCGCTTCAGAAAGTTGATATCTGTGGCTGGGCCTATTGTCTTTCTCGAAATCCAAGGGTCCTAGAGCGGGAACTCCGAATTGCACGGCATGCAATGTCGTGGCGGGGCTTCTTTCTTCAATGCTTGGCATTTTCAGCGCGTCGGGTACGGTGCCCAGGAACGTTGGGTCGCTGAGTGATTTCTTTGTGCTTATCAGCAGGAGCACGATGGGGGTGTATGCACCCTGTTGTACAAGTTTAGCGAATTTTGAGGGATAGAAAAGGGGATGGCGACACATACAGCAATCTGTATGCTCACGGGGGTGAAAAGGTCGCCCAAGGTGTTGTAAGGCAGTCTGATGAGGATAGACCCCAGGCCAAAGACCTGAAGGGTGAACAGATTGAGATGCTACGAAAACAGAAAAAATTGATCGCTGCACTCACAGCCGACACAGTGTAGAAAATACCAGACTCCAATAAAATCCGCAGTATCTGGTCGCCTTTCGTAGTCTTGTTGAACCCGCCACTGATAGCTTTGCGATGCTGCCAGGCTGAGGCCCAGACAACTCCAGTTGATATGAAGTTGGACACTACGGAGAGCCCTAGGGCAGACAGTTGCAGAGCATCAATTACTGGTGTGAAGGACGGCATTTTCTTCTCGAAGTTTGGAACGAATGTGGACCCGATTCTGAGTCCTATCAAGCTGACCACGGCCACTGGAAAGGCTTCTGATTGAGCGATGGATGAGGAAGGAAAGAAGTTTACGAACAGGACATGAGGGTCAGTAAAAAGATCGCGAAATACAGGAACTTCCGGTGGGATGGGGAGCAGATGAGTGCTCGCCAAATGACGAATCCATCGCAAAGCAAATACTGTTGTTTTCAAAGTCAATGCAAGGAACGGCCTGAAACCAAAAAACTACAGACGTTGAGCAGTGTTAACGCATTGAATAGGGTGAACAGGCGAGTGGTGGGATTGGGAGCAGAAAGTAGACTGTTCATGTCTCCGACAGCAATGAGGAAATTTATCCTGCTGACGAGGTCCGCGATGCGGTACACCCAGTAGGAGGTCGACAGAAGATACATGAAAAGAGTGAGGGCAAATAGAATTCTGTTTGCTCGCGTCTTCAGTCCTCGCCTCCTAGAATCATAATTCAATACTCCAGCCGCAAGGAAGGCTCCAGCACCAGTGGTATGAGAGACCTACATTAACATCCGAGTCGATAATAAGATTATAATAGTGTATGCGCCTATGCAACACTGAGAAATGCAAACTGCATAATTCCAAACCGACTGACCGAAAAATAAGGTCTGTACAACGAGACCGACCTTGAATGAACATTTCAACTTCGGATCTCCGAGTAACGTGCGCAAGAAAAAAAAAAACGAACCGTAAGATACAATATTATGCGACCCAGGGGAACCGAAGCAGGAGGAGCCATGTTAAAAGCGAAGAAAAGGTCCTCTCAGAGGAAGAAGAAGCCAAAAAAATAGCCAGCCAGCTGAAGATGAAGGACGAAGACAAGCCTGGCTGAGCTCAATTGTTGCTGGGCATTCGGGATTCGGGCAACGGGAACTGGATGAGATCAAGTGCAAGAGAAGACATCATGATCGTCGCGCGCGCGGATCCCATTAGAACGGAAGCCGACGGATCAGGACGGAGATGCGCGCCGACTCGTTGAAACGCCGCGCTGGTTTACTTGTATAATCACTGTCGATCATGGTTATCATTCACGACTCAAAATTCTACTACGACGACGGAAATATAGTGCTCGCAGCCAAGGACGAGTCCGAGAACGATGTGTATTTTCGCCTGCACAAGTCGATCCTGGCGAAGCAGTCCCCAGTGTTTGCTGACTTGTTCATCCTACCTACACCGTCGAACATGGAATTGTACGACGGCGTTCCATTGGTGAAAATGGCAGGAGATAGCGCATCTGACTTGCGAGAGTTCATCGAGCTGCTGTATGACCCACAGTGATTTTTTTCCCGAGCCCTTCTCTATGCTTGTCTTGTTGAATGTCACCAATAGGCGTATCTCGAATATCCTTGCGCCGCGAGATGGGAGTCATTCTACAACTCCTGGGCCCATGCAAAATGGCCAAGAAATATCAGGTCGACTGGATCCTGCAAATGGCCGCTCTTCAGCTGGAGAAGGCTTGGCCTAGTACTGTCGAAGGATGGCTCAGCATTGCAGACGACGAAAAATTGGACATGATGTATGGAATCGTCGGCGACTGGCCTGATTCCTTGTCCGACAGCACACTCAGGCTGCGCAAACTCCCTAAACCATCGTCGTCGATTCTTCTGGCACGGGAATGTGGAGCAACGTCTATCCTTCCTTTCGCTTTCATGGATCTTCTACAGTGCCATCCGGAACTAGATGCCAACTACGATGGTTTTAACTACATTTACGACAAGGATCCCGAACGACATTTACTGTCGTCAGAAGATTTACACCGACTCCTTGTGGCTCGTGAAAGGATAGGGGCATGATTTTACCAATATTCGTGTCCTTTGCTTTACTCGCCTTCTTGCGATAGCGGCAAGCCATGTCAAGCTGCCATCCATCGCACTTGGCTGAGGCTAGGCAAAGACGTTGGCCGCTATGGCAATGTTATGCAGTTCTCTCCCAAAGATGATCATGACTACGCCGATACAATGTGCCCGAAGTGCAAGCACAAATTGGGGGACGAAGTACGAAAGCTACAGAAGCAGTTTGTTGAACTGCTCGATACATTCTTCCAGTTAAACGAGTGATTACTCACAAGCCAGTATTATAGTTTTAGCCCATGCAAATCAAACCAAGCTTACGTTCGCTGGACCTTCATTTTCTGCTGTCAAACTACTGGACACAGCGGTACACGTTCAAGCGTCCATATATGCGAACGCGCACAAGAATTTGGTGTCGCAATGTCTTGATCTACATAGTGCTGACCTCAAACTCATTCACTAAATTCATTCAACCGACACGCAAATTTCGAAGGCTCGAATTACACCAGGCCGTGGTAAGCAGCAAATTCATCATCGTCCTCGGCTTTCATGCTTAGTTCAATAAAAGCCCTCAACTTGCGACCGTCCTCCGGTCCTACAAGATGATCCAAGAATCCTCCAGCCATATCCATACCTATTGAAACTTGATTCGACCAAACGCAAACCTCGATAACGCGAAATCACTAACCTGCAGTAACCCCGGACGCCGTCCAGATCTTCTTGTCTTCGGTTACAACCCACCTAGCCTTCGGCACCCAATCGATTTCGAGATCTTTCGTTTCTTCCTGCTTTGGATTCAGAAAACGATATCTGTCTTCCACGATCTCAAACCTACCTTGACATCGCGGAACGCAGACTTGTTGGTTGTGGCGCGCTTCCCTTTCAACAACCCGGTACGCGCAAGAACCAAAGATCCCGTGCACACAGTCAAAATATACTTCGCTCCCGGCGCTTGTCTCTTGATGAATTCCCCGCACGCACTGGGAGGATTTACGCTTGGGCCTGAGAGATTCGATTCGTTCAAGATTCGTCAACGCAATATCGTATCCAATTTACCTCCGGGAACGAGAACGATATCGAACTGCTGCTTGGCGTCGTCATATGTCAACTTCGGCACGGCCGCGGGACCCGATGTAGGCTCGACAGGTTCCAGAGTGTGCGAGAGATACGTGAACTCGAAGCTCAGGTCAGGCATTTTAATCCCAGCCCTCACGGCGCGGTCACGGCTCTTGGCGGACAGTATTCCCAGCAGCTCAACGGGTCCTTGATAGTCCAGGGTGGTCACCTTCAGTCCTCATTAGATCGGCGAATCGGCAGCTATGGTGCACTCTTTTTACCCTGGGGAAGAGACAAACGGCCACTTGGAGAGTTTGAGTCATGGTTCTGGCTAAGAGAGGAGACGGACAAGGACAACCGTCTGCATGACAGGGATCGTCGACACGTGAATTGCGGAGGAACGCGCCCCAAATGTCGATTACAAAGGTAGGAACTGCTTCGAGAATCTGACGATGGATTAGATCTACGGCCGATGGGCGACAATCCGGGATTTATTCACCGTCATGAGTACTCTGTCTCTAGTTCTCTACATCTCTAGCTTCTGCAGCCGTCCCTTGTACCTGCAACTCGTGCACACTCTCCAACCCAACACCTCTCAAGATCTTGCCAACCCCTTCAGTCTTGACGGCAGCCAACTCTCGCTCGCTCTGCACGAGTAACATCCCGGCAAACGCCAACGCATTCACACTCAACTGGTCGCCGGTTTCCGCGAGAATGTGATGCTCTTGCCGGCGCGGGATCAAGTGCATATGCTCGAGGGTAATGACAACGTTGTACGATGGCTTGCCCGCGGGATAGTCTGGATCGTGGCGGATTGTGGAGAAGACGAGGTCGAGGAGGCTGAGGAACGCTTGCGCCAAGACGGGCTCGAGCTTTTCCGGGGAGAAATTGTGGAATCGGTCCGGGAAGCGATATACGTGATTGGCGTAAGATAGCTTGGTGAGCGAGAAGGGAGTGTCTTCAGGGGTGTTAGTCGCCTTACTTGTGTAGATTAGAAATAAAGCGCACCTGGAGTCTCTAATTTGACGCTACGCGCGAGATATTCTATCGGAGGGCCATCTTCGTCTTCCAAGGGAAGAAATTGAACGTGTTTATGAGGCTGGGACGCCCCGGAGAGATCGCCAGCATTGTAGAACGCGAAAAGGTTACGCCGCGCTTTACGTGCTGCCGCGAGAAGCAGGTAGGTCTGCACAAGATCTGGTGGCGACAGAGGAGAAGCCTGAGATCGGAATTCTGAGTGGGGTGTTGAAGCGTCTAAGCAACTTTCAAGCGAAAGATCCTCCAACCTTTGGTGACGAGGAGAAAGTGCTGAGGAACGACCGAGTATTTGTTCAGCTGCGATCCAGAACGTCAAGTCATCTGCCAGTCCCTCGGAACGCGTACACGGACCAGAACAGCGTATTCTTCTCCGCTGTCTTCATCACGCAACTCCCCGACCAGTAGATTGGGATTGTACGGCGGTTCGAAGGGGTCGATCACCTTCTTTTCTGCTGAACTGTCATTCTGCGGCGCAAAATGGGGAGTCGGTAGACTGGGTTTGCTCTGGAGCGCAGGACACAAGCGGATTTCATACTAAGGCTGTCCATCAGCCAACTGAGCGCGAGGATTGTCAGACAGTTGAAACCTCGACGTCTGAGTCACTGTGTTTCACGATTGTCGAGGCGAAGAAGAGCAGGTCGCCCTGCGCCTGGGCTTTATCGAAAGTCGGCCCAAGTTTGCCCAAGATTTCCGTAGGGCTCATGATGGTGGGAAGTAGAAAAGTAACGACCGTAAACGGAAATGAACGAAGAAAAATGTCGAAACGCGTTGAATTGTCGTAAATATTAAGGCAATAATGGGGCGCGCGGCCAGACGAAGGCAAAACTCGGACTAGCGATCAGCCAATTACCAGCCCAAGTAGGTAGGTTGGGAACGGTTTGTATAAAGTACACGGCGAAAGCAGTAGCTCAAAAAAAAAATGAGATGAGATGGTCGACGAGAGTTGCGGAGATGTTCAAGCCCGGTTGAAAGAATGAAAAACGAACGCAGTCCGTTATAAAGCTTGTTACTTCTCCCCCCTTCCTACAATAATTGACCATTTTTCGCACTGAAAAATAGGCCTTTGGACGGCGACCCGAGATCAAGCCCGTCCACCCTTTCCTCTGTTGGCTTTGGCTTCTTCAATCGTTTCTCCCAGTGCTATAGCGCGTATGTAGCAGAAGATGGCTACCAGTGACCACAGCGCGGCGTTCGTCCCCTGTCAGAGAGCTGTCAACAAACCACGTCGAGCTGAACAGAACAACATGCTTGCCTGATAAAAGAGGATCGTGAGGAGCGCTTGGAAGACAAGCAGTATGACTTTGAATATCAAACTGCGTCGGATGGACAGGTCCTTCAAAAGTGGCAACGGATTTTCCACAGCGAGAATGAAGAGTCCAAGGACGGCGGATATGATAGGAACGATGGGGGCCTTGACAATGATACTGATAAAGATGGACGCACTCGGAGAGGGCCTGTGCCGCAAGCAACGGAGATTAGCAGGTCACAATAGCGACGAGGCGGGAAATGCGCACTGAATCCCTCCGGGGTCACGCAGTATGCCACCCACAAAGTCCCAAAAGAACTTGCGATAGAAGAGAGCGAAGTAGCTGGCCCAAACCGCATCTAAAGGGGTACTCTGTTTAGTGACGACGCACGCCGAAAAGCCACTGATGCGACTCACAAGCACTTGCGGTTATGCTGACGAGACGCGCATATTCGTGCCAGACAAGATTTCCCATCTTTCAAAGTCTAATCGGAGTCGTAGGAAGAAAACGAGGGTGAGAGAGCACTGCTCAGACGTCGAAGCCTTTGTTGGCGTCGAGAGAAAGGGACGTTGGCGTGAGGGTCGAAGAACAGCGAAGAAAGAAGAGCGATAAAAGAGCGCAGCTCGAGCCCGGGGTATGATGAGTGAAAAAGAGAGAAGGGGTGAACACTAGGTTCAGGACAAGAGCAAGGGATCAGCCTATATCACTCACAGCCACACTTGGTTACACAACACCAAACCGCACAACCCCTACTCGGGACGTCCGGAGTTGCGATCTGTAACTGATCCCGGTTGCTGGTCACCGTGTTGGCGTCTCCGCTCAGCCCGTTAATTTGGGCGCACACAGTGGCGAGAATATTATATTCAATCCACCCTGAACCACAAAAGAGCGACAGACTACGAGTAATCCCAACGAATAAAAGATACCAGGCCCTCTTCGCATCCCCACACCTCATCTGGCCGGCAGATCCAGCGTAGGAGGTCGATTCGGCCTTTCCGGCACTCGATTCGCAATCTACATCATCAGTTATAGTTGACAGGGTTCCTCAACAGTGGTAAGGCTCCGACACTCACCATCACAGTCTGTTGCGCTCGCGATGGCACTCGGGGCATGGTCAGCGTTGGCACAGCAGACATTGGCGGCCGCATTGTATCAGCGTTCCCTCCGTAATAGCTTGGCGCGATGGAATGCGCAGACATACGGGAAACGAGGCCTGAGAAAGTGGGCATGGGCTGTTGCGGGGAAACCGGTGTGAACCGCATATTCGGCCCTTGCAAGGGCAATGCCGCGCCGATCGGCGTCCGGGGCGACTCTTCAAGTTTCTGCCATCGTTTCCTGCGCCGTCTGGCGAGGAACAAGATAAGCCCAAGCACGGCCAGGAGCACGAGAACGATAGCGATGATGATTCCAGCTATTGCTCCTCCTGACAATCCAGATTTAGGTCTAGACTGCGAGGCGGCATTTGGATTGTTGTTGTTGTCGCTGCTCAAAAAAAATCAGCGCGGGACAAATTGCCTGGGCCAGAACAAACCTTTGGTTTGATATCGTGCTTGGTCCTGGTGCATCTTGACCTACAGCAACGCCTGGAACACTGGCAGAGAAGACAGCTATCCCGTCAAGATCGATGAATGGTCCGGTTCCATCTTGCTGGCCTGGATTTGTTACAATCAACGTGTGTTGCTGTTTCTCATCCAAATCGTTTGCGTAGTACTACATGGAGCACTCGTCAGTTTGACAAGACTGGTACATTCTTGTTTGACAGACTTACCAGTAACGTCTGAAAGTCAATTTTGAGCAAAGATCGACAGAGTGCAGACACGGACGTACCTGCGCGTGTAGGTTTGCGATGGTGGACGCCTGAGTATTGACGAGCGTCTGTTTACCATCCACAGAGATTTGGACATTGGCGTGATCGGGAGAGACTGTGCCGTATACCGCCACTGCACTCCCTGAAAATGAGAGCATAGCAGCGGAACCAGAACTCTCGCTGTAGCTAAGGAACATTTAGATAGCTTCCAGTTGAATCGAACAGGAATTCCTACTGTATCGTATTATTCAAGTGCGCATTGCTAGTGGTCGTTGCCCAATTGCCGGCGTAGGTGATTGCTGGATTGGCATCGTCATAGAGAGTGGCGGTCGTCGTGGATCTGGAAGCGGGGGTAGGTTGTGCATCCACATCAAAGGAATCCAGTGGACGTGAATTATAGCTCACCCTGCAGCGCCAACTTGTGTGATCAAGTTCACAAAGTCAAGGTCCATACCAACTCCCGTGCTCGTTAGGACCGCGGTATGCTCTCCATTCGCGAGTCCGGAAGCCGACCCCAAAAGTTTCCTAGTCTCAACACCGTCACTTGTCGAAGTTCCGCTTGCTACCTGGTTCCCATCGACCAATAAGGTGTATGTGCCATAACTTGGTCTGAAACCTCCGTAGAACTCGACACCAGTGCCTAGACGCGTGTTAATCGGAGGTCTGAGACGTGTTTTCTGACGGACCCTTGAAGTTGACTGTAGCCGTCGCGCCCCGAGTCGTGGTTGAGTGAAGCGAGCTGCCCGAGTACGGCTAATAGTAACACGTGGGTTCAGCACTTCGCGATCTCGAGTCCAGAAAATAATACACGCACGAGACCAGCCGTATTTTGTGCGGACGCGTCCTGCCAAGCGCCGCTGGGTCCGTAAGTGATTAAGGGCGAGCCATCTTCGACTGGAGCGGGGTAAAATGTTAGAGTCTTCGGACCTTGACGACAAGAAAGAGATGCGGACTGGTGAGATTGAAGGAGGAGGCCATCGAGGCCGCAAGATTATAAAAGAGAAAGAGAAAAGAAAAAAGAACGGAAAGGAGTGACGGAAGAACAGAAAAAAGCGAACACCAGCCACGGCCGGGTGGAACGAATTGAAAACCAAGAGAATCTGAACAGGCGTCATTCTAGGGGCAGTTTATCAAGGCACAGCATATGCGGTAGTCTGGCCCGGCTCGTAGTTGCTGATGGTAGCACTTTGCAGTGTTCGGTGATGGCTGGCAAGTAGCTGAGACACGCTTCAGATAATCGCCGGTCATTCAATAGGGCGATCAAGGTATTCATGGAAGAACCGATTCAAGGAGGAACATATAAAGAGAATAAGAGAGACATCGACCCAGGGACTTGAAAGTGAAAGACTTGTTCAAGTTGAAATGAATCGGCGATCATCAAAAGCAATGAATACAAAGGCGCAAAGTCGTTGAATTGAAACAGACATAAACTCAGCGTATTGTACTTTACCTCCACAATGCCCCCCAAGCCCAAGCCGCCTGCAAAGGCAACACCGGCGCCCTCGACGTCGAACGCCCTCGTCCCAGTCGGCGCCAGGCATCTCTCTGCAAAACACCAATCTAAACGAGATGAAAATGGCGATAAACCCACCACCGCTCGTGCCCTCATTCTCCGCAATGGAAAACATGGTGCTCGCGGTACAGGCGAGATGGTTCTAGTCACAAAACTCCTCGGACGCGAGAAACTCGATCTCTTGGCTGGTACGCTCGCTGAAGCGAGCACTGATCCAAATGCTAATTATGTCCTAAAGAGGACCTCGTCGAAAAATCCAAAGCCGCCGTCTTGAATCCCTTCCGTCTTGACCACTGCCTTAAGATTGCAGACTCCCAATGCGCTGGTATGCTACGCATCTTCCCTGCCTTTCTTGAGTGTTGAACCTGGATCGTCCCTTTCAGCCTTCCTCGACGATATCGCCAACCTTCGCGATCCCACCATGTTTGTCGGCATCATCGAGGCTGAGTGGTCAGCCCGTAAGCCCACGAAGGATTCTAAGACGGAGCCCGTAAAGAACGCCACCGCGATGGCGAGGGTCGTCGCAACCAAGTACGTTCACGCGACTCAACCCAACGAGTGGCTCAGCAACTCGTCTCATCAACTCCAGGATCCATAATGCCTACATGTTAGCCTCTGCCTGGAAAATTGTCTCTGACATGTTACACGATCTCGAGGACGAAGGCGTCACGGATCTCAATGTCAAGACCATGCTCAAGAACAACGAAGCGCTGAGAAACAAATATCTCGCCTTGTTCCATTTCGTCGCTACTCTTGTTAGCATGACTCAGGAGAGATTTTCTGTTCTTGCAACGACCACTCGTACTTCTTCCTCTCTATCCATCCAAACCCCCTTTTCAACATACTTTCAGCCCATTACGCTCAGTACTTCAAGCTCAAACGCAATGAAGACGATCCAGAAGATCCTATTGACGAATATGTTTTCGACTGGAATGCGTTGAAAGCCGCCGGGAAGTCGTTCCTTGACTCTATCATCCTCGAACTCTGCTTCCCTCGCGCTCCTTATCCTATGACTGTGCTCTACGAAATATTGCACGATGCAGTCGACGAGTCCCCCAAGGAGGCTAAGCGTTTCCCGCAGGCGCTGTGGGACGCAGTCGGAGACTTATCGGTAACACTCTTCGACACTTGACCCGTATTTTCTGGACGCCCTAACTTTCGTACAGGAATCCGTGCAACTTCAAGCTTTGCTGGAAACCCCATTGCTGGGTGCTGACGCTGCTGGGTGGAAAGAACAGAACATCGAGAAACCACCCCCAATCGACCAGTGGCTTGATGCTCAGTACCTCTCTGGCGCTGCGTCCGATAGTTTCGCCAACTGGAAGGATCTCATTTTCCCCTTGTCCAAGGCGAGGAAGCAGCCTACCCTCGACAACATGTGGAAAGCCATCAATCTCGTGAGGCTGCATTTTGTCCCTTGCGTACTTTGGCACTGACGCTGCGAAGAATTTCAAACAAATTACTGGGCTTGACATCGACACGCTGTGGCAGGTGCAGGATGCTCTGGCCCGTTCTCCCCAGTGGCATCCCATCTATATTGCCGGCAGGATAAATACCTACGAGTCGGACGACGAAGATGGGGCTGGTGTTTTCAAAGGCGGGAAGAAGGGCAAGAAGAAGCCGTTGGCGATTACCAACGGCGAGGAAAGCAATGACTCGATGCCGGAGCTGCAGTCGGTGTCTAATTCCTCGGACGATGAAGAGGACGATGATAGTGACTCTGAGGTGGACGACGACGACGATGACGACGACAGCGAGTATGACGAAGAGCAAGAGGATGAGATCCGCGACCTTCTTCGTGAGGCTATGGATACTGCACACGAAGGCGATCTATTCGACTCAGCTAAGGGTAACGATGATATTGATCCCTTCGCGCGCGATGGCGAAGAGCCGGGCAAAGGAAATGCATTCCTGAAGATCTTGGGTTCTTTGAGAGGTCGATTTATTCTCTTATTTGATTCCGACTTGTCCTAACTTGGGTTTTGTAGGCCGAGTGTTCAACCAGAGTGCCAAATTGAAGACAAAAACACCTGTCGCTCGAAGTGCGAAAACAGGCTTCTTTGGCAAGTCAAAGACCGGCGCACCTCCGCCCAAGCCTACTCCCGCCGCCGCGAAGACCACTCCCGCTACTCCTGGTACGTGCTCGAATGGTGTCGTGTAACCTATTGTTTGATGATGCCTCACAGCTTCGGCGGAACCCAAGAGCCAGAAGGCGACTGTCGAGGAGGTGGAGGATGAAGACGACGCCGCAACTACGCCCAAGAAAAAGAAAAAGAAGAAGACGAAGAAAAAGAAGACCGCTGCGGCCACGTCGGCTGAGGCTGGTGAAGAGCCGACCTCCGCCCCGTCCCCTGCTCCTGCTCCCGCTCCTGCTCCTGCGGCGAAGAAGACTCCGGCCAAATCGCCCATCAGCAATCTGGCGGCTCAGATGTCCACCCTTTCGCTACCTCCGGTCGAGCAGACGACAGCGCAGT
Organism: Favolaschia claudopus; assembly: GCA_037176885.1. NCBI lineage: Eukaryota > Fungi > Basidiomycota > Agaricomycetes > Agaricales > Mycenaceae > Favolaschia > Favolaschia claudopus. The sequence goes on from JAWWNJ010000077.1 coordinate 485,867, forward strand.
CGGCTCATTCTTACCTCAAATCGGAGCATCTTCTTGAGCAAAAAGCCAAAGTTAAGTCACGGTCGGAAACCTCCTTGGCCCTCCCGCCCGAGTCGAAGAAGCGCGGATTCATGTCTAAATTCTTCTCCGGCAAGGAAGCCAAGAAGGAGGAATTGAAGAAACCCCGCAATACGTGGTTCTCCAGGCTTTCGAAGAAATCGACGCAGTTGATGCACCAACTCCTCAGAACGGCGGAAGATGAGACGCATGGGCAGGCGTCTATGAAGTGGGAGCATTTCGTCAAGGTGATAATGCAACTCGAATTCATTATTTGTTTGTTGCTGACGCGTTTGACCCGAAGCTTATGCGTGAGATGGGCTTCGACTACGATCCCAGTACCGCGGGTTCCAGTGTCCGATTCGATCCTCCGGATCCCAAGGATGTGGTGAGTGTGAAAGATTCTGCCTATTACTGTGTGCCTGAGAACATTTTCGCAGCCCATTACGTTCCACAAGCGTATGTCTGTTTCGAGCATGGGGGTATCTTCTCATTGACTTTATCTCTTTCAGCGCATCCCGATCCCACTCTTCACCCAGGAATACTGAGAGAGTTTGCCAAGAAATTGAAGAAGAATTACGGATGGAACGAGAAGGAATTCCTCGCAGCGGCCAATTGAAATCCTGAATCGGAATGAATATGTTTTGGAATCTACCTGTACTCTCTATCGCCAACATAACTAACTTCTTGATCCTCTTTTCTATGGTACTGCAATGTATATAACTTTCCCTCTCTGTCAGTAGACCCAAGGATGGGGCAGACATTGCTGACGTCTCAATTACCAAGTCTCATCCACCCACGATTCAAAGCTCCGGTTGACTGGATTCTATAGCCGAACATCCGGGATACGTTTCTGGAATCCATCTTGGGACGCTTTCAACTTTCCCTTATCCCGGCTCCACGCCGGTTCATTTCTCGTGTGGGAGTCTAGAGATGTCGCTTATAAAAGATGGTATGGCTGCTCAATGCGAACACGATAAACGCGCGCAACAATGGTGGACGAACAACGAAACAAGTCGATTGTTATGGAGTTGGCGACGAACAGTGTCCGAAACACTACTGTCTCGACGTCGAACGACGACTTATACTTTGAAGTCGTGACTCGGTTTTGGCATCCTAATTTGACCAAGATTAATAGTGCGCGATCTCGACTTTTTATTGATTTCTCTGTCTGGTGTCTAATTTCTAATTGCCGGGTAATATGATGCAGGACTGGATCCACAGACCGGAGCAATGACCACTGTGTGCGAGATCGAGAACAAGGGAAAAGAAACCAGGATCCGCTTTTCGACCGACATTGCGAAAGACTCAAAATACGGCAAGTCTTCGCTCGGGGAATGGAAATCTGTCGAAGACATCCTGCAGCTGGCGCCAGAGCGGCAGTATGTGAACTTGTATTTATTCACCTGCGCAACGCTAATGCAATTCATTCAGCGGAGGCGTATTGGTTGACTCTGATGGCACTGAGTATCGGTGGAAGACGCACAATCGTAGATTTCAGGTCAGTCATTTAATGCCATTCTTTTCTTTGCCAGTTGTCAATGAGTTTTTTCAACAGTTGGTTCGATGTGGGGACGACACCAAGCTACCCATTGTGAAATATCATCGCTACAAACGGCACTTGGGATTCTGGCGGATGGCTAAACTCGCAACACTGGAAATCAGACCCAACAATATTCATAGTCTGGAGCGGCTTATTGGTCAGTTTCTCGGTTGCCCACCAGTTCTATTCCTCGCTGACGGCCATTTGCAGCAAGTTTCTTGCTAGTTGAACGTCAACGGCGTCACCATGCGTACGCATACTGATGGGCATTTGTCGTCTGGGGAAAAACATGAAGTGCCTCTTACACTGGTAATTACAGCTACAATTTTATTGACGAATAATGGTATTGTCTTCCGCTACGTCAAGGAGGGATGGCTTGACAAATTCGCCCCACGAACCTGAAGCACAATGTAGCTCACGTTGAGCCCCCCATGCTTTCTCCTGTGTTTCGGTGTAATCGTGTTAAGTGTGCTCCAATTACCACAAACCACAACACGTTTTATGCAAGCCAGAGCACCGGTCAAAAACGCTGTCTTGCAATGAGATTGTTTTGCGTTTCGTGCGTTGTACAAGGCTTCTGGCGTTGGCAGTTGTCATACAAGTAGTGAAATTTGGTTCAAGTGGTAGGGTCTATGTGTTGTCGCGAGCTGATTGTTGCAATACCGTGACAGTGTTGTCGCGACTGCAATACAAGAGTGAACCTGATCGTCTAGGTGGTATGTAAGCGTTGTGTCCTGAGTAAGGTAATGAGCAAGTCAATAAGCTGGTCCATTTCTTTCTTCATGCTATCTAGTTTATCGTCCATGCTGCCTTGCTTTACCAGTACCTTGTCGATTGCGCCCTCCATTTTGCCTTGCCTGACTAGCAAACCTTCCAGTGCTTTGCGTCCCTGCACGGTCTCTGCATACAACACGTCATGTCCTGTATCGCCTGCATGGGCCGAATTAGCTTGGGCAGAGGAGTATCGAAAAGAACAAGAACCTTGACAAGATGTATCTTGAATTGCGAGAGTCAGCGGCTATTTCGATCCTATGTAGTGACCTGGTGAGTACCTGTCGAGTTTTCCTGTGCGAGTACGATATCGTCGCCCGCTATATAGCCCCTACGTGACATGGCTTTTCAGGGCTCATTCAATACAAGTTGTTATTTCCAAGCGCAGCAAGACACTAACAGTAGGGTAGAGTGCTCTTTAGCCGTTTATTTGCAGCCTGCCGAACGGACCGACATGTATCAGGCTGTTTCTGGTTATAGGCTTGTAAAAACAAGTCCATTGTAGGGTAAAAGTCGTTTCGGGTCATTTCGAACAGAAATTTGGTTTTGCGATCGCATGCAGTCCTTGCCAACCTGCAGGTTTTGCATCCCGGGTGGTATTCGTCGACCGTGCAATGTCTGATGATTCGACCTTTAGTACATTTGTCGCAGCCCTAAAGCACGATTACATGGCGCATATAATCTGCTCAACGTTGCCTACCTGTGTATTGGCTGCGTTCCAATGTCGAATTGCTTCTCCTCCTATCCATTTCCCGTCCGCTCTCCGAGTACGCGTAGTTAGAAAAGCGATCTTTTGCCAGAAAGCAACGATGGTAGACTCTGCGGGACCCAGCTGTGGCGTCGACAGTGCGCCATCGTCAACGACGATGGTTGAGGTGGAGCCCGCCCCTTGCATCTAAGTCGAACGCTGCAATTGTTGTATTGCCCGATGTATGGCGGTCAGTCTTGCGGTCAGTTTGTAGTTTTAATCGAATTCGTATAAACGTGATTTTGGGGTAGAAAGTGTTCAAAGTGAAGAGATACACAAAAAGATTTGCCTTGCTATCTTCTCTTACTGCAATGTGTAAAGTTTTCAACGACGAAGTGTAAAAACTTTTTGTGTTGGTCAATGGTTTGAGAGAGGTGGCTGCCCATCTGATGAATTGATCCCTAACTCGGCATCTGGACTTCGGTTTACTCTAATAGTGCCTTCGAGGATGGGCTTTTCAGCTCAAGAAGGGAGTACGCACTGTCGCTCAGGCTGCATTCTATCATAGCTCGCGAAAATTGGCCGCAGTAGCGTTTAGAGTCAAGGCGAGGGCTCAAATGTTTCGAAAGTTACTTTCTGGAAGCTGCGGTCCGCTTCAGGTCAAGGCAATATGATAGCAAGATTGACTTTCAACTTGAGACGGTCGTTGGGGCCACAGGCCAAAGAAGATCTTTTCAACAATGCAACCCGCACAGGATCTCGACATATACGTGCGTTACAAACGACGCCACTATAAGCTGCTATCAAGTCTTGAGGCCTACAATTTACCCTTCTTGGCAGGCTTCTTGACCGGCTTCGACTGCATGCTAGTCAACACAGGCCAGAATGATCTTTTTTCCAACGGCGACGTACCACTGGCTTCACCGCCGGAGCAGGCTTTGCAGCCGGCTTCGCGGCAGGTTTGGTGGCGGGCTTCACGGCAGGCTTGGTGGCGGGTTTCACAGCGGGCTTAGTCGCCTGTTAAATAATGCATTATGAGCTTCGGGAACACAAACTACTGCGACTGAACTGACTGGTTTCGCGGATGGTTTGGCAGCGGGCTTGACAGGAGGTTTGGCGGCCTTGAATGTTTTGGTCAACTTCATCCCTAAAATCAGAGCAAGGCACAAAGCTTACGGGCTTCGCACTGGTAGCGGGTTTCGCGGCGGGCTTGGCGGAAGTAGCCTTTCATTTGTATGATTAGCAGAGTCTTCTAACGAAGAGAACTTGGTCGTACGGGCTTCGCAGGAAGAGTGCACTGAGCGGCAGTTGCAGGCGGTTTACCCGTCACTGCGCGAACAACGAAGTCCTGGACCGAGCCCCACACCCCGCGCGTGCACTTCGCAATGGTGGAGGCAGTTTCGTCGATGAATGGATCCCCAGCCGCCTGGGCAGGCAACAGTTTCGGAATTTGGTTTGTTGTCCTGTATTATTGTGGTGATTGAACATGGTGGAGCGAAAAAATGGCGGATACGAACGTTGTGATTGCTTTGGTGAGTGCAGCGGTGAACCGAGTCTCGAAACCGGCAGGAAAGCCGTTCCCTGCACCCACAGCAGTCGTCATGGCGTCATCAACTGCCTGGGCAGCAGCTTGCGCTCCGCTAGTCTTCAGTAAGGTCAGATAGCTTATCACGCCATTCTGAAGGACTCTGCATGAGATGAATAAACATCGAGACCTCTGAGACACGTACCGCCGCTTTCTGAGTAGTATCTACGAAACTCTTGCCACCAAATACGATGCCTTTGGCATTGTTCACGGTCGAGTCCAAGAAGATGGTATTCGGTGGCTTATTGATCGCGTCGAAGAAGCTATTGTAGCCGGCAGCACCAGCCGTGCTCTGGAATGTCGTACAGATCGACGGGACTTTGCTTATTTCATCGGCAATGAATTGCAGTTCCACGATGCTGTGAGAGGGTCAAACACAATTAACGACTGTCGAAAAATACGTACTGGTCTGGATATCACAACAGAGAACACATCATTGAGAAATGTTCAAAAGTCAGCGACGGGATACTCTTACCGCACTGCAAGTTTCCAACATTTCCCTGATATCATTGAGACAAAAAATAAGGCCAGGTCGGATGCACACTCACAGCGACCAGAGTCATATTGCCGTCGGTTGGGCTAGAAGGATCCTTGAACTGGAAGTTTTGATTGGCGCAGTTGCTCCTCAATGTCTTGGAAACCTCTCGGAGACCCAATGCTCCATTGCAGATGCAAGGCGACTCTTTGCCGTTTGCACAGTTTGCGCGCGCTTCCAGGTGATTCAACGGGGCAGCGAGCGTATATGAGGAAAGACCAAGAAAGATAGCGAGGCGAAAGAAGGTGGAGGAAACCATAATGATAACGAAAAATCGAAAAGGGCAGAGCACCAGGCAGAGCGGCTGTGAACAGAGAAGAGGAAGAAAGCGTCGAGCTGGGTTTTGCAGGTTGATTGAGAGCACATTTTATACATTGAAAAATGCTGTGGTATTCCTATTCTCCCCTTGCGACACGGTTAGGAAAAGCACGCCGGACCGTCTTCGACGGTCGTGTTGATCAAAGCCTGGCGTTAGAGCTGTTTATAACCACCAATGCGAGTTTATCCAGCTTGAATAGCCACGGAATAGTCTTCCACTCGGAAATTGGAATTGACCTACGCTGATTCAGCGAATTTTGCCTCCAAATTCTTGGTTAACCGAAACGAAAGCACCATCACAGGACGGAAATCTCGGATGGGACTATTTGTCCCCGCTGCGATTTGCGAAAGTTCTGAAGCCAAATACTCCGGAGAACGACAATAAGTTTCAGACTTCAGTCGCTTGCTGCACTGACAGTAGCAGGAAAAGCCAATACATTGTTCCAGGATTAGGAACAGAGTTGAAGGCGAAGAAGGCGGTTTGAAAGACCCGTATCTGTCGGCCAGGTGAAGCGTGTTTCGAGGTCCAACTTGAGAGCCGGTTCTGAATACAAAGGTCTGTCCAACACCGTGAAAGCCGGCACGAAATGTCGAACATGGTTGCAATTGTATGCAGTTTAGAAATTGGTGAATTTCGTATGTTTTTCATCCATTTTGCTCGTTGGCACGGTCGATAAAGCTGAGCCCGAGTTCCAAAAGATGTAACTGAATAGAGAGGTCTACGAATCTTCCAAGGCTGATCATAGAGCGAAGTAGCAGCTAGACAGAGGCCAAAAGCCCAAAGCAAGTTGAAGAGCGCTCTGTCGGCAGTTCGCGGCCAACAGTAAGCAAACTTACGTATGTAACTTGGGCTTAACGCTCTTCACGATGGACCACAGCGCGCACCACATGGACCACAACGAAAACCCAGCAGCAACCATGGCTCGTTGCTCAATGCACATGCTCTGGTTCTGTATTCCTCGATAGCTCACGACACCAAAGCCTTACAGTAATTAACCTTCAGGAACACCCAAATAATCGACACTTGCATCGTCTTCCAGTCCTGGCACGTCACCTCCAATGCCTACTTCTTTGGCTCGTGTATCGCCATCATGGCTCTCGGCGTCTTCTACGAATATCTGCGGGCCTTCTCAAAGTCGGTTGACACACGCATTGCGCTATCTCTCGTTGCCAACGGCAAAGGCAAGCATGCGACTAGTGGTACAAGGAGTGGCCGCAGCAGTCCCGGTATGTGATCATGTGTGCTTCAGTCGCTCAAGTGCTTGATTGATTTGAAGCAGACGAGGATGCGGGCCTGTTGAGTGGTCGGCGGGTGTTCAAGATAGCGACTACAGGGTATGCTTCTCGTATTCTCGTAAATCCGTGTAGGAGGATTGATTTGAACGCATTCATAGCACTCCGGTACCATTCATGCTCCGCGTCCTCCGCGCAGCGTTGTATGGCGCGACTGTGTTCTTGTCCTTCTTCCTGATGCTGGTGTTCATGACTTACAACGTATGTTCGTTGTTGAATCATGCTCCTCTCCGTTTACACCTGGACTAGGCCTACTTGATTTTCGCCACTGTATTCGGCGCCGCCTTGGGTCACTTCATATTTGGGAGCACGATCAACATCGACGCGATTCTGGGCGAAGAAAGTAAAGGGATGGCTTGTCACTGAGCTCGACTTGGCCCATGTACAACATATGATCAGGGTTGCATTGTAGTTTTGCGGATCTCACACCAATGTTTGGATAAATTTTAATGCATTCAATGAACAAACAATACATCAGGGCTTCATCTCTGTGTCGTCGTCCTTCTTTGCGAGCCCTTCCTTCTCCAGCAAGGCATCGATCTCTGCTGGCCTGTAGATTTTCGCTTTCGGCTGCTTTGTTACAGGGTCGAGCGTGAGGACTGCAAATTCCACTACCAGCAAGCATATCAATCAAAGCCGAGGAATGAAATAAGAAACGCGTACATTTCTCGCTTCCCAAGGTTGTGCTATCCATCGTCTTGCTCATAGTTCGGAGGGCCAAGCCAATCGCATCCTTGACCTCGATATCGTCTTTATACTCCTGCTTCAGTAGACTCTGTGCAGTGCCGTTATTCGCGCCAATACATGTCGCCTTCCAACCAGAATAATTTCCAGAAGGGTCGGAACGGTAGAGTTGGAACTGATAGTGCGGATCGTACCCAGCGTATAGCAGTGATACGCCAAACGGCCGTAGACCTAGCTCCAGCTCAGCACCACGCACGCAAATTCAACAATGCAACAGAAATTGACTGACCTCCGAATTGCGTGTACCCCTGCTTCATATCGCACAACCGCTGCGCCAAAAGCTCAACAGGGATCTCTTCATCATACGCAAGCAAATGTTGTTGCGCCGCCGTCCGTGCAAAGTTGACCAGAGAATTTGCGTCCGCCGTCAAGCCAGCAAGTCCACCAATGACATTCCTGTGTTAACAATTCATTCATTCAGTCGTCGATGCTTAAGGCGCTGAGGCAATTGAGAGGGACACACGAGCTGAGGAGGAAGATCTTTTCGCCGCTACCACCATAACCTCCCTCCTTGGTGGCCGATAGATCGAGAAGCTTGCCAGTGACCTTCTTCTCCGCCGCAAGCACTACTCCGTCCTTTGCGAGGAGACCAAGAACGGTACCGGCATGTGAGATGGCCTCCATAGCATACTCGACTGATATTCCAATGAAATGAAAACGTATCCGTCTACGTCTAGGACCAGGACCTACCCTGATATAGCTTGCCTACAGTCCGGTCAGCAATTGAAGGTATAATTCAGCACAGACGACCGACCCTCCGGCGAGAAGATAGTTGTTCGACTGTCATACCGTCTAGCCTAGAGGAAATGAGAACAGAAGAGTAAACCAGGTGCGGCATACCATGATGAGATGTAGAAAGGGAAGCAGCTGCAAACTGACGCGTCGCACGCATACGCGTCGCCCGCCACTGCCAAACACAGTCAAATTCGCTTTAAAATTTCCCTTCCATTTGCTCCTCTCCGTACGCGTACAATACAAATCAAGAGGTATACAGATATAAGGTATATGTAGTGATGTTCACGCCAATACGGTAGCAACTTTTGAAGGGGCCCAACCGTACAAATCCACAAGAGCCTTTCGGATTTTGGACAAATCCTTGGCATGGAGAACTTGGTCCTTCGCTACAACGAACGAAATGAGTAAGTGAACTCCAGGGTTCTTGAGGAGAAGAACCTACGTCGAGGGTATGTAAAAGTCTAGAAGTAATCATGATGGGTTCAATTAAACCTGTTCGAAGATGATACAAGAACGTACCGCATCATTATCGTGGGGTGGGGTGAATTTGAAGGTTCTTCCATCCGGCTCGCTCACCGTGAATCCCAGATCCACCATGAGCTTTCTCTAGGTCAACAAAAAGTCCAGACGATACCAAAGAGAGAACTTACCTTGACAAAATCCTTCCAGTGCATTTGAGCCCCATTCCCAAGCCCCAAGAGAACGCGAACGCGCTGGGCCATTGGCTTGCCCAGCTTACCCAATCTCGACAGCCATCTCTGATTCCTCTGCTGAGGGTTTTCAGTCCTATGTCGGGGCTCGTCATGCTCTTCCGCATGGTGACGGAACCGTTCAAGCAAGGTCTGTCTCCTTAACGTCCCACCAGTCATCGTCCGTTCAAGCGGTACGCCTTGCACCACAGGCGGCTGTTCAGGTCGCGTCTTGATTTTGTTCTTCATCGGCACGTTATCCCGAACATACACACGACCAGATTGTAGTGGCGCCGCTAGCGTTTCGACCGCAGGTATGACCGGACTCGGCCCCGTGTACGTTTGTTTCTTGCCTTTCTTCTTATTGGTAGCGATGGCAGGAGACGGCGCAAACTTGATGAAAGTTGATATACTCCAACACTCGGGGAGTGAGCGAGTGCGACTGAGAGAAGGACCGTCATAGGACGGTGAAGCCCCAGCGGGAGACTTCGAAAATACGTCGAACCGTGCTTGGATCCGAGCGATGAAGGTCGAGGGCTAGCATTCACAGGGTTTTAGAGAAAGCACTACAACAAATATACGGACTGACATTCACGGTACATTCAACCCTCGCTGCTTGAGGCGTCGTCTTTGAGTCAAAAACAGTCGGGGTAACCAGAGCGACAGGACTTGAAGGCGTTACCGCTTCAGCGACCAGCTGAGTTTTCTGTTCTCCGACATCTTCAATTTCCAACGTCTTGAGGATTTCCTCCAGGACAGAAGCTACGGTCGCCATCGAAACTATAGAGTCGTCTGCATTGTTCAAAGTCGATTCCTCTTCGATGACTGTATTTCCGTCCGTTGACCCTGCTACATCACTCATCGATGCTGCAAGTGCTTCTGATTCGGACTTGGTTGCAGGGAAGCGAGCCTCGAGTTGACGCAAGGAGCCCAAATCGTAGCCACACTCGAGCAGTAGAAAGTTCAATAGACTGGGGGACTCCTTCATTTGATGCAGATCACGAGCACTCTTGGGCGAAGCAGGTGGCTACAGACGAATATGAGAAATTTGGAGAATGATCAAAGATGAAAGACTGACGGTAGGGCAGGTAGCCCATACACTTTGTGAAACGGCGGGAATATCGGCGATGGCGAGGAAGGCGTCATCCATTTCGAGCAATTGTTCTAATTGGCTGTGGATCAAGTCTTTCTTGGGTGCATTCTGCTCTGGTGCCCGACTTGCACTAGACGAGGAGCTGGTTGAGATCGTCCCGTCCATGTCACCCTGACCCAAAGAGGAAGACTCTGAACCAGAATTTTGCAGCACCGACGATTCGTCCAAATCGGAAAACGGTTTGTCCAAACGAGTTGCGCGGCCGCCTGGATGCCAAAAAGAAGGGGGAAGGTAGCCGGGGCGAGGTTGAAAGCGCATGTAAGGCACAGGCTCAATACGTACAACGTCGCAGCTGCCGCCAGGGGCCCAGTGTTTTGGTGGAGCCACGCCAGGTGCATGAACGAGACTATTCTTTACTGGGACGATAATGGGGTATCTCGGAGGCAGAGGAAGACCAGGAGGGGCCAAGGGAGTTATAAAATTCAATTTGGAAGGCAGATTTGAAGCACTGATGTCTGCGCCTAGATTGTCCTCTTCGCTGTCGTCTTCGGCCCAACCATCGGCGTCGGTAAATTTGAGAGCTGTTTGGCCTAGGCGTGGGGCAGAAAGAGTCTTCAAAGGCGGTAGAAACAGGTTGAACGAGTGATATGTTTGAAGGGGGAATTTGCGTATGGGTGCTGGGGATCCCAGAGGTTTGGCGGGGGTGTGGATTGGGTTTGTGTTCCCTATTCTGGCGACGGCGGCAAAAGATTTGCGAATGAAGGAGGTATGAGCATTTTTCTTTTCCGAAGACATCGAGCAATGGGCTGGAGACTGAGAAACAAGGGAAAAGCAGATGAAAGTAGGGGGAAAGATGGGATGTCACACCATGTCACGTCAAGTTACTAACCTACTTTGAGTCTTTCAAAAACCTCTGCCAACTGCGTGCTAGTAGCGTGATGCTACGCTCGCCATTCCCTCACTTACTGCACACAAATATTGTTCCAACGGATGCAGAATGCGACAGTATTCGCCATCTTCTGGATACAGCGCGCCAGGAGCTGGCGGTTCTCACGCGGGATCTATCTCTCCGCTCTCCCTTTAACAACGTTAACAAACGCGGAGGGATGCATGTTCCTCAACAATGGGGAATAGAGTCAGATTTCAGTGCACAAGATGCAGCTCTTCGTATATCCTCCTCTGAAGATACCCTGTTCAAACGCCATGAACTAGAGGAATTCATCAACCAACATTTGTCGCTAGTCTCCCTTGGTCGGAGGATTCCAGAGGACGTCTTGCGGGAAATCTTCATGGCAACGCTCACCTTTGACGAGAATGCAATGCTCGGTCCTTACGAACCAGCAATTCTCAGCCAAACTTGCCGATACTGGCGGGATATCACCTTAACAATGCCTCGTTTGTGGGCAATTATCCACATAGTCGTCCCTTCCCCGTTGAAACTTCCTCATCTTTTCGATGCTGTCAGAAACTGGCTCGAGCGGTCAGGGAACGACGGGCCTCTCGACATATCACTTCGATTTTCCCCTCAGTCCGATGACTCGTGTGACCTGGACCCTCTCATGGCCTCAATCACTTTCCTTTCGCGCAGGTGGCGCCATATCAACCTCAATTTGACCAGCTACACCCGTCTCAGGTCTATGACCGCTGAAGATGTGCCTTTGCTCGAGAGTTTGGTGATCAAAGAGCATGATCACGACCTTCGCTACAGAGACCATTACACGGAGCACCTGAAGATTGCAGAAGCCAAGACTCTTCGAAGACTCGAGCTACCTCCCTTCCGCACGCCGAAAAATCCAGAGAACTTCACGTCCTTGACATACCTAAATCTGTCAGATCGTCTCGGATACCTTCCCTATGACGGGGCCATTTCGGTACTCAGTCATTGTTTGCTTTTGGAGAGCTGCGGGCTTTCGGTTACCGGGTCATCGAGATTTACTCCCAAACACATTTCTCTTCCACGGCTCGCGCATCTATCAATATTCCATCTCCATATTCCTCAAGATGCTCAATTTCTAACTGCCGCCAGCATGTCGCTTCCAGTTTTGCGGGCTTTCCACTGTGATGCTCTCGGGCGGGTACTACCCAACACAACGGTTCGATGCCTGTTCCCTGCCGCCGACCTTGCATGTCTCAAGATTGGCCTTCGGCCGCTGACGAGTGACACCCTCGTCGCGGGTCTCACCACCCTGCCTTCCCTCGAAGAGCTTCATGTTCTGAATGAGCCTCGCGGAGCTGAACGACGTGGTTTCCCAGACCCGCAATTTTTGCATCGCCTCATGCCATTGTGTCCGCGTCTCCGATGTCTCGAATTGTCCCAGTTCACTGCCATTTCTGATACTACCATCCTCGAGTTTCTTCGAGCTAGGACGAAGCTGCAACCTCATTTCTTGCCGCTTTCATATTTCGCCTCAACGATTGCGCGCCCCAGACAGTTTGATATTCTGCTGCATCTTGCGGACGAAGTCTTAGATGGACTTGTTGTGAACATTATGTATTATTCACCGTATCGATCGGTTCCAATTGCGCGCTTGAAGTGCTCTTTCGAGGGAATGAAGATGCCATCCCAGTGATAGACACTCTGTATCATTCTAATCCTTCCCAATATCACTGCTTCCCTTCGAATACGATCGTGGAATGTCATCAATCGCAAAGGAATCCGTTCAGGACCGGTGGGCAAGGGTGGGGAACAAGGGAAAACAGGCAAGGTTGAGGTCATGTGATCGTGTTCCTCTTTCCTCCTCCTTCCCCTTCCTCTGTTTCTGTTTCTTTCGAGGCTTTAGCAAACCCATCTATTTCTTGATTACTATGCTACTCGAGGCCGACTGCTCTGAAGACCCTCAACTGGCTGGCGAAACTCCGAAGGAACGCAGTCTCCAGCAGAAGTTGACCATCGCGTTAGCGCGTATTGATGGCCTTCAAACCAGGCTCTCGGAGGTCGAGCAAGAAGGGACGACGCTGGCTAAATCATTGGGATTTGACACAGTTTCTTCAGCCCAGTTGTACGTCGACCTGGCTGCGACGGACGACCCGACACCGTACAAGGCTCGATCCGTCCTTACAGAACGCCTTCAAACAGATCTTTCTGTGTCGCACAAAGAGAATGAAGTATTGCGAGCTCAGATGCGGGGGATGCAGACCGATATAGATACTTTGAAAGCCAAGGCAACTCATCTAAGGTCAACAACAAATCCCTATTGCATTCCTATATTTTCTCCGCCATCTGAGCTCTACCACAGCACCTCACGATCTCAAAATGCCGCCCGCCAGCTGCCTTCCCAATCAGATGCAGCTCAGAAGAGGAGGACGCAGGTTCCGGACCTCCAACGTCGTTTCGACGAGTTGCGAGAGACGAAACAACGGGCGGAAGAGATGTACAAAGCCGATTATCGCAAGTTCAAGGATCTCAAAACGTATTGTCGAAGCCCAGAGATCCAACTCATGAAAAATCAGCTAAAGGCCGATTTCCCCAACTTAACAGAAGAGGAAAAGACGCGGAGGAACTACGAACTTGCAGCCCTTCTGCGACAGAAAACGGACGAGCTTTACGGAGCGGATAATCTGAAAGACGAGCTCCACCATGATATTCGTGCCTTTTCTCCGACCGATGACGAGGACGTTGCAGTGCAGAGCGATAAAGAAAACCAGAGCACTCCAATTCCTCAAGTGCGGCGGCCCCGAAAGTCTGCGTCCCCTTTGCTTCCCATTGCTCCTGTCTTTTCTCAGTCGACAACCCCAATACACCCCATTCCAATGCACGTCGCTGTGACTTCTGCCTCACAGACCCTTGTGGCTAATAGTCGTGTTTCGCCTCATTTCCGGAAGGGAAACTCGAAGACACCTGTGTAAGTTCCCCCTTTCTTCGATATACTTAATTTTGACTCTGACCTAGACCGCCTCCGACTGGTGCGATACTTATCCCAAACTCGTCTGATACGGAGGATGTTCTAGACTCAGGTGCTTTCGCAACAATACGAGTCACTGGTCTCATTGCTTATACGGCAGCCAGATCCTGGCCCAATACCGCCCCTTCAGGTTACCCCCATCGCTGCGGTTACAGTAGTTTCAGCTTCGATTTCGTCGTCGGATACTGAAGACGATATGTCTCAGGGTCAGATTCGTTTTTCATCTCTCGCTCTCATCTATTCTAAAGACATCCCAGACCTTTTTCCGTTGCTGATTAAACCCCCCGTGGCAATCAAGGAGCCTCCAAGGAGTCGTAACAATTGTGATGGTGCGTTATGGGATGCACAGAAAAGAATCATAATGTTCAAACTTTGCCTAGTGCCGGCGCTCTCGTTCATGGACAATAATAGTAAGTATTGATCCATGAGCATATTCTCCGAGCTCTATACCGAATTACCCTTAGTGGCTACCCAGTCCAAGACTCCCGTAACTCAGACAATGAACCTCTCCGCACTCTACGAAGCCAGTACCTCTAAACAAATCCACCAACGGTCCGACAGGCACAGCGACGTCGGCGTTAGTTCCTCACAATCACGTGTTGCCACCGAACAGCGGCCGGCCAAGAAAAGAAGAATTAGCAGCCCTGGGCCCAGTTCAAGCTTGACTGGACATGTCGCTGTCGGAGAACTTGGTGCCTCCGCTCAAACACCGTTGTATGTCAGTGGGGATACACCCAGTCCGTCAAAACCCCAAAGCAGCAACACGGACGCCAGCACAGCGCGGAAGCCTAAGAGTGTACTTCATGATACAGGGAAAGGCAAACAGAAGGAGTTGCTGAAAACGGCGATCAAGACGCCAGTTAATTATCGAGCGAGCTCCAGCAAACAACCTGTTGATTATTCTGTCTATAAGGGGCGAGGACGTTATGCCAACGATACCCCTCGGTACGTGGCGTCGTTATCACAGTGGAAAACGTGTTCACGTTGCGCAGTGGAAACGAAAGCATCAATGCCCAGTTCGCGATCGATCCTGCCCAGAATGGCGGCAGAGATTTTCAGTTTGATGAAGTGGTCAGAGGTCGCGTAAACCGACAACATATGGAGGGAGGGGACTGTGAATGCTGTCGTGATGTATTAACGGTTTTCTCTTCTGAAACACTTTCAATCTGACCTGCATCTACAGTATTACGAGCATGTAGGACCCATGCCCCCGCGACAAGAGGCTCCTCCGTGGCGCAGTCCATCCGGTAGCCCTCGTGGTCTGTCGCCGTGTTCGCATACCGAGACCGGAAAACAAAAGGCCGCCATTGCATCGCACAGAAATAAAATCTCACGACATAAACATAACTGGGCGCCAACTAGTACTCCTCCGTCATACTGGAATATTGGGTTTCCCGACACACAAGAGGTGGCTTCCATCAATGAGAAAGCACGGGAAATGCATGAACAGAAGCAGAAAGCCGTTCAAGAGGAAGCAGACAAGAATCATGGTCGATACAGGAGGCGGTGAAGAGCACGAAACTTGCGATGATTATTGGTCTCCGGATGGAATGACTGTATGTATCAATCGTGGCGTGGCCCACCGTGTCTATGACAGTCATCTCAATGTCTAAAATCACAGATAGGCGACGTTAGAAGAGGTTGGAGCCTTTCAGTGTAAGTGAGTCCATCTTACATGATGCCTTCAACTTCAATGCCAATGTACAGCCCAGTATTATCCACTATCAGTTCTCGTGTCGAATATTACTTGAGGATTAACTCGGACACTCCTAGCAACGTACGTTATAGCAAATACAGACCGACGCTCATTTCCTTTCTCCGAGCGAGCCTTCCGGCTCCGTTTCATTTTCCCTCTCTCGGAAGTACTAAGTTTGAAGGAGAGCTTCTGAGCATATAGGTACTCGCTTACATCATAGACAGAGCTTCGCGACTGGCTGCCGGCGGCAATTTACATGAAAAGTGCGGGACAACATCCGCGTGGAAGTCCGAGTTGATTCTCACTCACGACTTCTCTGTCATGATGGTGCGGGGAGAGAATACTGTATCTGCCTCTTCCATCGACTTCACACTTGCCGTCTACTCAGCGCGAGCGTTTCAGGGCAACTCAGCGTGTTCGTCGCACATTTGATTTCCAAAATTCTCGGTCGCTGATGACGCAACAATACCGAAACAACACCGACGCGCTGCCCCAAATGGTCGCGTCGCACATTTGGCGGGCGAGAACATATGGAGATGATCGAATTGCCGATGATCCGCGACACATCTTGTGCTCTTGCTTGGCAGCTCTGAACATAACTCCACGGCCAAATGCTTTGATTTCGCCACCAGTCTTTCACCCGCTTACCCTCACCAGACTGCGTCGCTGCTCGCGCCCTCGACGGCCCTCGAGGCCCGGTCTTCTATGGACAATCAGGAATTGGCGCAGACCTACCATTATATCTTGATCACCCGCTATGTAACTGGTATGAAGAGCCCAGTTGTCTTGAACGTTCCTGACCAAGAACGTCCCATTTATAGCGGCTTTTCTCGTGGTGAGCAAACTATCTATTTTCTCCTTCCCCGACCTTCACAGTCGGCCAGGTCCTCATATACGACCATATCTTGTCGTTTGGAAGCGAAGTCAAGTTGATATGGCCAGTCAAAACGAGCGCACCCAAGATCCTCTTTCTCGTCATGCGCTACACCGTGCCAATAGCCGTAGCCATTTTTCATATTCGCAAGTGCTTTCTGCATCGTCGGAGACCAGAGGATGCTAACCGATCTGCAGCAATGTCGCAACTCATAACAAATTTACAGTTGTCGACGGGTGTAAGCTCCTTCCTTCTGGAAATTTAACCCTGCTCACTGTGCTGTCTAGTTGTAAGTGAATGCAGGTCTCTCTCGTGTTTGGTTTCTTATCGGTGGCGAAGTTGTATTTCATGGATGAGTTTAGGCGTGAGTGGTTTCCGCGTCTCTTTGTCGTGCACTCATCGTTTGCGGATTTCAGTCATTCATTGCCGTTGGCACAATAGCCACGAGCAATTGTGAGCTTCGCCCTTTCCTCCACCTCTCTTTATAAATTTGTTTCTTCCTACTACAGTATTAATTCTTCTGCGACTTTGGGTTATTTGGGGTATGCTCATGTTTATTGCCATCATACACGCAGCGTAACCCTTTCTTTAACAGACCGGAATCGCAAGCTCGTAATGTGGACACTGCTTCTCTTCCTGTTGGCGCAAATTGGGGGGATTGCCAGCACCTCTGTCTTGGTCTCACAACTCAAACGTCAGTTCATATTCCTCTCTTTTCGAGGTCGCGACACTTACTTTACTAGGGAAACTGGTATGGAGTCCCATGTTCCACCTGTGTGTGTTTCAAGATGCACCACCGCCGATATACATCGTTTGGCTCCCTGGGGTAATCCGCCGCTGTTGTCGCTCGTGCAATATCTGTCTAACTTTCAGTATAGACGTTTTTCGAAATTCTTCTGTGTGCTATTGCCTGGGGACATAGTCTGAAGCAGCCTCGAACTTCGAACGACTCGCTAACTGAAGCAGTATACCGCGATGGCTTCATGTATTTCCTGGTGAGTCTTGTTTATCGTCTCAGACGTAGTGCTGACTGTCGACATAGCTCTTACTGTGTTCGTATTGCTGATCCAAACAGTACGATGTTAGTTCTGACAGTGGTGGAATATAGGTCTCCGAATCATCAACACGATAATAGCCCTCTGCGCACCTGTAATCATTCTCCCTTCCCCTTCGCAATGCGAGCTGAGCTTTATTCTGACAGCACGCTCTTATTTTCGTTGCAATGCTGTACGTGCTCTTCTTTCTACTCAGGCCATATTGTATTCACGCTACCCAGTCCTGTTTGGTGTGCGACGACAACGACGACTTGTCGTTTGATGATAAAGCTACGCCAGATAGACCATAACCATGATCGTGGACGACCGAACGACATTTCTGACGAAAGTCTGGAAGTAATGCATGACGACGAGTACGATGAATTGGTTCGTTCGGGTGTGCGCGTTGAAGTACTACGTTCTGTCGGCCCGTCAACACCCGTACGTTCATCTGGGTCGCATGGGTCGCATGGCCATGGATATCCATAACCCAGCGTTCTAATGTAGTCGTCCGGTCAAGACACTTTATATAACATCTAAAATGTATAATTTAATCCTGTGCATTAAATTAAAACCCAAACACACGCACCCACTGAATGGTTGGGGACAAGCGTATTCCATCACGTGACTCAGTGACGTGATGGTTGATTTGGCACTTTCGCGACGCGTTTGTTTGTCCTAATTTATACCGAAGTGATCTTGCTTGCTTGTTCTCTCTTGCTCCCGACCACCACCATCCTCTCGACCTCTCCTTCGCCGGCCTCGACAACTTCGACAATCTCATGGCTCCCCCCGTCACCCGCAGCTCCGTCCTCGGTAAACGTCCTCATAATTCGGACCCCACGACTCCCGTCCACAACGATGCGAAGCGCCAGCTTCAGACCCCCGACAATAGCCCCAACTCGAAACGTCCCCGAACCTCGACGACCGCCTTAGACGGCACTGGAAACAAGGAAAACATCCCTCCGTTCAACACTGACGCGATTGTGTCGCCGCCATCCCCCAGAACACCTCGCATCAGGCGTACGACGACTTTAGATGGATCCCCCACTCGCAGCAGACAAAGTGAGTCTCTTTCTCTCTCTCAAATGCTACCGCTCATCGTCGTGTCTTCCTAGATGTCTCTCGGCGCGCATCGACATCAGCTATCGTGCCCGCGACCCCCACAGCCGAGATAGCAGAGCTCACGCTCGCGACTCCCCCTCCTACTCCCCCAAACTCGCTCTTGCCCATCCATGTACGCGCACGCGCTCTTCTACGTGCTACTTGCAACAGCTCTGCTACTGAGATGGCTGGACGCGATGCCGAACGCGACACGATATCTAGCTTCTTCGCATCGCTCATGGATCGAGAGGATATTAGTGAACTTGGTAGCCTCTACATCTCTGGATCCCCTGGCACTGGGAAAACCGCTCTCGTCAATTCGATACTCCGTGGCATCGATCTCGGCAACGCGAAGGTCATCTCGATCAATTGCATGGCTTTGAACTCTGTCGATGCTCTCTGGGAGCGGTTGGTCGAAGAACTCAACCCTGCTGCGGATAAGAAACGCAAGACCGCAGGGCGCCCAAAGAAGCTCCAAGGGAGGGAAGCCGTCGACGCCCTGCTCAATGTTATCTCCACCCAATGGTTTGATCGTCCTTCGATTCCGGCAGCCCAGAAACTGACATGATATCTTCAGTATTATTATTCTGGACGAGCTCGATCACATTGCCCCTACTGCTCAGTCCCTCACCTCTCTGCTATCCCTTTCTGCTTCGCGTTCCTCCACCCTGCGCATGGTGGGGATAGCAAACACTCATACCCTCACTGCATCCTCTACCGGGTTTGTGCCCACTTCTAGTCACGTTCAAACCCTACACTTTGCGCCCTATACGCCTACGCAGCTCCTGCAGATCCTGCAATCGCGACTGGCTCCGTTGTACGTCAACGACACGTCGGAGGATGCGGAGAGCACGGAATCTGCGAGTGTAGCGGCCAAAAAATTCCTACCCCCTCCTGCTCTCAATCTCCTGACGAAAAAAATTGCTGCATTGACGGGAGATGTTCGGAGCCTGTTCGAGGTGCTCCGTGGCGCCATCGATATCGCAGTTTCATCGGTGTCGTCCACCTCATCCCCCACTCGTGCCGAAGAGAATCCGCTTAACCCAGCTACGAAGACTGCTGTCGCACCGTCTCACATTCTTGCCGCATTGAAAGCACATGCTCCGACCCCTGCCGCCGCTAGTGGGTCGTCTTCTACCACCACAAACAGCGAGATTGTAGCCAAAATCCGCTCGTTGAGCCTCCATGCCAGGCTCGTTCTCCTTGCCCTTCTTCTCGCATCCAAGCGCCTCGAGGCAGGACTGTCCCTCTCCTCTACACCTAGTTGCTCCTCACCGGTGAAACGCGTGGCTAGCTCGCCTACAACTCCCACTGGGGGCGTCGAATCCGCGCAGCTGCACGCTTTCTATGTGACGATCATGTCTCGCTCTGGTGATGGCGTCTTCTCGCCTGTTTCGCGGAGCGAGTTCAGCGACCTCGTTAGCATGCTGGACGGTGTGGGGCTCATCGTGTGCTCGTCACCCGGTCTTCCGTTCGCCAACACTTCGTCTGCGGGCGGGAAGGGCAAGCGTGCATTCGGACGCTCTGCATCGTTTGGTATCGGCGCGAACCGTGGTGCAGGCGATGTGCAATTTGCCTCTGCCGTGCGTTCGGACGAGGTATTGCGCGGGTTGGGCATTGGTATGGCTGACGCGGACAATGACGATGTTGCCCTTGAGGAGGTGAATGCGATGTGGGTGAAGGAGAACAACAGGTTTGCGAGGGATGTGGCTGCACGGGACAACAAGGTCAAAAAAGACAGCAGTCAAGGCGTTGTTGGATTCGATGATGCTATGGAAGATTGAAGATTGAACGCATGCCGTTTGCAATGGACTGGGACTCGAAAAAAAATCGCTTTGGGCTTTAACGCCGTGTATTAAAACCTCGCCACCATGCCTCTTTTTCTTTTTCTTCCGCCGTTCCTCCGAAGCACATACTATCAATTATCCTACCTATACTTCTACGCAGTCAGTGCTGGGAGGGAGGATGGAGTTGGTTTACACAAACACAAACAGGCAGGACAGTAATCAGTATTGTCCAATATGGTCTCTCTCTCATACTTATGTACCATGTACTCGTATGCATTGTTCAGTCTCCGCAATTCTCGAATCTGTAATTCAATTCATTATTTGTTTTCATTCTTCGTTACACGTCTGGCTGCGACTACAAGTAAGTTACTGGTCATGCATGTATGTATCTACGAGGGAAGGATACATGGTGAGCTGAGCTAAGAGAACATGTATGTACACTCGTTGAGCGCGCCGGCCAGACGGGCCCTCGTGAATTCTACGCGTAGAATTTTCGCATTAAACATTAAATGTCGTTACTCGTACCGAATGCGAGTCGGGCTTCAAATGTTGATTATTTATACGCGGCAACCGCGATTATAAGAAATATTCGGGTAACTGGAAACACACACACTCAGCCACCAGGTAACTCGTCTCGTCGTAGGATCGTAGAACGCACCTTTCCATTGGCGTTCTGCGCGGCTTGTTGACTTGGGCCGTCGCGGTCGTTCTCGGGGGCTGCTTCGAATACGTTGAAGTACATGCTTCCTCCTGGCCCGACTTCGAGGATGCTGGCGGAGTTGCCGCAGCGGTAGCCTTGGATGCAAAGGAAGAGAAAGAGAGTGTTAGGACAGCCTAATGAAGAGATGAAGGGAAGGAAAGGGATGTAGGACGCACAATAATTCGGCGCAGACCATACTGTCGAGAGATGTCTGTCGAATAGGGAGGTGTATCCCTCCATGCAGAGTTGGTGGGCGCGGAGGATGTGGGACATGTTGTTGATTTCGAGGAATTTGTGGACGACGCCGGAGCCGAAGGTGTAGCCCGCACCGCTGAGATTGTTTGTTAATTTGGCACGATGAGCATGTGAAGGAATCAGTTATTTACCGAGGAGAGATGGCAAAGTCTTCTTTTTCGGCGTCGGGATCTGACCTGGTGAAGCGTAGACTGTTAGATGGACAATATATTTGCTTAGGATGGGGGCGCACCATACGAGGTCCGCTATGGGGCCATCTGGAGGGATTTCGCGGAAACGGTCCAAGACTTTGATTTGGTCGATGGAGTGGATGGATGGTGATAGTCCTGAGGATTGTAAGCCATCGAGCCGACGCGCCAGACAATGTACCACACCGCCGTGGACGCAGAATATCCGGTCGTCGATGACGAGAGAAAGCGTAAGGAAGTCAAACATGTCGGTGAAGTACGTCCATGCGTGACTTGAGCCGTATTTTCGTATGCATTCAGTGTAGAAGCCGTAGTTCTGGGGATTCTGGCGTTAATCGCCTGGGGTGATGGAGGGAAGGAGAGGGTTGTAGACGGACTTGTGTTACGGCGCGAGACTCGTGGTTGCCGCGAATTAATTGGACTCTATCGGGGTATCGAAGTTTGAGGCAAGTGAGGAGAGAGATGGTTTCGACGCTGAATAGGCCGCGGTCGACGTAATCGCCTGCAATGGTCGTATGAGTCGCCGCGTTTGGCTTGTTAACGCACAAGACTGACCGAGGAATACATAGTTGGTGTGGGGAGCATATCCGCCTATCCGGAATATCTCTATAAGGTCGTAGAATTGCCTGTATATTGTTCAAAATTAACCAAGCAATACTTGGAGGTAAACTGACCCATGAATGTCGCCGACAACAGTTACCGGCGCGCTAACGTGGACGACGTTAGACTCGCGCATAAGGACTTCTTTAGTTTTTGTGCATATTTCGCGTAGAACGGCTTCATGGAGGAGTTGTTTTCTGAGTAATTGTTGGATGCAAGCGTCGAGGTCAAAAGGCGCCATGGCTGACTCGATCCAAATTTCTCGCGATCGGTTATTACTTATCTAATCGATGTTTGCTGCTGTTTTGTGAAATGCTATTTTCGCGTTGTATCAGAAGACATCGCCTTCTTCTCCAATTCTTCTGTGTGCGACGACTATAACAAGGCTGATACAGCCATCGTGAGGGGGAAGGCTCTGACCTTACTCTCTCTTTGTATGGATGCTTCAGAGTCAGCTTGTATCTCTCCCCTCCAAACGTGTAGTTTCTAACGCAAATAATCTAGGTTCTGGACATGTACAAGTTCGTATTCTATATACGGGGACCCACAAAGCCTTGATCATTCAACTTTGTCTCAGTCGTTCGCGCCTATGGCATGCACTTGATGCGCCCGGAGAAATCCTGGCGCCCAATCGTTACGGTTGAAGTCGACAAGACCCTCCGACACGAAACGGTTCTTGGATCGGATGGTCAAAATATTAACCTGAAGGATTGCTTCTATCTGTCCGTCTCCTACCCATATCCAATCAACCTCAACTCAACTCATTGAATCTAGACCGGAAGCTACTATTTCGTCTCAAGTTGAAATCAAGATTTATTACCGCTCTCAAAGCAAGAAAAAGGGCAAAAAGCGTGTTCTTGTGGGTACCACTAGCAGCTCTTTGGGGGGACTGTGGAAGAGGCATGGCAGGGAACCCAGTGAGTACGCCCTCATTATTTTGAGATCTTTACCAATGCCGATTTTCTCTGACCGAAGAGCTAGAATTAACCCTGCAGTGCCAAAACCACGCGAATAGATCGGTTCAAAGTCGGGGTCGCCCGCAAAAAGGCGCATTAATTCATTTAAGACTGCGTCCGCCTCCTTCGTTCACCGCTGCGGAGGCAAACCCAGGGGTCTCGGAAGAAGACGAGGTCGAGGACGGCTATGCATCTTCATCCTCATCCTCGTCGTCCTCAAGTCCGTCTACGCCTTGTAAGTGTTCGTTCGTTCATGCCGGATATATTATAGACACGACTTGTCAGCCAATGACTCTGACACCCTTGTGCCGCCTTTTATCGAGGCGCAGCCCCCTCAGCCTCTGCGGAGGCGTCGGCGCGTTCGGGGCTACTGTGTCAATTCCGACGAGGAGCCAGAGTCATACTCAGAAACCGACGATGATGATGAACGCAAGCCCTTATTCGATGACGATGAAGAGCCGCCTATACCTCCAACACCAGTCAAGATATCATTCAATCCCATCGAATGGATCGCGGCGTCCCTTCTTCCGCAATACACGGAACGCATCGAGGTTCCACCGGAATCAAACTTCTTTGAACGGGCGATATCTTCTTTCACCTTTTATGGTGAACTGAAGAATGCGGGCTGTCAAGATGATTTTAGTATGGTGTTCAACCGACTGCAGCTCGAGTGGACATATACTGCTGGAATTGTAAGTCGTGCATAGTCATGATGTACTTGACGATCGTTTTATTGATTGATTCGCAGTTAGTGGCTCTAGCAGCTGTAAACACTGCCGTGTTCTCCATCTCCCCAGACTCCATCTTTGCGATTAGTCCTGTGGCTCTTGGGGCTGTAGCAGCTAGCAGTGTTGCTTCTGGACTCGGTATCGCCTGTGCGACATGGTTCCTCGTGCGATATGCATGGGTAGATGTTGAGACATTTATCGTGAGTGCCATCCACCGTTATCCCAACCCTTGTTTCGATTCTCATTAATCACCACAACAGGCGCGCGCAGAGGACATGGACATCTCATTCACCGAGTCCAGCACCCGCTCTTACTTCTTCTTCGCCCTCACCTCGCGCCTCCCTTCCTTATTAATGCTAACAAGCTCAATATCTCTGATGGTATTCCTAGCCATCGTGGCATGGAGCGCTTGGCCCACCGCCGTCATCGTCGGCTGCTTCCTGGTTGGGCTATTAATGGGTCTGCAATTCTTGGTGTTTAGCTTGATGTTCGTGGTGAAGAGTGTGAGGAAGGTGTTGAGGTTTTTCGCTGGGTTGGTGATGCGCCCGAGGAAGGAGGAGGGGGAGGAGATGAATGAGAAGTGCTGAGATCTTGTAATGTAATTATTTTACAGCTATGTATAAGTTATATACAACTATGTAGAACACACATACGGAACCTTGCTTTGCGCGCCGATGGATTTTTGTGACTTTTTTTGGGCGGGATTATGCATTATGATCAACTCCGGCCCGGGCCGATGCAAATCTTCCAACGACGTCGACTGTAGATGCGTGGATGTGTTGCGTGTGCGCTGTATTCATGTTCTCAAAGCCTGAGCAAGCCTCTTGACGTTCCCCAGGCCGGCAGGTTCCGATATTTTGCTGGAAGCGGATCCGTTTGCACAAATCGAGCAAGCGGTCCAGGACTCCGGAGCCGCCGCCGCACCTTACCTAGAGTCACCTCACGCACGCATGGATAAAACAATCGTCGAACTCATCTACAACGCCCCATTCCCCCCCGCAGCCAGATCGCACCTCGAATCCCTCCTCATCGCCGCAGCCAAGCCCCTCGAATTATTAGACTTCAAAACCAGCAACCCCAGCGAATTCTACAACGAGCTCTCCCTGCCTGATCTCCTCAAATGTCGGAAATTCTCCTTTGGCCCGAACCCATATGTCCTCGTCGCGGATGGAAGGACGCTGCAGGAGTTGAATGGGAATGGCGCGGTTGTGCCGACGATACAGGTGGTGTTGGCGAATTCGTTTACGCCGATGCAGGAGTGGCAGGCGTATAAAGGCCCCGGGGATCTGGGGTTCTTGGCGCCGTTTGTGAGGCTTGCGCTGTTGAGGGCGATGATGGAGGAGAGGGTGAGGTTGGATAGGTATACGACTGTGTGGTTTTGGGAGGATGGTGAGTTGTTTTTTTCGTCTCGCAAGGACTCGTGTTGTTGTTGTGGGATAAGAGACTTACGGCGGCTTGAGATAAAAAGCTTACTTCGGAATCGCAGTACAATGATAGTATGTGGCAGGTGAGGCTCGTTGTGGTGTCTATCCGACTAGATTCGCAGGGTTATAACTTTGTGCTATGCTGTAGATGAAAGCACTTAGAGCCACGCCAAACGGAGCTCACTATGCCTGCGTGGTATATACGGTGAAGGATAGGAATGCCATGCATGCCTTGGTAGGGACCGTCCTGGCGATGACGGTTCACGGGTGCTAACATGCCTTGCAGTATTCAACCGAAGCAGCCAAAACAGACGGTGTATTTCATGGTCTCAAAGATTGAGGGGGCATCGCTGCTGTGAACTTTGTGTTCGCATACACGAATGTTGAATTGAAAATGAACAGTACGATTATTTCACGCCATGTCGCTTTGATCTCAACCTCGTTAGTCTTTGCGACAACTCTGCGCCGTTTCATGAATATCGGTGGGGCTCCAACTTTGAAAGCACCCCACCAGCCCTCGACAAACATGAACTTTCCCCCGTTCTTTCGCCGTCCGTTTTGGCGACCACCCACAAGACCGTCTCACTTGGCCAGCAACCCTTTCGAAGAGAGACAGTGAGACTCCAAAGTCTGAGACATTTCTACTACTATAAGTCTTACCTCGAAACGACCGCCACTTACAAACTTTTGTCTCTTCAACACCCACATTTACTCTAAACTCTCAAGCACCCGCATGCCGTTCTCCCTCTCACCCACCCTCAACAAGTTTGAACAATTTCTATTTACTCCCCTCCGTCTTGGATCGTGGAACAAAGCGTCCCCTCCTACCACCCAGCCCCCGGCTCACAGTCCGCTGCTCGAGTCAGACATCGGTCTTCATGGCTCGATGCCGGGTATCACAACCACGATCAGAGTAACCTATTCTTACCTCGAATGGCCGTCGAGTCCGAAGTTGGGATGCGACGAGCATGGAGGGAAGTTTTCTAGGACCCGTGCGAATACTCTGCGAAACCGGACGATACATCGAAGGCAGGCTGACCAGCATTTTGCCTCCATCTCGCAAGTTTTGGAGCCTCATTTGCCCTTGGTATGTCTCTCCCCTTTCTCTCAATTTTTTTTTCTTCCAAGCTGCTTTGAACTCATTGGCATTGTGAACTCTCAGGTGGACGGTCGAGAGATTCGTGTGGTTGATATCTTCAGCAAAGGTGCTGGGTTGGGGCTGGGGCTCACTGCTGCGCCGGCCTTGACCGACGACACTCGTTCGACGGATGAGTGCAGAATCGTCCCGATCACTGAGGTCGCCCCTGGTTCACTTGCTCGTGAGCGATTGCATTCGCAGGCGTTGGCAACTTTGACCGCAGCCCCCACTTCCGACGCGTCGAGAGATGATCCCTCGGACCCACACGTTGCACAGGCAGTTCAGAAACTGCGGAAAAGCTCGTTACCCTTATCTCCTGGCATACCGAAAGTGTCGCGGCCCCGGTCACAATCTTCCCCGCCTGGGTTTTCTAGACCCAGCTTGCCTTTGGTCCCTGAAGCATTTTCACGAGAGGGGGCGAAGTCGAAGTCGGAGTCGGAGGTGCGTGGATCTGGAGGAACGGAAGAAGAGCAGGGAAGGATGGCCACGTCGGTGCAGAATCCAAACCTCAAATCCCGTCCCCCGCTTCCCCGAATGTTCCCGATCGTGTTGTTGGCAGCGAAATTGGTGTTGAAGGAGGAGAGCAAGGTTCGCCAGATGGAGGGGTCAAACGGCGGTGTGGAGGCGACGTCGCCGTGCATGTGAGGCTTGGTGGTGCAGGAGCATAAACGGGCGGGAGAAGTGGAATAGAAGCAGGCGGGGTCGAGTCGAAGTATTCATTCAAGTGATTTATGGATGTATCTGGTATCGAGAAACCTACTAACAAATGGATCCCCTCATTCGAATTCCCCGACATTGAGAGTTCTTGGACATGGTTGTGGGTGAGGGGAACACACTTTTCAAAGCGAACGTTCGAAACACTACCGAGCACGAATGAAACCCATTCACGATTGTCCTCCGCTCTACCACCACCATCGACACGGTCAATTGGATTTTTGCAGAATTGCAAATTGCCAACTGTCATAGCTCGGATGAAACGAAGGGCGGAGGGAACGAGGCGCACCATATACGCCAATCTTGCACGCATTCATATAGATTACAGTGGACGGACGGCGCCACCATCATGCATGGCGATGATATCGATACTGCTGCGATAATTGAACTTGGGGGTTGAGTCGAGGCTTTGGATGATTGGAGGAGGTCTGCTATTCGGATGATGTGGTGGGTTCGGATCTGGAGTGATACATTGTTTTCGCCTTCACTTGCTGCGGCTAGTGGGTCTTGTTGATTCTTGGACTCTACCGGCGTGCTTGGCAGATAGAGAGTGATGTCATTGACATTGAGATGATGGACCTCGAGAGCGGGAGGCGGTGGAGTCGCAGTCGATGTCCGCCGGTCGATGGAAGCGACCTCGTCCATGAGAGAGCCAATGCGTATTTCTGTCCAGCTGATTCGTCGGTATAAAAACAGGTCGCTTTTAGCCCGTGTCGCGAATGATGGGTATCATAGCCCTGACCTAACAAAAGCCAGGAAGCCCAAGTCGCGGTAGCGGTATTGAGATGAAATGTCGAGAAGCTAGGAGAAGTCGGGCCGAAGTGCAGAAAACACGAGAAGCTTCCGTTCGACGAGGGTTACGATGGAGATGGGCGGTCAACGTTCGCGAGTGGTTCGTTACTGCCGCCAACGGAGGCAAAGAACTCGTGTTTATGTCTTCGGCAGCCCGGCGGAGACCTATGCTGCGTGAGGCCTGCGTCGGGAGCTCAGTTGGCGTTTGAGTACAATGATACAATGGGTTCTTTTGATTACAAATAAAGACGCGCAAAGCACAACAAGAGAGGGTACGGCTGGTAGCAAGAGCATTTGGGGTTTTTACGCGGTCACGACTTGTTTTGTTCAGTTATTAGTCCTCTTTCATGGCAACATCTTCGTCGTCTTCGTCGTCGCCGGCTACGTCTTGGGCGGTGAATCCGGCTGAAGAGAAAATTTTTGAGTGAAAAGAGGCACGATATTGGAGAAGGGAGCACACCTTTGGCAAGTGCTTCGGGGCTGGTGTAGTCGACTTTGATACCACGCGTACGGCGACTGCGGATAGCAGAGGGGTCTATTACTTCCATTGACTCGTCGGCCTGGTGAAAGACGCGTCAATGGGTGAAACAGACGCGTCGAATGCGTTCCTTACCTCCTCCTCTTCGTCCTCTTCCTCATCGTCGTCGTCATCATCTTCCTCCTCCTCTTCTTCGTCATCGTCATCGTCATCCTCCATGTTTGTGTCGTCCTTTGAAACTTTTGCTTTGCCTTTATCGACGGACGGGGACGCGCCAGACGCGGCGACATCCTTGTTTTCGGTGGTACTGGGCGTTTAGATGAGATTAGAAGAGAAAGGACGCGTCAGATACGTACGCGGTGGGGTCAGTCGCGGAGGTCATCGTGGTTAGAGTTTAAGAGAGTGTTTGTGTGTGTTGTGGGTCGCGTCAGGAAAGAAATTGTGACTGTGACTGTGACGCATTGTGACCGTGTCTGTGACGCCAGAGTCGCGGGTGTTGTTTCCCAATTGAACGGATGTTCCCATCGGCTGGCTCTCGCTTGCCCTCGTCACTGGCACACTGCCCGCATCGCGATTCGCTTGGCTCTAACCGAGTTTGCTCAGATTAAAAACTCTAATAGCCTGGGAGGTCTGCTGCTGCTGTTAACTAACTCGGTGCTTGCTGGTCCTCGTTGCTCGTTCTCTTGTTCTGTGTGCCTTTGGATCTCTTCCGTGGAATTGAAAATCAAAATAGTTCTATGGAAGGTGATGGCGGGCACTTGGTGATTGTCTGACGCCAGTGATACCGACCGACTGATACCGACAAATGCACATATGCTGCATATGGATCTTCGTCCCATTTCCGTCTGATAGCGTTATGTCACGTCCCCATATGCCCAGCCGCCCGGGTTTGATGTTTCCTGTCCTCTCCCAAGACCGTCGATGGCCTCTCTTCGCCCAGAGCGAAAGAGCTTCAGCTCGTCGCGTCTCTCAGACCCAAGGACACCAGACCCAACTCGTCCTTCTGTCTTCAACGTCCTTCCCGCTCTCCGGAGGACAGAGACCTCTTCGGGTGATACGCCGCACCACAAGTCTGCCTTGGTTACTTTGAAGCTCTCTTCCCTGTCCTTTCTCGACTCGGTGGTCAAGGACGATTCCTCGAGCGAACCGCTCTATGTCATTCGTACTACAGGCACTTCGACGAGTGTCTTCCGCAACGATCCCTGGGACGGGCTCACCAAGACGGCCGAATTCAAATGGCCGAAGGTCATTCCTACCAAAGGGAAGATCAAGGAGACCCTTGGGGTCCTCGTTCAATTGAGCGATGGCCGCTGGCAGACCGCTGACGCCGTGCTCAAACCGGGCAACATCCTCAGGTACCTCCGACCATCGTCATTGATTTGCGATCCATTCAATTCATTCATGCTCTTGTAGTGCCCCGCCCAAGTTCTCTATCCCCAACTTTCCTCGCAGTTTGAGATGGAAGCGCGTGGGAAGTGTGTATTGGGTGAGTTTCAATGATCGTTGGCGAATGTCGCGTTGAAATCGACCCTCCGCAGTGCACGACGTCTTCGGTCAAGGGTCCGGTCGCGACTTTTCATCCTGCGTTGGAAGGTATTCCGCCCAGGATAACGGTATTTGAGAGTCTCCGCGATAAAAACGATTCTGGGCCGGTTTTGAGGCACAATGGTGTTTCGACGTTGCTCATCGACTACCTCATCATCACGGCGATTCTGCTGGTGACTGACGTGCAGGATTGGATGCTTGTTCCGAAGTACGAAGGAGAAGACCCTGCGCCAATCCTTCCTCCACTTCCTTCAACGAGTACAGATCTTTTCGATACGCCCCCTCAATCTGCACCTGCCTCAGCCTCACAGTGGAGAAAGATTCTGTACGGAGAGCCAATTTTTCCCAAGAGGACTCCCGCTTCGCGCAGCGCGTCAACAACAGACCTCTCAGCGCCTCTGCCGACCTCCAGGAAACAAATGGCTAAGATCATATATGGCGACCCAATTTATCCGTCATTAACATCGTCGAGGACCTCGTCTAGTCCTGTTGGCTCTAGTTGGGATTCAGAGGAAGAGGACGATGCGGAGCCGGAGGTGGAGGCGGAACCCGAGGAAGAGGAGGAACTTCTTGCATATCGCGCGCAGCGAGGATCTGGAAACTCATCACTTCCGTCTCCGCAAATGCCTCAAACTCCCCGCGGAGACAGTCCGTCGTCAGAGTCCATCTTTTATCCCAACGGACGACCCCCATCGCATGGATACATCGATCCCTCTTTCTATGGCGAAGATGTTCCCCCTGTGCCCCAGATACCCTTACAGTATGCTTCCTCCGTGTCGTCGACGAGCCGGGGGGCGACTCCCCCTGATTCCGCCCGTCTGCGAAATCGGAGAGAGTTGCCCCTCCCGCCCACGCCCATCTCCGAGTCTCCACGGCCCATGCACCGCTCGCAGTCGACGCCTCCGCGAGAGGTTCCTGCATCCTCCTTTGGCCGCCGCCCCTCCGAACCTCTATTCCTTGCCACCTCCACTTCTTCCGCATCCGCATCCGCATCCACTTCCTCCTCGGTCACGCCAGCGCCGCCACCGCTGCCGCCGATACGAACCCTCACGCGTTCACAGTCAATGAAATTACGAACGCAGCGGCTACTTCCTACCCCACCGACACCCACCGAACCCTCGTCGCCAGATCTTTTTCGATCAATTACACGCTCATCACGACGTAGCTCGCAGTACAGCCAACGCTCGTTACCCCTACCTCCCGGCGCAACTACGGCGCCTCCCCCACTACCTCGGCCTCCGTTACCCAAAGATCCGACGGATGATCTGTGGGGTCGTGGTTATTCGTGGTCTGCCAACGCCGCGGGTGGTCCGTTGAGCGATGCACCACCTCCGTATATGGAAGTGTCCGTGGAATCGCCCGCGTCGACGCAGAGCATGTCATCACTGCAGAGCAGTAATCCTAATACCAAACGGCGGTCGACGTATCATCCTTAGCAAGCCATACGTCCGTCCGCTGCAAACAACAAAATTCTGGACACTAGATCGCTGCGCTGCTGGATGCTGTTCGGCTCTCTCATTGTAATGTATCATCTACTCAACCCATCATCATCTATCATCCCTCATCCCATTCCATTCCATCCATGGTCTTCCTTTTGCTGTGCATTCTTCACTCATTTATGTAGCACCTTCGTTTCCTCTTTTGCTTGATTGCTTTGGGATTCCTAATGAATGCTGGTTATCTGCTCTCTCCATCTCATCTCATACTCTAGTGCTAATTGCTCGCTTGCATATACGACTCATCTCATCTATCCGTTACCTCCCCCGCTCCAACCCGATCCATTCAACGTCTCTTCTTATCATCACCCTTTGGCATCTTCTGCATGATTGCTTCCTAGAGCAGGAACCGTGCAGAACATGTATATATCACACATGTATCACACCAAGAACGTCCAATTGACTCTAGTTGAAGAAATTTTTGGCAAAGTTTCGGTCAAACTGCGCTGCATTGACGCTGTAAGCTAAAGTCGGAGAGCCGGACCGACGGGCCGACCACCCGGGGAATAACTTGCGGAGGTTTTCTTGGCTGGTTCATACTTTCTCCCCTTCATGGCGCTCGAGACGTCCCTGACCCCGCCTGTCCCCGTTCTAATTATCGTGATGGTTTGTGGTCACAAAAGGGCTCGATTGAACCACCCAATAACACTTCGGCGCGAACCAGGGCGTCTCGGGCACGGGCAAGTCCACTCTGGGCGCCGCACTGGCCGCTGCGCTGAACATGCCTTACATCGACGGGGATGACCTCCATCCGCGCACGAACGTCGACAAGATGGCTGCAGGGTCCCCGCTGACAGACGCCGACCGCGAGCCTTGGCTGCGTATAATTCGCAACACCGCTGAGCGTGTTACGCAAGAGCAAACACAAAAACTCAAGCACACTCGGTCGATAAACGGCGCCGGAGCTGAAATTGGAGAATTTAAAAATCCTAGCGAGAGTGAGAATGGGACCGTGGCGCCCGGCGTCGTTATCGCTTGTTCAGCGCTCAAACGCGTCTATCGTGACATGCTACGCGGCGTCATTAGTACCATTTCGTCCTCGTCGAATACTCATTTGACGGAGCGCGCCCCGGGTGCCACGGACGAGGTGACGATAGATTTGCCGACATATTTTGTGTTCATTGAAGGGACGCGGGAAGTGCTCATGGACAGGATGCTCAAACGGAGTGGACATTTTATGAAAGCTACGATGCTGGACAGTCAGTTGAGTACATTGGAGAATCCTACAGGAGAGGAGGGTGTGGTAGCGGTTAGTGTTGAGGACTCGACTGCAACACAAGTAGATACAGCGGTTAAAGGATTGGGACCGATGTTGAGTGGACATGCAATCTGACATACGTATTGTAAATCATGCTATAGATGCGACTACGCTCAACTTCGTGGATAATCAATCTCTGTATTTTATCTCAGTTTTTGTACGTTGGAATGGCGAAAAACAACAATACCAAGAGCTTGACTTTTAAGAGAAGCAACCCAGTTTCACTCAATTCGACCACCACTCCGAAAGAGACTCCAGCAAATGGGCAACAGCTGGGAGACCGCCTGTCGGTTTCCGTGGATCCGACGGCTTGTGATTGTGCTCCATATCACTAGAGCCTTTGTCCAAGATGGATTTCAGGGACCTTGTCTGTCGCTATCATCAACACCAGCTGGGAAAATGGAGAACGACAACTTACCAGTGCTAACATCTTCGACTTGAAACTGCTGGCGAGATCTGCCAGTAACGGAGCCGCCTGATACTCCTCCAGCTTCCCCGTTTTGAGATCACCCACCAGGACAGCGAATTCAAGCACAATTTCAAGTGCCTGGCGCAGCAAATCGCCGGCCGAGCGCTGACTGGAACGCAGTAAACACGCGCTGAGGACATCGTCCATCAATGCCGAGTGCGCCCGAGACAGCGCGAAGACATCTGGAAACGCAGCGCCGCCTCTGAACCCTTCGGACAGCGAGGCGACAAAGGGATCGAAATTGCCACCGATGGCGTAGTCGAAGACGTACTCGGAGAGTCTGGTGACGAACGAGTGGGCGATGAAACGTAAGTGTAGAAGTAGTTTGCTGGATGAGGTGAGAGTTGGGAAGAGTGGCCGGGCAGCAGCCCGACACACGCGAAATACTGCAGCAAGTGCATGCTCGACTAAAAGCCGAAGTTAGGAGCTGCAAGTTGCAAGAAGCGGATGGAGGCACCTCGTATGATACGCAAGAGGTAGGCGAACATCCGGTGATACTTCGATAGAGTTTCTGGAGTAATTAGGATATCTAGGGGATGCGGAGCCTTGTAATCCATGTACAAGAAATCCAAAGCTCTTGAAAGAAGAGTAGAATGAGTTTGGCACGGCAAGGGACTTGGAGGAAGTCACATACTCGATAGCTGAAAGGACCAGACACAATTAGATGCGTGAGGCGACGCAGAAAAATATATGACTTACAAGGCGGATTCAACCATTGATCATGCCCCGGACCAGTAGGCAAATCCCGGATCGCAAAACCCAGACGCCGCTCAGCTTCTACCCAGAACATATCACGCGTAGACGGCACATCCCCTTCGTCCATCCGCTCATCAGGAATTTCAAACGAATCGACGATAACAGTGCGCAGGAAAAAGCTGAGATCAGCTCCAACGGGCGGCCATGTCTCTCTTTCAAATAGAGCAAAAGATAGTCCAATGGGCCATTGATGCGGGCGACCTTTCTGTTTCTCAGAGACCTTGCGTCGCGCGCCTATGGATCGGATGGAGGTGGGTATCTCCTCATCCGCGTCGTAGCCTTGAGAATCCGAGAACAAAGCAGCGGAAAGCCTCGACTTGAATGATGGAGAAGCGAGGAGCAGATTCGAATGTAGCAGCTTCAAGTGACGCTGGAATTGAAGCGGGCCTAGGGGTGATAGGAACAGCGATAGGAGCGTGCTTGAGAGAGTAGAAGCATGTTTCACCAAGGGCTCCAAGACGAGTGTCGTTAGATGGGCGAGAGTTGGAGTGATTGGGTGTAGAGTTTGCGGGAAAGCATCAAGGAAGTCCTGCAGAGCGGCTATTGGCGTTGGAGTTCTTTTGTTGTCGAGGAGAGAATGGCCGAAATGACCGCCTGGTTCCAAGTCAAAGATACGAAATTGGGCCAAACCCGAGTCGGCGGCATCGGGAGGTATTCCTTCAGGCATGCTAGCAGGCTGGGTCGATTGAGGTTGACGTCGCTGTTGATTCCATGCCATTTCGATGTCGTTCAAGGTCCAGAACCATTCTATGGTACACTGAAAGGGCGGTGTACGCAAGAGCAGATGATCAGGCTCGGCGGCACGTAGGAGGATGAGGGATTTCTGCGCTGCCGGGAAGATATCGACGACGTCCGGGGGGAAGAAAGATGGGAACGATTCGCTGATGCTCTCGAACTCGTCTCGCTCCTCCTCCTGACCGTCATCCGACAGGTCGAGCGCATACTGGTCATTCTGCTCACCAACCACACGTGCAGGTTTCTTGGCCATAGAGTCTCCTCCAAAGCCGACCGATCGCGATAGTTGGTGAAAGTATTCCCGGGAGGCGCTGGTGAGAATGAAGGCTATGACCGCGGTTACCCTCGTTGGTGACTGACGTTCCAGGTGAGAATGTAAGTGATCATATAGTAATGACAGAAGGGGTTCTGGGCTATGGTCGAGTACGGTGTGATTTATAGGAGAGCTGCGTTCGTCCTGAGGAAATGAGTCAATATACATATAACCACAGCATGATAGGATCCTGACCCTGCCGCATAACGCAGCCAGAGCGACCAATATGTCTTTGTACGGTGCATACTGCACCCAGGCGGCCGCTAGAATTATAGATGAATGCTCGTCTTGCGGAGGACATTGGGCCAGCGCTTCACGAAGGTAGGAAAGAATTGTTGAAACAGCATGCGTGAAAGCATGAATAGTTGGACCTTCTTTAGCAAATCTTGTATCATGTTAGCCATATGGAAGGGAGTTGCGAACCACAGTCACCCTGAGCTCAGAGAGGCGACAAGCATCTCTACTCGACGCATCAGAGTTCCGATAGTAAGAAACCCATATATCCAGCTATAATGTGATACGTTAACACAAGCCGCGCGGTATGTCATTGTACAGACCTCTCGCTGACAACCTCATCCTTGTCGTCGACTGCTAGTACACCGCGAGCGCCCTTCTGTGTAACCACTTGGACAAAAGTCTCTGTGACTGGATCCCAGCTGTGCAATGGAGAGGAAGTTCCCAGCACCGTCATTTTGAGAGCCGAAAGCAACTCTTGCTGGGTCACGTATTTAATCTCGATATGAGGATCATTCAACCGCGGCTGAACGCTAGCTAAACCGGTCACAGAATGCCACCCCATGCGAGACAAACAGCTCACTAATATCGAGCAGCAGCGAATACGAGATTTTCTTGCTCCGAAATGAATGCATTCGGAGATGGCCGACCAGAATAATTCGGTCGCAATGAATCCCAAGACAAAATTTCCTGCAATTCGTGAGCGACATGGCGTCGAAGATCAGGACTCATTGATACCTACAGAGTGCGAGGAACCATTCTTGATTGCGTCCGTCCATATTGATTCACGGAGTTTGGGAAAATTGTAAGGAGAAGAGTCCAGAGTGACCGATGCAAGTTCTGTAGGCAACAAGAGCCTCGAGGGGGTCGGCACCGGCGCGATGGGGTCGCGCAGTTTGAGTGTCTCAAGAATCGGATTTTGTGGCTTGTCGAGCATTGGGGGAACAAAGAAACGCGGCATGAGTTCGGGTAGGGCATCCTTCAAGGTCAGTTGGTCAAATTCGTCTGATAGAGTTGGTAGCTGGAAGAGCTGTGTCATCGTTGACAACGTTGAGCGCAAGTTGAACAAGACGCGAACACGCGATGTTGCAATCAAATTGGATCAAAGCCCCGAAGCAACCAAGCGCGAGAACAGCAGGGATGTGTGGGTGCAGCGGGAAAACAGAAGAGGGCGTGGAAGGCGGAGAGCACAGTGTCGAGCCGCGAGCGCGACGTGAGTGACCGTGGGGGAGAAAAGATGAACGATCACATAATACATATTTGTCACGCACTTCATACTCTCTACCTGACAGTGATTCCCACTCAACGTTGGAAGTACTCGCCTCGCCCTATAGACGACCTACACTACTCCTAGCTCACTCGGAAATTCAACCAGCGCTTCAAAGCTTGGGAAGTTCCGCGGAGAGTGCTTGCCAGTTTTGCTGACGATTGAACCGAGTCTTGCATTGGCCTGCGAGCGGATAAATTATTTCTTCTCGACTCGCCTCGATTCGTGGATAAACACGATCAGGAGCTTGACGGTAGGTAGGTAGGATCACACGGCCGGTCGGAATGTCAATTGACGCTCACCTCAAGTACGTACTTCAAGGGGAAACCACGTTCCGCAACGTTAAAACATGCATGCGTGCATTGACGCGGATTTCCTGGCTGCAACATACTGAGAGTCGTGATGCGACGAGTCTCGCTCCAACGGTGCGCCAAGGTTTCAATACGCCGTTTGCCGAAAGACATCAATTTTTTGAAGCAATTCTTAGTTTTTTTTTTCAACTGTAATCTCTGTGTCGGCATGTAGCTTGGATAATTCTATCCAGAAACCCGGGTTTCCGAATCTTTATGTAGAAACCCGGAATTCAAAGACCCTTCCATTTTGGGAAGGTGATTGCCCCAGTCTGGCGACTCGGCGGCGGGCGCGGCAACAATGCTGAGGGTTGGTTTGACCTCCTCAGACACTTTTATTTGCCGCTTCAGCATTAATTCCCAGTTGCGGTAGGTCTCAGATTGCCCGGGGCCTATCCCTTCTTCGTGGTTCCGTGATTGCCGTGTGCATGCCGACCAGGTCATTATGTCCGCAGTGCGCACCCGACGAGCCCAGCAGCCTCGCAATTAGCATAAAACCTACGGCGATTTTGTGATCACTCCTCTGCTGCTTCTGGATGCCTCGAATGAGGCTCAAAGCAAGATACCAGTGTGCGCCGTTAGATGAGGGCTGTGCCGAGCGTTCGGGATCGGCTGCTTCTCCGGCATATTCTCAGAGTCGACGGGAACTCACAATGAAGAACAATGAACAACCCGTCAAGAATTCTGGAAGGCGATATGGTACCCACAATCTTCGTCTGAATACAAGAAATAACGAAGACGGTGTTGCCGACCAACCTGTTTAAAAATGTCCGCTGATGCCATCGAATCGATGTAAGTGGGTTTCTGTCCAGAATCTGTTAAAGTTTGTGCGGGGGGTTTCTGCAATATTGCCTTATATGGGAGGGTTTCTACCTGCACCCCGGGTTTCTCAACAGAATTATCCATGTAGCTCACGCTGTTCATATTAATCCACCATCCACTTGTTTGATGCTTCTATCTCTCTATAGTATAATTCATCGTAGAGTAATTGACACCGTGACTGTGAAAGCTTGGGCTTGGACCTTTCCGCAACCTTTCCGAATTGGGATTGCGAACATTGATGGAGTTTGAACGTTTGAACAGCCACCGCGACGATCCTTGAACTATTTCTACACTGTTGTTGACTTCCACAAACCTGCCCTGGCCGCTGAGCACAGGGATATAACCAGCAGGGCTGACATTATTATGGCCAGGCTCCTGAATTTTCCGGAAACAAGCGTTACTTCAACGTTACTTTGACTTTCTTTCCGTGTCGTCAAGGGAAACCAACTCAGAGACCTTGCCGTGGGGAAGCGCACGCACGGAAGGTTAATCTGTGACCGCCGGCGACGCAGGGCCGTCAATACAAATCCATGTGCTTGGACAATGCTTGGGTTCTAGTCGTTTTCAGCGGAGGCCTCAATTAGCGACGCGTCTCAGCTGAGCGATCCGCTAACGAAAATTTGGCGAGTTGGTATTTAGCTCAAGGTTTGCTTCACGTCTTTTCACTTCTCCTTCTCCACCATGTTGCTGTCCGCCCAAATTCCTCTACTTTCTTTAATTGTGTCCGTTTCTGCACTCTCGCAGGCACCGTTCGCTTTGGATCCTGGTTTCAACATCTCGAATGTCGCTGTAATCGCGAAGGCCCTCCCAAGCCACAGCTGGTGCGGAATCTTCATAACCAACCGAACAACATTACTGACACCTAAAATCAAAGGGAATACGGAACCGCGACTCAAGCCCTTCTCGAGATCTATTCACCCCATCTCTCGGTTTTCGGCCCATCTCCCTTTCCTGTTCAGACAGTTTCTCCTTCGGAAGTGCCGGGTCTGGCATACGCTCTGCTTCACATCCCCCAGCCATTCGGCTCCCATGGTCTTTCAAATGGTGATGGGGCGGTAGGTGACCCCGCAAGTTTGGGAGTAGGCGCTGTTATGATCGGGAAAACCAACGCCAGTTTCTCTGTGGCCGTCCAGCAGG
Source organism: Favolaschia claudopus (assembly GCA_037176885.1). Classification (NCBI taxonomy): domain Eukaryota; kingdom Fungi; phylum Basidiomycota; class Agaricomycetes; order Agaricales; family Mycenaceae; genus Favolaschia; species Favolaschia claudopus. The sequence continues at coordinate 524,649 of JAWWNJ010000077.1, forward strand.
AGATTGACTATGTCGTCGATGCTGCCCCGAAATGGCCTAACGGTGCAATCTCTCACCGCGCCAGCGTCGCTGAGTTGTGGTACTGTCTTTTTTCCTAGAAATCAATTGAAACAATCCTAAACTGCTCTTCGTCAGGGCCGACTTTATCTATATGGCACCGCCCTTCCTTGCGTTCGCTGGGGCCGACCAGAACAACGCGTCTCTTCTGGAGATTGCCTACCGTCAGTGCGGGCTCTACCGCGAAGTATGTCTGTTCGATTCAAATGCGACAACGTTCTCGCTGCCGGGAACTTCCCCCACCAACGGCCGCTGGCGCCACATCATTGGGCCTCAAAGTCCCGAGCACGGTCTCTGGTCGTCGAGCAATGGCTGGGCCGCCGCCGGTATGGCGCGCGTTCTGGCTACCGTCATGAAAGCTCCCGTCGCAGTTGGCACATCATGGCGCGCCCAAGCGATCTCGGATCTCACAGCGTGGATCAAGGAAATCGTCGATGGTGCGCGTGCCTCGCCTACTGACGATGACCTCCTCCGGAACTACCTTGACGACATCTCTGGTGACGGCCGTGGGTTTGGGGAGATTTCGGGCAGTTCGCTCATTGCTGCAGTCGCGTACCGTATGGTTATCCTCACCCCCAAGGAATTCCCGGCCAAGACCTACATTCCGTGGGCCGACAACATTCGCAAGGTGATCAGTGGAAACGACGCTGCTGGGAACCCGCACATCACCAGCAATGGGACGGCTACGCCTGCTGTGAACCCGTTGTCGTGGCTGGACACCAAACCCTGGACGGCGGGCAGGTATGTATGACAAAACATTTTGAGTCTTGAGGCTAATCAGTCGCTTTAGCCCTGAGGGAAACAACTTTGTTGTCCTTATGTATGCGGCCTGGAGGGATTGTGTTTATGCAGGGGTTTGCGAGCTGTGAAACTTGCATACACAAACGAAAAGCTCGACGTATCTATCTGCGGAGTGATTCCTTATAATACAAATACAACTGTTGTCGCCATTGGCGCGACAATTTTGTACACTATGATAGTTAGATACTGTACCTACTGCTTTTCTAACATCCTAAAATTGGCTTATATGCCTTATCTCGAATCTATTGTCGCTTTGACGTGGAACCGTTTTATTACTGTACGACAAGCAAATGTGGCTGCATTCGTGGTTTACATATGTACTTCGCCTCAAGTGTAAATCTGCGTTCATACCTTGCCCTCCAGATTCGCCAGAACATCCTCAAAACGGGCAATATAGGAGTTTCCTCCGTACTCAAGCCTGTGGGCCGCAGAGGTCCGACCACCCAGTCGGATTATAACGGCGGATTGCGATCACTAACGACGCAGTGAGTTCACATATCCATACCCAGGGAAGTCCTTGCTACTCCAGCGATCCCTGCCGTGAAGGAGTTATATGAACGTTGGTCAGGGCCGCGTCGAAGCTTCAAGCCGTGACGGGTAGCCGTTTTATCAAGGTACACACTGTCCGGGAGGGGTTTTCCCATCCTTGCATAGCGGGATTGAGATCGATAGAAACTGTATATCGCATTGGGGGAAAATACATACTTGCAAAAATCGCAAGTGCATGGCCTGCTGCCAGAACCATGGTGGTCGCACCCGTAATCCATCTCAGCGTCTGTCCCTGTAAAGAAAGAGAGAAGTGAGCTGAAATGGACGGTTAAGACTCGAGGTCTATTGTACCGCAACAGGTCCATCTGAAACCTTTGGGCCAATAGCCGAAAAACTTTTCTTCATCGCCGCCGTACTCAGTTTCAAATTGTTTCTTCAGATCCTCAGATTCATTTGCAAAGCAGGCGCCCCAACCCAACTCCTCTTCGGGACAGTCCCAAGTGACGAGTTCGAGACGGCCTTCATGCTTGCTTCCATCTTGACATTTACGGTGTTTGTCGTACCATTTCGGAGCGGCCGCGCAGGCCCTTTTATGGGATTTCCAGTCTGAAGTTTGACATTCTCTTCCTAAGAGTGCGAGACACAGTGTAAACGTCGAATGCAAGATTAAGAGGATACTTGTAAGTACCGCAATAGCATCTCGTCTTGCACCCAGAGCATCTGAACAAGTCACCGGTCTTTTTGCAGACAGAGCAGGACTGCCAGGAAACAGTGTCAGACATGAGGGGAAGCAGTAAAATTGAGGGGTTCACGCGGTCCGCGTCGGAGCGGACAACGCGTGGCGTCACTGATGTGACTGATCGTACCATTGACAATTAGTCAAAGTTGATGCACCCATACCCGGGTCAACCCCGCGACTTCCGAACTCCCACCACCTTCTCTCTGAGAGTCTCGCCGTCTTGCGCTACGAAATGGAAGGAAATGGGCCAATGAAACGAAGATTTGTAGAAGATGAAGAACCTTCAATACCCAGACAGCGTAGAATGCAGGCTGCGTGTGAGGTTTGCAAAAAACGCAAAAGTAGGGGCTTGCGTCCTTCGAGATATTCATAACTTCATGCGCCAAATCAGTTCGATGTACGAGCGGGCCACCTGGCAATCCATGTAAACATTGTGCGTCTTCGGGGCTGGATTGCTCGCATGTCGATGTCATGATGGTGCGAATCTCATTTATGGTAACGTCGAGAAAGTAATTGACCCTGGCCAAGACTTTGACTTCCGAGAATGGGTTCGACCTTCGATTACCTTCAGAATCCGGGAGTGATCATGATGTGCTTTTCAGATATGTTTCTGCATTGGAAAGTCGCGTTCAAAAGATGGAGCGCCTCCTCACCAGGGTAAGAATAACGTTGTGATCACCAATTGATTGAATTATGCAGGGTTGGCTCTCTATAGCTTCTGCCAGGCATAGATTTCACAGAGCAACTTGAAGGGCAGAATGTTCAACCGCTGCTTGAGAATCACGCCGATACCCTTCCTCGAAACGATGGTGACTTGGTGGACGGTCTGAACAAATTAAAATTAAATCCAGAAACTCAGCGATTTTTTGGCAAATCAAGGTCATATTTCCCGTATATTTTGCAGTACTCTGCGAAAGCTGACTTTCAAACAGCGGGATTCAATTTATACAAACTGGTATGTTTCGAATGCGATCTCTTAAACAGCGGAATTCAACTCGCTGCAAATAGTTTTCGACTTCCAGTCGCATATCACGGGTATGGATATAGCTCAAATTAGACGTGTGTTACCCGCACTACGGCGCCCAGCGTTTTGGACACCGAATTCGGTGCGGTGTTGGAGTTACTCAACCAGCAATGCCTCATAATTTTTTCAGTGGATGCTTCCATCCGATGTAGATGAACCAGAGTACTCCTTTCCCGAGCCAGACCTACTTTCTCATCTCATGGACAACTATTGGCGTGAATATCATCCGTTTTGGCCTATCCTACACCGTCCTACGTTTGAGCGGAAGGTTGCGGACAATCTACATCTTCGCGATCGCAGATTTGGAGGCACATTGCTTCTAGTCTGCAGTTTAGGCGCTCGTTTTTCAGTGGACCCGCGAGTCCTCATTGACAAAACAAGTGACTTACTTCATTCGGCTGGGTGGAAGTGGCACAAACAGGTTTGAGTAGCCTCTGTTCTCACTCGTCCGGTTTTTTACGCTCCATTAGGTCGACGTCATACAGAAGTATCTAATATATAAGCCCGATCTATATGAGTTGCAAACAATTGCCCTTTCGGCTTTGTTCCTTCAAGGCGTTTCCACTGCCGCGGTGGCTTGGACTCAGGTGGGTTTTGGTTTGCGACGTGCCGAAGATGTCGGCGCACACCGGCGAAGGAAGCACGAGCAGCCAACGGCCGAAATTGAGCAGTGGAAACGGGTGTTCTGGTTCGCCTCTATGTTTACTGATGTTCGTGTGGTGTCCCGACAATTTTTCTCCATCAGGGTCCTGCTTTGTTTGGAATACATGACCGGGACGCACGCAGGACGTCCGTTGGCTATGCGCTATCAGGAGTATGTGGATCTTTGTGTGGTGTCGCAGAACACTCATCGATCTCAGCTTTGATCAGGACCAAATTTGTGACTGCGATGATGAATATTGGGAGGTTCCAGAGCCCAATGATTTCAAGCAACCCAAAGACAAACCTTCGAGCTTAGCTTACTTCATCTGGTATGCGAAACTTCTTGAGATCCAAGCCACTGTCACCACAACTCTGGTGAGACCTTCTGGTATCGATGGCATTCTCATTACCATGTTTTCCTCAGTACTCTCCCAGAAAGCCCAAAGGTTTGGGTGCCAGTTCACTTCAGCACACGGATTCACAGGTCATTACGGCTCTGGACTCCGCTCTCAACGGATGGGTAAATGGGCTGCCCAAACATCGTAAGTGATACCGGAACTCACTTTCCCTGTATCTTCATTCCTCCTGAGTGCGATGGGATCCTGCGTGTAAAAATACGTTGCACTTCAAGCAATCCGCTCTTCTCCATGCAGGTAAGCATATGTAAATGTAGGGACGCAATCGTTCTCATGATAGCTCAACAGCATACTACAATGTTCAAATTCTGGTCTGTAAACTTTACCGGTACACCACAGTTTTGAACTCGAAGCCGACGCTAGGTACATCGACCGTTCATCCCAGCTCCTTTCGACCATCCCGCGCCATGTATGTGATCCGCATTGGACACTGAATGCACACCATGATCGCTTGTCTTGTTCTAGCTGCTCTCCCGTCCCTTGCAATCTGTCGCACGGCAGCACGTTCATGCGCCCGGATCTTTGAAACATACGAGCAACGAGGAATTCAGCCTCAGTTCAATCTCTTGGTAACTGTTTTGAACCCCCGCACACTCCCCTGGTCCCTGAATACATTCAAGCCTGCAGCATTCTCAGCTGGTATCGTGCTTCTTCTCAGCGCGTGGAGCAATAAAAAATCCAACTCCACATATAATCCATCGCAAGAACTTGAACAGGTCAATTTTTGTCTCAGACTTGCGACGATGGCCGAAAAAAGGTTACTATCACTCTCTGACCTCGCCGTTCTAAGCTGCTGATGTATATTAGATTTACAACGGCTGGCCGCTACAAGTACGCACTTCGTTGCATCTAGGTAACACTGCTTCTCATTTTCCCCCAGAGACATCTTGAGTCGCCTGATATTTGCGGGTGAAAGTATTGACCGACTGTTCAGCGAGATGAGACCCGTCACACACCATCTTGATCGTGAGCTTGCGCAATGCCCCGCGGTAGATATCTCCTTTCGCTACCGTTTTCATGGCATACACTCAGTTCTTTTAAAGTCAGACCCCGACGATCACTGGTCGGCCGCTTTCGGTGTTCATCATATCGCAGACTTCGAGGCAGCTACAGAGCACATTGACGCCGAGTTCATCGCTTCCCCAAAACCTCCGCTCATCCCCGACGCTAGTTTTGGTACGAGCGAGCAGGTTTCAAACACAGGCTCAAACACGCCGCTTGCGGCAGAAACAGCCGCGAATGAGGACGTCATGGCCATGTGGTCCACCGCGCCCTGCGGTTTCCAGTTTGTCCTCAATCTCGAGTTTTTCGTTCTCTGAATCTGCAGGACAGTCTGGACGATTGGTCTTATATCATGTCCTCCGACATGAATCCAATGAATGCCACAGGCTTTGACCACTTCTCTTTTGTTCCGGATGAGACAAGTCAACCTTATAACGGCGGTTATAGCTCTCTGTGTGTATCTTCGTTATGTTTTGGCACTGGGCTTACTGGACACTTTGCAGCGACATAGCGAGTGAAGTTGAGAAATTACAGTGGGAATTGGGTAGGTACTTTTGATCCAATATACCAGTGCCGAGTAGAGAGAACACCATACGTCCATATACATACTCTATGTAGAACTAGCCACTATCCACCTTTTGGTGCTCATGCAAGCTGAGATTGCGTTCTCGTAATCAGCTTTAGACTGTGACTGCAGTGACAGCCGCCTGAAAATGTACCATGATGAGCTACCGCACGAAGTCATTCTAGCAATACAGCGAGTCTTGGAGCTTCCCTCTGGCGAGGACGCTGACCCCTTAGACTCGTTGTCGAATGAGTTCAACTCTGTTGCAATATTGAATGGGTTCTTTCCAGACGGTATGCTGAATAGTAACATTTGCGAAGTGTAGCTAATCTAGCGTTAGAGGCGTCTCTCGCGCACATAGCCTCCGTTCAAGCACGTCTAGTAGAAAGCCAGAGAGAAATACAACGCGAAATAGATGCGTTACAAGTCGAGTTGAAACAGAATCAGGATCCAACACGAATGCAGCTCATTCAAGAAATGATTTCTGTAAGTGCTCTAACGTCTCCAGCCGTATCATGCTATATCTAGCGCGCTCTCGACAGGACTTGTTTGGACAAATGTCCCGTATACGCGAGAAGGCTACTGAGTCAGAGGCCGTTGTAAGAAACATCACCAAGGACATACAAGTTTTAGACCTTGCGAAGAGAAATCTAATCCTGAGCATGACAACGCTCAAAAGGTTGCAAATGCTCGGTGCGTGTGTTTTCTATGGCGATACGATAGTTTCATTCATGAGTGTATAGTAAACGCGCTCGCACAGCTGGAAGACTTTGTGAAGGAGAAGAAATACGCAGATGTCGCACAAACATTAGCAGTGTGTAACTGTGTCCAATGTTGCATATGCAGATGTTTACCGTTTCAACTCTAGGCTGTTAAGCAAATTTCCGGCTTCTTCAAACCTTATATTTCCATCCAGCGCATATCACAAGTTTGGAAGCATATCCAAGAACTTCAAGGCCAGATTCGGACTCATCTCGATCGCGACTTTGATGCATTGTGAGTTGCCTGTCTTTGCTCAGCCTCGACTAATTGCAGAGCTGTCAGTTACCTGCAAGACCCATCCAAACCAATCAAGCCGAGCGTTATAGCAGACGCTTGTTCAGTGGTGGATGTTCTCGGGGCAGATGTTCGCGGCCAAATCATCGAACGTTACGTTGCAATAGAGCTGAAGGAATATCGAAGGATTTTTCGTACCAGCGACGAGGCAGGGCAGCTAGATAATATATCAAGGCGCTTCGCCTGGTTCCGTCGTCTGTTGCAAACACACGAGGTTGAACAGGGTCGTGTCTTCCCCTCGGAATGGAGAGTTGGCTGGTATTTACTTGCTAAATTCTCGGAAATTACCCGGTACGAATGTTCCTCTCATGTTATATATCTGCTAAAGGCCGCACTTTTAGGGACGATTTAGCGGCGCTTCTCTCCAAAACCGGAGCTTCTTTAACCGTGAAAACCTTGCTGGACAACTTACAATCAACGGCGGAGTTCGAGGCATCTATGGTCAAGAAATGGGCCACACCTGTGAGAGCAAGGGTTCGCGATCCATTGAACCATGTTTTGCTCATGATCGCAATCTAGTTTCAAGAGATGCTGAACACCGTCGCTACTCCGCATTCCGCGCCACCGAAAACGATGACTTCGGCATTTGAACCTCACATGAACGTCTTCGTCGATGCACAAGACAAGTACTTACACATCGATTCTGTTGGATATTTTCCTCAATTGTACCTAGAGCCCTTGCAGATATGTTAGCGCCCCATCGAAAAGGCCGCTTAGTCAAATCGCCTCGTCCTTCGCTGGACGTGGACCACGAGATTCCGGGCGAAGACAAGAATTTCATGGTTCTCCCGTCCTCAACAGAGTTATTCTATTTCTACGGGCAAAGTCTCGAACAATGTGCCAAGCTGTCGACTGGAAAGCCACTGTTCAATCTTTCGGCATTGCACAAGAAATGGTTACGGATTTATGCTGGTAAGCACAAACGAATGCATACTGTTCACTGAAGTGGATATGCTTCAACAGAGGATGTTCTCGTTGCCAGCCTCAAGCGGCAAGTTTTTCTATGCAATTCCTTTTGCCACGTTGACACGACAATAGGCCTATTTCTCAAGTACGAAGGTCGACAGACTCTCGATTCGAGGTGGCAGAATTACAGCAGTCTTCACTCGTCATCAACACGGCCGATTATTGCCAAACTACTGCTCTCGAAGTAATTTCATTGTACCCCAACATTGATGCGTCTCACCCGTTGTCAGTTAGAGGAGAAGATTCGGGGCAAAGTTGACGATGAGTTCAAAGAGAAAATATCTTTGCAGGCAGAGCGAGATCACTTCCTTAGGTTACTGTCGGTCACACTTTCAATCCTCTTGCTGACTCCCGGTCAGTGTTATATCCGCTGCCATCGTGATACAATTGCGAGAACTGGAAACCGCTTGTGACCCTGCATTCACCGCCATGTCCCGCTCCGCCTGGAGTACTGTGAAACAAGTCAGCGGTCAATCTCCGCATATCGTCGAGCTGGTCAATGTCATAGACCAAGTGGTAGAGTCGGTGAAACCTCTCATTGAGCAAAAGAAATATCTACGAAACTTCTTCGACAAAGCCTGCAGGTATATTCGCTGTCTTGAATATCACCGAACGAGCTGAGCGTATTGACCAGCCTCATCCTTGCGAAATTTACCAATGCCTTGGTCAAAAGCCGACCTCTGAAGGAGATCGGAGCTGAGCAGGTATGTTTTTATCTTTTGCTACGAGATGCAGCTATTTGACCTATTACAAAGCTGTTGATAGACCTGCAAGCCGTCAAAGCTTGTCTGCTCAAGATGCCTGGCGAATCGCTAGTCACGACGACGTAGGTGTCCACGACATAGCTTCCGTAATCAAGCGCTGACGCATGTCTAGCTATACTCGTGGGTTGACCAAAAGTACCACCCAGCTAGAGACGCTTCTGAAAGTAATAGTCACCCCGGTTGTGCGTAACGCTCTCACTTTTTTCACTTCGATATCTATGAATTCATCGTTCGTTACCTTCAAGGATCCCCCTGAGGGCTTCATCCTAAATTACACCCTGCTGATCAAGGACGCCTCTTTCTCAAATTTCCAAAAGGTTCAATTTCTCCTGTTCTGTTTTACGTCCAATATGAACTGTAGTTTCCAGATCTTGGACCTAAAGGGAACGCCGAAAGCAGACCAAAACAATCTTCTCGACTCGTTCCTTACCATCACGAGCACTAACGATGACCTCGAGAGTACATCCTTCCTCTCTGCGCTCGACATGGACCCCGCTGGCCCAACTCAACTCAGCAGTAATTTGTCCAGTCCAGGGGGTAGTCGGGTATCCTTGCCACTGAGCGGAGGCGGGGCCGTCACCGAAAGTAGCATTTTTGCGAATCTGACTTCCCCAGGCAATAGCGGGCCGTCTACAGGAGCGAGCGTGGCTGATGGGCGACCGGGAGATCAGAGACAGGTCTTTTCAGATTTCAGGCGTTTTGTAAGCTTCGGGTTACGGAGGGATACACAAACCCCAGGTCAATGATAGTTGCTTGGTTTTCTATTGTTGTCATCGAGTGCGCTGAGTCTTGAGTTCATCATGTCTGACTCCCAACGAGTACAAGCAAAACATCAACAACAGGTAAAAATACAAAGGTTTTAAAACAGCGAAGACTGGTAAAATATGTACATCGAAAAAAGACCGTATAATTTATCCAGAGTCCAGATTCCCCCGAAGATAAAAGAGTGGCAGATGTTATAAATCGCGGGCCTTGGAGGTAGAGGATCCTTGGCCGAAATGGGAGCTTGGTCCAGGACTGGGGGTAGTATTAAATCTAGCCGCAGTCGGTGTGGGCGTGCTAAGCATGAGACTCGGCGTTGAATGCATTCCGACCACACGCTGTACGATATACGGCGTCTCTTCTGGAGGCGGGGGAGGTACAGGAGGTAAAGGCGGATGCGCAGGTAGATACGAACCACCACCAGCATGTTCATCAGAGTCACTCTGCCTGAAGTGTATATCTGATATGGACATTGGTAGATCACTGTCGGTCGGCGACGTCGGGAGGCTATTGATCAGATCAGCGGGATGCGCATTCAAACTGCTGAGAGCGCTGGCACGGTGAGGGTGAGGTTGTTGTCCTTCAGGCAGTGTCAATTGTGTCGCGATGGTGGTTTGAGGACGCATAAAGGTCCCTTCAGGGTGATGAGGTGATGGGGGGAGAGAAACGGGGAAGGGGAAATTAGAGTCAGACGAGCCGTTCGAGTCCTGACGCTCCTGGTGATTGTCTGAACTCGGCGCAGTCGTCAAGCTCCAGCGCGATGGGGGCTGTGGGGGAGGGACGAGACTCGCGACGTTGCTGGAGCCTCCGGTACTCCAATGTGAGTGTCGGACTTGGCGTGATGAACCAAATGATCGCGAAGAGGAAGAATAGTCCCGAGAAGGGGACATGATTGAGCCTTCGGATGAGCTCGCAAAGTCAAGGAAGGAGGTGTCACGGAGGTGGTCGCTGGCTTGAGGCATGAGTCGAGAGGATGCAGCGGACGGAGATGGTTGCCGGCGACCCTCGTCGGGTACGGACAGACCCTTCCCTTTCTCGCTGGTTCCGTCTAACAGTGCTTCATCGAAACGCACACGGGACTGCGTAGAGAGCCGGGCAGCCCTAGGATCGTTCTGGTCGAAATCAAGATGGAAGGGGCTGGATAGCCGAAGGGACAAAGCGTCTGGACCCTCGACCTGGGTCGAGCTGATCTCAGCGCCATGGGTTGCTGGTACAGAAGGAGGGGAGAGGGAGGAAGATGCCATTTGTCTGTCTCTCGACTCTTCCTTTTCCTTCTTGCGGCGCTTGGTGCGCGCGCGGTCGGTCTCGACTGTCCTCGGGCTCAGACTGCGCAGTGCAATCCGCGCGGTTCCGTCTCCGAGGATACTGTGACTATCATCGGCATCGTAGTCGCGCACACTGCCGCGGTCGTCGATTCTTGCGGAGTATGGAGGTTGGGGTGATTGTTGAGGGGGAGGCGGGACGGGAGGAAGGGAGGAAAGAGGAGGGAGAGGAGGAACATCGGAGGTTTGTGGGAGTCCGTCAGTATGGGCTAGCAGCGCTCCGTCGCTGCCAACGCGAGAGTGAGTATTTGGGTAAGCTGAAGGTCGGACGGGGGAGGGCGGGCCCGAGGGAAGGGTGGTAGGATGTAAGGAGGGCGAAGACATGTACGACAAAGACGAGATGCCAGAAGCATCTGCTCGATGGCTAGATAGCGGGTTAGATGGGGCAGATTGCGAGCCAGACCGCGACCGCGGCTGAAGGGGTAAATCGAGCATGAATTTGGGCGAAGAGGGTGAATTATTCCGACTTCTACGAGACCACATCCCACTCCTCTCTCGGCTCTTTCCCTTGCCTTGATTGTTGTTCGGGTATTCGCCGTTCGAGGAAGAGGATGTGCTCTTGTAGCCGCCGTCTGACGCAGCGCCGAGATCGTACTCAACATCGGACCTCGAGGCTTCTCGCCTCCCCGAGGAATCAGAGTGTCTAAACGCAAGTCCGAGGGCACCACGACCCCAACTTCCCAGACGACCGCCTTCCACCTCATCTTTCCACTTGCCAAACCCACTCCTCTTACTCGTCCGATCGCGCGAAGGTCCAGCGACAGCAACATCTTCATAGTAGCTCTTTTTATGCGGGTCTTCAGCAATGTCGATGACGAGGACACTCTCAGCATCAATATCCTGCTCGATCTTCGCCTGTTGCCGTTTGAGCATTTGCTGTCGTCTTCGATAGGGTCGATACACCAAAAAGAAGAGCAGTGCACAGACAGCCAGGAAGAATAAAAGTACGCCGGCAAGAACAAGAGCGGCTATTGTGCCGCTTGATAACCCTTTCATAACAGAAGCTCCGTTATTCGACGGAGATGCACTACCTGACGGATTGGGAGCAGAATTCGAGGGACTGGGAAAAGAACAGATTGAGATATTTCACAAGACATCCGAAAATCAAAGAAACGTACGCGTCAGAAAGGGTCCAAACGCTGGTGCCGCCCACAGGTAATATAAGTTCGCCTCCATCCTCGGTGTTCACGATCTCAAGGGTGTGAGTGACCTGGGCGTCTAGTCCAGAAGCATAAAACAGCAGAGAGTTTGGCTGAGAGAACGCCGACTTTGCTGAAAACGAGGTCGTGATATTATCAAGGGTGACAGAATAACTTGACGCCAGTCAGTTCATTTCCCCGATGATAACCACGAATCATACTGACTTGCCAGCTTCCGGAGAAATGGATCCAAAGAGTTGAACGGCGGTGCCTTGATTCAGGATGAGATAGCAGATATGATTAAGAGGTCATAGACGGACCGTTGAAGTGGATTGAAGCACTATCTCCTGCAGTCGTCGACTGATGGGACGTCTCCGAGTCGTTAACAAAAGACCATTTTCCGACAAACGAGAAAGTGTCGTTTAACACTTGTTCCGAGAAGGTCAAGCTATCACAACCTATGAGATTCGTTTCAACAGCTGAACGGCAAGAAACGCACTTGAGGACGCTGCTCGGAGAAGGAAGAGCAGATATTATCGCAGAGTCAAACTCGAAGAGAGCGTTTGTTTCCTCCGTCTTCACTGTCAAGGTCAGAACGTGTTGAGCATCGTTGAGGTCGTCAATTGAGAAAAGGACGCCGGCGGTCAAATTAGCTGATGGTGTAGTATCCACGACTTGATTATCAATGTCTATAGTGTAGGAAGAGTGGGTCGTGTTCCCGAGAAGCTTTATGCCGATACCTGGGGGTGCCGCGAACTGATCAGGGAGGAAAAGCGCGCCACATCGTAGTACACACCGGTCCAGCGTACTTGCAAAGAGGCATCGTTGAGGCTTGTGATGTGTAGACTCGTCCCGGAGCCAGTCTCCCCGCTGGCAGTTGCGAAACCGGGGTTTGTCCAATGTTCGGCGAAACCAGCAGAGAGATTTGGGGGGGAAAGTACTGGCTATCGGAGCGTAGAGGACGGCGGGGCTGGTGTCATCTACCGAGAAGACTATGCTTGCCATTTAATTCATGGGGGAAGCGCTAGACGGTAGGCCGGGACCAGACGAGGGAAGGCCGGGGTCGAATGTTGCCAGGAAGGAAAGGCTAACTTTCCGTTGGTTACTATAAATCATTTACTTGTATTAGTCTTGCGTTCCCAACTGCAAGCGGCCGTTGACACTTTCTTCTTTACCCCTTCAATCTGTTGACTCCGGTTTGACCTTCAATTTAGTCTTTTTGCCTTTCACCGTCACTGACGCCCTAGCTGACCACTATGGAACCAGGCACCCCCGCCTTTTTCCCAGATCTTCTTGCCTACATCCGAGAACTCGCCCCCCCTTCACTTCCTGTCGATCCTGTGGTCTTTCAGTCAATTCTCCTCTGTTTAGTCGCTGCTTCAGAGAAACAGAAACATCTCCTTCTCCGTGCTCCAGCTAAGGATGTCCGTCTTGTAGTAAAGCTCGCCTTTCTGGTAAGTAGCTCGGTCAAATATCAATGTCATACAGCGACCTCAGCAAGCACTGCCTTGACTCGCGCGACTCGCTATCTCTAATGTTTCTGATCTGCATCTTCATCAAAGCTTTGATGAGGCTACTCGTGCGCTAGGGACTTGCATAGACTCATAGTCCTCGTCCTTTTACCCGTGTGTTACGCGTGTGTGCCATTTGCTCCAAAGCGCTCTGTGCTGGTTTGCCGAAGCTCACCTGTTGGCGCATTGTCTCCGGAGTGTTTAATTCGTTGCATGCATCAAGCAACGCACAGAAGCAGCAGCCACAGTTCCTTGCAGTGGCGTATGCCATTCCGCTTGTCTCCGGCTTTCCCGGCTTTCGCAATTCACTGACCCGGGCCCAGACTCTCTCTTCTGTATTCGGGCTGCCGGCTCACAAGCTCAAAGTACGGCCTCCGTCGGTAGCTCCCACTCACGGCGCCCCGTTTCTGCGCTCTCTATTTCTCCCATGGTCCACTTCTATGGATTCACAAGATGAGACACTCTCTTCAAAACCTACCGTCGGCTCGCGCAACCGTACCAGAAATAATGCAACATGGGCGCGCTCTCTTTCAAAGAAACCGAGACACTCCATTTCGGAACTAGGGACCGTGAGCTCCAATCCTTTCAGTGGGGATGACGGCTTGTCATCTGCTTCAAGTTCCATGATCAACCCATTCAGTACTGCACCGCGGTCCGTGAAGGGGCGTGCCCCTCTCCCGCACGCGTTCTCAGATCCTACACCACTTCGACCCAAGCCAGATAGAGCAACTACTCTCCAACCACGGGCTTTGGTTATTTCCGGACTTGAAAATGCAACAATATCGTCTCAACGAGCCCTTTCAAAGGCATTGGCCGAGAAGCGTGTTGTTCTCGAGGACGAGGATGGAGACGAAGCCTACGACGAAGTTTGGAATCTACCAGACGGTTTTATCATGGTTTACGTTTGTCCTATTGATGTGTGCGAACGACCAGCTATTCATAAGACGTTGGTAGGTGGCGATTTCTCTGATTACCGTTCAAGTTTGAATTTTATATTTGTTTTGTGCAGCTAGACAAATTTGCCATGAGCGCTACTGTCGTTCCACACCACTCCATACGTTCTCTTTTGGCATCCCCCTCCCGCAATTCAGGTTCACATCGTAATTCACCTGCTCTGCATTCAACTCCTCTGCCATCTAGCCCGCCTACCAGCACATCAGCTCCATCCCTACATCACAGCCATTCACTCCCGCCCTTCCACCACCATGTCCACCATTCTCTCCTCCAACAACCTCTTTTCCCGTCTTCTCTCATGCACGAACTGCGCGCTTTGTATAGTCGCACCCATTTATCACCACTTTTAAGCCTCTATGCATCCGATCTATTGACCGCCGCACGACACCATCCTCAACTCGATGGCATGCTGTTAACCGCCAAGTCCAACAACGACGTCCTAGATCTCGCGCGCGCGGGGCGCGTAATCGGCGGCGATCTAACAGGGATGGAACTTCTCCGCGAAGACGCGGCATTCGCGGCGGCCAAGGCACATGAAAACGGACAGGCGAATAACAAACACGAAGCAGCGCAATACGATGAGCCCGGGACGCCCGCTTCGCCGGCTGTTACCACTCCCACCCCCGGCCTCGCGGCGCACCAGCAACAAGGGCCGCATCATTACCAACCGATCGAAGTCGTGGTCGAAGAGGCGGACGGGGAGTCCGTGATGCGCAGTCTGGGCGGATCGAGGACACAGGTGCACGAATCGGAGGAGGTGGTGCTTGAGGTTAGCGAGGCGGATGTGGCGCGCATCGCGCCGAGGGTTATGACGCATCGTCTGCGCGTCCGTAATGGGCCTGAGGACGAGGTGCTTGCGAGTGCTCGATACGCGGCTGTAGGCGAGGACAGCAGCCGTCCTAATCAAAGTAAGGATCCAGGACGGATCACGATCAAAGAGATATTGGTGCGGATATTGGCTGAAGTCTGATCGAGCGGCTCGACGACATCGGTTGTTTACTCGAAGGAGGTTGTCGGGAGGTCGTTGTATTAATTTATCCAGGACATGTGTACAATATTTTAGATGCATTTGAGGATATCGGAAGTTGAACTGAATTCGACGCCTGCCAAGTGAGAATGCCCGAAAGATACAGCGTGTTAAATGAGCGAATGACAACAGAAAGACAGTGGTAGGGTATTAGTCCAGGTCGGACGGATAATGAATACAATAATGGTAATCAAGTATTGTTTTTTCCAATCAAAACGGTGAGGTCCATCCTACAAATTCAGGGTACCTTGGAGCTCAATGTTCCTCGAAGACTTGCCGATGTAGACCTTCAGCTGTCCGGACGATTGCACCCACTTCTGCTTCTCAACATCCCACGAGCTGACATCCTTCAACCGCAGAGGAATCGTAACAGTCTTGGTCTGGCCAGGGTTCAAGAACGTGCGGGCAAAGCCACGGAGAGCCTTCTGCGTGACACCGAAGGAGTTGGGCGGGCCAATGTACAGCTGCGAGACCTCATTGCCTGCGACCTTGCCAGAGTTCTTAACCTTGAAAGAGACAGTGGCGATGGTCTTGTAGAGCTCGGCGGGGCCACCGACGTCACCGACGGGAGAAGACCCGGCAGGGGGTGCGCTCGCGGTGGAGGTGGCGTTTCCGGAGGCGGAAGCGGAGGCAGATGCGGAGGCGGAGACGGAGACAGACGCGGGGGCGCTGGACACGACGGGGGCAGATGCGGAGGAAACAGGGGCGGAGGAAACAGCAGCCGAGGTGGAGCTGGCAGCATGAGGGAAGCTGGAAAGCTTGCTCGACGAGGCTGCCGCGCTGGATCGCGCAGTGGTGCTTGTGCGGTGCAGGGCCTCAATTTCACGGCGGCCGCGAGACTTAGAGACCTGGAGTCCGGAGTACGAGAACGACGTGTAGCTCAACCCGAAACCGAACTCGAAGCGGGGCTCGATGTTCTTCAGGTCGAACCACTTGTAGTCGATGCTCACACCCTCGGTGTACGTGATCTGCGGGACCTTTTCGTTGCTCTGGTAGAGAATGTCAGCGGGGTAGTCTCCGCGCTGCTTGGCAATGGTGTACGGAAGGCGGCCACTGGGGTTGGTAGCCTGGGGGGAGTCGGAGAAAAGCACATCAACGATGGCATTACCGGTCTCTTGTCCGGGGATACCAGCATGGAGAACGGCTGTGACGTTAGGGTTGTCGATCCAGCTCTCGACCAGGACGGGGCCGACGACGTGCTGCACGACGATGGTGTTGGGGCAGGAGGCGGCGACGTTCTGGATGAGCTTCTCGCCATTGGCCCAGAGGGTGAGGTTGTTGCGGTCGCCGGCATTGCCGTCTACGGTCAAATACCTGCATCATTCAGATATCAGTTCTGTATTAGGATTGCTCGAGCGGAAGTTGGCTCACCCTTCACCAGAGTCAGCGTTAACGAAAACGAGGCATGTGTCAGAGACAGCGGCGACGGAGGATTGGGCTTTGAGGTTGTAGTCATCAAGAACGCCCTCGATGACAACGGTCGGGTTGATGGACTGGATGTGTTGGGTGATGGCGGCGAGAGGATCGATGAGGTACGGGAAGTTAGCAGTTCCTGAACCCCAGCCCATGGCGAGTGTGCCTTCGCTGCAACCCTTACTGGAAGAGAATAAGTACTCGAGTAAGGAAGCCACAGAGGCAAATAAGAAGCACTGACTCATTCTGTCCATTGCTGCAGATGTTGGGGCCAAGGGGATGAGGACCAGCGTCACTGCCGAAAACTCCGATGCCTACACCAGTTAAGAATCGGCAAGAGGAGTCAAAAGGAGTGAGCAAACATACGCTTGAGGCTCTTGACAGAAAGCGGGAGCGCGCTCTTGGTATTCTTCAGCAAAATCGTGCTGGCAGCACCGATTTTACGGATGAGCTTGTAGTGGTCGGCTTGGACGCTGAAACGATCGCGGAGTCAGCATGAATCGAAACACACACGCAGACAGCAAACGTACTTGACATGCTCATTGACTTTCTCTCCGTTCAAGTATGTCTGCTGGGTGAGCTGGGAGAAGCTGACGTGAGGGTAGTTCTTGTCCTGGCCCATCTTGTACCAAGCTGCGATGGTGCGGGTAACCTACGAAACATTAATTAGCATGACCAGAAATGTGTGTAACAGATAAAATGCAAGTCACCATATCGTCAACTCGGGACTCGGGGACGGATCCGTTCTTGACCATGTCGATGAGAGCTGCACCCCAGTAAGAGTTGGTGGCAGTGGACGGGTCGGGGTTGTTTTGCTCGCCGACGCCCTGCGAGGATTATATTATATCAGATGGAAGAAAGGTGTTGGAATAGGTATTATATCACATACATAGCCGACGAAACCAGGCATGTTCATGTCGAGCCCAGCGAGCGCAGGCTGCACACCGTTGATCATGGCAGCCCAGTCGGAAACGATGAAGCCTACGTGGGTTGAAAAAAAACATGTCAGTCAATCTCAACCCATCATCATTAACATAAACACAACGCACCCTGGAAGCCAAGTTCCTCCTTCAACACACCTACACGCCTTCGTCAGTACCATGGTGCTGGTGGAGACAAACGAGACTGACCATTGATCAGTTTCGAGTTCTGGCAGGCCTGCGTCTGGTTGACGTGTTGGTAGGAGCACATAACACTCCCAACGCCGGCGTGCACGGCCTCAGCAAACGGCCAGAGGTAGAGTTCATGCAGAGTCTTGTCGTCGATGTTGGACGACGTGATCTGCGGGGCCGAGGAGCCGCCACGGTAGTGTTCTTGCTCGTTTCCGATGCTAAGTAACAGTTAGGAAGATCAACGCCAGATCGAAGGGGTTGAAGGAGAAATAAAACATACAAGTGCTTGACGTTAGCGATCACACCGACACTCTGGATACCCTCGATGGTGGCGACGGTGGCCGCACCAGACAAGAATGGATCTCCACCAAAGCCTTCCCAGTTGCGCCCGCCGGCAGCGACACGCCCTGCAACGCGCGTTCATGATGTGACAGATGATGTAAAAGCCCGGCCACGCACCCATGTTGGTCATCGGACCAAGAGCGACGTTAACACCCTTGCCGCGGTGCTCTTCACCCATAGCGACTCCGCGCGCTCTATGGACGATAAAACGAGCATTCAGAACGCAGACAAAACCAAACAGAATAAATAAATGAAACACACTTGATCAAATCGACATCCCAAGTCGCGGCGGCATTGATAGCAGCGGGGAACGCGCTGGCGAAGTCCGCGAAGCGGACACCGAGAGGGGAGTCCTCGAGACACAAGCCAGCCCAACCGAGGCGGGGAATTGTCTATAGTGCGGGGATGACATCGACATCAGCATCATTCCGTTTTTCGGTGTCTCGTGTGATACCGATCGTCCATGTGGGACCGACGGTGCGGGGACGGACGTAACAACGTCAAGTATAGAATGATTAAAAAAATTGAGAATGAATGGCACGAACCCCAGTGTTGCCGACACAGCGACCCAGGACGTCAACGCCAGTGGTGACGTTGATTTTTTCAGGCAGAGTGAGCCCTTTGACGAATGTTCTGGCGCGCGCGACGGCGGAGGCCCAGTCGCCGGATCCCTTCACATCGGGAGCAGGAAGGAAGATGGGGGACTCCCATTCTTCGAAACCGGGGGGCGCAGCGTCGGGGATGCCAGTGGTGACGTCGGAAAGAACGTGGACGGCGAGGAGTGCCAAGGACAGGATGCGAAGCAAGCCGGGACGCAAAGTAGAGGAGGAGGACATGGTGCACTCAAGAATGGCCCCACGTTTTTTGAAGAGGAAGTAGAGGGAAACGGGGAGTGGGGTTGAATTGGTTTGACGCGCCTTTTGTAAGGCGAATAAGCGTGTGTTTCTATGGACGTAAACATTGAAATAAATCGGCATTTGCAGCTCGCGCTGTTCATTCACATCAGCTGATGGTCTTGGCCATTTGAAACCTTTCTCCCATGTGAGAGTTGCGTGGTGAATCACTGAATGATCCACCAACGACAAATTCGGTCTCTGCGGAAGCCATACTTACGAGCCCTGAAGATCTCTGTGCATAGTAATACCACCTCAAGAGACCTCAAGAGAAACTTGGACCTGGGTCGACGAAGGCTGCTCGGAAGGAAGGCAGGGAACAGAAACGGTCAAACGGAATCAAAACTTCGAGCTTTTCGTGTAGCGTCGTGACGGATAGATGCAGGACATCGGACGTAGGATTTTGAAGGTGCAACGCGCGCTAGGCAGCGTCTTGTCATCGTCAAGAACAACGCAGAAAGCAACATAGACGCTCGGCCGAGATATCCGAATCCCCACTTGACCTCGACATTCCATTCCCGGACACTGCAACGAATGCTCTGGCCACCATGTCTTTCTCAGTCTCTGCGGATACAAAGAATCGTGTTATTCAAGCATTCTCTGACCGTCCGACATACAATTGCCTCAAGTGTTCCGCCGTCATCGTAATCTTCAATCCGAACTGTTCTTGCTCTCCCTGTAGCTTACGACCGGCGGCCAGGCACTCCAGGACGAGGCAATAACCAAGCTGTTCCAAGGCAAGCAAGCTCGGATCTCGACTTTCAGCGGATCCCTAAGTAATGTCCCGTAGGTCGAGATGGAAGGGGATTGCAAGTAGCATTCGAATTTCGCTCCCCATCGAACATTAAGTGACGGCCCTCAGCTTAATGCACAGCGCAGTGAATCTTAAACTGGGCAACCGTGAAGACCGCAGTCTTATGTGCATACTCCTTGCCCGTTATCGTCATATACTGATTCTTCCCATCCCTTTACAGCACCGGAGTTCATACAGGTGCGCCGCACTCAAGTCCTTTCTCTCAAGAACGCATGATCCGCTCAACCGGTAATGCGCATGCCTAGTTGCGGATGTCTTCTGTCTGGGATGCAACGAGCGGATGGGCTGGTTCTACCATAAGGCCAGCGATTTCAGCCAACGCTACAAGGAAGGTATGTTGTGTGCTTATAGCCCTCGATTCGCGCCACTCCTGACGGTACGCATAAGGCAAATACCTCTTGGAGCGGGAGAAGCTTTTGAAAGAGAACGCTTGGACATTGGACGATGCTCCCTGAGAACTACAACGTGAATTCTTACCTCCACCACAGGCGTTACTGCTTCCTTGATGAATTATTCGCATACATCTCTTATTGATTCGCTTCCGCCAATGCAATCTACGTTCAAACGCGCAGCCTACTTCTAGTCAGATAACAACCCCGTTCTTTTGAGTACGTTCACCACCGTTGCTTCTCAGGTGGCGCCGCCTCCCGAGGGTCGGCCTCACAACGCCGTGTGCTTTCAATGGTCTGAAAAGACAATGGGCGCCCAGACGCTGCTTCAAAGCTATACTGTTCCTAGTAAACCGTTCAAAATGCACCGGCAAGCCCTCTTCATTCGGCATTCATTGCGTTTCTGGCAATCTTGCAATGAATCCGATCCCTACCGCCCACCAGTCGAGCGCTGCCTCAGAACCACGTTCCCAGCGCCTACATCGTTGAGCTGTCCACCGTTGGGACAGGTTCGTTGACCACCCAGCACGAAGAGCTCTACCACGCTATCCGTGCGAAGGGCATCAGTTCTTCAACAGTAAAACCTGCTCGACAATTTCGTCGGCGCAAGTGCTCCCAGCTTGCCCACGTTTGCAAACGGCTGAAAGTGACAGGAAATCTTAGCGAGGGAAGGATTGTGGCTGGTTGGGGTCGCAGCCTGGGGTCGTCACACCAGCATAGAGTTAGGTTATGTAGATCCCATCGCCAGTTTGAGTTTCGGGCAGCTTCAAGTTGTCGTTGCCACAAAGCACTATATGACCTTCGCGCGCGTATAGACGAGGCAGACGAGGCTCAGGACCTGCTTTTCTGCGGCGCTTTTTCTGCGAAGACTCGGTGGCATCCACTTCCATCGCGGTGTCTAAAGCGGCTGCAGGTGCTGTATTTGGCATTACGACGTCCATGTGCGGAGCAGCATTCGTTGATGATGAGTCTGGTATTGGATTCAACGTTGGCGGCGCGGGTATGCGTCGCGTTGATTTGCAGGAGTTGCACCTATAGTGCATAACATGGCCGTGCACCTTTGAGGCTATGGCCAGTCAGAAGAGAGAACTCACACCACAAAGCCCAACACTTACATTTCACTCTAACCGTTGCTGTAGAGCCTGGTATCAGAACTATGTTACATCCGTTGCAAAGAGTGCGTTTGACGGCAGGATCCCTGATCAAGGTTTTAATCGACAAAATTGAATCTCAACGAACTTCAGCCCACATTTTGACCATAGTTTTGTTAGCCACGATCTTCATAGAATTGATATACGACTTGGATAGATCGTGTACGCCCATTTTCCGCGTCCTTTTAGCCCGTTTTCGCGGTGTGGTGGTTGTGCTCGGGGAAGGCAATGGGAGAACAGAGCTGAGATAGACGCTGGCCTGGTACATGAAGTTCAGGCGCTGCATGATATCCCTGTTAACGATGTTATTGGGGTTTGGTGCCTGTGTATCGTCCTTTATCTTTTTGGCCATGGCGGTAAGGAGCAAGAATTGAATCAAATCTTGACTTGAACCAAACTTCAACTTCAATATGACCAAAGGTCCTCCGTCGTCTGCCGCAGGCCCTTCGCGTCCTCCGCCGATTCAGCAAGCCCCTCGCAATGGCCAGATGCCTGCCCAAGCGGTTCCTTCGCCGTTTGCTCAGCCTTTGCCTAATAATCAGTATTACTTGTCTGCCGCCGACCCACAAAGACCCCAATACGTCGGCCAAACTCAGTGGTCCACTGGCTGGAATTCCGCATTCGCTCCCCCGCAGAACTCCCAGGTGCATGTACAAAGGAATCCAGTTCCGCAGACGCAGTACGCGCCTGCTTCAGTGGCTCAAACTTCCCCTTACAACCAGCCCGTACGGGCGCGTTTTGCGGAGCCATACCCTCATTCTCGAGCACTCCCTAAGCTGCAGACTCCGCCTGTCGCTGTCCCGCCACCGCCGCCGCGACCCCCGACACCTCCACGCGTACCGACGCCTCCCCCTCCTAAGTATAAGCATTGGGACGGAGTTGTCAAAGACTTTCTGCAGAAAATAAGTTTCAAGCAAGCTTTGACGGGCTTTGAATCCGATATCCTCGTTATGAATCCGGATTTCGAGAAGGCTACAGTGCCTGACGCGTTGAAAGATTTGTTGCAAGGAATCATTGTGCGTCCCTTTCTTCATATCTATCCTGTTTGTACGCTTCTCATCTCCCCCGTAGCTGATCCAACAAGAGGATGTGGATAACCCTCTGCCAGGTCAGAATCGCACATTGGAAGAACGCAAGCTTGACTATGTGCACACTAAGAACCCAGCGTCGCAGACGTCAGTGAGTTTTCATACCACGTCGGTTTGTCTCTTCGTGTTCATGCCAATGCAACCAGATCACCAAGTCAATTTCCGCCTTCCTGGCCCAAAATCGGGTCAACAACGACGCATCTAATCGCACAGAATTTCTCAAGTCTCTGGAAGAGAAAAAACGAAAACGCGACGACGACGACGCGTCGCGGGACAATCCAGACGGCGACGATGCACCTAATGATGTCTCCTCTTCTTGTGCGCGCACGGACGCGAAGGTTCTCGACCGCGACGCGCAAATGAAGTACGACATTGCTAAAAATAGCGACGGACCACTGCGGCGGACGACGCGCCAGAAAGCCAAAGGTCCAGCAGCACCCGATGCGCAGATTGCCGCTCCTACCACGACTGCGACGCGCACGAAAACCAAGGCTGCGGCTAATAAGGACAAAAAGGCTTCGAGTCCTGATGAGGTCAAATCCGAAGCTGCCAGTGACGCAAACTTTGGGCTGGACAAGCGGTTAGGGAGCATCGAGACGCATTTTGCTGTAAATTATGGTATGCTGTTCCCGCATATTGTTCGACTTGTGTGTATTCAAGCCTTCGTGTGTGTACAGTGCCCGCACCTCCCGATACCCTCCTAGCGCGCCTCCAGTTCCTGGAGGAGCATATCATACGGCTAGAGAAAGACTACCCACCGTGGGCTGCTCTCCACTTCAATCAGCCGAATCGCGGTGTACGTCGACCAATGCCAAGTAGTATTATTTAAAACTAACTCTGAACCAGTGGCCGCCGCCTCCACGCGCTACGCCGATAATCGTACCCCCCAACCTGAGATCGACTGTCACGTCGACGACAGCGTTGCCTCCAGGTGTGAAGGCGAAAAATACAGGGTCGAGCTTGCAGAGAGCTGTCATGGACCAGGTAGCGATAAAGGAGGCGCGGAGCGATTTGGCTGGCGGGCAAAGGCAGTAAAGGTGTATAGTAACTGTACAATTTAGCGTTCCAATCTTAGATTTTCTTGTGTCTTGGCCTCTTGACGGCGCTATCTCCGTGTTTCGGCTAATTCGGATGATGCGCCTATCAGCCTCGCGATTGACCTTCAACACTCCTCTGTACCATGTCCAAAGACATGCCTTGGCGGCCGAATTTATCCACCGCGCAAAGAAACTCGGGCTCCAAATTCTCTGCAGTCAAAGGCTACCTAGCTCAGCGGAATATTCCAACTTCATTGCAACGCGGGGTAGCCGCCGATGGGACTAAGCAAACTTGGAAAGAATGGGCGGGGCAGAAGATCTCTGCGGTCAATACTATGCGTGGGCCAGGCAACTCTCTCAACTCTGAGAGAATCGCGCTCTTTCCTGGATGGGCTGCACGGAGGTATCGGCAGGACGGGCTAGGGAGAACGGAAGGTCAGTTAACGCGCGTGGAGTCTCACTGTGTGTCGACTCAGGCTGTAGTATGATCATAGAGGCTTTCGACATTGACCTGTTTGTGTCTGGCTTTGCAACTAGCCATAGACCAGCGGAGTTGGCTACGCGGTCGCAGAAAGCGTTCCTCAGGCTTGCAAAAGGTGCGTTATAATCCAGGTTGGATTCAGCGGAAGTGATGTGGAAGGCCGACGCTTCGTATGTAGGTTTTGCAGCCCTGCCCAGGCTGGAGGGCATCTCGGACGAGCCCTCGATGAGCAAGTCCACAGAAGACCTCCTCGCTTCGGTCAAGCTACCGCCGCGTCCGACTGAAATCACCGAAGACTTCGAGGTTGAAGCCCTCGAGCGTCAATTTCGGAAACTCAACTCAGATAGAGAACCCTCTGTCGACAGTGACTCCGAAATCGACCTAGCACCTTCTCCAATCGTCGCCCCCTCCACCATGCCTATAAACGACATCCGTCGCCTGCATCGAAACCTCGAGAGCCGAATACAGCCCTTCTGGTCCTCCGTTCTCCCCTCGCGGGTCATCCGCATCAATTTATTCGCATCACCGTTAAAAAGCGACGACACGCGCCCGAGGCATAACACCATGGAGGAACAAGACGCGCTTGAGCACGGCCCGATCGCGTCGCGGGACGTCACTACCACCGTCGATGGCAGCTTCCAAGCGCGAATACGCATATCCTGGGAGGAACTGTGCAGCCACCCCGGCGCGCTGCATGTCGCGTTCGGCGACGCCGCCATCGAGCATGAGTTGCTTGTGACCGCCAGGCTGTCCGCGGCGGCGCAACTCCCCGCGAATGCCGCAGAGACGAAGACGCTGCATGTTGTGTTGACGAATTCGCCTGTGCGCGTTATTTCGGATATTGATGATACGGTGAAGCTGTCGAATGTGCTGCATGGGGCGAGGGCGGTGTTCCATAATGTTTTCGTGAAGGAGTTTAAGGAGATTATCATTCCGGGGATGGGCGAGTGGTACACGGATATGTGGGAGAGAGGTGTCCGCTTTCACTATGTGGTCAGTTTCTTCTTCGTGGTTGTGTGTTCGTGAATTTGACGTTACTTCTCAGAGCAATGGACCGTTTGAAATGTTACCGATTCTTGCGGATTTTTTCGCTGTATCGCAATTACCCCCTGGTATGCTCCCCATATGCTCCCGAAGCGCAATTTTTCAATGTGTTGTATAGGATCAATAAAACTTCGATCATATGCTGGTCGTTCTCTGTTCAGTGGTCTTCTCTCTGCTCCGGCAGCGCGGAAACGCGCAGGCGTGCAGGAGATCTTACACGCTTTCCCCGAGTCTCGATTCATCCTTATCGGCGACTCCGGCGAACAGGATCTTGAGCTCTATGCAGAGTAGGGTTTATTCTCCTTCAAATCTCGCTCGCTGATCAAAAGATAAAATTTATAGGCTTGCTCGCGAGCGCCCAGACCAGGTCCTCGCCGTATTCATACGAGACGTGGACGAATTTGGTCAGCTTCTAGAGGACCCGACAGGCTGGAAGGCTGTACTAGGCGCCGCTTCCAGTTCCAATCATCTGAGTGCAGAGAAATGGCCACGTAAATCGTGGTCAACGGCGCCATCGACACCTACCACACCCGCATACAACGTGCCATCTCAGAAAGGGGACTATTTCGCGCAACCCCCGCAGCCTTGGACAGCAGAGCCGGAGCCGATAGTCGAGATGACGCCCAATGCCACGCCGCGGCCGGCCAGCTTGTATGCTTATCCCCAGTTCCGCCGCGCAATGACACCTACGCCGTCGACACATTCGTCCAGTTCGAGCTCGACTACGGGGAGTTTCACGAAGGGGGGGATGAATGAAGCTGAGAGGAAGAGGTATGATCTGCAGCTGAGGGTGTGGAGAGCAAGGACGCAGATGCCGGGGCATGTGCCCCTGCGTATATTCAGGAAGCCTGTGGAGTGTGTGGAGGCGGAGGAGATTTTGAGGTCGCAGAAGTTGTAGTGATGAGGAAGGAAAGATACCGATACCTCACGACAGATACTGTCCAGG
Source organism: Favolaschia claudopus (assembly GCA_037176885.1). NCBI lineage: Eukaryota > Fungi > Basidiomycota > Agaricomycetes > Agaricales > Mycenaceae > Favolaschia > Favolaschia claudopus. Next base: position 550,595 of record JAWWNJ010000077.1, read on the forward strand.
GACTTTGGGGGGCACCCGTACATAGAAGGTACGCTTCAGCCATTCACACGAGAAACGGAATTCAAGGAGTGTAGCCCTTATAATATGTATAACTTGTTGTAGCGAACTTGATTGAGACCGAACTGGTAGTACAAAATATCTTGAATTACTGTACACAACAAAATGCGCCTGGTTTTACAAACCACACCACACCTTAGTATGCGATATTGACCCGCTTGTTCTTAAACTCCTCCCATCGGTCCAGAGCGTCCACCACAAAGTGCGAAACATCTTTCCTCGATATCGAGTATCCACGCAACTCTCCCTCGCTGACGCGGTACGCTTTCTTTCCGTTTTCGTCAGCCACAGATTTACCATCTGTCAACAGCGCAGGCCGGACGACGAGGATATTCTTGAGTGATCCTGGCTCTGGCAAACCCTGTCGCTGCATCCAACCGTCGTCCAGGATGGTTTCAGGATCCTTGCCGTCGGTTTCAGGGTTCCAGGGCCACCCAGCGGCGCGCGCGATGAACCACTCCATGGCGAGTTTATCTTTGTGTGGGGATGCGAGGACGATCCCGTAGAGCGGTTTCAAGAGGGTAGGTAACGCTTCGTGCGCAGATGGTGTCAGACCGGTGGACGAGATGACGACTATCTTGGGTTGCGGTCGGTAGGTGTGTTTAGGCATTGTGCAGAGAACGTTCACGAGGCATTGGGCAACCATATTGCCCGGTGTTTGCACGAAGCCTTTGGTGAGGTGAAATTTGGGATATGTTCCTGCAAGACATATTAACGCTGCGTTGATCAATTGAATAATGACAATGCTTACCGACAGAGAAGGTGACTGCATCGACTTGGGGGCCAGCCGCCTCCCAAGCACGTTGGGTGTCTGCTTCGATGCTAGCATCACCTTTCACCAGTCGTACATGGCCCGATTTAATGAATCTCTGAATGGTAGCATCCTCGTCAAAAGCAGAGGGTGTTCGGAGCAGAAAAGTAACTGTTGCGCCCTTCTCTTGGATTGGGAATTAGACGAAATTCGGCGTGTAGAGCGACATTGAACGAACCAAGAAGACGAACAGCAGACATATATCCGATATTGCGCGAGGCGCCAAAGGCAAGGACGTTCAAGGATGCCATAGGATGAGAGAGTGAACTAGAGGGAAGATGAGATGTTATGAAGAACTTTGAAACCCTAGCTTTTATGTTGTCGGCGAAACTGCAGCAATCATTTGGAATTTGGAGCTCGTTGACTGTGGCTGTCCGCCGCAGTGAAGGGCAACAAGTAACCTCGCGATCGCAGCTGCTGAGTCAACCCGTCGCGCAATGCGGGCAACGTAGCGGGGCCACGGTCAATTGAACTGTGGACACGGTAAGTAGAACATGACAAGTTGAACATTCGTTTCGGGAAGCCGGTTCGGACTGTTCGGTTGCGGTTCGGTTACTCAGTTCACTCCACGTAATCGTGCTGACACTGAGGCTCGGGGATCTCGCATATCGGTAAACAGTCAACAACACTGGTTCAACCTTCACTTTCACGAGAGAGCCGCAGTTGCATGAATAACGAAAGATGTGGAGGGCATAGCTGCTCGTTATAAATATTCAATTAAATATTAAGCTGGTAACTATACATTCCGACACTACTTATACCGATTGCAACACCAAGTATTCTAGTTAGCCTGTAGGCACGTACATGTACAATAATTTATACCCCAGATGGAGAGACCGTTGAAAATAATTTAGAGTTCAGAAATTGGAGTAAATCAGCCGCAAAGGGTTCTGTATGATTCTTGTACTCTGTTGAGCTGATAATCTACAAGCAGGGCGTAAGCCTATGAAGCACCTGAAAGAGGTTGAAATTACCAATCAAAGGACAACGAGGACTGAAGATCTGCATAGTATTTGTCATGCTTGCCAAAGCTGACTTGAGGGCGGGGTAATCGGCCTTGGAGACGCTCGCTATCCACCCGCGAGTGGAACCGCGAGGATTCTTGATAGTAGCTATCCCGCGAATGATAATTTGGCAAACAGCAACCCAAAGTGTCTGGAGTGGTAGAGGGGGTTGAGCAACGAGAATTAATAATGAAGGATATACGCACGCCCATCGTCGAGTCAATATATTGCCAGATTTGCATGTTTGGAATACGCTGGTTAACTGAAACCACAGCACGCGCTGCGTTCAAACATTTCACGATAGATGGGGGATTGTCGAAGGCACTATGAAGTTGAATTACTGCCACCTGGCAAAGTGTAAAAGTGACGAGACGTTGACGGATGGCGTCAATTGGGCCTTGAACAGTGTCCGGCGACGGAAGCGTCTGAATGATTTGAGTCAGCCCGTGTTCAAACAAAATGAACTGGGCATATTCTTCAGGATCGGAGAGGTCTAAAGGCACGTCAGCGTCACCGTATCTAAATTTGAATTTGGGATCATACTTGTCCGGTTTCCGCCTGTGTGGCTGGCTCTCTCGAATAAGGCCGCCGCTTTCGCGTATTGCGCTGGGGCGGAGTTTGCGGCCTCAGAATTCGCAGCCATCGGGTCATCAAGAAATGTTTTCATGGTGAATTGGCGGTGAGGATTTATCGGGACAATTCCCTGTTGAAGATCGAACCAACATCCGGTTCGATCGAGAAAAACACTCACAGACTCGTATACTTCCATGTCGAGCGGCCAAGGAAGATCTATCTGTTCATCCAAGATATCGGACACACTGGAGGGCCACTGCATGAGCACGCTGAATATCTTGTGTAGCCCTACAATCATCCAAAACGCATTGACGCGTTCCCCTTGCTCAACTGCATCGTGAGTAGGCGGGAGAGCGTAAGCATTCTTGGCAGAATGGGGACCAGGCAGCCTATGCAATCCGCAACCGATGGCAAGAGAGGCAGCAGTATTGATACGATGCATCGATTCAAGGAATCGACCTTGTCGAAGGAAGTATTGTGCCAGAAGGACTTCGCCTTGAATATTCTGAGTGACCTGATAAGGTTGAATCGGGGCCACAGATCGAGCAGCTCGATTGAGATATTCGGTTTCTCGAGCTTGCAAAGGGGGAGAGCCGGATAAATGAATGCCGAATAATAAGATAGAGTTGAGGAGACTAGGGGAGATGGGCCGCGCCGGATCCGGAGAGAAAACCGAGTTCATGATTCGGGGACCGTTCAGGAAAAACCCAAATTGCGATGCATGGCGTGCAAAGAGGTCCATCCTACAGCACGTAAACAAAATAGATATCTAGTTTTGGTTTTGAAGAACTTACAAGATCTTAACGACGTTGCGAGGGGGAAGAGCCGGTTTCCACCAGTTATCTGGAAGAGTTATCTGAATTTGAGGCTCGTCCTGGGAGCGATTCTGGTTACGACTGCTCCAGGATGAAAATGAGCTGCCTGGGGGCATCCCCTCGACATGAGGCTCGTGTAAAACAACCTCGGGTGAAGTAGGAAGCGTTCCACCCAGCTGGAGAATTCTGCGCTCCAGGTTTGCGATGCTCGCTTCAAGATGTTCACTTTCTGTCCTTCCTGAGGCGTCAATATATTCGCAATCCATAGGGCGGCCGATGCCAGAGCATCTGCCGCAAGCGGGGCGTCCTCCATCGCATTTCTGCAGGTCGAAATGAAAGGAGGAAAAATTGGGTAACAGGGAAGAGTCTTACCACTTTGCGTTTCCTGCAGGTGACCCAAAATTCAGTGTCTTGAAAGGAAACAAATTGTATAAACCAACCTGCAGGAAATGCAAGCTCCACCTCTTTCAAGTGCTCTGTATGCTGGGTTTGATTTGTGCATTGTGAATTGAATAACCAGTCTCTCACTCGTCGAACTTTATATGCTAGTTGAAAAACCCACTGGGATACTAGTCCTTCGGCAAAGCCATGATCGCGTTTTCGCATGACCAGAGCACCTCAGTCATAGAGGCCCGGGGGAGAAGTAGGATGCTGTTCGAGATTGTTTCCCGTCATGTGAAGCGAAACAAACCAGAGTCTCTCGAATGACTTACGCCGCATACGCGTATTCCCAAAGAACAAAATGACATGGTAGGCGCCGAAACAGCGTTCCGGGATGTCTCCGGAGAGCAGAGTAGGATCGGTAAAGGGTAGTTGTAGAAGACATTTGTTGATTGTGGATCGTCGAGCGAATATTGGTTGAGACATGGTTCGAGTTGATCAAAACTTGATCAAATCGATCATTCTTTCATCACGGCAATCACGGCATACGCGGGCAAGCTCTCAAACCCAACTTGCCCACTCGTTACTTGGCCTTAGCTTGGCCGTCATGGAAGCTCGTTTCTCGAAAGACGAACAAGAATTTCTTCATATCTCAGCGGGAGTCTCGCGAAGTCGCCAACACAGCCTACCCTGGACCGCAGGGCTACAACATATTGACTCATAGTAATTCAAGATTCCGACTCGGACATGACTCTCTCGAGGATTGTTATTCTGGTAGACCTTGCTGCGCTGGATCTTCATATCATAAGGTGGTAGGAAGGACTCACAAGCAGTTTGACAAAGGCTTGTGAACTCCATGCATCAAAACTCGAGTCTCGAAAGCGATATCACCCGGGCTTCCCCGCCGTTTCCATCCGCCTCATCAAGTTCTCTAGTTTTGCTGACACGGGGACGAAGTCTCGGAGAGACAATTGACCTTGGCACTCATCAGAATTTGTCCGATATTTCTTACGAATCGAAGCTCACAACTACTCTCATTCAAGCTCGCGCTGAAATTGTTCGGGATTTGATAGCGAAACACCACTTTCCATTACACAGACTGGAAATAACCGACCGACTCGACCAACAGTCTCATCTGGGGCCAGGTGGCCAAGCCCTCAGGTCAGTTGCCATTGTACCCAAGATTAAATTGCTGATTGTCAATGGCGTTACAAACCCTCCGTACATTGTGATAATCGAAAGAAGATATTCCGCGGCCCTACAAGCTCAGCGCTCATCTATTATGCTGGATTATTTCATCTGTTCGTGCATTGTCAGTTTTGATATGCTCAAACTTGACTGACTCAATGTGACTAATAATGGGTCCATCTTGGATCAGTGTCACGTCTGTATCCCCCGTGCGGGATATTGCGAATGGATTTTGAAGCACTGCTCTATCTCGAAGTGTCTCAGAGTCTAAATCAGAGCATAGGAATCACGCATTCCCATATGAAGGTTCAAACTCATTTTTCAGCAACTTCGAAAGTCGTATATTCGACCTCTTCTTCTTGGGGTAATTTGTGCGGTAAGATTCCATCTTCTTCACTGAATTCAGCGGACCATACATTCATGTCGCAACACATCAACGGCAACCTCATCCAACTGCCCACCACCCACTTGTGAAATGGTCTGTTTGACGTACTTAGACTACGGCTACCGTTGACAAATGATTTCATGATTGTGCTCATATTCATTCCGCTGAGGACACAACCAACAATACAACTCCTCCGAGCGCCGGTTGAAGGCTCGATAATCTCCAGTATGTGCAGATCGACGCTTCGGGCTGTCCCGATGGTGGCAATGCTGCTCTCCAAGTTCTCCGCTCGTCGCCGCACAAGTCGTTCGGAACCACCACCGTATAGACTCGTCGAACTTTGCGCACTGTTTAATCCACTCAATCCACTTTCTAGAAAGTCATCGTGTGCTCGTTTCGTGTGTCCTGTGGGTTTGATCATGTTCAGTCTTAGAATGCCATTAATACTAACCCCGCCGTTTTCAAGCTGGCCAATCTGGATACAGTTACAGCTCTACCAACCCAGTTCGAGGTGTAGCCAGAGCCTCCATCGCAATTTGCTCGAGCCAATTGTCACATTTATCAACTCAAATGATGGGTCGAGGCATTAACATCAAAATAAGAACTCAACGAATTCGCGGGCGGATGATAAACACCGACGTATGAACCGCCGCACATTCACGAAATATCATCGACTCCTTCTTTGTATGACTACTCTAGATTATTCGCTGATCATCATAATATTTGGCAGTTCGTACTTCGTCGTCCAAGGATTGTCCCAGGGTGGTTGAATTCTCGACCTCCATTGATTTCCGGGTTATCCGAATCATAAACTGCCTTGCAATGTTGCGGGCTGCACAGTTTCTTCCGTACGTGTAATGTTTGTGAATATTCTTGGAAGTTTGAGGCTGGTAACTGTCAGAATGGGACAAGAAGCCAGCGGCTACTACGCACCTCTCACCGCTTCATCACTCGTAGGAAATTTATGGGGTTACCAGGCGCGCAGGTCATTTTTATCGTCGAAAACGGCTAAATCTCATTCTGAAGTGCTGTGATATGTTCAGAACTGCGACCATTGGATCAAGATAAGTCCTAGTCGACGCACTATGAAAAGTAGAAGAGCGTGCGATGCCATGGTCTCTATGGACCAGGGTAAATGACTGAGGCATCGAGCGAATGTTTATTGAAATTGATATCTATGGCACGGTGCATACTTGCTGGCGTGGATCCCTAGCCCGGGTTACCCGAGTCGACGCGCCCACCAAAAATAAATTTACTTTTCCACTTGAGGGTGGGCCAATATATCTCCACATACTGTGCCAAGCTGTACAGGAACGAAGTTCGCAGCAGTACCCTGTCGTAAAATCGTGCGCCTTCCTACGGACCCGGTAGGTTCTCACTTCCGTGTCGGCGTCTGATCAAGGCTCATCTCCATATTTTCGCTGTAAGCTGTGTTATCTCCTCCAACCTCCGCAAGTTACGCTGTATTATATATGTATGGTATCCCTACTGTAAACGTAATTGTGGATCCACCAGCGAAAGAGCGGGAGATTCAGTTGCATGATGATTGATCGCGATCCGCGAAGACTCGGACTTCAAGTTGACTTGGACTCAAGCTACTCAAGAGTCTTCACTGGGAGTTTGTGATCGTGTTTGAGAGCTCACGAAAGTTACACTAATCACAGTACAACGAGCTTAATTAAACATCTCAATGCGGTTTGATCTGAAAATCCACCAAGGTTATTCAAGCAATATTCAAGTGTCTCCAGACTTTCAACCATGGAAAAGAATTTGGCAAATGCCATGTTGTTCATTGAACTTGGGATTGAGGCCAATGCGGTGCATGGCAGTACGAATCCTTCCTTTTTCGTAGTCTTGTGATAGTGATAGTGATATATTATACACAGCATGGTCCAATCTCTGAACACTGTGTTCCCAGGACTCGGAGTATCCCAACGCGCGCAAGCCTCTCGCGCTTTCGTCCTGGACCCCAACGACTCCACTTGACGAGCTATTCGACATCGTTCGAACGTCTATCTAAAGCAGAACAGCTGTGGTAAGAATAAAAACTAGTCTTTCCGGCGGCGCCGGTGTTATGTCCTGGCAGCTATTTGAATATTTTTTTTTTCAAATAGAAACGGTATAACGACCCGACTCCCCATGTATATCAAAGCACTTCTGGTGTACTTGGATGAGCAGTATTTTAACATTTCTCTTTTTCCATCAGCTTGATGTCGCTCGTTCGAATCTGCGAGGTGTTTTTTGTTCCTTCCTCCGACAATATCCCACCTAGGTGGATGGGGCCAGTGTGCTCTCTTCAAGGCATGCCTCACAAACAAGATGTATAGTGTATAAGATAGAATTACAAAGAATCTAACATCAGCATTGACAAAGTATTAAGTAGAAAAAAGACTTTTCGGCCCAATTGCCCCCGACGTCCCAAAGTACGGGCAGCGCTTGCGGTCTCCTCGACCGGGACAGTCGTATCCATTCTTCTGGACACTCTGGCAGACCTTGCATTCTTTCTTCTTCCTGGTCTTCATAGCCGTATCTGTCGGGGTGGTTATCACGGGCATTTGAATCGGTTGCTCGGGAGCATCCGCCACTGGCACATGGTCGGAAGTGGAATTGACAAAGGTCATCCGACGCTGGCGAGAATCGGGTGTTGATGCGGGCAGCTCCGGCGATTCCGGATGGGCTGGCTCTGCTTGTTTTACAGGTGCCACCCGATTCTTCACTGCAATTGCGGCCGCCGAGGGTCCCGCTTTGCGTGTCTGGACAACAGGTGAATAGGATTCATCCAGCACCACACTGGTATGAGCATTCGACCGAATTAAATTCATGAATTTTGCACGCTGCTCGACAGTGGCGTGTAGAGTGGTGATTTCTGAGCGCACGGCACTCCAGGTTTTGAAGTGGTTCTGAAGATGCTCGGGAAGTTTGAAGAATATGGTCTTCCCATTAACCTGGGTTGTCCACCACCGCGCCATTTGTTTAGAATTCAGTACGCCATTGGTATCCATGAATTGTGATACTTCTTTGTTAAACAACTGATATTCTTCATTCATATGCATTGGAACGAGGGCAAACTTGGTGTCCTGCGCTGATGCTAAATAGCCGTATCTGTCCGTGCGGGCACCTGACAGACTGACTAGCGGTATGCGCGGAATGAACTCGCTAGTCGGTAAAGATTGATCATGTCGAGGTATGTCGAATTCGTCAAGAACCTTTTGTGGCAGCTTGGCGATAATAAAGCTCTCTTGGGTTGGTTTGAATAGTGAGACATTGATGTAACCCGGACGGGTCCGGCGAGGAAGATCAAACGGCAAGGATGAGTATGCCACGTCAATATCATCCTCGATCCATGGGTCATAGTGCCCGTCGTAGACCACTCCATCTCGGTGACGCGAACCAGACTAGATAACGAATAGATTTTCACTTTAGCACTCCCAGAGTCCCAAATTTGAAGAAACATATTTCGGCACACCTCAATATTCTTTCGAAAGCAGTAATCCGACAACAGTCCAACTGTCAGCTCAACGGAAGCACCAAGAGAACCAAATTTGCTTCGAACGGTGTGATGTACTCCTCCTTCAAGACCGTTTGTACCCCGGATGTCGTGGTACACCCACAGACCGTATTTATCCAATCGAACTCGATTGTACATGGCAACCCCAGGGGGATCAGAGACCCAGCCTTTCCGAACGTCTTCGAGCAACAAATCAGCGGCTTTCTTGCATTCAGGATTGAACAATTTGATCCCAGACTTTGAGCACTTCAAGTTTTTGTGGCTCGCAAATAACTCCATCAAAACCGGAGTGAGAACGTCGGGCTGTGGAACATAACGACGAACCCGTTCCCATATCCAGGCTGGTTTACTACGAACAGCTTGTTCCCAGGTTATATTGTCTCTCTTCAAGACGGCCTCGATCTGAGTTTTATCGATTTTGTCGGGCAGAAATATTGTGTCGCGCAAGAGCCTTGAAAATTCTTTTGCGAGTGAATGCTCTCGACCAATATGTTTCGTCACCCGGTTCATCAAGTGCCAGATATCTTGGAATACGAGAGTTGGCTGTGGTGTGGTTATTTTTGCCGGCTGAACAATTGGTCCATCTGGATGGGTTGCAATATATGCGTCGATATCGGGGTCCATGAACTCCTCAAATTCATCTGAGTCATTGTCTGCATGGCCGGTGGGAGGATTGTCTTGATCAGACTCCGAGTCCGAGTCCGAGCTGCGAGACTCAGAGTCCGAGTCATTACTTTCTTCTCTCATCCCATCTTCCTCCTCTATTCCTTGCTCATTATCCAGCGCCTCGCCATGACTCAGCAGATTGAATTCCGGTGTTTTTTCCCGCGACACCAGCGAGGAGAGATCTACAACCATCTCGAAGGGCACTGGTCCAAACTCCGCCAATGTGCGATGGTGGTACGAGGAAAGGAATGCTGGCGCCAGAACAACATCAATACGAATCAAGACTCGTTTAGACCTAGATATCTTGATGTACCCGCAACTTGGATCGTTCTCGGATACGGGAAATTGGGTCATCTGTTCCACAAAACGGCCATGCGCCACAGCAATGGCTCCATTTCGCAAAGTTATCTGTTCACCGGGCAGCCCGACTTTTGATAATCGAGCCCCGGCAGCAGGACGCTCCACTATAGAGCGGAAAATATGCAGCGGAAGCCAAGCGTCTTGAATAGCATACGCTCTTTGCTTCGAAGATAATTCAGATTGACACCATTCGGAACAACGGATCTCTTCAGAATTTTCTATCTTGCGCCCGAGAGTCTCCTCTGCGATACGAGAAAGGGAGATAGACGCGTGAGGTATGAGCCCTTTGGATCTTGCTAAAACTCCGAGATCAATCCATCCGGCACTTTTATCAAATGTCTTGGATGGTGCGGCCAGCTCCCATAAATACGAAAGCTGTTCGAGTGTCCCTTGAACGTGATATCCAACTTTGACGATCTGGTGCGAAAACAGGAGAATCTTCAATGACTCCGGCACATCCCGCGCTTTGACGATATTATATGTCTGATAAATGTTGTCAATTTTGCGTATCAGCCAAGTTTGAAAGTGCAAATGTACCTGCAAGAGGTAGACAAAGTCATCGACTGCAATTTGCATCAAAGCTGCCGGAAAGTGGCCATTCTTGCTAGCTTTCCAGTCCCATTCCAACGCAAAACCAGCAAAAATCCTTGTCTCGGGAGTAACATTGCCCAGGTTCGCAAGAATTGTGGTGCACACCTCGTCAATCAGCTTGACGGAGGAAGCGACCCGAATCTTCAAATCACCCGGCATTTTGAACGCGGGGTAAGTCCGTCCACTCTCAACGGTACTCTGATCCACTCCAGACCGCAGCGTCGGAACTACCCGTTCAACGAACTGTCGATCCGCCTTGACGTTGTCTGTCCAAAGCATGGAAATTGGTGCATGTCCGTGCTCATGCAGCGATTTGACGATTCCACGTAAGGGGCCCTCGATGTTGTGAAGGTGGCTGGTGGGGGTAAGAACCATTTGACGGATTTGCTCAAATTCATTCGTCATTGTCCAGAGACTACCGAAGACTTTGACCCCATTGAGTCGTGCAACATATTTGATTGCCTTATATGACTGATCCATGTGCGCAGCGGAAACAGGTATAGCTGCCATGGCTTGGTCTTGATAAGGCTTTATATGACCCATATACTCGACGTACAACTGGTTGATGTACCAGCGAGAAGGCGAGAAGCCAGCATAGCCTGCTCGGTCAAGGAAGGGCGAGAAAACTTCCAGTTTATCAGGTAGCTGATGCTCGGGACTACTTTTGAGCGAGTGGAGATAGTCTCGCTCAGCAAGATCGTGTTTTCGGACACTCAGCTCACGTAGGATGCTCTCCCAGGAGTTTGAGGTGAGGCCGTGAGCAATGGAGCTCCGGATGAGGGTCATCAACCCTTTATCGATGCCGCTCCGGTGGGTCAGAAATGCTATCGGAATGGTAAGAAACCTGAGCAAGAAATCGACTAAACCCGCGCACCAGGAAATTGATCACGGAGATGCGGTGGGAGCTGCCGCAGAATTCGGTCCTCGTACATGTTGCACGATCGTTGACAGAACTTTCGGCATTTGACGCGTTTAGTCAATATGTAATAACTTGAGTCAAGATCTACAACACGCCGTGCGACCGGGTTATTATTCCAGCCTGTGGAGAATGAGACTGTCTGAACGATCTTTATACAAGATGCACGCACCGCTCTCTGTCATTTTAGCACCAGGATTGTCGCAGAATATGCAGCGAAGCTCGAAATCCACAGGAAGCAGAAGTGTCGGAATCCAGACAAAGACACGGGGATGGTAAAGTGCAACGGGGGTGTCCTTGTCGTGTTGTAACTCAAACCAATTGTCTCGAGGGCGAATCCAAAACGTGCCAGCGTGATAACAGTCTGGTCGTTTTTTTCGGTCTATTTGATCACATACTTCCTTTTGAACGCGATCCAGGTAGGCCTGAACAATCCCTGTGGGTGCCGGAGTGTCCTCTGACGGATGTTCCATATCGTTCGAGTCGCTGACGATGTTGTTGAGCTCAGGGGGTATATTGGAATCGTAAGTCGGGAAGCGCTCAGTAAAGTCTTCAACAGCCTGCGTCGATGATGTGACATCAGACCCAGCAGCGGTCGAAGGAACAACATTGGGAATATTCGGGAATCCCTGAGAGCGACTTGTTGACGCGGGTGTCGATGACGCAGACGCGTCCGCGTCCGCGTCCGCGACGACTTGTATTCTGTGATTTCCTATTTACAGTGAGTTATGAGAATTCTCTATGTGTGTATCACGTACGGAACAACGGGTAGAGGGGTACCAAGGGTTGTAAAGGCTCGATTGTTGATGTATCCTTTGCTGCAGAGCTTGAGCCACTCGACACCGTTTTATCAGCCGCTGAATTTTAATTAGTCGGTGTCCGTCTAAAGAAAACAAAAATTGTTCTCTACATTTCTTGCGTTTCCTTGCACGAGTGTCGTCAGACCCGGGTTTTCGTTTTCGTTTTGTACTAGTCGTCGCAACAGTGCTCGGTTGCGCTGCTGGTTCTGCAGACGGGACCTTTGACGGGCGACCTGCACCTCGCCTTTTCCCTCCGCCGCTGTGGCCTGGCTTGTTCTTGCTCCCTGGTTGACGCCCTTTGGCCATACAGTGAATGGTTTGAGACGAAAAATTAGCCTACGCGTTTGATGTGACGGCATCATCATCGAGCTACACTGCCGGCGCGAGTTGTGAGTCCCCAGCTCGTATGTACAGCGACCAGAAGACATGTGTAGTAGTTAGTTCGATGCAAAACTTTCCATATTAACTTGGCAAGCTGGCGGCGACATATTATTGTGGTTTGACGTAGGCGGACTTTCTGAATCGTGTTGTAGTCTTGTCAAGTTGAGGTAACGTTGCGGTGAGCTTGTCGCTTGGGTCTTATCCCGCTCAGATCAAGCAAAAAAGAATTACATTAGCCGGATCAGTTGTTACACAAATTTCCGGGACACGACCGAAACAAAAGAGTGCCCGCGCTGTACTGATTGGCAGAGGTAGAGATAAGTAGGAGCATATCAAAAGAAACCCGTAATCCATACCTCTGCCGATGTTCCCCGTGCGATTGTTGAAGGAACTGACCAGTTCGCACTGTTCGTCGGAAGTCCTGGTCACGTCGAACGACTCGACCTCAAGGAAAATGGTCTTCCCAGTAAAAGTCTTGACGAAGATCTGCATTCCACCACAAAGACAGAGGACAAGGTGGAGAGTGGACTCCTTCTGAATGTTGTAGTCGGAGAGAGTGCGGCCACCCTCGAGCTGTTTGCTGGCAAGATGAGACGCTGTTGGTCAGGGGGATGTCCTCCTTGTCCTGGATCTTCGCCTTGACGTTGTCAATGGTGTCGGACTCGACCTCGAGGGTGATGGTCTTGCCTGTAAGGGTCTTAACGAAGATCTGCATACCACCACGGAGACGAAGAACTGTCGGCACTGAGCATGAAGTCTGGCAAGATAAGAGTGTGAACTTACTAAGATGCAACGTAGACTCCTTTCGGATGTCGTAGTCAGAGAGGGTGCGGCCATCCTCGAGTTGCTTGCCGGCGAAGATGAGGCGTTGTTGGTCGGCAGGGATACCCTCCTTGGCCTGGATCTTGGCCTTCACGTTGTCGTGTCGGACGACTCGATCACCAAGCTGATGGTCTTGCTCATAAGGGTCTTGACGAAGATACACATGCCTCAAACGCAGGCAAGGTGTAAAGTGGATGTTGTAGTCGGAGAGGGTACGGCGGCCATCCAAGGGTCTTCACAGATATCTGCGAACCACCTCAGTAACGCAGAACAGACGTGGCTCGACAAGAATAACGAAAATCTTTCGAACAAACGAGAACGAGGTGAGTCAACGAATGGAGTGAAAGAGATGGTGTATGGACTTACATGATCCACAGTAAGATCTCTAGCACCAACAAAGGGGTGTAACCAGATGCGTACGAAGCTTGTGTAACATGTTCAAGCACCAGAGATAGGTCGAAAGGCTTGAAGTTGCGGGTGGAGTACGATGTCGACGTTGTACTCGTAGAGGCGCCGCAGGGTTTCAGACAATCCGAGAGAAGCTGTAGATGGCCCCAGGCCTAAGAGGTTGTCCACCGATGAGACAGCAAGAGATTCCGGAAGGTGGAAGAGAGAGAACGAGCCGGAGAGTGTCGCGAGCGACGTGCTGCCAGCACACGAGGCGTGAGAAAGTATTACCCAGTAAAGGCATAAGCTCATGTCCAAATATGGGCATAAGCGCTGCCAGGGCACTACACTAGCGTCTTTCCGGCGCGGTATTGTCAGCCAGTCTACAGGGAGAGGAGGAACATACATAGGAGCTGCCTGGAAGATTGAGATAACTTCGTACGCGAATTTAGCAACAAGAGATATAGTCTCTCTGTAAGCAATCATCTTCGAGAAGAACATCGCTGTCGGCATCGAGTTCAGTTGCGGCAGCCCTGGTAAATCATTCCTCATCTTAATGAGAAAATTTTCTCGGAGGGTAATAAGCTCCGGGGCAGCGACACATTCGAGCAGGGCGTGTTCGGGCGACTCTATCTCGGCTTTACAGAATCTGCAGACTCTCAAGTTGCGATCAATTCTCGGGCGACGAAGCTCAACCCAGCGCAATCTTTCCAGGGCTAGACAGTGACTTGATAATAGTAGCTGCGTGAGTGCTTTCCGATGTTTTGGATTCATTACATTCAAGTAATGACGGAATTGCAGCGTTTTGTGAACAAGCCCACGATCTTTCTCCGGTTCCAATCTTCCCCGCAAGAGGTACAATTTCGGCGAGTTTGGGTCGTCGATAAACCATTGTAGGTATGTTCGAAGACCAGCATTGATGGACTTTATAACCTCGTCGACACCTTTCGCGTCGATGGTCAAGAGGTTTGGCATTACGACTCGGAAGGGTAGTTTGCTGATCACGAAATGAAGATCCATAGCCCAAGAAGTGTTGCCAGAGTCCCAGAGCAAAACTGAGTCACAAGCAGCCGCTTTGACGAGTCTTTCGTCGTTCGCGGCCAGCAGGTACTTCAGGTGCGTCAATGCCATAATAACTCGTCGGAAGCGCAGCGGAACTAATCCAGTTTCCGTGAACAAGGGTGCAATTAGCGAACGTTTGTTAACACCGAGGACTCGTCGCAGGAAGTCGTGTTGCACATCTTCGAGGGGTTTGAGAAGGTTGAGATCCACATCCAGGCTGATTTCGCAGCCGTGCGTGAGGTGTGGGTCTACGAGCGCCATGTAGAGTTTGCGCGCCTCCCAAGCCGGTAGTGTGCCGACCATCGATTCGAGTCCAAGTAAGGTATTCGCGACAGCCCTTGCTTTGCTTGCCTTGATCTCATAGTGACTTTCGAAGATATTTCTAGTTGTAGAGCTCAAATTGAATCCTACATATTTTGCGGACTTCACTATTGACACCGGCTCAGCTCCGAACGTGAACATAGGCAGGGACTTCGGAATTGGGCCAAAAAGCATCAGCAGCGATTTGATCGCGTTAATGACCATGAAATTCACGCTGCACCATTTCCAAAGCGCGTTCATCTTCCGCTGAGCCCCTTCCGGGGTAAGCGATAACAGAACGATGTCGTCGGCTTGTTCCATGTTCGTGATAAACATACCCGCAAGTAACAAGTCTGTTGTCGCGTCTGAAAGGAGCTTAAAGTCCGACAGGTATAATGTCCACAAAATTGGTGAGGAAGTATCGCCAATGAGGATACCAATTAGTGCCCGGAACAGTTACCGCGAGGGTCCGACCGGAGTGCAGTCTTATTACATAATCTTAGATAAGCTGATTCCGAGTCAATTCCGAGTCGCGAAAATCTGCACCAGGCGACGCGTTTCTCAGAAGAAAATTTGATACATCTCTTCTTCAAAGCAATATGTAGAGCCCTGTGGACTCAGAATGTCTCCTAACGAAGTGGTAGCCAGCAAAACGCAGACCTCTCAATGTGCCCTTTCGGCTGATCGGCCGAAATGTACTGAGTCCGACTTTACAGCAATCGTTCAATACCAGCTACAACGGCCAGAATAAGACTTATAGCCATACCCAGGTCATTTGTATGTTGTCTGGACACTATCTACTTATTTTTGTCTTCATATTCTGAGTTGAACCTACACAACGACCATACTCGGGCTTTGCCGAGTTTTGACAGATTATATAATAAGATCACACTCCGGTTTCACCCCCGCGGTAAGTAACAGACTCTATATATGGTGAGGTACGAGACAATTTATATGGAGCGTCTGTCTACGAGAGACTACCTTTTTCGGGCTATTTGATCCGCATGGTCCTGCTTTTCCCGCTCAACCAAAGAGAGTGAAAGTATTGAGAGAGAGATTCGGTTGACGGCACAAGCTTAGTCTCTCGTAGACAGACGCTACAACAAAAATTATCCTCGTACCTGCGGTTGTTGTAGTCTGTTGAGAAGGTGCATCGGCCGATGCGTCGCCCGCCTTATTACATAATCAGAAATTTCTTGGGCTCCTTTTTATGGCTTTAAGCGCGTTTTAAGCAAAAATTTGACTGCACTGACCTTCCTTCGTTGCAAATGAACAGTCTTGTCAGTCAAATCTAGACAAAATATTCAGGTAACGACGAGATTGAGAACCTGCTGACAAATCCTGTCAAACTCACAGGTCGTTCAATTAGGCTCATTGGGGAGCGAAAATTGTAAATTCTACTTGATAGACGTGTTAGAATATATTGTAGAAGGTACTTCCCCAGCAAAAGTTTGCTCATGGAGGCGGCACAAGGGTGAAAGCAAGGGAGCAAGGCGTGTGAATATATTGAAACTCCGATGATTGGTAATAACACGGGCGACCGTGCAAGCGATCGTGGTCAACAACAGACTAGGGCATCACCGTCCATAAAGGAATGCCGCTCATCCTGGCCAGCCATCCCGATTGCACAAGTTGGTTGGTGGTGAACGACAGTTCATCTTGATTATCCTTCCTTCTTGCTGGTGCTGTCCTTGGGGTTTTTTTGGCGACAAGTTTACAGGCAAACTGTGCTGTCCTTGTGGAGCGATCGTCGGCAGAGCAAGGGAGAGGGAGGGAGCTTTGAGGAGGACAGAGGGAAGGACAGAGAAAGAGAAAGCGGAAGGCGATCGCGGTGAAGGATCGACAGCGACCGGAGCGAGGCGCCCTCTTATGATTACACGATGGCAACGCAGAGTGACCGGGAGGGAGGCGCGCGAGCGCGATGCGGAAGATTTATGATCGAAGAGAAAGATAATTTAATTACTTTCGACATTTGAGTCACAGAGAAATAATTTGTCACAAAAATATGCCATAGAAAGCAAATGAGTTTAATATTAATCGCAAAAGGCAGGAGGATAGCCGTATGAAGGAAATACAGTAAATGAGTGCGTGACAAAATCAGATGTGACCTACCAAATATGGTGGTGTCCCCGAATGTTAAGTGGTCGTCGGAAAGAAAGAACGAATCTCTAAAGAGAGGATTCGTAACACGTCACGGTGTCACGGCTCCTCATCACCTCGAAGTTCATGGCCACAGAGTTCCCGCTATCCGACCTCGATTTTGAAGTGAAGGGCAATTCAACTCATCAAGGCCAATCTTCTACCGGAATTCTTAGTATAAGTACTACTGAACGCGCTTCATGCAAGTTTCTTGGAATTAAGTAGTACTCAAATTTTCATCTATCGTCGAGGACTTCTCAGCCAACACCGCCCCAACCAAAGCGATACGTATTCTCCATTCTAAAATTTGCGGAAGACTTTTTTCAAGCTTTCCCCAATGCATGAATATTCCAATAGACTGAGCAGGCGACTCGGAATTTCGAAACATTAACGATTATGGATCCTGGCCCACA
Source organism: Favolaschia claudopus (assembly GCA_037176885.1). Lineage (NCBI taxonomy): Eukaryota > Fungi > Basidiomycota > Agaricomycetes > Agaricales > Mycenaceae > Favolaschia > Favolaschia claudopus. The sequence continues at coordinate 568,154 of JAWWNJ010000077.1, forward strand.
ATTGGCTTTACTTTCATGCTGTGGAATTGCGTCTCAACTTCCTCGTACCTGGACCTTGATTAGCTCACTGTGAAGGACTTCTGCTATCCGTGGTTCGTGAGTATCAGCACACAATTTTGCGCAACCTACTCATCATGAGCATGACAGATCGCAAGCACGATGTCCTAAGTATGGTGCTCTTTCTGAAAGCCGCCAGAGTGTTCGGGAAGCGAGGTAAAAACAGCGCAGTCATTGCTACATATACAGGTAGCATACGGCTTCATCTGCTGAGCTTTGACTGTGGCGGAATAGTGATCTGAGGCTGGGACGAAGTCAGTTTCCATATCTAACCCTCCTCGAGAAGAAACCTATGAAATACCTTCAATGCTTCTGAGTTCCTGTCACACTTTCAGGGCAACCAATAGGTGAGTTAGCCAAGTCTGTTCGCAGAAAGGTTGTAACTTCTGCCGGTGGCAGCAGCGAGTGCTCGGTGGGAGGGTGGGAACTATAGGCCCTTCTCCCGCAAAAGTAAACTTGTACAGAGAAGCGTTGCGGACTCCTTCCATCAGCGAACCCCACGATGTCCTAATCGAACCCCGACGCCCTGGCTATGATAGGTCGGCCATAGGGTGTTGGCACTATAAATGCGGACTGTGTGAAGTATAGCTCTCCTAACTCGCCCCGTCCTCAGCTAAGATGAAGGCTGGTCTTCTATTGCTGCTTTTGGGACCGACCCTTGGCTTTGCTGCCAAGGTTTCCTTGTCCACGGTCGAACGAATCACAAACTTAGCCACGCTGTCGAACAAGTTCATTGTCGAGGTCGAGGACGCGTCGGACATTCCAAGCAAGAGAGCTTTGGGCACAGTTCAGTCTCCCAAGATGTCCTCTGCGATATCGTCCTCAACTTGGTTTCTAGGTGCACGAACAGCTGTACCGGTCTCTGCGGGAACGCAAAATCTCCTTCAGTGTTCATAAAGAGTTTGATACGCCGGGTATATTCGTTGGGGCATCACTGTCTTTGGATGTGAGTTTTCTGTTTCTATCAGGATTCACGGTTGACGCCTACGAATGTAGGATCCGCAAGTATGCTGTTAAAGCGCATAAGATAGCTTGTGCACTGCTCAATGTATTATAGGATGTTGCTGATATCCTCAATGTCGAGGGTGTTGTCGCCATCCGCCCTGTCCGAACATTTTCTCGCCCCATGTATCTGAATAAGCTCTTTCTCTTACCTCGTGCTAATTCAAGCGTAGACCGGTATCGTCAAAAATAGTGTCCCCAGGTGATCCGGGTCTGCCTGATTCCGAGTCCACCCATATCACAACCGTGAGCAGACTTGACTTGCGACTTTTCGCTATGGTTGATTCATATCTGGAGGCAGGGTGTTGACAAGTTGCACGCTAGAGGCATCAGAGGCAAAGGCATGAAAGTCGGAATGTTAGCATCGAAATCCTTGGTCCCTTAAGTTTTTGTCGTGCGAACTCACATGGTTTGCAAGTCTTGATACAGGGACAGACTATACGCATCCCTTCCTTGGCGGTGGCTTCGGGCCGGGGTTCAAAGTCGCAGGTAATACCTGACTGGGTTTCTAGCCTTGTTCTTGTTGTAATTTTGGTTTGTAGGTGGTTTTGACTTGGTCGGGGACAATTATACAGGTCTTAATACTCCAATGCCCGATCCCGATCCGCTGGATCAGTGCTCCGGGTAAGAAGTTAACCCATTTCCCTAATTGTCGCGTAGCTCATCGTTGTTTTGTAGGCACGGTTTGTATTTCTTTCAGACAGAAGCGTTTACTGAACTCTTATATGTGCAGGAACTCATGTAGCCGTGCGTTGGTTCTTTCATTCTTGATCAGATTCAGAGTTATATCGAGATGATAGGGTATAATTGGGGCGAATCCGGGGAATGAATTCAACATAAGTGGGGTCGCACCCGATGCCACCATCTTCTCATACAGGATCTTTGGTTGCACAGGTAGTGTACCTGATGACGGTGCGTATTATCATCATCATGGGCATTTCATGTTCGTCTAAATGTACGCTAGTGATTGTTGATGCTTTGCTCATGGGTGTTAAGGACGGGATGGATGTATTGACCATGAGTTTGGGCGGTGCAGACGGTTGGACAGAAGGGACAGCAACGGTGGTTTCTAGCAGGATCGCCGCCGCCGGGACTATCGTGACGATTGCAGCAGGGAATGATGTGGGTTTCTTCTTCAATTTCCGCAATGCCGTGCTCATCATGATTTATAGGGCTCCTCCGGTGCCTGGTTCACAAGTGGTCCCGGCAACGCTATAAACGCGATTTCTGTTGCATCTTCGGATAACACGGTTATTCCACTCCAAAGCTTGACTGTCTCAGGTGTCGCGCACGCCCCCATTGTTTACTACGATGTGCGCATCAGCCGTCTTTTCATTTCAGAACTCAATGAACTTTGCAGACTTTCCCGCTCCCCGTGGAGGGCACGCTACCTCTTTTTGTTCTCTCAAACGACACAACTGTCGTTGATGACGCCTGCGATCCGTTGCCCGCCTCTACCCCCGACCTCTCCCGATTCGTGGTCCTGGTACGGCGTGGGACCTGCGCATTTGTGAGCATATACATTTCGCTTGCGCCAACTTCCTCAGACGATCCTCAGGCTGCCAAGCTTGCCAACATTGCTGCCTTTGGAGGAAATACGACCCTCATTTACGAGTTGAGTGTCGTACCGTTATTTTGTTCCAATGCGACTGAGCATATCATCACCTAGCAATGGAAGCGGGTTCGGTGCTATCACGGTGATTATCTTCACGCGCTTTGTGTTGCAGGTAATTCAAAGCGCATAGGTCGGAAATTTCAGTGCAGCATTGATTCAAGCGGACGATGGAGTTTTCGTAGGCAACGTTCCCCGGTATCTAGTGAAAGGAACTGACATTCCCATGATAGCTCGCTCAACAATTTGCTGCTGGAGCACAAATCTTTGTCTCCTTCCCTCAATCTGGAGCCGGTGTGCAATTCCCTGCGCCCACGGGCGGCCTCGTATCCACCTTCACTTCGTTTGGCCCAACGAACGACAACTTCTTCAAACCTGCGATAACTGCTCCTGGCGGTAACATTCTGTCGACGTTCCCGGTGCCTCTGGGTAGCTGGGCTTTAATCTCTGGCGTAAGGATGGTCCTCTACACACATTCAGTCATATTGAGCCATGTTCATAGACATCCATGGCAACCCCATTCATGGCCGGGAGCGCCCTCCTGCTGCTTTCCGTGCAAGGCAGATCTATTGCTGTCGCGACAGGTGCCCGGACCCTCTTCCAGTCCACTGCCAAGCCCATCTCGTCTAGCATGACCGATGGCGACCCTTTACAGACGGTTACCCAACAGGGCGCGGGTTTGGTGCAAGTTTTCGATGCGATTTTTCCGAATACGACGCTCTCAAAGACGGAACTCCTTCTCAATGATACTGCGCATTTTGTTGGACGGTGCGTAATCTCCTTTCTCGCCTCAAAGCCAGTTTCTAACACAATTCCTTGCAGTCAGAAGTTCTCAGTTAAGAACACCGGCAAGACGGCGAAAACCTATACACTGAGCCATGTGCCTGCGGGAACTGCCGCTGGATTCACAGCGGTACATGTTCCGACCGTGTTTCTTGGGCTAGAATTGACATATTGCAGGGCTCAATCCTCCCCAATCCAGGACCTGTCCCATTGACCACTGATTATGCCAGCGTAGTATTCAACAGCAACAAATTTACTCTTCTGCCCGGTCAATCGCACGAGGTCGTTGCGACAATCACGCCCCCGAAAAGACTCGACCCTACGACTTTCCCTGTGTATTCCGGCTTTATCTTCGCCCGCAGCGGCACCGAGTCCGTCCACGCGACATATTTCGGCGTCGCCGCGTCGCTGAAGAACGCGCAGACCATCGACAACACCGATACTATTTTCGGCGTGCCTCTTCCTGTTCTCCTTGATTCGCAGGGCGATGTTCAAGAAGGGGTTGTGAACTATACGTTTGTAGGCGATGACGCCCCGACAGTGCTCTGGCGGCAGGCTTTCGGGACACCACTTCTCCTCCTCGATCTAGTATCCCCCGACCTCAAGTTCACCGGCACCCTGAATACACGTGCACCGATCTCGTTTACCACCCCGCACAAGGGCGGGAGCTTCGCAAAGGTACCTACGATCGGACCAATCCTGCAGCTTCCTTGGCTTGGGCGTAACGACGAGGTATATTCAGAGATCTAGTCGGCGAATGATGGCTAATTTGTGTAACAGGACCAGATCCTGGACAATACGGTGCTACTTGCCAATTCCTTTGCGAACGCGACCAAGATACCAAATGGGACGTATAAGATTCTGCTTCGTTCGCTGGCTGTTACGGGTGATCCAACGAACGAGGCAGATTATGAAAGCTGGCTGAGTCCGGCTTTCGGTATCTTCGCGTGAAGTATTAGCGGCGGCGGGTGATATATGATAATTTGGGTTTCGATTGGATTTCCTATTGCGCTGGCTGTGATATACGTAGTATCTTTAGAATTCGGATATCTAGTGTATGAGTCGGTGCTGAATCGGTTCGGGGTAAGGGCGCTGTCAGATATTCCAAGACTGCTATTGCAAATGAGGATCACGGGCATCCGTCTATACTCTCCGAAGAGGGAGCGTGGCGCTGGGTTCTCGGTACGTGTCGGGTGCTGGTTCGCCCACGTCTTGCGGAGTTTGAAAGCCGCCAACAAAAAAGCAGCCGAGCAAAGAGTTCCTGAAGCACAAAGAACGAATGAATGGCATGGTGGATTGCTGCAGTGTGAGCCTAAGTCGGACAGTCTCACAGACTCCGTTGCTGTCCGGGAAAAGAGCTGTTCAAAGAACAAATTGATGATCCTGTATGCAGGCACAAAAGAGATATATCCTTCTGAAGGATTTGGACCCCGAAGATAGAGATATCGCGCCAATAGTGGTGGTGGTTGGGGAGAAAGGAACAAAATGAAAGGTCACAAAGTGTGACAAAGATCTTGCACTGCGTCCAACTCTTTGAGTTACTCTCTTTGGGCTTTGCCTCTTCCTTGGTTATCAGTCTGCACATTCCTTCTCTTCATTCCTGCCAGATAATCCCTCAATTTTCAAGTCGTATCTCCCTTGTTTTCCGACGGTGAATCGGCTGGGTCGTATTGGAGCTGTATATACGTCTGCCTGCCACTGCGCTCCAGCGGTTCTCACCGCAGTCGGTTTGGTCAAGGTAAATGCAGGCGGAGTTGTCTCTTTGTCGTCTAGATTGCTCATATATCGCCCAGAGGACATCCTGTTAATTAGCAGACGACAACAATCTATCACTCGGTCAAAGACTCCAAGTTATAATATAAATCGCAGACGCGTGGATATAGTATGCAATGTACTACCCTCAGCAGTCACCCGGAACCCAGAAATTGCCACCTCATCATGACCAGAACAACCCATGGAATCGACACCTCGGCGTTGGCGTCAATCCCCAGGCCCAACCTCCCACCTCTCCAGGATATATGTACACCAACGGCGCTCTCATGGGGCCTCACCATATGGCCCCGATGCAGCACCACCATCAGAACTCGCTCGGACATTTTCCATCTCCCCCGAATCACCAGCAGCAGTCCCCGGCCGCACAACCTATGAGTAGGGAATGGCAGCAGCAGTTGATGAAGTACGAGGTGAGTATTCACGACTTATCGCCAATTTTTTGAATCTCATGTCCCGGAGTAGACGATGCGCACGGCGCGATCTCCGCACCACCGTGCACGAGCTAACGCAGTCGCTGCAAGGGGCAATGTCAGCAAAACCATTACTATCACGAACCCCAACCAACCCGACCCGAGTAAGGCGGCTGTGGATGACACGCCCCCTTCGCCTTCCATGGCTCTATCCATGGCCGTAAATCATCCCTCTTCGACCACCGCGCCCACGGTGGAACCTGGGATGAGGGCCAACTGCGCCTAAAGCACCAGAAAGCTCTTGGACGCAGCTGGACATGGGCGGTATCAACATCAAGTGCATACCACCCAGTTCCGGATTATTCTCTTTCGCCTTCCTTACCGCCCTTTACCTCAACCACAACGCCCTCACCTCCGTCCCTCCCGAAATTTCGAAATTACGACATCTCGAAGTCCTCGATCTTTCGGCGAATAACCTCTCCACCCTTCCTATCGAACTTGGTCTGTTGATCAATCTGAAGGAGTTTTTACTGTTCGATAATCACCTTTCTACCATTCCGCCCGAGTTCGGGACGCTGCACCGGCTGAAAACCTTGGGCATTGAAGGCAACCCCCTCGACACACAATTGAAGTCGTTATTGCAAAAGGATGGCACAGTTGCGTTAATATCTTACTTGCGCGACAATGCTCCTATGGGTTTAGAACCTCCGCCTCGACCTCTCATCCATCTCAATCCCATCGAACCCGGAGCGGAAATAGTCAAAGTGATCTCCTACAACATCTTATGTGAGCGGGCTGCGACGACCAAGATGTACGGCTACACACCAACTTGGGCGCTTGCGTGGGATTACCGCAAGAACAAAGTGATGCAGGAGGTGGTCGAAAGCAAAGCGGATATTGTGTGCTTACAGGAGGTGGATATCGGCCAATACGAGGAGTTTTTCTCAAGGCATCTCACGGAAATGGGATATGAGGGTGTCTATGGGGCGAAATCGAGGTATAAGACGATGCAGGACTCCGACCGGCGGCAGGTTGATGGGTGTGCTACGTTTTTCAAGAAGGACAGGTGCGCAACTAGTTTATTCTTGGTCATTATAATACTTACCTCATTGCTGTAGGTATCAACTCGTTGAGAACCACCTCATCGAGTTCAATGCCATTGCCATGCAACGGCAAGACTTCAAGAAGACGGACGACATGTTCAACCGTGTGCTGGGCAAGGACCACATCGGTGTAATTGTGCTTCTGGAGGACCTTGTGACGGGCTCGCGGATAATCGTGTCCAACACACATCTTCATTGGGACGCATTGTACTCCGATGTCAAGCTCGTACAGACGGCCCTGCTGCTGGAAGAGGTCGAAAAGATCGCACACGGCTTTGCCAAGTACCCCCAAAAGCCACCGGATCCACCCATCCCGGACGACGATGGCATCCCACCGCGGCCACCTCAGCCGACGTACCCCGATGGTACCAAGATCCCGTTGTTAGTTTGCGGAGACTTCAACAGTATTCCGTCGTCGGGCGTGTACGACTTTCTTTCGACTGGCACACTTCCCGCCACGCATCCTGACTTTTTGTTGCACACCTACGGGACGTACACGTCTGAAGGTCTGCGGCACAAACTCGGTCTGAAGAGCGCATACACGACTCTCGGTTCAGGTGGGGTGCCGGAGGAGATCATGCCCGTGACGAATGTGACGGCGGGATTCCGTGGGATCCTCGACTACGTGTGGTATACGCCGGGGAATTTGATCTTGAATACCGTGGTGGGGGAGATTGACAAGGGGTATCTTGAAAAGATTGTCGGGTTCCCTAACCCGTATTTCCCATCAGAGTACGTTCTTCCTTTCGCTGTATATAATGAGTCTTGAGCTAACTGTTTTTTCTGTTTCAGTCATATCCCACTTACCGCGACATTGACCATCAAGGCTCAACGAGAGATGGCGCCTCGACCACCACCGCCTGTGTTCTCATGAGCTGATTGTCGATATACTTCCTCCCTCCTTGCATATTTCTTCAACTCCGCATCCGCCCATCCATCCTACCCACTCACCACAGTTTCTTCCTTCTGGCAATTATTGGATTCTTCCTACTCGTCGTACGCTGGTTTGGTTCAGTATTTGCATGCTACATTTTTTATTGTGTTTCATTCCTTCAAAGCGTCTTTACTTATTCTTTTTACCAACGTCTCAATTCCATTGTGTTGCTTCTTCTTTTCTTTCTGTCTTTTATTTCACCCTTTTGCCTGATCGCATGCTTTCGTCGTCGCTTTATTGTCATCGCTAGTTTCCTAGTCCCGTGTAGCACTGTACCGAACCCCAACGTTTGTAGTACTGATACAAAAACTATTTTCCAACTCTCCATTTCCTGTGTGCGGTGTTGTACAAGGTCTGGTTCCGTGTTTCCGCTCAGGTAGGTCATCGAGAAGACTTTTCGCGCAGCCCTTTGTCCTCACCCGCCCTCCAACACCCCATGCACAATTCCCTCCTGCAACCCCAACCACACCCCAAATGTCGGCGTCCTCAGCCACCGCTCATAGAACTCCTTTCTACGGGCGGTGCTCCTAAACGGCAGCGTCGTGCCTGCCGTTTTCAACGAAGCAAGAAAGGCAGGAGCGCTGAATGGTTTCATGCGCAATGGTTCGGGGGCGGCGGTCGAGGATAGGGAGGCGGATGACGCGGAGGCGCGTTCGGCGGGTGTGGGGGATGAGGGTATGTAGGTAGCGAGAGAGAGGGACGAGCATTTCTGTTGTGCGCGCGTGGAAATGCCGTCGGAGGTCAAGGGACACTTCGAGACCTTGGGAGGTTGGTCAGAATGATGAGTGCAAAGGGAGAAAGAATACTTACGGTCGCCGTCAGATCCATTTGCACAGGCTTCCTCTAGACGGCGAAGAAGTGCACGGTCTTTTGAGATGTACCGCGAGTGGGTGCGTGTCTTCCATCCGGGCGGTGGGCCGGCGCGGGCACGGGTGTTGCCAGCGCTCGCACCGTGCGTTGCGGTGTTCAGTCTGCGAAGAGAATTCTATCAAGGAGAAAGAAGGTGAAGGGGAAAGCCTCACGGTACATGCCGCCCCAGACTCAGGATATGCGGCCAATGGGCACATGAGCGCTCGAACATTGGGTTCGTCACACCGAGGATGCGTCCCGCGGCGGGTGGGAGACGGCTCGCGAGTGTGGCGTGGTCGGAGTCGTGGATGGTGAGATACGGGCGGATGTCGCCGGTTTGCGGAAGAGGGGCGGAGGAGGTCGCGGAGCCACCAGACGGCTTGGCTGGTTTGTGCTGGGGAGGCGCCGAAGACGAGAAGCGGCTCGCAGAGGATGAGACACTCCCAGAGCGACCATAGTTGGGGCAAGGCGGCTTCGAAGAGGAGAAGGGGCGGAGGTGAGAACGAAGCGGAAGAGGCGAGAATCTAAAGTGGAATGAAGAGTTGTTGAGGAGGGTTGAATAGACGGACATACATGCTGCCGCGGGTCGTATGTCTTGTTTGCGAGTTGCTGTTGCTCTGCGGAGTGGGGGAGCTCGATGCTGAGTACGGTGCCAAGGAACCCGAGTTCAGTGGTTAGTCCGGGAGTCGGGTCAGACCTTTCCTTTGTATTTGGAGTCAGGGAGGGCAGGTGAAACGCGCTTCGTACACACACACCAGGTAGCTATGTTGTGGCAGGCGGCTTCGAGCATGGGCAGATCGTGTTGTTGAAACAAAGGCCCGAGAATGGCGGTCATGCGCCCAAATAAAGCTGGATACGCGTGTTGCGTGAGGGAGAACAAGCGAGCGCTGCACAGAAAATTCGGTATAAGGCCCAATCTTTGTGGCAACGAAGATCTGTATTACCTGCGTGTACCCGCGCTTCGACGACGCGTCTTTTCTCTGTGTGAAGTGGCAGAAACCGTACCAAAACCCGTCCTTTGAAGCTGGGCGCCGGTTATCTGAAAGAGCTATAGAGCTCTCTCTGATGCAAAAAGAATGATCTTGAGATCCATCCTCGAACTGCGGGGAGTCCGGAAACGCAGAGAATGATCTACATTGATATTCTCTGTTAAGAACGCAGAAAGACACAGAATTTTGTTTGCGAATATTCGCACATATTTTCTGCCTCGGTGGGGTATAACACAACAGGGGGGTATATTCCAGTGATGACTGGGGCCGGAATCTACATCGAAATCGACGATCGCAACACCGAGAAGCCAGCGACGGATGCGAGAAAGCACGTCAGAGTCTACGACCAGAGCCTCAATTTCAGAGTTTTTGCGTAAAGCCTTGGTTGGCGGAGATCTGGAAGGAAGAGTTTGAGACCTAGACAATCGGCGGGGATGCATTATGATTCGGGTTGGCGGGTTGGGGCCAGTGTCGGGCATTGAGCTGTTGTCTGAGGCGGCAGAGTCCGATGCCATGGTCGACGTTGGAGCACAAGGAGGACAACAGGAGCACGGCAGTTGCCGAACCTTGCTCTCCCAGAACTTCCACCTTGTTTCGACCTCTTCAAGTTCTGTGCGCGGTCAATCTATGCATCTCTTGCGACAAATTCGCTTCAGGAATGTCTATACACCTACTAGTAGGCGTCACTTGAAGTTGCATCGCCTGCCGTCCATAAACGGCGTCATTTCTGGATCATTTAAAGGCTTGGCCAAGGCTTTTCAGAACTGGACCATTCCTCACGACACACGGCCAGGCGATCAAGTGCCTCAAGAACGAATCAGTGAGCTCGAAGCACAAAATACATCCCTGAGCTTTGTGCTTTCTATGAAGCAACGACGAATAAATTACACCGAACGCGGGTATCGAGTAAAATGCCGCTGCAGTATCAGATCTTCGTTCTCAGGATTCGTTGAAGGAAAGCGCATCTCCCATTTAGGCTCCACAACATATGCGAATAACTAAAAATGCTCAATGCCAATACCAGCGGGTAGCTGAACAGTCTTAGTCTATGGCCAAATTTCGTCCTGCAAACATGGCCTTGGTGGCGCAAAGAAGCTGGCATGCGCTTCATCAAGCTGCCTAACGCCCGCACTCTCCTTGGTCGACCCCTTCCAGCCGCGACATCGAGTTTTGTTTGACGACATCACTGACACTGAAAAGGATCCTCCGTATTCCTCCCCACGCTCGCTGAAACCCTATATCAGCTCAATGGATCCCTTGCACAGATAGCGTGTACGGAGGGTGGCGAAAACAGGAACGGGTCCGCCGACTCCGGGAGTTTGCATCTCTGGCTCTGGATTTGAGGAGGACGAGAGGAAGTAACAGAGCCACAAGCTCATGATTCTAGCGAACGACCAAAAATGTTCAAGTGATCTTCAAACGATTGTTTTCGCAGAGATTGAGGAGACGCCCCCACCCGTATATCGCCAACGTCCGACTCGTCATCGTCCCCCCATGGGATATGGGTTGTGTATATAGACTGTCAGTCGCCCACATCGCGCCGCCCTTCTTCTGAATCGAGAAGAAGGTCAAGTCGCGGTGCGACGGGTTCGATTCTGGCGTCGCCCTCCCACCACTCTTTTTTGTCGCCTCGAATTCTCTCGTTCGCTGCTGTTCTTCTGTGCGAAGGAATGAAGTACATAACCGCTGCCAGCCCCGACCTCTGGATTTCAGCCTTCCAGCGAATTCAATGTGCGCACTCACAAGCAGTCATTGATAGTTGTCCTGAACGCAAGGTAAGTTAGCCTTGAGAAACTTGATCTCCCCTCGGGCGGTGGGCATAAGCGCCGTTGCGCAGGGATACAAGAATTGAAGCTGCTTTATTAGCGGCTGGCGCCGCAGTTGCAATGGTTGGTTGGTGAGACACCAGTAGAGAGAATTTAATTCTTCTGCCGCTTGGCAACGGACGGACAGGTGGCGGAAGGTAAGATGGGGGGTATAATGCAGGCGACGGAACGAGTTTAGAATTACCATCCCAGACACTGTAGGTTACCTCTTACACCCAAGGCTGGCTTGTGCAGCCAGTACTGTGAAGTGGATAGAATCAAGTTCACGACTCTACCTAGTAGGGCACAGTACAACAGCCTCAATACAACGCCTCCACACCCTGCGTCAACTCCGCTCAACCCAGCGCTCATAATCACCGGCCTGCATGTCAGCGATATATTTCTCCTCTATCGTCGCGCACACATCATCCAGGTCGCCCAACGCAGTGATTAGTGCCGCCAGAGAGGAAAGGTTATCTAGAACTCGAGTCAGGACTCGGGGAGTAAAGGGATATCAGGCACCACGACGCAACGCACCGTACATCTGAATTCGGACCTGGATGACATTCTCCGAAGGATGAGGCACACTGTGAAAAGAAAATTAATTAGCGTGTGTGTTCGATTCGGACCGAGTCACGATCGGAGAGCACAAGGAGGACAATGCGAGATGTGAGAAAGAAAGAGTCGGAGTTGGAGGTTTGCAACGACAAGATAGATTGGTCGTTGCAACATCAGGAAGCAAATGGTCGAGACAAAGAGAGCCGAGCAGCGAACAATAAGCCAATCATTCATAGCCTCGTGAAACAATGCTCGGAAGTACCGCGACGACGACGACAAAGCAAGACCCAAAGTAATTCGCAACGCGGATTATGCCGTGGATAGAAAGAACGCAAAGTGCAGACGCGGATTATGCCGGGTGATACCAAACCAAACGTACCTGTAACCACAGAATTCGACCTTCGGACTAGATAATGAACCGGTCAGTCCCAGGGGCATTCACACTCAGACAAAGGATAGATAGACAACCACTTTTTCATGAGCATCCAGCGGAGAGCGTTCCCGATGGTATGGGACTCGTCGTGAATCTGGTAGGTTGCGGCTGAGAGGTCCGGCGACGCGCCCTTCATCTGGGAAGCGCGTGTAAAAGACCCACCCTAGCTGTAGAGAGACCGCGGTTGGCGTACAATCGTAACCTTGGGCGGAAGCTCCACCATATTGGCCGCCGTCAATTTTTTTTGGCGGAGGGGGACAAAGGCAGAATTTGCCAAACAAGTAAAAATATTAACTTCTTGCTCTTCCTCCTCGTTCTGCACTTGTCGTTTGCTCTCCACTGTGCTACTGGCTCGCTGGAACTGGCATTGTTCTTACTAGTGTGCTAGAGTGTGCTTGGTGTTGCTTTCGTTATTGTCCCCCGCACGCATCAACGCGACAATGTAACCCGATTTTGCATTGTCTACCTTCTTCGGGGCATCCAACAAAAAGAACTCAAACGCTCTAAACAATCAATACAAGATCAATGGCTCGGCTACGTAGTACCCCATTGACACTACTCCCCGTTTCGGTCTATAAAGCTAGCTTGCTCTGTCCTTATGGAGTCACCGCACCCCGCTCAATCCTGTGCTGTCTTCCACTTGATACCCAACACTTTACGAATATATAAGGCAGGACCTCATATCTCCCCCGGCGGATAACGACTCCATACGACTCTACCCATTCAACGTACATAACTCTTCACCCCAACAACAACAATGTCTTCGCACTGGTCGAATTCCTCCGCCGGTCCTACCCTTCCCCCGCTTCACACTCTCAACCTCTTGCCTCCGTCTTACGCACAGCGCCGTGGAGGCTCTCCACCGGACGCATACGATCCTTCAGTGCGTATATCATTTGTTTTACCTCCCCATCCTCCAACCGACACTAACATACGTACTTCCCCCAGTGCCCCCGTCTTCACGTCCCCCACCACCGTCGAGCATCCACCTCCACGGCCTCCTCATCCCGCACACCCTCCCCAGTCCCCTCCACGAGCTCCTCGTCCGCCTCCCAAAAACTCACCCTCATCCCATCCTCCATGGAAGACGCCGACGCCGTCGTCCTCGTCCCCTCCCCCGACGCACCCGCCATCCCCGGCACCCGCCCCGGCCAATCCCTCCTCCTCACCGGCCCCTCCATCGAGCAGTTCCGCGGTAGTGGCGGCAGCCGCTCCGTGCCAAAGGGCACCCGCCTCCATCCCTACCGCTTTGCGAATCGACGCCGTCCTTCCGCCGTGTAAATCCACCAACGAACGACTGTACAGCAGCATGTATTCATCCACCCACGGACCCGCGCACGTCCATCTGTATCCACTACACACTTACCTGCCCACGCATTTATACCACTATACGCCTTGTATAACACCCTTACGAGCTGCCCCTGCATGAACGCAAATCTTCTTGACGCTACACATACACCAATAACAATCTGCGGTTAATCGTCTGTCATGTCCCGTCCTTCTACCCTGCAAGAAATTATATATTATGGACGACTCATGATCAAGGAGCTCTGGGTGGGTGGGATACCGCTCTGTCCATGATTTCTGCGTCTCGCTCGTTGAATAATATTTAATTCTGTTTTGCAAGAACATTCATTCCATCGTGACGAGCTTGCAGGTCGAGAGAATAACACGATGAGTTCAGCGCAACAAGCAGCCGCCATGCCATTGAACAGCGCGGCCAGCAGTGGGATATCATATAGCTGCCAGTCGCAAATTCATTAAACGAATGCTTGTGGCAAGATACATCCGACGCGTCGAGCTCGGCGCTGGCAGTGCGATACGTCCGCCGCAAAAGAATATGTGCTTGCAGTTGGATGTGGTCGAACAGCAGCTAGTCACTCCATTTCAAACTCTTGAATCTGCGCTTCGATTCATTGTGGACGGCCGGATGGAGGATCAGGGTGGATTTGGCTTCCCTGTACAGGATGGGGTTGGATTCTCCTATTCTTCCTGTGTTACATACCTCGCGGGATCCGTATGTATTCGGGACGGTTTGATGTTGCCGTGAGTTCGCTAGCATGAACATCGGATTACTTAGTTCACCAAAGTATTCAGGTACGAAACGGTTTAGAACCAGCACGAGTCTACCTTGAGCGAATCACGACTGACGAGGTTCAACGCATCATCGTGAAGGAGACTGATATTGCGAAGCCTCAGGAAGGAAATCCATCCAAGCCTGAGTACACCATCTGGAGTATCGCTTTGTCAGCGGCCAATAAAACTGATATATTCAGCATCGGATACATACCAACTCGCTGAAAAGGGGGAAAGATTTTCGACTAACGGTGCTTCTAGTACTTATGGTGGATTTCCCAAGTTGTTATTAGGTTACGCGCTGCATCACAGATTTGTGTCTGGATAAATATCCTATAATCGCAACGTACCTTCCTTCCACTGCGGCACCCACTCGGTAATTCCTTCCATGATGTGCTTCGGAGAGTCCGCGACGACGACTCGGATTCATTCTGGATTTTGCGCTGGTCGCATATGCGGACATCGTATCGGCTGATCATGACAACAACAACTCTCATTCAGCGTCGCATCGGTGAGCATTTGAAAGCCGTGTGTGTATCGCAGCAAGGAGCTCTGCGCGCTGACTGAGACTCGTTCGTGGACGATAGAACTGATCTATATCGTTGGTAACAGAGATGGAGACTTGATTTCGAGCGTGGCGAGGTAGGCTCCGACCCAACTCCGACCAAAGACTATTAAGTAGACTGTAGACTAAGGGGCAGTGACCGGAGAGCGCAAGTCGAGCTTTGACAGCAGCGAGCCAGGAAGCGTTGGAAGACGTCGCAATTGGTTGTGGGTTGGTAGATAGCCTGCGGTTAGCCCCAGAAACTCGAGCACGTGTTGTGACTGTGACTGTGATGCAACGCGATCGTGACACGCTTGCCGACTTCCCGGCCGCGGCGTGGGTCCTCTTTCCTCCAAACCACCATGTTCGAATTCATCGTTGGTTGCAGGACCTCCCGGCCCAACTTATCAAGCGCATTCAATGATACGTTGTATGTGCCGGTGGCGCCACACCTGACAGCCGGCATTTCGGACTGCGTTGAATTTCACTTTTCGCCGACCCTGGTGAATGATTAATGATTTGTCCTCAATCTTCCTCCTCCTCCTCCGCAAGGGCGCTGCTGTTCAACTTCACTATGTTTCATATGGTATGCGCTATCCATTATTGAACGATCTCCGAGTAAGAGGCCGCGCTTCTTACTTGAAAAATGGTCTCGACGAACGGACTACCAGTTCATAATAACAATAGTCAAAGTGCAGAAACACAAGAACCACACACCCACTTGGCCCGATAAATTAAAAGCATCCGCTTTTTTCACCTCAATAAACCTCCTGTGTTCCGCTCATTTTTGCCGACAGCACTCAGGAGCAGGCTTAAATTGCGCCGCCGAGGAACCGATCTCTTTAGATAAATTTGGGCACGAGTGGCAGGTAGCTTTCGCAGTTCTGTCCCTCCCCTTCGCGGCTCCCCACCCACTCAATGGCTCGGTTCCTGGCTGTCTTCCTCTGTCTAGGTCTCACTGCTGCGTATACTACAAGTTCGCAAGGCCGCAATGTTGAAGATGCTGCTGCTCTCGCGCTCCGGAAAGAAGATAATAGCAGCAGCTTGCTAAGGATTCAGGGGGATCCGCTTGAGCTGCAGAAGCGCGATGGCACGAAATATGTGTTCATGCATCACGTATGTCTCAGTCTTGTCTCTTCTGATTCAATAGTCTTTGTTTCACTCAACTCCTTGGCTTTATTAGATCGTTGGAAGTAAGACAACAGTGAGCGTAAAAAAATGAAGCCTGACTGATATTCGATGTTTCTGTTCGACATAGATACGTGCGTGTTTCTTCTAGATCTCACGTCGATTTGGTCTCAGTCCCCAACAGGTACAGCTACACACTAGACACATGGAAGGACGACATCCAGCAGATTGCGGCCAAAGGCGTGTAAGCGGCTTTTCCTCGTCGATTCCTTCTCCGATTAACTAACACATCAACGCGTCTCCCAGCGACGCAATCGCCCTCAACATCGGCGGCGACGACTGGCAAATGAAACAAGTAGCCTACGCCTACACCGCCGCCCAATCGCTCGCCTCTCCCTGCAAACTCTTCTTCTCCTTTGACTTCACCACCAACCTCGGCTGCTCGCTCTCCGACATCGTCAGCCGCACCAAGCAATTCTCCAACCACCCCTGGCAGTTCCGCGTGAACGGCAAGCCGATGGTGTCGAGCTATGCGGGGGATTGTTTGGGAAATGATGGGTGGCAGTCGCTGAAGGATCAAACGGGGGCGTATATCATGCCGTTTATCTGGGGGCTAGAAGGGAAGTTTAATACGTACCCGAGTATGGATTCGTGGTACTGGTGAGTGATGTCTTTCTCGACATCCTGGTCACTTTGAGATTCAACGTTTGATTTTAGCTGGGGATGTGCATGGCCGCAAGGAAATTACGACAAAAACGTGAGTTATCCCTGCTTTCCCGAGCTAAAATATGACTTCGCTTGCAGACCGACGACGATAATTATTGTATAGCGCTCTTGATGCTCGCTCTTGACCTTATTCTAATATCGTATCAAAGATATCAGCCAACTGGGGTCCAAATACGCCACCACAGTCAGCATGTGGTTCTAGTGCGTCCATGTTATCATCCTTGAACCCTCTACTCATGAATCGACTGACAGCACCCACCTTTCGGACAAAAATCGACTTCTTCGCTCTGACAACTGGCTGCTCAATAATCGTTGGGAGCAGCTTATAGCTATGCGTAATACGCTCACTTTTGTCGAGATGGTTACATGGTACGTTCCTCCTCCATCTTATTTTCGACGAAGTGTCTGAATGGGATATAGGAACGACTTTGGCGAGTCAGACTAGTACGCGGCTTCAACAGCCTTTCCTTTGAGCTTTCTGACATCGTAGAACAGCTTCGGCCCCGTTCGCATCGACCAACCTGCAGGTAAGTCTTCCAACCTTCTTCTGTCTCAATGCCGTCTGAACAAAAAACTCATCTTCAGGCACCACATGGGCGGACGGATATCCTCACACCGCTCTATACGACATGAGTGAATATTATATCCAAGCTTTTAAGACCGGCGTATACCCTGTTATTACTGTGAGGCTCTCTCTATCTTCACCCCTCCCAAAGAATCTTCGATACTAAGATAAATCCTGTCTTTCTATCTTTCCAGCAAGACGTGATATACTACTGGGCACGTCCCCACCCGCGCGATGTCATTGTATCTAGCGACGGAGCGAGACCAGAAAACTGGGATTGGACGCAGGTGGGTTGTTTTCTTCTAACATAGAGCAGCATGATGATTAGTTCACTCAATCCGCCTTAGGACTTCCTCTGGGTCGCAGCTTTCTGTTCTTCCACTTGCACGGTTACCCTGAAGTGCGGATCGTCCACGCAGACATTCGCGAATCAGCCTGCGGGTGTGAATAAGCTGAAGCTTCCGCTCGCGGCGGGGCAGGTCGCTGTTTCGATGGTCAAGGTGCGCCACAGGATCAACAATTTCGAATGACCTGAGCTCTAATTCTGACCTATCTTGTAGAACGGGCAGACCGTAATAAGTAAAACGGATCCGGACTATCGATATGTGCTTAACCCGACGAAGTGTGAGTATCTATCTCATATTCCGAGTTGGAATTTGAGCTCAAAACGGTTGTCGACAGATAACTTCAATGCCTTCGCTGGATCCGCGAGTAAGTCTCGTTATTTACAATCAAATTTTATCACTGACGGTTTACAACTGCAGCTGGCGGTACCACCACGGCGACGACTACTACAACAAGTACTACGACGACTACGTCGACTACATCTACTACCACTACGACTTCCACCACCCCCGCCTCGACGCCGACCACCACCAGTGTTGCAGGCGTATCTTGGACCTACCTCGGCTGCTACCCCGACCCCAACAGCCCGCGCACACTCAACAACGGCATCCACACCTCTACAAACACCAACACAGTGGCGACGTGTCTTACGACATGCAAGAACGCCGGGTATGTTTACGGCGGGGTGGAATACGGTGTCCGTTTGCTCAAATCTTCGCCTTGATTCTTTGGTGTCATTTTAACGCCGCCATTAGGTTGAATGTTGGTGTTCTTCCGCATTGACTGCAGGCGTGAATAAAGCGGCGGCTGGGGATTGCAATATGCCTTGCTCTGGTGGAAGTACGTTTCTTTTTCTTGACGAACTTCCGCCTTTTCCGCCATTGCTGATTTGGTCTTTGTAGCTGGAACATGCGGTGGTGGGAACCGCATTAATATCTACTACGCCGCGCAGGGGCTCCCCACTACCACAACAACAACATCAACGACCACGACTTCCACCTCGACGACGGCGTCAACAAGCACGCCGACTTGGTCGTACCTCGGCTGCTACACGGACGCTGCGAATCCCCGAACACTGAACAACGGCATACAATCCTCCTCAACTTCAGGACAGTCTGTTGTCGGATGCCAATCGGCATGCGCCGCGGCTGGATATCAGTATGCGGGGACGGAATATGGGGTATGTTATCGAGTCTGCTTTTTTTTTTCGTTTTCCGCCGCTCAAACTTTGATGGTGATTGCAGGTTGAATGCTGGTGCGCATCTTCGATTACCAATGGCGCTTCGCAGGCGGCGAGTGGGGATTGCAATATGCCTTGTTCGGGCGGAGGTGAGTCTGCATATGTTCGAAAGAGACTTTCGACGTCATACTAATAGTTCGCTTCAGGTGGCGACAAATGCGGAGGCGGATATCGCCTATCCCTGTACAAAGCCAGCGGAGTCATCACGAAACCGACCCTGACATGGAACTATTTGGGCTGCTATCAGGATTCCATTTCGTCTCGGACACTCAATAATGGAATGAATTTTGCCTCGTCTTCGTTGACCATCCAGGGATGTCAATCGGCGTGTGCGGGATATACATACGCTGGGGTCGAATACTCGGTGCGTGTTGAGCCGAGTCCTTTGGTGCATATAGCTCATGTTTTTACAGCAAGAATGCTGGTGTTCTAATACCCTCAAGAGTGGGGTGTCGCAGGCTTCGAGCGGGGAGTGTAACATGCCTTGTACCGGCGCGAGTGGGTCTTCATTTCTCTTTCGCCCAGTTGGCCTCCTGACTCGAAGGCTTTCTTTTCCTTTGCAGACGCGCAGATGTGCGGCGGCGGGAATCGCATAGGAATATACAAGGTCGCAACGACGTCGACGAAGCGTAGGCGGTGGTCCTCGCCCCAGATCGGCGCTTAACCGGGACATTTACTTACTATTTACGCAAATCGGTTACGGGTGTGTGGACAAGGAGGAGGGACTGGCACAGCGAATATAATTCTCTCCGTACGACATTATTGTAAGTACCTTGGTACTCGGGTGCTTTTTGTTCATCCCGCCGTCCGACTTTAAGGGCAAGCCTGAGGCAAGCAGCTACGGAGTGGTCAGGTCAAGCTTCCGGTTGGGCAAAGAAGACAGTCGCTCACGTTCCGCGGTTCTGGATCTCACCTCGCTTCCGTGCCAAGCAGCAGTGGCCGACAGTGCCCAAGGCATTCAAATTCAGTTGAAACAGTACACACAATATATATTCGTGCTGTAAAACATCGCCGCCATTACTTTCACATGTCGGATCTTACTTACTGCCATGTAGAGAGTGCGCACAAAGTGAGAGCAGCAAATAATTACCCGCCAGTCCAAAAATAGTAATCTACCGCTATCGGTTCTGTTTGCTCGCGGGGAGGGATGCAACAATAGTCCGAATCTGGCGTGTTAATCAGCCCCCCCAAAAACAAGATTATCCAAATCGAAAAACCGGCGAACCTGGTCGACAAACGTCTGACCACCATCCCAACTCCCTTGCGCAGTCTCAGTGATTCCATCCACAAGCCCCCTAATACTTTCCCCAATCCCCAACCGTTCCCCTGCATATTTCCTCCACCTAACCAGATTCTTGAGAAGCTTCAAGCGTCGGTTGAGGTATCGTGTCCTAGCAGGGATCGACGCAGGATTAAACGCAGAAGCCGCACCAGCCGATTGATACTTCTCCGCCAAACTCGCTTGGTCCGCAATGGCGGCTTGGAAGACGGTGAACACTGTTCTGAGAAGAACCTGAGCATGGATGTTCAGTAAACTTAGAGAAATAGTCGGAGAAATCAACTTTCCAAAAACTTGGCATTCCCAGCCTCTACACTAGCTTCAACTTCCTCCGCCAGATCCACCATCCGTCGAACATTCGCCTCTGAATACGCATCAAAAAGTCCTCCTTCCACGAGTTTACATATCCGCGGAATGAAAGCGGTAGATATCATGGAGGCCACAAGATCGCCATCCGAGCCAAGTTCGTCCCCAGACGGTCGAGAATATTCGTATAAGCCTTGATACCATTTGAAAGTATCCAAACTTCTAGGGTCCTATAGAGAAACGGTGAGCCGCATATATATTCCCGTCGTGAGAAGACGACAACAATCAACAAACCTTGATAAAATCCCATCCAACAATCTCCAAGCGCACCCAGAACTCCCAAACGCTCACGACGCCCAGACCGCCCCACGCGCCAACATAACTGTCCGCGTATTTTTCGCGCCAGGCGCTCCACCGCCCTTTGCCGGGGTCGCGGAATTCCTCCGCGCGGACGTCGGAGAGAACGAGTGCGGTGCGTTCCCCCAGAGACGACATGGCGGACTGGTATGATTCGAGGTCGGGGGGAGGTAAGGAGGAGTCGGTCGAATATCCTTCTTCTTCGTCGTTTTGAGTGCGCTGTCGTCGTTGACGGCGGGCGAGACGCGCTGCTCTTCTCGTAGCTGGAGTAGGCTTCGGAATCACCCTGCCAAGTTCATCGGTTTCTTCCTCCTCCGGTACTCGATTTATGCCCATGAAGACACAGAAGTCGTCCTCATCGTCTGCATTCCGCCGTTCCTTGATCATGTCAGACCTTTCTTTGATCAGAGATATGTGCTCTTCTTCGAGTTTTTCGAGAAGAGGATACTGATAGCGACGGTCAGTCACACACAAGACAAATCGAGAGGAGTTCGTAAAGGAACATACTTTTTCATCCAAAAAGCCAGCAACACCTTCGATCCATTCCTTGAATTGACCGAACCACGCTCGCTTGGCCTCCGCCTTTTCGACCATCTGACGCATTTCTTTTTCCCGTTCATCCACTTCTGCACGCTCCTGCCCCAGAGTTGCAAGCGCAGCAGTGTTTGAGGCATGGGAGGTCGTCAACTGTGTGAGTTGCTGAGTTAACCGAGCAAGAGCCGGGCCTAGCGATGGTAAAGGAGCTGCTGGGGGTACTACGAGGAACTGAGCATTGCAATTAGTCAGATTTAACTGGTCACAAACTAGGGGAGGGTTTGTAGGTCTCTTTGACTTTGATGGATGCCGAAGAGGTATCAGCAGGTGCTTGTGCACCCCGCCGAATTTGTTCTTGCTCCCACTCGTCAGTTTCTTCATCCATCTCCTCCCTTGTTTTGTAGGTTAGAGGGTTCGGAAGTAAGACAACTCAGACCTACGCGTCAGCAATCATCTCCTTCATAGCATCCCTCCGCTTGCTCGCCTCCACTTTGCGAGACTTTTTACCGAGCGCTATTCGTTCTTGCGCGCTAGTGTACTCGGCGTATTCTGAGGGCAAAAATGAGCCAACTTTGCCAATATCGTGTTATAGATACGAACCATCGTCGCCTTCCCCAAGCTCATCTTCTTCCCTCACCAACCTACTCTCAGGATGCGGACCCTGAGACTCCTCGGTCCGCTTCACCACAGACAACGAGATAAAATCGTCTTCCTGCACAACACCGATTTTGCGCACGCGCTCCCTCCGTTCCTTTGCAGCCTTGATCGAAGACTCGGAGGGTATAAACGTCGCGGACTCTGCAAAACGCGACCTTGAGGACAGAGCGCGTATAGTTTTCAAATATGAGCGTACCGAGCACATCTGAAGTCTCGATACCCTGCATCGAGATATCGGCGGACACGTCCCCCATGTCCATAGACATATCCGCATCGTAGGGGTCGTTGGTAGGCAACGGCGCACGGGAGGAGGGCGTGCTGGCCTTGAGTTCGTTCAAAGACGCCTGGTCATATGTCGCACCGCGGTAGGGGGAGATTGAGGCTTGGTCGAGGTTCGGTACAACAATATTTCTGTGGTTTCAACGCGTTTAGTGGACCCAAAACAACCAATAAAGTTAGCGTACGCACGATGGATGTGTGCCGAGAGACAGACGCTGGCTAAGGTTAGATTTCTTTACCTTGAACACCTCTCCTTCGCCCTCCTCCCACACCAATTAGCATGCAGTTCTTGCAGGCAATTAAGACGCAAACCTCATCGTCCTCGGCACCGAAGCTCAGTCTTGTTTTTGGCTTTGCGCGTTTGGCTTTGTTCTTCAAACGAGTAGCCAGAGTGCTTGGGGACTCGTTGGCTGTATCATTGCTTTCTGGCTCAGGCGACGACTGGCGTGCTCGCGCCGCGGGTTTAGATCTCCGTTTGAAGATGAGAGGCGTTGAATCTGACATTCAGCTTGTTTGTGCTTGTGGGCCAATTCAACGCTTTTCTCTCGAAAAGGAAATTTTCGAGTTCAGTTCCCTGCAAGGGGACACTAGTGGGACACTTATCTTCTGGGCCTTTACATCACGGTCACCGGTCAAGAGCATCCACAGTTCACAGACGTAATACAATGGTCATCATTCAACATTTATCCTGAAGGCACAGCCAACATTCCATCCAACGCACTAACGAGACTCCCACTAGGTTGCTTCGCATCATCCGACACAAACTCCAACAGCGCCTCAAACAGTGTATTTCTCTGCTGAAATCGTGCCTGCGACACCAACGACCCTGCCCCCACCCCGGCCCCTTCCTTCCTTTCCCCCGGATCCTCAGTCTCTCGTACAAGCTGCACATCAAAGGGCGGGATCTTCAGTTTGCTCGTCGTCTCCATCTCCACCATCGCAGACTCCGAACCCGCCGACGCCGACGCTGCCAATGGAGGCTCGGTGTCGATGGGTGTCGTCATCTCACTGTCTTCCGGTGTATTCGGCCGCGATCGTTTTCGCGGCGGGGAGTCCTCGTGTTCCGAGCCAGAGGAGGGCGTTTTGAGGTGAGGGTGGGAGGACATAGACGGGGAGGAGGGAGTGAAGAGGTAGGAGAGTAGGCCGCGGTAAGATTCAGTTTCAGCTGGGTCATTTTGGTCTACGACGGGGAAGACAGATGTTCGCAAGAAATTGAGGGCTTTGACGTGTGGGACGTCTTCGCACATTTCTCGAAACCTGAAGCCAAGATGAGCGTGGATACGGGATATGGCATATAGAACATACTGCTGCTTTCGAATGAGCAACGTTGCTCGCCGAATGACTTCTTCACGGGGTGTCCTGCACAGCAACAAAAATTAGCAATGAAACGACCAGATCAAGCGGCACAACAAACCTCGCCAGCGTCATCTGCCACAAATCATCCAGCCGTTCATTTTGCTCCTCATCAACCATCGCATCTTCATCTCCTGCCTTCTTCCTTACCCCAGCGTTCCCGCCATGCATGTATATTGTTCTACTCGTCGTGTCATACACCACCTGATGCGCATATCTCGGCACAGGCTCCTCAGCTTTGTCCGCATCAGGCAGAGGTTGCACCTCATCCCAGCGCCCCGGTGGTGGGTGATAGCGGAACATCCGCGGCGACGAATCCTGTAACCCATACCTCGACATCTCTTGCGCAAGTCCAGAGAACCTAACGATCATAAAAGGCTAAATCACGGCTCAAACGAAGAAAATACGTACATATAGATCTCCTGTAGCTGCGGGTCAATCACAGCCCTCTGGAACTGGGTCTCCATGTCAAAACCGCACTCGCGCGTCATGTCAGCAAAGATTTGTTTTGCCATTTTGGTAGGAATGTGATAGGTGTACATATCCGGAAGCGCCGCATTGTCAGCGACTTTGCCGCCGAATATGAACAGTGTTTGGGTGCGGTTATCGAGAACCATCGAGTGAGCTTCCGAGGCAAGAGAATCAGTTGTCGTCAATAAGATGGGACAATAAATACCATATCGAGCAGGAATTATGCCGCCGCTGAATACGGAGGCGGAAGTTGGCTTTGGCGCCGCTCTTAAACGGCGTCAGAATAAATTCCTAACAAAAAACAAGATGAAGTTACTGGAGGAGTTGCCAGCTTCCCAAGGCGATGTTATAACTGTATAGGCCAGCACACTTGAGGTTCGCCCAATCATCGTCGATGACCCGACCGCCGTACAGATATAATATCTGCGCCTCACAGTCTATAACTAATTGATGGTCATATACCAATGGCGGAGCGTTGCCGCTCTATGTCGTCGCTCAGGGATAGAACAGGCACACATATATGTGATAATACACTCACCTGATCGTCAGGCATACGCTCCCACTTTCCAGTAGCTGTACCTCTCGTGTGATACCGATAAAATTCAGGTCCGGGCTTCGCAGCGGGAGGAGCACCATCTCCCGCTGGCGGCGGATTATCCAGCCTCTGTGCGTCTGTATCATCGAGGCGCCCCAGAACATATATAATGCCCGTTCTTGTATCGAACACCATTCTGTGGCATGAACGTGGACCAGGCGCATTCGTGTCCAGCGCCGTATGGTAACTTAGGACGCGCCACCTGTCCTGCCTGATATCATACGCCCAGAAGTCATCCAGACTCTGTTTCCCGTCCCATCCTCCAAACAGGTATATCATGCCCCCAACTTGATCAACGCACATCGCGTGCCCTCCACGTGGGGCTGGGACGTCGCCATTCACGTCCTTGCCTGTTAACCGTTTCCAGACAGAATAAGCTTGCTTGGAATGTCGGTATTCGTCGAAGAGGTCGGTATGCGATAGTTGTTGAATGTTTTGCTCGGCTTTAGCCCAATCTCCTTGAAGTACGACATTCTCATGCAGCTCTGTGATCAGTGGGTCCTCGACCTGTAGACCGCTACGAGCAAGAATGGTGTTGTAAGGGCCTAGGAAACGTCGTTGCCGGAGAAACTTCAAGACGTAGCGCATGGCAGTCGTTTCTCGAAACTAACCCAATCAATACTTTTCAGCCCCCGTAGAGCTGACCCACCTGATCGTATTTCATTCGAACTTGTTCGACAAAGACTTCATCTTTGATACCCTTCAAGGCGATGTGCCATATCGATACGTGAAAACTGTTTCCGTGCGAACTGGAGGGCCAGTTAATTCACAATCGCAGAATATAAATGACCGCACCTCAAAGGCATTACTTTGATGTAACGGAAGGGCGTCAGGATACCTTGTTCGTTTACGTGCCTCAGCTCGAAAGTTTCCGGTGTTGTATCGTTCTTGAGTTCCGAGTGAATGATCTCTGTTAAGGTATCCTCTGAAAGACCTCCAAACACTTTGAAGTTTTTCATATTGCACGGATGGGCTAAAAATCATCCTTGAGACCAGGCAGTGGAAGATATGGGAGTTCTTACGGTTGACAAACTGGAGTCAGACTGGTCAACCCGAATAATTGAGCAATGCACACAAGACTCACTTTGCCGAAGGTTATGGAATCTGCTCATCAAATAGGGTCAATGCAGGGCCATAGACATGGCTGGAGCACTCAACGGACAACAGCTAGCGTATCAAGGCGAAGTAATAGCCATTGTTGTGATCCGTGTTCTGGGACGGGACCTCCACTCCACCTGCTGGCTTGTTCGGCGGGGTTGTCGACGAGGATATTGTCTACGTGATATGGTCCGCTATGTGGTGTGCTTGCCGCGATAGAGTAGCTCAGAGGAACGGCCGTCGCCGCCATAGCGTAGATGTGGATGAAGCCGAAAGAGAATAGGCGCGCGAAGGAAAAGCTTCCGCTATCACCTGACGGCGATCTCGGTCGACCACTCTTTCCGAATTCCGATCCGATTACTTTGGAGTAACTTTGGAGTTCAAATACTGCTACCACTAAGACCGGAACTGTCCCCTCCAATTCACAATCAACATTCAAGTAAAAAGAGCCCTCAATGCATGATCGCCAACTGAGGCCAAAAACATATTATGCATGGTCCTTTGAATTTTGGATACTATTCATCAAGATTAATTGCACTACCGAACTTGGCGTACAGCGTAACTTTTAGTTCCTTCATCTCCTTCTCGTATTGCTCCACAGTGGTAGCCACCGAAGACAACTGAGCAGACAAACCATCTTGGTCTTTCTCTAGCCGTTTGAGCGCTCGAGGGAGCGGCATGTGGAGAAACGTCTCTCCGACTTTGTATCTGGGTCGAATTATGATCAGAGAGGACTCACATGGCAGTCTCGAAGTAGCATCATACAATACTGGTTCATCCTCGTCAGCTAGTTCAAGCTCAGTTGAGAGATCATCGAGCGCCTCTTTCTCTTGCTGAATGAGTTATGAGATCGCGTCTGCGAAGGGATCGACGCGATCTAGACGAACCCTAAGCTCTTGCAGCTTCGCCTCGAGATTTCGTATCCGCGCGTTCAGCTTTGAAAAGGTGCTGATGCGGTTTTGGTCCTCTGCGCGCAAAATCTGGTTTGGTCTCTGGATGTAAAAAGAATTTACGACTGGTTTAGACTCACCTAGAGTCACCTCGGCGGCATCGTCATCATCGTTCTCTAGCTGAACACTTTCTTTGAGGAAGGGAGCGCGGTAGAACGAGGGCAAGGGCGTACCATACGTAGGCTGTTCATCGTCGCGTCCAGCTTGCAAGGTTCCGGTTAAGTTGCCGTAATTATCTACCGGGTGCTCGTGATTTTGTCCTTTCAAATTTCGGTTCCTTCAACTCTTTTGCTTTCCTCCTCATCTGCATACGCTTGACGAGCAGATAACCCCCGGCCCAGGATCTATCTGTTTACAGTTCCTGTGTGGTGGCTTTGGCGCGGTTTCGCCTCGTTATTCGGGTTCAGAATATCACTACAATTCAAACACCATGGACTCCAGGCACGGCGCACTCTCGACAAGGACATACGAAGCCTTCAAGACGGTGCTATTCTTCTACGTCCTCCTCACTCAATCCGTCAAAATCCAGCGTCATCTACGCGCACGAGGCATCGCCACCTCCATTCGCGAGTTCTATACCTGGATCGCACGAGTACCACTTCATTTCGCTCTCAGGATTATATCACTCAACGAATCTCCCACCCCCTGCTTTCTTAGCATGTTATTATGCTCGCGCTGCGTCTGCCCTCGGCCCAGCACAAGGTCCGCACCGAGATGGACAAGGCCAAACTCGACATCGAGGATAAGTTGGTGCCGAAGGGCGCTGATGTTGCCCGGCACCTCGCTCTTCCTGAGAAGGGGCAGACACCCGAGTGGATTAGCGCCGAGATGGACAAGATGGATAACGAGATGGGGTTGGCTAACACTTGGAAGAATGGCAAACTCTCCGGCGCCGTCTATCGTAAAGTTCTTTCTTGAGAACGACAGCCCGTTTGTGTGCTGAAGGAGTCTTTCTTTTCAGATGGCGGCGATGACATGGAGAAAGTGATTGTAGCTGCTTACGCAAAGTACTGCGTTTCAAATCCCCTACATCCAGACGTCTTCCCTGCCGTTCGAAAAATGGAGGCAGAGATCGTCGCAATGACACTTAGACTTTTCAACAACCCAGATGGTGCTGGAACGATGACCTCCGGTGGCACAGAGTCCATTATTATGTCTGTAAAGACACACCGCGACTGGGCTCGCGCGGTTAAGCGTATAACGGAGCCTGAGATGTTCGTGTTTCTTCGTTGTGTTGACTGAACTGAACGGGACGTAATGCAGCATCATACCCTCCTCTGCACACGCCGCGTTTGATAAGGGTGCCGCATACCTCAAGATTAAAGTTCACAGCGTTCCCGTCGATCCGTTGACGCGCAAGGTGGACCTTCAAGCCGTCAAACGTGCTATGTGAGGCCATTTTCTGTTGGTCCTTTTTCGCACGTTCCTCACCATGCCTCAGAAATCCCAACACGATAATGGTGTGCCTTGCCCTTCCGAAATTTCGCGAAAATTGACTATCTTGTCAGCTCGTCGGCTCGACGGTGAATTTCCCCGATGGAAACCAAGACGACATTGAAGGACTCGGAAAACTCGCCACGAAATACAAGATCGGGTTGCACGTTGACTGCTGTCTCGGCAGTTTCATCGTTCCCTACCTCGAGAAAGCTGGTTTAGCCGACGGCTCAAACGGAAAGTATAAGCTTTCTCCCTTCGATTTCAGGGTCCCTGGTGTTACCGCTATTAGTTGCGACACGCACAAGGTACGGCTAGGCATGACATCGTTTATTGGTCACTAAGCTGAAGTTCGACCTTGTTGCAGTATGGCTTCGCTCCCAAGGTGGACACACAATGGCCCTCGGTCTTGGTTCGCTGCTGACTGTTTTCTGTACCTCAAGGGCTCCTCGGTCATCATGTATCGAGACGCAGAACTACGCCGCTACCAGTACTATGTCAATCCTGACTGGTCAGGTAAGTCTGGTCCAAGGCAAGCAAATGGCGGCGACATGCTCACGAGTTTTGATCAGGCGGTGTATACGCGAGCCCCAGTCTGTCTGGTTCCCGGTGTGCTTGCTCGCTTTGAATGGTCACGTTCGTTTTGTTTAACCTTTCTTCAACTTTACAGACCTGGTGCCCTTATTGCGGGGACGTGGGCTGCGATGCAATATATGGGATCGGAGTGAGTATCTTCTATTCTTTCTTTTGTTTGAGTTTATATTCCTGATCGAATTTTTCTCTTTTGTGTAGTGGGTACTTGGAGTCGTGCCGCTCGATCGTGACGTGCGCACGGGCCATCGCCGACACGATTGTGGCTTCCATTCCCGAGCTCTACATTCTGGGGTCGCCCCCTGCCTCTGTAGTTGCGTTCGGATCACAAGATCCTAAAGTCAACGTTCTTGAAGTGGGGGACAAGATGGCGAAGCGGGGGTGGCATTTGAATGCTCTTGCTGGTCCAGCAGCGGTGCACATTGCTTGTACGGTGAGTACTGGTTTCGATATACGGGGTGGCACTTTTAGTGCATCAGTATCATCTGTCTGCTCAGGCTGTACTGATATCGTTGTTTCCCCCCTTAGCGGCTAACTGTCGACCGGGTGGACGCATTCATTGCGGATCTGAAGGACTCTGTGCGGGAGGCCAAGCTGCAACCTGAGGGCAAGGGGACAATGGTGGCTCTATATGGTATGTGATACTTCAATCGTCTTTCATTCGCTCTTTGATGATCATCGTTGCGTAGGTCTGGGAAATTCGAGCGCGGTGGGGCCCGCAATGGTGGGGCAGCTGGCAACAGCGTTTCTGGACACGCTGTACAAGGCGTAGAGCCTGGTTGTGGCATTTTTATGCATGGACAATAATTTACGCGCAGTGCATCTCGGGTGTCTATCTCAGTATCTATCTTAACATCAATGCGATCAGAACCAGAGATAGTGACGTTGCGATTTTTTTTTTGCTTCCGTACACCGAAGACCGAATTCGCGAATATCTTTCTTCCTGCCCATATGGTCGATTTTCACCCGTTCGTCGTGCGATTTGCTGCAATGGACGCCAAATGGATGTAGCTGCATATGATGCGCGCTTTCGTTCACTGGCAGAATGGGCGCAAGGAATGGAACAACGTCAGTATAGCGTCGTGTATCTGATTATCTTTTATCTCTTCAAATGAAACCGTTGATGGGCACCTTGGCGAAATTCGGAGGCCCGGAGGCAAGTTGAGGCGGTCCAGCTCTATAATCTTCTTTTCGCCTATTGACTCTTCGGTGTGGTGTTGTCTCTTTCTTGTCTTCTTCCATTCTGGTCCTGTTTTCATCGACTTCCATATCCTGCGACAGACTGGATCGCTGTTATTGTTCTTGCTGTGGTCCACCACTGACAGTTACAACGCCCCCTATTTCCGAGGACACCCTTTCAGGGCCCAATATGGTATTGTCATTGACCAGCCCCTCGTCGTCCAGTCACCCAGAAATAACGCACGAGGATGACTCTGCGGCTGCTACCCTCTCTCGACCTGACCTCGACATGCTCAACCTCAAAGAACGTCCGGTAAGGCGGTCTTGGTCGATAGATCTTGTGGCGGGAGGCCTTATCTCGTTGCATGCAGTACCTGGAAATTCACCTCGACAATGAATATGTTTCTTTGAAAGGAACGGGCCCCGACGTCGAACCTGCCCGCCTCACTGGGCGTGTTGCTTTGTACTTAGCTGAAAGCACGCCGATCAAAGAAATAACGCTGCACTTTCGCGGGAAGGCGCGTCTTCCACCGGCTTCGCATGATTCGTACGCGCCTCGTTGTCTCTTCTTTGAATATTTGCTCATTCGAACGTGTCATTTTCAGAATACACACTGCCGCGACGTTCGTCGTCTGCGATCATGACTGGTCCTTTCTCGAGGGCGAGAAAAGACATAGTCATACCCTGAAAGCCGGCTGTCATTTCTTCCCATTCCAACTTCAAGTGGGAGGATCTTTGCCATCGAGCACATATACAACCGCTTTTGGTGGCGCTTCTGTCGCTTACAAACTGCGCGCCAACGTTGTCCGTCCAGGCCTTAATTCAAACCTCCAGACCGTGATTCCAGTCTACATCTTGCGCACATTCACCGCGGAGGCGCTCGAATACCAGCAGACGCTGGAAATCGAGAATACCTGGCCCGACAAGCTGATGTACTCAATTATGATCCCTCACAAGGCCTGGGCTACCACAGACACGCTCACAGCTCTCGTCAAATTCAGCCCACTTGTCAAAGGCGTCTCTGTCGTCTCTGTGACCTCGGCGATTCACGAAACGACCAAGCTGAATATACGGTCTTCTGCCCATGAATATACTCGCGTGGTTACTTCGGTAAAACACGAAATAGTCAATGGCAAGGCTGTGGAGGTGCCTCTATCTAGGCGTTTCTCGGGGTCTTCCACTCCCGCCGCACCGCCGGCCACACCTCCTAATCAAAGCAGCGGAAGCTACTTCCCCGTTTCCACGCCGGAGGGCAGCGGCTCGGAGGCAGGCTCATCATTGTCTAGCGGTTCTACTACAGATATCGAGCTGACAGAGGAACAAGGGCAGACTGACATTGTCACCCACATCTCTTTTCCTATACCAGCTTCCGCCACGCCAACTCACGCACCCGCTCCCATCGTCGTTTCCCACAGGTTGCGCTGGAACATTTTGATCATGAATCCTGACGGTCATACTTCGGAGTTGCGCTGTTCGCTTCCATTGCATTTGCTCGACAAGCGGCTCTTGCTGGAGGCACGGGCGAACACCGCTCCGACGCGGAGACTTCTCATAGGTGGACCTGAAGTTCCCGAAGAAGAGGAGGAGGAAGCACAGCTCCCCAGTTATCGGGCTCATGTTCGAGATCGCGTGGCCAATATGTATCTTCCGGAGGCGGCGACGGTGCGGGTGACAAATCCATGGCTGCCAGGGAACTCGAATGTGGTCTTAACACCGCCGGCCATACACACGCCTTCTCTCGTGACGCGCTCCGGACACGCGTCGCCGCTTGAGAGTCACGTCCTCTCACATCTTCCTCACGCGCCGGGCTCTGGAGACAGCACGCCGCTGGATTGGCTGAATTCTGAACTTCTGCTCTCTTTGGAATTGAATTCTATGCACCCTGATTCGTCTCCGCCTGCCCCCCTTTCCCAACTACCTTCCTCTCACTCAGGCTCCGATCCAACAAGTCGTTCAACTAGTCGCCCCTCGAGTGGCCGCCCCAGTCGACGGAGCAGCCGTGCTTCGAGTCCCGAGCGGCAGCATCCCGAAGCAGGTAGACCAAGCGAAGTCTACGTCCACAGCAGCAACGCTGCGCGCAGTCTCCATGGTGTGTTCACCGCCTCTATGAAACCCTTCACTGCGCTGGCGCATCCGCATTGGTTGTCCCCGTCTCGCTCTGTGTCGTATTCGGCGGTCCCTACGCTGGCATCGACGGCAGCGGCGGCAAGCCAGGCTAATCAAGGGCAAAGTCGCCCGTTGTCATTACCAGACACTAGCCCGGTGCTGCTGCAGCGTGCGTACTCTGAGGTACCTAACTACGGTCTTGCGGCGCGTGGGTTTATCGGCGGGGTTCCTCCACTATTCAGTATGACTGGGCTACCTTCGTATGAAGAGGCGGAGCGCACGCAGAGTGCGCCAGTGACTCCGGCCGCTCGGTGAACAAAGGTGGCAACGGTGGTTCAGTTCAACTTCAACTCCAATTGCTTCTATGGCTATTATATCCCTGTATGTACGACCCGAATCGCTCCTCTCACGACACGACTTCTACTTCCAACCCACCCCTTCTCATCCACTATAGACATTATCCTCATAGACTTTGCTTTGACGTAGATTTCCTCACCTAGACTTTTATTCGGACTCTGATTTATTTGTAGCGCTATTTGAAACCAGTAATGTATATTATAAGTACATTTGAACTACGAAATTCATACAAAATTTGTTCAAAGTAAAGTAAAGCAAGCAATCCATAAACCAAATCCAGTGTCTATATCGCTCTATATACAAACTGTCCACTACATCGACTCGGCGTACTCGCTAATCCTGTATAGATGCTGGGGTGGTCGACTGACACCACCTTCAGACCTCGGTTCCTCCACCGACGGGCGTTCTCGGGCCGCACTGGCTTGTGAATACGCACTTCGCGAGGACGCTGTAGATTTGGCACGCATCACGCTCGATATGGACCGATGAACGATAGATTCGGAGTCATCGGGTGTTATGAGGGAATAGGATGAGGGGACTGAAGTCATAGAGCCAGGGCGAGTGCGTTGAACCCAGTCTATGATCCGCCTGTGTGCTGGAGGTACGGGTGGTATGGGTGTGCTGAGGCTGTAGGTTTGCGGGTGTTTCTCTGTCAAAACAGATATCATTGTTAGGTCAAGACACTTGAGATGTTTGCATACCTCGGTCAAGGAGGGAGTTGGCATTCCGAGCCTTTTTGGCAGCACGTCTTCGGCGGCGGTAAATATACACCAAGGTTGCACCGATGAAGCCGAATAGTAATCCAAGACCCAGGCTTAGACCAGCTACAGCCATTGTTGACAAGCCACTGAGTCTGCTGGAATCATTTGCACTAGAGGGTGGCCGAGCGGGAGGGGGTATCGAAGTCGGCGGCTCTGGTATAGCGGAAGCTGTTACGAAAATTTCGGAGGATGCTGAAAGGATTTGATTCTCGATAAGCCTGCAACTCTGGCGTCGGAAATATGTTCTGAAGGTTCACCGAACTGGGGTGCCGAAACGGAAGGACGATTTGAGGCGGACGATGAAGTGGATGGTTGCAGTCGAGCAATTGGGGAAGATACACTCGTGTCTGGTTATGGCAAAATACGATATAAAGTCTATAGAATAGACGATAAAAGGGTATAGTTGAAACACTTACTCGCAATTTCTGTAACAGCAGCACCTGTAGAACGCCGTTCAGCAGATGCATCCAACAGCGATGAAAAACGCACCGAAAACCGTGTTGTTCTGAGTGCTCGTGGAGGCGATGATTTTTGATGAAGACGACTTAGTAGCCATGAGCCAACGAAAAGGTGAAGCGGGTTTCAAGAGAAAAGAAACGGGATGGCAAAGGCCTAGCTTGCTGGTGAAAGTGAAAGGATTGAAGGTTCGACGGCGAATAAAGGCCGCGTGGTGAGAAGATTCCGCAGCAACTCAGCTAACAACAGTCGTCTTGTTCACCGCCCTCAACATTTTGGCAACTATAGTCTGTACATCGTCCTTGAAGCTCTCCTAATGGTCGAGTTGCATGCAAGTCGTACACGTTCAGAATGTAACAAAGGTAGGTCAGTGCTCGGAGGTGTTCAACAGTTTGGTGTTGTTCATCGATGTGGGAGGCAAGCCGAAACACGGTCAGGTGAGGTATTTTACCACCGCCGCGTATCTCACTAGCTCTCGTTCTTCAAGTCGTCTACCAGTAATTATACTACTCACACGATGAGCTCGAGAGGGCGTTGTACAGCTAGCATCATCAATATTTGCGCTGCTCTGATACATCGTTGGTCGCTATCACGTATTACCTGCGCCTTGCCTCGACCGAGCTAGGGGGATAATGTGAACAAGTAGGTTACGCCGCCTTAACAAGCTCCAAAGCCCCCTCCGTCCCCGCAATCCTCTCCAGCCTAAACCAATCATACTTGCAATATAGCACCCTGCAAGTCACATCACTCGCCTCCACCCCATCGTCCAAGAACGGACACGATAAGAGTTCGGTGTAGAATTCGGGGTGGTCGGGAGGACCGTAGAAGATGAGGTTGCGGATGCCTCGAATTTTGTATCTACAGTCGAGATGAGAAAGACACGAATAACAGGCGGATGGATAAAGATGGATCATGGAGTATGAATGTACCGCTTATAAAAGTGAAACCGCTCGCTGATGAGGATGAATGATTTCTTGCCGTTGAAGAAAGCTTGTCTGGCGCGGGACACATCTTGATTGGTCGAGTACCTGAAAGAACCAAGCCATAATGAGTGTGGTCTGGATAAACCCGTAACACGGTATATACGCACTCTGATAGTACCGCAAAACTGACCCCAGCATGCTTCTTGAAATAATTCTGGACGCGGATGAAGTCAAAGGACGATGGGATGAAGATGGCTGTGTTTGAGCTTTGGACGGCGGATTTCAGGACTGAGGGGAGGATCTGGACCGAGAAAACATGATCAGCGACGACCATGTCTAGAAAGAAGTAAGGCTTGCCTGAGTGGTGAAGTAATTGAATCGTTTATCGGCTTCGTCCTGTGGGTTCGAGCAGTCGAAAGAAACCAAATTCTGTAAGGGTTGAGGATACGAGATTCATAATCTAACTATGTGTTGACTCACCTGATGTATTCCTTCAGGAACCTGCACGGGCGACCACCGCTTTTCGACACGGAGCTTGCCTGCAACGTTTTTGAGGGTGCTGTTGAACAGCGATCGCGTGTCCGGAGTCTCCAAAGCAGAGATGAGGATAGATTGGCGTAGGTACGCTGCGCTAGGGGGTTGTCGGCCGCTGATGCATACAAAGTGAACGGGATGAAGAGCTTACTGTCCGTCCAGATACCAAGGTTTGACGCGGGAGAAATCGGTGTTGTGAGAGTCTTTCGGGAGTTTGTTGAGGTGCGAGAGGACGAACTGGGTGAGAGTAAGTGCTGTGTGCCCACATAATAAGGCTATGAAAGGCCGGCTACCTTGACGTGTTCCCAATTTTGCATTGCCAAAGCCTCCATTTGGTCGACGATGAGAATCTCTATCGACGAAAGGTAGTCTGCGCTCCTGCGGTACATCTTGAGTCGCCATTCTGAGAAGGAGAAAAACGAATATACTTTTCTTTCTCAATCGACCTCCTCAGACCCAAAGGGCTCGCTATGATAATATCGCAACCGTAGAAATCGGCGAACATTTTTACACTCTTCCGAGTGAGTTTGATCCCGACCCGGAAGTTGTCGTCTACATTCCCTTTGAACGTCTCTACGTGATCTCGAGGATACGTCCCCGGTTCCGCCGTTGTTAGTTTATCGACCATGCCCGGCGACAGACTGTACTCCGCCAGGAACCTAGATTGATTTTCGATTTGAAAAGCGGGCGAGGGAGTATGCGAGGTCAATGCGGAAAACCAATCGAGAGCCGAAGAGCGGAACGGCAGGAGTATGAGGATTGAGGGACGAGTGAATCCTTGATCTTGGACATCTTCGGGTGGAGAGGCGCTAGAATCGACTTTGGATAGTCGTTCGTTATTTTTGAGGATACGTCTTCGTTTTCTGGGCCAAGCTAAGTATATATTGCTGAAGAACGGGATCGAATTTACCAACTTCGTGACATGATTTATGGCTTGCAATGAAATGGCTTCACGAATAGGTTTCTTATGCTCCCATGCGGTTGAAGGTAGATATACGTCTCCGTTTGTTGAGAGCGCCGAGAGTAAGTCTTTTTGGAGATCTGTCTGTTCTGCAAGAAAATTTCATTCGAGGGCATTTTAATGGTGCACGCTTAATACCTCGAGGCTGTTTGGTTTGCCGCTTGCGGAAAGGTGTCCGCAGTCGTTCCAATATCTTGAAGAAATTGAGAATGAGTAGAGCAGGTTAGGGCCATACCTACAGCAGTGTCGGACGATGCACCAGGTTGGGAGCCCTCGGGAACTAATTCCACGACAGAGCCAAGCTTGCCGCGCGTCCTACGAGACGTTGACCATGCATTCCGATCAATATTTGCTCGCGAAGCGTCAGTGAGCAGTGCTGGTGTGCGTCCGAAATGGCTTTCGTATGCATCCGGTCCGCCTTCGAAGCAGCATAAGAACTCATCCCTGAAAGTATTTCGTCAAGTGTACCTTCATCCTCAGGCTCCTCTCGCATTTCCACATCTTCCACTTCCATCTCAGTGTCCACAACAACCTCGGTCACTGGCATATCCTCCGCATTGTCCTCAGAATCCACTGCGGCGAATTGAGCGGTTTTTTTGCGCTTGTTTAATTTTTCTGAGGGCTGTTCATCGATTGTAGTCCATTTCCGCTTCCCAGCCTTTGTTGCGGAGACATTGAGGAGTGTCAGAAGTTTTGTAGTCGTATCGTTCATGAAAAATTAGAACGAAAAATTAAAGTCGAGTGTGACGTGACTGTAACGTCACACCAGAAATATCGACCAAGCAGATGTAAACAACGCGTACGCGTGACGTGTGACCGGAACGTGAACGCTTGTTCCCGACCGCCGTCGCATTCTCTACATCGTAGCGATATTCTGCATCTTTGGGCCCCTCCCAGGCCCGGTGGCTTCGGTTGTATCCCCTTTTGAGACTCAAGACCTGTCCCGGAAATATTTGGCCCGCTGCGCTTCTTTTTGCCAGAACTGCCCGCAGCCCCTTCGCGTTCGGTCCAGTGAATCTGTCACAAGCGGAATACTTTCAGCTGCACAATCTCCCCTACAGAAGCCACACATTTCCAGGGGTCATTAGCCTCTAGGCTAGAAATATCTCGTTCAAAGTTCTCTGCTCACAGAGAAAGCGTGTGATCGCAATCTCCCTTGTTGCATGTCTTGCTGCCTATCACCATAACACCACATTTACACAGCCGATTCGATGCGCGTTCTTTGTGTTGCAGAAAAGCCTTCGATCGCAAAGTCAATTACCCAGATTTTATCTGGTGGTCAATTCAACTCTGTGAGTTTCGCCTTCAAACTGGCCTTCAGAACGAATATATGACTATTTTCAGCGACCGACTGGGAATAAATACATCCGAAACTACGATTTCGACTACCCTCAAACTCGAGCACAATACACCGTTACTTCCGTATCTGGCCACTTGACATCTCATGACTTCCCGCAAACCCATAGAAAATGGGATTCCTGCGACCCCTTGACGCTCTTCGATATTCCGGTTGAAACGTTCGTCTCGAGCGACCGAAAAGATATCGAGCGAAATCTCAAGCAGGAGGCGCGGCGCGCAGACTTGCTCATGATTTGGACGGATTGCGATCGAGAAGGAGAGCATATTGGTTCGGAGGTCAAGCGCGTTTGCCGTGGAGTGAAACCCAATATCATTGTCAAGCGGGCTAGGTTCAGCGCCATTATTGCCCAGTACGTTCTCGCATTCATATCTCCTAACTTGCCTCTCAAGTTCTGTTAGGCAAATTCACAATGCAGCGCAACATCCTGTGGAGTTGGATCAAGCGCAAGCAGACGCGGTCGAAGCCCGCATTATCCTCGACCTTCGTATAGGGGCCGCTTTTACGAGAATGCAGACCAAAACTCTGCAAGATTCGATAGCTCAGGTAGACAAGGGGATCGTTTCGTATGGTTGTGATTCAATCCTTTTCCACAACTCGCTCTTATTGAAACTCAGGACCGTGTCAATTCCCGACCCTTGGCTTCGTGGTACAGCGGTGGCTACAGGTCAAGAACTTTGTTTCAGAAGCGTTCTGGTACATTTATCTGTCCCTTTCGCGTCCGAGTTCCTCGCAAGGAGGGAACGTCGAGACGGAATTCAAGTGGAGGCGGACACATCTCTTCGACCATGATGTCGCGGCCGTGATCTACGAGCATGTCATCTCCAATCCCCTGGCACGAGTCACCAAGGTCGTTGAGAAAAATACCAAGAAATGGTAAACTCTTCTCTACTAGGATACTTCTCGCTTACTGACGTACAAAGGAAACCCTTGCCATTGACTACCGTCGAATTACAAAAAGCCGGCTCGAGGTTTCTCAAACTAGCCCCCAAGACCGTGTTGGATGTACGCCTGATCGCCTCCGTCTACATTCATCTCATTTCGTGTAGGTTGCTGAGAAGCTCTACAACCAAGGCTTCCTGTCCTACCCGCGTACCGAGACTGATCAGTTCGACCCGCAATTCGACTTGATGACCCTCATTCAAAAACAAACCGTCGACCCTGCATGGGGTGCTTTTGCGCAAAAGTCTGATTCAGATGTCTTTACTTTCTCGCTACTTGAGCTGACCGGCGACTTTTCCTAGTCTCCAACAAGGCGGATTCAACCGTCCTCGCCAGGGAAAGAACAACGACAAAGCTCATCCTCCTATACACCCAACAGCCCATGCCGGTGGTCTAACAGGGAACGAGAAAAAAGTGTACGAATTCGTTACACGACGGTTTCTGGCCTGCTGCTCGAAAGACGCCGAAGGATCGATGACGACTGTCGATGTGACGTGTGGAGGGGAGGAATTCTTTGCTACAGGTAATGCTTCCATCCTTCTTCACCCTATCGACAGACAGTGTGGAATCCTGACCTCACATTCGTTGGCCAGGCTTGGTGGTGTATCAAAGAAACTACCTGGATGTCTACCCCTACGACAAGTGGACTGGTAATCGGGTGCCCGATTTTGCCGAGGGCGAGGAGTTTCAGCCCTCCGTGTGCGAGTTGCGCGAGGGACATACAACTTCGCCAAAGTACCTGACTGAGGCGGACCTCGTCACCTTGATGGACAAAAATGGCATCGGTGGGTGTTCGCTTCGCTTGACGATCCCCTTCTCCTTTCCTGCCTAGGCTGACTGGCGAGTTAGGCACCGATGCAACTATCGCGCAACACATTGAAACAGTCATCACGCGCGAGTACGTATACGAGGAGTATGAGGGTGCAACGAAGTATCTCGTACCGTCCACACTCGGCGTTGGGTTGATCGAAGGCTACAATGAGATGGGGCTCGAGAAGAGCGTCAGTAAGCCGCAATTGCGGCGGGAGGTGCGTTCTATGCTTTCGATGCCATGGTTATGCCGTGACAAGACAATGTTGTCGCTGTTGTAGACGGAGCGAAATATGGTGCAGGTGTGCAACGGGACGAAGACCAAGAACAACATGTTAGATGAGGGCATTGACCAGTATCGAGCTATGTTTGTGGTTGCGCGAGCTCAGTTTGGTAGAGTTACTGCGGTAAGGAAGGGCTTTGGTTGGAATCTGATGTAGCCAACTGAATAGTCTCTGTAGAGTGTACGAAGGTACTTTGCTGGTGCCGCTGGTGCTGCCGGTGGAGGCGGCGGCGGCGGAGGGGGTGCGGGTGGAGGTCACGACGGCGGCGCCGGTGGCGGGCGGGGTCGGGGGAATGGTCGGGGCGGTCGTGGTGGCCGCGGCGGTGGGACAGGACGAGGTGCTGGCGGCGGGGGCGGCCCTCCTAGCGGCCGGGGAGCGCCACCGTCTCGCGGTGGAGGCCCCGCTCCAGCGCAGCGACCTCCCAGTCCTGATTTCTTTGATCCTGATGAAGAAGACGGCGAGTGTTTTAATTTATCCGCCCTGGTTGTCTGACGTTAGCTTGTTGCAGACTTCAACCCTCAACCTCCTCCGCCCCCTCCAATACAACGTGCCGCACCACCTCCACCTCCAGTTCGGCAACGACCACCACCAGAACCTGTTCCCACCCGCCAAGCTGCACCCCCTGTACGACCACCGCCTCCCCCGAATCATGAAACTGGATCCCCTGATGAGGACGTTCGCTGTAAATGCAACGCGCCTGCGGTTCAGAGAACTGTCACCAAAGAATCGGAGACCAAAGGCAAGAAGTTTTGGACTTGCGAAAGCAGAGGCTGTACCTTCTTCGCCTGGGTGGACGGTCCCGCCGCCCCGCCGCCTCGATCGATCCCGGCGAAGCGCTCGTATTCTGAGGTAAGCGCGCCTCGTAACCTCTAAAAATTACATTGAACGAGTTTTGCCCCAAAAGCAAGGGTCTGGTGCCGCCGGGGGTTTCGGCGTTCGCAAGTGTAAGTGCGATTTGACGGCAGTG
This sequence comes from Favolaschia claudopus, assembly GCA_037176885.1. Taxonomy (NCBI): domain Eukaryota; kingdom Fungi; phylum Basidiomycota; class Agaricomycetes; order Agaricales; family Mycenaceae; genus Favolaschia; species Favolaschia claudopus. The sequence continues at coordinate 608,627 of JAWWNJ010000077.1, forward strand.
CAGAGAACTGTGAGGAAGGAGGGTCCCAATCAAGGGCGACTCTTCTGGAAGTGTCCTAGTGTGCAGGGAGCGGACTGTGATATGTTTGAGTGGGACGACGAGCCGCCTCGGAGCCAAAATCAGGCGGGGTCATCTCATACTGCTGCAGCGGGAGGGTCAAAGGATCAAGACGTGTGTTATAAGGTCAGTACATCTTCCGCCTTTTTGTTCGCCGCTTTACTATTTTACAGTGTAATTTATCTGGCCACTGGGCGAATGGTTTGTGACGCCGATTCGTATTCGTTCTATGGCTAAACTTGAATACGCCTTATAGCATGCCCCAACGGCGAGGGTCCATCGAATAAGAGGGCTCGATCCTTTGGTTCAACGGCCGAAAGCCGTAACACTCCCAGTGGCGCTTGTTTCAAATGTAACGAGGTTGGGCACTACAGCTCAGGCGAGTGACGGGACCTCTTCCTACGTATTCGGATTTTGACTTGACAGCAGCTTGCCCAAACAATGGTGGTGGTGCCCGATCGTCAAATAAGCCGGGTTCGAATGTGACTTGCTACAAGTGCGGGGAGGAAGGACACTTTTCGAGCTGTATGAACCCCAACCTTATTCATCGCCGCTTATTCACTGACGACTGTGTACTATCGCAGCTTGTAATAATTCTGGAGGATCGACGTTCAAGCGCTCTTCCAGCACGCCGCCTAAGACTCGGGGTTCTTCGAAACGAGGTAGAGGGGGCGGCTCGTCAAGGGCCGGTGGGGGAGGCAAACGTGGTCGGGGGAAGAAACGGACGTTCGGGGTACCTAGTTGATGCAGCATGCTTGTCGTGTAACAGTATTTCAAACAATGTATAGTACTACTGATCACTGTAAGTTAGAAATATTATTACTGGCTTTAGCCAGGCCCCCATGCTGTCCATCCAACCACGCTCAGGACTTGTCAGTGAGGAGGAGAAGGTCGAGCGAGTCACAGGAAGTCACAGTCACAGCCGTGACGAAGAAAACCCACCTTGACCAAGTTCGACGACCACAGTTCTCGCGTCGCAATCTTCAGTGATCTGCGACCATGCATCTGTACAATCTCACCCTCCAGCCTCCGACTGCTGCGTCTCAGGCAATTGTCGGCAATTTTTCTGGCGCCAGGCAACAAGAAATCATCGTATCTCATGGAACGCGTCTCGAGCTCTTGCGCCCTGATGTGCAGACTGGTAAAATGTCTACCGTCATTGCGACGGACGTATTTGGGTCTATTCGCTCGCTGGCCGCTTTCCGACTGACTGGTGGAACCAAGGGTGAGCCCTTGTGTGTATGTATCGCTCTTACTTTCATCTAATCTTTGTTTATCTTCTCAGACTACGCAATAGTAGGATCCGACTCCGGCCGCATAGTTATTCTGGACTACGACCCGAAGACCAGTAGCTTTGTGAAACTACATCAAGAAACATACGGCAAATCTGGCGCGCGGCGAATCGTTCCTGGGCAGTATCTGGCCACGGACCCTAAAGGACGTAGCGTTATGATATCTGCAATGGAAAAATCAAAATTGGTCTATATTCTCAACCGTGATGCTGCTGCGAACTTGACCATCTCATCACCCCTCGAAGCCCACAAAGCCAACGCGATTATTCATCACATCGTTGGGTTAGATGTTGGCTTTGAAAACCCAATGTATGCCGCTCTAGAAGTTGATTACACCGAGTCTGACCAGGACCACACTGGTCAGGCATTCAAAGATACTGAAAAAGTGAGTCATTCTTCATACGACCATTCTCTGGAAACTTATAGCCTTTTTCATTAGATGCTGACGTATTACGAACTGGATCTTGGGCTCAATCACGTCGTCCGCAAGTGGAGTGAACCCACTGACAGGCGAGCAAATCTCCTTGTCCAGGTTCCTGGCGGTCAGGTCGCTTCGTCTGAGCGGTTCGATGGGCCATCTGGAGTTTTGGTGTGCTGTGAGGATCATATTATTTACCGTCATATGGATGCTCGACAACACCGTGTACCTATACCGCGGCGGAAGCATCCTTTGGAGGATCCAAATCGAAGTATCATCATCGTAACGGCCGTAATGCACAAGATGAAGGTGAGGCTCTTCTGTTTCAGCAGCACGCACCCTCTAACAATTTACATATAGGGTGCTTTCTTTTTCTTATTGCAAAGCGAAGACGGAGATCTCTACAAGGTCACCATCGAGCACGAAGAGGAAGAAGTGCGGGCATTGAAAATCAAGTATTTCGATACCGTCCCTGTCGCTTCCTCGCTCTGTATTCTCAAATCCGGTTTCCTTTTTGTTGCAGCTGAGTTTGGAAATCAGTACGTGACGCCCTTTCTTTTGGAGTAACACCTTGCTAATTTCTCTTCTTCAGCTATCTGTATCAATTCCAGAAACTTGGAGACGATGATAATGAACCTGAATTCAGTTCCACATCCTATCCCTCCTTCGGCATGTCTAACCCGGATGCACCATTACCTTACGCATATTTCCGGCCTCGACCGCTTGAGAATTTAGTGGTGGCCGACGAGATAGAGTCAATTGAGCCTATCGTCGACTCCAAGGTTCTGAACGTGTTGCCGAATTCGGATGCACCTCAAATCTTCACCGCATGCGGCAAGGGCGCCCGTAGCACGTTTAGAACTCTGCGACACGGTCTCGAGGTGGAGGAGTCAGTCAGCTCGGAATTGCCTGGAATTCCGAATGCTGTGTGGACGACAAAACGGAAGGAAGATGGTGAGTCATCCTCTGCTGGCTGGTATTGAATAGACGCTTACATCGCTCGCAGATGAGTATGATTCCTACATCATTCTTTCCTTCGTCAACGGCACACTGGTCCTTTCCATCGGAGAAACCATCGAGGAAGTGCAGGATACCGGCTTCCTGTCCTCTGCCCCAACACTTGCCGTCCAACAAATCGGCGCTGATGCTCTCCTGCAGGTCCACCCGCAAGGCATCCGGCATGTACTGGCGGATCGGCGAGTGAACGAATGGAGAGTACCACAGAGCAAAACCATCGTCAGTGCAACCACGAATAAGCGACAGGTCGTCGTGGCGCTGAGCAGTGCCGAACTAGTGTACTTCGAACTCGATCTGGACGGTCAGTTGAACGAGTATCAGGACCGGAAGGCGATGGGTAGCACAGTTTTGGCGCTCAGCATTGCTGAGGTTCCGGAGGGGCGACAGAGGACTCCTTACTTGGTGCGTTCAAGATTTTTTGCAAGGCGGTAGACCGATACTAATGAAAATTCATCTAGGCTGTTGGCTGTGAGGACCAAACCGTCAGAATAATATCACTGGATCCCGAAACCACTCTGGAAGCTATCAGTCTGCAAGCACTGACAGCTCCCGCCTCGTCCATTTGCATCGCCGACATGTTGGACGCCAGCATCAACAAGACGCAGCCCACTATGTTCGTCAACATCGGATTGCAGAATGGGGTCTTACTTCGAACGGTTCTAGACCCGACCAACGGCCAGTTGACGGATACTCGCACTCGGTGCGTAACTAAATCATCCTCGAACTGAAATAGGCATATGCTGACGAGTGGACAGTTTCTTGGGGACTCGTCCGATTCGCCTTATACGTGTGCAGATTCAGAGGAATCCTGCGATTCTGGCGCTTTCTTCGCGGTCATGGTTGAATTACACTCATCAAAATCTCATGCATTTCACACCTCTCATTTTCGAAAACTTTGACTATGCGTGGAGTTTCTCTGCTGAGCTGAGTCCAGAAGGGTTGATTGGCATTTCTGGCAGCACCCTTCGGTACGTGTGATCGTGCTCTGCATTGCGTATGTGCCGACTGAACCAACTGCAGGATCTTCCAAATCCCGAAATTGGGCACCAAGTTGAAGCAAGACTCGATGCCGCTTTCGTACACACCCCGGAAATTTATCACCCACCCCACAAATAATTACTTTTACATGATCGAAAGTGATCACCGTGTCATGGGGCCGGATGCTGCCACAAACAAATTGGATGAATTGGTGAGTTTTTTTCCTCTCTCGCATTTCGATTTGCTTTAGCTCAATGATTGGTGTCAGCGCAAACAAGGTCAGATTATCGACGATGAAGTGGTGGACCTGCCGCCGGAAGTGTTTGGACGTCCGAAAGCGCCTGCTGGTACATGGGCTTCGTGTATACGGATCATAGATCCTGTTGAGGTGTGTCAGACATCACAGACTGTATAACTGTTCACAACTGAGTTTTTTGTACCACAGGCGAAAACGGTTGCAGTGGTACCCATAGATTGCAACGAAGCTGCATTCTCCATTGCTGTGGTACCGTTCTCAGCACGAGGAGGCGAGCTTCATCTGGTTGTTGGGACTGCTGCCGATACGCTTGTCTCTCCTCGATCATGTTCCAGCGGCTTCTTGCGGACATATAAATTCACGAACGACGGCGCGAATCTGGAATTCCAACACAAGGTACGTGGCCTTTTGCTCGAGCTCGAGATATTCATATTCTCATTTATTTTCGTTTCTAGACGGAAACGGATGATGTTCCTCTTGCGTTGTTGGGCTTCCAAGGAAGGCTTCTCGCCGGAGTTGGGAAAGCGCTAAGAATATACGAAATCGGCAAGAAGAAACTGCTTCGAAAGGTAGAAAATAAGGTACGTCCCTCGTTTAATCTGCTCTATACCTCACTCACGCATTTGCCTAGTCATTTGCTTCTGCCATCATCAGCCTCAACACTCAGGGTTCGCGTATCCTTGTCGGTGACATGCAAGAATCGGTGTCGTTCGCCGTCTACAAGCCGCCAGAGAACAGACTGTTGATCTTTGCCGACGACACACAGCCGCGATGGACGACCGCTGTTGCAATGGTGGATTACAACACAGTCGCGGTCGGTGACCGTTTCGGTAACGTCTTTGTGAACCGGCTGGATGCGAAGGTGTCGGAACAGGTGGATGACGATCCCACTGGCGCAGGTATCTTGCACGAGAAGGGGCAGCTGATGGGTGCTCCACATAAAACGCGCATGCTCGCGCACTTCCACGTTGGCGACCTGATTACATCGATACATAAGGTATCGCTAGTCGCAGGCGGGCGAGAAATTCTGCTGTATACATGCCTACACGGGACGATTGGCATCCTTGTTCCCTTCGTCTCTAAGGAGGACGTCGACTTCATCTCGACTCTCGAGCAGCACATGCGTACGGAGCAGAGCAGTTTGGTCGGGCGGGATCAGCTTAGTTGGCGGGGCTACTACGTACCCGTCAAGGCTGTTGTGGATGGGGATTTGTGTGAGACGTTTGCGAGGCTGCCTGCGCAGAAGCAGAGCGGTATTGCAGCTGAATTGGATAGGACTGTTGGGGAGGTTTTGAAGAAGTTGGAGCAGTTGAGGACGACGAGTAGTGGGTTTTGAGGGTGGTGAGGCGTAAGAATGTACCATATCTGTTAAGCGAATACGATTCTGGTTGTAGCGAGTTTTTTTTACCAGGGTGACTGCAAGTCAACACGACCAAATATATTAGTAATATTACCAGTCCTTGTCTGTTACCACCACCATCGAGCGCAATCTCTGCGCTCCAGCTCTCAACCTTTTACTCGCCCCCGTTTTATGCGCAATAGGCCAACACAAGTGAACCAGAATCAGTCCTCTTCCAACAAAGCAACTCAACCCAATTCAACCTCCCAACATGGACTCCTACTACTCCACATTCCACCCGAGAGCCTCACTCACATCACTTGCAACCTTGACCCAAAGTCGCTGCTTGCCCTCGGCACCGTCAATGCTCGTCTATCGAATCACATAAAAGACGACCATACGTGGCACCGGGCATTTGTTTACCAGCTTCTTGGTATTGGACCGGAGACAGATCTTCACGATGCCAGTAGATGGGATCTTCTTCTGCGAAGGTCTCATCTAGGTTCTTGGAAGCAAGAATTTATTTGCTATTATGCACTCAGAAGGTATCCCTCTCGTTTTCTCGCCCTTGCGTCGATGCCGAGTTCGTGTTTTAGGCGATGGGAGAAATCTCGGAACACCACGACGGCACATATACCTCTGCATTCTCCAGTCTCAAGCATGCATCTTATGCCAGCGCACGGTATAATTTCTTCTTCGCTTCATTACGGAGTAGTGTCGCGCAGTTTGCCGCTGACCGGCCGCATCCTTCGTGGATATTTGGACGCAGCCGGCAGCGGTACTGGTCTTGGGATCGGTAACCCCAATGTCGAGTTTAGTCCCAATGTGTCGGCTTGCGCTCTCGGGTCGGACGGCGGGACCGCCAAGATTGCATGGGGTTTCAGGAGCGGGGGCATTGTGTTTACAAGTGCAGCCAAAGCTATGGATGCTGCAAGCAGGTCTGCTGCCAAGTTCTCCAGATGTGTGGTGAATGACCAGCACCACGGCATTGTATGGGACGTGGTATGGGATAATGCCAACGCTGTCACTGCAGGCTCCGACGGTCGCGTCAAGATTTGGAATTCGAAAAACGCCCAATGCATCTGGTTGTCGGAAGGCCGAGCCGACGATTGCCTCAAGGTAGCCTCTGCCTTGAGCAAAGGTATTGTCGTTGCCGCTATGAGTAATGGCGAAATCGTCGTTTGGAGCGGTCTTGCTGCCGACGGAGCCTCCGAGGCGACTTCCACCTCCGTCCTGACCATCCCACCTCCTCAGGGTGATGCCAACCACGAAGCTTTCAGTCTGTTCATTGACGTCTGCCAATCTTCCCCCGTTCTGCTCGTCGCGTACCGTGACAATCCTCTATTCTATCGTTACGATGTGGATCTTCCCGCTGGCACTTTCGAATGCTTCAAGTACGGGGATCCAGCGTTGGGCGCGATCACATCGATTGCACCTTTCTTCACCAGCCAGCCGAATGAATCAAGCATAGTTGTCACCGGCACGCAACTCGGATGTGTTGGGATTTACGATTGGGCAGCGCGGGACACCCCGCATACACTCCCGACTTATAAATTCGAGGCGTACGAAGACGCCGCCAGCGTCACTGCTCTCGCGCGGAATGCTGTCACGCTTGTCACAGGTTCTGCGTGGGGGACGACGAAGGTCTGGGATGCGCTAACTCTGGAACATCTGCGAACGTTTCCTTCGCCCATGCCGCGTAAACGTGTGGTGGTTCCTGAGGCGGACGATCCTGCTGTGCGACAAATTTTGCTGGGTCCAGAGAAGGAAGTTCTGTTTGTCGCTGTAGGGGACCGTGTGATGGCGTGGCGCGCTGGACCGGTGCCGAAAGGCGGATTCAGGACCCGGGGCGCAGTTGCTAAGACGAAAGAGCGGTCTGGGACGAGCAAGTATCATCGTGAGTCACCTTTTCTACACTTTTCGCAAAGCCAAGGTCTCAACTATGTTTGCAGAACAATTAGAGATGCACCAGGCCATAGCGGAGTCACGGCACTTAATCAAGGAGGAGAACGCTCATGTTCAGAAGGCTTACGGCCGTGCGCGGGAGCAACGCGCGCAGCTCGAGACTCTGGGACTCGATGAGGTGGAGGCGGTGGATTACATTCTGATGCTCAGTCGCGATGAGGCAATGGAACGACAGCGCAATGTCATCGAAGAAGGGGTATTCGAAGGGGACTTTGATGAAGATGAAGCTCGTGTCCACTCAACAGTTAGATCCACCTCATCCTCCCCCGAGTCCTCTGCGCCTTTTTCGCCGCCTCTGCGGGCTACTAGGACCGCTGGTGTGCGCATTCCAGGGAAAGCTCGTCCTAATGCTCGCACGCCATCGAATTCGAACGTCAAGGTTCAGGTGTCTCCGCCATTGCGCGCCGAGTCCAGAGAAGCGTCGTTCAAGTCTTCCCCGCCGCCATTGCAGGAGACTTCGCCTCCTGCAGATCAGTTTCCGCCCATGAGCAGCAGCGTGAGCTCGCGTGGGAGCAACAAGAGCACTCGGGGCTCGCCACCTAAATTCGCATGGAGTACTCCGCTTGCACGCTCACCTGCAGCCAGCCCCAGGACCTCAGTTGCGTCTGATGGACGCATCAGTCGCTCCATTAGTTCCTCGTTCGACGACGATATGCGACTTGCCATCGAGTTGAGCCTCGCTGAAGCTGAATCACTCAAAAGTGCACGTTGATTCCAGAAAACTGTCTCCCTCATAAACTTGGATCCTAGATTTATATATTCTATTGTTCTTTCTTTCTGTGACCACTCCGTATAGATACACAAGTAGATATTGTCTATCTGTCAATGGGTATGGATCTGGTGCTCATCGGTGTTGCGAGTATGTATGCATCGTCGTGTCATGAGTTCCCTCCAACGAGTTCTTTCTCCCCATGCGGATTAAATAGGATGGACGGACGGATGTCGACATCGACCGATCGTTCAGAGAGAGTTCTCGTAGGCCAAGCCGCGTTTGAGACCCGACGCGAGCATGGTCTTGATGGCAGGGCTTGCGTGAGGGAGAGGCGTCCGAGGGACCCCACCGAGACCTTCCTGCACGTAGGTGTCCATCGCGTATTTGGTGCCTCCGATGCCAGCTTTGACGATCGCCCAATCGGCCTCTGCCACGAGATCCTGCAGCTCGCGAGCGGCTTCAAGTTGCTCTGCGTTACCCGTAGCGAGAGCGGAAACGGCGGTGTCGTATAATTTCACGATGGTTTTGGGGATAACGTTTCCTGTGGAAGATGTGGGGATGATGAGTTGTTGGAAAGAAGATGTGGGGAAGAGGAAGCACCTGTGCCGGTGATGCAGCCCGAAGCTCGCGCAATGAGGGCGGGAAGAAGGATGTCAGAGTAGCCGGGCATGATGAAGAAGGGACGGGGATGGCGTTCTTTGTAGGCTGCTGATTGGGTGTGGATGGCGATGCGTTGGCCTTTGCCAATGCTAGCGCAGGTGAGCTGTGGATTGGTATATTAGAGAGAATCGTGGATGGAAAATCGTCGGAATACCTTGACGCCGAAGCAGTTTTGGTGTTCTGCGAGGTCGATTACGAAATCGGAATCGAAGTCGATGCCGGAGGCAGCACCGCTGGCAATGTTTAGCCTTGAGCCGCGTCGGAAGAGACAAGATGCTCACGGGAAGTTGTAGATCATGACAGGAAGTGGACTGGCATCGAGAACTTGCAGGAAGAATTTCTTTAGGGACGGGAGATCGCGACCGACAGCGAAAGAGAAGTAGCCGGGTGGGATGATGATGGCATAGTCTGCCCCGGCGTCGCGGGCCTCTATTGTGAGACGGATGGTCTCCTTCGCAGAGCCAGTGCCCGTACCAGCCAGGATCGGGATGTGGGTGTGACCACTAGAGTCAAGTGCTTGGCGGGTAGCGCGTATTACACCTGCCCGCTCCGTGTCCGACAAGTGGGAAGCTTCGCCATTGGTGCCAAGGACGACGATGCCCATGCGAGCGTTGGCAAGACGGACGACCTGAGATCTCAGTGCGTCATAGTCGACTTCTTCCGTATCGGGTTTGAAAGGGGTGACGAGGGGACAGTAGGCGCCATCGGTGAATGGTCTGGAGATTGCGCTGGGAGACATGGCAGACGGTGAACAGAAGAGCAAGTGGAAACCCGTACCGTAGGACTGGCTTTATGTACGGGAAAGGAAAATCACGATTACTGTAATCGCACGCGGACCGTGAAGCTCACCTGCTTCTCGCGACGGGCCGCTAGCCGAACGCAGCCGAGGACCTAACCGGCGGCAGCAAAATACTGGAAGGTCTTCACGCGTACATATGCTGCAATTGTTTTCCGCATTTCGAGAGGAAGGCGAGCTGATATCAGGGCTATCAGCTTCAGAAGTCACCATCGGACCGCTAGAGTTGTTGTATTGGCAGGCCGGGGCGGTTTTTTGCGCACGTTTAGGTGATGTTCAAGTCTAGAAAGGCCTTTGTTGAATTAAAAAACGCGAAAGCCGTTGTTCTGACGGTCCGCAGGAGCCATATGTATCAGAAATTTATACATTGCACCGCGGCTGGGGTCCAAGCCTTCGAATGAAGACGAAAAAACAGTCGTGGCGACCGTCATTCGTGATGATTTAGGAGCAGAAAGCTAGAGAACAGAGCCAGCAGCCTTGGAAGATTCCTAAGGGTGGTTTGAAGACTCAGGCTCAATGCGCGTCTGTGGAGGACTGGAGGTTGAGAACAAATTAGGCAGTTCCAAATTCGTGACTCGTTGATCGTGACCGTCACTGCTCACTGCGGCTCACGGACCGTGGATCCGAGCGGAGAGTCGGACCGGTGTCAAGGTAAAGAGGGTTGACCATGTCTTCGATGAAGTCAACACTCGTTCTTGGGCAACACACTCGATCGATTGCTTGGTTCAACTCATACCACTATGTCCAACCACTTTCTATCATCCTTATTTTCCCTTGAAGGTCGTACCGCCCTCGTAACGTGAGTCCAACTTTTGTTTCATTTCAACCGTCCAATAACCGGCAGACGACCACAGAGGAGGGACCCGTGGAATTGGCCAGAAACTGGCCGTAGCCCTGGCTAAAGCGGGAGCGGACCTCATTCTGATTCAGGTGCGCTGAGTTTGCGTCAAATGAATAATGTTGATGTGAGCCAACAGCGGAGTCCCAACGATGAAGAGACTGCAACTCAGGCGCGACAGATCGGGCGAAAAGCAACTATCGTGCAATGTGATCTGACCGACAAAGCTCAGCTTGGTGCCGTTGTCGAGAAGATCACTGGAAGCACCGAGGCAGGTGGCCTTGGGCTTACCATCGACATTCTCGTCAATTGCGGCGGCATACAACGACGGTAAGTTGGCGACTTTGTATGTTAACAATATTCATGTTGTATCAGGGCACCTGCAGAAACATTTACAGATGATCACTGGAACGAGGTACGAAACAGTGGATGAATTCGACTATGTGTTGAATTTTTCCAGGTTCTACAAGTCAATCTGAACGCGGTTTGGACTCTCTCCCGCGATTGTGGTGCACACATGCTGAAAACGCGCGGACTGGGGTCTCCAACCGACCGCGGAAAAATCATCAACATTGCGAGTCTCCTTTCATATCAAGGTAAGCGTTCTGCAACTGCTGAAAGCTGCAGAAAACTTGACATTAGCATTCCAGGCGGACTGACGGTCCCAGCATACGCTGCAGCAAAACACGGTGTTCTTGGACTGGTGTGTATCTTCTTTCGAGTAATACTTTGCCTAACCTGTCCCAGATCAAGGCGCTTTCGAACGAGTGGAGTCCAAAAGGCATCAATGTCAACGGGTAAGTTGATTCTCATTATGCAGGCGAGCCGAGCTTAACATTTTACCAGCATATCGCCTGGCTACATTGCTACTGAGGTAAGTGAAATTTATACGCAGCCTCTGTGTTCAGCCCTCTGAACAAGAAAAGATGAACTCCGCACTCATCGCTGATCCCGTCCGATCGCGGCAAATTCTCGAGCGCATCCCTATCGGTCGCTGGGGCTCTCCAGAAGACTTTGAAGGCGCCATCGTTTTCCTTGCGAGCCGCGCGTCAGATTATGTTTGCGGTGAGACGTTGGTGATCGACGGCGGGTGGATGGCACGGTGAAGGTTTGCCTTGTGTATTTGTATCAATCTTTTCTTTCCATGTGCGGGAAAACGCGACTAAATTGAGAGTGATATGATTTTACAGCTGGTTTTGTGTTGTCTTTAGGATCCATAAAATGAAGCATTTCCTTTTCGGGCAGTTTCGCATATCGGACTTTGACGGGATCCGCCCTCCGTTGCAAGGTCGCGTGGAAGCAAGTCGAAATCTTGCTCAGTCCTTATGGCTCTATAGGGCTTTATGCTCCTCCATGCTCCTCACTTGTCAACCGCTTCCGTTGTTCCTCTCGACCCAATCGGACTCGATCAACGATCTCTACTCTCCGAGCCCACATCCGACGCTTGATTCTTAAGCGCCGCGTATAAAAAGAAGACAATTGAGTAAGTGCCTGTAAGTGCCCGTTGATCCTCCCGCTCATGGGCTCTCCACCAACGGACGAGAAACGCGACTCATTCGACGCCGCCGCCGCCGCCGATCATGCCTCGCCCCTCGCCATCCCTGCGTCTCTCGCCGACTTGACCCCCGATGCCCTCTCCCGCCTTGGGCGCTCCGCGACGCTGAAAATGGATCTGCTCATCGTGCCGGCGCTCTGCATTATGTATATCCTCAACTACCTTGACCGTCAGAATATCGCGTCTGCGAAACTGGCGTCTATTACGACTGACTTGAAGCTTAACGCCGTGCAGTATCAGAGTTGTATCAGCCTGTTGTTTGTTGGATATGTAAGTTCTTTCTCTCTGGGGGTGCGTGTGGGTCATTCAATTGTTGGAAGATTTTAATGCAAGTGCCGTCGAATATACTGGTTGGAAAGATTACCATGCCTGCAACATACAGTGAGTTGAATCCCCGGAACGAAACCTTCATCAAATGTGAATGCATAACCATGAACAGTTTGTGCGGCTATGGCGATATGGGGTGTCGTATCGGCCGCTACTGGCGCTGTACAAAGCTTTACCGGTCTTCTGTTATGTAGATTTTTCCTGGGTTTTGTTGAGGCGGTTTTCTTCCCGTGCGTTTACCTGACCTTCTTGAACTTGCTACACAGTGTTGATTGCATTCCAGCGGCGCGTTATATTATCTATCCATGTTCTACAACCGCAGACAGTACACCCTTCGCGTGGCACTGCTGTATTCGGGCTCCCAGCTCGGAAATGCTTTCGGAGGACTTTTCGCGGTGGCGATCTTGAAGGCCGATGGCAAGCATGGGATTGAAGGATGGCGTTGGGTATGTGTTGCCAATTTGATGTCCCCCATTTCTTCTGTGGCAAATAATATTGAATGACCAGCTGTTTATCATTGAAGGGGTCGCCACGATTGGGATTGCTCTCATCCTTATGCTGATTTTGCCGAATTCGATGTCTACGGTCAAGGGACTGAGCCAATTGGAACGCGACTGGTTGGTGTGGAATTTCGAGGCCGACCAGGGTCAGCGGGATGATAAAAATGAACTGGGTGGCTGGGAGGCGTTCAAAATGGCGGCTGCTGATCCGAAGACGTATCTTCTCATGGGGACTCTGCATATGGTGAGTAGGAATCTAGTTGAAGTTGCGCTTGGTTCGACGCTAATGAAGATCGTTTAGACGTACGTTGCTGCCACAGTGACGAGTTTCTTTCCCAGCGTCGTTTCTACCCTCGGGTATAGCCGCAACATCACATATGTCCTGACCGCCCCTCCGTGAGTGAAAATGGTATACCAGATGAAATCTGTTTTGCTGAATTGGTATGTAGATATCTGCTCTGCGTTGTTATCATGGTTATCAACAGTGTTCACTCTGATCGGGTGAGTCGAAAATACTCTTGAAAACATAGATGCTGACTTCAAGTCTAGACACAAGAGCGATATTGGCATATCGTTGTACCGCTGATCTTCACCACAATAGCCAACATCATTGCGATTTCAACGCTTAATACAGCTGCACGATGTAACGCGATGCATATCGTCGTTTTCTAACTTCTAACAGTCTCTGTAGATGTCAGCATGATGTTAATGCCTGGCAGCTTTTACGGCGCTACCGTCGTAATCCTTTCGTGGGTTGCTGGAAGCCTGACGCAGCCCGCTGTCAAGCGCGCTGCAGGTATTGCGTTTATTAATGCAGTATGCAATACGCCGAACAGTCAGTTGTCAATCCTGTGTTCTTCGACCGCGTTGACTTGTCTTTGCTGCTCCAGTCTGGTCACCTTACCTCTACTCCCACCCGCCGAGATATGTTGACGCGTTTTCGGTGAACTTGGCGGCGAGTGTGCTCGCTATCGCGTTTGCCACGGCGACTATGCTCTATCTGAAGAAGCAGAATGATAGGCTGGATAATGGATTGGATGCGAGGGCGAGCGCCCCCACGGCTCAGCAGCAGGCGGCGGGTTTTAGGTATATTATCTGAGGCGTATATCTCATTCAAATTCAACATACTGTACCTGACGACCCGAGAGACGGACAGTGGACAGGGTAGTGCTGAGAGAGTGTCGCGAGGTGTCGCGTCGCGTTCAAATCACGTGCATGTGGCACATCGCGCTGTCACACTCCTCCTCTGCCAGTGCCTGCAGCCTCAAGCTCTTCCCATCCCATCGGTTTGAGGCACACACAGACTGACCGCTTGCAAACCCTTCGGAGTCTGAGCGCTCAGATAAAGTGTACAAACGTATCCCATGTCCGTACTCGGAATGCTGTCCAGGGAGAAGGTGAATGCCCAGATGGCGGTTACTGAGGCCAAGATACGCAAACTCGAAGACGAGCTCGTAACGGAACGCAGGACGCTTGGGCATTTGAGGCTCCTGTTTATATTTGGGAAGCTTCCGACAGAGCTCATGGTGGAGATTTTCATGCTGGCGATTTCATCCACACCCGCGTGGCCCCGTGTGTTGAAACACATTTTATCGCTGTCGCAGGTTTGTGCGTTGTGGAGGGAAATTGTCGTTGGCTCTCCCAAGATATGGGCCCAGAGTGTGGTCGAGGTGTGCTTGGATTACAAACAGCGCAGCGTCTCCTCGAAAGACTATCTGGAGACGATCTTTCATCGGTCTGCACCACATTCGATTTCTGTGTCTTTCATCTGCGGAAACAAGGACGCACCCACTGTGCACCCAAAAATTAACACCGATGCTATTGCGCGCGCAATCAGCAACTCTGCGCCTCGGTGGAAAAGCCTCACAGTTGGTGGCAATTATCCGGGCTGGGCAACTGTCGATGCTCCATTATTGAACTTGCAAACCCTGAAGATTACTGCAGGCTCCCTCCCTCCCACGTTACCGTCGTGCCCCAACCTTCGCCGCCTTACGATTGCGGATACTGGGGTCAACGGTTCCAGCACTGTCGACTTGACGCCGATACCGTTGGCCAATCTCACTCATATCGACCTGGAGAGCTTTGATCTTGCTAGCCTCCTCAGTATCTTGCGTCAATGTGAAAAGGTCGTCACTGCTTCGTTGGCCACCAAGCTGTACACATGGAGCCAGGTCGACGTTAACATGCTGTATGACGGACCAGTAACAGTCTTGTCCTCTCTCACCCACCTCAAGCTCAAGTTCTCCCGAGGCGAACCTCAGTGGAAGCTCATCGGGCCATTCTTTGCGCCATTGGCCCTCCCTTCTCTGCGCACCCTGCGCCTGAGTTTCAATCGCAGTGCGGGAATTCCCTGGCCGGTTGAAGCATTCACCACATTCCAAATGCGTGCACCCCAATTATCTGATCTCTGCCTGAGCGGAACTTGGATCACTGCAGCGCAATTAATTGGTGTCCTTCGACTCGCTCCAGCACTCACGTCTCTCTCCCTAATCTGTTGCCCAGAATGCGTCAAGGATGCTTTTTTCCTAGCCTTAACTGAGGGTCCAACATCAGCTCGGCAGCTAGTCCCTCAGCTGACATTCCTATACCTGAGGGATGTTCGCTCCGAGTTTGGAAATGATAAACTCGACGCTGCGATCCGCTCACGAGGCTGGTCTGAAGAGTGCCAAGCTCTGAACCGTAATCGGTTGCAGCAAGTGCGAATACTGGACTGTTTCTCGAAGACGAGAATCACAGTGCTCGAAGCGAAACTGACAGATCTTATCTGGCAAGGCTTCAAATTGGTTTTTGTATAGCTTCGCGCAGAATGTATCCCGATGACCATTTCTTTATGAAGTGGTTTTGCCATATAATCTCAGATCGTACAGCGTTATTCGACCGAAAAAATCGGAGCTCTCCTCAAACTCCAACCTCAACTTGCTGATCCCATCCTGGATCAGAGCGACGTTGGGGCAGCCGGACAGCGAAAATTCTTGCCGACTGTTCACATCTTCGGGGAAGATATGGATGAGTGTCTGCCAGCCATTCGCAAGCTGGGGATTTTCATTAGAAGCAGGAACTTTGACTGCACATCGTGTTCCAACGAAACCGCCTTGGAACGTGAGTTGTATGTTTTCGGGTATGATGGCTTCTGTGAATGCAAGCTGCACATATTGGGGGAGCCCCTGCACAAGAACATCATGAAGTCATTCACAGCACGACCAGCGAAAACTACTTGTTGTGAAGTCCAGCACGTCTCCGGATTGTTGTCGACGAGATTTTTCTTGCCCACGGATTTGTCCAACGTGGAACTGACCCTAATCCACTTAGAGAGTCAAACTAAGGGTGTGTGCGCCTTGACCGACTTTATCAACGTATCCGGAGTAAGCAACGATTTCGACATGACTGTTGCAGTTCAGCACCGATAGTGATCGGGAATAGCCGACCTCACTGTCATGCTTCCCACAAGCAATCTACCTCCCTGGCTCTCTAAATCGCAATCCCCCGCATATCAAACCTCTCTACAACGGACCCTTCAACAACGAGAGAATATCCGATCAACTCTACGCTCTTTGCATCTTCAGAAATTGCAACCGCCCAAAGAGATACCTCGCCATCTCTTTGACTTTTATTCTATCGCGGAAGCATGCCATCCGCACAACAGGAAACAGAATCGGTACTCTGATATAGCGCCATACGACAGGACAATAGTCAGCGTAGGAACAGACTCCCAGGTGCCTTCAGCTTCAGATCGATTGCATGAATCCGAATTTATAATCTATCAAGCCTCGATATCTTAACGCGAGTTGGTGTCTGGAAAGGTTTGTGCTGGAATGCAAATAAAGCTAACATCGATTGACCGGAGGGGGTCAGATCTGGTCGAAAGTGGTGGATCGCATCCCAGGCGCCTTTGCCCGCCTCCGCCCATTCCTTTCTCAGTCTCATCCGTCAACCCATCTCTTTACCTGCCTCTGCGAGTTCGACAGTTCCGAATTCCGCACCACAGTCTACTCGTGTTCGAACCGTTGTACAATTGACTATGCTGGTGGAAGGCGGTCGTACGAAGGCTCACAGTTACTTCCCCGCCGTCGTAGGACAGTCAGATGTCCACTATCCCGAACCCAGCTGCTCTGAGGCGGCACTCCGAGCGACATTACTTGAGCAGGTGGAGTTACCTGACGCCTGCTGCATCAAGTCTAAGGTCTCTATCTCCCTGATGGGCGATGACGATCACCATGTCACTTTCCAGCATCTCCTCTACACAGCATGGCCTGACCATGGTGTGCCCGAGCCTAAGGATCAGGTAGCATTGATGAACTTCCTGCGTCTCGTCGATTCCACGAACAGAGTAAATTCCCAAGATCCAGATCCTCCTATGATCGTAGGCTGCTCAGCGGGGGTCGGTCGAACAGGCACTTTCATCGCTGTTTCCTCCCTCTTCCGTGCTCACGGATTTCTTCCTCCCGCAATCTCTCCATCTGTGTTGTCCTTGTCTTCTCCGCTCGGACCGCTCCCTCCAGCCTTTGACACGGATCTTGTCGCCCAAGAAGTAGATTCCTTACGAGAGCAGCGGCCTTCTATGGTGCAGCGTCCAGCGCAGTTGGAGCTTGTATATTCTCTCCTCGAGGCGGCTTTTGTACAGTAGTCAACCTTTCAATCGTGATTCGTTACTCGTCTCGGACGTGCTCTCCCACTCGCCACTTGCCACGTTTTGTTTAGAGCTGCGTACTCGGTCGGATCTGTTATTCGATCATCTTCAAAAACTTGGCTGGATATAATATGTGCCCCGGCTGACTGCTTGTCTGCAGCTCCTTCCACCCAGTAACTCGGCCCAACGACCTGATCGCTTCACGACCGTTCTGTACCTTCGCATATATAGCAGCAGTGCGCTCCTTGTCGGCCTTGGTTGGGCGACCAGGCGCAACTCCAATCGAGATATTCCTGTCCAATGTGGTAAAATCGACCTGGAACATGAGAGGTAGCGGGGTTTGAAGTGCTGGATTTTTCTTGACCCGGTCGACAAGCGACTGAATGTCTTTCCGGACTTCGAATTCTGCTAGGTCGCGCACGAATTCTCGGTCGGAAACGGGTGTTATCTCTTTTGAAAAAATCAGTGCGCTTTCCGCTGTGTAGAAAGGTCAGGAAGTACCCCCTGCATCTTCCCGGCGACAATACAGCTTGTGTCTCAGCCAATCCTTCTTTTGGCACTCCTGACTGCAGTATCTTGCGGGTCTCATAAGCTTGTCGTCTCGGTATCGTGCGATAATGGACACACTTTTCATATTGGCACTTGCCACACCTTTGCAACTTTATAACCATATCCACCTCGTTTGTACGGCACTGGCAGAAATCAGCAACAGTAAGAGCATGTTCACAGACTTTCGACTGACATCCATGAAACCGCACGGCGCAGGGTGTTCATCTAGACTATGTTTGAACCGAACCATTTGTTGATAGACTTCATGGAGTGTTTCCCACTCGCCGAACTCAGAGTTGCCGGAACGATAGCTTGCGAAGAAATTGGTCTTGTTCTCCGACCGTTCGACGGCGTGAAGAACGGAACGGAAGACGAGACTAGGTCCTGTTAGGCAGTCAGCATTCGTCAAGATGCGGGAATGAGTCGCACTTACCTACGATTTGGATGACAACTTCTTCCAACGCTCCACGGCATTCTTCATAGCGATCGAAAGCGACGCGTGCGTCATATATAGTGCGCAAAAGACCATTATTGATAGATTGAATCAAAGGTCTTACATCTGCGCCAGATAACAGATGTGGTAGTAAGATGGCGTCGAGGCACGACACCAGCATCTCGTGGCCAGTTGGAATTTTCACCGAATTCTTGGTGAGGGCATTGATAACGGAGAGGGCAATTGACAGGGTATCACCCCGGTGCATGGCGTCTCGGAGCGCAGGTTTTTTTGTGATGAACTGCATGAATTGAAGTTGCGAATTGAGATCTTTGAGTACGAGGGGTGTGGAAGATGCGAGTCGCCGCAGATGATTACTGGCAGCGCTGATGATAGTGTCTGCGCCGCCGTCGACCGCATCCATAAGACTCGAAAGCGCGGTATCGTCCTGAGAGTCGGACATAATGTGATACATCGCGAAGGTGAGCTCCTTGTGGACCATGCTGACTCTGCCTGGAATCGGTAAATCTTCGACCCAGAGCCTGGCGGTGAGTGCCACGATATCGGGAACGCGTATCAGTCGCTTTCCAAGCGTGGCGGAATCTGAACAACCAACCAACGCGTCCACAATAGCCACCGTGACGACCTGGCGCGTGAGAGGAATCCGCTCAGACTCCGAGTCATTGCTGATGCTCTCGTTCAGATCCACTCCAGAATTGTAGAGGAACAGCATCCATTTCCAAGCGCCAGAGTCCCACATTTGGAGCATCATAGATCGCAGCGAAGGATTATCGTGTTCTATCAGGTACGCGAGTCGTGAAAAGACTAAAAGCGCGTCGTTAGCAAGTTTCACAGCGGTTCGTTCGGCACTGGTAAGAGCTTTGGTGCAGGCGCAGTCCAGCGAGGGATTGGGTTCGGGTAAACGGTCAACACTCAGATCTTTTAACCGCTCTTTCACAGAGAAAGATTGCAAAAAAGTGGAGGGCAGTTTTTTCTGCTGTGTGGGAATGGTTAAACGATCAAGCTCGCGCGCAATTACAGCCGCAGATGGGACGGAACGATTGGCAGGCATGTTGCGCGCAACAGCCAAGCTCGCTCACGATCTAGATATGCTTGTGGTCAAGTCGCGATTGTTGATGTGTGCGCACCTTGCCAAACAACCGCTTTTGTCCGTAAAAGGAAATTTGCAACAGGTCTGCGGCATCCGATGCCGGAGACAGGAAACAAAGTCAGACTGTTCACACGGTCACAAAAATTGACAGGCATTAGAAACGGTTGTAATGAAATTCAAGAGGCATTACAAAGAGCGTGGGAAAAATTGCGTTTTCCTTACACGATAAATGCAAAGGCAAAATCGGCCATCATGCATCCATCAGTGATCACGCAACATTCGAGAATTTCGAGTTCATGTATGGCCACGCACTGTCATGCATGATCATGCAGGCTCACGCTCCTTTTGTCCAGTACCTCTAGCCATATCTCACGCCTGCGGCAACTACATAAGGCTATGGTCCGATAACCGCTCTCACTCTCTGCAGCTCTCTCTGCCATCTGCGAAGCCCACCAACCTACTTATGGCTTGTGACAGTCTGACAGAGGCGACTGGTCACTGCATCACTCTTCTATCGGTACCCGCGTTCAGCGCAACCAGTACCAGATCTCATCAAGCAAACACGGCGTCTGGCCAGCTTTCTTCCGAATCCTGTAACACTGTTTTCGGTTTTCAAGGGCTCAGCGCTCATCGAAACCCGAAGACGACAATACTGTAACCTGCGATCCCAGGCGTCCGGCATCTACACCGTTACTGTTAACGGCAATTCCATTCGCCGGTTTTGCCGCGACAGTGACTTTGATCGTCTCAAAATAAGATTCGCCGCGACAAAACCTGACTCCGTGCCAGTTGGTCTCAGGAGCGAAGAGGGTCATGTTTTAATTTCTTGGCCACTTTTCTGCGCGGCACGACTTCTCAACCGGTGCTGCGGAGCCACTGCTATGCTTGTCTCAACACCGCTGTCCGAAGCACTCGTTATTCTCGACGGGACTGACAGCCATACGGAGCCTTGGATTCATGACGGTGGCGGTCTTCTCAACGTATTCTCAACAGAGAAGTATGTATTATCAAACTTCTTCGATGAAAACTTGCACTTGAACAATGCATCTCAAAATGCCATCTAGTTGTATAAGGCTGTATACTGTACCCTTGATTCCTCCTTCCTGATTTCTCCAACTAAGATTCGGCGTGGACTTTTCTGATACATGAAGCAATCTCCGTGTACTCTCTGCCATATACCAAGGTGTCGCCCACCTACGGAAAGCAACACCGCTGAAATGCCCAACTCGAGCTATTCTTCCTATGCTGTATTGTTGCCTCCATCCCAGACCTTTTTGCGAACATACCTTGTAACATTCGGTAAGAGCTTCCTGTGACGCCTCTTTCCTCGTCCCTAATGTACTTCACAGCGCGAAACCGGATTCTTTCCGCTCTCCGAAGCGGGATATCGACTGGAAGTCTGGATCTTTTCGAATCCGGGCATGAATACGAACATATCGGCGACAAGAATGCTGCCGCTGATTGCGGAGCCGCCGTTCTTGTTGTTAAAGATCCAAATTTTTGGATCCGCGTCTTCCTTTCCTACGACTTAGGGTGTAAGTGAAGCAGGAATATGCTCCTTCCCAACTACAACATTAACAATGCCTTTCTAGTTTCGGAGGCATATATGGCTGGGGAATTTCAGACGCCGGATCTGAAGGCTGTATCAAATGTACGCCGCACAAACTGACAATCTGGTTATCATCAATACTATGTCCTAGTTATATATAGATAATCTGGACAATCTTGATCATAGATTGGCCTCCCCGTTCTACAGACTGATGCGGGTGCGAGACATCTTTGCAATGTTTTTCTTGCGGCACGGGTTGTCCAAATCAGTAGAAAATGTAATCACTATCATCTCATAACTGGTGTAGCTGACCACAGATCTAGGTTGCAGGCTACAATGCATCCAATGACATGTACAGAGTGGGTTCAAGTATCCATATTATTAGCTTACCCTAACATCTCTCTATCAGGCATTCTTAAGCGAAGAGATGATGTATTCTTGTCCACTCTGGGCTGCAGAGGAAGGAGGTGTTAGAGGAGACCTTGAGGGTCAACGTCGACCACGAGACCTCGAAGCAGCGCAAGCAAGAAAAATCGAGCACATTCTCACCAAGGCCCGACTCAAACCAGGCGACCGCTTGCTCGAAATTGGCACCGGATGGG
The DNA here is from genome assembly GCA_037176885.1 of Favolaschia claudopus. Classification (NCBI taxonomy): domain Eukaryota; kingdom Fungi; phylum Basidiomycota; class Agaricomycetes; order Agaricales; family Mycenaceae; genus Favolaschia; species Favolaschia claudopus. Next base: position 630,208 of record JAWWNJ010000077.1, read on the forward strand.
GTGCTCTCGCTATTGCGGCAAGTCCGTATCCAGCGTCAAAGATATTCCTGAATTTCTTTTAGGCTGCCAAACTCGGTTGCACCGTAGACACAATCACCATATCCACTGAACAGCAACAAGGCGCGCAGCAAAACGTAGAAAGCGCAGGGGTACAGAATCGAGTCCACATACACCTCCTGGACTACCGAAATCTGCCCCCCTCTTTTGAGAAAGCTTTCGACGCCTGTGTCAGTTCTGAAATGCTCGAGGTTGGCTTCTAGATCTGTTCACACTGAAGACCTTACTTATGATTCCAGGCTGTTGGAGCCAAAAACATGAGAAGGTATCTCCAGCAGATTGATTGGGCTCTGAAGGACGATCGGGCTTCGGTTGTACTGACGGCTTCAACGTATCCCGAAAGCTCCTATACACCGTACCAGTGAAGCCGAAATCCTGTTTGCTCTACAAGAACTAATAGGGTTACAGGGGCAACGACTTTACGCGTAAATATCATTGGCCGAATAGCGTGTTGCCTAGTCCTTCCTCGCTGGTAATTGACTTCGGTAAATATACTCCCCGCCGCTTCTGTGTTGAAAGCATCGAAGCAATGGGGCAGCGTCAGTACAACTTTCAGCGCCGTATCATGTTCGCGGACTGACTCCCATGACGCCAGATTATCCGCGTTGTTTGCGTGAATGGGGAAGGTGAAGTGCTCCTGATACATTGGGACAGCGAACATTCAACTATGCTTTCATAGACGTTTCGAAGAGAATTGGAGTGGACAGCTCGAATCAAGCATGACACGACGCTATCCCGAACTCAAAAATCCGGAGAAAATGGCAATGTTCCGCAGAAAATGGGCCTACATGTTTTCCTACATGGACATTGCATATGCTCGGTGGTGGTTAGGAGTGACCTGCTGGACGCTCAAACGTCCTGTATGTGACCCGTACTGCATCTAGACATCCTCTGACAGTTTCACTGTAGGGCCAAGATAAAGTACTAACCTCTTGACCGGTCTAAGGTGGATGTACGGTTGGCGCATGCGATGATTTTGATCGGCTGCCCCACCTGAAGAGGGTATTCTCCTCTCGGCCCAGTAATCTAGCCCGCTGGTATGATTAAGCAGATTTCCAAGGGTTATTTTCTCCTTCGCTGGTCTGGTTGTCTTCACCCAACCAGCTTCGTCGTAGCCCGTCACCACAACTGGATTTGCGAGTTCAGGAAGAATCGTCTCCACCACCGTATCAAGGGCGATTTGGCCGCGCTCAATGAGCTGGAGCGCAGCGATCTAATCGGATAACAGCGTAGGTAGTCATTCAAGCAACTCGCAAGAGTCGGCGTCATTTTACGCACAGTCGTGATCAGCTTGGTCTGGCTGCACACCCCAAACACTGTATCCTCGTTTATTGGCGCACTTCCAGGGTCATCTACCTGTTTTCGGCCCGCTGTGCGCTGGTAGAGTACACCCTCGGCCGACGCTACACCAAAATACGAGGCGGGAGTAGACCTGCTCGAGACCGCCTCGTCCTACCAGAAACATGAACTTGATGCACTGCTAGAGTGAGACTACTGACGATGATACGGTCCAAAGTTTCCTTCTGAGTGTTTGTGATACTGGGGGGCATTGGATGTCCACTGGACCCTCGGGCGCTTGATGGGTGGGTTTCATCACCGGATGGGTTCAGCAAGGTGGTCCGTTGATGCATGGTCCGATGCGTCCCAGTGCGGGATGCTCAGTTTCACTAACATACCTCTCGCAACGTCGTTCATGAATTTCAAAGTCGCATTTTTGAGGCAGGCTGAGCTCAGAGAAAAGTATCGACAGAAATCACATGGCTATACTGAACCTTAGGCCGCCAAGGTAGGCCAAGGGCATACGATAGCGACATAGTTCCCCGCTATGAGTAAGTTGCATCCACTCGTTTGAGAGCGGATCTCTTCGGGGTTGAGCGCTGAGCAGCAGCTGCGGACAAATTCCGAATCCAAGCCATGAAAATTTCTGATTGAAAAGCAGCGACTGCATTGATCGCTGGGCGGAAACATTCGGAGTACAGAGTGGAATACGGCAGAATTACCCGCCCCCAAAATCGAGGGTTCGAGCAATATAAAGCTCCGGTGAAGACCTGAGTACTAGTGCATTCCGCGTTGATTCCGCGAGAAAGTCGACGTCCAAAGCGTGAGACTGGAATACAGCAGAGGACCTAGATCTAGGAAAAACAGCCAGCGAGCTAAGAGCTTGAGGGAGACCGGAAGGAAGCGATGAGGGTCTCGACAACGACAAATTGAAACCCCGACAATCCCGAGTAAACACGGATAAGTCGTTCCTTGCAGCTGACCAGACGCGTCAAACGCGATGTGTAACATTCCGTGTTCTATAAACTCGCTCTCGCTCGGCTGTCTTCCCGCTCTCCCTCTCCCACCATGTCCGGGACCGTGAACGACGAAAAATCGGAGAAGGCGTCCGCGTCCTACGAGGAGCGCGTTGCTGTCGATGGTCCCGTTGGTGTCGAGCCCACCCAAGCTGAGCACAAAAGAATTTTGCGGAAACTCGACGTCCACTTGCTTCCCTTCGTGTCTCTGCTGTATCTTCTGTCATTCTTGTGCGCGTCGTTTGTAGTTTGGTGCTAGAATCGGGCTGACATCGAGCCTACACCATCAGAGACAGAGCCAACATCGTGCGTTTGCCTTCTTTTCGTTGATGTATGACCGCGTTTTCTGAGATTGATTTGTTGGCGTAGGGAAATGCGAGAATTGCTGGTTGGCAGCGTTAGAATTTTGAAAGAATGGATCTAATTCGCGATAGGAATGGCCGTGGATGCCCATTTAACTGGTCTTCGTTACAATACGATTGCAGCAGTTTTTTTCGTGTGTCCTCATTATTTCGCTTTTTCCGTGTCTCTGACTGTTTTCTAGATTCCCTATGCTTTAGCGGAAGTGCCTTCGTACGCTGACTGATATCTTGAATCAGCTTTTCAATGTGTCCTCATAAATTTCCAGAAACATCGCGCTCAAGCTTTTTCGCCCTTCGCGATGGAGTAAGTACTTCATAGGGTTTTTACTGCTTTCAATGACTGACCTTCCGAAGTACCGTCAATCATGGTAGCATGGGGTGCGTTCATACATAAGTCTACTCCGCAGCATAATTTTGTCTCATCAACCCCCAGGGCTCGTTATGACTTTGATGTCTCTATGCAAGAACTATCATGACCTTATCATGTACGAAATGCTATCTCTCTTGACTTGGGTCGGCATTTTTGACTGAATCATCAGCGCTCGAATATTCCTCGGTTTAGCAGAGGCCGGACTCTTCCCTGGAGTGCGTCGTTTGTTCGCGATACAGTTTTCATACTTATTCCATACCTAGATCACCTTCTATCTTTCCCTATGGTATCGCCGACGCGATGTAGCGGCTCGCGTCGCAATCTTTTTCTCCGCAGCCACAATTGCTGGAGCATTCGGTGGAATCCTTGCGTAAGTAGACTGGTCAATCCATAGATAATATTTGAGCATCTCATTGTGCACCTAGATTTGGGATCGAAAAGATGGAGGGTGTCGGCAATCTTCATGGCTGGCAATGGATTGTGAGTGTTCGCTCATCAGCGAACTAAATGTCTGTATGAGTGCTAACAACCTGTGCAGTTCTGTCTGGAAGGAATCGTCACTGTACTCGTGGCTCTCGCATCCTTCTTCTACATGCACGATGTATGTATATCCATCCTCAAATCATTTCATACCTTTCTCATTTATCGACAATCCTCCAGTACCCAGAAACCGCCACCTTCCTCACCGAAACGGAACGCGCGCAAGTCGTCTACATGCTGAAAGAAGACCAACAAAACCTCGCCACGCACTACGACCACAAGTTCGTCTGGCAAGCGATGTTGGACTACAAGACTTACGTCCAAATCGGCATATACATGGTACGGTGGTGTCGATGCAAGCGTGAAACCGGCGCCTGACTTGACTTGATTGATACAGGGTTTACTCATCCCAGTGTACGCCATCGCCCTGTTCACCCCAACTATCGTCAACCAGCTCGGCTACTCCGCCGCGCGGGCACAGTTGCTCACGATTCCGCCCTTCGTCTGCGGATGCATCGCGACGATCGGAGTGGGATTGCTTTCGGATAGGTATCACCTTCGAGGGCCGTTCATTATTGGGATGTACGTATTCTTGTTTTTGATCTCTGGTCTACTTTGTTGGGGTTCCGAGACTGATCGTTGATCCTTCTGTAGGGCTTTCGTATCCCTGATTGGGTATATCGTGCTGTATACCCAGAGAGCGCCCGGGGCTGCGTATGCGGGCGCGGTATTATCTGCGGTTGGGGTGTACCCAACTATCGCTGTTGGTGGGTCTTTCGCTCTTCAATTGAATGTAGTGGATGCATTATTAACGAGCCCTGTGTTAGATCTCGCTTGGGCTGGAAGTATAGCCGGCGGTGACGTTCGGAAAGGTTGGTCTCTATTCCATTACGCTTCATTCTTGTACATCTGCTAATCTGCCTTGTAGGCGTGGTATTAGCCATGGTCATCGGTCTCGGAAACCTTGGCGGGTGAGTCACACTAATCATCTCATTCTAACGTTTCAAACCATCGAATCTCCCTATCCCCTCCAGCATCTGCTCCTCCTTCATCTACATCACGCCCCCATACTTCCACATCGGGCACGGCACCATCATGGGCTGGCTCGGCCTCTCCATCCTCCTCAGCTTTTTCGCCATGTGGGACTACAGCCGTATCAACAAGAAACGGGAGGCGTACTGCGCCCAGCATGGGATCGTTAATGATGCGGAGACGAGGGAGAAGTACCGGGATATGGGTAGTGAGAGTCCGTTGTTTAGGTATACGATTTAGGTAGGATATATGGTTTAATGATAACGAGGGGAAGGGTGCTTATGCGTACTGATACTAAAAAATACAACATATTGCTTGCGTTCAGGGATCGATTGGGAGTGCTTTCGTCAAGGTCGAACGAGTTTCAGAGCGTGGTTCTGTGCGGCTGTAGTAGGTCGGCGATGCACTCTCAGGTCACTCAAGGTGGGCCCAAATGTCATGATACAAATTCATTTCTTTCTTCCAATAGTAGCTACCGCAGACATCCTTGACACAATCCACAGCATCAACTAATTAGAGAAGCGTGCCGCCATCGGTTCAGAAATTTAGCAGGGGCAGCTTCCGTTCTGCAAACGAAGTACGTCAGTTGGTGGAAAGCAGGAAGCAAGCAAGAGAGAAGGAACAGCGATTTCGAAAACTTACTGCGCAGCAGGCGGGGCTGCTAGGGGAGCAGCTGCTCTCGCCACAGTTCTATACGAATCAAGGTAAGACATTGCCATGCCCGAGACATAGAAACGACGTACGCAGTAGTCGGGGTAGCAACGACCCTGGACGGGGGTGACCGCGACGGCGGAGGTGGCGAACAGGGCGATAACAGCGGCGATGACGGCAAAACGCATTTTATAAAGATGGTTCAAGTCAACGAAATAGAACTTGTTGAATGAAGTGTGAGTGAGTGAAGGTGAATGTGGTTCAACCTGGGGTAATGGAGAACGAGTTGGGTTTGAGGACGCCTTTTGTGTGAATCCAGGAGACGCCGAGGGCCGAGATGTTGCTAGGGCCGTGAAAATGTGGTTGGGAGGGAACAGTGGTCATCATCTCGATTGTGCTTCTTTCGTATTGGTGGTGGATCTACAATGCATTCGCTAGATTATTTGAGATATCACGGGTGCGGCCTTTCCAATGCTGGCAAGTCCGATACTTGGTGACACTTGGTCGGCTCGGGCGACGGGAAGCTTCTCGCTTGGTTGCCGGCGGTAAGCAAATTCAGAGGTAAAAAGGTATTCAGCAAACTCGCCGCAGACTTGAAGAAATACAGCTTTGGAGGAGTAGGAGGATCTGAAGGATACTGATCAGTGGAGCCGTCGAAACAAGTGGTATCTTGATCACAAGATGTAGACTCCTCATTGGCGGGACGAGATGAAGTGAACAAGAGTGGGACAGACACGTGAACGAGATCTGTGGAAGCGGGACGGGAAAGCTGGAGCAATTCAAAACAGCTGAAACCACCGGGTGGAGGAGTATATTGGACGGCAACGAGGGTGTACGAGAGGATACGACACTTTTGAACGTTCGTGACCGGCGGCACTGAGTCCATAGAATAGAAAGCCCATGCCCACGAGAAAGCCATGCGGTATGTATATGGCCTGGGTGTGCTGCTTGCTTCACGCACTCCCAGCCTCCCACAGCGTATTGCACAGGGTTGAAATGGGGTTGAACGAGATTCAACTGGTGGTTACCGGTTGTCGCTCGACCGGTAGGTAACTCGACCGGAAACTGAACGTCGTCAGTCTGCTTGGCGCTGTCGTCGCCAATCATTCACGGAATACATACATTGCAAAAAATTGAGAGACAGCAAGGAAACGGTGACCGGCTGCCACGTTGCAGTAGGTTTCAGTGTTGTCCGAGTCAGGAGCAGCTCCACTCGGTACAGTAGACCCCTTTTGAGGTTGAGGTTGAATCTGGTTGAACAAGTGGATTCTTCTGTTTCCCCGCAGGACTTGTAGATCTGGAGTCCTAGTATCGGCGCCTCGAAGGGTAGCAAAAGGTCCCATAAACTTGAATGTCGGATGCACACCCCGATGTGCGGCGGCTCCGAGACGTAACAGGGATTATTCCAAGGGTTTCTTACCGGAACCGTGCCATGCGACGTTGCGACTCGTCCAATGCGAGCGCTCGAGTCTTTCCGGTTGTCATATGTAAGCTCTCGGACCAGCCGAAGGTTGGTTCTGAGTCCGGTAGGCATCCACAGTGGTTGGTTACGGCGCAGTCCAGCGAATTCAGAGCATACGTGGATGCACGTCGTGCAGAGTTCTGAGAGTGACTGGTGGATTTGGTTCAAGGCCAGGTGCACAGCTTCTTTGATGGAGAACTCTTTTCCACTTCCACTGTTCAGAATCCACATCGGCGCTGTGACCACGCTAGCTGACCCCCGATTGAACTTTGGTGGACTCTTATGTGACTTTTTGCTTCAAGTCTGCGCTTGAAGCTGTTTGACTTGTATTGAATACCTCAAGACAACGCTAGTCTATGACTTGAACTTTGACAATTCGCCAATGTCCACGCAACTTCAGAATTCTGCGCAGGAAATTGGGTACAGCAGGGTCGTGTAAACGATATTCATGAACCGGTGCCACTCGAAGTCTTAGCAATCACGGTTACGAGTATGCCTCTCTGTCGTATCTTCGCGTCTGCGACTCTGCCCCCCTTTCGTCAACGGAAATGGCCTAATCCGAGTAATGGGCTTTATATTGTTCCGGAATGAAACCATACTTAGAGGATATGCTTCATAACGCTGCGCCCTGCCACGCCGGATCCTTCGACTTGCAATGTCCGCCGCGACCAAACGCATCACAGGAAGACCCACTCAAGTCTTAGTCGACGGTAAGTGGTAAATGGTGCTATTGCTTCATGATGTTCCGAGATATAGATAGGAATTGCAGATTTATGAGCACGCCCGGTGGTGTATACTATGCCCGGTTGCAAAGGCATGCGCAAAGGACAATTATTGGGGTCCAAATGGGCTGGTCGTGACGATGAGATGCTCGAGCTTCACAATGTCTTGCCTAAATTGTGCGAGATTCTTATGCGTCTCACATAATAGATGAGTGCCCGTGAAGTTAGCATTGTTAGTGGGAAGTAATTCGTGGAGACTTTGGAACGAGGAAAAAAGTCATGTATGTCCGATGGTGTAGTTGGTCATCACATCTGGAACAAATTGCACAGCATTTGCACTTTTGGGCACATCGAGTGCCGTTTTCAAGTGTTCGACATGCTGAGCCATAGAGATACCAGTACCATGGCTGGAGAGAGCTCGAGACATAGCACACAGCTGAATGACCGCTGGTGTGGACGTTGATGCCCAAATCCTAAAACGGTAACTCAACGCCATGCATCCCAATCGGGAAATTATTTACTTCTCAAAGATCCCCCAACCACAACTAGAGAAGGAGTAAATTTCTCATCTATAGGACGCCTAACGAGGTGCCCCACGACCTCCAGGCGGTAGAATGCATTTTTTTTGAGATTTTCGGGGAGTTGACAAGGATCTTCCGAATCTTCGAACCTCTGATTTCGAGTTGATCCAAGGGGTTGTCAAAAGGTTGTCCAAGTGCCCAGCAACGCAAAAAGCTGATCCGACCCAGGTTCGAACTGAGGACCGCCTGTGAACAAGACTGATGGTACAGTTGGTATCGGCGAATGCCGAAACCGAAAACTTGTTAGACAGAAGTGATAACCAACTACACCATCGGACCGTTAATACGAGCTATGAGAAGCTGGGTAGGTGCAGGAGAATTGAAATCTTCAAAAAGGAATCAAGGAAAAGCAAAAACAAGCGAGAAATCGAGTTTTCGACGATTTTTGATGAAAGTGCGGGGTATTACGGCAGGGGAGGGTTGAAGGGTGTGCATAGGGGTGGGGTGGACGTGGGTAGATGTCTGTGGTTGGGGGGAACATGGTTGGGATGAGGGGGAATTGATTTCATTGATTTTCATTGATTTTGATGGGAGTAATATACTGTCACAGATACCGTCTTGAACGCGAGTTTATAAACAAGTAGGGAGGTTCAGGTCCTGGAGGGACATCGGGGCTTGGATGTAGACTGAGTCCGAGGGGAAAACAGGTAGAGGAACGGGGGAGGGAGATGTTCATGTCGGAATGATGTCTGGGGATGCCATTTCCGCACCGTCCGACGCGGAGTCGACGTCCTAAACTATTATAAGGTTCAGACACACATTAACATGTCTGAAGCTAAGCTATACTTGTAGAGGATGTAAAAGTACATGGGTAAGAAGATGTGTGAAGGAGAGGAAGCGGAGAGTTGAATTACGTGAATTGTTGGTGGATCGATCGGAATCGGCGACTCCTGGGTCTTGTTCTCAAATGCACGCCATTACAGTCGGTCTCCTCGATTCTACGCTGTATCCATTGCTTATTCTTATCCAGCAACAATTCTGGTCCGTACGGGAATATCTGAGCCCTGTAGGTAGCTAAATTAGGGTTTCATCGTCTGCTAATCGCTCTCAGGTTCTCAAAGAGAGCAAGTTCAAAGAACACGGCCGTATCACCCCTGGTGCGTTGGTAGTGTCTCTAGTTATTGACGTCTCAACGTTTGCAGAGGAATTCCTCGCAGCAGGAGATTTCCTAGCGTACAAGTTTCCCGTCTGGACCTGGTTAGTGTGGCGCATTTTGCACGAGGCGACCCCACATACTCAAGCCCTCTGTGTGCCAGGGAAGCAGGCGACCCATCCAAGGCCAAAGATTACCTACCCGCCGACAAGCAATATCTGGTCACTCGAGGGGTTCCCTGTCTACGCCGAGCAACGTCTCTAGCTTACACTGACGCCGATGAGGATGCCGAACGCTTGTTGTCTTTTGGCGACTCCACCGGAGCCGACGAATGGGTCGAGACTCATACCGGTCGCAAGTCCAACTTAGATTCCGCCAATCCGGGCACCATCGACGATATTCCCGACCTAGACGCGGCACCGGAGACAGGCGTCACTCAGGGCGTCGGTAGCCTTTCGTTGGGTGGCGCCGACGAGACGCCTGATCTCGACGATATCCCTGATATGGAAGAGGAAGGTCTTGAGGAGGAAGATGATGCAGCCGCTGTTGCACCAAAGTCCAATGTCATTGATGCTGGGTGTGTTGTGTGTTATCTGTTCTTGAGGACCACTAACTTGCTCCCAGCCAAGTGGAAGTCGCAAACGGCAATCTTCTCCAAGTGCGAACGTACGATGTTATGATCACCTACGACAAGTATTACCAGACCCCTCGCATCTGGTTGCTTGGGTACGATGAGGTGAGACTTCCAGCTCGACCTTCATCCTCAGTTTCTAACTCTCCTCAAGAATCGCACCCCCCTCACCCCTCCCCAAATCTTCCAAGACGTGTCCGCCGACCACGCCTTCAAAACCGTCACGATTGAGCCTTTCCCCCACTCTGCCTCTCTGCAGGCCGCCTCCGTGCACCCCTGCAAGCACGCAAGCGTCATGAAGAAGGTCATCGAGCGCATGAACAGCAGTGTCGTCGCCGAACAGCTCGCACAACGCAAGGGGCCCGCATCCAAGGACGCCGGCGGCAAGAAGAAGTGGTTCGGGCGCAAGACCAGTGGGAATGGCAAGGACGATAAAGGGGCGGCGGCGGCTTCCGCTGAAGGCGACGACGACGTCGAGGGCATGCGCGTCGACTTTTATCTCGTCGTATTCCTCAAGTTCATTGCCTCTATCGTGCCGACCATCGAAGTCGATTCGACGACCTCGTTTTGATTTCTGGTGGCGTGCGTGGAATATACCCTCTGACGAGAAAATAACTTGTATCTGTATGAACCTCATTGATTTACTAGAAACCATGTATGATTTTTCCTCCATCAGACGTAGCGTGAATCGAAAGCGATGATAATCCAAAGAGCGAGAACAACAAATCAAGTGGCGAGTTCTGTGCGACTCTTTGACTTTTTCTCTTTCTTCTTCTCTACCGGTGCATCGTCCGAAGTCTCAACCGTGCCCTCCTTCGCCTTTTTATCCTTCTTTCGCTTCTTGTCGACCAGCTCATCGACAGGTGTTACCTCTATTGCCTCTCCCTCCTCCCTCTTCCGCTTCTTCTTTTCTGAGACCACAGGCGCAGCGTTCTCCACCTCCGCCACGACATCCACCTCCTTGCTTTTCTTCTCCTTCTTCTCCTTCTTGCGTTTCTTCTCCACCGGTTCGGACTCGGGTATCGAGGACACGACCGTTTCGGGTTCGTCTTCAGCATCGCGTTTCCGCTTTTTCGGTGTCGTAGATTCCCCAGGCGCATCCGATGCATCAGCAGCATTTGCCTTCGCAAGCTTGGCGGCTGCCTTTTCAGCTTTCTTGGCCTCCGATTCCTCTTTCCTCCGTTCCTTGCGATTTTTTGTGGGATCGGCGTTTGTCGTGGCGGTAGGTTTATCGTCCACAATAATTGCCGCAATAGCGGACTGTATGATAATCGACTTGAGCATCGGAGGGCGATAAAAAATTTGCAATCTTACCTCGGCCGCAGCCACTGCCCTTTTCTGCTCCTTTTTCTCCTTCCTCTCCTTCAGCTTCTTCTCCCTTTTCTCCTCCTTGTCCTTCTCCTTCTCGGCCTTTTCCTGGGCTTTCCGCTCTTTCTTGGACAACGAAGTCGAAGCATCCCCGTTCTCTTGCGTCGAAGGTTCTTCTGTAGTGGCAGCAGCGCTGGTAGCGACGGGAACCGGAGGTGTTGTCCGTGTCGGTGTGCCTAACGGCGTATCATTCGCACCAGTCGCCGACGTCCGTGAACCGCCCCATCCCCCACCTCTCCCCCCACCACGTCCACCCCGCGCGCCGCCCGACCATCCGCGCCCAGCCCCATACGGATTACTCTGCGGTCGTGCGGGATAAGTGCTCTTTCCGTCGGCTCCTGCCTTCAACGCTACATCAACCCTGAACAATCATACCAAGATAACAGACACACAGTAGCAGCAGCGGCACCAGTTTTGGGTCCCTTATACAGAGACTTTTCGTATTTCTCAGCTTCGCTGATACATTGCGTGTGTTTTTTGAATTCTGCGGGGGAGTTGAAGGTCGTTGAGCAGTCGATGCAGTCAAATCCGGCGTAGCAGCGGTTGTAGTGTTGATCAAGCTTGGGTTTCTTTACCGTGTCTTGGCAGGCGTGACATCTACGCAGAAGGATGTTTAGCTTGACGTCGCGGGAGACGATGAGGAGCAACGGACTGGAAGGACACCATCGTGGAGGACAAGCAGACACTAAATTTTTTGCATATGCCGATCAAAATCTTCCAGAAATCACACCAGACAACAAAGCAGATCTGAGCTACAGTATGTATCTCTGTCAAGCTCATAAACGCAAATGCTGTAAGTAGGGGAATCAAGGGTTACAATAATACAGGTATAATCCGTACAGATACACATCCTCACGACGTCCCAAGCTTGATGACCCACGTCTCCAGACACGGCTCCGTCACGCCAGGCAATACTCGCTGCTCCGCAAAGTCTTGCATCTTGTCCAAACCTCTGAAGATGGTGCTCGAGCCCAGCCAGTCGATACGTTTAAACTTCGGCTCGCCGTCGTAGTCAGATCGCTTTTTGGCTGCCTTCTCAATGGTCTCGCGCAACTTTTTATCGGAAACGATGATACCCCACTCCGAGTCCACTATAGGCTGTTGAAGCTGTAGCGGGTTTACGGAATCAACAACAGCAAGATATCAAACAAATAATGGACGCACAGCAGCCCAGATCGCATCCCAGACACCCTCAACCGTGACCGGGGTGTTCGACATTACTTCGATGGACCACGGGAAGGCTTTGCATATGAGGCGGACGTGTGAGGCAGGAGGCGTCGTGGCGAATTGGCCTCTATGAGGCACGTATATCGCTTGCGAGATTTCGTTTCGCGCTTTTTTACGCACATCGTACCTCACCTGCGTCGAATCGGACGCGAGGATTGGGTTGAGATTGGGGTACTTGGTCGAGTGGAAGCCTGGAAGAGAACGACACGTGAATAAATGCAGCATGATAACGTCTGAGTAGCGTACCAGGGGTAGGATTCTGAGGCGCCCATCCAGGCTGACCCCAATATGCGGGGAAGCCTGTTTGTTGTGGGACAAAGCCGGGCTGCTGGTAGAACGCTTGTGGCGCCCATGGATTTGGTCCCCAAGGATTCATAGTTGGTACTGGTCGTTCGGTCGGTGAAGGTCAAATTAAAAAGAGTGAAGGGCGGGCGCCTGATTTGCGGCAGCGTGCGAATGACTCACCTGAATCTTCAGAGCTGTTGCATAGTGTTGCATCTAGATCAGCGCATTGCACGATAAGAAAATCTGATTGGCTTCGGATGCTGTGCAACGTGGGGTGCGCCAGAGGCCGCCGGCGTTCAAATATGGTGTCCCAAGCGCTGGAATAGGCGCACATGTTAATAAGCGCCGATATGGGCGGGCTGTAGAAGAGGAGGCTAGTGGTCGAAATTTTGCGCCTTAGTACAGCTTGACCTTGAAATTGGTTTCAAGCCAGTGCAGCGAGCATCTTCGAGTCCCGGTGAATCGCTTTCGTAGCTATGCATTTTGCGATATTCTATCAAAGAGATTTACGCGATGTTCGAGACAGATCCCAGCGGATATCATAGTTTGAAAACTGTTGCGGCTGGCGTCAAGCCTCGCTGATCTCTGAGTGATTGTCATTCGGGGACAGCATAGAGACTGTCAGATCCACAGGTTGACCGAGAGACGGAGGGAAAGCGCGGCGTATATCTTGTCAGCACTCGAGAGCGCTTGAACGATGACAGGTAGAGGAAAACAAACGAGTCGAACGCGGTGTGACAAATCACGTGAAGCACTGTCACACGGCAATTTTCAATTTTTCATCCCTTTTCTTTGCCTTTTTCTCCGTTTTTGACCCATTCGTGTGGACTTGGAATCCGTTTGCTCTACCGCCGTTATGGATTGCGCCCCAGGGACTCTGACTTTTATATTGAGGACGGCAATATCGTGCTGGTGGCCGACAGCGAAAAAGACAATTGTGCTGTCCTTTTTCGTTTGCACAAATCCATTCTCATGAAACACTCCACCGTATTTGCGGACATGTTTTCAATGCCTTCACCCCCAAACGTGGAGAAGTACGATGATGTACCGCTGGTCAGGATGGCCGGTGACGATGCGGATGCGTTGCGGGATTTCATGAAGCTTTTGTACAACCCAGAGTGGGTACTTGATTTCACGGTGTCCAACTGTGTTGAAAATCTGCAATGATATGCAGATGTATATCTACTATCTTCAACGCTAACGATTTTACAACCAAACTCTTGGGACCGTGCAAGATGGCCAGAAAGTATCAGGTCGACTGGATCCGTAATATGGCTGTTGAGTGCCTGCAAAACTCGTGGCCCAGCACTGTGTTGGGGTGGCGGGAATTTGCTGAGGAGGAAAATGCACAAGTTATGCGCGCTATTCAGGGGGACCCAGACCCACGTTGGGACGACCCAACCTCCCCACCACGCGTGCTTCCTGAACCAGTGTCTTCAATCCTCCTCGCGCGGGAATGCGACGTTACTGCAGTCCTCCCGCTCGCATTTCTAGACCTTCTCCAGCGTCTCCCAGAGCCTCACCCGATGGATCAGTACGACGAGTACTACAAAAAGGCCGACCTCAACCTGTTACCCGCGGACGACTGGCGTCGACTGTTTCGTGCTCGTGAACGAATGGCCGCCTGGTTTCGGTATTACCCTTCTTCTCCCCCCTATGACTTGCGGCCGTGCCTCAGTGGCAAATCATGCGAAGCTACAGTTCATCGCATTTGGCTGAAATTTGGAAACCAGCTAGGTGTATGCGGTGATATTCTGCGAATCTCACTGGAGCATGAAATGGAAAAAATGTGTGCAGCTTGCAAATCGAGATTGGAGGCGGAAGTTGGAACTTTACAAGGCGAGTTCTTGCGAGAACTTCCTAATTTTTTCTGCTAGCAAGATAAAGCAATCCGGACGATTCTGCGTAGCTATCATTGACAGTGATACTGTACCTAGCCTCATTGCCTTCGAAAGATAAAAGTTGTACAGAAACTGAAATAAATTTATGGTTCAAAGACTGCTGGAAATGGGTCATTCTTGGAATCCAAAGAAACGAGGAACGTTATCGAAAAATCGGCTCTGAAAGAGTGAAACTTCTTTCGCCAGCTTTGTCTTGCACCCCGGGCAGATGTCTTTCATGTCCTCTCCCAGCGAATATGTCAACATATTGCAGCAGCCATCAGCGAGCAGTTCCGACAGTCGCAACCAGACCTCTGCTACCGTAGTTTTACAGGCTTGGGTGCCATCGCACGCTGAGATCTTCGAGGTCGAGAGGCTTGGAGAGGATTTCTTGGGATATCGGGCAAACCAGGTACCCATCCTTTGGCGAGCCTGGAAGAGTCGCAGCCCGTCAATCACAGGTAACAGCTCCAGTTCGATCCTTTGCTCTGCCGCAGCATACAGGTCGTTGGGATCGGGTTCGACAGAACGGTGAAGGAGATATAAGAATGCGACTGGAAGAATGATAGTAACATTGCATTCGCGTGCAAGGAGAATTGAAGATACGGGTTCAGGAAATTCGCGAAGTTGGAAGCCGAGAGGCTGATCAGCCCGTGCGGCCGCACGCTGAAGAACTAGGCGGGTTTCTTCCCCGTCAAGACGGCGCCAGTCCCCCAATGTATCGGGCCAGGACCTCAGCAGGCGCTCAGCAGCTTTGGTACGGATCCAATCAATGAAGTATTTCCTTGCCAGCTCGCAGGGTACCAGCAGCCTGAGCGCAAAGTCACTTGCGTTAAGAACGGTTCAAAAGTATCTGTGTATGGGTTTCAATCTGTCAAGACAAGCACAAGAGATACTACTCACTCCGGATCGTACAAAAACATGAGCAATTCTCGCAATCCTTCTGCCTCGTCGGGCATCGTAACCAAAGGGATACCGGCGTGCTGTGGCCCATTGACAGTGGCGGTGGCGACATTGAACATGTCGTCGAAGATCTGGGAATGTTTGACGAGGATGGATTGGTGTACACGAAAAATGATGTGGGTGGGTGGGTTCTGGACTTGGCTGCGGGCGCTCAATGCTATATTGCCATCTTGGAAGTAAAGATCCGGATCGTGAATTACTTGAGCCATTTCAGAGAGAGAACAGGGCGTTTACTAGGCGTTTACACGGTCGTTGTTGACGCTATACGGGTGCGTGCGATATCATCATCATATCGGTGGGGACTTGAGTGATGGCATCGCCTGGTTGGACTCGGATCCAATAAGTGAATCGCAGGCAGAAGTCTCAGGGCGAGAGTGAGTGGTTCCAGGCAAAAGACTCGCCGTAAAAACCTCATAAAGTTGTCGAAAAGGACACAAGAAAGGTGTTACATAACAGGCAGTAATATTTTACAGTAAGGAAGTTTCGGGAAGACTTCGATCAGAAATTTCAGGATTGTTTCAGGACCTACAAAGTCCTACTGGGTAGCACGACGGTAACTTCCTGTATGAGCCACCGACGCACCGTATATTGAGCGGAGGCCTTCATCGAACATACACTCGAATACGCGGCCACCCCTTGTTTACTTGTACAACTTCCAGTGCGACGAAGTTATCATTCATGAAGTTGCGAAGAAATAATTGAGACTCTTCAAAAAGGCGTCCTCTACAGTGGTAATCTCCCTTTCGAGCTTCATCTGGCAATCTGGGCAGATTCCTAGCCTGACTGAACTTCGCACTAGAGATGAGCTCGAAGCCCGCAGAATATTGCCTGAACTGGCTAAGGAATTTGCCAGTACGAGCCAAACGCGATATATCGCAGCTTCGCATAGTTTGCTCTCCCCGGGGCACGCCGTTGCCTTCAAGGGCGAGATAATCGAGGGAGGGTAGGAATACTCCGAAAACCAGCTGCCCATCCTTTCGCGAGCGTGGAGCAGTCGAGGCCAGTCGTTGACCGGTAAGAGCTTTATTTCGATATTTTTCTTGTATTCGGCGAACTGATCAAGAGGATGAGGTTCAGGGAGACACCGAAGGAGATCCAGGAAAGCGAGCGGGAGTACGGCAACAGCATTGCATTCACGCGCGAGGAGAATGGAAGATACTGGCTCAGGAAGCTGGCGTGGTTGGAAGGCATGGTCGTCCCAATGCGGTTCGCCCGCGCCAACGATATCCATCTCAATCTGGCGCGAGACTCTGGTGCGTTCTTCCTCAGAAATACCGAGCCACCCTCCTACAGTATTGGGCCAAGATTTTTTCAGCCGCTCAGCAGCGTTTCTAGGAATCCAGTCGATCTGGTATTTATTGGCAAGTTTGCACCCTAAGAGTTTGAGTGTGAAATCGTCCGCGTTGAGAGCAGTGGAGAAGTATCTATGCATTGTTTGCAAGTTTCAGTATACCGTCAACGCAACAAAAAAAAAATGCGGAGAAGTCAAAGCAGAACTATACCCACTCTGAATCATACAAGAATCGTACCAATTCTCGGAGGGCGTCCGCATCGTCGCCAGCCATGGTGACCAGAGGAGCCCCGTCGTACTGGGGCACGGTGGCAGGCGGAGGCATAGAAAACATGTCGCCAAAGACAACGGAATGTTTCACCTGTAGATCGGTGAAGACGAAAAAGAATGTCACTATTTTGACTCTCGCTGTGAGCACTTAGCACGATGTTGCCGTCTTCAAAGTAACAGTCTGGATCGTGAACGACCTGGGCCATGGTGTGAGAGATGGAGTAGATGGTGAGCAATCAAGCTATGGTTCTGGTTGTAGAGCAGTACGAGTAGCCGGCGATCAACAGGTCCCACAATTTGTTCAGTTTGCGTACAACCTTCACCTTCTGGATTGTCCCACCTCTACTACACCTCATTTGGCGCCATTCCCGACGCCTGCGAGTTACAGAGCACATTTTTAACACGCGGAGGGACTTTTCAAAGGTTTTTGCTGGTCTCAGGCATCACGCGATTCTCCCGCAACGCATCTACTCATCTCAATCTTCGCTTTTGCCAAACGACGTCCGTCAGATTCCTAAAAATTCATCGGTTGGACTTGCCTGTTTGCCAAGATCCTACACTACTCCCAAATCGTATAACCTCCAATTGAACGTCGGGCATGGGCTTTTGGACTCAACTTTCGCGCATTTAGATTGGATCAATCAGTATACGGGTCTATGTGCTTTGCGAAGTTGAGAACTCAAGCTAGTACTCAAGCCTTCAAATTCCTTGGGAATTCCGAGCTTGCGGCTTCTTACGAGCAAGTATACGACACCTGGTCCTTATCCATTCACTTGAGCGCTCAACTTGGCGGCGGTCCTCGGTATTCCTGCGAGAACGTCGTGTCTGTCATGGCTCACGAACGACTACAATGCCGACGTTGATGTTCTTGACATATCAGCTCCTGCGAAGACGCTACATCAATTATCACGATTAAAACGACCTTTCTTGTCTCATTCTAATCAAGACAAGCCTCTATTCGTGGACTCTTCTCTTGCTACTCGTCCAGCCTAACAATAACACATTGAGAAGATTTCCGCTTCACTCGGCCAGCTTCTTTTTTGCTTCTTGACCTCAAAATAGACAGCTGTGGACGAATGTTTCCCGTCAACGGTCGAGCTCGGTGTCTAAGGGTAAAGAGGCAGAGATAAATAGGCTGGGGGCAGGCCGGTTCTCCGCAAATCCAGAAGTGTCTTTGCAAGAAATGTCTACTGAATTCGACTTCATCGTTGTGGGTGGTCAGTATCTCATAAACGACTGGTTTTCTTGGCTCAATCTGACTCTTGAGATCAGGCGGAACTGCTGGCTGCGTCGTCGCAGGTCGTCTGGCCGAAAACCCGAAGGTCAAGGTTCTCGTCATTGAGGCTGGTATCATCAATCCTGGGGACATCGACGCAATCACCACACCCGCCCGCGCCTTCGAACTTCGCGACAGCAAGTACGACTGGGCATACAAGACGACCATGATCGATCGCCCGGACTACACACGCGTCGAGAAGCCCAACACCCGTGGCAAGGTTCTAGGCGGGAGTAGCTGCCTCAACTACTACACCTGGATTCCCGGAAGCGCCGCCACCTTTGACGAGTGGGCTGGCTACGGCGGCGAAGAGTGGACATGGGACAACTGCAAGGAATACCTTTATAGAGTAGGCTATGTTCCGAACGCCCTCGTACTCGTTGTCTGACATTCTGTACCAGCCCGCTACGTATCACGACGACCAGAAGCTCTTCTCCCCCTCGCTCTCATACATCGGCGAGAACGGGCCTCTCCCGGTCTCCCACTCCGACCTCATCGCCGAAGTTCGACCTTTCCGCGAGGCCCTCACTAAAGCGTGGGTTAGCAAGGGTCACGCTTTGACCGACGATGTTCATAATGGGACGATGAGGGGTTTGTGGAAAGCGATGAACAGTATCTATAATGGCAAGCGGTCGTCGTCTTGGGTTTACCTTGTCGGTAAATCGAACGTCACCGTTCTCGGTAAGACCAACTCCAAGCAGGTCATCATCGAGGACGGCCGCGCCGTCGGCGTCGTCGTCATCCGCGAAGATGGAACGGAGGAATCGTACAAGGCCAAATACGAGGTCATTGTGTCTAGCGGTGTCTTCGAGTCGCCCAAATTGTTGATGCTGTCCGGTATCGGACCTGCCGAAACGCTACAGAGCTTCGGAATCTCTCAGATCATCGACTCCCCTCAATGCGGCCAGAACCTTCTCGATCATCCCATCCTAGCGCATGTCTTTCGCCTCAAACGCGGCTACGGTCTCGACCATCATTTGCTGCGCGCTGGCCTCGAAAAGGACGCAGCAGTTTCTGCTTATCGTTGGAAGAACGCTGGTCCTTATACTAGCGGTCTCCTTGAGCTCGTTGGCCTGCCTCGTATCGACGACCGCCTGCGCGGCATCCCGGAATACGAAGCGGCGAAGGCAGCGAATGGCGGGAAGGATCCATTCGGACCAGGCGGCCAGCCCCACTTCGAGATCGATTTTGTTCCTATGTTCAGCGACGCCTTCCAGTGGCATATTCCGACCCCTGCTGAAGGCGACTACCTTACCGTCATCGTGGATCTTCTCCGCCCCCTCTCCAAGACGGGTACGGTGACGCTCAACTCTACCAACGCGCTGGAACAGCCCATGGTCAACATCAATTTCTTTGCTGAAGATTTGGATATTGTTGCCATGCGTGAGGGGATCCGCTTCGTCGATGATATCATCAAGAATGGTGAGGGTATGAAGGATATTGTTCTGGAGGACTATCCGTGGCCGATGGTATGATCTTCTGTGCTGCAATATGTTTGCGATGAGCTGATCCATCGACTCCAGCCCAGAACCTCGGATGAGGCGATGAACAAGATGATCTTGGAGCGCTCGCAGACTGGATTTCGTGAGCAATCGTCCGCTTTGATCCATAACGTCCATTCGTTGAAAACTCTTTCCCCAGATCCATGTGGTACAGCGCGTATGGGTAAAGATCTCGGGCATGGCGTCGTCGATGGTAAATTGCGCGTTCATGGCATCCAGAGCTTGCGTGTCATCGACGCCTCTGTTATCCCTGTGATCCCTGACTGCCGCATTCAAAATTCCGTGTACATGATCGGGGAAAAGGTGAGCCGCTTGTTTTGGGAGCTGTTATGGTTTTTGGTTGATGTGAAATCAGGGCGCGGACATGATCAAGGCAGAGTACCCGAACCTCTATGCCTGATGAAGTCCCTACAATTTGAACCGTGTAAGTATAGTGTCTCTTCAATCTTTCGTTTTAGCTCTTGAATGCGCCTGTTGTAACTTGCGATATTGAACTTCAATTATCTTCACGAAAATTTCCCGTCCAGTGTGCCTGCCGTGTGTGTTGGGTATGCACAGTTTTCCGCTCGTACTGCTTCAAGCCTGCTGCTCGGTGCTTGAAGTTTCGGAATCGCTGCTTGACAACCATATATTGATGCCATCAATTGGCTCCTTCCTCCTCTATTTCGTTCATAGCGGTCGTTCGACGAACAGTGCTATGGCCCAGCCCACTCACGATGAGCATTGCTACTTCGACGACGGCAATATAGTGCTGAAGGCGCGCAGCCACAGCCGGAATGCTGAAATCGTCTACTGCGTGCATCGTTCGCTCCTTGTTAGAGCTTCTCCTGCATTCTTCGGCAACATGTTCTCTATGCCTCCACCGCCCATAGTGCCGATGTACGGGGGTCACCCCGTGGTTGACATGCCTGACAATGCGGACACACTGGGACAGCTTATACGGTTCTTGTATGACGCCGAGTAGGGGATTTCTTGGGTTCGGGAATTTTTGACTGAAAAGCTCAATGCATAGATATTTTCATGACGTTCTCAAAGCGAACGATTTCACACTTAAAATATTGGGACCTTGCCAGTTGGCTCATCAATATCAAGTCGATTGGATTACCAGCGCGGTTGGGGAGCGGTTGAAGGAATCCTGGCCCCACACGCTAGTGGGGTGGATCAGCCGTACGGAGGAAGAGCAAGAAGCAGTTAGCCGTGAACTTTTGGGCGACATTAACGGGGAAATTGAACCACATTGGGAAGACAAAGGTTTCCAAGTCCGCCTGCTCCCTGAGCCAGTGTCGTCAATTCTCCTTGCCCGTTTATGCACCGTGCCCGAAATCCTCCCCTTCGCATTTTTGGATCTCCTCCGATCTTCCCTCGAGCCGCAGCATCAGTTCTCGTGCTACGACAAGCAGGCCAGAATGGAGCTGTTGCCCGCGGACGATTGGCCTCGAATTTACCGAGCTCGCGAAAGGATTAACATTTGGTTATCTCACCACCCTGATGCGCCGTATGAGTCGAGTCGGTCGCATAAGAAAATCACGGCGTGTCAAGGGAACACGGTCTGTGAAGCTGCAATCAAAGATATCTGGCTGAAACTGTGGAGATACATGGCCACTCACTACGATATCACGCAGTTCTCTGTGGAAGAGGGAGAGACCAAAGGCGTTTGTATGCAATGTCAGGGGAAGTTGGGGAGGGGTATTACCGCCCTGCAGGTCGAGTTTTGGGAAAGCTCCGCTCGTTTCTTTTCTCTTGTATGATTTACTTGTACGCCAAGTTCCAGTGTCACTCTCTTAAATGATATCACCATGGCCAATCCCTCCGTGAATCCAGCGCCGCTCCTCACATAAAATCGGATGAGTCTCGCATTTTTTTTATCAATAATACATGGAACTGCACTCGATGTTTTCCCCCAAACTCGATGTTTTCCCCCAAAACACGGGCTATAAAATCGCATCGGCTGGAAATATCTGACATGAAGCTATCTTCAGGTTGCCTTGTAATCTTACGATTTTTACAGTACACCTAAGGCAATTGTTTCCATTACCTAACAGTCTGTATCATCTCCAGCGCACATCCATCGACCTTCTTGGACATTTTCAATTTGAAATGGCAGGTAGGGTGATCGACCTTGTAAGTAAACACTTGAGCCCCTCTTTCAATCACCCCACTCTCATCGTATCTCCCAAGCTGACCATGGCTCAACCCACTCACGACCCTCACTCTTATTACGAAGACGGCAATATAGTCCTCAGGGCTTTTAGTCGAAGCCAGAATTCTCATATCGTTTACTGTCTCCATCGGTCCATCCTCGTCAAACACTCCCCTGTCTTTGCAAATATGTTCACCATGCCTCCACCTCCCACCGTGGCCCAGTATGCAGGCATTCCCTTGGTCGACATGCCTGACGATGCCGATGCATTAGGAGAGTTCATACGGATCTTGTATGATTCGCAGTGGGTATAGTCTTGCGAAGAAGTTAGTCATTCATATACTGAAGCCTTGCCTCCGCTAATGCAGGTACTTTTCAAAACTTCTCATCGCGAACGATTTTACGCTCAAACTACTGGGCCCCTGCCAGCTGGCTAACAAATATCAAGCGGACTGGATTCGCGACATGACAGCTGAGAAATTGAGACAATCCTGGCCTGATACTTTGGTAGGCTGGCTCGGGCTCACCGAGGAGGAGAGAGAACAAGCTAGCCGGGATGTCATGGGAGACTTCAATGGGGACTGGGAGCCAGAGTGGGAAGATCCCGCATTCCAACCTCGCCGCCTTCCCGAGCCAGTGACTTCGATTCTGCTCGCGCGGGAATGCGATGTGCCAAGCATCCTTCCGCCCGCGTTTTTGGATCTCCTCCGGTGCCTCCCCGAGCCTGATCCAATAGATCCCTGGTTGGCGGTGTACGACAAAAAGATCGAAAGTACGCTGTTACCCGCTGACGACTGGCATCGACTATATCGGGCCCGTGAAAGGATGGGCAAGTGGTTTTCGGACTATCCTTATCCCCCGCCGAGCAGTTCGAATGAGACGATGACTGCATGTAAAGGGCCTACGAGCAAAAATTGCGAAGCCGCCATCTATCGTACTTGGTTGGCAATGGGGCAACGCATGGCTAGGTGTGGTGATATCCTGCAGAGTAACTTGCCAGAGGAAGACACGAAAGGCATTTGCCTCGAGTGCTTGACAAAGCTGAATGCAGAGGTCGGAATTTTGCAGCAACAGTTTTGGAAAAAACTTATTTACTTCTTCTCACTTGATTGAGTGCGTAGTGATTGATTTTTTGGTCAATAATGTAAACTCCAGGCAATAGAAAACAATAACTCAATCGGCGGCGAATTCAAACAGAGACTCGGAATTGGCTGGACTCTTTAACCGTGCCATGTATGTGCTATCCTCGAACTTGGGCACGTATATTTGCGCTCGAATCGGAGGATGTCAATACGGCGTCCGGGTCCGTGGTCGAAGCAAAAATACGGAAGTTGTACATGTATCGTCGAAACATCTGATGACCTGTTTGCTGGGCGGCGCTACTTGAAGCGATGCCCAGTTGTCCGTTCGTCACATTGTCCGTTATGATGAATGCTAGCTTGCCTCTGAATCATCTTGTCCTTTCCCGATACCATCTGTCGAATGAGACGCGTGGATAGATTCTGCAACTTCGAGACTCAGAAAACCATGTCGAAATCACTGCAAAAAATTGGCTGTTTGCTCTGTGCTACGTTACCTGGCTTCCCTAACTGATTATGTACTCACCGAGCGTGCTCTTGTATGATTCAACTTTATAGCTGACGGACTTAGCATTCCACACCGAGTGGAAGAGTCGGAAAGCCCAAGGAAAGTTTGGACCGTTCGTCACAAAGTTTGCCGACAGCAGACTGAGGGAAAAACAACGCCTGGCAGATGGAAAGCCGGAGAACTCACGCCGAAAGTTGTTCGGCACATAGCGCGAGAAACCCACACAACAGGGAAGAGTTGAAGTGAACGAGATCATGCTGAATATGGAAATTTGATATTGCATCACTCGGGTGATTTGTTCACTTGTCACGATCCTCATCTGCTCATGCGTCGACTTGTCGACTTGCTGGCTGGTCCCTTGCACGATTGCCAAAATGTGGACTTTACCCTTTTGCCTCTTGCTTTTAGGATTCTTCGCAGGGGGACGCGTATAAAACGGGATTCTGACTGAGGATATGCGCTTAATCTTGCTGTCGCACCATCCGCCATGCTGGCCAGCCAACTCTCGCTAGCATTGTTCTCAGTGGTGTCGCTGAGGAAATACAGTCTCTGGGCAGATTCGCTCAACTTGCCTCTTTATCTGACCATAGTGTCGGTGGTGATCCTCTTGTCCCACATTCTTTGGGAATCGAAAGCAGCGCATACCCTGCGCGCGCAGTATTCAAAAGTCGGGCCAACGCCGCCGCCAACCGGTACTTCACCACAGACCGTCTGTGAATACGTTGGGAAGCATGGAGGTCTCCCCATATTCTCCTACAAGTTCGCAAGGCTAGTCGGGTGCCTCGTTCTCCTTAGTTTGTCTGTAGCGTCGCTGGCATCGCAAGACGACGATGAGCAAGAGTCCGACGCAGTAGTCCCATACATCTCGATGGCCCTGACCCATGTACGATTTTCTGAGTTTTCTGTATGGCCATTCGATGATTTGATTGACCCTTTTTGCCCATAGTTCTACGCTTCTGTTCTCGCTGTCGTTTGCATCAGTAGTCTGAGATGGCGCACCGTTGCAGCCAAGCATCTCAACGCGGTCCTAATTCTCTCCTTTGGCGTCTACTGCTATCGTGACGTTTTTCCATTGGCTACATTCACCCTCCAACCACTCGACCGTGCAGAAGGGGCGTTGACATGGACCAAGATATCCTTCTTGTTCGCTGTTTCGTGCCTTATACCGCTCGCTATGCCCCGACAGCACACCCCTGTTGATCTTGAGGTATGACTGCAAGTTGCTCGACAACTATTACTGACCAGTCCACAGAACCCTCTTCCCCCGAGTCCCGAGCAAACCGCATCTCTTTTGTCTCTGACGCTCTACTTCTTCATGGATCATATCATCTTCCTTGCGTATAGAATACCCCATCTCGGCTTTGATCAACTTCCACCCTTGTGCGACTACGACCACCTCCAAGACCTCAAAACGAAGACATGGAAGGTATGGCTCATAGTTTTCCTTACCAACTAGCTGGTGATCATTGTAATGTATACAGTGCCTGGACGTATTCTCGGGCAAGAAGCGACATATCGCTTTCGGCATTATGTGGACGTATCGTTGGGCATTTGTAGACATGAGTGTTATGCTGGTCATCAATGGACTTTCTGCCTTTATCTCTCCGATCGGGATCAATAGACTGCTCAGGTCAGTCAGTCTCCACCTTCCTTTCACATGTGGCCAACAGCTTCCCAGCTACCTCGAGAACCCCAGCCAAGACTCATTCATGAAGCCATGGTTCTGGATTCTCCTCCTTTTCGTCGGTCCGTTGATCACAACTCTCTCGTACCAGAGATACGTTTTCGTTTCGGTATGACCTCCTAGCCGTTAACAACCGATCAACTTTGTTTATGTTCTGATTTGTAGACTCACATCGTGGCGCAGACAACCGCCATCATCACTCAACTCGTCTTCGAACACGCGCTACGCATTCGGATTAAATCAGACGTTGGGGATAAAGATGTAAATGACACGAACGGTGAAAGAAAACCAGCTGCTGCCAATTTACTTGGAAGGATGACGAATCTGGTTACGACGGATCTGGGATATATTAACGAGGTATACCTTTCACATTGTTTATCTTCCCGTTTGTTCTCATTCTGCTTGTAGGCGAGGAACATCTTGTTACTGGTGATTCTTGTTCCAATCCAAATTATCGGAGCGGTGGTGTTCCTGTATCAAGTTCTTGGATGGAGGTGAGTACCTTGAATACATACCCGGTTAATTTCTTGTTGACTTGTGCGCAAGCGCTTTTATGGGTATGGGGTACGGTGTCATCTTCGTTCAGTGGAGTCATAACTGATGGAAAAATATCTTTCTGAACGAAAGGTTGATGCTGGCTCTCTTCCCTGTCCCAGGCTACGTAAGCAAGCTGCAGCAATCCGCACAGAAGGCGACGCTTGCGAAGACTGATGCGAGGGTGCAAACGGTCTCTGAGAGTGAGTGGCCCTTCACACTCTCCAATGCATCGAGAAACTCTCGGTTTACCTCGGCACTGCAGTCATCAATGTCATGCGCATGATCAAGTATGTTATGTCTTCCGTTATGATGCCGCATGATTGGATACCGACTACCTTCCGTCGCAGGATGTTCGGGTGGGAAAAGCAGATGAACGAAAAGATTGCTGGGAAGCGGGAAGAAGAGTTAGATAAGCTGTGGATTAGGAGGTTTTTGGATATGTTCAGTGGGATGGTGAAGTGCGTCCATGCATCTTTTTCTCGATCCCAGAGAACCCATTTCTGGCACTCCAGCTATGTGATTCCTCTGCTGACAATGCTAGCGACCTACGGTTCGTGGCTCTTACTCCAGCACAAGGTATACTCATGCTGTTTCTCCCCATCATATAGCCACGTAGTGTGTTCCTTCCACACCTAAACATCGTTTAGCACTGATCACAGACGGCTCTCTCCTTCCCCTTAGCGTGAGCGACATCGCCCACTGTATGGACTCGAGCTGAACCACCTTATGTAGACTGCTATCGCCCATCAGGAACTCACCGCAGCCAAAGTTTTCTCCTCCATGGGTGTCTTCGATCTGCTCCGAAGTCAAATTTATTTTATTTTCTACTGCATCTCGGCAACGGTCAATGGCAAGGTCTCCCTGGATCGCCTTGAAGACTTTCTGCACAATACGGAACTGTTGGATTCGTTCAATTCCAAGGAGCCTACGGAGATTGTCAGAGTAGGCCCCGTACAACCAGCGCCACCCTCAAACGACCTCATCGGGTTTCGCGACGCATCGTTCAGCTGGTCGGCTGACGAGGTTGATGGCGCATCCCCCTCGAGCCGCAAGTTTCTCCTCAAAGTCGAGGGCGAACTCTTTTTCAAACCGGGATGCGTCAACCTTGTCGTTGGCCCCACTGGTTCGGTGAATGGCTTCACGTCCTGTACTGTTGTGGTCTACTTAACAACATCTTTCAGGGGAAAACATCACTGCTGATGGCCCTTCTTGGTCCGTATGCTGTCTCCAAATATATAATCGGCGGTTCACACTTTCACAGGCGAGATGCATCTCGTACCATCTTTTTCTTGCTCGTCTTGGTACAATCTTCCCAGGGGTAAAGGCGTTTCGTTCGCCGCTCAAGAGAGCTTTGTTTTGAACGACACAATTCGCGTGAGTGGATCTAAACAAAGCCGTTACCTGGCTTAATCCCGTTCATAGAACAACATTCTATTCAATACCCCGATGGACGAAGCGCGTTACAACAAAGTCTTGTACCAGTGTTGTCTAGAGCGCGACCTGGAGTTGTTGGATGCTGGAGATATGACGGAGGTTGGGGAGAAGGCATGAATCAATCTCGAGATTTTTTTTCCTGGGCTGACTCGATCTTAGGGATTAACTCTGAGTGGCGGTCAAAAAGCCCGAGTCACGCTTGCTAGAGCAATCTATGCTCGTGCGGACATAATCCTTCTTGTGAGTCCGCTTTATCTCTGGGTCGATGCTCTATCCAACGACGGAATTTCAGGATGACGTGCTCGCCGCTCTGGACGTTCACACAGCCAAATGGATCGTCGAGTGAGGATACACTACCTGGGGACTGTGGATTCGTTTGACCTGTTACAGAAAATGCCTCAGCGGCGATTTGGTCAAGCACCGCACGGTCGTTCTGGTTACGCACAACGTAGTGCTGGCGAGCCAGGTTGCTGGGTTTGTCGTATCTGTGGGCTCGGACGGCCGAGTACATGGCCAAGATACTATATCCGACGCGCTGAAACAGGACGAAGAGCTGGCGAAGGAAGTCTCCAGAGATCAAGAGATGACTGAGGCGGCCGAGAAGGAAATGGATGATGCGATAACATCTGAGACCGAAAAACTGCAAAAGAAGGATGGAAAGCTGATCGTGGCAGAGGAGATCGCGCTTGGGAATGTTAGCTGGAAGGCCATCAATATGTATTTCCAGGGCATGGGCGGAAATCGCTCCGTACCTTTCTTTGCTCTCGCTCTGTTAGCTGTTATTGGCCATGAAATTCTCGACGCGGCACAGACGTGGTACCTTGGTTATTGGGCGAGGTACGATTCTGCCTGTTTGCTTGAAAGTTGCTCACCACAAAACAGTCAATACGCGCTAGGCCCGGTACCTGTGTTCAGGTAAGTTGTCAACCCCTCGCCGGAGGACGCAGCTGAACATTGTGTACAGATATCTTGGTGGTTATAGTGTGTAGTTGGCTGATCCCTGGTCGTTGATTGCACTCACTCGAATCTTGTTAGGCGCCATTCTTCTAACAAGCTTGTCAATCTTTCTGGCCTTCTATTTGTATTTCACTGCCGGAACCTTTAGAGCATCACGCACTATCCACAAACAGTTGGTCGAGTCCATGTTAGGCACAACTCTGCGGTACGTTGCCAACCTCACTGCAACTGTGTACAGCTAATCACGACTCGCAAGATGGCTCGACTCTACTCCGACATCACGAATCATCACGCGATGCACTGTAGATATCAGCACGATAGATAGTCAAGTGGCTGAAGGCCTTCGTGGTCTCATAGGTGCCTATCTGAACGCAAGTATAGACGCACACTGACTGAAGTTTCCAGAATACACCCTCAACATGCTGACCAAGTTCTTTGCCGTTGTGCTCTTCACTCCTGTGGCCTTCTTTGCCGGTGGCGCTGTGGGTATCCTTGGTGCCATGCTGTATGTGGATTGTGCCAAATGTGGGCAAAACTCTACTGACCGGTCTTAGTGGGAGGATATACATGGGTCGGTGTACTCATTTTTGATTAGTAAACCTTTCATCATGTATTCCTTTGCAGCTTCTCAGCTTTCGACCAAGCGCGAACAAAGCAACGCCAGAGCGCCTGTTTTAGCCCAGTAAGGATTCCCTCCATCAACGTTGCGAGCGATCTGACCTTTCCTCAGTTTCACTGCCACCATGGCTGGACTTGGTTCGTGGTTAGCCTGATATGCGCCTCATTTTCTGACCCCCTCTTAGCTTCAGTTCGTGCTTATGACGCTCAAGATTTCGCAATTCGGACTTCAATGGAACGCATCGACCGACTAAGCCGCGCCACACGGACGTTCTCCAATGTCAATAGATGGGTCACCGTGCGCATTGGTAAGTTAGGGATACCTGAGAACGCTGGACTCAGGCACTGAGTATTGGCTCTTGCAGATTTGCTAGGCGGAATATTTGTCAGTGACTTTTCAAATAGGAGAAGAACCTGGTCGATCTGAAAGCTATAGGCCTCCTTGCTCGCATATTACATCGTCTATTTGCAGAATGAAAAGCCAGCCAATATCGGTTTCAGCCTTAACATGGTTTGGTTTTCCATACTATCGTCGCGCCGCAGCCGCTCACTGGCAGCCCATGTTCTACATAGGCACTTGGCTTTTCGAGCATGATATTTTACTGGGTCCGCATACTGAACGCATTTGAGGTTCAGGGGAACAGGTAAGGACGAATACCGTTGCATCCTTGAATCAACGTCCAAACTGAAATACGTTTAGCTTGGAACGCATCCACAGTTATCTCAACGCTGTAGAGCAAGAGCCGAAGCCTACCGAAACCGGGATCCCACCAGCTTATTGGCCAGCCAGCGGAAATCTCAGCGTCGATCACCTTTCTGCTAGATATTCGAAGGACGGACCCAATGTCTTGCACAACATCTCCTTCACCATCAAGTCTGGTGAAAAAGTCGGAGTCGTCGGCAGAACGGGATCAGGGAAGGCAAGAGCGACTTGTACTTCGGAGCCAATATTTTTCTGAGTCTTTGCCTGCAGAGTTCTTTGACCCTCGCTCTGTTGAGGTGTATCTTGACGGACGGAACGGTGTACTATGACGGCGTCCCTACCCACGCTATCAACTTAGATGCTCTTCGTTCCAACATCACTGTTATCCCCCAAGTAGTGAGTAGCTTTTCCGCTGGTGCATCAGGCATTGATTCGCGTCTAGCCCGAACTCCTCGTCGGTACTCTGCGTTCAAATCTTGACATGTTCCAGCAATTCGATGACGCGACCTTGAATAATGCCTTACGCTCGGCTGGTCTCGCATCACTTCAAGAGGATATGGATGAAGGCAAGCTGACACTCGACAGCGAGGTCTCAGCTGGCGGTAGCAATCTATCAGTTGGTGGGTGGTCTTGAACGTGTTGGTGATCGTAACCGAAGCAAAACCTTTGTTTTGTTAGGTCAACGCCAGATCATCGCGCTGGGTGAGCGCTTTCCCATTAAAAAAGTTTCTTATTAACACGCGATAGCTCGCGCAATTGTCCGGGGAAGCAAGCTCATGATCTTGGATGAGGGTGAGCCTCCATCGGTCGTATAGAGCATCCTTTGCCCTAACATATCTCACTCTACAGCAACATCTGCCATAGGTCCGTACAAAGACAGATTTAGCTTGCCATCCCTGTCTCAATGCGCCTTCAGACTATAAGACCGACGCCATCATACAGAATTCGTTGCGGACGGAGCTCCCGCCCGATACGACCTGTCTTATCGTTGCACATAGACTTCATAGCGTGATGGACGTGCACAAGATCGTACGTTTTCTCGTCCTCTTGCTATCGCACTGACACAGAAACGCCCTATTTTGCAGATGGTCCTCGATGCTGGGCGAATGGTGGGTTTTCGCTAGCTGTAATGAATGTCACTCATGCCTTTCCAGGTTGAGTTCGGTAGCCCCAGAACGTTGCTGGAGAACAAAAGCGGGCTGTTCCGAGCTCTGGTGTATGAATCCGGAGACAGAGACGCACTGCTCAAGATGGTCCCTGCGTAAACGGGGAAGGACAGAACGCGCCCACGTGATACAAATTCTTGGTTTTATTTTCTGATTCAACGTACAATACAGTGCAGATGTTCTTTCGGTATGCGCTACGTGTGATTCCATGCAAAATAGTCCTTCCTTCAGAGCGACGCCTTCTGAAATTTGGCTGGGACGCCATCAGCGGCAGCCAAATAAGGCATCAAGTCACTCGTCAAAAACTCGCTCGGCCACTCCTTGCGAATCTGGCCCTTGAGGTACTCCACCGCGACATTGAGATCCTTGTCCTTCACACCTGGAGCAAGCTTCTTCACGCCCGGTGCCAGCTCAGCAATCAGCTTATCCACAAGCTCGACCGTCACAGGCTGCCCCGAATCCATACGCGAACCGTACTTGACCCACTGCCAAAGCTGCACGCGCGTGATCTCAGCAGTGGCCGCGTCCTCCATGAGATAGTTGAGCGGGATACATCCATTGCCGCCCATCCACGCGGCGGTATACGCCAGGGACGTCGACACGTTCTCGCGCACACCGGCCTCGGTGACCTGCCCTGGAACGACGGTGTTGAGCAAGTCCGCAGCCGCGACGCGCACCTCTTCGCGCCGGACGTGGTATTGGTTCGGGCCGAGCATGTGTTTGTCGAAGATGGAGTGTGCGATTTTCTCGATGAGTGGGTGGGCGATCCAGGTGCCGTCGTGGCCGGCGAGCACTTCGCGTAGCTTGTCTGCGCGGACCTTGTCCATTGCGACTTCGTTCGCCTTGGGGTCGTCTTTGATTGGGATTTGCGCGGACATGCCGCCCATGGCCGCTACTTTGCGTCTAAGAATAACGAATGAGTTTCTTTTTGAATGAACGAGAAAAAAGAAACGCGTACTTATGGCAAGTTTGGATCAAAAGACGAACATAGGCGTCCATGAAGCCGACGGTCATGGTGACGTCCTTACGGTCTGGGAGAACGGCCCTACGGTCGGCACGACGCTTCTTGATGAAGCTGAAAATATAGTCCCAGCGACCACAGTTGAGGCCCGACGAATGATTGCGGAGTTCAAAGAGAATCTCCTCCATGTGGAATGCAGCGGGGAGAGTTTCGATGAGGACGGTGGCGCGGATGGTGTTGTGAGACATGCCGATGTAGGACTGGGAGAAGAGAAAAACGTCGTTCCAGAGGCGGGCCTCCTTGTAGTGTTCCATTTTGGGGAGATAGAAATAGGGACCGGAGCCCCGTTTGACGAGCTCGTGGGCGTTGTGGTAGAAATAGAGGGCAAAGTCGAAGAGACCGCCTGAGACGGGGGCGTTATCAACTGTCAAACGCGGTTCGTCGAGATGCCATCCACGAGGGCTGTAGCAGAGAAATTTTAGATACGTTTCGCATGGCTGGGTAGAATGAGCAATATGTACCGAACGATAAGGGTGGCGGGTTTCTCGCTCAGTTTATATGACTTGCCGTTAGACTCAAAGTCTACCTGGCGCCGAATGGCGTCGCGCAGGTTGAGCTGACCGGTAACCATGTTCGCGAAAGTAGGGGCGGAAGAGTCTGTTGTGTAAATGCGGAATGAGCGAATACGTTTTCCAAAATAAAACTGCGTGTGTGCGGACCTTCAAAATCGGCCATGAAAGTCTTGGCACCGCTGTTTAGGGCGTTAATGACCATCTTACGGTCTGTGGGGCCGGTGATTTCGACGCGACGGTCTTCGAGGCCAGGGGCTGGAGGAGCGCAATGCCATGACGGTTCTGCGCGAATGTGGGCGGTCTCTGGCGGGAAGTCGAGGGGTACGCCGGAGTCAAAGCGACGCTGGGCGTCGTCGCGAGCATCTAGGAGGGACTTGCGGGTCGACTCGAAGGTGCGGTGGAGTGCTGCGAGGAATTCGAGCGCGCCGTCTGTGAGGATTTCCGTCTGTGCCTTTGCGGCGACGGAGGAGTGTATCTGGACGCCGTTTACCATGTTGGTGGTGGTGGTATGAGATGAAGAGAGAGATTGGAGAATAATTGGACGGGAGTCCGACGGAATTTATGTCTGTGCGTCATTTCCCAGTTTCCTTTTTGGGCGACGCGATGAAAGTCGCCGTCAATTCCGAATATTCACATGCGTCGGCGTTTGCCTCGGATTCAAAGTCCCGACACGGTACTCCGAAGGAATTTTGTGCGACTTAGTTAACGATTCAGGCCATTCCAGAGCTTATCTATCTTAGTCGAATTACATACGTCGATTCTCTTCCTCCAGCGGAAGCCCGGGACCGAGTCTAGCACTGGACTGGAGGCGGGATGGAGGCGCGTCTTGACTCTCGGTCCGATGTTCTCCCGCGACTTTCAGTGACTGGGCGTATACGCGTTGCATTGCGGGGCTCCAGGAAACCAACGAAAAGGCTGAACGCTGAGCCGCTGAGGAAAACGCGTCCCTATCTGCCATGGTCGAATACGCGGAACTTCACTTGGACGCGCCGACAGCGCATGTGAAAGCGATTGCATTTTTACAAGCCGGAACCACCACCACTCCGCGTCGTGAATATTATTCCGCCTTGGCCGCCTTTTCCTTCTCCTTCAACACTTCCGCCCTTTCCGCCTCGGCCATCCGGACTAAAACCAGACCAGACAGTGAGAACGCAATGAAAGAAGACAGGGGGACAAGCATACCGGCACTAATCTCCTTCACGACGCGCTCACCCACCTTGAGCACGCGCTTGCAGGCCATTTGCCACACGCCTACACTCACGGAGCCTGGGTGGTGGTAAGAATGTTGGCGAAGCGAAGCAAAGGGGCGTCAAGAGAGAAGACGTACCAGCCGGCGCGAAAGGAAGTGCGAGCCACCATCCCAGGGGCCCCAGCCAACCAGGAGGGAGGTAAAACACTGCAGCTCTGCGATACCACCACCCAACAAAGAATTGCAGCCCCGTCGTCAGGATCCATATTGCGCTATTGAAGCGCATAGAAAAGCCACTCTTGCGCGCAGATATTTCCCCATCTACGACCAAAAGTTGGTTACCTCCTTCGAATTATCGAATCCGCCACGGCCAAGAAAACAAAAGCCTAAAAGGAGGGCAGAACGTACTGAGTTTCTCGAGGTCTGCAAGCCCCTTGTCCACACTCCTCCTCAGCTTCGCCCATTTGGCAAACTGGTCCTGGGCACTCGTCTGCAATAGCTCCGCTTTGAGTTTCAATAGGTTGCTCTTGAGCTTCCGCTGCCGCTCAGCCGTCGCGGCGTGGAATACGCGTAGATATAGTGCGTATACCTAACCCCCAAGACCATAGTTCACAGCCAACATGGATTTAGAGTGTAGAATAAGCGAAATTGGAGATTTAACGAAAGGAAGTACGATTGAGTCGACATTTATGAGTATTTCAGACGCCGACGCACCAATTCGAGGAGGACAGACTGCCCTATCCATGAAATGAGCTGCGTGATAAACACCAGCAAGAAAATGGTGAAAAGTAGAGTCATTTGAGCGTTAGTCGCTCTGCGAATGCAACGACGCGAAAAGGTGGCGTGGAAGGTGCGCGAAGCCTTACGTGTTCGTCGGCTGTTTCCGGCCGACGACAGTTCGCTTAGGTAAATTCTCTGGAAGCTTGCGATTCAAGCTGCAAGTCGACTACAACTAGGTTCAAGTGAGACACAACAAGCGCACTTTAGTCTATCGGTTGTGTAGACCACCAGGACGCCTCTAACCGCTAGCGCGGCAGGTTACGAGGACCCACTGAGGACGCTGACCTTTAGCGTTCCTCAGTTCGAGTACTGCGGTCGTCACCGAAGCCCATTAATATATTTTTTCCGCTCATCCACGTCAAAATCAAACAGGGCGAGTCCCCCGATGTTAAGCTCTGCTGGGGTCGGTGTCCAATTGCTGCGATCGCCTTCCTGTTTTTGATTTTTTCTCCATTTATTCCTTTTTGTTCTGGGAACGAACTCCAACTTCATGCATCGGAAATGGTTGTATTCTGATTATGCTCTGCATAAAATGAGCAAACTTACTATATTTGGCAGTCCCGGTCCAAGCTGGATTTATCGATTCCTTGTTCGGCGAATCATGTGAACCCCGATGCAGTGGCTGTGTGGATCCATCACGGGTGCGCTCGGGGCCGGCATTCGTCAGCAATCTTGTTTAGCTGCCGTCTTGTCCCGCCAACGAATTTCTCGGTGCGATACGACCTCTGAACTGTCCCTGACGCGAAATGCCCGGACCGTCGGTACTAGTATTGCCAAAAGTATGACGTCACATCGCGGATGATCTGCGATGAGGACTCTTCGAAAGTTCGAAGAGAAAAAAAAATTGACACAGGTGTGAGCTACGACAAGCCACGAAAGATATAGAAGCATGCCCATGAAACCCGATGGCTGCCTTGGCTGGACGATAACTTCTGATAACTTCATTTCCTGGCTGGATAAGCGAAGAACATGCTCAGCAGCTCTTATCAGCATTCCTTCTATTTCCTTTTCAAGTAACGGCCGCCGTTCCCCGAGGCCTGACATGTCATCGTTCGACGTTAAACTCAGCGTGAATCTGACAGTGTCACCGGGATAATTACCGTGGAATCACCGGTTCTTGAATCGCATATAAAACGCGAGGAGAGAACGCAGGGAGGCCCCAGTAACAAATTCACTTTCCGCACCATGGGCATCGACGTTACTGTTTTCAAAGGCTCCGAGTCCGGCGATATTGTGCAACAAACGACGCAGCGCGAGGCTCCGAAGGGCAACGAAGTCCTCATCAGAGTCACTCACAGTGGGGTATGTTTCACCGACGTACACTACCAAAAGGCGGATATGGTTTGTATTCTGTGGTCTTGACGAAGTAGCACTGTCTAACGACTTTCAGGTGCTTGGGCACGAGGGGGTCGGCCTTGTTGAACAGATTGGAACGGAAGTGACGGACTTCAAAATCGGAGACCTTGTGGGATGGGGGTATACCCACAAGACGTGTGGAAAGTGTGACCAGTGTTTGGTTGGTTCGTCGGTCGACGCTTTCCTGGCGCTGCTCTCGCTCATTGTCATTCGAAGGACACGATCAATATTGTCCTACTCGTGAATAGTGAGTCGATGTTCTAGGCGTTAAGTTACTTTGACTGACGTATGAATAGTTTCGGAGTGTCCAACTTCCACCAAGGCTCGTTTGGCTCGCACGCGATTTGGGACGCGTCGTTTGTGTTCCATGTTCCTGAGGGACTTGCGCCCGAGTTCGCCGCGCCGCTCATGTGCGGTGGAGCAACAGTGTTCAATGTCATCGAAACCTACAACATCCGTCCCACAGATCGAGTTGGAGTCGTCGGTGTAGGAGGGCTGGGACATCTCGCTATTCAATTCCTTGCTAAAATGGGGGCGACTGTATGCGTGTTCTCACTCACAGACTCGAAGCGCGATCAGGCGTTCAGTCTCGGAGCGACGGAATTCTACTCCACAAAAGAAGTTGAAGAGCTGAAGATTGGGAAGCCGCTCGACCATCTCATTGTTACCGCCAATTCCGTGCCCAACTGGCAATTGTGAGTCGGCTAGAGTACAAACTGAGCAAGTTTGCCACTTACTGAAACATCCCATCCCATCAGATACCTGGATATTGTCAAGCCCACTGGGACCATATACCCTTTGACCGTCGATTTCGGAAACTTAGGGATTCCAGCCTTCCCCGTTCTCGTCAAGGGCATCACCGTCCAGGGTACTGCTGTAGCCGACCGGCATACCCACAAGCGCATGCTAGACTTTTCTGCACGGCATCAGATACGCCCGATGATCGAAAAATTCCCATTGACGAAGGCAGGGGTCGAGGAGGGCATGGCTAAATTGCGCGATGGGAAGATGAGATACCGAGGCGTTCTTGTTGCGTAGGCGTGTTTTCGACGGACCCTGGTTGTATGTAGAAAGGACATGATGATTTCATTTGAGATTCTTCGACAAATGTCTTGTTCAACGTCGCTGGCCAATTGCTGCTGCAATGTGGTTGATTCCAAGTTGTTGAGTCACGCTTGAGTTCTCGGTGACTTGCTGCCGAGTTGCCGGTTCAACTCAAACTCAAACCGCCACCACGAATAGGGTGTTCGTCAAGTCGATGAGCTCGAGGCAAAGCCGAGCACTGAACCGACGTCGAGGCTCGTAATGCCTATGATGTACTTCCCCGATTTTGGATGGAGTTCGAAGCTTTCGCACCTTGTCCCCCGGCAAAGGAGGCTGGCGTCCTCCGCGCTGAGAGCTAGGGGACTGCGTACTTGCCAGCCGGATATCATCAGGCAGCCACGAAGGCCCATAACTCGTGCCATCCGGTCGGAGAAGGCTTATGTTTCTCCCGAGTCGCGGCCCTACACAGCAGTATATTCGACTGCGATCCAACAATCGGACCTCTTGGAAAGATATCGTGGCATGGTCTCTGCAGGCAAAATACGGTACGATGAGGAGCAGGTGCGAGTGATAATGCAGGTAATTTTCTTGCTCTCTTCATCGTATGCTTTGAAAATCATGGCGCCGCAGTTGAGAAGGTTGCAGAAGGAACTCATCGACTATTCACCTGCTATGATAGCCCCGCAACTGCTTGACAACCCGGAAACTTCTTCCGCGTGGTGGAAAGATGATAAAAATTCGGGAGAAACTTCAGATCGCTCAGAACCACAGGCTATCGTTCCGTTGAGCGGACACGCACAAGAACTAGCTGAACTCAAAAGTCCGAAGGTAAATTGGACCTCAGTTCACTTCGTAACCAATTAATTTACTTGTAGGGTCTCATGCTGACCGGACCACCCGGTTCCGGAAAGAGTTTCCTCGTAGATCTATGGCTCTCCGGCATTCCGACCCCTTACAAGACCAGGAAACACTATAACCAACTCGTTCTAGAGATTTACCGCGGCGTCTGGGAAGAAACCAAGCGCAGAATTTCAGATACGAACTCGCACTCAAACCCACACGAAACACTGCATTCCGAGGGGTCGTAGGCGAAGGGTTTGCCTACGACTGTAGGCTGACATAGGCAAAGTTTTGAGTAGACATATTTAGTGTCCCTTGGTCTATCTACGAGTTCTCAAAACACATCGGCTGCAAGTGTTTCTGTCGTCCTGAGTCGTTGTGAAGCGAGTGCGAAGGTGCCATAGAGGTGTTGGCATCATTGTTTGCCAAGTGAGTGACATTATTTGGCACGGCTTTGTCATTGACAGATCAATGACAGATCCTTTTCTGTCACTGGCAGAACTGTAAGAGTCTCGTGGATTCTCGCCTCACTGTTGAAGCCAGACGGCGCTTTTATTACAAACCAATCTCTGCTAATGCCTGCTCCACCTCTCAAAAATTTCAACCCCGCCCCCCAATATCCCTTCGGCTGTCCGAGGCGGTCGTGGACTTTCGACGATAATCGCTGTTATAGTACTGGAACTGAGTCCAGGGATTGCCGCGATGCAACGGGAGAGGAACGACAGAACGAGGTGGAGAAATAGGAACCATTTTTGACGACAGTCGCTGTTCTAGGACTGAAAATGAGCTCAGGGATGGCCACGATGCGCGGGAGAAGTTATAATAATTTATTAGATTTAATTTACATCGTGTTTAAGCTTTACTGTGTGTAGTAGTACCCCCTGCAATCATGGTAGGCGCAGGCTGCGAGGCATTGGGATGAAACGGAGTGCTCCTAGTGCTGAGGCTTGGGTAGACGAAGTTCGTCGATTACACGTCAGCGAAGGTAGGCAAAGGATAGGCAGAGGTGGGAAAAATTTGGCTGACGTGGGATCGGCCAAGTTTGCCCACGAGGGTCGGCCGAGATAGACCGAGATAGGCTCACGTAAAACCACTTCGCCTATCAGGGCTCGGAATGCAGTGAAAGCGAACATGAGCCCTGGAATGGCACTGTTCGCGATAGATGGCGTCGACTCGTACGAAAGGGAAGTCTGCCTTTACTTTGGCGTCGAAACTCAATGGCTTCGTTTCGGTCTACTCCTACGATCGCCTTTGCAGTTGCTCGTAAGCTCCTTCTCCGTCATTGGTTGCTGGTTTTCGACGAAGTACAATTGCTCGATATAAGCAGTGCTCTTCTCATGGCGGACGTCCTAACTTGGTACTGGCGAATGGGTGGTGTTATCGTCGGAACTTCAAACAAAGTTCCTGACGACATCTACCAACACGGTGTTCAGAGGGAGCGTCTCGAGCCCTTTGTCGAAGCGCTCAAAGCCCGCTGTCCCGTTCTGACTATGCGAACCAAGCATGATTGGAGGCAGCAAGACTACAACGGCGTCGATGACGGCGGTCGAACTTGGCTTTCTTCATCGCAAGAGAATCAATTTTCATCATTGCTCAAGTCTTTTGCTGGCGATGCAGCAGGTATATTCCAAATCAATGTACTATCGCCACTCTCATCAAACCTACAGAGGAACGAGATAAAACGTTGAACGTTTTTGGCCGAGCCATACCTATACCATGGGCTTCGGGAGGTGTCTGCCGATTCACCTTCTACGAACTATGTGACGCGTCGCTTGGTCCTGCGGATTATTTGACACTGGCTGCTAATTTCCCCACCGTTGGAATCTCAAACATTCCGGTCCTTCGTCTTTCAGATAAAAATCAAGCGAGACGGTTTATATCTCTTATTGATGCCCTCTACGAAGCCCGCTGTAGGCTAGTTTGTTCGGCCGAAACGAAGCCGGAGGACATCTTCTTTCCAGACGCAGCGCAACAGGAAGATCTAGATACGATGATGGCGGAATCTGTGAGCGAAACCGAGGACAGATTCCGTCCCAATGTCACTGCGTATGATAACCCTACTATATCGTCAAGCTTCGACCCGCCGTCGAAGAAATTGGCTTTGGACACCTTGTCTATCTTCTCAGGTGCGCGCATCGTTTAACTGAAATTGAGCCGTGTGAAGGATAACGATTCTCAATACTACTCAGGCAAAGAAGAACAATTCGCATTCAAGCGTGCACTCTCGCGGTTGATAGAGATGACCAGCGCAAATTATCTTCGTAACGCCTCGTGGACACCCCTCGCCGAACGGGATCGCGTTTGGGAGCGGAGCGCTCCTTCTAACCCGAACTCCAACATTCGTCTCAGGAATCGGTTAGACGACTCCGAGCCATTTGATTTCGGTCCTGAAGCCGCGTATTTATCCAGTAGAGATGGGCAGATGAGACCGCCAGCGCCGAAGTTGAAGGCGCATCATGCTTGGGGTGTACGAGACGATTGGGGGAAGGGTACGAATGATTGGGGCTTGGGGACGAAAGTGTATGAATATAAAGACCAGCAGAAATGGAGGCCGAATCGATAGAACACAAAATCTGTTTTAAATTTGGTTGTAAGATTTAGTATATTTATTATTTGCGTACCTACAAATACCGTACCTGTGTTGACCCGACGTGTACTTGACAGTACGGATCACTGTGAGTTGCTACTTACCACGGTTTGCTCAGACCAAGCAACCCTTAGATAGACCTGAGGTACATTGACAAATAGATGTACTGTCATCGTACTTCTTTCGGCCGAAGCCCCCAGACACGTGTGACTTCCTGCCAACATAGCGCGACATATATCTCTTGTTTTCCTGAACCTCTGGAGGAGATCTTGGTACTGCAGGCAAGCTACAAGGCTGCGCTTCTCGAATATTGAACAATCAATAAGCTACAAGTCTTCTGGTCTGCGATTTCTCGACACAATTCAAGGGGACACTATTTTACCTCAAGCTGCCGCCACGGACGGGTTCGCTCGAGGCAGGGCCGGCGGACCGCCTTGCCTGCGTACCCCACGACAGAGAACGAGCCTTAGCTGCCCATGGGGCACGCAAAAACCCAAGGGACCAGCCAGCCATAAGGTGCCCCATGCACATTTAAGCTAATACTTACCATGGGGCACGCTAGATTACAGGGTAGATTAGATTCACCAACCTTCTCGGACTCGCCGCGGACGACCGACATCCGCCCTTGGTGGCCGGCGTTTCTAAGAGAAGACTTCGATTAGCGTCTCGATGCTCTGAATGACACGCCCGCCGACGTTGACGCCTCAACCCCGCCTCAACGCCGCCTTACTTCGTTACTTCGGACTCGCCATGTAGCGCCTCGCAACGTAATGACAGCTATTGGTGCGCCTTCGCTCGGTTTGGCTGCTAGATTTTGCTAATTACCCGTATCAAATCGCAGACAGGTTCCGGGAGTCAAGCGCCATGTAAAGCGCGTACGTCTCATACAATTGCGTGCCTTTGCACACTCACAGCGCAACACACCGTTGCCAGACCCAATCACGGCGCGTAGCGCCGAGAAAAAAATATTTAGCGCGTCGTTATCTGGGTGCGTCTTCAATCGCTTGTCATCTCTTGCTTCTAACTAAATTCTACAGTGTATATGTGCAGTAAGTCAGCTCTCTGTGCAGCTGCAACATCCAGCGAAGGCCGGTGCGGCGAAATACCGGCGCTACCTGTAGCGCCGGACCAACTTTTGTTGTGAGCACTTTCATTTCGTTGTTGCGTTGACGTCTCGAGAAGTGCCGCCTTTCTCGGGAAACTGCGAACAAAGTTGACTTGAAACGGTACGGAGCAACTGCCGGTGCGTAGCGCCGGCCGCAAAAATACTTTGAGAGCGGGAAGCACCGAGAAAAGCATTCGGCTTGATTTTCATTTCGAGGAATGCCGTCCGAAGCCGCGCTCTGTCAACGCGCGTAATTATACGCTGTGTTCACCTTGCGCCGCTTCTTCGAATCCCGAATTGTTGGCATTGTGCAGCTGAGCCCTCTCGAGAAGTAACTAACAATTGTGAGTGTTGCAGCGGCTCGTAAATATTCGGACTCACACTCTTCAGGTCTTTACTCTACTCTTTAATCTCCGATTCAAAGCTTGCCGCCACCATAGCTCAGCATTTACGTAGTTGAAGCTCGACGCGGTCACGAGAATGATTCGGTCAGCCCTTCGGCGATGAAGAGTACAGAGAGGTATTGCATCTGCATCGAGAATTATGATATACCTCCAAGTATTCGTTCTCTGAATGGTTGTTGTTGTTGTGAGCAAAGTATCCGGCTCCAGGTGTGTTTTTTGTGTCCATAATTGATAAACTAAGCATCAAAAAATTCATTCTGAAAGAAACTTCGCGTTATACGTGGTATCTTTACCTCATGAACTCTTTCTGACCCTCGTACGAGGTTTTGGCGCGTTAAGAACACGTGTACCAGGTCGGTTTTTCCCTCTTGAGACATTTATCCTCTCCTGTGTCCCAAGTCTCACCTCTCTTGACCAGCGACCGTGATGTCAACCAAGAATACCCCACCCCCATCCCAGGAGAAGATATTACCTTCGGATGAACAAGTATGTTTCCCTTCCCCAATTTATTTCATGTTATCAGCGGAGTAATTCAATTAAAAGGTTGAAGAAGAACTTTGTCTTCTGGACCTTGAGGATGCAGACTCGTTGCTGTTGCATGTTCAAGATCTTGTCTCCCAGCATCTAGACGAGTTTCCAGAGGATCAGATTGACGATGATGCAGCTAGATATGCCGCTCAAATGACCAAGGCCAGTATCACGGATGGAACACGCGATGGACACCTACGGTAAGAGTCGTTGAATTGAGCAGAAGCAAATTTTTTCTAACGATGGTTGTAAGGATAATTAAACACTATATTACCTTCCATTTACGACGCAATAAGAAGTGGGACGCGAAACGCGTTGATGAGAAAACTCCGCACGATATCACGACGTTCATCACCCAGAAATGTGGCCCAGTCGAACAAGGTTTTGAAGGCCGAAAGGTTGGTTCAATTCACGAAATCAGTAGGGCCGTGCTCAACTAACATTACTAGTATTCTACGGCTGTCTCAACACGCGCGGCTCTCACAATGTGGTATAAAAACCTTCGCCCAAATGAAAGTCTGACTGAATGGCGGCTTGATTCCGTCTCAAACATATGGTTGGTACTCTTATGTTTTTAGATTGTCACGGAATGACTCAATGACGGTCCCTATGTTAGGCATGGACTTCCGACTCGTTCGCGGCAAGTTTCGCAATTTATGGTTGGTCTGGAGAAGACCAAAGCGAAATCAGGGGAGGTATCTTCATCTGCACGAGCTCTCGCATTGGAAGATATTCAAAGGCTCTATGCACACTGTATAAACTCGAGCCTTACTCCAGCTCAAAGACGTCTGGGAATTGTACGATATGTAAGTCACATCCATTCACAAGATACTTGCTTGT
Organism: Favolaschia claudopus; assembly: GCA_037176885.1. Taxonomy (NCBI): domain Eukaryota; kingdom Fungi; phylum Basidiomycota; class Agaricomycetes; order Agaricales; family Mycenaceae; genus Favolaschia; species Favolaschia claudopus. The sequence continues at coordinate 673,037 of JAWWNJ010000077.1, forward strand.
TTCTGAGGTTAATGCAATTCAAGGTTGCATATCTGCTAGCATGGTTGATGCTATTACGGATAGATGAAGTGATCAAGTTGCGCTTTGAGAACATTGATAAAATTCCAGGGGAGAGTATGTATTCATCTAGTATCTAGTAATTGAATCGCTCTGATACTTATTATAGGAAAATTTGTAGACGTCAGCCTTAATACTCGAAAACAAAATCAAACTGGACTACTACACTCATGGAGATTGCACGCAAACGACGATGATCCAAGTATCTGCCCGGTTCGCGCATTCATTCTCCTTGCGTCACTGTATGGACCGGAAATCAAGAAGTCTGGCCCACTCTTTCTTCATGTTACAGCGCAAGGTGCAGTGATGCAGACTCAGCCTTTGGTAATTTACATTTGCCTCGATTGTTCACAGCGCTGATAGAAAACATTCAGACAGCAAGTACTTTGAGCCGCGCGCTTTCTCGGGATCTCCAAGGTCTCGGTTACTCATCCTGGGTCTTATATGGCACTCATTCGTTCCGTCGCGGTGGTTGCCAATACCGAATCAAGGTTAAACGATGGTCAGCAGATATGGTTGCAGCGTGGGGTGGTTGGTCACAAGTTGAAGCGGTTACAATGTTCCGTTACTTCTATTCTCCGAACGACAATCATGAGTACATGCACGACTATGATAGAAACTACTAATTCTTGAATGGATGTTATTTTACTGACAATGAAGTCGAACTTTTTGTCTTTTCATAACGTTCATCTCCAAGCTCGCGCCAAATCTCCCAACTGTTCATAGTACCCCATTTTCCAGCCCATTGCAGATCACAGAATCGGCCGTTGGAGCCGTGATACTGGTCCTTCTCGCGTTCAGCCAGTAAATCGGCTTCGCACCACGGTGCAGCCTCAACGATTTTGCGAAACGATCGAAAGTGCTCCGAGTCCTCGAGCGACTCGGGTTCTTCTTTGGCGCGCTTCCGTTTTTTTGGTATCTGCGGGACAGTGAAGAATGTGAAAAACCTTTGTTTATCTCCCGCAAAGTCCTCCGAAAGAATGCGATACAGCCGTTCGCGTTTAGAAACGATATTCTTGTATTTGGGCCAGGACGGATCAGCAGTTCCGCGTCGCCCGTCGGAAGGACCGTAGCGAGCGCGAATTTTTGCAACCGCCCCGGACTCAACCTGTTCTATGATATCCCGTAGCCCCTCGCATCTAGCCAAGCCCTCAATTTCCTTGGACAGGTCGTCCAGCAATGCATCCGCGGGCAGTGTCGGGTGGTGAGGCATATCGCGGTTTGTTGTTGAAATTTTAGAAGCGGTAGAGTTGATGGACAGATGGTCGGCATGAACAGTAATGGATGGTTCTTTCTCAATGACCGAAGCGGCAGGACGAGAAGGTAGAGGGTTTATTTGAGAGGTCTATCAAATCAAGGGATCATTGAAGCGTAAGAGTTACCACCTTTAATTTTATATAAACTTACAGATTCATGATTTTCGGTTGCGAGTGTATGAGATTCCGCCGCCAATAAAATAGAGACATCTTCAACAGCTTTCGACTCTATTCATGTTGAGTATGAGCCGTAAGAATAACACTATATGCTCACTTGGAGTGGTTAATAAACTGAAAACTCTGCCAGCAGCAACGGTCTCCTTCCATTCGACACCTAATTTTACAAAATCTGCCCATTGTCGGTCCCGGATGGATTCATCCACTGTCGGAGCTGTCACCGCATCTCCGCGTGGTATGACAGTCAAGTCAAAGCCGTAATAGTCGGCAAGTCTGGTGCGTTGCTGATCTACTGTCCCGGATAATGTGAGGACTTTCTTCTCCGAGGCTTCATTTGTCTTGATAATCCAGAATAGTTGCGCTCCCTTGGCAGAGATAAGAGCCGCAACATTCAATCCCTCTGGCGGAGTACACGGGGAGACCTCAGAGGACATCAGTAGGTAGACGAGAGCGGCGGCAGAAAATGAAAGGAAAAAGAATCTTCTGAGTCAAAATCTGAAACGCGCAAACAAAAGCCAAACAATTACAGCCTTGAGGCAAGGAAGGCACGGTGATGGGACACTGCGATGAGCAAAACACGCGTCGGAAACACGCATCGGCGCGTCGCGTCGCGGTCAACGGACGCGTTTTAATGGACAGTTTATTCATAGCCGGAAGGAAGCTGTCAAATCAGTGGCTATAGCAGCTTCTAATTGTTCTGATTTTCCCACCAGCAGCCGGAACGGCGGGACCCTCAAAGTATTGGCTTGATACCATGAATGTTGTGTTTTGTGGGTCCAGGAATGTGTTTTGATTGCTCGTAAAATACAGTTCGATCGTGAATGTCACAGAGGAGAGGGTGGCCGGAGGGCCGATCGCAAAGGGAATGATTGCGCGCCCCGGGGCACGCAGATCAATCAGCACGTGATCTGACAGGCCAAACGTAAGGTACCCCACGACTACAAAGCGATGTTGAAACCTTCGGTGACCTAATAAGGTGGACGGCACGTCGGCATCAATCAACGGCTCGCATGTTCAGGATCACTCCTCTTCCGCTGCCACTTGCAAGTTGCAGTCTTGCGGACACCTTAGCGGCATCCTCAAAATTCCGCGCAGTGTTGGCAAAAGAACCTGTAATTGATCACGGCCTTGTTATGTAAGGTTTGAGGTCTTCCTATTTTTTTTTTTCAATCCGAGTCTAAGCCTACCGACTACCGCACTGGCACTAGCCAGTGGTATCGTGTACGGCACAGCGCACCCAAAGCGCACCCATCACAAATTTCTTTCACAAGTGGGCGATCGAGAGTATGTGAGCAAAACGCTGCAGAGTTAATCCGGTTTTTGATTATCTCTTCGGAACTTTCGAACAGTTTGTGGCGCCAGAAGATGTGCTTCGCTGCCTTCCTCTCGTTCTCTCGCACGCAGGTGCCAGTTGTTCGCATGGCTACTTTGCTGAGGTCAAGCACCATTTTCTCTAGGACGCCCCCGTCGTTCTTCACTGTTCAGGTTTAACGATGCCTCAAGTTTGTCGGCCCTTCTATGACGACCACAATTTTGGACTACAGTATCTGATCCAGCACCCTCGGTGTCCTTGCTTATTTCACTGGCAAGCTAATGGCCGGCACTTCATGGAACCGTGATATGGGAGTTCGACTCAACGGTTAACCAAGCGCAGCCTAATGAAGCCCTTATCATGATTCTCCAGACTCCAGGAAGGTCATGATCATCTGTTTGGGTTAAACTTAGCATAACTGGGGCATTGTTGGAGGTATCCAATTTATATAGGTTTCCCGTCGCGCCTCTTCCTCCTCCGCCGTCTTTCCGTACCTTACGCGGCACTCTGAGTCTTGGATTTGTTCCCTTTGGCGCCGGTTTTCTTCTCGTGCTCCGACACGCTTGGGTGTGGTAGTATTCATATCATGGCTTCTGCACCGCCCTACGAAAAGAGTATCAACGATATGGCGCGCATCTCGATGTATTACATGTTTGGTCTGGTGGGGCAAACCTTTTTCTTCGGTGCGTTCTTTCTCGTGCTGTTGAATTGGAATGCTGACCCATGGATGTTGGACAGGAATTTATTCCATACTGATCTTCATGTCGACGCGGATGCTGCTGTGCGTTCTTTCCTCCTCTTGTCTCTTCTAATTCAAAGGCTAACTCGAAGCCTCGTGATATTAGACAGCGTAAATTGAATACCAAGATCAACAGAATCATGTTCGCCATAACAGTATCCAGTTATCTCCTGACACTGGCGTACTGGGCTTATAGCATTGCGGATGGTGTCGATAGAATGAGGATGTATAACATACTCGCTCTCTATCCCTCCAAAGTGCTGCCTGATCATACCCAAGTCACCAAATGGTCGGCGCTATTCAATTCGTTGACCCTTAACAACGTCGGTCTTGGCCTGGTTCTCCCTATTTATTTGAATTGACTCCAAGTCCAGTATGTGGTAGGCGATGGAATTGTGATATGGAGGGCTTGGATCATCTGTCAAGACAATCACCGGAAATATATATGGGCCACAATAGTCTTTTTTGGCATCACCGCGAGTGCGACGGTTTCTTTCCGGGTTAACTTCTGCGTCCCTTGCTGACTTTCGCTTGTTTTTACAGTCACTGCGCTCCTCACAATCGTGGCTCAGATAGTCAACTTTGTGGTTTCACCCATCAAAACTTTACCGGATGACAATGTGTTGACGAAGATAATCAATGTCCTTCAAGTTATTACGCTGTCGACATCGTTGCTTTCCAATATCACTGCGACGGCAGTCGTGGCTGCAACTGCATGGTAGGCGCTCTCCTTCATTCATCCTTCCTTCGTTCTGTTTTGATTTCTACTGAATTTCAACTTTGACAGGAAACACTGGCGATTAATTCGCTCAGCTTTTTCGGAACACAAGGCAAATTCAATGAGAGCGAACCGCGTCCTTCTCCTTCTCATAGAAACCGGGGCGCTCTACTGCATTTCCGCGGTGAGTGATATACTCTTTGACAACATCGACTTTCTTGTATGTTGAACTCAATTGTCCTGACTAGCTCATTGCCGTCTGCGCGGCATTTATCCGAATGCCTTATGGAACTTTCGGTGACCTCCATCAACCAGTCAACATTGAAATTGCTGTGAGTCGAGCATGATCTTCCGTTTTATTCCGGAAATAACCGTTTGAAACAGGGCGCCTATCCCACTGTGGTGTTGCTGCTTGTCGGCACGAAGAAGTCATTGAGCGAATCGTCATTTGTAAATGACGATTTTGTGAATTCGGAATCAGACCCGCAGCCTCTGGAACAAATGAGATTCGCCTCAGCTGCGCAAAGCAGCACGGTCTCCAGGACCATCCGCTTCGCTCGAAGCCCACTTGAAACTGTCACAAATTCTTCGGTGCTTCAGGTAGAGATCCCGCCGGATTCCAATCCACCCAGAAATTTGGAGAAGGGTGGTGACCTGACCAACGCGAGTTTTCAGGCTGTTTAGTTTTCGGTTTCGCTTCCAGTTTGATTTTTATCTGTACTGCCTATGACTCGTGTAAACGACAGTCAATGTGCATTTCTTGTATCCGGCGCGAAGAGGAAGAGGCAGGCGCACTACGGTTCCAGAGAATAATTCGTCGGGCTTCAGAACAAATCGAGCAAGTACGCTAGCAATTCCAAAAGTAAAATGTCAGAAACAGACGTTGTGAAAGTTGCGTATTGAACTCCTGTATTTTCCTGGAACTCGATAGCCTATTGCGCCTGGGAACGCAGATTCAGCCAGTAGCACGAGGCGGGCTATTTGTGAGGAGAAAATATTCTGAAAGCCCCATCAGAGACTCTCAATGCCACCGTAATAAGGAAGCCATCCGCTCAGAATACTACTCCCCGCCTTCAGCAGATCCGAGAAAGGGCCCAAGAGATATATTTCCAGAAATACTGTGCGCGGCAGCGGCGCTGACAGCCTGAGCGCGACGAGCACGTTCGTGATCGAAATTTTGCAATGATTTCTTGGAGATTTCCAGGATCGCCCTCCTTTCCTTTCCTCTCCGTTTCTCGTCGTTTCTGCAACAGTTGCACCGAGCCAGGATGTCTCGCCCAGACTCAGTCGAGCTGGAAGAAAGGCTAGAATCGATTGGCGCACTGATAGAGCGCGGGGTAAGAAGCAATCACACATCATCGATTAGTTTGCCGGGATCCCAAGTTCCAAATGGGCACCCACATCTTCTCCACCAGCGCCAACTCTCCCTTCAACCAATGCACCCCAGCCGCCCCGTATTCCGCGGCTTCCCCAGCTCGTCGGTGGCGAGCACGTCGTCTGTGGCGTCATCCAGCTCGACGCCGAGCGGCGTCGCGACCCCCGGTCCCAAGATGCACGTAAAACGCGTCACTTTGACTTCGAAGAAGAATTGGTGGATGGGTGAGTGGATGTTATCTGTTTTGATGCTTGAGGGCCAGGAGACGAGGTGAATTTAAAGACGATATCGAAGGAACTCGCCATGAACTCGGTCGGCGGGAGCGAGGTTGATGAATGTCCCTGGCTTTTGGCGCAAGTAGACTGCCGCCAAAGCACAAGAATTACGCGGCTGGTGGCTGGCGATTGCTTCAGAGGGCTTGGGCACTAACGCTACACTTGCAGTGGAAATGGACGAAGAAGAGCAGGCGGATCTCGCTTCGTTTACCTCGCCACAAGAAACTACAACGGTGGTGGACAACATTGACTCGCTTTACAGTTATGATCATGTACCCTCAGATGTACACCATTCGGAACCAAGGGTAAGATTTCTTCGAGTCTGCTAGATCTCGAATGTCTAATCTGACGTGACAAGACGCGCGCAACACCGACGCCTGCAGCCTCCCAGCCATTTTTCGCGCCTTTGCGGCATCCCAACTCGCTCTTCTCGTTCCCCACCCCCCTTGCATACACTGCGCCGAAAGGGCCGTCGAATCCCACTGCCAGTCTGTCTCCCTGTGCGCACGGTTCTGCATCGGAGTTGTTCAAATGCATCGTAAAGAAGCCGGATATCATCCAACTCGAAATCAACGGGGAGATGTCTTCGAATATCCAAGACGTCACTGTCCAGTTTCTCGCGGAGCTTCGCGTGTATACAACAGTCCCCCGCCACCGCGTGCGTACATCATCATCTTGCGTTCTCCCTCCAAAAAAAGCTCTCTTATTCACCTTGTGTTGTGAATAATAGAACATCTGCGCCTTCCTCGGCTCCCTCGAAAACGTCGGCATGGTCCTCGAATTCATCGAAGGCCGAACCCTCTACGACGTCGTCATCGCGCGCCCCCCTCTCTCCCCGCGCCAAAAAACGCGACTACCACAACCAGCTCCTCGACGGCCTCACGCATATCCACAACTACGGGCTGAGCCACGGCGACCTCTCCCTCCTCAACGTCCAAGTCACCACCGCGTCCGACACCGTGAAGCTCCTCGACTTTGGGCGCTCCGTCCACGCCGATTCGGAGCTGAGGAATCCGGACGACGACGAGGCGCCCATGGACCCGTTCCTCGCGCATCCCAGCACCACTGCGAGCAGGCCCGTGAGGCAGACGGAGCAGATCCACCCTGGGACAAGGCCGTTTTCGGCGCCGGAGATTCTGCGGGGGGAGTGCACGGATGCGCGGCTGGCGGATGCGTATAGTTTTGGGATGCTCCTTGTGTGTCTGGATCGGTGTGAGAGTGTGGATGTGAAGCCGTGGGACCAGAGGAAGGATTTGTTGCCGAGGGATTTGTTTGAGGGGTGTGGGGTGTTTGAGGAGCGGGCGAGGGAGTATTTGAGGAAGTGGGATGCGGGGAGGAGGAGGCTTATGAAGGAGGATATGGTGGAACTTGGCGGTGGGACGTGAGTATGGGTGGCGAGTGCTTGTCATTGGATGTTTCTGTCAGTCACCTCCTGGGTTTCGGGTGTCTACGGTCCTCTGTGGGCGTGTTCCCTGCGCGGCTGGACACAATTTGCGTTCGACAGATAGATAAATCTCATACCCCCTCTCATGCAGTATTCCCGGGCACAAATTGTGCTACGAATTGTACGCCACGTTGTCTACCCGGGCTTGAATCAAATGGAATAGTGTGCTGTCGACCAGGGAGGGATATCGACACGAATGCTGAACACCACGGCACTGGGTAGAACGCGGCAATTAAAAGCCTGATATAAAAGCAGATGATTGTAAAGGAACACAGACAGAGAGAGATACAGAGAGCAACTGCTAAAAGTAAAAGATCCGGGAAACATTACAACTCACGTTTTAATGGTACATGTACATCGTATATACAGCAGGGGTGCGGGTCCACGACTCGGACTCGGATAGCGGATAGCGAATGTTGCCTAAGCGGTCAACTTTGGAATTACCTTGATCATCTGGTCAATGTTGATAAACTGTACCCAGCTCTCGAGCTCTTTAGCGCTTTCGTGCCACACAAAGGTGCTCTCCTTCGTGCCGCGAAAGAACGCGCACACACATTGATAGTGCTCTTCCACGAGCAGGTCTCTCCGCGCGACGCCCAGGCTGGAGCGGAAGATGCGAAACTCCCAGCCCTGCAGCGGGAGCCCATCCCCGCGCGCCATCTGCTCGGGGATGTCGAACTCGAGGCGCGCCCAGTCGAAGCCCGCGGGCTGGCCTATGGCCTTGATGTACGCGGACTTGAGCGCGAGGAGGATGCAGAGCCGCCTTAAGACGACTTCGTCGCCGAGCTCGGGGGCGATGAGTTTCTGCTCGGTGGGCGTGAGTTTGTGGGCCATGGATTCGGAGTAGGCCTTGACGGTGACGCCACGAGGCTCGACGGCGACTTGCTTGATGCCGAGGCCGATGTTGACGACTTTGCGCTGGATGCCTTGGGTCATGGCCATGCCGCAGAGGGAGGTTTCGTGCGCGAGGTGGTAGCCGATCATGGAGTGCAGAAATTTTTCGGGTGGCATGTCATCTGGAGTCTGCAATTGTATATGGCAGTCCGTCAGCGCGGGTTTTTGAGTGATTGAAGGGCGGCAGCTGCTGCAGCGATGGAGACGCACCTGTTCGATCCAATGCTTTCCATGGGGTGTTACGCAGTCGCGCCACTTTGCGCGCGGTATTCGACGATGGCGCATCATGAGCAGCGGGAGCATGTTGGTCATGACCTGACCTTCGGAAGACGGTCAGCACCAGGACCCGCAGGACGATTGCAGCGCACGAACGAAAGGTTTCTGGGTTTGGAGGGTCGTATGGGACCTTGATATGCTCTACGCATTCGTCAACGACCTTGTGGCACGCATCGTACTCCTTTATCGATGTGCGTTAGGACTTGCAGTGGTAGACCTGCGAGCGACGGACCTCTTGGGTATATTCGCGATTCAGCGACAACATCCATATGAGTATGGGGCAGTCTGTGGACATCGCTGGAGGAAGGTGAGCCAAGAGCGGTTCCCTCGGTGATTGTGGTACCTTTGCAGAGCGGTTGACGGGGCTTGTTTCAACGGGTGCCGGATTTCGAGGATGAATGGAGGGATGGGAAGACGCGTAAGACTCCGGGTCATGGTACAACTAATTCATGTACATCGAACTGGAAAGTAGAATCAACAAATCCATTTTTTCAGATAAACAAAACTTGTCAAAATAATGTCCATATAAGGCAATATCTGCCAGCTCTCAACGTTGATCTCAACAGCTACTGTGTTCTGTGAGAGGACTCCTTCCGTGGTAGAGCCAAACCAACAAGATTCGGCTCAAGGATACCCCAAAACACCGCGTTATTTTCGTCGAGAAATCATCTAGCATCCAAGCAACCTGGACGTCACCTCAGACGCCGCTGCTGACCGTCAGACTCGGGTGTCCTGACGATACATCGGCTTATAATGCGAGAGATCTGCCATCCACCGGCCCTCCAACCTCCTTCTTGCTGGCAACTGGCAGGCATCTCTGGCCAGCCCCCGGCGCGTCGCCTTATTTTGGTTTCGTCCCCATCGCCGGCCTCATACAAAGCACACAACCATCAATACCGCACGCTCGCCGGTTTCACCCAGACGATACGCATCGACGGCCAACTTGAACGAAGATCAACTCGTTGTATAGCGGGTCAGTATGTATCGTTGACTCTGAGATTTTGTGCCATGTTAAAGGCTGTCTGCTTGGCTCCGCCCCCTCTTTCGTTTTTCTTTCCTTTCTCTACTCTCTGGGAGAGGTTTCTCTTCTTTCTTCTGTTCGTGGCGCGTTTCTTTCAACTTGGGGCCAACGTCGCGTACCGCATGGTTATGATTCACACGGAGCCCGACGAAATTTTCAACCACGTTGAGCCGGACGTCATTGGCTTCGTGTTCGCTCTAGTCGCTCAGACTTTCCTCTTCGGTATGTCACACAAATCCCTTGCAGAAATGAAGTATCTCTCATCGACCACTACTAAATCTAATCCCAGGAATATATTCCCTGCTGTTCTGCTGCTCCTTGCGGATGCTGATGTAGGTATTACAACTGCACAAAGTGTTCAACAGATAGCTCGAACACCTAACAGAAAACGCGGGTTAGAACACTCAACCAACAAAGTCAAACTCGCCATCCTCCTCTTCATGGCGTTGATGTCCGCAACATATTGGTCTTTCTCTGTTTTCTTCGCCGCGCAACTGTTGCTTGAAGACAGTCCCTCCAGCTCAATCGAGACTCTACAGTGGTTACCTGTCGTCAACGCAGCTGCGCTAATAAACGTCAGTCCTCCTCGTTCCTCCTTCCTTCTGTCTGAAGCCACCGCTGAAAACAGCTTTGCTTTCAGTTCGTCATCAGCGACGGCATGTTGATATGGACGGCACTAACCGCCTGTTCCCCCCGCCTACGCAAATACCTATGGATCTCCGTCCTCTTCCTCTTCCTTACCGTCGGTACGTAGGCTGAATCATCCTCACTCATTTGCAAACATACTCCATGCGCCTGAACATAAATAATACCACTTTCTTTCTTCCAGCGGCTGTGGTGTTGACAATCGTCCTCACAGCGGTTTCTTCAATTGATTTTGGATATTACGAATTCAGAAGCAGCAATTCATTACATGTACATCCAGAAATCCCCATGTTAGTCGCTCAAGCGCTATCTGTTGCTACAAACCTCTCTGCCGCAGCAGTGTACGGAGTTTCTGTGTGGTTCGTTTACAAAACTTACAATCCAATTTCCTCGCATGTTTGATTTAATCCCTGTACTCAGTCGACGGCGTCAAATGATTCAGAATGTAGGAGGGGATGATGCAGAGGCACTCTGCCGGGTTCAACAACAAATTCGATCTTGGGCTGCACACATTGGCGTGTTTTACTCCCTTTCTACGGTACGTCGCTCAATCAATATAACTTCAATTTTTGTTTCATTATTCTTTCCAGCTCCTGACTCTGATCTTTTCTCTCATCTCACTGCCCAACGGCACAACGCTCGGAGATTTTTGCTATCCCTTGAGTGTTCAGATTGCTGTAAGTAAGCTTCTACTAAAAACGGAAAAATCCTGATTCGAACCTTCCTTCATTCATTCGTCGATATTATAATCTAGAGCATATACCCCCCAACAGCTCTACTCCTCATCGATTCAAACCACCCTCTCGCTGGACCCTCGACCACAGCACCATCATCCGCAGCGGATCCGAACTTCGATGATTCAGATCCCTCCTCATTTTCTCGCACTGGCACCAAGCGTCCTAGATTCAACACGCAATTTGGATCTGACACGGTCGATATCAGCGCGACGACTACCATGGTCGACGCTGGTCTCGGCGGCGGACTCAGATTGGGAAGCCGGGGAAGATGTTGTTCTATCACTGTCAGCGGCCCAGATATCTTGAACGTATCAGGGAGCTCGCAGAGGTCGACACCGAAGCGGAGTCGGTTTTCTGATACGAGTTCTGGATACTAAGTACTAAACGGTTGGTGTAAATTTAAGTAAGTAAATTGGTTTCGACGGAATCCAGGACTCGGACCAACGAGGATGCAAGAGACGGACGGGAGGTTTAGTCGGTGCGAGGGTACGGGGGTTACAAGTGGCCGTGAATATGTGACGGGCAAGGCTAAATCTAATACGGGATGTATCAAGGATGTATGAGCAGATGGGGTCCGGGAGACGAATAGTTTTGTGATTCCCGTTGGGAAAGTGTTCGGGAAAGACGGAAATTAACATCGGTTTTTTAGGGGGGAACTCGGAGCTATAGCTTTTTTTACACTGGGTGTCGTGGGCGGGGAATATTAATACTTAGCTGCTTAGAGTCTGTTTTCACAAAAACAATAAATTCATCCTACATTGGACACCGAATTTTCTGTTTCAAGTTCAAAATTGAGCAAGGCACACACTCTCGTTCAATGTTCAAGTAGAAACTGTAACAGGATGGTTAAACTAAACTGGCATCGGGGTCGCCGCCTTTTTCCGGACGAATGGAGCCCGAATCCGACGGGATCTCTGGTTCAGCCACTGAAGAATATGTACCAGTACTTAGAGGGTTGCGGGCAAAGCTTATAGTCCTGGAGACAACGCTGCTTTGAGTCCCTGAATTTGCTGCGAATCTGATATCTTCTAGAGGCGCTGGCCGCGATGTCGAATTCGAAAAATCGTCGTTCACGAATGACGACTCATTTAGTGACTTTTGGGTGCTGACGAGGAGCAGCACGACTGTGGGGTAGGCACCCTGAAGAATAAATTGTCAGCAAAGTAGCAAGTAGGTTGAACCTCGTTCAAGATTGACTCACAGCAATCTCAATATTGACGGGTTGATAAAGGTCCCCAAGAGTTCCATGAGGCAACCGGATGAATGCTGCACAAAGAGCAACGAGCTAGCCAGAAATTCGGAATAAGTTCAGCGTATTCAAGTTGTAATGTTTTCGATGGAACCACGCACGGCAGAGATACAATATAAAAAACCGGTTTCAATCAGGAGAACAAGGATGCGATTAGTTCTCAAAGAATTTGCCTTGTCTTCTGAGAAGGCTGAACGAATCAATTTCCAGTGTTTCCTAGTGACGTTTGAGACTAGGAAGGTAATATTACGAATAAAGGGCACACAGACCATGCTGTTGCAGCCACAACTCCCGTCGCCGTGAGGTTGGAGAGCAGCGATGTCGCTAGGTTGGTGACTTGTAGAATGTCAATTCCCAGCGCGAGAACATCGCCTTTGAGCGACGGGGATTCCGCCAGGTCAGCTATTCGAAATGCAATTGTGAGAATTGCAGTGACTGTAAAATGTTTGTGTTAGCCACGGCCTGTATTCTATAAAATGAAATCATTGTAACTCGTAGTGACACCCAAGAAGAAGAATGTGAACGATAAATATTTCCGGTGATTGCGCTGGCAGATAACCCAGGCCCTCCAAACCACAACACCATCGCCGACGACATACTGTATTCAGGCTGTGAGATAAAGCCGAGATAAAAATGAGAATCCCTAACGTTGATGAGGGTCAGTGCGTTGAACAGAGGCGACCATTTGGTAATTTCTGTGTGGTTGGGCTCAATTTTGGAAGGATTGAGAGCAAGGTCGTTGTATTGGTGCATCCGACCAACCCCATCCGCGATATTGTACGACCAATACGCCAATGTAAGGATATAACTGGACACTGTTATGGCGAACATGGTTTTGTTAGTCTTGCTTTTCAATTTACGTTGCCTGTGAATGCATCGGTGTCCGCAGACTCGGAAAAGGGTTGGAAGAAATATACAGGAGCATCCGCGTCGACATGAAGATCAAAATGGAATAAATTCCTGTTCAAAAGTTAAAATTCCAGCGTCCAACAGATAATACGGGAATTTCACCGAAGAAAAAAGTTTGCCCCACCAAACCCAACATATAGTACATCACAGTCTTCGCCATTTTGTTGATATTCTCGTCGGTGGGCGACACAGAAGCCATGATGTCAGATATGATCACGAAGACTCGGAGCGGGTTTCTGAAGAGAGAACAAGAATCGCCGCTGGCGGTAACGAAAAAAAGGGTGCTCAGTGAGCACTAAGTGGGCGAAAGGCAGGGGAACCAGAGGAAGAGTGCCGCGGCTATGTACATAAGTATTCCAAGTAATGCTAACTTTAACCAACAGGATGATCACGAACGCGGATCCAGCTCACAGCCGTAGGACCGCATCCAACAATCGTTAGCATCTGTAACCAGTTCATTTTTGTGGCCACGGAACACACAGTGTAAACTTCAGTTTCAAGTTCAACATTGATATCCATATTTAGTAGCCACGCACTCGATTTATTCAATAAATTCCGTTCAGAACCTCCAACGTATCTGCGTCTCCTTTAGCGAGCATGACTAGATCCTCCTTTGGAACATTGTACTCCCTCAGGGCGCTCTTTAACCCCAGCCGTTCCACCAATCTAATCAATTCGTTAGACTGTGTTCTGCAGTATCAATTTCTGACACCCACCCTGCAATGAGCGCTGATAACTTCAAGATATCGCCGTCTGTCGATCCTGTGCTTGGTTCACCCAGATAAAACAGCGAGCTCTCCATATATTTCTTATCCTCCGCTGATGCCAGCCGGGCTTGGACCGCCACAATCGGCGAAAGAGTGAGGCACTATGTTGTTCGATCGTTTTGCGTTTGGCTCATAGCCAAAATAATAGACGACGCACAGAAGTGACACCGTGCGGGATGTTGTACCTGACACCGAGTCTTTGTCCCAGGGCATGCGATGGTCCGGCGACGCTTGAATGGTTGTCAATAATGAAGCTCCGATACCAGGAAGCGATCCTACCTCCACTCCTCCCACTTCATCGGCCATAGGCTCATCCAAGCGGCCAAGAGTAATCTCTGTCGTGCTTCTACGTTATCAGGATCCGCCTTGGAGATGGGCAGATACTTGAACAGGTCTGCCATCGCCGCATAGCAAAGAATCTTGGTCATAGGTGAGCGTTTTGTCGAGATAATACATCCCATAATCAACATAAAATTTCGACGCACCTTCACGGGATGGGATACGAACGGTCTGTAGAGAGATTCTTGATGATTGTGAGTACAGCCTTGAATTCAAATGGATTGACCTACCAACCGAATGGTCGAGAGCCCGAATGCCAGAAGAAATCCTGCAAGTTGTCAATAAATGTGCAAGCACTGAGTTTAACACTCACCATAGGCGCGTGGGTGTAGGCATCGATAATTCAGCATCCAGAATGACTCCAGCAGGTGGAAGATGTTGATGTGTCACAGAGCCCTTTTCACCATCCTCTTTCCTATGTCCCGCGGCCATCTAGTCCCGTTTTTCAGACCATCAGGAGACTTTATACAGTGAAGAAACCCACAGTATACTCTGCAGCACTGAGTGTCGTCGGAATAGCAATTTGCGGCGGCGGCAATTCGCCCGTCTGCTCATGAATCCTATACATCGCGCCCTTCGCACCGCAAATCGGTGACCCTCCCCCGAGCCCGATGATGAAATCCGCTCCAGCATCCTTGAATGCCTCGACACAAGCGTCTATATCTGCTATCGGCGTGTGTTGTCTGAACTCTGTGAATACGCCAGCGTAGGCATCCTGGGCCTTCAGGACTTCTGCGACTTTGTTAAGGACATCGGTCTGAGGAGAATAATGGTCTTGAATTAACTAGTCATATGTGGAAGACTCAAAGCCAAACCTTCATAGCCAAACTGCGTCCAGTGACAATGAGACCCTTCTTCACGCCAAGAGTTTGGATGAGCTTTGGGAGGGCGGTGGAGATGCAACCAGGACCATAGTAGATGCCTTTGAGTGAGTCTGTCGATGCATAAAATCCCGATAAATTCGACATAAGAACCCGAGGAATCGTTTGAAGGAGAAAAGGCGGTAGGCGGCTGATATCCACTTGTGAGGTTCCCAACTTTAACCGATCATGGTGAAGCAAGCTGTGAATCTTCAACCCATACTTGAGCGCAGCACGGACCGAATTTCTTGGCAACTTGAAACTTCGATGAAGTTCACGACGTATTATCCGTTGGTGCAGGCGTTGGCTTGGCTGATCCACATCCAAAGGGGCTGAATGGGCAGATAGTGATTTCGATAGTCATCGAGTATCGAAGATATGGGTCTGGTGTACTACCATTTCGGATTTCGCTCAAATCGTACGCCGAGATTGACAAAGCAGTCGTCAAGGTCGCCTCGGCCACAGTGAGTCAGCCGCCGCAAAGATCTGTAAGATCTGGTACAGTACTTGAACCCTGAACGACCTGTTACTAACGACTCTTGGAAGAAGAGATGGGAAAGGAGGGAGGCGGGACGGAAGCCAAAATATGACGAAATAAGCGCGCCGTCCAAGTCGTGCCCGGGAGAACCATGATAAAGTTGAATGAACTGCTCTTCCTTAGTTCAACCTGCTGATCTCGCCGAGCCAGTCATTGGCTCAATCATTTCCGGAGCTTACGCACTCTAAGTATTCAATTTCAAGCTGAACATCGATATCCTTTTCCAATCACTCACTCAATTCATCTAATAAATCCTGTTTAGAACCTCCAACGCATCGTCCCCTTGTGCGAGCTTGACCAAATCCTCCTTCGGAACATTGTATTCCCTTAAGGTGCTTTTCAACTCTAGTCGTTCCACCAATCTAATCAATTCAAGTCGTCAGGCTTTGCACGTTCAATCAGTTGTAGTAAAACTGGAACCTACCCTGCGATGAGCGCCGACAGCCGCAAAATATCGCCATCAATTGAACCCGTGCTCGATTCACGCAGATAGAACAAGGAGTTGGCTAGATATTGCTTATCTTCTTCCGATGCCAACCGTGCTTGGACCGCCACAACCGGCGAAAGAGTGAGGCACTAAACAGATCATTGTTCAATCGCTTGGCGGGGGGCTGATAGAAGGAAAAGAAATCGACGCACAGAAGTAATACCGTGCGGGATATTGTATTTCGCGCCGAGTCTATGGCCCAGGGCATGCGACAGTCCGGCAGCGCTTGATACAATTATTGTCAATAAGCTCCGATACCGGGAACTTGCGTTCCTACCTCCACTTCTCCCACTTCATCGGCCACAAACTCATCCAAGCCGCCATAAGCAATCTTTGTCGTGCTTCTACGTTATCCGGATCCGCCTTGGAGATTGGCAGATACTTGAACAGGTCTGCCATCGCCGCATAGCAAAGAATCTTGGTCATAGTTAAGCGTTTTGTCGATAATAAATACACCCCAATTTCGACGCACCTTTACAGGGTGGGATACGGACGGTCTATAGAGAGATTCTGGGTGAATGTCAATCGAACGGTGCTCAATGTAAGAAAGTAAAAATTTGACCTACCGACCGAATGGTCGAGAGCTCGAATGCCAGCCTGAGAAGAAATCCTACAAAATAATCAGTCAATGCGCAAGCTCGAAACGAAAATGACACTCGCCACAAGCGGCTCGGCGTAGGCATCGCCAGCTCAGCGTCGAGAATGACTCCAGCTGGTGGAAGAAGTTGATGCGTCACCGCGACCTTCTCTCCATCCTCATTCGTATAGCCTGCGCCCATCTGGATTCAAACAACCCGTTTTCAGAATAACAGAGAGCAACAAGCAGCGAACAAAACCTCACAGTATATTCCGCTGCGCTGAGTGTCGTCGGAATAGCAATTTGCGGCGGCGGCAACACACCCGTCTGTTCGTGAATCCTATACATCGCACCCTTCGCACCGTCAATCGGCGACCCTCCACCGAGTCCAATGATAAAATCCGCTCCAGTATCCCTGAACGCCTTGATACAGGCATTTATATCCGCTATCGGTGTATGCTGGCTGAAATCCGTGAACACGCCCGCATATGCGTCTTGGGCTTTCAAAATGTCCGTAATTTTGTTGACGACGTTGGTCTGCGGACAAGAACAAGCGTGAATTCGCTGGTGAGTGGAGGTGGAAGCGAAGCCAACCTTCGTAGCCAAACTGCGTCCAGTGACGATGAGACCCTTTTTGACACCAAGGCTTCGGATGAGCTTCGGCAAGGCGGTGGCGACGCAACCCGGGCCATAGTAGACACCTTTGAGAGAGTCTGTCGATGCATAAAATCCAGAAAGGGTCGACATTGAAGCAAGAACAAGATGAAGCGTCTGGTGAAAATAGAGCGATTATAGCCAGAATCTACATGGCAATTGTAAGCTTGGTGCTTGTGGCGGACTGGTCAAGTCAGCCAATCACAAAGGTTCGCGGAGAATAGCGGTGAATTTCTAAACTGATCAATCAGCAAAACCGAAGGCCGAAGGGCCCAGGGCCCAGGGGCCCTGGTTAACTCAGATTCGCTGGCGTGGATGATGAAGTTCGTGTCAAGTTCGTGTTGCTAATTCGGGTATGAATTTAGTACTATAGATCTAAGGTAGTATGCAATAAGGTCCGTGCGTACAAATGCTAGCGAATAGACAATGCGTAGATAGATGGAGTAGGTCGTGATGGTGAATACAATACGTAGTCCGTGCGTGAAAATTGTGGTTAGTATGCTCGAATGCGAAGAAAGAAAAAACTTGTCCTAAATGCGTTAAAATGTCATCACAATGCAAAATCGAATAATGTCTGCGCGGCAAATCCAAGTCCAAGCGCAAGTCCCACAGGTCCGACAACACCCCCACTCGGGAAACGCGACGACAACGCCGCATTACCCGAGCCCCCAGCCTGACCCTCCCCACCCTTCCCCCCTTTACCAGCATCAACGAAACTCGACACCGGCAAATCCCCAATCGCCACCACAGCCTGCTTCCCAATACTCCCCGACCCAACCATCACCTGAAGCCCCACACTCGGCACCCCATTCACCACCACGAAGATCAACGCCGGACCAGGCGCCAATATCGCCGGGTTTGGAGGCATCTGCGATACATGCAGCGTCGCAGTGTTGTTCGCCCCATACGCAGTGTACGTCGAATCCAGCTGCACGAACCGCGCGCCCATGTTCATCGCGTGCGTCGAGAACCCTGTCCGGATTACCACAACAGTCGCGTTCGCCGCATTGTGTGCGTCCCCGAAAAGATCATCCTTGTCGAGCTGGATATCGAAGGACGGACCTCCATACCCCAGTGCAGAGATCAACCCCTTTGGCTGCGGCCTCCTCGTATTGTAGTAGCTGGGATAGAACCGCTCCACGCGATATTCCGTCGGGTACTTGATTTTCGGTCCGATATTGAGGTCGCTATTGGGATTGGAGCCAGCAATAATGATGGAGCCGTCAGGCAACAGCAGGGCAGAGGAGTGATACATCCGTGGAACAGTGCTCGAGTTCAGCCCATCACGACTCCAGCGCGAGCCCGCAGGTTTGGTGGGATCGTATATGGCAGGCGTCAGGACCGGGTTGTCCGCATAGCTCATCCCGATGGCCCAGGACGTATTCCCGTACCCTGCTGTCCCGGAACTCGCGCCGTTGACACAAAACACCCGTCCGTCCGGCAAGGCAATCAAATTCGCCATGCTGCGTCCTTCCAGCATGTTATCGTCCTTCGTGTAACTCTTACTGACGTCCGGGGTGATGCGCACGCAGGATTTCGAGGCAGCGAAGGCGGCAATGTTCCAATCTTGGCTCCAGTCGTCGTTGTCGGATCCTCCGCAAAACAGCACCGTCGCGGTCCAATTGTTAGCGGGGGTGAGGGGAAGCATAATAGAGCCGGCGCTGGCAGGGTATGCGCGTACCGCCGAGGGCATGTCGTCCAGCTGATATTCTTTGTGCGACTTAGGGTCGAGCATGATCGTGGCACGGTTGGCCTGCATGAGCAATCGACCGGACGGGAGCAGGAAGGTGAGGGGGTAGAGATTGATGGGAAGGTTGTCGGAGAGGAAAGGCGATGTGATAGGTGAGCCGGTGGAGGGATAGAACTCGTAAGTGGGGTTGTCTTGCCAGGCGTCGTTGACGTATCCACCATTATTGCAGCCACCAATCTGCAAAAGCGTTTCCGAGATTAGCGCTGAAATGGAATCCCCTAGTCTAGAAACACTCACGATGATAGCGGAGCCGTCCTGGAGGGTCTCTCTAAAGATAATCTAAGGGCGAAATGGAGCGAAGCGAAGCTCAGCACTCACACAGTCGGATACCACCGTCGGGTGGTCATCGTGCGGACCTCGACCCAATCACACGAGCCGTCGTCGCAGGGCACCAATGTTCTGCACAAGTTCAAGCATCAGCGTAATCCTATCATAAACCCGAAGTGTCAACGGACCGAATTCTGGAAGCGAAAAATTTAGCCCGGGCGCCCGGACAGACAAAAAAATAACTTACGACTTCCCACCATCAGGATCGTCGTAGGGGCCGTTGCCGGAGGAATCGGCGGCGTTGGCGCCGCCGTACGTGACCGCAGAGTTTCCACCGATGTTAATCCAAGTGCCATTGCCCAGGACTGTCCCACCGGCGCAGAATGTATTCGTGATGGCGTCCATGGTGCGTGCTGTATTCGCGCCCAACGCATACTCTGGAATGCCAACCAATACTTATGAGCGGATTATCGCAAAAACGGATGAGGGGTTCGGCGCACCGGACGCCCAAGCTGGATGACCATTTATCTGCGCCTTGTTATTTTCCACCTTGTCGAGAATGAAGACCTTGTCTTGAGTACCGAGGAACATCTAGCAATAGATAGACGCGTCAACATAGGTCACAAGGCACACGAGCAAAACGAGGCAACCTGCTGAGCACTGACGAGTGAGTCGCCGATAATTTCGAACTCGCCGATGGGTTTGTTGGAGGAGGAGGGTTGACCAGGCGGGCTCAGAGTAGTTGGCGTTGGAGGTGCAGCAGATTGGGCGAGAACAGAGCCGGCGAGAGAGACATAGATTAGAAAGACGTTGAACATGGCGGGATGGTGAGGGTGGGGTATATAGAACGAGTGTGGTGGAGACAAGATATAGACGGCGATGGGCACGCCGTGGACAGAAATAAGCTGGCCAGGGTAGAGCAGCGGCGTTCAGCTATGGGTATCAGGTCCAGGTTTTTACTTGGCAAAGAATATAACGATCGGGGAGGGATGACATGTGGCTATTTTGTGCCGTCGGACCGAGCTCCTCCTTTCTGTCTTGCTTCAATTGTTAAATGAAATTTTGGGGACTTGAAACAGCGCGACCAGGACAGCAGTTGGGAGGTTGGAGGGCAGCTTTAGGGCAGCGGTGACTTGTCACCGAAAACGAGGACACTGGCCAGGAACGGCTGTACAATTAGGACAAGGCAGGAATCTCGGGCTTGACCAGAATCCTTGATAGCTGGAGGTTCCGAACGGATTGGCCCAAAAATCCCAAGAAAAAGGTGGAATTGAGGCCAGTAAGTGTTAAAGAGAGCTGCGGAGACTTGGTGGAGGTCGGGGTGCACATTGACAAGGTTGGCACAAGGCAGGAGAGGAGTCACACGGTCACACGGGCTGAACTTTTTTTTTTTTTTGTTTCTGCATTTCTATACCGCAACAAGTACACGATCTACTAAGACGCGGTGCCCGGAGGCGATAAATAAAGGTGTTGTTGGTGCGATGGAAGTGTCCGATGGGTGTGTAGTATAGTCGTGTGAGGGTGGGAGTCAAGTTTGGGGTTTCGGGGGAATTAGCGGAAACATAAACCATAAGACCATAGCGCATGCGTGAAAGGAAATGTACATGAAAAGGAAGGGTATAGGGTGGGACGGGTGTGCCAAAATGGTGTCGGGAGGGTGTTTCGATGCCGCTGTCGGACAGGGCTGTGTTGCGCGCGGCCCTCGCGCTCAGCCCATGTCTTCTACATCAGACCAATCGTCTGGAGGTTCCGGTTCGTCTTCGTAGATTGGGAGTTCTTGCGGCATACGGGGTAGACCCGTTTTTGTGAATGCTCCGGACACCTCCAAGAATTCAGCTAGTGCTGAAATTCCGTCTTTAGTGCCCAGTATTTCGGGCAGGGATATGTCCCTTGAGACTTTTTTGAGGATGTACCGTTGGTCCTCATAGCGAGGACACTCGCGAAGCAGATGTTCGCGCGACTGGAAGGGTTCTCCACAGGGGCAGTCAACGTTCTCGGATGGGACAAAGCGGCTGTAGTACTCGCCTGAGAAGCAGTGTCCGATTCGACACTGTGTAACCCGCCCAAAGACTTCTCTCGGCAACTTCGTAAAATGTGGGGTCGGTTTCAGGGAAGGAGGGAAGCGGTTTGCCATTGCATAGCTCCCCGTCTTCTGTGCGGACTTCCATTCCTTGACCCAGGACCGGTGGACTTTTTCTTTCGATTTCCTGAGTGCGTGCGAGCGGGTTCCTCCCGGTGGCGCCGCGAGTTCCGTTCCGGTTTTCGCCAGCGCGTCTGCTCGTTCGTTCCCATCGATGTCGCAGTGGCCTGGCGACCACCCAATCTCGACTTTATGTTCTGGGTCGGCGTCGAGGAAGGCACAGATTCTTTTGTGAAATATATGTGCAGAGAGCTGGCCGGCTCTGGGTTTTGGGTCGCAGATGGTGTTTATAGCAGACACATTATCTGCGAAGAAGTGAATCTCTTTTATGTGCGGGTTGGCGGCGGCGACACGGGCTGAACTCAACCACCACCACACCACCGAGTGACTCTCAGCACATACAACGCATACCGCGAATCTCTATCACCGAGTTCCTTGTTCCCTATCACTGAACCGCTCTAGCTTTCTGGCTTTGCTGCCCTCAACCTACCTCCTTGCTCAACGGCGCCCAATTTTGTTTCGACCTTGAATAGGCTGTAGTTTGGATTTCTATCTTGAAGGATTGGCTCTACGTCATGCAAACCCTCAATATTTCAGTGCGTACAATGTACATACTGTAGTGTTGGAAATGCCACCTCCATTCTGTAATGCATACTCGGCCTACATTTTCCTCCGCTTCATGCTTCTCCCATGTTTCCTTGAAGAAAGCTAACTGAAGTGGCCTCACCTCTCCACCCACCGCTGCCGTCGGCGTATAATCACTGGATAAACATTCCTTCACCGTGCCGTCCGGGTCAATTCCGAGTCCATAGGCTCAAGAATAACTTTGAGCACTCGGAACTGGAAGGAGTCAGGCAAGTCCGACGCTGTTATACACCTCGGAAGGGTCTCACTGACCGCGTTCACTTGCTTTTTGTTTGAGGTCGGCTTAAGGCATCTTGAGGCCTTCAGGCACAACGCCGTATGCGTGTTTATGTCGATCGTTCATTGACATCTGAGTCACAAATTGACAGAACCTTTCATATTCCCTGCTGATTGCTTAGCCTTTTGAATTTTGCGTAGACTCTCTGGATTGGCGCGTCGGCGTAGCGGAATTTGTCGAATTTGATAAGTATGGATTTTTCTTTCACCGCAAGCGTTCTTGCCAATCTCGAAACACACAGGCTTTTCTTCATTTCAAGTAGCACTGGCAGTGTCAATGGAGCCGATGTTGCACGTACCAGGGTTGGATGTGTATCACGGAGGCTTCCGGAATTTCCTGGCCATTCTCAACACACCAGACGACTACCAGACGACGACGGAGCCTAGAGGAGGTAGGCAGGTACAGGAATAATCTCTCTAGTTTTCGAGCGGAACGGGAAGACTGCGGAAGTTGGGATCAGCATCGATGACGACTTATTCATTTGTGGCAGTGCGTGGCGCGCGTTGCGCTGATACTTCCATGATGGCGGGCGTCCCGATCTTGTCGACATCCACTTTGGCGGACCTAGCTTGAAGCTACTGAGGTAGCCTTTTCTCTGCGTATAGCAGGGCTGGATTGTGAAGGTAACAGCGCTGGCTCTACCCGTGCTCCCTTTAGCGCTCGCTAAGTATTACTCAATTTCCTCGGCGACTCACGGAGGAGGGACAAACCCAAGACCGTATGTACATAACGAATCAAAACGGTATTCTCCAAACATATACCATACTCGCTTTTTTTGATCTTGCCGAGTCTACCTCTGTCTACCTCCATGATCATCATGATTGCCACTGAATTGGCAGACGCTGGACAAGCGCGTATATCATTCGAAGGTATAGACGTATCCATGTCGTTCTCTTTCTCTTTTCTTCTTCTTCCGAACCACCACCCCCTTGAACCGGGCTTTTCTTCCCTGTTTCCCTCAGAGAGGCTTTTTCTTCTTGTTTCTTATTCCTCCGAGTCGTTTTTCTTCTTCTTCTTTCATTGGTGATCGACGCGATGGCTTCAACGCGGTCGGATGCAGCAAACCTTCAATCGATGAATGGTGGTCTGATGTACTATATGTTTGGTTTGGTGGCACAAACGTTCTTCTTCGGTGTGTGCTCTCTTATTTCACATTTGAGACCAAAATCTGAATTTATTTCGAACGGCAGGAATATACACGATTTTGATCTGGCTGTCGACGCGGATGCTTCTGTGTGTTTCTCCACCTCACCTTCAAGGACCCTGCACTGAGCCGCTCACATAATCATACATGCAGACAACGTAAATTGAAGACCCGAATCAATAAGGCTATGTTCGGCATTACAACATCGACTTACATCCTGACCCTGGCGTATTGGGCGTACAGCGTCGCGGACGGTGTGGACCGTATGTACCAATACGAAGACCAGGCAGTACATCCGTCGAAAATCATGCCTGATCACACGGACGTCACGCAGTGGTCGCCCTTGTTCAATGCACTGATGCTCATCAACGTTCGCTACACTTGCTCAATTTTGTCCTCGGTTCTTAGTTCAGCTGACTGGTTTCATTCAGTATGTGGTGGGCGACGGTGTTGTAGTGTGGAGGGCTTGGATCATTTGTCAACGCAATCATCGGAAATATTTATGGATTGCGATAGTGTTTTTGGCCATCACCGCTAGTGCGAAAATTTCTGCATGGGTGTTTGGGTCTGTTGGCTAACAGGTGGCTGATATTATAGTCACTGTAGCCCTCACAATCGGCTTTCGAATCGTCGGCGTCGTGGTTTCGCCTATCAAGAATTTGCCAAAAGACAGCGTTCTGGCGCAGGGAATCGACATTCTTCAAGTTACTACGCTGTTTACGTCGCTGCTATCGAACCTCACAGCGACCGGAGTCGTTGCTGCAACAGCTTTGTAGGTGTCCATGGCAGTGCACGCACTTTCGTCTTAGCTTTGTTGAATCTGAATTTCAACAGGAATCACTGGCGATCAATTCGTTCGGCCTTCTCGGAAAGCAAGGCCAATGCTTTGAGAACAAACCGTATCCTTCTCCTGGTAATAGAAACCGGTGCACTGTATTGTATATCCGCTGTGAGTGATATTATTTCCACTTTCCTCATGTCTTCGAAACCGAACCTTCTGCCTAGCTCATTGTCTTCATTTCGGCATTCATCCGATTGCCTCACGGAACCGTCGGTGACCTTTACCAACCCATTAACACACAGATTGCCGTGAGTGCCATAATCATGCCGTTCAATCCAACTGCTTCCTTGGGTCTCTTGCTAATTGCATATCTAGGGCGCCTATCCAACAATCGTATTACTCCTCGTCAGCACCAAGAAGTCATTGAGCGAATCGTCATTCGCAGACACCGACTCCTCCGGTTCAATGTCGACGGTCTCCCAACCAATCAGATTCGGGACCGAGCTGCCTTCCGCACACAACAGCATCGTCTCCAAGCCGATACCGATCCACTTTGCTCGCAATCCTCTCCTGTCGGTTACAGACTCAGAGTCAGTACTAGACATTTCGCCCAATCGCGGTTCCCGTTCGAGGGAAAAGCCCGGCGAACATCGTCGACTATCCGATGATAGTTTTGTCTGACTTCTTCCGCCAGGCTGAATGTACTCATATGTACTACGAGTGTACTTTACAGAGCGGGCTACTTGTATTTTTTTTCATGATTATTCACCATCTTGTGGCTGCATTAACCGGTGTTCTCATTGCGAGCTCTGGATTGAGCAATTTGCCGAAGAAGTTCTCAAAGTACCATGGGATGGTGTGAAAGGTGTGTGTGTCAGCTTCCCGAGCATCTCCGTCCCCTCCTCTACATTATATCAGAGCGCTAGAGGAATGGTCACAAGGATGCAACAGAGTCGCCGGGGAGCCGTCTTTCCGGCTTCCATTTGATTGCACAGACGTTGAACATCGCAGCGCTCTGGCCATCAACAAATGTTAAACTATGCAGCAAGAAGTTCGACGAACCATGGGAAACATTCAGGTAAAAATACACTCAAGGTGGGTTAATTCCTTGGATATCGGACGTGCTCGACAATATAAAGCATGCGTCGACTGTCGGGCAATAGCACATAACTCGTTTACAGGGACCAATGTCCGGATTGCTTCTGCTCGCTAGTATCCTCGCGCAGACCACTTTCTGTGTGGGTGCTCTGTATGAAAGCGCCGCCGATCTGGCGACACTGAATATTGAATTTGATTTCATCGTGGTAGGGGGTATGTGGCCATATTCAACACAATTCTTCGACTAATGAATTTAACCCGTATCTCTGACATCTTCAATTGCAATCATGATGTCAAGGCGGCACAGCGGGGAATGTCATCGCCAACCGTCTTACGGAGAATGCCCAACATTCTGTTTTGGTCCTGGAGGCGGGCGGCTCGTGAGTTCCGAATTTCTCTCCTTACCACAGGCTTTGCAGCAGACTCGTATATATAACGATCATAGAAACGAAGACGTTCTAGACATCATTGTCCCATTCTATGCCCCAAGAGCAACACCGAACACCCCTCAGGATTGGAATTTCACGACAGCACCTCAGATCGGGTTGAATAATCGGTCGATTCCGTACCCGCGAGGACACGTTCTGGGTGGTAGTAGCTCTGTCAGTAAGTCCGCGCCGATTCTCTAGTTGAGATATATAATAGAAATGAATTGGTCTGCTCAATGGATCTCCATTAGACCAAATGGCTTATACTCGTGGATCAAAAGACGATTATGACCGTTTTGCCCTCGTCTCCGGGGACGAGGGTTGGTCCTGGGATCGCCTGGTTCCGTATATGCGAAAGGTTCTGATATTCTTTTCCCCGGTTGCGCAGATCTGCTTAAGAGCGCGTAGACTGAACAATTCCATCCGCCGTCGAAGCAAAACACAACTGAACACTTCAATCCCGCTGTTCATAGTCTCAGTGGAATTAACAGTGTCAGCCTTCCGGCGTGGGGTCGGGACACTGATGCACGCGTCTTCAAAGTCACCTCTGAATTAAGCCAGGAGTTTCCGTTCAATCTCGACATGAATTCAGGCTTTCCGTTGGGTATCGGTGAGTTCGGTCAATAAAATTTTGATATTCAACTCGAGCTTACAGTAACTTATCTGCAGGTTGGTCCCAATGGTCGATCAGGAATGGATCCAGAAGCAGTTCTGCTACTTCATATCTGGCAGCGCCTTACATTTCCCGCCCCAATCTCCACGTCGCGTTGAACAGATTTGTCACGCGTATACTGCAGACTGGACAGACTAGTTCTCAGACTGGTGAGCGCACTTTTCGGACGGTGGAATACTCCTCCAATGTTCCGGGTTTGTGGATTCTTCGTCTCTGAGAGCGGAAGATTTACTATTATAATGGCTCATAGGATCTCCCCGGTACAGTTTGACTGCACGAAAAGAGCTGATCTTGTGCGCGGGAAGCATTGGCACACCTCACATTCTCTTGCACTCAGGCATCGGCGATTCACAAGACTTGGCTTTGCTCGGAATCCCCCTCGTGCATGACCTGCCCTCAGTTGGACGAAACTTGAGCGATCATCCCGTTGTGCGCATGTCTTGGCTGGTAAATTCGACAAACACGTTTGACAACGCGGAGAGAAATGAGACCCTGGCTTCCGAGGAATTGCAAGAGTGGATCACCTTCAAAAATGGTCCACTGGCCGATTCAACCACCAGTCAGATAGGATGGATCAGGCTTCCCAAAACCTCTGCCATACTCCAGAACTTTACGGATCCGTCTGCAGGTCCTCTTAGTCCGCATTTTGAGATGTTATTCACTGTATGTTTTTTTATTGATTTTATTGATATGTGCGTGCCTAATTTATTCACTCCAGAATGGGATATCAGGGACCCCACCCTCTACTGGAAACTATATGACAGTGGCCGCGGCCGTCGTCTCTCCTTCCTCTCGTACGTGTTCTTGTGTATTCCCAGTTTACATGAAAAATTGATGAGAATGCAGGCGGGTCCGTCACTCTCAACACCACCGACCCTTTTCAACCGCCTACCATCAATCCCAACTTGCTGCTCGCTGACCTCGATATGCTGGTAATGAGGGAAGCAGTACGAAGCGCCTACCGATTTGTCGCCGCCCCATCAATGGCGAACTATATATTATCGCCGATCAGCATAGGAAATAATGTCTCCGACGCTGAATTAGACGGCTTCATACGCGATCACTCAGTGACTATTGATCATCCTGTTGGCACAGCAGCCATGTCTGCTCACGATGCAGGGTACGGCGTGGTAAACCCCGATTTGAAGGTCAAAGGCTTGTCAGGTCTGCGCATTGTCGATGCATCGGTTCTGGTACGTACGTCGTTTATGAGGCCTTTTCTCCACTGTTTTGACCAATGGAGGTAGCCTTATATCCCAGCAGCGCATACTCAAGCGTGCGTCTATATCTTCGCAGAGAGAGCAGCGGATTTAATCAAGGCTGAGTTCCTTAGCCAGTAAAGTAGATGGCTGTGTTTCGAACTTACATCACCGAAAGTTGAACCGTGGGTATTAGCTACCATATTTGGCAAATGCTCCCAATGTAAAGCAAACGGTTCACGACTGCGGTAGTACCGAACCAACCCCGTCATTCAACTCGTTCATCACATTCAGATATAGTCCCCAGCCATCAATCCTATTTCAAGCGCAATCAGTCAGTAGAGTTGAGTTTACTGTGCAAAGAAACACCAAACTCAGAATTCGTCGGCGCATTCGCCCACATCGCCAGCACGTCATCGCTCAGCGCAGCGGCGTCAGAAGTCACAAATAAATCAGTAGAATTGTTGTTCTCGTCATTCTG
The DNA here is from genome assembly GCA_037176885.1 of Favolaschia claudopus. Classification (NCBI taxonomy): domain Eukaryota; kingdom Fungi; phylum Basidiomycota; class Agaricomycetes; order Agaricales; family Mycenaceae; genus Favolaschia; species Favolaschia claudopus. Next base: position 701,226 of record JAWWNJ010000077.1, read on the forward strand.
CAGCGTGCCATCTCCGCCAACTGCGAAATTAGGCTGACCCAGAGGTGCGGGCGGCTGGGTCGGATACCAGCTACTAGGACTTGTCACTGGAGGCCGAACCATCCACCCATTGAATACCGCTTGCCGCGTCAGGTCTGCGGAGTATGCGGGGAGAGAGCCATTGCTTCTCTGTTGTTGGCTTGTCAGGCCACTCAAGGGCGAAGTGGATTTGCTGGGTGGAGGATGGTGAATATTGTTCAGCGGGGGATGAAGTATGGGGAGCGCGGCGCTACGGGAATATCCAGCGGCAGCGGTATCCTCGCGGAGTCGTTTGTTGGGGTTGCTGGATGGGGATGATTCCATAGGAGCGGTTGCTTGGGAAGGAAGGGGTAATCTTCCAATGGTGGCGAGTTCATGAAGGAGATCGCTGAATTGGGAGCCGGGAATCTGTTCAGGACGTAGCCTAGGACATAAAGCGAAGCACGTACAAGAAGATTCCTGCGTTTTGCCATCTATGCATCTTGTCAGCCAACAAACAAGAGTTGAGGTGACGCGTACAGTCTTTCACAGACACGCATTGTAGCCATGCATTTAAGCACTTCATTCACTGCACTGTTCATGTGAGGAGGCAGTCCCGTGCGTTTCCCACTCCACACATTCAAAAGCAAGATCACACCACTCGTAAAAACCGGAGACTGATTTCGAGCACTAAGTACAAAATACCCTGAATTGCAATGATAGATACGCACTATAAGCACGGGAACAGGGATATCGTTCCTGCGAAGCCTCGACATGTCAGCAACATGAGCACAAGATCGGGCAGCGTTAGTGCAAATAGACAACGACGGCAAGGACTGAGTGGATCGGTCTAAGTGAGCGAACATCATGATTCATGAAGCGGGATGTGCCGACCGAAGATTTCCCTTGGTATGCAACCGATATAAACGGTCTATGGACAGCAATTTGAACGCTGTAGAAGGTGCAATACAGCAGCGCAGATTGATCGAAGAAGGCATCTTCGCGACGATTGGCGTCCCAACGAAGGTGAGGAGGGAGCGTATCTAGCCAGCCATTCAAAGCCGAATCCATCTCCGCCAGAATAGACTCCGCCCAATTCTTGTCGGCGTGGGTGAGCAATTTTTCAATTTTGTTGAGGGAATACTGCAGTAGCGATCAGATGCACTTGCAAAAGGTTTCGAGATTGGGGACCACGCACCAACAGCTTCAATCCGATGCCCAATATGTTATTCAACCGCAGATAAAAATTGAAAAACACGATCAGTGATGGTTTCCCGGGAGGTTGAACAAAGGCAGAAGCGGGGTCTTCGTCTTCGAGCTCCATATACTCATCATCAACCTCTAGTGGTAAATCAATGTCTATTCTGGACGAAGTAAACACAAGTGATTGCCCAATGACGGAACACGAATGAGCGCACTCTTCGAAATGACTGGCACACGATCGACCAAGCGCCATGCTCACTTGGCGGTCGAACGAGACTAATACCCAGAAGTTCCGTTTCCACAGTTCGGACTCCAGAGAGGGCCGACGGTTACCCGGGCCAGTTCGCCGATGAACGCCAACGTCCTGAGCGAGGCGCACACCCAGACCAACAAATGTCCAGCATGCAGCAGGGGCAGTGTGCTCTAGAAACATGGCTGCTAACTGAATCAAAAGATCAACAAAGAGTACGTATATATTTACAGCGGTGAAAATGAAACTCACGGAATAATATTGCAAATGGCAGATGGTCGGCGTTACAAAGATATGATCTAATTGAAGTGGAAGCTGGTCGAAGAACTCGAAACCTCGTCGCAGGGGCTCTGCACCCGGTGACTGCACTCGTGGGTCATCGGAGAATCTGGAGCCAATTGCACAGACGAGCAATATGACCGCTGCAAAGGACGAATTGCGAAGATGCAATTCACCTGAGATCGCGCGTATAGTCGATGGGTAGTGTAGGATGGGAAAGTACAAATTTTGATGTCGAAAATACAGGTCAACGAGATTTGTGAGCAAGTCGGGATCGGGAAACATAAATGGGCCTGTGTGAGGCAGTCTATGTGTGAGCTGATTTGCATTGAGATGAGGCATATTTATTGTTCCAAGGAACAGGAACAGATACTTACAGGATTATAAGTCCAATAATGCATCCTACGCGACACGGAGGGAACGTCAAGTTCTCCTTCGTATTCTCTGCGTAATTCGACAGCGGTTTTTACAAGCATCGCGCCGCTGGATTTGCCTTGAAACCTGTTGTTGACATGGCTGAGGGAAAGCATGTTGAAACCATCGATCAGGGTGTCCGAAGAGTCTGCATTATCAAGGACCGGCGTGGGGGTATTCGTAGATCTAATATTGAGAGTAGCAAGCATGACACCCGTCGACCGAGGGGAAGGGTCGACGGGGCTGCTCTGATGCTTGGCTACAGGCGAATCGGAACTCCAGCGGCTGCCGCCGCTGTTTGACGATTGGCCGGCTTGTGAGTGAGTATTTTGAGAGGAGGACTAGTCAAGGAAAGAGGTGAAAGTGCATTGGTTTTGTGACTTGAAGATTGGAAATTGGACTTACCTTTCGCAAAAGCTCCTCTGTCAGTTCTAATCTAGATTCCAGTGCCTCGATATAGCTAGGAGATCACTGTAGACTGTATAAAGTTATAACAACGTCGTGAACATACCTTCTGCGCTTTGTCGGAGCCCCCGAAAATGTACAGGACAGTCCATGCTCAACGCATTTTGAACATTTCTTGTCAGAAAGACGAACACCGTCGCCTGAAAACTTGACCCTAAGCTACCACGCGGCTGTCGTTCATAGTGAAAATAAATTACATGCTCCTGCCAGGATGCAAAATTCACTTATTTGAACAGCAAGTTCAATATCAAATTGCCTCGCACGCACTCTTTTTCAACCTGCACGCATCGCAGGCGCGTTGGACGCGCCGTTTCTTGGTAGGAACGGGAACAGACTGGGGTTCGTCGTCTGAGGAGGACATGGAGGAGGGAGGCAACTCACACTCACGCTTGACAGCGGATTTGATGTCCGGATTGTGTCATCGCAAACTTGCCGTTTACTCTCACACCAGCTCTCTCGTCAGCGCGCCAGCTCTCCCCGAGATCCAACCACTTAACGACTCGGAGCGCCCGCGGTAGACTCTCGACTACTATACTCAGAATCACCTTCAGCGCCAGTATCTCAACATGAGGAGGCATGAGGAGGTCCGTTGCAGCATGATTGTAAGTACCACAATCCATTCTGAGCATTCTCAACGACATTTCTTGTCATCATGACGTCCCGCCTCGGAGCCATAGACTTCAGAAGAATAGAAAAAGCAGATAATTATGAAGCTATAGGTACCGTACTGCAAGTCATTACCCTCGTATATAACTTAACGACATTATTCTAATCAATTCAGCTTGAACCTCCGAGTCTACGCGGCACCGGCCACAAGTACGCCTCTGTATCGCATCTTCCCTTCCCTCAGACGCGTCATACCCTCCTCAACTCCCGCCTTCGTCAATGGGAACGTCTCGATCATGGGCTTGATATGGTTCCGCGCAGCGAAATCAAGCATCCGCTTCATGACGCTGCGACTCGAAACAGTGGATCCCTGGATATCGATCCCCGCTGCGACTAAGCGCATTACAGGAACGACCAGATCGTTGAAGTCGACGGTGAGTGGGTATATGGTGCTCTTCGGCTTCATGACGTCCAGATATCTACCCCGAGATTATCAATACTAGGTGGCACCAAGAAGCGGAAAGTACTCACGGGACCCAATTAGGCATGAAGCTGGTCGTGACGAGGAGATGATCAAGCTTCGCAACGTCAAAGCTCTTCTTATCCCTAGTCGCGCAAAATTCTGACGCGCCCAGACGAAGCGCCTCTTCGCGCTTGGAGTCGGTGCTGGAAAATACCACCACGCTCGCACCCATTTTCGAGAGGAATTGAATAGCAAGGTGGCCTAGACCGCCGACACCGATGACGCCAACTCTCTGTGTCGGCCGGATATTGTACGCCTCGATAACCTCGAAGACGGTCGCTCCCCCGCACATGAGGGGCGCAGCATCCTCCGGCGCCAGACCCTCGGGGATCTTAAACACGAACGAGGCGTCCCAGATGGCGTGCGAGCCGAAAGAGCCTTGGTGGAGACTGTGAAAGCCGTATATTTCGACCTTTTCGCAATATTGGTCCTGACCTGTGAGGGTAATTCAATCCATGATCAAATCTTGAAAATAGGTCGCAAAACTGTACGTACCAAGAAGGCATTGCTCGCACTCGCCGCAAGTCTTCTGCACATATCCCCAACCGACAACGTCGCCCACTTTCAACTGCGTTACTTTGTCGCCAATCTGTTCGATGACGCCAACGCCTTCATGTCCAAGGACCTTCAGGATAGCAATTCAAGCACGGTTCAAAGCGACTGCTTGGTTCTTACGCACCATATCTGCATGCTTGTAATGCTCGTCTGTGCCACAGATCCCAGAATGCGTAACCTTGATCAAAACTTCGTTTCCAGTCGGTCCCTCCCGCTGCGTCTTGCTCTCAACGATGCCATTCTTCTCGGAGCCTTTGAACGCTGTGACCTCGATGCTCATCTTTGCTTGTATAGTTCGATACTAGTGCAGTGTAGTGGAGAGGGAGAGGTTGTTTGGGAGGATGTTCAAGTTGAATCATACCAACTGTCGATCTTGCTTTTATAGCAGCCACACCAGCTTCCGACAGCCCAACAAGGCGCGTAGTACGCGCGTCGTATGGATTACATTGCCTAACCAGAAGGCTGCTGAATCAGGGTTCAACGGAAGTAAAGCAGCGAACAATTCTCCGATAACCCGGATAACCGGTAAATTGCTTTGTCAGATCTTGATAACTTGGTAAGATCACCGTTCTCGATCGGTTCAACGGTTATGTGAGGTACGAGCAAATCGATATAGCGTCTGTCTTGGAGAGACTATTCAACGGTTGGAACACGACCCGACCGCCTGCAGTTCCTGAGGATCAGTTCTTTTCGGAAAAAAAATCGTAGGATGTTTTCCGGACCCGCTTGGGGACGGCACACCATCTTCAGGGTGACGGGGACCTATTGCCATGCAAGCAGAATGGCTTTGAAGCTATCTCGCCTCCGAGACGAGGAACGGAAAGCAATACTTAATTAATGTTATAATTTACATGAAAACGCACATGCAAGTCATTATCATTAACCACAAAATATAATTCCATCGTCCATTATCCGTGAATACACAAGTACACAGGTCCCGCGCCATCTCATGGCAGCCCCTTCAATTTCGAATTCATCTGCCGCGGCCGAATCGTCTCGCTCGACGCAAACGACGCCGCATCGTCAGGAGACCGAGGCGAAATCGGCTGCGACGTATAATAGTCCAGCGTCTCCGCGAACGACCGATCCAACAGCGTCTGCGAGGGACGGGGCATGGGCCGCGTACTCCGCTCATCTAATTCCTCCTCTCCGTCTTCCTGATGGTCCTCGGGAGTCAGCGGCGAAAATACCTCCCTAATCGACCCCGCGCGCTCGATGCGGGACACCTGCGTCTGCGTTCGCGTCGGCTGCTTGGCGGCTCCGGCTCGTCTGGCACGCGTTTTCAGCAGGTGCGCGACGGCGACAGTGTCTCCGCGGGAGAGGGGCGGCTCTTCTGGGGGGAGCTCGCTGAGGGGGCGGAGATTCTGAGGGCGGAAGGGCGGCGAGGAGGAAGGGCCGGGTTCGGAGGGGGAGTTGAGGGAGATGGTGTCCATGCGGTTGATCACAGGCACCGAAGTGGTGAGAGTTGATCGTCCCTCTTGTTTTGCGTTTCGCAGGTACGGGGGAAGGGTCGGGACGGGTGGGGGAGGGGATGCAAGGTCGATGGGTGCGCGCGGGCGAGCTGATACGGCGGAGCGCTCGGAGTATAGAGACTCTGAATCCGATGAAGCAGCAGAGATGGGTGAAGGGATGCGGCCTGCCTTGGGTTCATACGAACGACTTGAAGGCGCCGGTGGTAGTGGAATAGCGACATGTAAGTTGTGTGGGGAAGGGGAAGGCCGAGGGTGTGTCAATGGCGCGTATTGGGTACGGGGAACGAGATCGTAATCCTCTTGCCCTGCAACCTCGTAAGGGTTGTAGTATGCGCCCGCTGCTTTGGGTAGCGTAGGCAGAACTTTCGCCCCTGTCGGCGGCGGACTGGGCGCCGCAGCTGGGGCAGCCTGGCGAAGGAGACCAATCGATTCGCTGTCGTTTCTCTGATGCTTGGAGAGCATCATCTTTTCAGGAGAGAATTGAGTGCCGTCTGCAGAAGAATTACGGCCCGCACGCCGCCGCCGTTGCAGAACAGCCATGATAATAAAGAGTAGCAGGATCGTCACAAGAACCGCTGCGACAATCAAGCCTACGATGAGGCCGGTATTGGTGGACGCAGCCATGGACGTAAAGAAGCAGAAAAAAGAAATGGGGGAGAAGGTGAAGAAATAGAATGTAAAACCTACCTTGGTCCACGGTTAAATGAGACCGGAGTGCCCGACATCGGAGTACACGGCCTTGGGGCTGTCGCATCATAGACACACAGCATTGCAGCCCCGCAGTATTGAATTGCAAAGTTCCAATTGTAACACGGTCAGGGATGGATACGCCGGCTGGCTTGCTGCGAAGGTCTTGGCCGCGGATAGCAGTCGGATAGCGGGAAAGCAGCCGATTGTCATCGTCCTCGCCGTGGCTCAGTCCCCGCGCCTAAATTCAGCGTAAAACATGGGTTTTTGAAGGGCGTCAAATTCAATGACAGGCTTTGTTAAAGAGCCAACAGCGTAGACGACAGAAGACAGTGCTGCGCGACAAGCCTGCGAATGGCAGCAGAGCTGGTGGGCGGCATGGTGGTCCAGGTGGATGTCGAGATGGTCGTCCAGAAAAGGAAGTTGATGCCATCGCGATCCAAATACGTGCAAAGTTGAAATTGGAAAACTTTCTTTCAAGTTCGCAAAGTCCACCAACTTCGTTTCTGGTCCAGTTTTGCCTTGGGCTCAAGCGCTCAAGGGTAAATTCAAGGGCTTGAATTATTGTTGATCTATGATGCTCTTTATATATTTTTCAGACATTTGTCGTAGTTTTCGGAATTTGATTTGAACTTGTTTGAGACGACAAGGTCTGTCACGGTCAATTGGGAGCCATTCGTCCGTAAGAATGTAGGCAAGCTCGGGTGATATCTACAGGTGGTATGTATACTACAATGTCCTTCATCTCATCGTCCAATCACTCTCATTGTCCATGAATGTCATAAACTGGCCGTAGAAAACCTGCTCACTGGCACCTCAGCCTCTTTATTCGCCGGCCGCAATATCTTCTCCGGAGGATGCAAATGTATCACTCCTCTCACATCCACACTATCCCTCGAGCTGCTAGTCGTCGTGTCGCTTCTCGCTACCGCGAATCGGAGAGGAGACGGTCTAGCCGAGAAGGTGTCGGAAACATGAAAATCCGTGCCGTTTGCAGGTCGTGATGAAGAATGGCTACTGTTGACAAGGAGGATCATAGCTGGTGGGTACGCGCTCTGTGAAGAACATATTATTCGCGGGATTGGAGAGACCAGAACAAGTTTGAACGCACCGCAATATGCAGGTTTATCGGGGCATAGAGGTCTCCCAGCGTTCCGTGCGGTATTCGAATAAACGAAGCTATCAGCAAGACGATCTAGCACCATAAAATTCAGAACGAGCACAGAATATGTTTGCAGGGACGTACGGTGGAAAGGCAATAAAATGCCCCAGCTTCAGCTACCAAACCCAAAATCCTATTCGACTGTCTTCTTGCCTCTTCATCCGAGAAAGCATGGCGGACCAATTGTCGATGTCGCCTAGAATAAATAAAGAAGAAGCTGTTCAATCACCATATCTCTTGTTTCACAAGATGAACACAAACGCACACAGCAGTAACCGCCACAATAATCGTCGCGGAAAGGTTGGAGACGAAAGAGAAAACCCCCGTCGAGACTTGCAAGACATCAATCACAGTTCTGATTGAATACGTGTTGGTTTTGCTCAAATTCTTCGACGGCGTCTGAATATAAGCGACGATTCTGAAGGCAATCGTAAGAAACACGGCAACTACGTGTCAAATAACATGATCAATAGTATTCGTGCGGTTTCACGAATGCGAGAAAACGTACGAGCGGTAAGCACAACCAAAGCCAATGTAACCCAAAGATATTTCCTCAAATTCCGATGGCTTATAACCCAAGCTCTCCAAAACACCACGCAGTCGCTGAGTACGAACTGTCAAGAACGAATATCGACATGATCAACTTGCCCATTTAATTCGAAAGGGAGCAGTAGCATGCACTCACATTGATCATGACAAAAGCATTGAACAGCGGGTACCACTTCGATATCTCATCATGGTCAACAAACGGCTGACCCGGTGTCTCCAAGAGAAATCGTATCCAATCCGCGGCATACACATTATTGAACGCCCAATACGCCGTTGACATCAAGAACATGAAAATGGTGAGACAAAGCATGGCGACTCGGGTCGTTTGGCTCTTCAAGCCTCGGTGCCTGCGAAATCACATATATGATTCAGACGTTCGTTGAATGAAATAACAGAATTTCAGGCGATAGGTTCGACGTACAACAACACCCGCGTCGACAGACACAGTAAGAGCGTGTAAATGCCTAAGTAATCGAAAAGAAACATTTCAATGTTAGCCCAGCCGCCGATCAAGAGCATCAACCCCGCTCCAAGCAGCAGCTTGAACTCAACATATGTACGCACCGAACACGAAGGTCTGCGCGACCAAGTCAAACACCACATACATCGCACTCTCCCCGCTTGCCCGTACGCCCGCCAGATACTCCACGGACGAGCTCAACGACATTCCAGTCCAGTCAAGTCAGATCAGGTCGTCGTCGTCGGGTTGTCGATGCCAAAGCACAAGAAAAGGAAAAGGCTGGCCGGCAGGGAAGAAAGAAAAGGGTCACCGGGACGGGAGAAAGAAAACAAAGGAAAGAGAAAAGAAAGAGAAAGAAAGAGAGAAAAGCGAGTGTGGCAGAAAGCAAAGGGTCCGAGCAGACATTTGCGCGGGCCTGGCCACCGCGGTACTTATGTATGAGATGAATCCGCGTCCCACGCATATGCATATGCCGACGTCCGTGGGGTGCACCGGTCTGCGACGGTGATCATCAGATAGATGTCCGCTGCGTTCAAGAATCAATGCGTTATGTCAGGTCTCCGGTGTTTCACGATGATCCACGCGCCGCGCGGGGTTTTGTGCGGAAGGATATGGATAAATTGACGAGTTGGGGGAAGGCATCGTCCCGTCGGCAATTTTAGAGCAGTGCAAGGCCTGAGCATTGACAATCAGTTAGGGTGGGAGGATGTAAGACAATCCGATCCACATTGCAAGGACACTGGACAACTACTGGACAGTGCCCATGGCAATGCGAAGGTGAGCGCCGCGGGGAGGTCGGATAGCGATAAGACTCGCTTACTCCGGGAATGTTGAGTGATGCCATGGTTTGTCGAGGAGCGAATGTGAACACTGATCAGTGAGGGATCGCCAATAGTCGGGGAGCATTGTGCAAATGTCTGGAAGTAACTTGAGTGTGGACCGTGGTGGTCAATGGCAAATTCAACTGCTCCGTAATGTCAATCACGCAGATCGCAAGCGATCGACGTCACAGCAGCGGAAGTAAATTCCGGCAGCTCTGAGCTTGGCGGAATCCTGCGGAATCAGGGCGGAATACTCAATGAACTTTGAGAGAAAGCTATACCCAGGCTTGACCTGGGTATAATATTACAGTAAATTTGTAACAGTCAATGGGGATTCTATCTAAGTATGCAGTTCATGGACCATCTGGTTAAGCCGCCGCCGCTCAATCAAGCCGCCACAAGCACCCCTCTATACCGCATCTTCCCCTCCCGCAGCTTCGCCATGCCCTCCACAACCCCATCCCTCGTCAACGGGAACTTCTCAATCATCGGCTTCACACCGTTCTTCGCCGCAAATTCAAGCATCCGCTGCATGACGATGCGGCTGGCAACCAGCGATCCTTGGATGTTGAAGCCGGAGTCGATGAGGGGCATCATGGGGATGACGAAATCGTTGTAGTCGACGGTGAGAGGGTAGATCGTGCCTCGCGGTTTCAGGACGTCGAGGAATCTGCAACAAGGTCAGCACCAGTGAGAAACGAAAGACACAAGTGCACGTACGGCTTCCATTCAGGCATAAAGCTCGTCGTGATAATAAGATGATCGAGCTTCCCAACAAGATCAAAGCTCTTCTTATCCCTCGTCACACAAAACTCAGTCGCCCCCAACCTCATTGCCTCCGCCCTCTTCGACTCGGTGCTAGAAAACACCACCACGCTCGCGCCCATCTTCGCTAGGAACTGCACCGCGAGATGTCCCAGGCCACCGACGCCCACAACACCAATCCGATGCGTCGGGCGGACATCGTAGGATTCGATGATCTCAAAGACCGTGGCGCCGCCGCACATGAGCGGCGCGGCGTCCTCCGGTGCGAGGCTGTCGGGGATTTTGAAGACGAAGGAGGCGTCCCAGATGGCGTGTGAGCCGAAAGAGCCTTGGTGGAAGTTGGCGCTGCCGTAGGTTTGCTTGGTGGCGCAGTATTGGTCTCGGCCTGCGAAGGGGAGAAGTCAGATGGTGTTTCTCGAGAGGAGGGAAGGAGACGTACCCTGAAGGCATTGCTCGCACTCGCCGCATGTTTTGTGGATGTACCCCCAGCCGACGACGTCCCCGACTTTGAGCTTAGTTACGCGGTCGCCGATCTGTTCGACGATGCCGACGCCTTCGTGGCCAAGGACCTTTTGAAGAGGTGATAGAATTAGACCTTACAACAGCACATACAGCTCCAGAACGCTCACCATATCAGCATGCTTATAATGCTCGTCGGTGCCGCAAATCCCAGAATGTGTGACCTTGACGAGAACTTCATTCCCAGTAGGGCCCTGACGGTGGGACGTGCTCTCGACGATGCCGTTGTTCTCGGACCCTTTGAAAACGGTGACTTCGATGCCGCTGCTCATGTTCGTTGTTCGAGAGGAGGAGTTGAGTTGAGTGAGGAGTTTTGTTGAACGACAGCCATATTTTCGACGAGTTTTTATAGCCTCAGCCCAAAGAGTAAGTCGACGTCAAAGCATTATCGATACGACGGCACTGAAGAATTTGGTGCTCTTCTGGATGACTTGAATGCGCGATGTCGCAAAATTTGCTGAATAAGGTTGAGAGCAAGTTTTGATGACTTCCAAATAAGGCCACTCTCCGTTTGTCACCGCAACGACATCGCTGAGTGAAGCTCACCTGGCTGGAAGGATGGAAGGAAGGCCATGTGTCTTCGGATTGTGTTACGCTCAGTACTCATCCTCCACGCTCATATCACGATGGGAGTGTATGCACCCATAGGCTCCGCAGACCCCCGCAATCGTCTCGTCTCAGGTTGACTGCCAAACTTCAGCTCGACCCTTGCATACTTTCCTCATCTTTCCTCCTATTCAGGGAGATATCGTCTTGTCTTCGAAACGCAAGAAAATCTGCTTCACAATCCATTTGGTCCATTAGAAAGCAAGATCAACGTAAATGACAACCCTGGAGTATCTCTCTTCCGCACGGCGCTTATATTAGCAACTTTTCAAAGTCGTTGATTTGCATGGCAAACAAGGCGAATAAGTATCGGGCCATGACGATGTACGACATTTCACAGGCCAGCTACCTGTTCCTGGACAAACCGTGAATAAATTCACTCATCAGGCAAAGAACATACCCTCCACCAATTGGCGCTCATCCTCCATATAGCGGTCTCAACATCGCCCACCAAAACGTAGGTCACTCGGAACTAACGCAGAATATAAAGGTCGTTTTCAGCTAGCTCAAACGGAAGCATACCCTATTCTGCGAAACGAGGCGGGGGAAAAGACTCCGTAAGATTTCCTCAGTTGCCTCGTTTTGGGGGAACGGACTTTCGAACTCTATGACAACGGGACCGGATAGCGGCAAACAGCTCAGGTGCTCATCGAGCGGTGAGCATTCTGCCTCGTCAAGCGGCCAGCTTTCTATCCCGATGACGATGGTACGAATATGGTTCGATGGCGGGATCGTAGCGAGGGCCAGGCGAGAATGTTTTTCCAAAGGTTCTGGGATTGCTATCCGAAGGGTCGTGAGTTCCGGGAAAGAGGCAAGGTCGACGGGTTCATGCTGTGCCGTGTAAATAATATCAATTGGACTCTCTGTTATGCATTAGTTGATATTTGGTGGCACGCACCGAAAGCGCCAGATCCAGAATCTCGATCTTGGCCCGAGGAATAGTGTGCCACGGAACACAAGTTAACCTCGATACTTGAAGAGCCTTCAACTCTGAGACGTCGAAGGGAGCAAGGACAGATATATCGAGTGGCGGCATCAGTGGGTCGCGATAGGGTTCTGCCAGCAACTCCAAACGAAGAGATTTCAGTCGGATTGGAGCCAGCACCGTCGAAGATCCAGAAATTCGAAGCGGCGTCTCTGGTTCCTCCCGTGGACCAGCAATCAGCTCGAGATGCTGAATCGTAGGGGAGAGATTCTGGAGGAGGTGAACCGCATCAAGGAACTGGCGGCCCTCGGAAAGGTGAAGCTTCAACCAACGAAGGGTGCGAAGGGAGAGAACACGAGGATACAGCCGTTGGGGAACGTAAACCCTCCAATCAATATAGATCGAGATGTCCTCGAGGTGCGTGTATTCTATACTGCACAGTTTGTCAAATGTAAGGGGCGATAACCACGAAATCTGGAAGGGAACATGGAGGTGTCGGACATGGTGGATAAGATGTGGAGAACTAGTCAACACAGCTGAAAGGGCGAGCTGGGTTGCAGCGGCACCTGGGCGCGCAGCTGTGAGCTGTGGGGATCGGAACAGATGGGATTGGGCGGTGTGGACCCAGGAATGGGCAACCAGAGAGCAAGAGCGGAGGTCTACATGAGATGCAGACAGGAAGTCGATACTGCGGTCCAGAAGCTCTTGGATGGAAAGAGGACTCGGCTGAGACTGAGACTGAGGCATGCGAGCGACGACTCGGAGGATTACACTGCGACTAGGTTGAGGTTCAGGACAAGGGCTGTTGTCAGTACTTCAACTTGGAGTTCAAGCCACTGCTGTGTCCTTCGATAATGCGAATTCCGGAACAACCTCCCATGTATGGGAAATGCTCTCGGAGAGACGTCAACGTAGGAGGTAAACAGAACATGATGGCAAATTTCAACACCCTAAGTCGATTTCGAATTCCAGAGCCCCCGGGAAGCGCTGCTTCACCAGTTGTTGGCATAGAGTATTTTACCGTCAGTTGGGTCTGGCATCGCCGCAGCTGCACTCCTCATTAAGGCGTCGTCGAATTTCCCGTCTCCGCATGATTCGCGTGACGTTTTATTGATTTTGACGACATTAGCAGGATTTGAAGCAGGATCTCCCACTTGGACAAACATTAAACCGAAGATGTTGAAGCTGACCTTGACCTGTGTGAGCCGGCAGATTGAGCGATATTTTTAGAGTAGTCGCATTATGGCTTGGGTCTCGAGGTTGGACAGAAACGTAGCAGAACATGGTTCTGATATTCAGGTGACAGAGGAGGGCGCTTGAAGCCTCGGTTGAACGCAACATCATTGAACACCACTTGTGGGATTAGCATCATAGATATATCAATGTCCCAACAGCGAAAGCCATGGCCGAAGATGCGGGAAGCCGTTGAGTTGAGTGCATGAAGACGGGAAATGCCACAGACTGGCAAAGGAATAGCAGCGAATGGGCATTGCGCGGTGGATACATCCGTCTATATCTCGAGTAATTAGTTCCAGGGCCTACAATCACCCGCAGCGGCGGAATGAGCTCGAGACCTTGGCCCAGCCCTATGTTGAGGATGACAGGGGAAATCTGGGCCCGGCGGCCACGTATTAATTTTAACGTTTTAGCGTTCGATAGAGCTAGACGATGACGGGTATCTGTGACTGTGTAGGCTATAGGCTAGTATGGCTTGTATTAATAGAGGCTGTCAAACAGAAGATCTCGGCGAGCAAGTGGACGGCGAGCAGGCTGTTCAACAGTGAAAACAGCCTGGAGGATTGACGCTCCACGAAACAGCAGCAGTCCGAGGAGTGGAACCAATGGCAGGGTCCCACGCACAGATGAGATTGATTCAACTTGGTAGCCAGAGCGGAGTCCGCTTGAGCCGTGTTGAGCGGAAGGCTTGAGAGCGAGTGATGTAGGCGAACAAAAAGCAGGTTGTGGGTTGAGAGAAAAGTCAAAAAATGGAGACCCTGCGAGCGGAATCACGTCGAGAACAAGGCGAGGCGGAAAAGAACGTTAGAGGGAGAGGCGAGAAGCGACGAGTCACGCAGCCGTCACGGGAAGTTGTGGCTGCAAATGACGTCAGGTCACCACTGTGGCTCTCCACCAAGTTTTACTTTAAAGCGGTGGCCCCGGTGAATGCTATCCCATTATTCACTCCTTTCTCCTTAACCCCACTAAAAATCACCCCCACCCCTCTACGACAACCCACGACAGCAGAAGAGTTGCAGCAGCCATGCCAGACCCTTCCAAGAATAAAAGAGGTGTGTTTTCAGTCCTTTTTCCATAAATCGGGCGAGGAGCAGCACACAAAGAATGAAATGAAATACAAAATGCATTTGTATCATCCATTCATCGTGTTGTGTGCGCTCATATGGAAGTTCTGATACGCGTGCAAATTGAAACTGACCAAAATTTCATAGGCATCATCATGAAACGCCCCGACGCACCCCAGCGAATCTCGTCCTTTACAAAACGTCACGCCTCATTCGACTCTCCCCGCGAAATCCCCCTCCCGTCGCCCTCCATTGCCACCACCGCTGCCATGCGCGACGGCCCCGTCTTTGCTGTCGACGACGAGCCCGATGCCGACTGGGAACTCATCTCCCCGGGCGGTGCCAAGTTGCACAAAGACAAGAAGGGTAAGGACAAGGATAAACCAGCTGCTGCTCCTTCGACTCCCCCGGTACCACCACCAGCGGCATCTAAACTGCAAAAAGAGACAATTCTGCCTTACTCGCGTCCGTATTCGCTCCCAGGCGGTCAATCCTACCATGGTCGTTCCCCGTCTAAAGAAATGGCTGTACCACCAGGGCCGCCCTCTCCGGGCGTCGTAGACCGGACCTCCTCTGCCAGTCTCCCCCTGCCCATGCAGATCCACTTCAGCGCTCTTCCGAAAGCGGCTGCTGTAAAACAGCCGAGTATTCCGTCGCCGGTACATGAACGGACGCCTTCGGACTTGCAATTACGTCCGCCGCAACCGCATCGGTCGAGTGGGACCCGGAGTGGGAGTGGGAGCGCGGTTACAGGCAGCAGCAGGAGTTCCAACGCCTCATCCGATAGTCTGCTTTCTGCACCGGATAGCGCCAGCCCTTCCCCTCGGCTTCCCACACCCCGTCTTCCCACAAGCCAACCTCCCTCTGCACCCCGACCACCAACAACATCCCTCCAACCGCCTGCACCTTCTTCCCATTCGCGTGTCGCCCCCTCCCCCGCATCCCCAACATCCGTCTCCTCGCCCCCCTCCGCCTTCCTCTCCTCCTCCACATCCTCCACCGCCTCCTCCTCCTCCCACCGCCGCACCTCCCCCGCGCCCTACCCGCGCCTCCCCGCCCCCATGCCCCCACCCGACGAACTCACCCCCTCCCCCTCCGGCGCCGCCGCCTCCTACCGCCCCCCGCGCACCACCTTCACCCCCGCCCCTCCGGACCGCGATTATGATTTAGCAACGGCGATCGGACGCTCGCCGTCGTTGAGGAGCGTCCCGCCGCCGGAGCCGCCTGTGATTTTGCCGACGCCGGATGGGATGAAGGAAACGCCTTTGTATGGGTTGGGGTCTCATGCCTCAGGATCCGGGTCACCAACGCAAAATCAATCGAAAAACGCGGCTGCGTCCTCCTCATCAAGTCGCGGTGGTGGTCCCAGTGCTTTTCCCTCTTCCTCTTCCTCGTCCCCGCAAAACATCAACAACCGCACCTCCGCCTCAAGTAGCAACACGAATCGAAGCAGTACGTCGTCGTATGAGCCGTTTTTGCCGCATGCGCCGCCGCCGGTGGATTGTTGGATTGAGGTGGAGACGACGGCGGCGGAGTATAGGCTTGTGGTTAGGTTACCGGGGTTTAAGAGGGATGGGATGTGAGTAGAAATCCTCTTCGTGCTAAATTGTTTCTCTCTATCTAGGCTTCATTTCTCTTTTTTGTCCTTCCATTTATGATACCGTATTTCGCTCAACCAACTGACGCACATCCACAGCACCCTCGCGACGAAAAAACGCCGCATCCTGCACGTCTCCGCCGATTCGTGGGAAGAGGGCGGCGGGCATTTCGAGAGGCGGATTAGTTTCGGGTATGATGCGGATTTGGCGCAGGTGAGTTTGTTTTTCCTTTTCTCCCCCGATGCCTGCCGCATCTCCCACTGCATTCATTTCTGCACTCGAAATTGTGTATATTATATTGATTCTCGCTTTTTTCTTTTCCCTCTTTCTCCCTTCCCTTTTTTTGATTCTCAACAAATATACACATTTAGGTCCGCGCGGAATTCGACGGCGAGCTGTTGAGGGTGGTGATTCCGAGGAAGAATATTGGGGGGATGGGGGTGGGTGCTGCGGGTGCTTGGGGGGGTGGGGTCGGTGGCGGTGGGGGAGGGGGGGCTGGAGGAGGGGAGAGTCTGTCGCCGCCGCCGCCGGTGCCGAATGCGCGGAGTCCGGGACCGTTGGCTGGAGGGGCGAGCCGGCCGGGTGTGGGAGGGCCAGTGGGGATGGGGACGAGAAGTGTTTCTGCGGGGGCGGGACCGGGGGTAGGGATGGCGGGGACAAGAGGGAGTTGATGTGAGTCGGGGGAAGGAAATGAAGAGAAGATAGAAGAAGAAGATAATATTTATCGAAGGCGACCGAGCGCCGGGAGAGACTTGAAGGACGACGAAGAAGATTGAAGATTGAAGACTGACATTGTATCAATAATCACCCCCACGCCGACCATGACCGGATTCGCACTGCGGAGGACGGGAACGGACGCGACACGACGTGACACGAGGCATTTACCCTTCCCCTTCTCTCCGCTGCAGTTTGCTTTCTTTGCTTTGCTTTTGTACCACCATTTCGACCTTCGACCTTCGATCCTCCGGTTTTCTTTTGCCTCGCCTCGCGTCGTGTTAGCTTCCCTCCCTCCTCCTCTGCACCCCTGGCCGGCGCACTCGGATTGCTATCTTACCGAAACAACATACAGTAATACCTGCATCGCAACCCGCATCTCGCAACCATTGCATCCCGCATCCTTTACGACTACACGAGGCGGACTTTACCATCCATCTTCGCCGCCTCAATGACCCCTCTCACCGCCAAGAATTCGTACATACATAACATACTCCTCGATTTACTTACACGTACGTATATGAATGAAGTGCTCAACCTCTGGTGTAACCTGTATTTTTACTTATCGCTCATAACCATGACGGACTCTGCTTGCATACCATTACCGACCCCATTGGCATCTGGTTTTCGCTCCTTCTCGCATTACTTTACGTATCCTCTTATTGTTGACGAAGCTGGGGAGAGCGAACAAGAGCGACGGACGCTCGTGACTCGTCAGCGAGCTTGTTTATTCCTTACTGTATATTGTAAACTCATTTGCGGGCGTTGCGTACGCGCCGTTGTACTTTTTATGTGTATCTTGTATTGTGAATTGCGATTCTAGAATTCATTCGAAATTGACTCGGGGTGAAGTTGAAATTTGCCATCATGTTCTGTTTGCCTCCTACGTTGACGTCTCTCCAAGACCATTTCCCATACATGGGAGGTTTTCCCGGAATTCCCATTTATCAAAGGATACAGCAGTGCCCTGAAGTACTGGCAACAGCTCTTGTCCTCAACTTTAAACTAGTCGCAGTTTAATCCTCCGAATCGTCGCTCGAATGCCTCAGTCTCAGCCGAACCCGAGTCCTCTTTCCATCCAAGAGCTTTTGGACCGCTGCATCGACTTCCTGTCTGCATCCCATGTCGACCTCCGCTCTTGCTCTTTGGTCGCTCGTTCCTGGGTCCACATCTCCCAATCCCATCTTTTCCGATCCCCACAGCTCACGGCTCAGCGCCCCGGTGCCGATACGACTCAGCTCACCCTCTCAGCTATCTTGACTAGTTCTCCACATCTCATCCACCATGTCCGACAGCTGCATATTCCGTTCCACATTTCGCGCTCAGCGCCCCTTGCACTCGACAAACTGTGCATGATAAAATACACCCACCTCGAGGAAATCTCGATTCATATTAATTGGAGGGTTTACGTTCCCGAACTGCTGCGTCCTAGTGTTCTCTCCCTTCCCACCCTTCGCTGGTTGAAGCTTCACCTTTCCGAGGGCCGCCAGTTCCTTGATACGGTTCCCCTCTTCAAAAATCTCTCACCCACGATTCAGCACCTCGACTTGATCGTTGGTCCATGGGAGGAACCAGAGACGCCGCTTCGTACTTCTGAATCCTCGATGGTACCGCCTCCAATCCGACTGAAATCTCTCCGTTTGGAGTTGCTGGCAGAACCCTATGACTATCGTGGGCGACCCATGCCGCCACTTGATATATCTGTCCTTGCTCCCTTCGATGTTTCCGAGTTGAAGGCTCTTCAATTATCGAGGTTAAATTCTGTGCCGTGGCATACCTTACCGCGGGCCAAGATTGAGATTCTGGATGTGGTGCTTTTGGTGCGTACCAATCAAATATTAAATAGTGCATCACAAAGTCCGATTCTTTACATGGCACAGGAGGAAGCCATGGACCTTTCCTCTTTCCCGAAACTCACGACTCTTCGCATAACAATCCCAGAAGCTCTGAAAGAATCCTTTCGTCTGGTCCTCGCAACGATCCCGCCATCGAGTCGTATTCGTACCATCGTGATTGGGATAGAAAGCTGGCCGCTTGACGAGGCAGAATGCTCACCGCTCGATGAACACCTGGGCTGTTTGCCACTATCCGGTCCCGTTGTCATAGAGTTCGAAATTCCGTTCCCCCAAAACGAGGCAACGGAGGAAATCTTGCAAAGTCTTTTCCCCCGCGTCGTTTCACAGACTAGGGTATACCATTCCCATCTGCGCTATCTAAAAAAGACCCTTACTTTCTGCTTTAGTTCCGAATGAGCTACGTTTTGTTGGGCGATGTCGAGACCGCTAAATGGAAGATGAGCGCCAATTGGTGGAGGGTATGTTCATTGCCTTCGTTGTTGTGATGAGAGCATTATTCACGGTTTGTCCAGGAGCAAGTCGCTAGCTTGTGATATGTCGGGAGGTCGGGCGAAGCTAATCAGATCGACGTCGATCTCGGTGACGTCGCGTCCTGCGGCTATAAAGGCGGTCTTAGACTCCATGTATTCCCCCAATCAAATTTCCTCCCTCCGAGTCAACTCCGACACGGCGTTTCCTTGACTTGAACGCAACTGAACCATGAGCATTGAGGTCACTTCATTCAAAGGCTCCAAAAACAAGGGCATCCTCGAGAGCAAGACGCGTCGCGATGGGCCCACTGGGAACCAAGTCCTCGTCAAAGTAACGCATTCCGGGATTTGTGGCACGGACGAGCATTATAAGAATGCAGATATTGTTCGCGGTTTCCCAACCTTGGCTGCGTACTTGGTCTGATGTTGACTATGATTCTGATATGAAGGTTCTAGGCCACGAAGGCGTCGGCACCGTCGAGCAAATTGGCGATCGTGTAACTAAATTCAAAGTCGGGGATCTCGTCGGTTGGGGGTACTTACACATGACATGCGGCGAGTGCGAGCAATGTCTTCAGGGTGTGTTTTTCTCCCCGTTCATTAAATAAATTGAGAAAGAATCTGATTTTCTCCTGCTTGCAGGCCGAGACCAATACTGCGCCAGCGTCGAGAAGTACGCGACCCACAACACGCACCAAGGCTCCTTCGCCTCGCACGCTATATGGGACGCGTCCTTCCTCTTCAAAATCCCCGACGGCCTTGCCCCGGAGCACGCGGCGCCGCTCATGTGCGGCGGTGCCACAGTCTTCGAGATCATCGAGTCGTACGATATCCGCGCGACGCACCGCGTCGGCGTCGTAGGCGTCGGCGGGCTCGGACACCTGGCGATCCAGTTCCTAGCGAAGATGGGGACGAATGTGGTTGTGTTTTCCAGTACGGATTCGAAGCGCGAGGAGGCGATGCAGTTGGGGGCGACGGAGTTTTGCACGACGAAGGATAAGAAGAAGTTTGAGGTTGGGAAGCTCGATCATCTTATTATCACGACGAGCTTTGTGCCGGATTGGAAGCCGTATGTCCCATACATACTGGTATTCTGCTTTCTTTTTGCTGATAATGTCGTGTTTCTTTCGGCAGATTGCTCGACGTCCTGAAACCACGAGGATCCATCTACCCCGTCACCGTCGACTCCACCGACCTCGTCGTGCCCATGATGCCCATCATCCTAAAAGGGTTCAAAATTCAAGGTTCTCTGGTTTCTAGCCGCTTGGTAATGAGGCGTATGCTTGATTTTGCTGCAAGGAACGGGGTGAAGCCGATGATCGAGACGTTTCCTATGACGCGAGAGGGGGTCGAGGAGGGCATGGCGAAGTTGAGGGAGGGGAAGATGCGGTATAGAGGTGTGTTGGTGGCTGCGTGAGTTTTTTGGGCTTCAATTGGAGGTAGATTGAAGAAGTGATTTTTTTGTTATACTCGTATAGGAGTGATTCGAATTTGAAATCATGGGCGCTGAATTTGCTTTGAATGAATTCTTGCATCGCCGATGGGGAGGGAAACTGTGGGGACTTGGGACTTGAAGCCGACGAACCCATTACAAGATCTGAAGAAGAAGAAGAAGAAGAATGTATTACTGCCGCGGTCCCACTTAGGAACTAGCAGGTACTGTACCTACATACAACTCGTCCAATAAATTGTATGCTACAGTCGTTTGACGGTCCAGTCGTTGTGAAAATCTACCAACAGTAAACTATCATAGACCTCTCGCGACAGGACTTGGTCAACGGGCGGGAGCTTTACGGTACACG
This sequence comes from Favolaschia claudopus, assembly GCA_037176885.1. NCBI lineage: Eukaryota > Fungi > Basidiomycota > Agaricomycetes > Agaricales > Mycenaceae > Favolaschia > Favolaschia claudopus. Next base: position 722,224 of record JAWWNJ010000077.1, read on the forward strand.
GAACGCCAAAGGGAGAAACCGAGGTTCACCGTCGAACACGTTCAGAACTAGGTATATGAACCGTGCAACCTTGTGAACGAGGGGCCGCGATCTGAGGAGGAGAATCAAGAACTGCAGAGATGTGCAACCACCACGGCGGCCATATAGAGTCGGCTCGACCTGGGCGGCCACCTGCATCATCTCGTCTCTCAACTCCTGCAGGCGAGGAAGAGCAACACAGTCCAGCAGAGCGTGTGCCTCGTCCTCGACATGCGCGCGACAGAACCTACATAACCGATATTCGCGTGGGACAGCAGATCGGTACCGAGAGGGATATCTCAGCCGTTCCACGCTCAGGTTGTGGTCTCCCAACAGCAGCCTCGTCATGGCCTTTCGGTGGGCGGGGACGGAAACCATGCTCAGATAGTGACGCAGGCGGCGCGGCCGAGTAGTCAACTCTGAATCATCGCGACATGTTTCCAACCGATTCCGAAGGAGGTGAGTCTTGACGAGGGTGTCGATGTCATGCTGCAAATCGTCATCCACGATCTTCGAGATCTGTGCTATAGCAGCCTTCACCGTTTCTTCACACAGCAAGTCGTCTGCCTCCAGATTGATTGCACTGGGCAGACAGCGGAGCATGATGATCAAGTCGGAGGCCCATCCTGGCTTTCCTTCGCGCAGGAGGTTAACAGAGTCGAGGAGCGCGGAATAGATGACGCGACTCGGCTCTACAGACAGCATGTAGAGGAGTCTTCCGAGAGCCAGCAACAGACGGCGGACACGAATAGGCATTTGGCCTGTTTCCGTAAACAGTACAGCGAGCATGGAATGGGAGTTGAGCCCCAGCAGACGGCGCAGAAACATGTGCTGTACGTCGACAAGCTCGTCGAGCAGCGAGGTGTCTGTGTCCAGGGCCAACTCACAGCCCGAGGTGAGGTAGCAATCCACTCTCGCCATGTACAGCTGTAGACCCTCCAGAACAGGGAGAGAGCCGATCCGGTGTTTCAGGGCGAAGATTGCGTTTGCCGTCCCACGGGCTTTGGACGATTTGATGTGGTAGTGTCTTGCGAAGACGTTCTTGTGTGTGGATGTGAACCAGATTCCGACGTACTTGAACTCCCAAACCAGGTCGACGATGATTTCACCGATCCGCAAGACGGGAATGACCGCGGGGAGAGGGCCGAAAATCATCCATTTCGACTTTGCTCCACTCACGTATGCTCGTTTATTAACACCCCACTTTGCGAACATCTCCACCTTCGACTCGAACGTTGGGAAGGAAGTAGACATGATGAGGTTGTCGTCCGCCTGCTCCGCCTGCGACACGCAGCGCCCGTTGAGTCGGATATCGTCTGCGTGATCAGGGAGACGGAAGTCCGCAAAGTAGACGCTCCAGAGCGTTGGGGATGCTGGGTCACCCGTGAATAGCCCAATGAGAGAGCGGAAAGGGAGCGAAAGCTTGTCCCCGACCTTCACAGCATACACCATTCGAGCGTAGATCATTCGAATCATGTCGAAGAAGGGACCTCCGACTCCTGCAGCATACATATCGACCCATAGTCTGCCGACGTCTGTATACGGGAACGCGTTGGTCATGTCTCCGAAGAAAACATAGAGGGTTTTCCCTTCCGCTCGAGCGCGTTGTATGGCAGCAAGGAGGATGAAGGAGTTGTCGTCGGTTCTGTGGTTTGGTAGAAACCCGTTCTGGGAGTCGGGAATAATGCTGTTGGCCGCTGCCCATTCTCGTAACCTCCAGTCAAGCAGGATCGTAAAAACCTTCAGCAGACAGCACTCTAAGCCGACAAGTCGATAGCTCTCTGGGTCGTCAACTGCTCGTCCTTGTTTCAGGATGCCAATGAGCAGAGTGACCAGCCATTGTTGAGGAGCGTCGACATTATCGATACACGCATGGTAAAGGTCCACCAGCGCTTGATTCGGGATAGTCCTGATCTTCGCATACGAGATTTTATCGATTCCAACTGCGCTTCGAAAGGACTTGGAACGCAGCTTGCGCTTTACCTCCTGCATATCCTCGACGGTGATCCGGCGGGAGAAGAACTGCTGTGGAGTTCTGTCTTGAGTTCGACGCGGGATCGTGGCGTTCAATGAAGAGATGATATCATGCAGGTTTCCGTCGAAGATTTCGGGTACGACGTCGGGAGGATTAAGCCGCGCCTTGAACGAGTCGTGAAGCTGACCAATGGAGACGCGAGGCTTGAACGGCTTAGGATCCGTCCACGCGCGGACATGGAGCCAAAACTGTTTGCTGGATCTACCACGGCACGCCAGCAGCTTGAGCAGATTGCCATGCATGATCTCCCGTTCCCTGTTTTGGGTTTTCAGAGTGAGTTCCGTGCGGAGTTTGTCTCCATACCTCTTTCTACCCCGATGACCTTCATCCTCGTCGACGATCTCGTCAGCGGTGATCGGCGCCATGGGCTGAGGTTTGGGATCAGACACTTCCTGTAGTGTCGTCGTTACTTTGGGAGGGTTTGGCGTGACAGCGGGCAAAGCAACGACCGTCGGTGCCCTTGAATAGGTGAAGGGCAGCGCGTGCGACGCGAGTGCAGCCCTAGCCCCCGCTTTAGCAGCCGTCAAAGACTTGTTTGCCTGGCCTGTATCTACCCATCGAAACTCGACTGGAGCGGTCCGCTGAGCCAGCCACTCCACGGTGTCCCGTATAACCAACCCGTTCGCACAGGACCATCCCTCCGTTTCGTGGTCCCCCGCCCAGTAGCAGAAAGAGCGAATAGCGTACTGAGAGGCCGTGTATATGGTCAGTCGCCTGTCCGCGGGGCAGTCCCTCGCCGCGCACAGCACGGCGAGAAGTGCAGCGCAGGCGTCACTCCCCCCTTCGTCTATCAGGAATGAGCAGTTCCATTTACACCCTTCCCCCTGCCATACAGCAAATGCCGTCCTATCACGACCTGTCGCCGTAGCTAGGTATACCGTGACAGCGGTAGAGGTCGTACTGACCTCCCCATATAGGCGCGCTGTGGCGTCGGCGGAGGAAACCGCTAATTCGAGAGTTGATTTGACGAGGATATCGAGTGGGGTGGGGTCATTGAAGACAAAGGGATGAGAAGGCTCCTCAGCTGCCGCAGATATTTGTTTCGCCATGTCTTCCGACTGCGCGATGGACAAATGAAGCTGAGCATGGTCCGACCATTCGTGGCACTCCTCAATGCACAGCGCACCGTCCGAGATGCGAGGAACAAGTGTTGACGAGACGCAGCAATAGTCTATCACGGACGCGCCCATGGGCTGGAAGGAAGTGAATGCCCCACGATGAATTGACTCTCTTGTGGTGCCGTTGAGAATTGTGAGGGCGCTGTCCGAGCAGAGACGCAACAGCCATCTCCCTCGCTTGTTGACTGCAGGGTCGGCAGAAGAGCGAGCGAGAAACGATCCGGCGGGAATGCGCTCGCCAGTTCGCCCATTGATATCCCCGCCGACCAGCAGTGGTTTATCAGGGAGTGCAGAGAGCACGGTGACTGCTTCTGCGAGTTTTCTTTCGGGATCAACGTCTGTCCATTCGGACCATGGCGAACGCGCAGGCAGCACATAAGCGCCTATGATGGAAATGTCGTCGAGGTCTAGCACCAGCAGGTCAGGCGCAGACAAATGTTCCATTATGCGGTACGGCAGGCCGATCCTTATGACAGCCGCGACCCCGCCCCATGCGGAGCGCATGCCCGCCACGTCAGGGCGGCTCATGGCAACAATTTCGAAACCGTTCGGCAGATCAAGCGTAGTCTCTTCTCCAATTCTCAGAAAAGTCTCTTGAAAGATTACGATGTCGTTGTTGGTTATCAGTCGAACGATGTCGGGTTCAGTGATTTTGACAGCCAGCCGTCCATGTATATTCCAGAACACAACGCGCAGTAGACTTCAGTGGTAGGAAATTAGTGAGGGCGCGTATGCAATAGTAGATAGTATTCTACCAAGGTGGGTTGCTCAGCGTCGCTCTCCCTTTTCCTTTCCTATTGTGATACGTCTCGGGGTCCGCAGCATTCAGATGATCCATCCCCTCATTTGTGCTCGCGCGCAGCTTGTCCACAAACTCGTGGGCAACCCTCGCGTAGCGGAAGCGAATGCTCACAACTGTTGGGGGCCGCATGCGCTGCGCGCTGACGATGTTGCTTCCGACATTCATCTTCAAGGCCTGCATCGCGAGGACGGCAGTTTTCATTGCGGATGTGTTGTTGTCGTGCTTAACGTCCCACAAGTAAATGTCGGTGTGGGACTCATCGTCGTTCTTCTGGCGCTTGCTACTCCCCTCGCCGGAGTCGACAGGGAACGGAAGAGTGACGACTGTTGGCTTCACACTTCACAGACGGCTGTCCTTGATACTTATTAAGAGAGCTGCCTGGTTGACCATTCGACTGGACGATTTTTGAAGTACGAGCCTTCGCGGAACAGAGATACTCCTGGGTTATGAGTTATGTTGATCTTGCTTTCTAATGAACGGAATGGATTGTGTAAGCAGATTTTCTTGCGTTTTGGAGACAAGAGGTCATCTTAACGAGCCTGACGAGCAGGAAAGGCAGAGCAAGAGTCAACTTGCGGCTTGCAGATGCTTCCTGGCAAGCTGCGACGCGGTCTGCGGAGCTCAGCCTATGAGTGCATATACTCCCCTCGTGATGTTAGCGTGGAGGATGAGCGCATCGATGAGCAACAAGGATACCAGAATTCGAGTCCTTCCATCCTTCCGATAGGTGAGCTGGTGAGCTTCACTCAGCGATGTGGTCGCGGTGACAAACGGGGAGTTGCCTTATTTGGAAGTCACCAAACTTGCTCTCAACCTTATTCAGCAAATTTTGCGAGGATGCCCACTCAAGTCATCCAGAAGGGCAACAAGATTTCCAGTGCCGCTGGGTCCTGCATAATGCTTTGACTTCGAACTCACTGGCTTGACAAGAACACATTGGGCTGAGGGCTATAAAAACTCGTCGAAAATATGGATGTCGTTCGACAACCCTCCTCCTCACATAACTCAACTCCTCCTCCTGAACAACGAATATGAGCAGCAGTATTGAAGTCACTTCCTTCAAAGGCTCTGAGAAGAACGGCATCGTCGAGAGCACTTCTCACCGCCAAGGCCCCACTGGGAACGACGTCCTCGTCAAGATCACGCATTCTGGGATTTGCGGCACTGACGAGCATTATAAGCATGTTGATATGGTGTGCCTTCACATTTTATGTGTTGTGTGGAAATGTCTAATCCCGCCTCCAAGGTCCTTGGCCACGAAGGCGTCGGCATCGTCGAACAGATCGGCGACCGCGTAACTAGGCACAAGGTCGGGGACGTCGTCGGCTGGGGGTACGTCCACAAGACATGCGGGGAGTGCGAGCAGTGTCTCATAGGTAACAATTTTTCTCTCGCCTCCCGAATTCGTTCAGACTCACATATTCTCTTTCGTACAGGCCAAGACCAATACTGCTCCAACAACGAGACCTACGGCAACGCCAACTTCCACCAAGGCTCTTTCGGCTCACACGCCATCTGGGACGCCTCCTTCGTCTTCAAAATCCCAGACGGCCTCGCACCGGAGGACGCCGCGCCTCTCATGTGCGGCGGCGCCACGGTCTTTGAGATCATCGAATCCTACGACGTCCGCCCGACGCATCGGATTGGTGTTGTCGGCGTCGGTGGCCTGGGACATCTCGCGGTGCAGTTCCTAGCGAAGATGGGCGCGAGCGTGGTGGTGTTTTCTAGCACCGAGTCGAAGAGGGCGGAGGCGATGAGGTTGGGGGCGACGGAGTTTTGTGTGACGAGGGATAAGAAGAGCTTTGATGTTGGGAAGCTGGATCATCTCATTATCACGACGAGCTTTATGCCTGAATGGAAGCCGTGCGTGCACTTGTTTCTTTCTTTTTTCACTGGTGCTGACCTTCTTGCAGATTCCTCGATGTTCTGAAACCACGAGGCACGATCTACCCTCTCACCGTCGACTACAGCGACTTCGTCATCCCCATGATGCCCCTCGTCTTCTCGGGCTTCAACGTCCAAGGGTCGCTGGTCGCTAGCCGCATCGTCATGCAGCGGATGCTTGAATTCGCCGCAAAGAACAGTGTGAAGCCCATGATTGAAAAGTTCCCGCTGACGAGGGATGGAGTTGTGGAGGGCATGACGAAACTGCGGGAGGGGAAGATGAGGTATAGAGGGGTGCTTGTGGCCGCTTGACTTGAGAGTGTGCGAGTTGTAAGATGGGGGTTGTATTCAGAGATTGCAATCGAATAGAATTTTCTGCTGTTGTATTTGTTGTCAAGTTTGTGCCAGTGTCTGCTCTCTCTAACAGTCTCTCGGCTCAGGCCGGCGGCGTCCGCCGAATGCACTCTTACATTTCCATCATCATCTCCAGCATACAGCTACGATCCCAAGCTTTGCATACCAACTCGTACACCAGAGCGCTGGCGTTGCGGCTAGTCGAAAGCGATAAGAGTTGTGGTCAGGAACCTTCAGGAACATTGATCCTATTGTACTGAGTTCTCCACTACTCTCACGACACACAAAGTCTCCGTCCAGATTCTATCACGCGGCGTTCGCTGGCGACGTAAGTACTTACTAAACCGTACAACGTTAAAATTCATCGCGCTCGCTGGTATCCTAAATCGGGACGTCGTCGCATCTTGATGTCTTCCGAGTCCGAGTCGTGAACGGTAACCTGAGCCCGGCTCGTCTCACTGCCCTCAGGGCTTAGCGCTTATCTTCTGAGTATAAACCAGCGACTCCACCCCATATCCAGCTTGACTTCCCTCCAGCTCACTCAGCTCAGGATGGTCTCTCTCGGCGCCGGCCTTAGCTGCGCCGCCGCCTCCGACGCGTTCGATCTCAGCGACCGCTGCATCCGCGGCTATTGGGCTACTCTGGTTCCTGCCTTGTTCGTTCTCGCGCTATGTCTCCACTACCAGCCTCATTCCATCCCGCTACCCCCTTTCCGACTTCGAAAAGCGCTCTATATGGTCAAAAAGACGTTTACGCCGTACATTTCTCTGCAGGAGGCGGAAGCACTCTTATTGGACGATGAAGCCGTGGACCTTGACGATACTATGACCTTGGGGAACGACGATGCGACGACGAACACCGAGGGCCGGCAAGGGTCTACTTTGATACTGACGTTGAGTGGTTTTCTGGAATGCCTCGTATGGCTCGCGACGGGCTGCTTTCTTCTCATGGCACACCCCGAAAGTCGGTGGCACGCAATACAGCACCTACTCACTGCCTCGACGTGGCTCTACGCTGCCCTGCGGCCCCTTCTCACTCGACCGTCCGCACATCCTCCCTACGATCTCCTAGCGCTGTACATCCTTCATCTCCTTGGCGCATTCGTTCAACTTGGAGGCTACGTTTTCGATGTATATACCTCATTGGGACAAAGCCTGAGCCTTAGAACGCTCGCCGATTTATCGTTGAATATTTTCGTTTTGCTGGGTCTCATGTCCGTTGTGCTGCGTATGCCGATGGCAGTTCCGTCTAGCAAGGAACGCGGGGTATGCTGCTCAGCCTCATTTATTGGCTAGGATGCGACTCTGAAATTTTGTTTCCCAGCGCCCAAATGTCTCTCCGGAAGACTATACCTCGCTTTGGGGTTGGGTGTCTGTGGGTTGAATCTCTCCTTCATGAAGATGTCAGATATTCACTCGCCACACAGTTCTCGTGGGTTTATCCACTCATCGAACTCGTGAGTCTAGCATTTTTTCATACGAGTGAAACGATGCGACAATCTACCTCCAGGGCCGAAACACCACCCTCAACGAATCAGACGTCTGGGATCTGAGCCCGACAATTCGGTCTCGGCCAATTTTCATCAAATTCAGTGCATTGCCGTGCGTTTCTTGCATCTCCTTCGTTCAGCCATACCGATGTCCATTTGGTGCTTAGCCAGAACTTATCCCTTCTGGCGAAATTATGGGCCGCGAATTCATTCGATGTCTCGTAAGTATACTGGGCTCCTTAAATAACACCGCTTAAGCACCCACATAGGATGGACTTTTTGTTAACTATCATGAGCATCTTGTTCAATTACGCGGAGCCGTTTTTCCTCAAGTAGGTCTTCGATGTTTCCGTTTCACGAATCGAATAATATTCACTTTTTAATAGACGAATTCTCGACTGCCTTGATACAAGCACAAATACGAGCCCGGATATGCAGAAACGAACACAGAGCAAAGCATTCGTGTACGCGATTCTCATGTTCGTGTGTTCCCTGATGAAGGTATGTGGTCGATTTATTATAATCGGAAAAACATGCACCGACATTTGACACAATCTAAAAGGCCCAATGCGAGGTCCAACATCTTTGGCTTGGCCGCCGAGCATGTACTCGGATTCGTTCGGAGCTCATGGCAGCTATATACGACAAGACGCTGAAGCGGAGGGATTACAGCGGTGTTGTTGATGAGCAAAATGCCGCAGGAAAAGAGGAGGCTGGCGGTCAAAAGACAACGGAATCGAAAGCGGGGGCCAACACCGGAAAGATTGTCAACCTAATGGCGGTCGACGCGAATCAGGTTGCGTATCTAGCGTCGAGTGAGTCTCTTCAAGGTGTTCTTGCCCCACGTTGCGAACTCATCCATCCTTTTCAGTGCTCAACTTCCTCTATTCCGCCCCACTCGAACTCACCATCGCCTCCATTTTGCTGTACAACCTCCTCGGGGTATCGGCCTTTTCTGGATTCCTCCTCATCCTCATCTTCGGATGGCCGTTGAATAGCTTTTTCTCGAAGAGAAGTCTGTTGATACATGGTGGATTGTTGAGAGCGCAGGATCGACGCATGGGGGTGTTGACGGAGTTGATTGGGGCGGTCAAGATTATCAAAGTGCGCCGTTTTCTATCATTTCGATTCGGCCGCATTACTCAATATCACTAGTTCTTCGCTTGGGAGCGCCGGTGGATTGATCGGGCGCTTGAGGCGAGGGAGGAAGAGCTTCGGTTACTTCGGAAGGGCCGCATCAACGAAATTGGGTTCTCGTTGTAAGTCTTCAACTTTATATCATCGTGATTCACTTTTGAGTTCGTAGTCTGTGGGTTACAATGCCGATATTCATCTCGGTCTTTTCGTTCTTCACGTATGTGATGCTGGGGAATCAGCTCACTATCAGTACGGCGTTCACGGTATGCTTCTAGAGCTACATATGGACGCTATGTCTGGCTGATTTTGTTGGGTATAGGCGATTGCGCTGTTTAATATGATACGGTATGCATAGTCCCACTCTCGGAATCGAAAATTCATTCAATCATCTTTCACAATAGCCAACCACTTAACGGTAACATATGTTTCCTCAAGTTAGCAACCTCTGACTGACTTCGCGTCGTAGGCCTTCCCAACTTTGTCGTACAACTGCTCAAAGTAAGCCCCTCGCATAGCTGTCACTTGTCGGCCCACAAACTGAATATACTTCGGCAGACTCGCGTTTCCTTGGATCGAATCAGCGTTTTCCTCAAAGAAGAAGAGGTCCCTGAACAGGTTTCTTCACTCAAGAAGGATTACTCCAGTCCTGCTTCTGCCTTTGCCTCGGAACTCCAGGACGAGCGACTTGGATTAGAGCATGCGTCGTTTCGGTGGAATCCCGTCGAGCAGTCCGCTGATGTGAGAGGGGTTACGGTTCAGCAGAATGGCAACAGCCCATCCGAGACCAACTCTGCCACAGCAGCGCCCAGCCAAGACGAAGAAAATGTAGCGGATCATCGATTCGAGCTCAAGAATCTGTCAATCGTCTTCCCTCGGGGTGAACTTACCGTCGTGACTGGACCGACTGCCAGGCGAGTGGAATGCCTATACAGTGTACTCTGAATTCTGATTTCTATTTTTCGTAGTGGCAAGACCGCGCTCCTGGTGAGCATACATTTATTTCGACTGCCCTTGTTGATCCAACTTGAACATAGCTGGCAGTTATGGGCGAAATGACATCCCTCCCTGGAGGCCGGATCCTCATGTCCAAGAATCCTGGCAAACTCGATGCTTATGGAAACATGCAGATTATTTCGTATGCGGCACAGACGCCATGGCTTCGTCATCAGGTCCGTCGGGCTTGCTTCTGTATTCCATTTCTATCTCGTTGACGGAGCATATCTCAGTCTATAAAAGTCAATATCTTATTCGGCTTTCCGTTTGACGAAGCCAGGTATAACGCGGTTATCGATTGCTGTGCGCTGAGACCGGATTTGGATATTTTGGAGGATGGTATGTTTGTGAATCTCAAGCGCAGTTGATAAAACATTGACTTTTCTTGGTAGGCGACGATACAGGTTAGTTCGCCCCAGGTTCGTGTTTGAAGCGACCCAAACCGTTTGTGCAGAAATTGGCGAGCGCGGAATCACTCTGTCAGGTGGTCAAAAGGCTCGGTATGCCACTTTGTTCCTGCCTGGTTGAAACAGAACATCATTGAATTGAAGCTGCACATAGCGTCGCCCTCGCTCGCGCCGTATACGCGAAGACACAATACGTTCTCCTGGACGACCCTCTCAGTGCGGTGGTACGGCATACATGAATAATGATCGTTTAGTTCTTTCCGAAACTGACATCTCTTATAGGACAGCCACACCTCGCAAATTCTGTACGAAAAATGTTTGCGCGGGCCACTATTAGCGAACCGTACCGTCGTATTGGTCACACACCACATAGAACTCGTTCTTCCAGGGGCACATTATCTGGTACGAATGCTCGACGGACGTATTGATGCACAAGGGACTGTGCAAGAATTGCGCGCGCAAGGTGTGCTTGATGATATCAGGCACGACGCCGCAATCGAGGTTCAGAAGGAAGAGAAATCTGCAGAAGTCATAGAAGCTGACGCGAATCCGGTAGAGGAGAAAAAGGCCCCACGTGCGTTGGTTCAAGACGAAAAGCGTCAACAGGGAGGTGTGAAGTGGGAAATTTACAAAAGCTATTTGCGAGCCTCGTCGTATTCGATCTGGTCTGTGATGGCTTTCCTGATTGTCGTAGTTCAACTTCTGGGTATCGGCGAAAAGGTGAGTCGCTGGATCATCACCGCCGAAATTATTTCTCTGACCATCGTTGATAGTTTTGGATGAAGGTATGTGGATCAATTGCCTCCTGATGCGGAACTAATATGTCTTTAAGACTTGGGGCGAGGCATATAAGATTTCGCACAATGCGTCTGCGGTGCATGCCCAGTTGGTATTCGCCCAACAGACTCCGATGGCAAGCCAGATTTACACGCCACCAAGCTCGGCGCCAACTGTTGCGTTTGTTGATTGGCCAAGTGCTGTACAACACCCCTTGTGCGCAGGGTCTCATTCAGGAAATTTCCTGATACATAGCTGACCTTCGATTAGGTTTTACGTTGGGATTCACGCAGCTATTGCTCTGAGCACCGCCTTCGTCAACATCTCATCGTCCATTTTGCAGATCCGGGCATCGTTGAAGGCTTCAAGAAATTTGTTCAAGTAAGCAAGAGAATTAAATACTACTACTGTCTCCTTCTCGATAAAGTCATCTCCAGAGCCTTGTTAGTGTCCGTGGTACATGCCACATTTAGGTAAGTCCCTACTCCTGTCGATGTAGAAATTATTCACATCTTTCTCAAGGTTTCATGACACCACACCTCAAGGTGAGTATCTCGCAGAAGAATATAGGCAAGAATCTGGTTGATCAACATTTCCAGGACGGATGATCAATCGATTGTGCATTCGTTTTCCGTTTTTCTTCTCTTGATGCTAAATTCAGTATCTCAGCGCTGATATGGAATACATTGATGTATGGCTGGCTGGGGCTCTGCAACAAGTTAATCTGTCTTTGGCTGGATTCTTCGGAGCTTTGTTCACCGTAATGTGAGTGCCCGCACTCTCATAAATAGCATGATGAGCGACTCTAATCCAGTGTTCAGCGCTGTATTCCCGATTTTCGTGATCCCGTGCGTCTCTTGACCATCGTTGTTCTCCATGCCTGACGTTTCTCTGAACCAAAGTGGCTTGATCATTGGCTGGTTCTATTACATTGACTCTACTGCATATCTGGCCACGGGCCGCGATCTCAAGCGCATGGAATCAAACTTTCAATCTCCGATCTATTCCGATTTTGGAGAGTTGCTCAACGGAATTGTAACCATCAGAGGCACGTCTCTCGCTCTTTTCTACATGCCACCCAGATTTTATTATTATTTTTGACGCAGCTTTCTCGGTTGAACTGCGGTTCTTGACCAACATTCACACTCGTATCGATAAGGTGCGTATGTTTCCAACAAGTTCGATTTCATGCATTCCCAACACTGCTGTCTCAGACCACCAAAATGTGGTATACATACTGGTACGAATATACCCTGCAATCCGGACTATATGTTAAGCGGTTCGCCAGGATGACCAACCGCTGGTTACTGCTCAATTTCGACTTTTTGGGTTAGTCATCCACGCGGCGTGCTCTTGCGCCATTCGAAACTGAGTCTCTTCACAGGCAGCATGGTATTTATTACCCAATGCTAAGTTGACTCATAGCATTTACGTTGACCTTCACACAGGCCGTTTTCTTCACCACAATGTTTTCCGTATATTCTTTCGTCGGAAACGCGGGTTTGGCGGGTCTAGCCATTACGGTAAAATATAGTTTCGCTTCGACCTTGCCTCTGAATCTGATAGGTATGATAGTCAGCGCTCAATTTCTCCGCATCCGTTTTCTCTGCATGCAGGGCATACACTACGCTTGAGGGCAATCTCAAGTATGTTCGCGACTGGAGCTAGGATCGCGGTATTGACACTTCCCGCAGTTGCGTAGAACGGGTCGTTGAATATCTTGGCCTTCCACAAGAACCGCCTGCCATCAATGAGCACTATCGTCCCCCGGCGTACTGGCCCTCCAGCGCAAACAATGACTCTCTGATTGTGGCAGAAAACCTCTCGGTCAAATACGCGCCTGATTTGCCTTCAGGTTCTTATATTTGCTTCCATTTCTCAAGTTTTCCCGCTAAAACCTCTTGTTGAATCTAGTGTTACAAGATGTTTCCTTCAGACTGAAGGCCGGAGAACGGGTTGGATTGTTGGGCAGGACAGGTATGTGTTCAAATCTCGTTCGAATTCAAGTGATTCACTGTCGTCACAGGGAGCGGAAAATCCACTCTTGCCATGAGCGTGTTGCGCTTCGTACGTGATTTCAAGTAATGAGATACAGACTATTTATCTGAAGTTGAGTACAGGCAGACCCATCCAGCGGTCGAATTATCGTCGACGGCGTTGACATCTCGAAGATCGGACTTGAGGATCTGCGCTCGCGTCTGACGTTCATACCTCAGGATGCGACATTATTTTCCGGTTCCCTTCGAGACAATCTTGATCCCTTTGGGGAACATGACGATGCCACTTGTTCAGACGTCCTACGCCGCGTTCAAATGATTACGGACAATAGTAGCGTCGCACGGGAACAGTCGCCAACTGGATATGATGATGATGGCGAACCTGAAGAATCGACAGCTACGGTGTCGCTCGACACGCAAGTTTCTGCGGGAGGCGCCAACTTCTCGCAAGGACAGAGGCAATTGATCGCGATGGCGCGCGCTCTCCTGCGCCACAGCTCGATTGTCATAATGGATGAGGTGAGGGTTCGCTGTCTAATGTTGTTTCCCGTTAACGTGTATTCTCTCTAGGCCACCAGTAGTGTTGATTTCAAGGTTTGTTGTCTTTCGGTTTATATTTATACCTCGATATCGATTGATCTGTGCAGACCGACGCCAAGATACAAGCAACAATTCGAGAAGAATTCACTGATTCGCTGCTAATAACGATTGCTCATAGACTGAAGGTAGGCTTCATTCATCTCTGTTGAAAACCGAATCTCTGACACGAGAATCAAGACTATCATTGATTACGACCGTTTGTTGGTGCTGGACAAGGGCAAGGTGCGGACAGTCGGTTCTACTCAGATTTCAACAACGAAAGATCACTAATCTACTTTCCCGTAGCTCGTGGAGTTCGACACGCCCTCCCGCTTAATTCAGAAGGAGGATGGATTTTTCCGGAACATGTGTCTCAGAAGTGGTTATTTCGAAGAGCTGGAGGCGGCGGCTCTGGGAAAAGCAGAACAGATGTAGTGTACCGGTAGTGTTCCTATGACTGCCTAGTAGCCCAGCGAACGAAATTCGGCTGGCGATCCCGACGATGCATATGTGCTGCAGGCAACAAGACGCAAGCTTCTCGATGCGCTCCAAAGCCGTATCAGCGTCCGCAACGTTATGAAAGCTAGGGTGGGCAACACCAGAAAATCCGAAATGTCTAGCTCCGAAGAAACATACGTCCGGTGGAGCACAAGCAATTCGACGGGGCCGCACTAGGAGCGGTGCGAGGGCCCAGGGTCCCCATTATCATCAAACTCGACGAAGATACTCGACTTCGTGTTCATGCGGCTCGTGATAGTTTCGTTGGTAGATGCTGTTGCGCGCACTGAGGATGACAAAAGACACGGTCAGGTCGAGACAAGCAGAAAGGGGAGAGCATACGGCTGGTGTCCGCAGAGAATTCCTTCTTGGTACGAATCTTCTCCCTCAAACTCTCCGCCTCCCAGCGCGCGGCGGCGATTCTCTCTTGAATGTCACTTTGATTCTTAGACATGGCTTGCTATTATGGGTCGGAAATTATGCCCAGCAACTAGACGAAAGTAAGACAGAGAGGAGAGGGAGCCTCAGGGCGGGAGGCTCAGCCGCCGAGCTGTCTCACAGATGAGCAAGAGAGATACTTAGAGCCTGGTGAGTAGAGGACACGGACACGAAGGACTTAGGAGACAACAACGACGACGAGTACTATGTCGTTGAGCTCAGTGCCCGCGACAACGACAGAGGAGCTTTGGCGACGAATGAAACCGAATGAACTTATGAACAGGAGTCCGAGTTTGAGTCCGAGTTGTGAGTACATGTGAGTTCGCAGCTGTTGGCAGTTGCGGGAATGAAGGCTTACGTAGCTGATGATTAGCCTGGGTTACCTTCCCACGATACACACGAACAAATTTCCTTTCTCAGCGTTCAATCCCCCTCAGTGTCAGCCTCAACGCAGCGACGCTCCTCAACGCTCTGCTCAGCGCTCAACCTCACACACCACTGGCAGCTCACACCTTGATTAATTCGTCTACTTTGTACATCGACTGAGTAATCTCATGGCTGCCTTAAAACCCATTCAACGTTTGTCTGGCCCTTAGCTCTGAAATCTCGAGCCTCTCCTTCTCTCGTGACGGTCTGACTGCGAGTCGGCGGCTCCCTGAAAGCAACAAAGCCTGTCGCCCTTGGCACTTGCCTGCAAGATACGCAATGATATTCAGGTTCAGGCATTTTACACGGCGAAGACAACAGCAGCTAGGAAACACAAGTACACGTAGATCGATCCAAACATCTGTGTATTCTGAGCGATTTCTTCGATGACTCGGAGCTACTTGGTGGTCCTGGGTATCTTGGGTAAGGTATATCGCATCATCATAAAGAAATTGACTGACGAGACAACAGCCACGCCGACGACGGTGTCGTGGTAGTCCGCATCGCCGCCATCCTCAGCGTTGACCTGTGTAGCTCATGCTGAGAGCCTTGCAGGACTAGCCAAAAGCGGAATACTGACCATCGTGAACACAACGGTAGGCTTGGTCTCGGACCCAATCTTGAATGAATGCTATCACAGAGTGAGACTCGAGCGCTGCAATTGGAGATAAACGACAAACGTATTGGAACTTTGGGTCGCTTGGGACCAGCTTGTCGTCCCCAGGTTTCTGGTGAGTCGCCAAAACAGCAATGTAGCGGTCGTCCATAAACGGTCCAACGCTCAGAACGGACGGGTCCTTAGCAAGATGCTCAGGAACGATCTTGGTGATCATGGCGCGGCTCTGCTCCGAGCTTGGGGCCACCCAGAGGGCAGAAACGTCGACGGGCAGGTGGTCGCTGTCCAAGACATAAGAGTTGAAACCCTGAAGCCATCCCGCCGTGCGTTGCTAAAGCGTCGGTGTCAGCGTCCAAGAGCCATTGCGCATATCCGAGTCGCAAGAGTCCTCACGCCGAAGACAACACCAAACGTGTTCTTGGGGAGCGGAACAACGACGACGTGGGCGTCGGTCGGTCCAGACAAACGTGAGAGGTCGATGACCTTGAGCGAGGGTTTAGCAGTAAGGGCAAAGTCGGTCATATCGACAACTTCAGAGGAGGACGAGTCTGAGCGAGCTTGACCTGGTATGTGAATCTTTTATACAGTCTCAGGCTAAATAATTGCTTGTGCAATTAGCTCGGGGCTTTTGCAATCCTGGGCCGTCTCGTTCAGTCTCCAACGTCGCCGCTCCCTATTGATAGACAGAAGACGCCCCAATTCTTTCTGACTGCTTGACTGTTCGAAATGGGAGCCCAGAAGGGCGTGGTGTGACTTGGAATCATTATCGCGTGCATTTTTCAAGCGTAAATCCTGCAAACTCAGCTATCAAAAAAGTAGTTTGCAGGCATCCGCCCTCGATGAACTTTTTCACTCTTCGGAGACCCCAAGTCCCCATGCGTAGAAATTCTGTTTCAAAATCCACTCATCTGGAGGCGAGATTCTTAGGACGGGTGAGTTGTCCGGTTATCCTACGACTCGGATCCTATGTTGTGTTTCTATCTCCGCTCAGACTCTGACTTCAACAGTTCATTCGAAGCAATATATAAAGCACGAAATAACTAGCATATGCCGCGGCTGAATTTGAGCCTATCTGGCAGGTTGACTCAGGCTTGCCTCACTAACTATATCTTGGGAAAAGTTTATCGTACCTATGACCAGAGAAGTCTCACGGATCTTCACGGTCAATGGACGGATGTCTGGGATATTGTTCGAAGCTGGTAAGCGCGGTGACTGACCATGTACCTCGTATCGCTGAGATCTCTCTGCAAGCCCAGCAAACTTTCAATGAGAAGAGCACACGACTGCCGGTATGGTACTCAAGCTTCATGCTGGCTGTCGAACTTGGGATGTTTTTGGTGCCGACAGAAATTGCTCTCTGCCTGGCCCGGTAACACAATTTGTTTTTAGCCCAGGCTCGACCATTCGAAAGTAGACATGGACACCTCGAAAGTATGAGCATGTTTTTTCGAGACAAACAGCCTCCATCTGACTGGGTGCACCCCAAACGCTGCATGCGACGATCGAATTCTTAGTCGAGGCCTAGGTTGCTCACTGTACGTGAGAGAAACTCGATGTTTTCACTCTAGTAGTGTGGGCCATATAGTGTCTAATAATTCGGGTAACACAGAAAAAGTTGAAATGACATACTTTACGAAAAATTATTGAAATGACATGGACCATTGAAGCAGCGACATGGCTTCCACCGCTAGTGCCAGACAGGTCTCACCTCAATTAAACGGCAAACATTGGAATGAGTTGGAATTCAATTGAGGTTTGAGACTGTACGCATCATTGCATCAAGATTACGGATCAACTTCACACTGATTCAACCTCATGTTCGCCTCTCAAACCTTGAGTCGGTGGTGGACAATACAGTATGCTAAGTATAGCTACATGGACAAGTAGATCGTACACTCCAAAGGTAGTATATGTTTGTAAAGCAAATGATTTGTTCGGAAGTTGTGGTGATCGAGTATTAAGTCGGGATCTATTGATACCCTCATGCAGCAGGGTGTGCCACAAGAAATTGAATGTTGAAGGCAATTCAAATGCCTTCACTCCAGCTAATAGTATACATGCACTCGCTTTTTTCGCCTGCACAGACTCTAGTCAGTGAACCCGAGAGGTTCCCCGCATTTGAATCACAAATCACACCTTGGATCTGATGCGGAGGGGCGGCATGGCGAAGCCGTGACTCCTGCCGCAAGTTGAGTTTTCAACTCCGTATGGCTTCACCGACTTGAACAATCCTGGCTACATGCCGGTTCACCAGTTTTGGCACGCATAATGTCATTTCAATCTTTTTACTTTGTCATTTCAATACTTTTGCTTCGATGACATGTCATTTCAATAATTTTTGTCCCGAAAACCGTCGTTTCAATATAGTTTTTGCGAGGCCGTGTTGTTTCAAAAAACTTGCTATTTATTAGACACTATATGTGCCATATAGTAGATATACCGACACGGTGAATTGGATTTCGATTCGGTCATAACCCATGACTGTTCTATGATAGAGTCGCTCCCGCAATAGCTACACATACAAGTCATTTATAGGGTGTCTATGGCATTCCCCGGCCCAAAGACCCTGGTTTCAAGCGCCGAAGCCAATAGATATCATAAGACAAACTTAAAGTTTTCAGAAGAGAACAAAACTTCGTTTGGGGAAACAATTTTGTGGCAGCGGGCGCGAACCAAAACATTTGGGGGACGGTTCTGAATGTCCCGACCAAACCAGCCAGTTGGATATCCGAAGCCTTAGACTAGATCGAACGAACACATTCTACTTTACTTACTCGTTCCCCCTTCCAAATGGCCCCCATCTTATTCCTGTGCAATAATGGGTTTACTCCGAGTCATTAAACCGTTGAACCAGACAAACTTGAGCTCATCTGCGACACTGATCTTATTGTGCGCATATTTGTGAAACATCGCAACAACATTGACCTTTCCCAAGTTGTTGTCGTCTTCAATTTTCCTCCGGGAGAAGCCGGCAAACGCGCTTTGCCCAACTGCACTAGTGCTATTTGCCCGTCCATGGCTCATTTTTGTCGCAATGAAGAGACGACTCAATACCACATATTCAAGTTCATGGCAAATGCTCGGCTGACAAATGCGCAGCAACGAAATCGAACCGTGGGAATTTAATCGGGTGTTTCGGTGATGTTCAAACTGACGTTCAATACCAGCGGTCGTCCTCAAGGCCTCACTCGAGTGAGGCCTAGCCTCACTGCTCACGGAGACGGAGGTACGGAATGACATTCAGTTCTATAGACGGAGATAGCGAGATAATCAATTGCTAAATACGTGGGGTAGTAAATTTGAGTTCGGAAAGTGAAACTGAGAACGAAAAATATATGAGTAACTCTTCTAAGTCGATTGTAAGACTGAGTTCCCGCGTTCGATTGCTTAGGCAGTTTGAACCGAAACATTAGACGAGACCCCCGCCCAGGCGTTCTTGATAAGATCGGACGCTCTTTCTCCGATCACATACGCCGCAGTTTGTGGGTGAGCAGTCGGGATAAATGGCTACCATGCGATCAGTGATAGTTGCGGCGACAAAATTCTAGGAATACTTACAGCGATCGACAGATCCACGATTCGCAACCCACTCAATCCCTTGACCTTCAAATCGGGATCCACTACTCCCCACTTTGCACCCTTCGGAGACATACTGGCAGTCCCGACAGGGTGATAAATAGTTCCTGCGTTTTCGCGGATGAATTTCCCCAGCTCGTCGTCGGTGCTATTATAGTTTACCCCAACAGGGGAGATGACATAGTCCTTCCAAGCGGGCGCGGTACTGAAGCGTAAATTGCTTTTCATCCCTTCACGCATGATGAGGAAATCGAGCTCAGAACCCAGAAGGTTGGGGTCAATATTGGGGTCAGCGAAAGGATCGTTGCTGCTCAAAGTCACAGAACCGCCTAAATTGCGCATGAGCAAAAGAAATTATCTGGAAACCATGGACGTACGAGAAACGGGTGCAACCATAGCAGACACAAGTGTAAGAAAGTTACCAGTCGGTGGGGGAGGACCAACCATTCCATTCGCGACGAGCAGTTCCCAATGAGCAGATCCGGGTCCAGCAGCAGGATCAGGGAACTTGTCGAAGATCGGAGAGTTGTCGGGAACTCGCAGCCAGCCGATCTGGCTCGGTAACGAGTCGACGAGCGGGCCCATCCGGTATTTCTCCCATTCTTCCAGTTGTGCTTGAGCGAGAGCAGGATCACGTTCCGCGGTCTCGAATGTATCGTTTGAGTTGACGAGGAAAGGAAGGTAGAGGATAGAATGATCGCTGAGATTTTGCCCGACAGCAGGTAGGTCGTGTATCGGTTTGATGGAAAGCGAGTTCAATGTTGTGGTGTTACCGATTCCGGAATGCAACAATATATTCGGTGTTCCAATGCTCCCAGCAGACAAAATCACTTCTTTCTCAGCCGTCAGAGTCACGGGTTTCCCTGCGATAAAGTCAGATCTGTGAACCTGAGTCTTGGAAGCAATACCGTTGATATCCTGAAAGAACTCAACCGTACGAATATCCCCAGAAGTACTTGGAAGAACACGCGTGACTCGTGCGTGCAGAAGAACCTGCAGATTCGGACGAGCAACAAATTCTGGAGCAAGATAGGATGTCGCCGAGCTGCTTCTTGCACCATCCTTGATCGTTGTTTGCACCCAGCCTGACCATCTTAAATGTATCAAGTATGTATCCCTTGCATCAAATAACTCACCTATTCCGAGTTGAAAGCCAGAGCTCATGTCAAGGTTGAACGGAAATTCGGCAGGCAGCTCTTTCGTGGTGTTAATCACGCGTGAATCTACAGGGCTTGGGAAGCCCGCGAGAGAAACCGTGTTGATCCCGTCGAATCCGTGCACGGCGGGATCGAACTGTCCAGTTGTGTTGTGGTGATCTTGTGGAGGAACAAAACGTTCGTTCTGAAAGGCCAAGTCAATTCTTTGAGAAGGAGAATCTGCATGAAAATCACCCGTCTCATATAGGGAACAAGATTGTCCCATTTCCAACCCGCATCGCCCGTAACCAATGCCCACCGGTCGTAATCTTCCCTTGGCGGTTGAGTGTAGACCATGTAGTCTTGCGAGCCATGAGTATATAGCGCCGTTATGAAGTTTCGATTCCACTCACTAGTAGAGCTACTGCCTCCCAAAACAAACCCACGATTATAAGCTATTGAACGTCCGTTGAGACCCGATTGAGGAGTTGTGGTGTAGTTCCAGTCCTGAGGTGTGTCCGGAGAAGCTCGTGCGCAGAACAAAGGAACCTCGATATCCAAGACCCCGACATTTCTGCGGCCACCAAGTCAGATTTTCTGTAAAACATAGTCTAAGACAATGGAGTTGGAAATGTCTTACGAGCCGCCGGCCTCCAACACTAGAACGGAATAGTTGGGATTCTCTGAGAGACGGTTAGCGACAGCGTTTCCCGCCGTCCCACCTTGATGGAAATTAGCTCCTCATTCCATTCACGGGCTTGAAAATGATACTCACCCCCGACAACAATGAAGTCGTACTTCACATTGCCCAAGTCTGCCACGTTTTCGACAATGGCGGCCCAGCACAATGTAGAGGCAGCAGCTAGAATCAAGATGGGCGTGGGCCACAACATGATGCTGAGTCGATAAAACACTGACCATTCGCACTCTGTCCTTGAGCTTTTATATGGGACTCAGGTAGACACTCGTAAGGCAGGCCTAGGAGTCATCTTCTATGTTCTTTCGGAGACAGCGACTGCACCGGCACTTCCTGCAATCCTTTTGGAGTTCGGCCACCGTAGTCGGCGGAGGAATGACAATTGTATTGCGACCGTAACATTGCGCAATTGCACGAATTACCTATGCTGTTCGCACCTTCGACCGAAATAAGGGACGAAGGTATTTCCATGCCGAAGGGATCCGTGTCCTATTGCACAAGAGAGGCGGGCTCCTTTGACCAGGGACGGAACTTGGAATTCACTAAAGAAAGATGTGGGCGGGATTACGACTGGGTTATATTAAGACCTTGAATTGGCGGCAATGTATCACCCTGAGTCTTTCGGAGTTGTGACTGGGGCATGTTGTCCTTGAAAGTTGTCGAGAGACTTGAGCACTTAATCCGTGTAAATGCCTGGGGAAAGCTGATGACCAGGACGCGGATTTGTGGCAATAAAGGTCCAAGTGTTTCAGGAAATAATACGACGTGAAGCAGGAGGAAGACCGGTCGGAGAAATTGGCCCAGCATAAGCACACCAGTTTCGCCGACCGATGCTAAACGGTCCAGCCCGTGGGGGCGTCAGGGGCCACTCGGTGAACATCGGTCCAACTGGTCAGCGACTCAGCCCTTTGAAAAGAGCTTTCAGATTGAGTAAGACCAGTAGGCGACTATACAACGACTAGCTGAGCAGCCTGAGCGATACGCACACGTACACTGGAACAATCTGACGTCCTTCTCTAGACCTCCGGCGAGTCCTCAATAGACCTAAACGCTATGCCTAGTATACTAGTAGCCTTCGAGTCCATTTTGAAGCAGCTCCCCAGGTAAAATACTTACACGATAGCATCCGTTTAGCATGTACCAGTCAGAAGGGAATTTTTAGGGTTTTCAAGTACACGAACCAGGATGACTGCAGAAAGGTAAGTAGTGGCACTTGTTGGAAGAAAAAGAGTCACGGTGGCGGATCAGATAGTTGATGTGTGCAGATCATGGGAAATCACATCGGCCCGGACCCCGGCCGGGCATTCAGCTTCCTTCCTTCCCACAACCCAACCTCGTTGTCTCCGTTCGTCGCTGCTCAGCGGCCTCAGCCATCGCTGGCACTGAGCTCAGCGACATAGTACCCGTCATTGCCGTAGTCTTCCTCGTTCTTCCTACTCACATCTATCTCCCTTGCTCGTTTGTGACAAAGCTCCCGCACTCTCTTGCTTTCGTCTACATAACTTTCGACTCATAGCAAGCCATGTCTCAAAATCGAGGTGATATTCTAGAGAGAATCGCCGCCGCGCGTTGGGAGGCGGAGACTTTGAGGGAGAAGATTCGTGCCAAGAAGGAATCCTTTGCGGACACCAGTCGTATGCTCTTCCGTTTCTCAGTCTGCTTGCCTCGACCTGACCATGTCTTCGCCATCTCAGCGCGTGGAACAGTGTCTACCAACGAGACCACCACGAGCCGCATGAACACGAAGTCGAGTATCTTCGTCGAGTTTGATGATAGTGTGGACCCTGGGCCCTCGCACCGCTCCTAGCGGCCCTCGAATTGCTCGTGCTCCACCGGACATATGTTTCTTCGGATCTGGTCATTTCGGATTTTCTGGTGTTGCCCACCCTAGCTTTCATAACGTTGCGGACGCTGATACGGCTTTGGAGCACATCGAGAAGCTTGCGTCTTGTTGCCTGCAGCACATATGCATCGTCGGGATCGCCGGCCGAATTTTGTTCGCTGGGCTACTAGGCAGTCATAGTACGATCACCGAACTCTCTTACCAAACTGCGAGCCCGGACTGGACGTCATGCTACCAACTCTGTCTGAACCGCGGAACACAGCCGCGCGCGTAGAACGAAGTACGGAAGATACGCGATGACATTCATGGATCTTTACACGGTTAAAAGAAAAACAGCTAGCCAGGCGGAACACAAGTATGTACACATAAGTCGATCTCAATATTCGCGAATTCTGAGCGATTCCTCAATTACTTCTTGGTGGTTCTGTAAACTGTTAGTAGGGTATGCCGCATCAATCGTAGAACTTTGACTGACGCAACAACAGCCACGCCGACGACGAGATCGTGGTAGTCTGAATCTCCGCCATCCTCAGCGTTGATCTGTGTATGTCATGGTGAGAGCCTTGCAGTTACCAAAACAGAAAACAATGACCATCGTGAATCTAACGGCTGGCTTAGTCTCTGAGCCAATTGTGAACGCATGCTACAACGACGTGAGATTCCAGCGCTGTTATGGTTTAACGAGCCACGAATGACGGGACGGACATATTGGAACTTCGGGTCGCTGGCAACCAACTGGCTGTCTTTAGGCCCCTTGTGCGTGGCAAGAATAGCAATGTAGCGGTCGTCGCTGAACGGCCCAACGCTGAAAACAGACGGGTCCTTCGCAAATCCCGGAGGGACGATCTGGGTGACCATGGCGCGGCACTCATCCGACTCGTCGGCGACCCAGAGAGCAGACGGCTCGAGGGGCAGGTAGTTGCTGTCCAAGAGGTATGAATTGAAGCCCTGGGTCCATCCCGCAGTGCGTTGCTGATGAGTCGGCGTCAGCGTCTCGGAATTATTGACTCAAGGAGAAGATCTCACGCCAAAGATTACACCGAACGTTTTCTTGGGGAGCGGGACGGCGACAACTTTGGCCTCGGATGGCCCCTTGGAGTCACCCACGATGATTTTCGAAAGGTCGATCAACTTGAATCCGGGCTGAGCGATGAGTGCGAAGTCGGCCATGCTGAGAAGAGGGACTCGGAGTGAGCTTGGGAGGATATCTGAATTCTCTGAGGCTTTTATACACCTGGGGTTGAGTTATTAATTGTTAATAGAGTCGGGGCTTTCAAAGTTCCGGAATACTGTTCTCAGCTCGTCGAGGTCGCTCTCTCCCTAATGGTAGGCGCTCAGAAGGAGCCCCAATTCTCTCTGACTGCCTGATTGTTCACAAAGGAAGCGCCAGCAGAGTTCGTCGTGCGGCTCCAGTGACCAATTTCCAATATGACGATGAGTTTCTCGCGTTTTTCTACGCTCATCTATTCAACATGATTTACATGCGACGGTCCTCCAACTCAGGAGATTTGCTTATACGGCAATATTTCAGTTTTTCTTCTCGTATGTCGAGTTTACTTAAATCGGATATGCACCTAAGTGGAACCCGGGATTCTACAAGGACCGTGTTTTGGACAATTCGACGCTATTTTCCGTCGCCGTTCAAGCTGTCCTTACTACGATGGACCATAGTTCACGCAGAAAACCTGATATTTGCCTCGGCCGACTGGTCATGCGTTCCACGTTTGACATCCATGACTATCTCTTGATATAGAGCAACTTCCAGACTTATGATCTTGCGACTCGCGTCATTCATCTGCTGGAAGTAAGTAAGGGTGCGGATGTCTCAAATATTGCCCATACCACTTGCAACTACCAAGTGCAGGCGAGTTTGAAGGCGGTAACTCGTGGTCGCCGACATTTCGCAATATCTTCGGTAAGCGCTCGAGCCGTGCCAAGCCAGTATACAACTTGAAGATTCATGCCTACTGTCCAACCTGAAGTGCTGTTATGCATCGACAGCTGCAAAACTTTCCCTTGGTCTCCCCTGGTGCCTGGCACAGGACGACCCTTTTTCCTTTGCCCCAGCTCAAGTACTCTACAGACACAGATCTCAGTAAATCCGGTCAACATACAGAAACCTGAGAAGGCGATTTGGAGCACTCAGCATCTGTGCACACTTCCGATCTTGGCGAATAGCGGTCGATTTCGATCAAGCCGTTCACCGGACATATATAAGACGACCTCGTTTGCTTAAAAAAAACCATTTGCTACAAACCCAGAAATACGACCGACACGCTGAATGTATTTGTCCAGTCGTAGCACAGACATCTCCGGCGTTTGGAAGCTCCGAATTGCTCAGATCTTGACAGTCTCTGTGCGACAGCTGAAGAGGGGCCGCGATAGATAGTATTAGGAATCACAATGTCGGACACAAATATGCTCACTGCACTCAGTTCTATCACAAAATCCGCGACGTGTCAGACAGACCTAACGTCTCGGAAAGACAATAATCAGCCTCCAAAACTTCGGCTTGGGGAATATGTTTGTGGCAGCCGACGCAAAACCGGCACTGCAAAGGATTTGGGGAACCATCTAGGAATTCGGAGTTTCTGAGCGCAAACTTGAACACCGCGTCCTCGAATCATTGGCGACTGCTTTATGCGCATTGCTAGTATGAAGCTGCAGATGCAGGATGAAATCAGTGGGTGACTTTGTTCTATTTTGTGGGATTTGAACAGCCTCTATGTTACAAAAGAGCCTGGTGATTCAATCAGAACTCAGGAAAATTGTACCATTGAAGTCCAGAATAGCCTTCGTGATAATAAAGAGCGTGATCATATCACCTACTTACTCGAAACTGAACCCACTTGGCGAATGCTGAGTACGATTACAGGGAGATTGAACCGTGGGGAATTTTTCGGGTGTTTCGGAGATGTTCAAATATGGTCCGGGAATTTTGTAGACTTCGTAGAGATCATCTTAAAAAATAAGCTAGAAGGCAATGCAAACGGCGGCACCGAAATGAAGAACAACGCAGAACACCGAATCTCGCACTAGTTATTTTCCTTGGACTGTGGACCTCAAAAGGTGCCGAAATTTGACTTCCGAGCGAAAAGCCAGCGCGAAATCGATGCTTCGGCGAAAAACTTAGCGGAATATCAAAAGTGCATTTGCGCTGCCATGAAAATGGTCTGGACCTAGACTCGTAACCAGTCTGCTACGCGAGGCCGACAATTGTGGCAGGCTACGCCCGACGTGCTTGCCACAATTGTCGGCCTCGCGTAGCAGACTGGTGACGAGTCTAGTCTGGACCAAAACTTGAACATTGATTTGTCCGGATGCTGCAGGACACTCAATTCTTCTCAAGTTTGACATAATTATTAATATCATTTCCTTCGTGAAGAATTAGCGGATCCGCTTCCATAAACTGTACTGTTTACCCGCCAATATTTTATGTTTTGTGAAGGTGAGAAATGGTAGCTCTCCGCGTTGACCAAAAACAGTCTCCTTTGCCAAGTGTGCACTGACGTAGAAATGGATGCAAGGAAATCGAACCGTGGGAAATCCTTCGGGTGTTTCGGAGATCTCCGAACCTTCTCAGGTATTGAGGCTTTTTGCGAGCTTGGAGTGAGTTTCTGCACCAGAAACATTCTATACTTATAGCATGGAATCAAATAGATGCGACTGTTCATTAACGTTCATTTTGCAGCTGTATTGCCAGCTAGGCGGGGCGAGGCACGAGCCGCGTCTAGCGCAAGATAAGATAGCGAGAGAGCACGGGGAGCGATCCCATTCACTGACGTCATCACAGGATCACCATTTGCAGCTTTGCTCGGTACCACCACCTCGCGCCGCGCTGGCGATTTTTGCGCGCATTTTCCGACCCGTCCTCAAGCGTTTCTGTGGCGACTTTGGGCGCAAGCTGCCCGTCGATTTACTCACCATACCGTCGTTGTCTTCGTCACATCCTCTCTGCCATCAAGCTCGACGAATCTGATCTGCGATCCTTTTGACAACTTTGAGCTCCCTCTGTTAGCCCTATACTGGCTGAAGACCGCTCTCTGGTGATGTTAGGCTCGTATTTGCGTCACCGGGGACGCGGTATGTTTCAATTATGATCCTTTTCCCTCTTTTCCTTGTCGCAGCGCTCCGGTTGGGGTGCCCGTCGCCTTCTCGCGTTTGCCGGTCGCGCTTCGCTTTGGAGCGCTGCTCCTGTTTGGGGGTCCGGCTGCTCGCTTCTGGCGTCGGTATCCCCCAGTCTCGTGTCGCACTGGCCGCGGGCTGCACACACGAGTACGTCTCCTGCCCGGTGTCGCCTTTGTTGCGCTCTGGTTGTCGGGAGCGTCTCGCGAGCTACGTCTCCCACTCCCCGGAGTTGCTTTTATTGCGCTCTCGGGGTCGGGAGCGTCTCACAGCGGCCTGCGGCCGCGCCTGACACACCACCTTTTCTATGCATGTTCATTTGCCCTTCATAGGCATCCTTGCATGAATTTTTGTCTACCCCGTCTCTTCGCGAGATATTCTTTCTTTATCCTACATACTGTACTACATGTCAGCTCCCAGAGCGCGACGAGCTAGCTTATCTAGAGTGATCCTTCCTGCATAACATTGAAGTCATATCTTCCCACGGTTCAACCTCCCACAGCACCGCCGTTCGTTCAACTTGGTCACTACATCAACACTACATACTACCAGAGCGCATCATGCCTTTCTCATCAATCGGCGGAGAAAGCAATCCTGGTAGACTTATTATGATTCAATATTCAATCTTGATTTCATTTCTCAGTAAAGCGACACTGAATTAGGGAATATCCCTTTCCCGGTCTCCGCAGCCTATCAGATCTCACTTCTGGCTCGTCTCGAAGCTATCAAAGGAAATTCTCAAATGAATGTATCGCCACGAGTTGTTAAGGTTCAGAGTCTGGAAGCTGAAACCTGTATCGATTGCATTCAATGGGACAACTTCTTTTTGCTAATGGCTTATAAGGTGAATTTGGCGGCTTTTATCCCTTCGTCATGCACCCAATCGACTTGCCGACCATGTCTGAACAGACGACGATTCGCAACACAGCACAATGGCAGTGAGGATTTCTGGCCGCCCGTTAAATGCGCTGTAAAACTTTTTCTAGGCAGTACTCCACCTCTCCCCTCAGCCTTGAACAAGAAGCGATGGTCGGCCGGATTCTGATGAGCAAATACAACGCGAACCCTTTCGAGATCGGAAACGTCTTCGCCCCGCCGACGACAGACAGGAATCACCAAGACGGGAGGTTCATCCTGGCCAACCCGAAAGTGAGTACGGGTCTTGCTGTGAGACTTAGGATCGCCCTTGCCTGAGAAGTCTTGACTGATCATGATATGCGAACTCGAAGATGAATGCTGAGGGGGAAACTATGCAGGCCACTGGAAATAGCGAGCTCCGAACCACACCGAACACCATCTCCGTCACGGTATGTTGCGCTCCTGAATGTTTTGCTATGCACCCTTACACATGGGCCGCTGTATGTAGGGCTCGAATCCGTTGACCCCGCCATCTCAGTCTGACGTTTCGATTATCGACGATTCGCCTCAGGACGATCGCACTTGTGGCTACCAGACGCAGTAAGTCGTTCTCAGAGCAAAGAGGTCAGCAATAACATATTTAATTGACATTCTCTGACTGTATAGACCGTCCCTCGCGCGCGAGGTGAGATCCTACTGCAGAATCCTTGTCAAGAAATACAAGATCAAAGTGGCCAATGTCGCCAAACTTCTTGGAACGTCGCGGCCTACCGTCAACCGGGTTCTCAAAAACAATTATAAGAAGCCCGACAATATCAATGAAGACGAGGCCATAGTTGCCGCGGATCCAGCTTTTAAAACGAAATTGGCATCGGTAAACTTATATATCGCGATTCTTTCAATCAATACCTGAATTGATATTGGTTCAGTTAAAAGAGGAAGCCGAAGTACTTGAAGCAGCGCAGAATACGAACAACAAAAAGTCCCGCCAGTCGGGGCGGCGGATCCAACAGAGCCCGCCCAATGGCAGTATTGCGGTGCGATCGCTTAGTCTTTTGACTCCGAATCACGAGCTCACGAGTCCGTGATTCGCAGCCTTTGCATAACCGTCCAGTCGCGACGATGTCCCTCCGAGTCACAAATCGCCGGGCCGCCCATCCACCCCCTGCTATGCCTCAGGGTGACCGGGACCGTGACGTTGATGCACTTATTCAGTCATTCGTAGCCAGCGTGCCTCTCGACGTAACGTGGTGTGCGAAGTTCAAGGCGGCCGGTTTTGACCAGGACAAAATCGCTCAGTTCAGTTCACCCAGTAAGCCAGTAATCAACGAGATGATTGCTGAGATGTTTCCGGAGATGACTCTTGTTGACCGCACTTTCCTTGCCCGAAAACTAGCCAACCAAGGCTGAAGTAAATGTTGTCTCCATATCTCATCACCATGTATATGTGCCTTCAAGTTGTTGCTCCCTGATTTTCCGAACAAATAGTACAGCGACTTTCAATGTTGAGCTGGGCTGAACCGTGGGAAGCAATTGACTGTTCAACGAGTCAACAACGATTCAAAGGTTCAAAGAATCGTTAGCACCTATTATCTGAATATTATATAAGTCGTCGACGTGACCGCTGGGATTTTATGCCATGCGAACCCGCCTTCCGCGGTTTAAACAGAGTTGGTAGCATGACGTCCAGTCCGGGCTCGCAGTTTGGTAAGAGAGTTCGGTGATCGTACTATGACTGCCTAGTAGCCCAGGGGCTGCCCAGCGAACAAAATTCGGCCGGCGATCCCGACGATGCATATGTGCTGCAGGCAACAAGACGCAAACTTCTCGATGTGCTCCAAAGCCGTATCAGCGTCCGCAACGTTATGAAAGCTAGGGTGGGCAACACCGGAAAATCCGAAATGACCAGATCCGAAGAAACATATGTCCGGTGGAGCACGAGCAATTCGATGGGGCCGCACTAAGTGCGGTGCGAGGGCCCAGGGTCCCCACTATCATCAAACTCGACGAAGATACTCGACTTCGTGTTCATGCGGCTCGTGATGGTTTCGTTGGTAGATGCTGTTCCGCGCAATGAGGATAACAAAAGAAATGGTCAGGTTGAGGCCAGCAGAAACAGAAGAGCATACGGCTGGTGTCCGCAGAGGATTCCTTCTTGGCACGAATCTTCTCCCTCAAAGTCTCCGCCTCCCAGCGCGCGGCGGCGATTCTCTCTTGAATGTCACTTTGATTCTTAGACATGGCTTGCTATGGGTCGGAAATTATGCCCGGCAACTAGACGAAAGTAAGAGAGAGAGAGAGGAGAGGGAGCCTCAGGGTGGGAGCCTCACTGGCAGCCGTCGAGCTGTTCACAGGTCACCCAGGTGAACCAGAGAGATAGAGCCTGGTGAGTAGAGGTCACGAAGGAAACAACAGAGACGACGAGCACTATGTTGTTGAGTCCAATGCCAGCGACGGCGACGGACAAGCCTTGGTCTGCGACGAATGAAAGCGAATGAAGAGGAGTCCAAGTTGGGAACGAAGGCTTACGTAAGGCTGAGAGCTTGGCCAGAACTACGAGAGCATTCAGAAAATCCAATACGACTGCAACTCTTCGGACAAGGAGGACTTACCAGCCACCTACCCCACCTTTCAATTCATTTCCCCCTCGACCGATGATTTCAGATTCCAAATTACTTAGCATTAATGCATCTACCACACCACCGTCCAATACCGTGACTCTACTCTAGCGAGAGCGATAGCAGCATGAATCTAAGCATAACGACGGGTCCACCAGCCACCCACGTCCACCACTGGTTTAGTCTGATACCAGCGCCTCCGCTAAACGTACACCAATCTCATCTCATCCCAACACAAAAAAACGAACGCAAAACGCAATTCACACCCCCCGAATCGCACACCCACCCTCCAACGCCGCCCGCCTCATCTCACGCAGCCCATCCCGATGCGCACGTATCGCCAGCACAATAAAGACGTGCCAGATCGCATGGGAGCCTACAGATATGCGGATAGGTCAGCATCGTATTTCGTCATTCATTTCAGTTCCCCAAGAGCAAAACAAAGGCAAGTGTCCTTGGCCCAGGGGATGAACAAGAAAGAAGGAAAAACGACACTCACCTCCCCCGCACATATCCCCCACCCACCCAACCCACCCCCCACGCCCACCAACGAACCGCTCCGGAATCATCGTCGCATAAACGAAGATCCCCATGATGTAGTACAATAGCGAGGGTACGACAGGGGCTGGGTGAATCAAGTCAGTGTTGACTCGAATCAAGGAATAGAATAAACAAACGCACAGATGAATTCCCACATAACCCCCCACCCCCTCAACACCGCAATCCCTGTCAACGGCGCAATCGCCGAGAACGAAATCCCCACGAAAAAGCCGAGGCGCCAGAGCTGTCCGATGTATTAGTATATCAGTGACTTTGATACATGCGAAGAAAGGGCGAAGAAGAAATCATTTTGAAAACAAAGAGAAAAGCAAAACAGCCACCCACCCGATTCTCGACCCGGTTAAACCACGCACAAAACGGCAACACATTCCCCGACACACCCGCGACACCACACAGCACCAGACACGCAGCCCCCACAGGGTGGTATGCAGGCCAAGAAGCTAGCGACAGTAGCTGGGTCGGGAAAGCAGGGAGCGACAACGACAACGCAGGAAGCGAGAAAAACTTCGACATCCCACCAAGCATCTCAATCATCGACTCCACCAAGCCACCCCCGCCAACCTCCGCACCGACACCCGCACCGACACCCGCACCCTTGAACGCCTCCACAGGGTGCAGCAACACATCCGGCACGCCCTTCAACACCTCCTTCATCCCCATCAACGCCTCCATGCCCTCCACCCCCTGCTTCAGCACACTCGCCGCAGCCTCCACGACTCGTTCCCCAGCATGGGAATCAATGGGATGGAGTATAGTGTGTCCTAGCGGCGTAGCGTCGACGGCCTGCTCCGCACACGCATATCCATGGTGAACGACGGTCGCGATGGTGGACGCGATGAGCCTATGCAGCAGAGGTGAGTATATAAGAGATTCAAAGACAAAGAACTCACCACCCGATCCCGACGTAATCCACCCTCGCACACGCTTCCATCGCTCCCAGATGCGCACAACCAGCCATCAAATGCCACAGCGAGCTGCACGCGAGACAGGCTAATGCAAAGATCACAAAGAGCGCCTCGTCAAAGGGCAGTGGGAGGGTTTCCGCCGGGAGTGTTGCTGCAAACGGCGTATACCTCGCCCAATCCCCTCCTACGCCACCAAACGCCCACGACACGCATTGCTCCAGCCATCGAAGAGGCCAGAGCCAATCAGGTAAGGAGCTCTCAAAACGCAGACCGTAGAATGCCTGCGACGCGGAAGCGATTGAGTTGCAGTTTTGAAAAAGCTAAGGACACTCACAGCACCCCACAGAACCAAGGGGACAAAATGCGTGTGGATATTAAGTGTTTCGTTGTGAAGTTGGAATAGGGAGAGAATGATGCGAGGGTAGTTTGTTAGTGGGATGAATCTATCGAGTTGGAGTTAGTTCTGGACAAATAAAGAAGAAGACACGCACCGATAGCCACCAGTCACGTACGAATTGTTTTGCCACTCGGTTGGCAAGTCGTCATAAGATATCAGACGCCGCCCAAATTGAGAGACGGCGAGTGCATCGGCAGCAGTTGGCAATAACGACGGTGCTGGAGGTGGCAAAATGAGAGCGGCGGCGGGCAGGAAAGCGGAGGGTATGGGGAGATCGGCGAGGAAAGCGTCCACATCGGCGCGGAAGGCGTCGAGAAGGTCGCGCGGCCCGCGGAAGTCGGGTAAATCGAAATCAAAGTCGAAGTCGAAGGACGGCTTGCGGAAGGAGGAGAGATCGAACGATGGCCGCCGGAACTCGAAGGAGGGGCGGGTGAAGGAGGGGAACTCAGCAGCGAGGTGGGCGTGCAGAGTTTTGAGACGGGCGGAGAGGGTGGGGACGTAGGACATGGGTCGACTGAAGTCGATGCGGGCGAGGAGAGCTTTGAGGTCGGCAAGATGGAGCTCTAGGTCTGGTACAAGGAGGTCGGGCAGATGAGAGCGCACATCGGCGCGAATGGCGTGCAGCATATCAAGGGCTGTCGAGGCCCATTCTGCGGACTCTGATTCGAGGAGAGAGAGTCGACGTTCGAGGTCGGCGAGGTAGGACAGTACAACGAAGCGTAGCGAGGAGAGAGCCTGAGCTGGGGAGGCTGCAGATAAGTCTAAAGCTTCCAGAGACAGAGGCAAAGGGCGACAAGGAGGTAAACGGGGCGGGACGATGCGGGGCGGTGGAGCCGACATTCGCCGCCGTCGCAGGCGATGCGGGCGAGAGATGGCGACGTCGGAGAAGTCATTGTCGACATTGGCGGTGGCGGCGGCGGCGGGCGAGCTCATGATGGTTTGTGGTGAAGGAGTGAGGAGCGACAGTAACGGTGGAGCCGAAAATGGAAACCAAGAGATTTACGTACTTTAAACTTTTTCACGTGCGTCATCAAAATTGCCTTATTTGGCGCGTCACCTCCTACTGCTTCTTCTTTCGTCCAACGTTTTGCTCAGCGCTAAGTAATCTTTATCCTCATCGCCCAACGTTCGTTTTCTGGTCGCTTCCAAACTTGTCTACTAGTATGGGCCGGCGGATTGCACGATTGATACGAGACGACACATGGCATGCAACTCGGATCCAAACCCACACTGAGATCTGATCGCCGAGTCGTCTTGCCTGTTCTCGTCTAATAGCGAGCACACATTCCAGACGGGCCCGCGTGTTGTCGCGCCGACGCTCGCATATCGCTTCTCGCAAGAGCAGGGCCAGTCGTCTTAGACTCTGTACACTCGATCGGCATCATGATATCAAGCACCACGGTTCGCAACGCTATGGAAGGCCAAGGCGCTCTAGGGTGGGCAACGCTATGGTACTCCTCAAAAATGTCCAGAACCAGAAACATATATCTGGCGAAGAACGGGCAATCCCATGGGGTCGACCAGCAACGGTGCGCCGGCCCCCCAATGCACACGCGATCCGCCCCTTCTTCGCCAGTCTGAAAGATCTTACAGCAATTTCCTCAGACACTCCGCCGAGTTTGAATGACAATGTCATCTCAACGGTGCGCTGCTATCCAGTTATTCAACGGATCTTATACTGGTGCAGAATTCAAAGACACACAATGCGGCTAACACTATCATGCTTTAAAAAGGACGTGCGATTTGCCTCACAAGAAAATAGGTATTCGCCGCCTTCATATCCGGAAAAGTTTCCACAACGAATGCTTTGATACGCTCCTCCTCGTCCCCTGCAAACCGATGCAGCTGCTCCATGGTCATTCCCGCGTTCTTGAATCGTTCAAGCCATGAAGCATTCAGACCCACGTTTGTGAGGAACGCGATGAGAAGGATATCCTCTTGTGCGGCGGCGCTGAGGGCTATTGGGTCAATGGCGCCGGCTACTGTCCCACTGGCAATGCCAGCCACTGTTGCACTTCGAACGACTGCAGTTGCAGGAGGCTGAGAGCATTTTGGAGATTCGCTTTCGGTTTGGATCTCAAACGAATTTGTCAGTTTGATTCATTGAATGTCAGAAAAAGAGTCCTGATATCTAACTCACAATGGTGTTGCTAGCAGAGACAGGCTGACGAAGCTGAATTGCATTCTCTGTGCCCCCATTAACGTCGTTGCTTTGCTTCTGCAACTGATACCCCACCATCAATTTAGTCGATTGGATATTGGACAAGTTCCTGGACCCGTACCGTCGCCAGCAGTGCAGCAAAACCAACCGAGTCGGACTGCACGATTTCGTCGTCTTCCTCGGTAACATCCGCTTTTGCATACTTATTCTTCTGAGCCTTGGCGATGGTCATTGTCGTACACCCGAAGTGTTTGGCAAGTTTGCTTTGAGAGATATTGTGTCTCTCTCTAAAAATGCGGCACTGCGCACGCTGCAGTCGGCCGAGGGCGATGCTGCGAAAAAAAAAAAAGTAGTGTTGTTGAGGGCGTGGATGATGCGCAACTTGGATAAAGCTCACGTTCTCTTCCAGAACCTTTTGGCACGCAGATTGGTAGCAGTCGACGCGGATTTACAGTGAGGGAGGGGGTCTACGGTTTGGCTCATGTGGTGGGACGAACAACAGAAGTGCGTACTTCATTGCCCGTACCATGTTTCATAACGCCTCACATATTGCCAAATGTCGGTTACATCTCACGCACATCCTTCTGATTTTCGAAACTTCTCGAAGGCTTGAAAAAAAGAATCGGCGTCCAAAATAGCACTCCTTCGCAGGCTGTTCCATCAGGTCGATGATGACCAGACTCCCCAGCACTGCTTTGAGTATGTTTAGACGAGAGATTCATTACTTATCCGCTATGGGGCAAACTGTGACTACTTATCACTTCGCAGGCTACTTCAAGCTACTCTTGGTCGCGCATTAGTACTTAGTATTCAACCCCAGCTCAACCCAGCCACGATATTGAACCGAGGAAATCTCGTCAGTTCGAAGAGCCTGATTCTTTGTTCCGACCCTGCAAATTACAGCGCCTCTCTCCATGTCAACTGCGGAAGGTACGAGAAGGGCACCCTAAAAGCGCATCCCTTAAGTTTTCCCTCCGTCATCCACTTGCCCGTGACAAGTCCGTGATGGAATTGAATGGCCGAATTCACAGTGTTCGATAAAAAAGATTTCATACTACGGGTCTTTTAGGACGGATCCCAACGACTCTCGAGCTCATTCGGGCGCCTGAGCAAACGCAAAGAATTTGCAATTTCCTGCCTTGTCAAGACTTGCTCAAGACAGTAGTGGCCGCGGGCTACTAGCTTCGCCACTTGAGTTGTAGTCTTCTAGAAGGGATGATATCTCATCGATCTGATCAACGCCGCTCGGATTCTACGCACTATAAGGTTTGGTTTCTGCTTACTCGATCCGAGTGGTTTCTTAGTTTCCCTCCGACTTGAACCTATGTTGGAAAAATCTCTGAACGCTGTTACACTGGTGTGGCTCACGACAAAATGATTGAAAACTGATTATCGGCTGGACGACTCAATCCTAATTTGCGCTTCATCTTGGCTTCATCTCTCCTCATCTTGTCCGGAACCGGTTTCACAATGGCCATTTGCGATAATGTAAGAAGCCAAAGCTGCGGCTGATAGAGTTCAGAATGACATTGAATCAGAAGCCAGAAAGTTGTTTCGGTCTCAATTGCTCAGGAAATTGGGGAGCGTGTATTTATTCTCGTCCTGAATCAACATACCCTGCCCCTCACCCTTCCGTCCTGAGTCAAGTCGAAGACATGAGTTCAAGTATGGGTGACGCTCTCGCAGCGGATAGCACGACGCGGCGAGCGAGTGGAAATAAGTTTGTCCACTCTCTTCTCAGATAACTAATATACAATCCCGCTGATCTTTTTGCGGAGACCTGGACCCATACTAGATGACCGAGAGCGAGCTTGCTGCAGAATGTTTGCATCGCGGGGCATATCGAAGGAGGATCTCAGTCAACATTACCGCTGCTCAAACAAGACCATTTGGAGGGTCATAAACAATTCCTACGGAGACGATACAGACAAAGACTGCGAGTTAGTTGCAAACGTCCCAAATTTCGATGAGATACTGAAAAAGGTACATTGAACGTGAATTCCTTTTACATGTTCATTGATCGACATACTCTGTGTAGCTCCTCGCAAACAAAGCTCGCGCAGCGAAACGGACTAGGGAACCAGTCCAAGATGAGCAATCCAAAATGACAGTATGTCCCTTTATATTACCACCTGCACAGTATCTGACGATGACACTGAACTTTTTTGCCAGACGCGGAGCTATTCGCGTCCTGGAGTAGCTGCCCGATCTTCATCATCGTCGAATAACACTCCAGCACGAGCTACGACCGCCGCCTTTGACGACACCCACCTCAGAGATTTCCTGAGCAAAGTGGGGCTCAACGGGTTGTGGCTCGAAAATTTCAAAAAAGCTGGTCTCACTGCCCAGAGGTTGAACGACTTTGCAAGGACCAACGGAACTGAGGAGGCGCGAACCAAAAGAATCACCCAGTTTGTTTCGGATACCTTCCCAGACATGAACAAAACCGATCGTTTCTTCTTGGTCGAAAAGCTGATGAATCCCTTTTGATGATTGAATGCAGAGTCAAGGCAAATGTAAGAAAGTTGGGTTTTGCGTACGCGCTGTGAGAGAAGCAGATTCACGAACCAGGTAGCGAAATTTGTTTGTATAACGATTGTAATTGCACACAACGAAACGAGATTGTTTTCACGCACGCAGTTTTCTCGTTCCTTCTTTTTTTATTCTGCTTTGGACACGGGCGTCAGAGGCTTGCAGAGACTGCAACGAACAACAGTATATGCGCTTACACCACAGCTCAAGACGTGGGTGAAGCAAAGATCTCGACGCGGTCAACGAAGTCTATAACTCCAGAAATCCACAATCCCAGGGCCGCCAGGCCGACCCGCCACTTTCCAGGAAACATAGAGCACAGCGTCCTGCGGCTACAGTAGCCGTCGAGATCTTCATTCGCACTTCAATGCCGAGGAGAGTCGTGATCGTACCCCCTCCCCCCCCCCCCCCCCCCCCCTTCCACTGAATGAGTCAAGTGCGCATGGGAGACGAGGACAGAGTATCGTATTGAATTCCTAACGAGTCAAATGGTCAAACTATTGCATTCGGCTACATATCCAAAACAAAAATCGACACGCAGCTGCAACGGCCGGGCGTGGCGACCATGTGGCAGCTCAGCGGCGCCGAGTCACTTCAAAGCACAATTTCGTGCTGGTCAGCGAATATCCTAAGCTGCTCGTTAGCATGCCCGCGCCTGAAATATTCAATCAATAAGGAACGTTTCGGAGACCGGACATGTATGTATGACGCACCATTCACTCGTGTTAGGGATTCGCTTTCATTGCAATCTTTTCTATCTCGTCGCAAACCAGATCAAGTCCCTCCGCGCTCCAATACTGACGCTCGTGAGAGCTGAGTTTGCCCAAGACGTAGTCCGAGAGAGCCATGTTTGGGTGCCGCCCGATACCGATGCGCAGCCGGTGGAATCCCTGGGACCCGAATGCACTGATGATACTTTTAAGGCCATTGTGGCCGTTTGCACTCCCACCGAAGCGATACCTGACTGTACAAGGCTCGTGGTCACTCGAATCCGATATGACGATGAGCATGTTGGGGGGCAAGCCGCGTGTCTTGCATGCAGAGACGATGGAGGGTCCAGAGACGTTCATGAGATGCTCTGGAACGCGTCAATTTTCGATGCTGTTTGAGCGTAACCAGTCGCATTCCACGTACTAGATTTGAAAAGTGTCAGATCAAGTGGTGTATTTCCGAGTGTGACGACGCTTTCACCAGAGAGCCCATCTCGGTCCGAAGACAGTCTGATACCTGTACGCGACGACAATTGGTCGATTATGAGCTGACCGATACTACACATGAAAAAGAGGCTGAGCCAACGCCGATGAATCCATTTTTTAACGAGAATGATTTACCTGTGGCGCGTGTTAGGGTATGGCAAATTGCCTAGGCCGGCGACGAGTATCTTAGGGAGGTGAGACATTATTGAGTAGCTGACAATGGTGGTTCGGGTTCAAGAGATTATTGTTCAGCTCAAACTTGGAGTCATCGTGCTGTCTAAGTCTCGGCGAGTCATTGGAAAGCCGACACCCGCCTATTTCTCTGTTTGAATTTTTTTTCGTACTTAGTGGTGGCTTGCTCTGTATTTTGACGGACACGAAGCGTATCCCTACATAGTCAGCATAATACGCTAACGCTGAGAGCGTGAAAGGCCAGCTCGTATGCCATTTTTACGTGTTTGTTACATTTCTTCTCGTGCTTCCGTGCCAGCAGTGCTACTCTGGTTTTCCCCGGGCCCCCCACTCAAGTCGCGCGCAAGTATCTCGACTCAACATCATGACTGCCCGTAGAGTTTTGGAGCTCATTGTCCAAAATTTTCTCGCGCGATAGTTAGAGAGAAATGCGCAGGAGTGCATCTTTGAAGCAGAACCGTGTGTATTCAATCTATCGTCGATTACCCTGGAGAGATACTAAAATACAACTATATACGAAGATAGAGCAGCGGTGTGTACAGTACAATTATCTACAAATCAAGATATAATCGAAAGCAAGAAAACAATCAAAGGAAAGGTCAGAGTTTGCACGGGCAGGTCAGTAATACACATCCACGGCCACATTCCATAGCGCCATGCATTCCGCGAGCTCACGACTTGGGAGCGTAGACCGATGCACTCGTAAGTACTTCAAGACACCCTTCCGCGAGTCCACCATCAAGATCAGGGCCTGTTCAGTGCAGCGTTTCCCGCAATGGCGGAACTCGAGGCTGCGTAGCGCCGGCGCGATGGGGACCCCGTTCGGTGGGACATTCCAGCTCGTCAAAGCACCGAGTAGTATGTCGCCGACGTTCCGCTGCGACCCTGTATGAGGCAATGCCTCAAGCACAAGCTCCACTAGTTTGGGCACTTGCTGCAGACACTCGATGACCTGCGTCTCGTACAGAGGGAGGTGTTCGAGCGCCAATGCACGCAGCTGCGTGGAGCGCAGGTAAGCGAGGAACTGGTCCTGTGGCCATTTGATCAGATACTGCTGCATGGGCCAAAGGACCCGGTCAGCAGCACCGCGGTCGCAGAGGGAAAGATGGCGGAGGTTTGGTGTGTACAGGAGGCTGAAGAATGCGCCGATGCGCAGGAAGCGCCGCGGCGCGCCAGAGAGAGCATCACGGAACTCGAGGGATAGGGAGAGAAGGGAGTCGGACTGCGCGAGGGTGCGGCGGATGGGTGTGAAATCGTTGATAGCGAGGTGAATGACCTGAATCAGAGGCGCCTCGGTAAGGAAGGTCAGCGCATCGTCGGCTGCCCAGAACACATGGGCCGGTGCGGTTGGAGCGGGTACCAGAGTGAGGTGCGTAAGCTGCGTATAGTCAAGACCGATGTGGGCGGTGTCGAAGGAGGTCTGGAGGATGGAGACGCGGCGAAGGCGGGGTGCCATATCGGCAGACATGATCAAGTCGGGGGCAACACGCGAATGCCAAGGCGACTCGATTTTTAAATGCTCGAGGACGGGGAGGTAGAGGTTGGGGGATTCAAGCGGGAACAGGCAGACTTCGGGAGCACGAACCGACAATTGACGCAGCCGCGTCGAATAGGAAAGTACATCGTCCAGGAGAAGGGAGATGGGACCAACACCACTGTCATTATCGCAGCAAAACCCCTCCGCCTGCGTCAGAGACACGGACAGTGGCCTGTTTTCCGCACGGAGAAGCCAGAGCTGGCAAATTTTGTGGATGGATTGGAGGGCACGGTCGGATTGCGTATGACGTTCCGTCGTGCTGAGCGCGAACGTCGCCCAGAGCACCGGATTGGAAAGAGCGATGCTGCGCCATCGGCGGCACACTTGGGAAACATTCAGCGGCGCTTCGGTGACATTCGGCTCAGCTGCTCGACTGAACACGCATTCCTCGAATATCATATCCCAGAGCTCGACTGGAAGACGACTCGCGGGACACCTTCGCGCGGAATACTTGCGTAGCGCGAGCTTCATATGGAAAATCTGGTCTTCGACGACCCGGGAGCGGCCCTCTCTCGCCGCCAAGGTGAGAGCCGGCATTGGGTACGCTACAAGCAGCGATAGCGAGGGAGAGAAGAGGAGGCGGGAGGGTAAAACGTAAGGTGAAACTGAGTCGAAAGCATTTTATGGCAAAGGGAGGATATTTCGATCACTGACAAGTTGTCGCAGTTGCCGAAAATGGGCTAGCAGTTCACGCGCCCCAGTACCCATACGTCCACGGCCGCCTTTGTCACCGCCAATCATTCCGTTATGGTGGTTCCCGAACTGAGACATCCCGCTCTTTCACTTCATTTTTTCAACGCGAAAGCTCGCCACCACCGGCGCCACAAGGCGCGGTTCTCAATGCCACGTCCAAACCCACAGTTTCGCCGTGTCGACCTGAATAGACCGCAAAAAACATACCAAACGGATATTTCGGTCTCCTTGCCGGCGGCCTCACTGCCGAAGGTGTAAAAACAGCATTATGATGATTTTATACTGGGTCAACAACGCTCCGGCTGATTCACGTTGAGAAACGTTGTATCTATCACCACTCAGCAGCCCTCTTCATCCATCTGCGTTATTGATACGGATACAAGGCGAGGCAGCCACCGACCGACCATGAACATTGAACAAAGCTTCGCCAACTTTTTCGACTCTCGACATCTTGTGTGGCATAGCGTCATGGCTGCTCGGTAATGTTACCTCGCGACAGCGGGCGACAGTTTTGAACGCCGTTCTGCCATAAAATGCTGGAAAAAAATAGACTGTATGGGCATGGCTGCCATAATGGCTCTCGTCCGTCCCTGACTGCCTGCGGTCGCGTAGCGTTGGCATAGCGCGATATTCGGTATAGACTGCCACGAGTCCCGTTGGTTTGGAGCTGCTCGCTTTTTGTGCTCCTTGGACTCGGCAACAGCCGCGCATAACGATCCTGCCAAGGCGTCCAAGGCAATGGAAAAAAAATGTGGTCACACAAGACGGCCTCCTCGAGCCCGCTGGGACTGCGCCTCGACAATGAATACACCTACCATCGATTCTTGAATGTGCATGCCAAAATGTGACGATGAAAACCAAGACCCAAGTCGTATCCCGAAAATCGCATCATATAAAAACCAGAATCTAGAAACCACAGACCGACTTCGCTTAGTTCTTGAGCTCCTGGATCGCTTTCTCTATGATAGCCTTGCTGCTGAGCTCCCCGACTTTGAAAATCTCAAGAGAGTCAAACACCCGTTTCTTGGTAGCCGGGTCTGCCTCGATTTCCCGGTCCAGCTCTGCCCCGTTATTCGCAAGGTAGTCGATGTCCGTCGAGGCAATCTTGCCGCCCCATTCCGGATTCAGAGGGTCGGTTTGGGACATATGGGCGAGGCGCGTAGGCGTCGGTCGTGCGTTGGCATACGGCTTCGTCATGTCGACCTTAGGGACGCCGGGGATCTTTGTAGACGCGGAAGGCACTGCGGGAAGCGCACTAAGCTCGGCGAGGAGTCGTGGGCCAATTGTCGCTTGGTGCATCTCCATTTCGCCGCAAGCCATGACCTCTTGTACGGAGATGAAACTGTACGGGGTAGAAACGTGTCAGCCCGAAAACTCTGCGGAGAGCGGAAAATAACACATACGCAGCTGGCTTGAGCATGGGCTGCTCCTGCCCGGTCTCTCGGTAAAGCCGCTTGTAGGTTTCGAGAATCTGCATGAGGCGGTGTGATATCGGGTGGTTGACAGCAGGGTCGTCCGATGCAGGCCAAAGGGAACGGTCTGTGTGCGCGGCAATCTCTGAGACAACTCGTTGGTCGATATTCCAAGCTGGGTCGAACGGGAGATTTACCGTTGAAGTACGGGCTGATGTAAAGACAGCCTGCCTGGCTGGCAGCGATGGCCTGAGGCACGGAAAAGAGGGATGTTCCGAGAGTACGAATGCCTTCTTCTCGTAGGATGCGACATGCGTTCATAGCGGGTCCGGTGGCAGGTATCTTTATGCAGAAGCGATCCCTGGCTTTCGACTGAGTAACAATTGGTCAATCCGACGATTTACTTACTTGG
This sequence comes from Favolaschia claudopus, assembly GCA_037176885.1. Taxonomy (NCBI): domain Eukaryota; kingdom Fungi; phylum Basidiomycota; class Agaricomycetes; order Agaricales; family Mycenaceae; genus Favolaschia; species Favolaschia claudopus. The sequence goes on from JAWWNJ010000077.1 coordinate 764,643, forward strand.
AAATCCCAACCTTCTCGAGCTCGATTGCATAATGCCTCGCATGCTCGACAACCTCTGTCAGGAGTACAACGATGTCAAAAACAAGATAGCTGGAATGGCGAAAGATACAAGACACACACTTTGTGTGTCGTACGCGAAGAACGGCGAGGTCTGCAGCAGGACTCGGCCGTGAATGTTGACGATGTTCTCAGCGCATAGCAGCGCGGACTTCACGATCATCAGGGAGGTGGGATCGGAACCCAATACCCACTCAGCTCACGATTCTATCAAGGACAGCGAGCCAACCCAGATCGCCATACTCTTTGACGGCGCCCAGGAGGAGCCCGCCATTTTCGGGGACCTGCATCTGCTCGTTGACGACAAACTGGTTGCTGGTCATGTCGTGCGGGATGAACGGCAAGCTTTTCGTGAGGATAGGATCCATCGTATCGACGTCGACGTTGAGCTGGGTTTCTAAAACCTCGATGAGAGTGGCCATGGTTGAGGGGGTGCTCAGCCACTCTTTCGGGCTATCTTTATACGAGCGTGCAAATTGGTATTATCGGCCAGGAACCCAGAAGAACCGAGACGGACAATAGGGCAGATGACTGGAACGTTGTTCACATGTGGTGTCACGATAGCAGGCTCATATATCGGAACCGGTACACGCAGCATCAGCGTCGTCGACGACGAAAAGGCAGAATTCGAGGGCATAAGCAAGTTGGGAAGAACGAGGAGGTTGTGGTACGTCGTTAACCTGTAGCTGTTTGGCCTAATCAACACATCTTCTCTGATTCTCAAACCACCACTTGCCACCACCCCAACGCCCTGCAAATATCTTGCACTCGTGGATTGAGGTCGAGGCTTCAATTACCAATGCGCAAACCGGAAAATAGACTCAAGTCGACCAAGAGCATCTCGTCGCTCAAATTATTCAGCCATCGTCTCCAGTCGTCTCCAGATGCTTGTTCAATTCCCTGCTACCGGGCTTCTCTGGTTCTCCAGCCTCTGCTCCCAGCTGCCGGGGCCGGATCCTCTATCTCTTCCTGGAGCGTCGTCCACGATTCTCATCTTCAACAACTCCCTCCTACATCGAAACTTGAAAATTTTCAATGGCCAGATCGCTACCGCTCGCTACCGGATCTGACTTTCAAACCTCAAACCCCGTCTGAAGAGTCCAGCGTCCTGTGTTAGATGCAGAAGTGTGTTCCCGAAGATATTATCCTGTCTTGGAGGTACGACATTCCCGACCCGTCTTGGGTTGACCGCCTCCAAAACAGCCAATAGCTATAGCATGCGCTCGGCGGCCATAAAGCAAGCCAATCGCGGTCCCCAATGGCAGCACTGGCCTCAGACTCAGGGGCTCCCCATACCGTGCAAGACGGTTGCAACAAACCTTTGCCATGTACTTCTGTTGTGCAAATTTTACGGCTCACCTTGGCGGCGGCCGATCCTCGTGTCGGCACGACGTCCTTTGGTCTCGCAAAACTACCAGTACGAACTCGCTCAAGTACTCGCTTGGTGACCTTCTCTGTTCCTCGATGCCCCGCCCCCTCACTTTGCCCTCGCTTACAGACTATCATCGGCTCAAACTCACAAAATCACTTAATCGTTGATCTCTTCTCCCTTACCTTCCCTGTTACTTATACGCATCCTACGTCAAGTCCTCATCCTTTTCTACTCGAGCTTCATTCGCGACTGTAAGTAACCTGGATTTCGCGCGACATCCTTCGATGATACTCCTCCCCGATACCCTCCGCTACAAAACTTGTTTGCATGCTCAGTTCTCCACTACTTAAGTACTTACTGTACAATACTTTGCGCTGTTCAATCTAGTTCATGCGACAATCAATTTTATTTCTCTTGAACTTCCGACCAGAGTTCGTTAGCGATAGGCTTACATAATCCTAAATTCTTTTTCTGCAACTCCAACATGCAAATTCTCTATCCAATTCATAGGCTACAACTGCATTGAATCAGCTGCGATGTTACTTGTTCGTCGCCGGTGCTGGCTGCCACCTCGAGCCCGTGGTCTCAAGACTTCTGAAATTCTCCGTCCCGAGAAACCCTTCGAGCCATGGAAAGAAGACGCGGTTCGCGCTTGTCTAGCTGCCATTCGTTCCGGGCGCACCAGATTTGCCCTTCAAGTGGCTCAAGATTACCGACGAGTCCTAGCAGAGCTCATGAGTCGTCTCTTCCAAACCCGACAAGCCAAAAAAATTCTGTTCGTCGGGCTCACGGAACAAGACAAGATCGCTGGGATGCTTCAAAAGCACCATCCTACACTAACCACGGCCATTCATAAGAAAACGCCACGCAAACCACAAAATGCAGACATGTGCGTATGGCTGCGTTCTCGAAATCATGTTTTGACTCTTTGCGTTACAGATCCTTGACTACTTACAACAGTATAACAAAAGAGTATAGAAAAACAAACAAGCAGGAGCGGGACAAAGCAAAGGGTATACCTGTCAAAGCGAAAGACAAGGTCATCCCCCAATACGACGCGTCCAAGGTGGATGTGATGATATTGAATGAGGCCGACCAGTGGAAGAAGATTTCAACGTATGTCTACCTGCACTTCCTGCCTGCCCAATGTTTTCATAACCTTTAGCTACGAAGTGATTCTCTCGCACATTGGCTCCCCCGAGCGAAGAAAGCCGCCAGTCATAATCTCCTTCTCTTCTACCAACGATCTGAACGCTTTACGGCTGGTTGACTTTGCGGGGGACATCGTATACCAACGATTCTACCTGGACGATCTCCAGGACACTTGGTACGTGCATCTCTTGTATCCGCAACACACATTCTCAGCGTTTTCAGGGAATGCCCGTCTCTCTTCTATGCATCCCCCGCGCCGCTCGGTCTGCGAAAAAGGCCAGTCGAAAGAGGCGCCTCCTTCTCGCCCGGTGGAATCTCCAAAATCATGAACAAAACACATGTCATCAAGCAGGTCGTTCAAGAATGGCAGAATCGCGCGTGTATGTGGTGGGACTCGTATCTACACCCCCGACCTAATATTACGTTTGGACAGCGACTCGGAAATCCACGCTGGTTTATTGCCACGACGATACTCACGCCAAAAAGCTCGCGAAAGCTTTCAGGGAAACGGGAATTGATGCCAGGCATCTCATCAGCGAGGAAATTACCGCTACTGAGGGGGAATTGCACATGAAGTACAGAGGGGAAATAGGTGGGTGTCAGCCTCTTCTGGGTTTGTTATGCTCACCAACATACCACAGCCGCCTTCCGCGCCGGTGGATTCCCCATGCTACTTGTTGCTCGTAAGCCGCTCATTCCCACCCCGGATCCTCGCTCTTAAGCACTTTTTAGACGACAGATTGTACGACTTGCCGAACACCGATTGTATCGTGTTGGCTGCGCCCCACGTAGACCGGTCAAAACTGGCTCTGAGGGTAAGTTGCTTTGTTGAACCAGACGACAAGCGCCGACTTTGACGGTCTTCAGCTAGCCACAGGCATGAAGGCGTCCCCACGGACATCAAAGGAGAATTGCCTTGTCATCGATATTCTGGATGGCAACCACATACTTTCTCCTGCCTATTCAATCTGCTCGTTGTTCCAGCTTGAACCCCACGAGGTCGATGGTCTGTGTGCGCGTTCGGGAGCGCTCTATTGGCGGCTGAAAGAGTACTCGCTCTTGCAGGAAAACCTCCAAACGTCCTCCAGGAACTGGCTCGGAAGAAGGCACAACTGGCTCTCGAATCTATGCCGCCGCCGTCCGAAGTCAAAGGCCCTAAGCTCAACCCCGTCGAACTTTTGACCATCGAAAATGATGAAGTCCTGCTCAGACAAGGTGCGCGGTCGGTCACCGACCGACTTTCCCATTGCTAACAGCTCGACAGCTGAGCAAGAGAAAACTGATGTTGCACTAGGGGCCCTCCACGGCCCACCCACGCGACGCAGGTGGGTCCTGTGCGCGCCAGGCATGTATGTGCATGACGGCATGGATCGCGGTCATGCCATTTTGCGACAAGTAAATATCGAAGGTGTGCCTTTATAAGCTAGCAGTTTCGACTGTTCTGACGAACTAGCAGGGGAACCTCTGTATGAAGTCTACTGGACAAACAGGCGCTTGATGGAGGGAGCTCCCAAAGAGGGAGGCGCAGAGGACGTGCTCAAGCTGTCCACGCCAGAGGATCTGGAGACGACCTTGGAAATGCTCAAACAGGTGTTACCTCTTCGTGCACCGTGGGTTGCCTGAAAAAGCGTCGAAAACGTCGTTACTGACACTCAAGCAGAGAACGACCAAAATATCGGAAATTCAAACCAAGTGACGAACAACTCGACGCGCTGAAGAACATGTGGCCGCAGAATCTAGATCCAATAAACCGTGTTCTATTCGATGGAAAGCCCATGGAACGAGATGCGTTCTTCGACTGGCTTTCGGTCGGGGATGTGTCGGATGCGATGGCACGATTGCGGTATGGTGAAGGGCCGGTAAGTAGACAAGTGCTAAATGAGACTTGTCTGATTTGCCCTTTCCAAGGACATAACACCGTTTTCCTACTCAAATCTAACCGCCATCGTTGGGAGAATATTGGCAAATAAACCCGTGAGTGGCATCTTCATCCTACCCTTGGGCGAAGGTCGCTCAAGGGATTGATCGACAGCCTGGCGAAGAAAACATGAAAAAGAAGGCCAAACAGTTGGCTCGATGGGAACTCAAGAAGGCGAACAGCGAACGGAAGGCCGAGATAGATGAGCTGCTCAGGCAACGGCGTTTGGAGGCACAACCACTTTAGTACGGAAACAAGCAACACCGGACGACGCTGCACCGTGGGACCCATCGCCCTGAAGCGGAAGCGGTGACAGCTATTCGCGTCACTCTACCTTCCTCTTAAAAAGGTAGTGCCCGACACCCCATCTGGTCATGCAGCATCAGCGAGATGCTTGGAATCAAGACAATAGAGTGGAAGCACTGACTGTTGCCCGCGATCCATGTTAAAGAGCTCGGAGCATGCCATGTAGAATACGCGGAATCTGTATAGGTCCAGGTCAGATGTGGCTGTCTGACCATTCGACGAGGGAACGAGAAGTAGAATAGTATCACCTGTGGAATAATGCGATTGCCTCCGCTTCCGTCCGTCCCTGGGCACGAGCATCTTCACGGAGCACTCTCAATCCCTCTAATGGCGCAGGTTATCCAATGAAGGACAAGCAACTTGGACACTTGCCTTTCGAATTCTTATCTTGCAGCTTTAACCAGTCTTCCAACGACCTGGAGTAATGCGTGCCGGCCAAATACCAGCTGCGCACTAGGGTAAGATCGGATTGAAAGTATGTCTGCGTTGAATCGTCATCTTTGGCGTTGTCGGAAAGGAAACTGCACTTGCAAACATATCGAAAGAGCACATCGTGCCGCCTGAGAGATAATCCACATGAGAAACGGATTTACTAGCATGCAGATTGGGAGCTGCATACCGGAGAAGAAATTCTGCGCCATCCAACCATCATCCTCTTCAAAGTGATATGGCATTGATTTATGGCAAAAGATGTGAATGAAGAGGAGCGCTTCGTCCTCTTCTACAGATTTAGCTTTGGAAGAAGGTTTCAGCCAGGAAGCGACTTTCGCTAGTAGAACTTGGTAATTTTTCATGTGCTCAAACATCTGAACAGCCCATTAGCGCGCGCCAAGGATGGGCAGAGGACGACGAATGACGCGCCTCAATTGATAGAATTCTGTCGAAACTGACCAGAGTTCAAGATCAAATAGCGACGCAGGGTAAAGGCAGAGCGTACTATCTAGAACCTGCAAAATCATGGGTGTTGACATTGGCAGTAATAATCTACGAGCAAGGAATCGTTCAACAAAATTCACGTCATCCGAGAACTACAGACAACACAGACCTCAAGATTTGCAAGACCGCGTTCTTTGGCAATAGCATCTATGTGTGCTTTCTGCGTAGCGGAATTGGATAGCCCAGTGATTCTTGAATTTGAGTACTTTTGCGCCAAGAAGAGAGACAAGCTGCCCCATCCACAGCCAAGATCGAGGACGTCCTGTCCGTCTTTAAGCTGGGCTTTTTGACAGTAGCTCTCCAGCATGAGCACTTCTGCTTCAGCGACTGTTTCTTTGCCAGTGGGATAGAGACATGAAGAATATTTCGCGTAAGGGCCAAGAGTCGAAATGATGAACTTCGTTGGGACCTGCGAGTATATGAGCGCCGAGGGCCCGGGCTTTCCAGCACGACTATGTGCAACGTACTTCATAGTGCTGCTCGTTGGCTTTTTCGGTAAGTTCTGCGATCTGCACACGCGCACGGACGTCCTCGATCCATTTCATCTTCCTCTCATGGTTTGCCTCGAACGAGCCTTGTTCGATTTCGCGGCTTGGAGCGTGTAAACCAGGAGTATAAGTAAGTCTATATGAACGCCACGTACAGACGCTGGCGCAAAAGCGCGCGTATAACACGTCGAATGATGAAGTCTGGGACTAAACCCTGTACAGACAGAGTTGAGCTCGTGAGGGTAAAAGGAAAGCCACCAACAGTCGTACGTGGTCGAGCCAGCGGTACCCAATCTGCAGCAGAGCGTCGGAGACCATAGTGGTTGAGGACGACGTGAACGACGATTATTAGAATTCAGAATTTCGGGACAACCGCATCACATCGCCGCGGCGGTCGTGGTCAGAAGCAAGTTACGGTCAACAGATGCAAGCTTAGCTACTTGTATACGCCAGTTACTGTACTACCTAGTACATGCGAAACCAAGGGCAGCCGAGTGTCCATACATGTATTGACCCGGATCTAAACGTGCTGCGAGACTGTCTGATACTGTACCCACTGCCCAAATGCGTATGCAAGTGCTTTCCAAGCGTTTACAGAGCAGCACTTAGTAGTGCTAGGCATCGCTCTACATGCGCCATTCCTACTGCACCGGGCTTGAGAGCAAAGCAAACGATCAAAAATCAACCACCGGTCCAAGCAGTAGTGAATCCTCGTACAATCCACGCCCATTCAAGTACGCCTCGCGCACCCGTGCAGAAACGGGATCCACCATCGTCCGTAGCGTCGAGACGAGCGCGCCTGCCGTCATCTGCAGGCTCCACAAGCTGACGGTCCTGATACGGCGGTTCATGTTGGCTTGTGTTACGTGGTAGGCCATGGCGTCGTAAACCTAAACATGTGCACGATGAGCGCGTGGGTGGCGAAGAAATGCGGAAAGAATAATTACCTGCAGGGAGACTTCGTCCATGAGGCCGGCTGGAGAAGGAAGATGAGTTGGCAGTCCAAAAAAATAAACGTCGAGGTTCTTACATTCCCACATCTAGTAGATTCCGGGTTTAGTCGGACAGACATTCAGATACAATCAAACTCACTGTCCACGACCCATCGAAATCCGCAACATCCTTGATAACTCGACACCTTATAGGCACCAGAGTTCGGTTCGCGCTAGCACATAATCAGCATCCGCAAGAAACAAAGCAACCCATCCACTCACCTCATGAAGCTCACAATGGGCCGTACGAGCGCATAGTTCACATACGACAGATCGTTCGTGAACAGCGGGACCGCCGCCTTCAGGTCTCTGAACCTCAGGTCAATATCAATGACCAAGCGCGGCGTCTCCTCCCGCTCGCCGCTCTCGTCCTCAGTCTTCTCGGCGCCGACCGGCGTAGGCGCCTGCAACGGGGGCTTCGCCAGCCCGCGCTGCGCCGGAATACGCTCGAGGATAGGATCGAAAATCGCATCCGCAAGCTCGCCGAGGACGGCCGTGAGTTGCAGCTCATCTGAAGGGTTCCGAGGGAACTTGATATCCAGGACTGCATCAACTTTGCCTGAAGTTATCCAAGATATGGGGCCATCGGTCGTCGTCCCTCGTTGAATGTGGTCGATGTTCACACCGTCGATTCTGAGGCGAGACTGGAAAGTCACGTTTCAGCTGACGATGAGAGAGGAAGAATTAAGACACAAACCATCCGGCCCCAATCGCCGTCCTTCAGATCCATTTCCGTGGTCCGCCCGATGCTCTGCGGCTTATGCAGGCTGAACAAACAGTTATCAAACTGTCCCACGATATTCTCCGCACATAGGAAGTCATAGAAAATCCACTGCTTCCGGAACGTCTTGATGTCCGCCTGGAATATCGACGCCGTGTACGGCCGGAATCCGTCGGGCTGATAGACCGTGACCAGCAGGTCCTCAATTTGGAGCGACTCGAGCTCGAAGTCGCCTGCGTGTGCGGAGTGCCTGAACGAGGCTGGGTCGAGGGGGTTTTCGGGATCCCAGTGAACGGACCGTCGGTCTGGAGCGGAATGAGGGTAGTCTGGGGCAAGACGAAAAATTCGTACCAATTATACCGCGCACACCCTTGATCACGGCGTCTTGGATAAGCCCTTTCCCGTCGAGCCACCTCCACAGTGAGAGCGTCACGTCGATCGAGTCAACGTTCAGATCAAACATGGTATAGTTGACATCTTCCTCAGAATTTGAGGCGGGCTCGTCCTCGCTTGCGACGCGGTGATACTCACCCTCCCAGTCTGCAGGTCCACGAGGGGGCGGGGGCACGCTTCGCGGACGACGCGAGATGAAGACGTTTTTGAAAGAGATCCGCGAATCCTTCCATTTTGGAACAATTGCGGATTCGAAAATGACTGTGACTCCAGTTTCAGCGGTCAGATAGTCGCTTATGCCCCGGGCGATGTACTCTATGGAAAATGAGAAATGGTCGCGTATGAATACATGAAACACACCCTGCAGACTCAGACTGTTTGCAGTCGCGAAAACAACAGAAAAGAAAGTTGTTCTGCGAAGTTCGAGTCACCATAGCGAAAGCAACACTAAGGACCACACTCACGTCCCAACGAATATCCACAACGTTTGGCTCATAACAAACCAAGTAACAAACGCAGATATATCGTCGGCATTGAACGGGCGAAACGATTTGATAGTAAACCACTTGAATCGGATTCGTGCGCGTGCCCAGAACCCCGTAGCGACTTTGAGAAAATCGTCTCGACTGGGTCGAGGGAGATGCGGCAGGGACATGGCCAGGCGGCGAAAGAAAGGAGAGTAGTTATCGTAGTAAGTCGGAGTTGGCTCAGGCTTGGTTTCTTCAGCCTCGGACTTCGTTGCTTTGTCGTTATCATGTTCATGAGGTGGTGGCTTCTCCGCCGCTGAACTTCGTGAAGAGTGAAAATGTCGGCATTGCGCGAGCGAGAAAGGTCGCGTTTGCTCTGGCCATGAGATCGTGGTAGTCCGACGTTGACCAAGGGTAGCCTGAGATGTAAAGAACGTTCGAATTATATCGTAGCGGTCCAGTTTTGCGTCTCTGGGCCGGCGAAGAGCAGCAGACGAGAAAAGTTGAGCGCATGGGCGCCGCTGCGCGGACTTTACGAGGATAGGTCGCAGAGCCATTGAGGAACCGCGCCAGTAGAGTAGAGTAGATATACAAGTCAAGCCGGAGGTGAAGAGAGGAGCAGCGTATTGCGCGCGACGGTCGCGAGCAACGCCGAAAACGAAAATGACTGCCGACAGGTGACGTCTTCGATTTTCATGACATCGTGCGACATTTCGACGAATTAGGCAAGTGTTGATCAAAGCGAGAAAAATGTGCAAAGGTCGATTATGATTCACGTTCAGGGTCAAGAAGAAATCCTTATGCGGTAGGGATTGGGGCTTGCTTTGGGACAGCCGACCATGAAGTCAGGTATAATAGTTACCAGCACGCCGCCGCCCAATAAAAAAAAGAGACGAAGCAAATGCAAGTGATTTGATTATACAAGTACAAGTGGATCTGTAGCGAAAACTATGCGGAGGGTATACGCAGAACAGTATAGCAGAGTTTTGTTAGATGCAAGGGGTCAATTATACGGGATCATGGCATCAGCCATCGCTTGGGCTGCAATCTCCCTCCGCCGTACCAGCTCCTTCCGAGCACTAACAACACCACAAAATCTGCACACACCGTCTCAGCAAAACGAAAGACACGAGAAGAAATAAGAACGCACTCATCAACGAGTCTTCGCAGCGTGCAAGTCTGGCAGTCAGCCGGCATCGAGCAGGGGCAGGCCTGCAACTCATAATCTGGCGTAGCAAAAGAAGGCAGCGGCGAGCCAAGGTCAAGTTGTGGCGCATTGATCGAACGAGGAGGACTCGGGGTGCGCGATCTTGGAAGTTTTTCGATGCGGCCAGTGGAGACTGCGCGCCGCCGTGGTGTGGCCAAAACACGCGGGACGAGAGGCTGAGGATTAACTCTCATTGTCGCCGTCGGCGTCCTATCCGCACGAGGACCGGTAGGTGGCACCTTCGCTTTCTTTGGCGTTTTAGGTACGCTCGGGGTTGTTTTTGTGGAGGAGGATTGGGAGGATTCCGCCACTGGGCGAACGGTGTCATCCTTTATTTCGACATCATCGTCCACGTTGTTTTTACTGGGAGAGGTCGAAAAGCAGGCAAGAGTGCGAATCGAGGCTGGCTTCTGTTTCTGCTTTTCGACATACTCCTTGCATCGCGGTCGGATGACGATTTTTGCGCGTGAAACATCGCTAGGAATTTTGTGAGACACTCACTGAGAGGAAAGCAACGCCAGGGAAACATACTGGATATCAGGCCCAACGGGCGCATCATTAACAGAGATAATTTCTCGATCAGGATTGGCGGACAATACGCGCGGTTCGGTGGGTGGCAATTTAACCCCCGCCATCGTCGTCGGGGCGACGATCTCGATCTCCGTTATAGGCACATCCGGTGGAAAGCTTTCCTCGAGTGGATCAGAGCTAAAGGTCGCAGTAAATTGCATGTTATCGAGCGGGGAAGAGTCCGATTCCATAGTATGGCACACGTGTAGAACACTCTGCTGCCAGTGGGGGTCACTGCTATTTTGAGCAAGCTCAAGATTGGACGAGGAAGCTGAGGGGAAATGGGCGTCTAAGGAGAACGGGGGAAGGAGATTCATAGCGCTAGTATTTATGAGGAGCGTCGGGTGTAAGCAGGACCATGCGCAAAACAAAAGAGCAGGACAATGGAACCAAAGCTTGGCGGAGGACAAAAAGAAATTAGGGTGACCACGTAGTGTCACACTCCACGTGGCCTCACTTTAAATTACGCGTTTCGTGACACAGCAACGCGTAGTCATTAGGTTAGGGTTTGATATGCTCTTGGCACCGGCAAGAAAATAAAATAATTGCAGAGACCATCCAGAATTATATGACAATCGTATCGAGTTTCTGTCCCTGGAGGGCACCTCACATAGGCTGTGGTCGGCGTCGCTCCAGCGTATCGTCCTCCTCCTCTTTAATCTCCCGAACACGTATCGGCTCAGTCAAAGCGGGCGTAGCGAAATGCTCGCGCAGCCGGGAGCTTGCTTGCCGTTGCACCTGAACGGAGCACACATGAGCAACAGTGTATCGACACCCAAAACAACACCCACCTCGTTCCCAACCGTCCGCGTAATCTGGAACAGCGGGCCTACCAACCCAAGCCTTACAACAGCGTATCTAAAAAAGCAAGTATCGTGAGCAAAAGCGCACACACAACGAGAAAGAGTGAAACATACGCCGTCGCAACAATTATCAGTAAAAACGCAAAATATAGCGGGTTGAACAACACCGCCATCGCCTCGTTCCAGCCCAAAACAACAAGCACGCCGTACATCCAATACGGAATCTGCGCAATACTCGCCACAGTGCTCCGCTTTGCCTCGACATAATACGCATCTGCCTCCCTTCGGAACTTCTGCGTCAGCTCGAGGGCTCGCGTTTCCGTAAACACCACCAGCGTCGCTGCAAAGTCAAAGTCCTCGCCCAATAAGGAGTCAGAGGGGACAGCGATCGAGTCGGCGGGGAGGACGTATTCTAGCGAGGAATCTACTGGTTGGATCTTCGAGTACAGGGGAATGAGGTCGAGTGTCTGTAGAGGTAGCAGAAATTAGAGTTAGTTACTGACGAAGAAAAACCGAAGGAAAAGCACAGACGTCGTCTTTCGCCTTCTTGAACGTCCCGTCAATATCATCCTCGGGCTTCCACACCCGTGGCACACCCGTCTCGTCGTACCGGAACCGTTCCTCAAAGTGACCGCGCAGCTTGCCAAGAATTACAGGCTCTGCGGTCTGCTCGTCAATCTTGTCGCGCAGAGCTTGCCATGCACGTCGTCGAAGGGCAGCAAGTGAAGCGGCATTTTCTTCGTCCGTGCAGTCGAAGCCTACAAAACAACTAAGCAAAAAGAAAATTGGGCGTGGAAAAATCTCACTTGTAGCTTTAGTCAGATACGACGATTCCGCCTTGTCCAAAGTCTGTTTGAAGGTCCGAAGAATGTTGTCCCACATATCCGGAGCGGCCTTGTTGAGCGCCAACTCTACAGGCTCCGCTATCTGTTTCTTCAGATTCCGCTGCAAGCACACAATCAGCAAAGTCAAAGCACGCAAACGGAACCACCCACCTCAATCAAATTGACCATCTTCTTCGTCTCATCCTTCCTACACTGATCCGCAACGCTCTTCACCTCCTCCTTCAACGACACCATCTCATCCTCCCACGTCCAATCCGTCTCCTCGATCAACGCCTCCTTCGCCCCCGCCTCGAACCGTCCAAGACACCGCTCGCGCGCCGTCGAGACCACATCCGCGAAGCTGTACCCCTCCCCATGCAGCCCGTCCAGCATCTCCTTCTTAAACGCCACAAGGCACGTCTTGTGCAGGTTCTTCAGCTGGCCGAGGAAGAGCGGGGAGAGCGTCGAGTCGAGGGCTGCGACGAGGTCCGCGCGTTTGCGTTTGTAGACGCCTTGGTGGTAGCGCGAGGCGTCGCGATCGTAACGGGCTGCACAATTCAGTGAACTTATAACGAGCGAATGAAAAAAGACACTCACTGAGAGCATCTGACCGCCATGCACGCATCATGCCACCAAGGCCGTCGACCACCCGCCCAGCCTCCACGGGTCTCCGCTGCGACTTTGCCTGCTCGTTGAACTCGGCCAGGGCGACGGTCGAGATTTCGTCGCAGCGGAACTGCGCGAGGAGCTCCTGCTGGGTTGGCAAATCCAGATCCTTGTTGCTCTGGACTTGTTCCCAGATATTCTCCATGTAGAACGCAACACCGTCCGCCGGGATGCGCTTGTGGTATGCAGGCTTGAAGAGGAAGTCCGAACTGTCTTTATTGACGAAGCGCGCGCGGAGGTTGAGCACCTCTGCCTCGAACTTGTCCGCAGCGAGGATCTTGTGGGGGAGGGTGGTGAAGGCGAGGTCGAAGTAGTCGGAGAGTTGACGGTCTTGGAGCTCTGGGGGTTTGGAGAGAGACTCCCATATGCGGTTGAGGTCGGTGGTGAGCGTGGCCTGCAAGTTGGCGAGAGGGGTGACGCCGATGTGGTCGCGAATGACGAAGAACAGCAGAGTGCGACCGTTTGTAGTATTCTTGCCGAATAAGCCCAGGTTTACTTCGAAGACGGTTTTGAGGAGACCCATGTTGGCGCCCTGGTAGAGACCGACTTGGTGTTCCCAGAGGTTGATAATGAGGACTTCGGAGGAGGCGAGGGAGAAAAGGGCGGATTTGCGCTCAAAGTCTTGGTCTTCGCCGCGCTCTCTGCCGTCTGTTCCTTCGACGTCCATAACCATTATGTCCATATCCTTGCCGCGACACATCCAAATTCCTAAATAAATTAGTTGCAACACATTTCACCCCAACGAATGCAACCGACCTTTGGTGGTCTGCTGGCGCTTCGTCTCGTCCATTACATCGAAACTCGTTCCGAAGAGGCGGTTCAGCAGCGTGCCTATCGACTCTTTAGCTGCAATTTCACCGTAAAAGCGGCTCACTCACTCTTGCCCGTCGACTGTGACCCAAATACCGCAACGATATTATAACCAAAACCTGCGTCGAGCAGCCCCCATTTCTCTATCTGCTCGCCGAGGTCCGGACTGCAGACCGTCAGTTGTGAGCTTGGAAACTACAGAACCACCGACGTGAATTTCTTTTCGTCATTGATAACTTGCAGCCGTCCTGAAACGGCCGAGTGTCCGTTAGGCAGCTTGACGCCGTCCATTATAGGGTGGGGTATAGGGAGAGACGTGAGCGTCGTTGACGGTAAATTAAAGGGAAAGGGCTGGATTCGTGTCGGCAAGGTCGAGGTGTGCAATAATATCGGTGACTTCCGTTTGAAGCACGACCAAACAAGCTGAAGGTAAGAAATATATTCAGAGTTCGATAAATGGTCAGTAGGTAGCTAAGAAGTTAGCGAACCGTAGAGCTAGCTTAATACAAAGGCAGTATTGCGAGAATTATCGGTAAGTTGGATGCCGTGGCGGCGAAATCTGAAGAGGCGCGAATTGGCCAAGTTCATATCGAATCATTGGTTCACGTCGACAATTTCGAGATGCAGAAAGCTTGGGAAATAGTCCAAGACGGGATTTGTTGGGACAAGGGGCACAAGGAGCAGAAAACCATGAGGAGTCGGTAACCGGTGGGGGTCGAAGTAGGCTCGTTCCAGCCACTCTTGTATGGGGACGTGACATCCGAAGATAGTGGTTCAGACCACTTCATTCAAAAAAGGAAGAAGGAGGAAGATGAAGAAGACGAACACGAACACGGACGAGTTTGAGCTCAGTTCATTTGGTGAAGCATAGCGTTGGTTCGGGAGAACGATGGTCGTCAGAGGAAGCCATTGGCGCCCACGGCCAACCCGCGACTTCCGCCGCATCGAGAAAAAAGCATGCATGGCGAGTAGCGTCAGGGCGCTGCGTGGTTTCATGCATCGCTTTCAGTAGGCATTCGGCAGAGGTTGAGGTGGGGGTGAGTTACTTGATCCATTAGCAGACCGGCGACGACCGCGTTGTGCGAGGGGTACGTGTTGCGACTGTTACGATTGTGACCTTGGTGTCGAATCCAAATTAGGTTTACAGTTTTGAAGGGCAAGTTCGGGTAAGACAGAAGAACTTGACACAGTATGCGTATAGGGAGCAGACAAGGTAGTTGAGTAGAGACAACTCGATTGGTTTCACTGTGTTGCGTGACGGGATGCAGCCCGCCAAAAGTAAGAGGCTTGGGTTTTGCCACTCACTGCGGCCAGTTTGGACCTTGGTGGTGATTTTGAGTCTGGTCACTCCAAGGAAGTTTCGCGACAGGGTAACAGAATCTTGGGAGCCATAGTCTATCTGAGAAGGATGCACAGGCTACTTGCTGTCGGGGATGGAAAGGAAGGGGCAACTTGAATCCGAGTCAAGGAGTCGCTTGGGAGTCGCATTGCAAAGAATGTATGATTATCTAAGCTATATTCACAATAAGTACTGTAACTCTGGAATTTCAATTTTTCTCCCCTCCCTTTGCAATTTGGGACTCCGGATTTTTCGGCAGTTATTTCGGTTCCAATTCCCTATGGGTAGAGCTAAAATCCTCACGATTTCATGCAAGTCCAATGTCAAGAAACATTCTATGGCTGGAGGTACTGGACAAAAGTAGCGTGAGCATACATGATCATGCATGACAGTGCGTGGCCATGCATGTGTGCCCATGATCATGCATGAACTCGGATGTTCATGCGTGATGGATGCATGATGGCCGATTTTGCCTGATCTCGAGCATGCAATGACCATCGATGAGATACTGAAATTTTGTTACCTTAACTTTCTACTAGCTTGTCATGCATGTTTGCTTTATCCATGGTCATTCATGGTCATTGCGACAATGTTCAACTTCCATATTTATTTGATCCGAAGCACGTTCTCCATCAGTTTTGATGTACAGATTCGGCAGAAACGCAGCGCAGCGAACTGTTTACTTCCCAGTGAATATTGTTCGTTATAAATTATGGAGCGTGGTACGTAGCTTTATTCTGTTTATTTCCTTTGCGTCTCATAGGTAAATTGGCTGCGAATACTTGTGTACGGATACTACATAGGTCTTTACAGCGACTCTATGAACATTGCTGACGAGCATTTTTATTTTAAGCATCTAGCCTCACTATAAACTTAAATTTCACCCAAATCGAGAGTTCCGGGAGCTCAGACCACTATTAGTTCTCTGCAATTGAACTACAGCTCGATAGATCAGCGGACCGCCGGAAGCCGAAGTTCTCCCCGAGAAGCCGAATGGACTGGAATTCTCCGGCATCAGGGATCATGGGCATTCCGTGGTCATGAATGGGGAAATTTTCTCAAAGAATTTCGTTCAATTGATGCCCATTGGCCACTCATGCGCGTTCATCGATGCCGGAGAGGGCACCATGAATGACCATCGAGGTCCATGGATGATCATGGATGGGCATTGATGGGCATTGATGTCACGCGTGACCATCCCACTTTTGTCCAATAAAGCCCGTCATACTATCGTGCCAAATAGGTCTGGATTTTCACAATGGGTCTGGATTTTCGATTTTTCTCCTCTCCCTTTGCACTTTGAATCTCCGGACCTTTCGGCATTTATTCTGGTACCAATTCCCTACAGGTAGAGCTACAAATCTTACGATTTCATGCAAGTCCAATGTCAGGAAACATTCGCCGTTTTCTCGAGGTTTTTGATCTGTGCTGTCAATCCATCAAAATCCCTTGATGAAAGCCCGTTTTTCTTACTACCTTCCTGTGGCCGTATCGCTACGAAACTTGTAGGATCTGTAGCCCAAAGGCATACAGTATTTTGACGCTCCTTTACACACCAAAAATGATTTTGAGATTTGAGTATCCTGTTTTGTTCTTATGCCACATCTGAGCATACAGACCTTTTCCAAATACCCCACTGAGTGTCCAGCAATATTTTCGAGGATTTAGATGGAGAGAGGGTGTCTAGGTTCACAGATTTGTAGTGTGTAAACGACCGATTGATGAAAGTAGGCAAAATTGATGGCAATGATCGCACGATTTTCACTGACTCTGGCCCATCTACGGCCCAAACTCGTGTACAGGTGTCTGAATGGAGTCTAAATGGCCCACATTCAGTAGGTAGTTGCTTGATTTGCTCAGATTTGCCCAAATGCGGCCAATATTCAAGGTGTGTAAAGGAGTGTCAATGTGTAAAGGAGCGTCAAAATACTGTATAAACAGATTCCGAAAAGTCCGGAGGTCCAAATCGAAAAGGGAGAAGAGATAAATCGAAAATCCAGAGTCATTGTGCAAATCCAGACCTATTTGGCAGGATAGTAACATTCGCCGTTTTCTCGAGCTTTTTGATCTGTCCTGTCAATCCACCAAAATAAGTACCTCCGTGACCGTGACGGCGGCGCTGCCTCCGTCCGTTTAGTAACACTGGCAATGGGCAATAGTATTCTCTCTACTTCCACGTTTTTAACCACTTTGACTTGTAGCAGTTCAATCGCTCGACGAGACTGGACCGCGAATGTGAATGGTTTCTAGATGTCTTTCTGACGAGTCAACACAGTCTCCTCAAGTGGCACAGTGGCAGGCTGCACGGCCCATTCGAATTTCGAAGGCCCTTGAAGTTTCAAGCTTCTAGAAGTCTTTCGGTGTTCGTCCCGCTGCCCGGGTTGGCTGAAAGTCATGGGTGCTCGATTCAAAATGCTGTACTCCCGACTGCTGTGTGCTTATCAGGCCTGAATAGTGAACATTTACTCCCCGCGCTGTGTCCCTTCCCGAGTTTCCTCTCTATATTCCCAGCAATGTTGTCTGACCTTGATCCCCACTCACTACTCGACCATGAGCCTGCGGGTGAGCGATTGGACTGCGATCGCCCACAAGCCTCGAGCTCGAGAACCCGTCCACGTCTCACTGTGTACCGAATGCTCTCCTTTTCTTTGACTGCTGGATTTGGCGCAATCAAGGCATATATGTCGTATGAAGCGCAGGTCATCACTCCGACTACTCTGGATTTGGTGTATACGATCGTGGTAGTATCTGCGTAAGCTTTTCAGGCGATGGGCTTTGCCGTGATTCAATGCTTGTGCTCGTTTTTGTCAGGTTATATTGGCTGGGGTTATACGACGAAGAGTGCCCCAAAAAGCTACCGTCGTGGCTGTTTGATATCGATGTGGTTGACTATATCAGAGAGACTGCAGATGGAATCAGAGGTGAATCCGGTTCTTTCCATTTGAGTATGTACATCCCACAAATACCGAAAGAGCGCAATCAAGGTTTAGGTCTACGCGCACTCCTGCGGAAGGTACTCGGATATGCACAGGAATCTCGAGACGTGGAACAACGCTTGCAGCTGCAAACCATCCCCCCTGTTCTCGAAGCTCATTCACAAGTCACGGGTATGTCTTCACTTTGCACAGTTTGGTTGACGTGAAAGCTTAAACCCAGTTTTTTCAAGTCACTGGCATCCAGATTAGTACGCAACCCATAGCGCACATCCGATCGCGGTACAGCCGTAGCAACTCATATGAATGCAACCACTGCGAGCGTCAGTTCAATTCAGAAATGGCACTGGAGAATCACTGTGCAAGCAAACCGGACCATCCTTATTGTGTGGCCTGCGGAATAATGTTCGGTGATCATCATGCATTGCAACAGGCAAGTTCCAGATCTCAGTTATGTATTCTGAATAGACAGACTGATTCCGCGCCTGCTCCGATACAGCACGTACGAGATGCGGCAGTTCACCAATCGCAGGAGGAAGACACCAGCTATTGTCAGCTTTGTGACAAAGAATTCAAAGACGAACACGCTCTTCAACAGGTCTGTATCACTGCCAGAATCCGAGGTTTTTCGTTCATTCATTATCTGAACCCTCAAGCACATTGAAAATGCCGATGTGCACCTCTTCTGCAATGAATGTCATCGTCAGTTTGATGATAGGGAAGCCATCTGCCAACATCTCGCTGCCAGTGGTCGTCATTTCTGGTGCTTCCCTTGTTGGGAAGATTTTGGCAGCTACAAGAAGCTTGAATCGGTTTGCGTCACTCATATCTAAACGACTCGCAACTGATCAGTGAATTCGATTTTAACTCTAGCATTGTGGGTCTGCGCACCGCGGCAAGGGCACACAATACGAATGTCCTCTGTGTGACGAAGGATTTAGAAATCCTGTAGCTATTGCGGACCATATTATACAGGGTATTGTCAAGTTCCCATTGCCCTGATGTTCCACTGATGCAGTGCGGTTCTCAGGCTGCAATTGATGCCACATAGGCAGAGGGTGCTATAGAATTTTTCATTGCTCGTGAGCCGAACTTGATTCAAGGACAATATTGTGCCAACAATTTCAATGGACTCGTCGATTGAATTTGGTACGCTTGGGACTCGTGGATTGTATTCGCTGTAACACACTCGAGTTATAAAACCAGCATTTTTCGTTGGATTCCCTTGAGCGCTGAGATTTTGTACCCTTTTCGGACGCGTCCAGACGCGTCGCTTCTGCACCCGTGCCCTGATTTTGTGATTGGCGCCCGTCCGCATCCTTCCTTTTCCGTCCATGCTCGTCTTATGGTCCCGTTTTGTCGATTTTGCTCTCCAGACGCTCTGTCGACGCGTTGGACGCGCAAACCGTTGACCGCGCGCACCTCAGCCGTGGGAATAATCTGTAAGGCTGCCAACAAACACAGGCCAAACACGATCTCTCTTGAAGTACCACCACCATGCTCATCTTGGTAATCTGCTTCTGCGCATACCTTACGCGTTTTGCCTTTCAACCTACCTTCCCCGACTTCCCTCTCTCCCTCGGCGGCCTTTATGGTGACTTGCTCGACACCGTCAAGGTCGCCTTGCAAACCAATCTCGTCACGGTCCGCAAGCCCGCGCCTATGAACGTGTTGTTCGCGACCAAAACGCTCAAAATGCACACTCCTCCAACCACCACCTCCTTGCCTCAATACACGGCTTCCCTCGCGCTGTACTTCGTCGGTTTCGCTGTCGCCACCATTAGCTTGTTTCTCGTTCTTGGTGTCGCCAGTAGGATGGGTATCATCGCAGCTAGCAAGTCCCTGGTCGTCAATGCGTGGAAGATAGGATTATGGAACGCTAAAGAGTTGGCTTCTACGCTCATTCGTCCCCTTCAAATTGGCACTTCAATGGACTTTGTGCGCAACATTCTTGAAGGAATGGGAAGTCTCCGGCGGTTGTCGTTTCAAACCGTGCTTAGCGCAAGTGGGTATAGCACAGCAGGCACCCTGTCGATCACTAGCTCGCAAGACGATTCCTCCCCGTCTACACTGGGTGCCAATACTTCACAAGTAGATACCTCCCTCCCGCCTGGCACCGATGCTACAGCAAGCGATCCCTTAGTCGACTCTACTCTTGATCAGTCACCTCAATGCAGCACGCTCGACCTCGCTCTGCCGGGAACCTACTCACTACTTGACGACTTCGCACCCTGCCGTCCCTGCCGTCCGGTGAACAGCCTGGGGTTGGCCAACGATCCCCCACTATGGAGCCTCAACAGCGTTCGACTTCTGGGTGTCGGAGGATTCGGGAGGGTGTTTGAGGTGGAAACTGCGGACAAGTCGCGACGCTTTGCCGTGAAGAAGCTTAGGAAAATCTGTCCTTACACGGGCATGCAGGCGTGGTACACTGTGAAATATGAGCTCAACATTCACCGACTCATGTGCAACCATCCGGCCTTTCCTAACGTCCATGGCTTGTTCCACGACGCACACAGTTTCTTCATCGTTATGGTGAGATTAGCTTCATTCTCAACAGTCATCAATCAATCTCATCTCGCTTTGTAGGACTTGGGGGGAGATCCGTTCGACGAAGTGGAGGTGCCCTCGAGGGCTGCTGCCATGTTCTATGGACGCCAACTCGTACGTGTGCTCTCGGTCTGATCGCTCTGGGATGCTAGTGTTAAAATGTGTTCAGGTTGAGGCGGTACATGAGCTTCATCGACAGGGATTCGTTCATTTGGATATTAAGCCGGAAAACCTACTTCTCAGCGCGAACGGCACCGTCCAACTCATCGATTACGGTCTTGTTGACCAGCTTGGGCCTCCCACCGAGTTTAGTCAATCCGGTCAGCAGTCCCTTATGCTTTGGCCAGAGAAGCTTGATCCTCGTCTCGCCGGCCCCTACTGCGGCACTGCGGGATACATCTCACCGTCTTTGTTGGAGGGGCCTCGCTGCTATGGCGCCGACCTTTGGGGCATCGGTATGGTTTTGTACGAGTGGGTCACAGGAGTAAGTTGACGGCGCTTTCTCGATGCCGCTGGCTAATCAATCCCTTTGAAGGACGACCCGTCGTTCATGCTCAACGGTACGGCGTGGATGCGCGAACAAAAGCATGACTTGTCCGAAGTCGACGTCGATTTCTTCCGTCGCGTATGTTTTCCTCTCCCATCTTGCACCTCCTTGCAAGTACTGAGTTCGGACTTTTAGATTTTTTCATGGACCCGCCCATGGCGATTCAACAACTGGGAGGAGCTCCTCGAGCACCCCTTCTGGGATGCGTGAGTTTTTTTGTCTGTTCTTTGGCGTCTGGGCTTCATGTCTTCCTTCCAGGTAATTGTCGAGACCCGCAATCAGCACAGTGCCCTTCTATCCCACAAGCGAGTTCAAGACTAGGTGGCCCGTCAGATCCGTTGCTTCATATGACTCCAGTACGTTTTTGTACCTTTATCGTCGTCTATGTCCTGAACTCTCGATTGCCTGCAGATTTACCCGCTGCTTCATCTACTATCATGCCATGGATCTTTTCAGTTTGCCTACGTGCTGCGGTGGAACTAACCACTGTTCGTAAGTGGTCCGACTTTCTTCTGAGAGCTAGCTTCGCTGACGCCGCAGTAGCTACTTTTTTCTTGCTTGCTCCATCAAGCCCATATACCCATGTCGTGTCTTGGTCTCGCTTACGCTTGACCTCGATATTGTATGTCTTTTGGATTCTCTTCGTCCTTCTCATGCTGACTTGGCAGTATAGATACCCTTTTCCCACTTTGCTTCATCTCCCATATACCCATGGTGTTCCTGGTCTCGCCTACGCTTGACCTCGATTCAACCATCGTACGTCTTTGGTATCGCTCTGCTATCCTCATACTGATCTCGTATTAGATACCCGTTATTTCCATCGCTGACCGGAGTGAGGATATTCGATTTTTGTCAGGGTGAGGGTGGGATGGTTCTTTCAACCGGGAAGCTTGAACTGGCACCGTGTACGCGGCATGTAGCTACAGGTTTCTGTCCGTCCTGTTCTTTTACCGAAGTCAAAGTGTGAATGAATATACCTCTTCGCTCGGGAATACTGTATACCAATGGAAATTTCGAGCCAATTACTGCAAGAATGGTGCTAATGAAAATGGATCACACTTCAACAGGGAACTTGAAGCTTGAGGAACGCTGCCTGAAGGAAAGCCGAGCAAGTGTGAGCAAAGAGCAAGCGAAGAGCCCGATATTGGCTTACGTCGTGGTACCTTACGAGAAAACACCACCGGGTATCCCGACGCTTCTGCGGAACGTTCCGCGGAGGCTTCAACGTTTAACCCAAGCTTCCCCACACCCGGCCCTGTTGAAGCTTTGCGGGCCTATCTTGCAACCCGTCCTCCTCAAACTCAACCATGAATTTCAAATTCGAAGACTCCAAGCCCATCTGGAAGCCCGCAAATCCCTCCTTCACCGCTGTCGAAAGATTTCGACGTTCAATTAACAGCAAGCATGGGTTGCATCTCAGTGAGGAACTCCGACGTGTCGTCGTGCTTTGAGCTCCTTCAAGCCAATTTATTGTGTGCTCTAGAGGATTATCACGACTTGCACAGATATTCTGTGGAATCGTACACCTTCTGGCTTGATTTGTGGGAGTTTCTGGGTATAATATCTTCGGTTCCTCCGAAGAAGGTTTGTTCGACGCAGGTTGATGTACGCTTCACTCCGTTCAATTGTCATCGGCAGGTATTCGAGGAGGGGTACATACCGGAAGTCCCGAGATGGTTCCCTGAGGCGCGTCTGAACTACGCGGAGAACCTTCTTTCCCGTAGAGACGACGGTATCTGCTGTACGGCGTCAGGCGAATCCGGAGTCGTGCGGCACATCAGCTGGAGGGAATTAAACGAAATGGTTCGCCAAATGGCGCGTGCGCTGCGGCATCATGGCTTGGAGAAGGGGGACAGAGTCGCTGGTACGTCCACTTTTCATTCTCAGCCTTTGCCGTTCTTGAAGAATTCTTTACAAGCCATCATTAACAACACACCTACCGCCATTGTGATATGTCTTGCCGTCGCAAGCATTGGCGGCATATATTCAAGCACAGCTACGGACATGGGCACACAAGTATGTGCGTTCTCGTCTTTCAGCTCTCTATCGCAGGTACGATGATATGGCAGGGTCTCCTCGACAGATATAGACAGATCAAGCCGAAATTCGTATTCGCGGAAACGGAGGTTCAATACGCAGGAAAGGTCATCAACCTGGTTTCCAAGATCTCAGACGTCGTGCGCGACCTTCAGAGTCATGGCCTCCAGCACGCTATAGTGCTTCCCAGCTTAGTTAGCGGGAAAGAATTCGCTGTTCCCGGGAGGTATGCACTTGGATTGATCCACACAAAATCCCATGAATCAGTTTCGATGATCCACCCATAGCTCCTCACTGGCCAGATTCCTTTCCGCGGATGATGGCGGCGCGCTCACCTTCGAACAATTACCTTTCGGACAACCGCTCTACATCCTATACAGCTCGGGCACATCTGGACCTCCCAAATGCATCGTTCATTCCGCCGGGGTAATTATTCTTTAGTCTTTCTACTGTCTGCTTTTGGCTGACATCTGCCTCTTCTTATTCAGGGCGTTCTGATGCAAGGGAAGAAAGAATGTCACCTCAACCTTGGAATGGGTCCCGGTGATACATATTTCCAATACACCACTGTAACGCTCTTTCCCCCGGCCTCTGCATGTTGAAAGTCTAAAGACGCTACATAATCAACAGACGGGTTGGATGATGTGGACATTCGTGATGGCAGTCTTAGCGAACGGAGCCCGCACCATCGTCTACGACGGCTCACCATTCTACCCCGACGTGCGGACGTACCTGAAATTCGTCAGCGACCAGAAGTGGGTCTCACACTCACCTCTAACTCTCGGGCATCTTCATCACCCAATACAGTTGCTCCGGCCTCGGCACAAGCCCACGCTTCCTTGCTGAAATTCAAGGTCAAGGGATTCATCCACGTACGTGAATCCAGCTATATGCTCCCGTCACCAATATACATACTCACCTTTCCTAGGCGAAATAGCTTCATTTGAAGCACTCAAGACTCTCATGGTAACAGGTGTGTACGATAAAGCAGAATCATTAACGCGCAATAGCTAAGCATCATCTCAGGCGCCGTTCTGACCAGCCCTCTTTTCAAATGGGCTCAAAGTGCATTCGGTGAACGGGTACATGTCATCTCGACGTCGGGTGGAACGGATATTTGCACCGGATGTGAGCTCTGTCATTTCGATATTGTCGATTCTAGGCTGAATGCCCCGTGAAGTCGTGGCTGGATGCCCAAGTCTTCCCGTCTACCCTGGAGGTCCGTCTTATTCTCGAGCCACGCGCACATATTGATATTGAATCGCGCCTGCCGTCGAATAGAAATCCAAGTCAAGTCTCTGGGCATGAAAGTCGAAGTATTCGATGCCGAAGGAAACAACATCGAACACACCGGCGTTGCTGGAGAGCTTGTGCGTTCAATGGCGCCTTCTAAGTCGCGCGCACTTACCTTGGTGCTGCTTAGGTCTGCACACGTCCGCATATATCTCTTCCCGTAAAGTTCTGGGGAGATGAATCCGGCGCCAAGTTTCGAGATACGTATTACAGCACGTATCCGGGTAACACTTGTTCCTTTCCTCGCAATGTTGGTCACTTATGAGAACTGGACAAAGGGGTCTGGCGACAGGGCGATTTCATCGTTGTCAATCCTAAGACGAAGGGTATCTTGGTACTCGGCCGCAGGTGACGTCTCCAAATATAGCCCACTCAACTTGAGGACTGATTCGTGACGAAACAGCGACGGCGTCCTCAACCCCTCCGGCGTCCGCTTCGGCTCAGGCGAGATCTACAACGTCCTCGAACAATTCACCAAAGAGGTCGACGACTACCTCTGTGTCGGCCAACGCCGACCACAAGACAAAGACGAGCGGGTCCTCCTGTTCCTCAAGATGCGCAACGGGAAGAAACTCGAGAATCGACTCGTTGAACAGATCAAGGCGGCTATTCGGAAGGCGTTGAGTGCACGACATGTTCCGTCGTTTATATTCCAGGTTGAGGATATCCCGGTGAGTATTAGGCGTTTATCTCGTTGGAAGGGAGACCCGTTTGCTGATGGGTATTGTAGTACACTGTCAATGGCAAACGAATTGAGATTGCGGTGAAGCAAATCGTTTCGGGGTCGAATCTGAAGCCTTCAGGGACGGTGGCGAATCCAGAGTCGCTTCAGCTATACTACAAGTATCGGGATCTCGAGACGACGGCAAAACCCAAGCTCTAATTGCATTGGAAGTCGATTCGCCGCGCGTATATAGATCTTTTCGATTTAGACGTCGATCTGTAACTCATCTGAGCGCCGGAGTCACAGCCGAAAATACAAAGCCCAATGAAAAAGCAATGCCATAGCGAGAGAGTGGTACATTCATTCAAGTTGTCTTCGTAATGGTCAGCAAAGTCACAATGCCGTCGATCGCGATTCCTTGACAGCGAGGTTAGCCTCCATTGCGCGTAAGATTCAACAGGAATCGGTCTCACCATGATTGATACCGACGGAGCCCGCAGTAGCAAGGCCGGTGAGGTTCGTCGCAACAGTGACATACGTGTCGAGGTGGAACGTCTTGATGTTGAAGTGGGACTTGGTTCCGACGGCGCCAGCTACAAGGAGGTCGCGACCAATGTTGTAGCCATTGGGTGCAATGGTGTGATGTTCGCTGAGGTCTTCCTCCTGGGAAACACTATAAATGTTATAGTTGGTCATGGAGTGAAATCCTGAGCATAGAAAGCAACTCACGCAAGGAAGATGGCGCCCGTCGTGGATTGAGGGAACACACGGAAGTGGTTTCCACCCTCGAGACTCTCCAGACATGTCCCTGTTGAGGCCGGGTCTAACTATTCCCGTGTTCGAGAGATTGATAGAGTACTTACCAATAGTACCACCGATGCCGAAATTCTCCCTAAGAACCTCAGTCTCGTTAACATCCCCTCGTCCATCTCCAAGATTGGCGGTTTGAGGATCCCCTTGGTGCTGCCCGAGGCATTCTTTATCGCTGGTAACGGAGAGACGCGTTAGCATGCGGGACCAACAAAGATAACAGAACACGAACAATCCAATCGCATGCGCATATCTCAGCAGCCCGTCCAGAGTAAGTACATCAGGCGTACTCTTGGCGGAGATGACCACGTTCAGAGGTTCCCCAAGTCCGTTAGATTTGTCGAGCCACGATCCACCGTTGTCGGTAGGGTTAATGAAGTCCACCGTGGCAGCGGCGGCGAGTCCTTCAACAGCGACGTCTTCAACGGCGGTGATATCCTCAACCGCAACCGGAGTCGCAGAGAGCAAACTCGGCAACCCAAGAGCCAATACCGCAAAGAGAGTGGAAGCGAGCATCGCGAAAGGACAGTTGGCCTGCGGAATGAAGGTGCGGGGGCGCGGAGACGGGGGGGAGAGACGTAGGTACTAGACAATAGTAACCCGTTGAGTCGTCTTGAGGCAAACCATCGCCAGAGGGCCTCTATTTAACTGAAGAGGCAAATCACGCCAGATCGAAGATCATGGGGGCATTATTGACAAGTGCACATGCAAGACTCGTGTGTAAACGGGTTTTGGAACCTCGCGAAGGACCGCGTCTTGAATGCGGGGTAAGGAAGTGGCCGAATATCTTGATGGTTGGTAGAACGCTTGGCATTTGCTTGTGCATGCTCGGGTAGTGCTCGGGGCGTTGCTCTGCGGTTCGCCCGCCCGAGCTTAGTCCCATACCTAGACTAACTGTATGAATTGGAACTGCCCCACTTTCCCTGCATCTGTCGCTCCCGTGTGCCGGGGTGGGGGTAGCGGGTCGCGCGTTGCCAGTGGCTTTCCCAATTCGGTCCGTTCGGGGAGTGTGAGCCTGGCAATTCCCAAGTCTCGTGGTGCCAGCATTCGAAGTACAAGAGGATCAGCGCTCAAGAAGACGAATCGAGCACCCTTGCGGCTCTTGAGGTAGCACAAAGATAAAGGATAAGTGACGAAGGCAAGTTGTACGGGAGGGAGAGAAGAAAGCGGCGTAGGTAGACTGATCGATTTCGCGTCCCCCGTGAATCAAGAAAGCAGGTCGACGAATATTTTGCGACGCTTTGTGGGGATCCCGCAGTGTGTCTCATTCCAGCATTCAGATTCAAGCACTATGTAGCTATACCTAGCATACTCCTACTTCAAACGAACTACTACTACTAGTAGCACCCATCTACCTCCAACTCGTCTTCTTCCCCAACCCTCCCTTACCTAGCTTAACAGGCACCGGCGAATCCGATCGCTCGTCAAACGTCCTCCGACAAGCCCTCCCCGCATATGGACTGCCCAATTCCAACTCCCCACCATCCTTCTCCCAGTCCTTCCCGGCACCAGCTGTTGCCGAACGTCTACGAGAAGGGCGAGTAGGAGTAGTAGTCACAATCAGGACCGCCGCCGCCGCCATATTCGTAGTAGGAGAAGCAGCCGTAGCCGGAGGATGCACTTGCACACGAACGGGAGTCGAACGAGCCGCGGGAGAGGGGAAAGAGCACGCGGGGCTGTCCGCCGAGCTGTCGCAATCGCCCGATTGAGTCCCATCCGACGTCGAACCGAGCGAGCCAAAGCTGCCGCTGCTGAAGTTGTCTAGCAAATGCTGCAGGGAAGCCAGAGCCCGCTGGTCAGAGAGTGATATGTCGTCCCTCGCCGGAACCGATGGTGCTTTTTCCGATCGAAGGACGTGCCAGCGCGTAAAACCTAATCCGGTAGCGGAAGACTGTGTACGCGGTACAGCCTGAGACACAAAACCAGGTGTACCGTAAGTGCAAGGCCCTCTTCATGACAAGAACGGCCATACCTTGTTCGAACGTTCAGACTGCTGACGAGTTCGACGCACTGGGCTGCAATTGACATCGAGCTTCCCTAACACACGTCGACCAGGAGAGCCAGGGGATAGAAGCGCTTTGCGCGGTTTAGGAGACTTGAGACGCATAGGCGAACCATTTGAGCTTGACCGTCCATCCTTGGAAGGGCTGGCCAGCATACGCTGCGACGCCGACCGATGCCGCCCAAATGGAATATACCCATTCTTGAGATCCTTCAACAGATTATCCACAGTAGATTGACGACGTTCCTCAACCGTATCTACAGGAAGATTGATATCCGGAGTGTCAGGCGGGGAAACAGTCTGAGCAGGAACTTGAGGAGCAGTGAGACCCGCAGAGGACAGAATCGCAGACCACGCCGAACCGCGTCTGGAAGCAGCATTGCGAATAGAGTCGACCAAAACCGCTTCGAAGTCTTTCCCCTCCAAAACCGATTGATGCGCCCGCTCAAGAACAGGTTCGTGCAGACCAATCTCGACCATCAAACCAACGAATTTCTTGAGCTGGCACAGTTGCTGTTCCTGCTTGCTCATGATCTCCGCGTCCTGCTGGGATCTTGACCGAAGTTCCCGGATGGTGAGAAGGCCGGCGTAGTACTCGCTGGAGAAGTAAGTGACGCTAGAGCTGAGCATTTCGGTATCCGTTTGATATGACTCGATGCGTTGCTGGAGACGTTCATTGGCAGCTTCGAGAAATTGCACTCGTTCTTTCAGGGTGGTGTGTTGAAGGGAAGACGCTCCGTTCCGTATATTCGAATCTTCACGGTTATCTGTGCGGTCGCCTAGGAGAATCTTAGGAGGAAATTGGAAGGATTGAGGTCTTGGGCGATTCCTCGAATGTTGTTGTGGATGTTCATGGGGAGAAGGTGTAAACGCTGGCGATGCCAAAGCAGAAGCGACTGAGTCCATTTCTGGCAAAGGCGGTAAATAGAGCTCGCCATGGCGAATAGATGCCCGAGGTCCAGGGAGGAGGGAGAAGATCGCATCTCGGGGTTGAGGAGGACCAGCGTGGGCATTGAAAGGTTCCGAATTGTATCTGCGATGAGAGGAAAGAGCATTAGGCTCGCCGAAAACAAGAGAGGGACGGTTGAAGGAGCGTGTGGTTGGCTTTTGAAAGACCATATTCAAAGACGGTGAAGCCGAGGTGAAGGTAAAGGGTAAAGGAAGAAGGAAGGTTGATCAAACAGTGCACACCAAATAAACTGGCAAAAATGATCCAAATTGTATACATTTCTATTATACAGTTTTACTAGTAATCGTACAACAGGGTGTACACGCGAACCGAAAGTAGAATACGGAAGAGCAAACCCAGAGAAACTAGCCTCTACCTGCGCTTTCGTTGCTTCGACTTCGCCCCATCTGCAAGCTGACCACCGCACACCAGTTAGCACCCTAAAACCGGGCAAGATGGAGTTAAAGCTGATTACCTTCTTGGACGACTCGCCCTCCACCTTGCGAGACTCAGTGTCCCCCTTTCGAGTCGACGTCACTCTCTGAAAACGAACCTCAGCACCGAATCAACAGACTACGCTTACCACTGCTCACCAAACGCCTTGCAGGCCGACCATCTTCTTCATCATCAAGTGGCACAGCAGCGGCTACAGGCGTTCTCGACCGTTTGCCAATGGTGGTGGATATCGGTACGTCGTCGTCGGACGAATTACTAATCTCGTCGTCGTCTTCATCAATGGCTGTAAGCGTCCTGTGCGAGCGATCGGATGCGGAGGACTTTGCACCAGTCGTTTTCGAGCTCTTTTTGACCACCAAAGGAGTGTCCGGACCTGAGACTTTAGGGGAAGGCGGCACGGTGCGCTTGGAGTCGGTTGCAGCCGCCTGCGCAAAGACGGATAAGCAACGGACCGTGAGCAGAAAAAGGATGCGAAGAAGAAACCTTTTTCTCAGCAGAGCGAGGACTGGAAGACATCCACAAGTTCAGATCAACTATAGACTTTGAATTAGGGTCGCCTTCTTTTGCCCTCTCCTTGAGGAGGCGGGCAAGGGTAGACTCCAAGGTATCGATCCTAGTCTGGAGAGAGGTGATCATATTCTCGCGCTACAATGATCGTGAGGACCAAGACATGAAAAGCGAAGATTGGTGGACGGACTCTGCGAAGTTCATTCTCCTTAGCCACAACATCTTGCTCATGTATCGATTGCGATATCTGCATGAGAGAATTGACGAAGCTCTTCTCCGTGTCGCTCTGATAAACACAAAGGTTAGTTCCCGCGTTTGCAAGGTAGCCAAGAGCGCACCAGATCCCCGTCCTGATACCGCCGATTCAAATTCCTAGCCCGCTGCTGCAACCTCGAATTCTCTACCTCCACCTCCTCCAGTCGCGCTTGCAGCACAACAACTCGCCCATCGACATCCACATTCTCCCGCGACGCAACCTCCCGCATCTTCCTCTTCACCTCCTCAACTTCAGCCATACGGTCCTCAACCTGCTGCACAAGATCCTCAACTTGCCGTTTGGCCTCCACGACCTCCTTCTCAGCCAAAGTGGCTCTCCGCTCCTCAGCCAGAACCAGTTTCGAATTCACCTCCTCTTGCTTGCTCGCTTTGTTCTCGTACTCCCTGCTAGCCTTGGTCAATGCATCGCGCTGAGCCGCCAGCTCGTCCGTAGCTTGAGTGAGACTCAATTCAAGATTCATAGACTGCTCGCGAAGCACAGCGAGCTCGGCGTTGACCTTACCGACCGCGCTCTACGAATACTAAGCTGAATACCTTTTCACGCGATGCGGCTAACTTACAGCATGAGAGCGTTCCGACATGAGGAGGCGCTCCTGTGGTGCGATCAATCTTGATGCTAACGGCTTAGGGTGAACAATCCCTCACCTGCAACTCTTTGCTGGTGTCCTGAGTGGCTTTCAGAATTTGAGCTTGAGATTCGAAGCGATCTTGTAGAACCTGGGATTGCTTGGCCCTGGCAAAACAGAAAGAGTAGAAGAAAAAACATACCGAATGCTCGATATTGAGGCGTCTTAATCTGGAAAGCGTTTAGATCATCCTCGCGTGGAGCTACAACACAATTCGACTTACTCCTCTTCCCGAGCCGACGCTTCAACACTAACCTTACCGAGCTGGACAACGATCTCCTCGCACTTCTGCTGTGACACAGCTGCCCTCTCCTTCAAAACAGCTTCTCGCACCGTGACCGTGCCGACCTCTTGCCTCAGCGCATATGCGTCCTGCGAAATTTTGCTCTCGGCAAGCTGCGCTGCCTCAAGTCTGCAGAAATGCTTTTACAAGACGAAAAATGGTGCGTGCAAGAATACACACGAAGCCTGCAATTGCGCCTTGGTCGTCTCCAAAACCCGCAACTGGTCTCGCAACTGGATTAGCTGCGTCTCCTGTTGTTCACCATGATCTCTGGACACTTGAAGATTCGCAGATAGACTGCGAGGGAACATGTTTATACGACACGAAGTCATAGTGAGAGGACATACTCTTGCTGTGAATCTTGGAGAGTTGCAAGTTTGAAGCGACTTTCTTTGACCTCGAACTCGAACTCGACTTTCCTGATCAACCAAACTCAGAAAAGTCCCACATGAAAATCCAGGCTACTCACTCCGCTCTCAAGACCACCAATTCGCTTTCGGCACTTTGCAGAGCAGTGATTCGTGATCGGTCTTCCTTAGCCTGATATTCCAAGGCCATCTTCCTGTCAACGGCGTGATGAGAATCTCAACCGCACAGCGTCCAGCACCGAACGGCTCACTCGTCTTTAAGCCCCTTCACCTGGCACTCAAGTGTGATGATTCTCGAAGGAAGTCAGTGGGAATCCATAGCAGTGTAGAATAGCGCACTGTTCTCTCAACACGACGTTATCTGCGGAAACGCTCTGCAGCGAAGTAATCTTGCTGCTCTTCTCTTTCAAATCCCACTCGAGGTTCATTTTCCTGCCCGCATTATAAACTTGCAATCAAGCACATGAATCGAAACTTGACTCACTTGTCCTTGAGTTCCCTCACTTGAGATTCTAGAGCAGTGGTCCTTAAAGGGATATCAGTCTGCCGCAGTAGCATTTAAGCAGCGGAGAACAGGCGTACTGCTCCCTTAACGCGCTGTTCTCCGTCGACACACTCTGCAGCGAAGCAAGCTTGCTACTCTTCTCCTTCAAATCCCATTCCAGACTCATTTCCCTGCTTACGGTAAGAAATTACGACATCCAGCAGCAAAAGAATTTTGCCCACTTGTCCTTGAGATCCTTCATTTGTGATTCTAGAGTGACAATCCTTGAAGCGACATGAGTCTGCAACAGTGGCAGGTATGTAACAGGGATAGACGTACTGCTCCCTTAACGCCGCATTCTCTGTCGAAACGCTCTGAAGGGACGCAATCTTGCTGCATTTCTCTTTCAATTCCCATTCCCGCGCGGCTTTCCTGCAAAACCAGAGTCACCTTCCGGCAATGCTTTTGAGCAGAAAATGACGTACTGCTCTCTGAGTGTCCCCAGATCGACCTCCTTCTCCTCCAAGGTCTTTGAAACTTTGACCAATCTGGAATCGTCGTGGTGAGTAGGATAAGGGGACGAGCAATTCTTGTCTTACTTGTCATTGCTTTCATTGAGACGGACTTCCAACGCCTCAGCATTAGCCAACCCCCGTGCCTCTGCTTCCTCCTTCTTAGCCAGACGATCGGCTAGCTCTTCGATTCGCGTCTCTGGAAGGTTATCATTGAGTTCAACGCGAGTTTGCAGAAGACAATGAATATCAACTCGGACTGACCAGCTCGCTCAATTTTGCCCTCTCGCGATGCTTCCAGCTCGACGATTCGCTCCTTTGCCTCGACCACCTGAGCGCCGAGAAGGTGTAGTTTATCGCGCAGCATATCGATGACTTGGTAAGCTAGAACGAAGTTCGGCGGCGAGGATGGGGGATAAGAGCGCAGATGCACACCATTCACTCGGTCGCTTTGAAGCTCGTCGATCAAGGCCCTTGTCTCCTCATTCCTACTGAGACCATCCGAAGAGTCGATACCTGGCTATCGTTAGTATCCAGGCCCAAGGTGCACATCGGATGCATACCCTTGAGCGCGTCCATCGCACTCCTTCGAAGCTCGTTCAGCTCGTTACGCAGGGTTCCGACTGTATCTTGAGAAACATCGTAGTCGGATTTGAGGTCTTTCAGAACGGCTTGCAGAGTAATATAGCTATATCAGCGTACAGTAAGAAAACAAATGCATCCAATTAGCATCGCGGTACTCAGCTTGTTCTTAGCTTCAACTAACCCGGTCTTGGCAACCTTTCGGAGCTCGTCCATCGCAGTGACGGCGTCTTGGAGTTTCTGTTCTGCGACCTCGGTTCGGGTTCTGGCGGTCCGTACTTCTTCTTGTGTTTTGGCCGAACGTGATGTCTCGCGGGCTTCCAACTCGGAGATACGATTCCTGAGAGCAAGTTCTGAGGCTTCAGATGCCGAAGTGAGTGCAGAAAGACGGGATTCGAGTGCGGCTGTTGCGAGACGCTGGAAATATGCGTTGGCGAACCATGAACAAAAGACAGATAGTGCAGAGCCCTCACCTGTTCTGCAAGCTTAGTTTTGACAATCTTGGCTTCTCGCATACGCTTTGTCATCAATTGAGAGAGATCTGCATCTTCCGCATCGTAGTCTTCTTCTATTTGCACCGAGGGCGATCTTGATTGTAGCACAGAAGATGAGCGACGAGGATCTTGAGATGGAGGATTACTGTAGCTCTGGATAGCAGGAGTTTCGAAAGTGATTTTGGGAGAGGAAGCGTATTGTGGGGCATTCGAGTCGACTGCAGGAAGGCCGCGACAGACTGAGCAGGACGACAGCAATGGAGGCCAAGAAACATACAGTGGGGTTCAGAGATTTTCATCGGGTGCTCGTGAAAGGTCGCCGAAGGTGCGTTCATGGTGAATGCGCGAAGTTTTTTGGCTTGATCAATTCGAGACTGAGGAACGAGGCTAGGATGCGATTGCTGGTGGGGTTGAGCGGCAGGAAAGCCAAAGTTTGCGTTATGATCATTCGGTTCTTGCTTCATTCGAAGAGGCTCGACCTGGCGCCGGCTTCTGGAGGGGTTCTCGTGCTCAGGCATGGAGGAAAAGAGTTGGGAGGCAGATGGGAGGGTGTGGTTTTCGGCATTGTTTTTGCTGGGCTTTTGGATGAATGAGAACGGTTTCCTAGGGCCGGTGGGCTTTTGAATAGCGGAGAAAGATCCGGAAGATTTGGGGACAGAAGGAGCAGCGTTCATCCGTAAAGCCTTGAAATCGAATCCCTGGTCCATGGTATGCCAGGGGTTCACAGGTGGCTGGCCGCTTGCAGCTGACGCGTGTGGAACGATCCCAATAGCGTTGTATACGGGTCAAGAAAGAAGAAAGAGCCAAATAAATGCTTTCAAAGTTCAAGAAATGAGGGAAGGAACAAGGTGGACAGGGCAAAAACGGTAACGTGATCATGATAGAACAAACAAGTGTGAACAAATAACCCCTAAGCTATGGTTACGGGCTTCGTTGGCTCAGTCCCCGCTCCTTTCAGCCAAGATCCGAGACTAGAGCTCCTCGACCTTGCCAATCGATTGCGCGCGCTCGAAGAACCGACGCTGTATAAACTTGCAGGCCGACTACGACTCCGGCCTTCGCTAGATGGGGGAACCTGAGTCTCCAGATAAGCCGGCTCATCCTCTATATTTTCCTCGGGAAGGGCATGCTCGTTGACCCATGGATCCATCCTTCCCAGCACAATAGCGTCGGTCACTGGATCGTGGCCAAGGTGCTACAGAGAATCCAAAAATGAGCCCAACACGGCAACCAACCACAAAGATCCACACCTCCATCCACTGTGAAATATCCCGCACTGTAGTGCTGCACTTCTCGCAGTGGTATCTCGGGGCACTCCGCATCATGTCCTGAATTTCGCCAGCGGTGAGGAACTGTTTGTAAAGAAAGTATCAGCTAACCAAGAGAGAGAAACGGCGACGATCGCGAGGTTTGAGGGAGTTAGTGGAGGCCATTAGAAAAGAGGTCAGATTCTGCCTGCGTATTTATCTAAAGCTGGGATGTGAGACTGTAACGGGTCTCATATGAAAATGAATTGAATAGTTCCGCCTGTGGTCTCAGACATGCCAAGATTGACTTCAGCAATTCTCTTGAAGAATAGAGTGCACTCTTGTAAGTGCTAAATTCCATGCAAACCCTGCTACTAATATTTGAGTCTAGGATCGCGAAATAATGACCTTTTGCCCCCGAGCATCGAAAAAAGAATCCTTCCGTTTCCCTCGAATCTCCTCGAATTTCACTTGAGCACCTTTCAGTGCTGGGACTCCAAGCGTCTCTAACTCCACGTCAAATTCATCCTCGCCTTCCGACTCGACTTGGTCCATCTCCTGATCATAGCCATACGAACGGAACGCCTCCCAGTCCCTAGAGTCTGGCACCCAAAATATGAGAGTGCGCAAATTATGTGTCACTGGGAGAGTATGAAGCAGCCGATGCGTTCTTTCTTGCGAGAAAACTACACCATTTCGGTGCCATTCAACATGTATCAAGCGCGGAAACGTCCCAAAGTCAAAATCGGGGACATCCACTGTTTGGCGTTCAGTCAGCAAGTTCCACTGAGAGACGGCATGCCTCACCGTCGAGGTAGAGATATTCCAGCGTGCAGCCGACCAGATGCAGGAAACTTGACAACTGTTCCGACCTTAGACTATGGGTGGAAAGATTGAGCACTTTGAGCCTCGAAAAATCCCAACCCTCCGCAAACCACTCCATGGTGAGGTGAAAGCAATGCATTTCGAGCGATTCGAGGGGGCAATTGGGACGTGCAGGCCGCGTTTCGACGAAATCTCGTAGCATAGGATTATCCACGCGAACACGGCTTAACGAGAGTGTTTTCAAATTCCGGCACAGATGGAATGATGAGGAAGGGAGAGGGATGGTCAAGGAACTGTCGGCAGTGCTAAGCTCGAGGCGTTCAAGGGACGATATAGACAGCAGACTGTGCAGCTGCTGTAACGGGTCCCTGCCACCCATGGATTCAAAGCTCCGGAAAACGCAGAGCTTCATGGACCTCACATGAGTGAAGGGCACCTTGGCAAGCTCGCGTAGGGTGAGAGCATAAACATCGAGTTCGAGGACATGCACCAAAGGAATGAGGTGCACAAATTTTCTGAGGGTTGCAGAGAGCTTTATAGATCGAGCATATATTCGAGACGGTGGGAGCGAATGTGGATTGGCCCACGCCCCGCGATTAGCGCCGCCAAGTAGTAAGATGTGGTTGAACAGATGGAATTGTGCAGACGGCCGCCAGGAGGAGCATACGACGGCGCAAGACAATAGAGAAGCAGGACAGTCATGCAAAAAATCAATGACTATGTCGACAAGCTCCTGGGGGAAAATCGGACTTGGAGGTAACTTGAAAAGTCTGAGGTCCTTTTGAGGCTTTTCCTGGCGAAGCGGCACTGTGACCGGAATTTTTCGAGTTTTCCGGCGGCGGGTCATAAGCCTACCTTTGCCTGAGGAAAGATAGGGGATGGACGT
Organism: Favolaschia claudopus; assembly: GCA_037176885.1. Classification (NCBI taxonomy): domain Eukaryota; kingdom Fungi; phylum Basidiomycota; class Agaricomycetes; order Agaricales; family Mycenaceae; genus Favolaschia; species Favolaschia claudopus. The sequence goes on from JAWWNJ010000077.1 coordinate 800,991, forward strand.
TTTCGGCAAGTTGTGATGAGATCAAGGCGGAGCCTGAAACTCGGCCTCGAAGCTCAAGCCGCGGCCAACGCGTGTACTTTGCGCTTTGACGCTCAGCGCACATCGACCATGGCCTCTCGCCTGTTATCCCGACTCCGTACACCAGTATACGAAAACACCGGCTCAGTTGCGCGCGACCACCTCGCTTCCGAGCGCACCTTCCTCGCATGGCTACGCACCGGCCTCGGCTTCGTCACCCTCGGTATCGCCATCGAGCGCTTCTCCCAGCTCGACCTAGCCAGAATACTCCCCACCAAGCCAAAAAAGCAGAAAACCGGCATGATGGACACTTATAAGATGCTGGTCGGCGCTCTGTTGGGGACCGGAAGCGGCTCGATAGTGTATGGCACTGCGAGATATTTTTCGAACCTCCGGATGCTGGAACGAGGTCTCTTCAAACCGGCGTATTATGGGTCTGCTGGGCTGGGCTTTGCTGTTGCGGGTATGGCTGGCTCGGTTTACTGGAGTGTGGTGAAGGTTCGATTGGCGGAGTCGAAGACATGAGAAAATAAAATTTAATGTACTCGCGAATGTATGATGGATGCTATACAATAAAATACCCCCCTGCTCATAGGTCTTGTGTGTAACTCGGTTTCATATAATCTCAAGGGATCGCTGGCTCAAACTCCAGCTTTGTTCGTTCACACTTGCGCCTGCCGCATGCAAAATAACATTACGTTGAAATTCAAACAGCGATAGGCACTCAGAGAATGCTTTGCAGATGAATTTAATGCACTGGTTTCGATCTGACTCTCCGTCCCATCGTTCACTGCGCTAGAATATATTAGGTGAAAATAAACTAAGAAAATATACAATGAAGATTAATGAGCGGGCACCAGTCTCCCAATAAGTCCAGTCCAAGACACCCTACGAGATAGTGACCGTCAACAGTTTGATGACGCCGTCTTGCGCAATACCTGTTCAACGAATTCAATTTCACCTCGAAATCGCGGACGACCTCAATCATTACGAACCATGGTTGATTCCCTCCGCTCCCGCAGGGAGAAGATCAGTGAGATCGGTTACGACGGTATTGTAGGTGTTGAACTTGAACTTTTTGCCGTCAAAGCCGTGGTGTGTGCCCTGCGCCTTCGCCACCAGATCGTCGCGTCCGATGTTGTAGCCGTCGGGGACGATATCATGGTGTTCGCTAGCTGGTTGCTCTTTGGAAACGCTGATTTGAACAGAGTTGAGAAAGTCGAGTTGAGGTATTTTGGTTGCCGATCGGACTCACGCGAGGAAGAGAGCGTTTGTACCTTGTTGAGGAAAAACTCTGAAATGGTTTCCGCCGGTGGCGCTTTCCAAGCAGGTGCCTTTCAACGAATATTCATCGAAATGAAGCAAAATATTTGTTGTGACTCACCGATGGTACCAGGAATGCCAAAAGATTCGCGTAGTACTTCCTAAGAAGAAGTCAACCAAATTGCGACAATGTGAAACATGGAAAAGAAACATACCGCCTCATTGACATCTCCGCGTCCGTCTCCAAGGTTCGCAGTCTGCGGATCACCGATATGAAGCCCTAAGCATTCTTTATCGCTGATAATTCGTTCATTAGCAATTCGGCGAGAATGCCGACTTGTCCCCGCAACTTACAATCCAATGGCTTGCGCATATTGCAAGAAACCATCGAGCGTGAGGACCTCGGGCGAGCTCTTCGCCGAGATAATGACCTGCGCAAGTGAGCTGAATATTTCCTCTACTGCTACTAGTAGTCGGCGGCCGACGCACATTAAGAGGTTCACCAAGACCGGCTGATTTATCCAAGAAAGAACCGCCATTCAGCGTTGGGTTGATAAAGTCGCCATCATCCCTCCGTACGGGTGCAGCGTTCAAAAGACTGGGAAGGGCAAGAACCGCGCTCGCGAAAAGAACAAAAGAATGCATTTTGAAGGAAAAAGAAGGAGGTTGAAGTTGAAGCAAAAAGAAAAAGAAAGTGAAGCAAAGGATGGGAAGGAAAGGAGCGCAGCTGCGAGGAAAAAAGCAACCACACCAAGGGATCTTATTTGTAGTCCCCGGGAAGGTTGACCAGAACAAGTCTCCGAGTCCCCGCTATCTCACACGAGACACCCGTATCTGGATTGTGGCATTGAAGCCGTTTCAAAATCGCATTAGCCGGCGGATACCTCGGTTGCTTGTCGCGTCGCCGTCGAGATCATAGCCGTGACGCCGCCCGTAGCCCGTCGCCTCGGTGGGCATGCATAAGTATACATACTATTGATCGTTTTCAAAACGGCGTTCGATGGGTTGAAACTTCTAACCACATACAACTTGGGCGAAGAGCTTGTATCCAATGCGATTCTTGCAGACCAATTTGCTTGATGATGTCAGGCTATTCCCAGATATATAGAAAGGCAGAGGACCAAACCTCCAGAGAAAACAATAGAGACTAATTAGGCGAGTGGAAGGTGTGGTTGAAAGAAAGAGTGATCGGCAATTACCGATCGGTGATCCGCATCTGCACATCTACTCGAGTCCGTGTCTTGGCCGCAACGCTTCAGGCCTTCACCGGAACCGTCAGGCTTTTCACTGTCAGTCGGCGCAGCGGTTGCCAGATCCGCTTCTTTAAGCCCCCCACAGTGGAACCCATATGTTCGACGTCCTCGAGGTTCGGTTCCGTGACGTCCAACTTCCGTCGTTAGCAAGCCTTCAGTTGGCAGCGACTGGCAATGGGTAGTAAGTTACCTTGCTTGCCAAGGTTTATTTAGCATTCCCGAAACCTCTTTTTGATCCTTGTGCACAGCATTTCTAATCAGGAGGTGGCACAAATTAAAGAGCCTTGCTGAAAGTTGGCTGAAAGTCAGTTCTTTGCACAGTTTGTTATGTATTCGCAAACGCTGAGGCTGTTTCGGGTATCCCAAGCTCTGAGGGGGGCTGTCCAGATAAGATTCACAGTTGTCAATGTGCGGAATGATGCTAAGTACGCGCCGTCTCGGCCGAGTAACGACTGCTACTTAGCAAGCTGAATATGGTACTTGCATACAACGAAGGTGGTGAGCTCAGAGAATTTCGCAACGCCTGGAATCTAAGTTTTCATGCTTTTATATTGAGCGGCAGGAGGAAGAGATACTACAACGCCGGTCATGCCGGGTGAACGGGATCTCGCCGGTGGCCGGGACAAGCAGCATCGATTCTTATTTGCTCAACTGTGAATCGTGGCATTTACATAAAAATGCGTGAAGTCAAAAGTCATCCAATTAACCAAGATTGTACAATACCTACTACGGTCACTCAACACTCTTGGCTGTAGGAAATTGGTTGGGAATAAAATTCGGCACTCTATTTCAGTGATTTAGACTTCGCCGATGAGTGGAACGCCGAGAGGGAGAAGAAATGGGAGTAAGCAGACCAAATAAAGGTTAGGAAGTTACACCTCAATCCAGGTCGTCTTGAAGCCGTTGTCAATGAATACTAGATACTGTACAATTACGTTCAAATCCACATGGGGGGTGACGCGTGACGCGCCTGAACCAATTCGACATTTCGACAGAGGTCCTGGCGTGGCGTGACATGGCGCAAATTTTCGATAACCCCCAGTTTCGTGAGGAGGAGCCTAGAAACATTGAGTGAGTGAGTCTGGATTTTTTCCGTGAGGATTGGGAATGCAGTGGAGACAGTTTATATCTTGAGCAAAAAAACCGCATTTCTGGCCGAGGATTGGGTAGAAAATCACTCCAATTAGAGAATCTAGAAGAAAGTGAACATCAGAAGTCGAGAAAACACACCAGAGGGCCCATACCATTAGGAAAGCGATTTTTTGAGCAAAGTCCCATTTTGGAGGAATTTTGCGAACCGAGCAGCCCATTCGACAATGGCCCGTGTGAGGCGTGACACAGGGCAAAAATTCGGTTCGACAGAGGTGGGTGTGACGCGTGATGAATGATTTGAACGTAATCAAAACGTAATTGTCCAGTATTCAATATGATGCCGCAAACCGGCAATTTGATCGGATCTGATGCCAGGGATTTGCCGGCACTCGCCGTGAAAGTGGGGACTCGTCTTTTTATTTGAACCCTTTAGACGAGAGATTGAGAAGGTTTCGGGTTCTCAAATACAATTATATTGCAACCTCACACAGTACTGAGTATCGACTACGTCGCGGTAGCTCCGGGTAGCCATGCATGTCCTTGCACCCCGAAAAAGCGGGAAAACGAGAAGATTGAGCGGCGTATCGCCACGAACGACTCCAAAGCTATATTATTCCAGTCCCTTTTCCCATGCGAGCAAGGTTTTAGCTGGCGGAGCCAGAGCTTTCGAGTATCTTTGAAGTATCTTGAAAACTAGAAGTGGCTGAGCTTCATCCCGTGGACTCCCTGTCAATGCGACCGGGGCTGAAGGTTCTGCGTCAATTTTAGTATATGTACACCTCAAAACGAGATCATTGAGACAAAGCGGTCAACAATTCCTTTTGTCTCAACCTGGACTGAGACTGTCACGGCCCGACCGTGCCTACATTTACGAACGCTTATGTGCCTCCTGGATGGTGGCACACTTGTCTTGTCGTGTTTCTTGCCTCAGAATTTCACGAAAGAAATCGGATATTTCGTCGCCGACATCCCCGGCATCGGCTCTTCGCCATTCGGGCAGATTCGGGCTCAGACTCCGTTCTCCACAAACGGTCCTTCTACACCACCGATTTCGTTTCAGCCAGTATCTGGATTCTGGGCCTGCTGACTGCGAGCCGCGTGTTGTTCAACCTGGTGCTCTGACGGTGGTCAACGTTTAATATCGTGTCTTATTGTTATGCTCGTTTGAGTCTCGAGATCTCGAGCTCATTATAGGAAACTCCCTTTTTTGGCTTGCGCGACCCAGCATCAGGATCCAGCAAGAGGCATTTTCGCGCGGGCCACCCGGGCCTAAATCTTGAGGCCCGGATCACGCTCCCGCCTTTACCGACGGAGAGTTTCTTCCATCGATGTCGGTTCCTCGGTTAAACCATTCATTGAGGCAAAAACGAGGCAAAACGACGCGTGGCTTCATACTTAATAAAATACGGAGCGGAACCGCAGAGGATACGGATTGTTCCGTTTGCGCCCCTGTTTTCCTCAATTTTAAACCATGAAAACGAGCGAGGTGCTTGGCGTCGGAAATAAATTAACGGTTGTTGCTATGCAAGGACTTGTATACGCAGCCTCAGGTACTTATACCATACGTACTTGGGGTACGAGTTCGATGTCCACTGGGATCTACAAATGGTCGTTAGCCATCCATAGGGTTTGCCGGAGACCGAAAATCCATCATCAGCACCTACTTATCAGCACTCTGATGGAGGATCTTCCGTTCGAGTTTGATCGTTGCTGGGGCCGGATCTCGGGCCGGCAGTAAGAACCCCAATTTGGAAGGAGAGGGTGTTGTGTGCAAGTCAAGAGGTTTGACTTGGGGAGACTGGTCGAGGATATGTACCCACTGGGCTGGAATCTGAGAGCCATATGGTGGTATGTAGGCGAGTAAGTTCCGTAGTTCGACTCGGATTGTAATACTGCGCGGAGAGTGGCGTCCTCGGACTTTACAGAAAATTTGAAATCGGATTCTGAAATAGTGGCTGACTCTGCGCATCCGTGTTATCCGTGCTCAGCGGAAATTCTCAGTGAATGGCGGGAGATGCTGGGAGATGGCGGGTAGAAGAAACGGAAAACACGGAGGGTTCTTTTCTGAATTCTCACAGTTGAAGTCAAGGTTAAAAATGAACAATTGCCAGTGTGCGTCGGGGTTCTCTCTCCACACAAGAAGCATATAGTAGGTGCTAGGTCCCCATCAGGTCCAGATATCCCGGCTTGACACTTGTCCTACGACTGTAGTGGTTCAAAGCGTCGCAGAGTTGTATCCAGCCGAGGAGGAATTTGAGTAAGAAAAATTGACAAACTTGTCGTTATTTCGCCGGCCTTGGATGGGGTACAGATATCTTTCAATTCCAGCTGAGTTAGCTCGGGCTTCGGCCAACTTCAACCCCGGTCGAACCGTGGTAGATTAACTTAATGCTTTGAATGCTGATCGAATCTTCCATTACATTGATTCTGGTTCGTCCTTTTCGTAGCAGACCCTAAAGCTTCATGCAAACACTGATGCAGAACCTAGTGCGATGATGTCCACCGGTCCCGAAACGCTGATTAATGGTAAGAATTAGGCTAGCATCGGGAAGGTTGACTTTCATGCTCACCAAGCATCGTTACCGTACGACGAAGCCGCTGGAGTCGGTAATCCACTACTGCATCGTATACCATCGGCGCTATCGTGGCACAATTGTCCAGGTCACCAGTGCCCCGTTGTTAGTGTGTTCGAATGATTTCTTACCAGATATTTCGGGTTAGAATTGAGAAAGGGTCAGTTTGGGAGGAAGATGACCACCGCTGCCAGACAAACGTAGGCTGTAGGCACATCCGATGGCGATTTTTCAGGGATTCACGCGCTGTAAATTTTTGCGTTATCTCGTAAGTAACAAAAGCCAATGTTCTGCGTTAAGGAGGCTTTTAGCTAGCCGCATTTCGACCGGTACCGAGATTTCGCAGTCGTGCCGCGGCACTACGGTGCCGGAGGGTGCTACCGGTGAGACAGAAAACGGACGATTTCAAGCGGAGATGGTGGTGTACAGATCGCCGGCTGGAATTTTAGCCACAAAGAAAATTATGACACCAAAACAAATTCCCGGACAATACGGGGCGGGATACAGATAGGAAATTAAGCTTGAGCGCCGCCCCGATGGTATAGTGATAGTACGAAAGCAAGCCAAGTTGAAGCCCGGAAGGGTTACCTCAGAATGATTGGCGGGCTGGCCCACGTTGCGTTACCTAATTTAGCATGGCAGAGATCAGAGGGAGAGATCATTCCACGTGGTGTGACAGGCCCTGCCCTTATTCCACTTTGAGCACCTCCGATTCTTCCTCTCTCTCATCTGCTCGTCGTCGTCGTCGAGCACAGCGAGCAACACCCTCTGCTCGTCGTCAATCACAGCGATCAACTACCGCCGTCCATGCTGTGGGCCTCCTCAAAGCGCAGAAAGTCCCGCCCTGAGATCGTCGTACCCACCTCCAAGTCGTCTCTTGCCGACGCTCAGGCCCCTTCCTTAGTCGCCCGCCGCTCGTCGTTGGGCAGTGCGCGCACACCCTTCACACCTCTCCAGTCCACCGACATGACCCCAGGCAATGCCCCGCAAAATTTCCTCATTGGCCGTTCCATTCTCACCCCAGAAGAGCAGCAAAAACTCGCTCGCCAATCACCGTGAGTCTCGACTTTTCGTCCACAAGGAATGGATATACTCAAGCGTCGTAGCTCTCCGCCGCCAAATTTCTCTCTTCCTCGCAGAGATCCCAGTTCATCTTCGTGAGGGAATTTTTGTGTACTCCAGTCCAAAATCTTATTGTTATAACCAATTGTAGCTCGTCTTCAAACAAAAGCGAAGACTTTGAAGATTCAGATAGAATCTATAGAATCGACACCCTCAAGTCCTTCAGCTTTGGCCCTCAAACTCAGCCCAACCCACCTTCGTCACCAGGACGGAGCATCGGCCCGCTGGACGAGGCCGACGATGACGAGCTGCGCAGGCGCGCCGCAGACGAAACCCCAAGGCAGTCCCTTGCTGGGACAACCTCCAGCACCCTCACCGTGAAACGGGATCCAAGAACACCCACAGCTTACTATTCGCCTTCCCGCTCCGACGCCGCCTCTCACCACACCTTTGGCACATCCTCCGCCTCTTCACTCTCTTCACCCAGCCGTTCTGGCAGTCGCAGCCGAACGACGAGCAGCACCACCCACACCTCCCTCGATAATGACCTCGGCGGTGTTGTATTCAACCCGCTCCATCACCACCCCACACTACCTACAGAAGTCGAGTTTGACTCGGAGGAGGAAGAGCTGGAATTCAGCAACGAGGATGACGACGATACTTATGATAACGACCACGACCTGATCGAAGTATCCTCTGCCCGCGGAGGAGGCAGCATGGATGGTGCCTTATTCGAAGATGCTTTTGAGCGACAGATGTACCGCGACGCCGAAGCGGGTTCGGTCGCTGGTAGCGGCCGTCGACCGAGTCTGCCCTTGGCAATACCTGGTGTAGGACCGGACATGGATCGCCGTGAGCGAGAAAGCAGTCTCGCCACTGTGCGCCGACCGAGTCGAAGCCTCGACGACCAGGTCAGCATTCTCTCGCTCGACAGCAAGGGCAAGAAGGAGTCAGCTACAATCCCGCCACCACATAACAAACCAGGGGTCGTGCAAACGGTGAGCGTCCCCGAGAGCGATGGTGACTGGCGATCTCTATCCGCTCGCGCGCAGCAACAACCTTCTGCCGTGGATGGTCCACCGATATTCACAATCCCCACGTTTGCGGGGGCCGCGCCACCCGCGAGTGCCCCGAACACCGGTGGTGGCGGTGGGTCGTTCGATGGCTTTGGTTTCGATCTCGATTGGAGCGCGATGCGTTCGGGGATCACTGGGCTCGACATGAACGACGTTGCCGTCCACTCTTCTGCCACGCCGTCAACGTCTACTGCGCATAGCGGGTGGCGCGGTTCTCGGCGGCCATCGCAGCTCTCGCTCATGCTGCGGCGTCCAAGCACGGCGAGCGGGGGAAGCGTGATGTATGATCCCGATACGTTCCTTGCTGCCGTGAGAGGATGGGAAGGGGAGGATTATGAGCGGCAGAGGAAGTATTGGACGTTCAGGAAGGATCATGCGGATGGTAGGGGACCGAAGCCTACGGGTGGGAGCGGCACAAGCGGGGCGAAGTTGACGCCTGTGAGGAGTATTGCGAGTGGGAAGGTGGAGAGGGGAGGGAGTATATTGAGTGGGCATCAGGGACACGGGGAAGGCAGGGATGGGAAGGAGAAAGATAGGCAGAGGATCCCGTGGAAAGGGATGGTGCTCAATTCGGAGGAGATCTGGAATAGCACGCTGGTGGGCAGCTTCAAAGTCAGGCGGAGTGAGTGTTTATTTCACGTCTACGACTGTTTTTGTGGTTGATTTCTATATCTGATACTAATTGTTTCCCTACAGTTGAACTCCGCCCGCAGAAGCCTCAACAGCGCGTCACGATCGATCCCTTCCGTGGACCATATACGATTGGACCGAAGCCACCGCACGATGGTGCATACACGAATATTCACAAACATTCCAAGGTCATGGCGTTCTCGATACACCGACATTACAAACCGACACGCGCACATCCCGACCCGCGAGGCAGCTTCAGCACTGCAGTGGGACGTCCGGGAACGGCAAATGGGCAACGCGGAAGCGTCAGCACGGCCTCGGGGCGTCCTGGTGGGTATGCCGCGATAGAGGAGCGGAAACGCCCGACAACTATGATTCTGCTTGCGCCGAGGCACGTGCAGGAAGCGTATACGAGCACGAACACGACGAAGGGTCTTAGGTCGCATGGCTTGCTTGATGACGGGCACCGGGATCGGGATCGCGAGCGTGAGCGGGAGAATAGAGAGACACGGAGCACACGAAGCGAGAAGGGGCGGGATAAAGAGAGAGAGAAGGAGAAGGCGAGACAGAATGGGGGGAAGGATAAAGGCGGGAAGAGCAGCAGCAGCAAGCAGGTGAGCAGCACCGGCAGTGTTGCAAGCACATATCGCAACGAGATCGTTGCAACACCAACACAATCTACTACCCCCACGGCACGCCCGTTCCCGCCACCGACGAGTGCACCGTTCGATGGCCGCAGCGCTTTCATTGGACCGACGCTTTCGTCACGGTCGGCTTCATCTTCGCGGAAGAAGCGGCGCGACAGCCTCGATATGGACGGTGACTCGGATTCGGACACCGAGCGTCTCCCCCGGACCACGCACAACGAGGCGTTTTCGACAATGGACGCCAGCTCGATCGACCAGATGGTGCTTGCACAAGACGCTCGGTACGGTGAAGGCTCAAATGGCATGCTCTCTCGCGTGCTGCGTCGTGCGCCGGCTCATCCTGCCGGTCCTGCGGCACCGCATCAAGTGTATGTTCCTCCATGGGTGACGTTGCAGAGCCGTAACAAACAGGAGGAGCGGCGGCGGCGGCACGATGTATTGAGCAACTCGTTCGAGGATGTTGGTCTGCTTCCTCCGAAGAAGAACACAGGCGGCACAAGGTCGAAGAAGGCGCCAGTCAAGGGCGTGGATATCTTTGCGCAGGTGCCGGCAGATGCGTTGTTCATGCTGTTGCCGCTGTGGCCAGGTTCGACGGATCCAGTCAGCGAACGCAATGCGACGCGGCCGCCGCATGAGATCCCGACAGAGCAGAGGCAGTATCTTCTGGTGTCTTATAAGCCGACCGACGAGCGTGCACCGACATATTCGAAGAAGCACGATAGAGAGGAGCGCGGCGGCAGGAATCGCAGTTCTCACAGCAGCCCAACAAGCAGCGCGGACGCTGGTATGGGAAAGGGGTGTGACGTCCTGCTTTCGAGCTATCATATCAGTGCACGGCTGGTCTCACACGCTGACCTGCAGGGGTCAGGTGTGCGTGTACCAGACGAGGGTCTCTCGGTGCTTGGGCCGTGGCACGAGGCATGGCTCACAATGCCCCAGATCGCGACGCGGGATCACGGCTTGCTCGTCATTGGAACCTGTGCATCTCGTGACGCTGGGATTGAGTTCGATCCCGAGGGTCTTGTCAAGATGGGTCTGTGCATTCCTGTTCCCCCAGAAGCTACCGAAGACGAGCTGCAGAGCGAGCCGGTCGCAGAGCTTACGCCGATTGGCAAAGCAGTGTTGGAGATGGCGTGGATTGGTTGCATTGCTGTGACGAGTTTTGGGCCTGCGGGGTCGTCTTGAGGGCATTCGACATCTTACCATTCATTTTTACATATTTTCTCTCTCATTTATCTCTCATCTTCACAAGTGCATATTTCTTTACCGTTACGGCTGTGGAAAGAAAGAATGGTAGTAACTATGTACATACATCGAAAAGCGTTTTCGTCTCACCCTCTCAGGTTTCAGTAAGCATTTCCATGCGACTCCCAATCCACCCCGTCTGGCATGTACTCTTCTTCTGCTTCTTCCTTCCCTTTTCGTTGACGCGATGCGTCTTGTGTGGGCTGGACGTTTTGGCAAACGACAATTGGGAACGATGTGGGTAGCAAATGTAGGTAGGCTCCATGCGAGTAATGATACAGTGTAGAGGAAAAAGTACTGAGATATATGGTGATGAGCAAACGTAGAGCGATAGCATGTAGATAGCGATGGAGAGGGTCAAACTGCTTTAGATAGGATCCTAGAAAAAACCTTCCGCGTCGTAATCCGTAAAATCCTCGTCTCGTTGTTGTTCGGGCGGCGGGTGGCGCATCAAGATGTGCGCCCCGCCCACGGCCAAAAAGTGAGGGTTCGCAGACTGTTCATCGTCAAAAAAGCTCCCAACACGTCTCGTCTCCATCGCGTTATGTGTGGGCGACCAAATCTGGTACTGCATGTCCAACAGCGCTTCCTCCTTGCTTGCAAGAAGGTCGTTGAATAAGTCTTCGAGCTTCTCAGCCGTCGGCTCATCGTCATTGGGATGCAACGCCAACCACATTCCGCGTAAGGAGAGAGTAGTCAGCTTCATGGTGTAGACCTTATCAGGATGGTATGAGGGAGCTTGGATTTCGACGCTCGTTCCTTCGATGGCGGACACCAGTACTAGGGGGTCGACTGGACATTCATAATTGCCGCATGCATTGTTGCGGAAAACCAGCTCAAAAATCCCCTGCAAATTGGGCTCGCGCTTACCAAAGCACCTCTGCGTCAGCTCACGCAGAGGCATGGAAATCATGTCCAAGAGGAGCCGAGGGTTGCCATTCAGGCTGAAGCAAGACCAAGCGTTCACGAAGTCATGCAAGTCGTAACGATCCGCAACGATCTTGTCCACACGAGAATGTATCTGACACGGCTCAGAATAGCTGTCAAGCAACGTCCAACGAAAAACGCACCAGAGATAGGACTGTCGGGGAGCTGATGCGCAGAGTGGCTTCTGTCTCGCGGTCGCAGGTGAGACCACCGGCGAGGCGTAACATGCTCCAGGTCACTGCCCTGGTAGCATCAAAATCGAAAGGTGACAGTAGCTCATCGGCAACGTCTATAGCACCTGTAGCAAGCAGTGTGATCAGATCGTCGGCAATGACGCCCTGCGAGGTTTTATGGTCGGGTACCAATTCCAGAAAATTGGAGAGCAGTACAAAAGACTGGTCGTCGTCCAGAGAATTTGGTGAACACATGTCGTTAATATAGTCCGTAAGCAGGCGGGGGTGAATGAAAGACTGGAGGATTCCGCCAGAATTCTCGAACGGAAACACATAATGTCCACATGTGTAGTGCAAGTCATTTATCGTCGGGGGATCCTCCAGTAAGGCTCGGGTAAAATAGAGAGCTTCGTCATCTGTGTAGCCACACGCGTTATGAAACGCGGGCATCGCATTGGGTTCAAGGTGCTGGAGAGCCGGATAGTTGACACGCAGCACCCCTGTAACACACAATTTGTGTATAACAGAAGTGGCAGCCATCAAAGGACGCCAAAAACGAGAGTCCAAGAATTCCTCGATCTCCACAACAGTCGCATAGTGCAGAAGATCGAGTGGCAAGTCGCTGCGAGCCATCAGGGTACTTGTTTGCGTGGGAGCGTCATAATTATCGACTCCAACAAAGAGGGTGCGCCCACGAGCTTTCGCGAGGTTCTGGACAGTGTTGGAGATTGTCAGAAAAGATGAAAATTGCACGCACAAAAACTTTGGTCAACATCTCTTTGAGGTCGTGCTCCACCTCGACGAGATAAGTCCCTGGATCGGAGAGCCCCAAATCCTCGGCGTACTTCTCGAGGAAGTTCACCAGAATGAAAGAAACCTTATTCGTCAAGCTGGCTGTAACTCCAGCAATATTACAATAAACTCGAACATCCGAGAGATCGAACATCAACGAGAGATGCTGACTGTGAGGGACGGGAGCGGGGGCTGCAGTGACCACTGCACGAGACGCGAACCGTCGATCGAAGAGTGTTGCTCCATGAGAATCATAAAAGTGATAGAGGGTCGACAGTAACATTGTCTTTCCAAATTGAGGGGGGCGTAGGACGAGACATTGAAATGTATCAGGGAGGTCGATAATGTACTTGGTCTTGTCGACGAGTAAATCTCCTGGTGGAGAAAGGAAAGCATCTACCCCGAGAGCAACGTAGAGTCGGTAAGGTTGAAATGGCGATAGCGATCGTCTGGGGCGTTTCCGTTCATGTTCACACCCGCTCGACTCTCTGCCCCGGTCATAGCCGTTGTCATCGCTCGATGCGAGGCTTGAAAAGGACCGTTTCGAGCAAGTAGAGCAGGTGGACGAGGTAGAAGGCGGTGATGGCGTGCGCACTGGAGACATTTCAGGATTCTTACCTCGCAAGACAAGATTCAGCAAAGAGAGTACCTGGTAGAGCTGTTCGAGAATCAAGGCCGGAATCCTTGGATTGAAGGGCTAAAAGGTACGACACATCGACTTGGGTCGTATTATTCGACTCAGACGCGAAATGGAAGTTGAAAGTGCTGAGAGTAGGCATCGTCATGGTGGTTGTAGGTCAAGTTGCGTGCGGGCCACAGCGTCACGCTACGCGCTCACGAGATGTGACACAACAAAGCATACGAAAGCGTTCGTTTATCGTGACAGCGTGACGCCATTGTACTTCATCCCCGACGTTCACTTTCCCTTCGTTCCAATGACCACTCAGCCACCCGCCACTGGCAGAGTTGACATACATGCCCACTTTCTACACCTCAGCCAGCCCATGGATCCAGCCCAGCCTCACGTCCGAGTTACAGACTTGGAGTTCACTGATTTTTGGGATTCCTGGCGAGTGGCGTATATCCTTGACAATGAGATTCAAGCAAAGCATAACGGATCAAATTGTACAACTTGCACCAGCCCTATACTCATCAAAGCGGCTTGGTTTTGCAAACGCCTGCGTGAGCCACTGGTCAACAGCGATGGGGAAGTTATCGATGTCAGCCCCCTTGGCACCAATTTCTGGCCAAAGGAGTCTGATCCCGACCGCGGTGCAATATTTTTGGCGCCCCACCTTCTCGTTAAACATTCCCTCGGCCGAGGGGGGGCAAACGGCGTAAACGACCTATTGAACGGTCCTATTGATCCTGCCACTGGCAATTTAATTGTACATTTCTTATGCGAAACAGTCGTTGACAGTGAGTCGTCTGTCACCCCTCAATTTGATTTGCAACCTCATAATGGAGCAGAGGCATCGTCAAGTCACTCGACAGTCGTGGCAGCGAGAAAGCTCGATGACGCGGACAACGACGGCCACGGCGGTGGCAAGAGGGCCAAACTTGATCCTGACCTGAATCTCATCATTCCCAGAGGGCTTTTCATAATACCGATTCCAGCCCACGATCGGGAAACTGTGACCTTTAGTCTTCCTCCTCAGTCATTCACCATGGAACAGCTTGTTAGCGCTACGCCAGGAACCGTGTTCGTGGACAAAACCGACCATATTATGTCTCTCAGTAGGCTGCTTGCTCTTGGTGGTTCCTACATATATCTTCCTCCGAAGACTGGCAAAAGCACATTGCTAAACATGCTATCCGCATTCTATGATTGTGCTCAGAGCCAGGAACTCACAAGACGAGTTTTTGGAAGGCGCGAGGTGAAGATTTCGTCGATGAACTCAAACAAAAATCCGGCAACACAGAACCCAGATCATTTCGCGGGAAAATACATGTGTTTATGTTTCGATCTACGACCACTGGCATTCACCATCACGGACTTGAAGGGCGGAGTCAACCACATAATTTCGTTGATTGATCAGCATTTATCAACCACCATCCGAAATTTCGTTGAAAAATATCGAGCAATGTTCCCTGCTACTAAGCTACCGCAATTCACGGCCGATGCAGACCCGCCTGAGATGATGGCAAAAATTTCTGAAGTAAGCTACACGGTTTTTCATTGCAAGCCAGTTATGATGTCTGATTCTCGACAGTATTTCCAGAAAAGATCGCAACCAGCCGGGATAAAGCTTTTCCTTAGCTTGGACCACTTAGACGATCCCATTCTACGAACCCTTTTGCTGGAAAAGGCGCCTGGTCAATCTTCCTCGGAGGTGACGACGGCAGTTGCCGTCCACATCATGAAATTTCTCGAAATTTTGGCCAACCTTGCCACCAACTTGAAATCCGCCATCAAATTGCTAGTTGTCAGCAATTTGCCTTTCTCTAAATTTCGTCTGAACATCCGTCCTCCCCCTGGATTCGTGAAATATTTGCGCGATATCTCAGCTGAGAAAAGTTTAGACGGAGCTTTTGGTATGACTCTGGAAGAGGTCGAGTCTATCTTCAAGGTTCTTTCATGCAACCGACGGAAGCAACTGGTCGCAAAGACGGAGCTGGCACATAAATTAGGCTACTTCATGCCTCGGCCCTCCGACAAGTTGCTTCAGCCCTCCGACAAGTTGCATCAACCGCCCGGGGTTTATAATTTTGACCTCGTTTTCTACCACGCCGCGACAACCCTTGAGCTCATGAATCTCATGGATCCCAACCTTCGAAACATCGATTTACTGTGGCTCGACGAAATCTCGCAAAGTTGCAGACATCTTCTAGAATATTCAAGTCTCCGTCGCGGTCGCGACATCGTGGTCCCCCGTTTCGGCGAGTACACTTTCGAGATGTTGTTGCATCACGCAGACACAGAACAAAACCTCTATGCCCTGCTGTACCATATCGGGGGTGTTTCGGTACACGACGTGCATAGCACACCTGATCCAATGTGCACAATGCGACACGGCAGTCCCTTTTCGGCGTATCAGGTACGTGTCTATCCTGATGACGATGGATAATAGCTCACATAACTTGCAATCGGTTCAAGCTGTGCGGAAAGTACGCCCCATACGCAAGAAAATACGAGACGGCTGCACAAATTATAATCCGTGCTCTGTTCAGCCGTGATGCTGGGCCGCTTGCAGAATATCTCGCATGGTCCATCTACTACACTGACATACAAGACCTGAAGGGAATGCGAGAGTGTGTCTTGCAGACTCTATGGAACGGAGTTGTGAATCAAGATGCCAGAAAGTTCAGGGACGGCGCCGTCAACATCAAACCAGTCATGTCCCCTGAGTTTGTTAACAACTGGTTTTCGCAGGTACACCTGCATACAAACCCCAATGCAACGTCTGAAAGCATAAGGCGCCGTGAGCCATTTACAGCTGGGTTCAGGAAAGATGGCGTCGCCGATGGCGTTGTCTGCGGTGCAAATTTCCACCCTGACCGCCTCATAGCAGTGGAACTCAAGAATTTCTCGCTCGAGAACATCGTATTCAATCTGCGCTATACAGGTAACGCATCCTTTGACTTCAAGTCAAAATACCAAGTGCAGCTGGACCACTTGGACACATTAACAAGAGCTCAGATACTGAAGCTGGAATACTGCTTCAAAGTGTTTGAAAATGGGCGATCCACAACAACACAGTTACCCATTCAATATATTGTGAACAAAGGGAAGGAGCAGTTGCGATCGTATATGGATGCAATCGCGCAAGGGGAATATGCTACGACTGAAGATGGTGGCACCAAAAAGGGATTCAGGGACTTCCGCTTTGTGGTGCTCCCGGCAGCTCCAGGAAGACCAGACGAGATCATCGGATTCATCATCTATGCAGTTGGACGACGCGTGTTCTGGGAACTCGTCGAACCCCTAGAACAGAATAAGGCATTCAAGTTCCGCGCCAACGAGGGTTGGCAAGGCGTGTGGGGTTCTTTGGATAATATTTAGGCTCATGTGGTGATCCATGTATCGTATGTTGTAGAGTTCATGACCTGTATTACGAGCGTATGAATGACCCTTGACCAGAGACAAGTCGTTGAGCGTAGACAATCTTCCCCCGGCTGCGAACAAGATTACATCTCTTCTTGGCGCATACTTTGACTTGCAGTGCGAGCAGCGCACAATAGGTCACATCCCAGAAAGGTGATCGCAGCATCGCACACTCCTCGGCGGCGCCAAGGAGGGTGGCAATTCCGGCCTAGACGGTTTGTCTCCCTATACGGTTCGACCACGAGCACTTGTAGCTTGCCTAGATGCAGACAAACACAAGTGAGTTTTTACAACTTTTCGTCTCATTATAAACGAGCTCCTCGGTATCGTACACTGCGAGTAAACAGACATTAGCATATTAAAGTACGTCTGCCACATCAAATCAGCTTAATTCTTCATGTAACCACCAAGAAAACGAGGAACAAAACGCACATATAAAATCCTCATTCGCCTTGTCCGTCAAGTCATCGAAAGCATTAGCAGCAAATTTTGCTCCATTCGCTTGTTGCGCAGCTGCGGCGTCCTTCGTGGCTTCAAGTGATGCGTCTACGAGGACGCCAGTCTTGCCGAGGGCCGTGCGACGTGCTGCGTGGGCGCGATTCAGGAACAAGACGTATAGTGCGGTAATGCTACGAGGCAACACAGAATTGTATGAGAACGGGGTTTCTACGTTGCGAGGGAAACGCACATGAAGAAGCTGACGAGTGCAGCGAAACAGGCGAGGCTGGATGTGAGACCCTTTTTGTATACAGGGGCTTGGTCGACTGTGTACAGGAAGGGGCCGAGAATCTGTAGTACACTCCGTTTTCAACAGGTGCTAGAGAATGAATTCGACGACACGCACGTTACCGGCGGATTGTCCGATGAAGAGAATACCCGTAGTTATTGTCTTCTTGGTGTGTCCGGCGGTATTTTGTGAAGACCAGGTGTAAATGAGTGGAGGGATGCCGGGATAGAACGAGATGCTTTGATCGTAGAGAGGTTATGGAATGAAGAGCTGTTGAGAGACGAGTCAACGTACATGTAATATGCACCGAGAAGCGCGCCCTTATGCGCGTCCCCACGGGGGATGTGCAACAGAGCCGCCGCCCCAGCAATAGGCGGCAAGGCCAGAGCAATGAGCACTGGAGACTTGACTTTGAAGTGCATAGCGGCGAATCCTCCCGCGAGCGTAGCCAACATCTGTATCGCGCCGAAGGGCATCTGTAGTAGGATCGTGTTGAGTTGGTTGAAGCCGAACGACTGGACGATGAGAGGTCCGACTGCACCAAAGGTGAGCGATCATGGCAGACTGGGACCTGCGAAGCTCATACATGTGGAGATTCCGCCACTTGGAACACTAGTGTGGGTAAGCCAATTGTGGAATCGAAAGACATATGAGGACGCACGAGATGAGGAAGATCATAGAGAACCAGAACCAAGTCTTGAGGTCGAGGACACACTCGCGGACCTGCTCCCACTTCCATGTCTTAGTCTCTGTACCCGTGTTGTTCGCACGCAGACGCTCAACGACCAAGATTTTTTCTTCAAATGAAAGGAAACGAGCGGTCGTCGGTGAGTCTGGAAGGACCAAACTTATACAAGGTCAGCAACAGGGAATAACAGGCGCAGTGCGCATACTAGACTACAGCCGAGAAAGCAACAGTTATGAGCCCAGTGAATAGGAAGATAATCTCAGATTCGATGAGGAGGGAGCTATGCATTGAGGGAATTGACCTACCTGATAGGGCCTAAGATGGCTGTGAATATGACCGAGCCCGAACGATAGAATAGAGCCAAGCTGCAGAAGACCAAAAGGTTGGCACGATCGATTCGCTGCGAGGGAAACAGAGTACATACGACGGTAGTCAGTCCATTCATTGAGTACCAGAGCGTGGTCCGTTGAGTCTGCTCACGACGGCGCCACCACATCGCCGTAATTGTTACAAATGTGGGCGCCACAGTCGCTTCGAATAAACCGAGAAAAAATCTTTGAATCATGCTCAGCAAAGACCTGTCATACTATAATATGTTTGTCACAAACCGAGCAGTGACCAGCTTGTTGAAGTTGTTGGCAGACGTCATAGTAGAAAGAACGATCCCCTGCAAGTCGTTCAGTGCGTATAGATAATTAAACGAAACGCTCACGAACCCAAGCCAGCACATTAAACGCCAGCCATCGGCCGACTGGGAGACGGACGAGGAGGAATGAAGAAACAGGCTGCCATATTAATTGCGCAGCATAAACAACACTCCCCAGCGCGCTGTACTGATAGCCAACGAGATGCTGAATAAAATCTCAACAAAGACGCATCGATGCTGCTACAAGGCGCGGTACAAACCGTGTCTTTGGCTAGATCGAATACAGACGCGTAGGACAGCGTGCTCTTGTCAAGCTGCTGCAAAAAGTAGATTCTGACACGATTCAGCTTCGAACGCAACTAAAGAGCGTAGACAGACGCACGTAAGCATTACCGGCAGCAACCATAAATCCGTTTTGCGCAGGATACGCGCATTATCCTCCGCAGAGACGATGATGGGTTCATGTGAGTTGTCGCCGAGGATGGCCTGTGCTGCGTCACCAAAACTTTGACCCATGTATGGCGCGGTCTTGGGGTCGACCGTGCTGCCCGACATGGTCTTCTCGATGCTGCTCATTTCCGCCCTGTCGTTGTCGTGGGGCATAGTGGAGGAAATGACGGAGGGAGGAGGAGGGCACTTGGTGGGCGTTCCTGGAAGAGTCAACGACGTTCATCTTTCGCTTCTCGAGTCGGCAATCTGCTGGGGTACACCACCGTTTGTCACGGACGTCCAAATGACATGTTGATGTCTGATGTCAGTGTGTCATCTCCGGAACATCCCCAGGAGACCGAAACATCGATTCCCAGGCAATCGACAGGCAGCGATGTTCTGGGGACATCCTGCGCTCGAGGTTTCTGGACATATTTCGGATTTGCTGACGACGGTTCCGGCTTCCCATTAAATGATAAATTTTAATTCATAAAATTGTAAAAAAAAAAAGAATGAATTCAAGTGTGTACATAAAATCAAAGTACACTCGAGTACACTACAATTCTAAGAGAGAGCGCGGGGAGAGAGCAATGAGAGGAGAGGAGGAGAGTGAATGCATGAAACGAGAGGCAGGGCGGGGAAGGGGACTCGAGGTGGGAGAGGGACTTGAGTCTTGAACACACGGAGGGGTGAGTGGAAAGAGCGCTTGAAGTGGGAAGAGGACTTGAAGGGACAATATTGAGGTGCTTGGGTGCTTGAGGTAGGCGCTTCTGAAGCTTGCAGTCTTGATTTTTGAGGGTTTGGAGCTTGCGACCCCGGGGTTTTGCAGCCTTGAGATCTCGCGCACTTGAAATCCTGACTCTTGCTCTCTTGCCCTCGACGAAAGCTTGCTCCGAACCATACTTGCGACAGCCATTGGCCTTGAAGCACCTTGATGTGTGTGCGGTCAAAGATAAAGAGCCTCTGAAGAGGCGAGCATGGGGAGTGGGCAAACAGGGTGGGGGGAAGAAGAAGGGAGAAGACAAGAGCGACGACGTGGCAGCCAAGACTGACAAACATCAACATGACAACACGTTGCCACGTGTAAATTTGACACCGCCTCTTCTTTGGATTTCTTGCCAAGTTGGAGTCGAAGTCTCTTCTGCGAGCGGGGAAGTATATACAGGCTGCTCGAAACCTTTGAAGAGGAGATTTTATAGACTCCCAAAAGAACTATCTATTGTAAATGCAAACATCCCTCGAGTCCACAGGCTTAACAACATGAGGTAGACACTTGAGATTCTCAGAGCAGGCTGGGATATTCTGAGATGTCCTTGGAACCTCCACCAGCTCATCGAGCTGAGGTTCTGCGGACGTTCCGGAAAATGAGCTTCCCTGGACATCGCCAATTATTGTTCCGGGGAGATCAGGCCTCGGACATCATTTCCACATCCTGTCAAAATGGTGGTGTAATTGGCAATGGTCGGTCATGCGATACGCGTACGGCATCATCAACAGAGCGCATGTGGGCGGAAAAACTTTTGAAAGGTTGAAAAACGCGAGCCGAGAGCATAGATTGGAGCGCTTTAGTAGGCTTTAGTTCGAAGCTCAACAAGGGCTAGACTGGGCTCGTGGAGTTGCAATTGCTGAGATAGTTCACGAGCACTTGAGCCTCGATTGGTGCACCGAGATGCACTGACATGTAGCGGCGCTTGAACAAAAAAAATCGAGCCGAGGACGCACGTTTCACATTCTTGGTAGATTTCACTATATAGGCTTGAGCACAAGGAACTTCGCGGAAATTCGCTTTATGTCAGTCCACCAGCAAGGAGCGAATGGTGTTGGCTGGATTTCAAAACATAGACCTTCTTCCAAAAACCTTATTTCTTTCGCAGTACGCCGTATTCGCAGCCGCAGACGACGTAGAGAGCCCCTACGATACCTTGTGAGCGGCTCATAGCCAATTCCAAATGGTCAAAGGTTAGGAAGCGAAACCCCAAATTGGGGTTGAAATTGATGATCGGAGTTCGGACCGTGATTCCCACCTCCAACGTTCCCCAACACCCACCGCCTGATCTCTGCAAGGATCTCTGTGGAAGATATTTCTTGCAGGCTCCGAGCCATCTTCTGGAGGCTCTGTATGTATAGGACGCAAGACCGCACTCTGCGATTTTCTTGACCTATTCAACTTCGAAAACGCCTCAATCTGCAAGAAATCTGGCTTTCGTATAATTAGGTATAATTGGTTTTCGCTGAATTTCTATTCTCTGGGCTGTCTCAAGGCTCTCAAGTCAAATTTCACCATTTCGTCAGGCGACCTTCGGTATGCGGCCCGGATGATTGCTGAGAAGAATCGACTTGGGCAATGGATTTGACGTCCCCTTAGTTTTAGTGAATCCACCCTACCGAAATGCCTCGCATTCATATCCCTGCGTCTTTCAGCCCTGCTCCATCTGCGGAGAAATCTCCTATCTTTGAACTGCGTAACCCGCATGGCCACGCACTCTCTATCCAACCCATCTCAGAGACTGTTGTTCGCGTTGTCCACCAGCTTCCAGTCGACAAATTTCCTCAGAAAACCAACGTCGGGACTGTGTGGGAGCCCGCAGTCCCGTCAGCGACCGTCGCTGTGAGTTCGCCGTTTTCTCACTGACCATAGATTTTCAACGTCATCGTATTTCTAGATCAATGGCTCAAGCGGAACCCTCAAAACTGGGGCGTTAACGGTGAAAATTGACTTTGAAGCCTGTCCGAGACTCGAATGGCTCACGAAGGACGGCACTCCGTTTCACGCCGACAGTCGAACACGCGCGTACTCATTTGATGCTGCATCTGGCGCAGTACTGCACTATGTCGAACGAGAGAACTACCTGCCGACATCTGAGGACGAGTTCACGTCGCCGAAGATTTATATTCACTCGGAACGCAACGAGTTCGTTTACGGACTGGGCGAATCGCGAGGTAGCCTACTCAAAAACAACAAAAAGTTCATCATGGAAGGCCGTGACGCGTTGTCCTACGACTGGGAAACCGGCGATCCCCTTTACAAAGTCTGCCCGTTCTATACTGTATACAACAAAGAGACCAAGATCTGGCACGGTATTTTCTACAACAGTCTCAGCGACTCGAGCATTGATTTGGGTAAAAAATCTCGTCCTGTACGCTTTTAGTATCTAACGGGTATAGGTGCCGAGGTCGACGCTCTATGGGGCTTCTTTCGTGTGTATAGAGCCAATAGCGGGCCCGTGCGTATTTGATCGCTTTCCCCCCTCCCCACTACACTAAACTCTTTCCAGTTGGACTACTATGTGATCCTCGGCGACGGCACTCTACCTTCCGTTCTGACCGAGTACGCGCGCCTCGTATCGCCTGCTGGTCCGACTCCCGCCTTTGCAGCATCCCCCTCCTTGCCGCCTCTGTCACAATTTGGCTACCTCTCCTCCAGCCTCACACTCTCCGCTGAACCCCACGCGCAAGACGCTGTCATCCAATTTCTCAAAGACTGCCGCACGCACGGGTTTCCCGTCGACGGGCTCTACCTGTCCTCCGGATGGTGTCAAGGCAGGTTTATCCCTCTTTTTCTTGGAATTCTCGCTCAAAGAGCTTTCAGATGAGAAAACCGGCGACCGCAACTACTTCGTCTGGAACCACTTGCGCTACCCCTCTCCCGCTGACTTCGGCCGCATAGTCGAAAAAGAGCTCGGCGTGCAATTCATCGTCAACATGAAACCCTGGTTCCTCGCCACGCACCCGCGCTACCAACAAGCTCTCGACCGTGGCGCATTCGTCCGACCCGCACCCGACGTCGGCGGCAAAGCAGCAATGAGTTACGTTTGGTCCTCCGGGTTCGCCACGCACAAGCCCGGGTCGTACTTTGACTACTCCTCGCGCGCGGGGTGCGATTATTGGGGCGAGCAGATCCAGAAGGAGTTGCTCGCGCATGGGTTGACAGGGATGTGGATTGATAATAATGAAATTTCGGGGTTGGAGGATGATGAGGAGAGGTTTGTTGGGGAGGTGGGGGTGTACGGGGGTGAGGGCGGGAATACGGAGATGCGGATGGGGTGGGGTGGGGGAGAGACTCGTGTGGGGAGTGTTGGTAAGGCGATTCAGACGATGGGCATGGCGAGGGTCTGTCTTTTTTCTTCTCTGTGAACCAGGTGCTCAATGCTCATGTTGTGCTTCGCTACAGACTACATATGAAGCTGTACTCGCCGCAAGGCCAGAGCATCGTCCGGTCATCGTGTCGCGCTCGGGCGTTCCTGGGATCCAAGCATATGCCCACGCTACGTGGAGTGGGGATAACTCGACGTCGTGGAAGGCGCTTCAGTTTGGCACCAAAATGACTCTGAGCGTCGGTATGAGTTTTGGTCCTGGGCTGTATGGGCACGATATTGGAGGTTCGTGTTGTTTCATCCGTCTATCAACCATTCAAGTAGGTCCTCGATACTTACAGGATTCTCTGGAATACATCATCCAAGCCCAGAACTACTTGTTCGTTGGTGTCAGAATGTTAGTTTGTTCTCCATCTCCACCTTAATTCATGTCTGATTTCATAGGGTGCATGGCATTCGCGCTTCACTGTCGTATGTTTCCGACGGTGACCTACTTGTGCACAACGGCTAACCTTGAGTAGCATTCGTGGAAAGAGGTGTCCACCACAATGTGGATGTACGACGATGTCCCTGGGATTACTGACGCCATCCGCGCCGCACTTGCCTTGCGCTATCGTCTCGCGCCGACGTTTTACTCTCTATACGTGACGGACTACCAGCGAAACGGATGGCCGCTTCTCAAGGTTTATATTCCTTCCACGAACATTTTACACAACCTCAAAGCCATTTATAGCCCCTTCTGTGGTATCATTCCGTAGATCCAATTACTCTGCACCTGGACGAAGAGTTTTTGTTCGGGTCGCATGTGCTCGTTGCGCCGGTGACTGTGAAAGGCGCGACTACTCGTCGAGTGTATCTCCCTGCCCTCGCGGATGACGGGCAGACTGCGCTCCAGTGGTGTGAGCTGGACACTGGGGTGTGGCATGAAGGCAAAGGAGAGTTTATCGAACTTGGTAGGTCATGCGTTGTACCCGATGTCCCGTGGCTGAGTGAAAATTTCAGATGCTCCTCTCGACCGAACACCTACCCTGGTACGTGCTGGTGCCGTCTTGATTTTCGGTGGTGCTTGCCAGAGGAATATCTACGATGGCGTGTCCTCTCGGACAGCTCTCATCTTCCCAGCACCTAAAGGCGATTCGCAAGGCAGCTTCACGCTCATCGAAGATGATGGCATCTCGAACCACCATACGAATAAACAGGCGTATACCGAGCTCGTTGTGTTGTTCAAGGCGACCGATGCTGAGGTCACTGTGGACTATGAGGTCGTTCATGGTGACTATAAGCTGCCGTACGATGTCATTTGGTTTGAGTTGCCGAAAGGTGATCAGAGAAAGGTGGTGGGAAAGAATGCCAAGTCGGAGCGCCGGGAAGAAAATAGAGTTGGGATTGTCGTCAACCTGTAAAGTATTGTACAAACGAGATGTATTTTCTAAGCCTCTCTAATTTCTGGCTCGTTTCCTGCTCTTCAGAGTCAGAGTCTCTGTGACGACTTAGGCGTGTGACAACATCACGTGCGAGCGCGTTCCGTGACGCCGTGATTCCGCTTGTTCTTCCCCTCCCTTCACATTTCTTGGTTTTAATCGCTGCTATCATGGCTATGGACCCTTGTGTGTGCATTTGTCGCGTATAATTCGACCACTGATAGCCCTCCAAGTCGCACAGTCCGAAGCTTCCTACCTCACCGCGCCTTCAACTCGTCTGAATATGCTCTCGGATCGAATCAAAAGCCGTCTTGCTCTGCGTCGTCTCTATTTCTCGCCCAAAAGAACATGTATGGTCAAATCACACGAAAGCGACCAGTCAGACGAGGAGGATCCTTCGTCCGAGTCCGACTCGTCTTCTTCCGCTACCGCGTCACCAGAACCCACCACAGTTAGCCTAAAGCGCTGGAACTCGTGTATGTCGCGTCAATGCATCCTATCTGTCATCTAACGCGTCAGATAGCTCGCTTAGACCGCAGAAACCGCGCCAGCATCGCGCTTCTCGACCTCCCCCTCGAAATCATCGAAAACATTGCAGACAAGCTTCGAAGCCCCCGCTGTCCACAGTTGATGGATGCCGCCGCGTTTTACATCTCAGAAAAGTATTCCGACTTTTCCGAGGCGCGTTTTTCTCTCAGCGCATTAACCAAAGTTTGCTCGGCTTTGCGATGCGCGGTTGAGCGAGAATTATATCGGAATGTCCAATTAGACTTCACTGGCTGGAAGGTATTTTGTTTCTATTGCCTTCTAATGGATTGTCTCTGATGAGTACCTGCTTGACTCGAAAGGGTCGAAAACACACCGGATTTCCTGCCGGGTCGCTTCGGTTCCTTCTCCGAACGTTAAGAGAAAGGCCGGAACTTGGAAGATATATTCAAGTCGCTGCGCTAGATTTTCAGCTGTCATCCACAGATTCCGAGATCCTCGAGAAGGGTTTGGAGGAGTTCCTCGATCACACACCATGTCTCAGTTACCTTTTCTTGTCTCAATGTCCTGTGGCTTTCTGGGACTTCCCTGCGCAACACCTCCGTGGCTTTGCGACGACATTTGCTCCTGGAATCCTCCCATCTCTTCTTGAACAGCTCACCTCTTTGCGCGACCTCCACCTCCGCGATTGCCATGTAATGGCCCTCCACGGCGACCTCCCCTGTCACAACCTCCAGCGAATTCGTCTCGACAGCAGTCACGAATACGCATCTGCGCACTTCGCACGCGTCCTCGCTATCTGCGGTGAATCCGTGCATGATCTCGACATCCGCTTCATCGGAGGGCTGCAGCTGCGTGCGCCGTCTTTCCACGCCGAGCTTGACACGTTCCGCAGCCTACCAGGGGGCAAATCAATCCGCACACTTCGTCTTGACAACATCAGTGTGCTGAGCCACCTTACCTCTGGCTATGCGCACCTTCTCCGCGAGCTCCCCTCTTTGGAGCACCTCCACGTCTCACATCATGCTCCGTTTGCATCAGGGGCTTTCTGCATGCTGCCTGCGTCGCTGCGTTCCCTCACGGCGTCGGAGTACTATGGGCTGTGGACGTACGAGCTTGCAAAGAACGGGTTCATTGCGGCGCTTGCGGGGTGTATCACAATTAGCACCAAAGAAATGGAGCGCGTCGAAGGGTCGAGCGGGAAGACTGGGGATGAGGGTTCCGATCTGCAGCTCGTCGTAGATGTATGCAAAACGGAACGCATGCCGTGCACCAAGGTCGAGGAGGCTTTACCTTTTGTCACGATCTTCTGTAAGTACTGACCTTCTCTCCAACGGCGCTCGCTGATTCCGAGTGACAGTTGGAAGCAATATGCGCGAGCCAAAGGCGGAGGAGGAAGTCCAGGAAGAAGTAGACGAGGACGCTGAGAAGGATGAGGAGGCTTCAGTTCAAGACGCACTTTCTGCGATACCCCCACCGCCAAGACCACTCTCTCCAGACGGAGATGTTTTCCTGTAACTTGTTAGTTTGTTTATCGTGAACAAAATCCTCGTGTATTATTGAGAATTTATTATATACGTACAACGACTGTCGACTGCTTGTTATTGCTATTTTCGCGGATGAGATATGAAGTAGGGATACATGGGATGGCATAGTGGAGAGATCAATCCAGACTACGAGAAAGGTTGTATACTACAGAGGGGAACTGAAATACAGTACATATGCGTGGAAAAAGTGGCGAAATCGTCCTGCACTGTGAGAGTGGCGAAGGAGTTCGCGTCATTACGGACCAACGGAAATCCAAGATTTAGGTATTCAGCACGAGCAGGTACTACCAGTGGCCCATGACTTAATATGGCGCAGTGGTGAGGATCCGCGGCGGTGCCTTGGCGTGAAGGCGCGCCCATCCCCTGAGTCGCGGCGTGTGCCGCGCCAGGTCGGCCTCTGAGAGCAAAGCCTGACGATCCTCATCTGCATTTAAATCCATCGAGTCCGCGCTGGACACACGGGGAGAGGTAGGCGCGGAGCTGTCGGTGAGGGAGGGCGTGGAGGGAGCGCTCGACGCCGAGGGGGTATAGGCCGATATCGGAGAGGTAGGCGGCGTGTAGTATACGCTTACAAAGGAAGCATCGCTGGCGCCGGAAGTGGGAGTTATGGGATGGGGGACCGGAGGCCAGGACAGAACGTAGTTGGTCCCCTCACGCGTGTCGCTGGGTGCTTGGAAATGTACAGGACCGGACCGGGGATTGGAGCGGCGGGGAAGGGCTTCAGAACCCAGGTGCAGGTCGTTGCGAACTCGGTTCGCGATGCAGTGGCGGCACTATGTGTTCCATGAGTTTCGATCTCGAATGCAAGGAATGAAAGAAAGACCAACATTGGCATAATACATGATAACCGTTAGAGATGAAGAAGAATAGGCAAAGAGACGTTAAGAGTTCGTGAGCAGTGTTTGGTCCTTGAGAATGTTTGTCGTTAGCGCAAACGGCTTGGACGGTCGCTGGTAGTTGTAAAGGCGCGCTTGGGAGAAGAGAGACTCTTGGGGAGAGTTGTGAATTGAGGGATCTGAACAAAAGTCAGGTTTTTATTCGAGAATTCGGCTAGTATTTCGGTGTCGTGCGAAGCACTATCTTTGTCCTCAGGCTGCCCATTGTCAGATTCTTGCTTTGTCTCCTAGTTAAAGATCCTTTGCTCTGTGTTTCGATTCTTTCGAAGATCAAGAGGTGGCGCGGAACGAGACAAGCCACCAGGATCTTGAATGTCAGAATATGAGGCGGTCAAGGTCCCGTTCTGCGGCTTGAACGACGCTATGCACATTGCATCGACTCTTACTTATTCGTCATGACCGTAAAAGGAAACAAACCTTCGCCTCCCTAATAAAGTAATTTTGATGTATTTCGTGATCTGAGGACACAAAGCAAGTGCGAAAGTGAGAACGACACGTTCTGATGAGGCACCATTGTAATCAGTCGGAACGAGCACGATGCAGAGTCGTGCTGCAGTTTTAGTGCACGCGACATGTCGAGGTGGAGAACACAACAAAGGTTTTTATATCATTCTGTTCTGAAAGTCACGGGAGTAGCAAACGATTATTCACAGGTGTTACTGGCTCGTATACGGCGGAGGATATCCAGAAACAGGGGGTTGCCGCCCGGTCATCGCGTCTCGCACAGCCCTTGCAGCGGGGACCATCATAGCCGAAGGCTGAGTATCATTCAAGGCGTTTGTCGAAGAGACCTGATTCGCAGATGCAATCCGCTCGTCAATGAGGTTCACCGGGGTTTCGGAGGGCACAACGTGACGGGTGTCAGTCATGCCTTTCGGGATTGGTGCTCGACTCCGGAAGCGCTGGTGAGGGCTTGGGTCGTTCCGATCGATAGACGAAGAGGATGCATGGCCGGGAGTGAATGCTGCTTGATAGCGTGACTCGATAGTACCATGAGCGGTCGTTTCCCATGAGGGATAAGCGTCCGCGCTGACCATGGTAGGAGAGACTACGCGCTCATCCAGATCGCCGTGGTTGCCCCAGGACGAGAATGTGCTGGCGGGATACTCCGATCGGCCAACCATCTCTCGAGTGCCTGCGCCTGTTTCTATCAAGGTCCAAATGGGAATTTTCGAGTTTATAGAAATAGCTTGAACGTACCTGTATCATGGGGGCTAAACGGATAAGACATGATATCTGGTCTGTCGGAGCGCCGCCTGCGGCACCGTCGAAGAGCACAGAAAGCTCCTCCAACGAGGATGCAAACTACAGCGCCAACTATGACACCTATAACAGGAGCAGACACGACACTCTTCTTCGAGAAACTGTTCCCGTTGGATGTATCCTTCCCCGATGAGCCGGTGCTGGACACTCGTGTCAGTGTCGAAACGGTAATGATAACTGTTCTAATGCACCTCGATATACCGCTCTGTAAGACGCTCGCAGCCGGCTGTATTTGGCCGCCAGGCCCTGCTCCAAGAATTGATACTGTGAAAGTCGGGGTATCCAATGAATTGGTGATGCTTGCAGAAAGAGAGGCTGAAACAGAGCTATAACAGGACGTCAATACAATTCAGCGTCTAAAGTGGAAAAGAGAGAGCGTACTCGGAATTGAAAATATCGGTAGAAGAGGTAGATGAAGAAGACGAATGGGATGAGGAACTAAACGCATGGTTGGGTGTATTTCGAGCAGAATCGGTCGTGGACAAAGAATTTGAAATACTCGGTTGAGAGGTGGAAGGATTTCCTTGCGATATAGACGGTTGCCCATCTGTGTCAGACCCCGCATTACTGCCGCTTACAGCCGAGTCCCCCACATTACCGCTTCCATCCCCACTGGTGTCGCCATTCGGAGGTGGGAAGTCGGACTGAGTGTCACCGCCTGTGGTGGCCTGTGTACCCGAGCCGCAAGCACTCCCCAATCCTATCATAAAGGGTTAAATACCAGTCTCGAGACAAGACACAAAAACAAATCTCGAACCTGAGTGTCCTATGAGAAAGGAAGCCGACTGCCCTACATTACCAAGGGTATCCTGAACGGAGAGAATCGCGGAAATCCCTACTTAAAGATCAGGGGAATTTTCGAGCACAGTAGATAGCGACACACCCGAACTGATGTCGACGGTCCAATTGAAAGGAGGGCCCGCCGATGGTCCCAGATTTGCTAATGCGGGATTGGGAGCAGCCGCAGACAGGATACTTTACCGAAAACTCAGTCAAAGAAGAAACGGACGGATTACCCCCAACCTCTGGAGAAAATGATCAGAATTCAAGTAGCCATATATTGGGAAGCAAGCCGTACCAAAAGCCATGGACCTTAGGGTTCGGATGCAACCGTCAGCAAGAGGTCTCAGATCGGGCGATCGGGCACATTGATCAACTTTCGTAAATGGTCACGTTCCTTGATGAATGCGTCAGCGGAGCACTGTCATAGCGCTATTGACAGCGCAAAGCTGGCACAAAGCAAGTCGACAAAAACAAGGATCTGTAGCTACTGGAATACATCGTCTGTCTCACTGTACACTACTGGAACTACCCTACTTGTACTGCTAGATATAGGCAGTGGGAAACTCAACCGGGGTAGCTTATTTCTGTTGTCGACATCCTTGCAATATAGCCTTCGCGGCGTACGCGGAGACATTGCTGCAGAGCTGGTGCGTTTCTGACCACACGCAGGAGAGTGTGGTGGTTCCAAGGGTGGCCAGAGCAGCGCATTTGTGCCTGGAATACCGAGCCCTACCTCTTCCTCCGGTGTGATTGTAATTTGCGCAATGAATTCCGATGATGCCAATGATCTCCACGAAGGATGTCGTTCCTTGAGGTGCTGCGGGAAATTGTATTTCCAATGAATTTGGTCGCAGTTGAAGGGGCATTGGATAGGGATATTCGTACATGGTCGGGATTTGCTGGATTTTGCCGCCGCTTTGATCAGGAAAGGATACGCTGATGGACAGTCGGAGTCCAACTTTTTACTCTTGATGCGTATCTGACATAAATTATCGTTTATTGAACGCCCGCAGGTACCGCACGGATAGTCAGCAGAAACCTAGATAGATGATGTCATGGTGAACAGCGAGATAAATGATATGTTCAGGAGACGTACAGGATATTTGGCTGACTCGTCATGAATATTGCGGAGTGCCTTTCGAATATGTTGACCAACGTGATTTTGTATATCTGAGGATTTGACCGTCTTGCTGCAGATTCGGCAACTTTGGCGGTTGGTGATGGCCTCGAAAATTGGGGTATCAACGATCGAGTAGGCATATATAACGCCAGCGTAGTCTATACGAGCATGTCAGAAATTGCAACGACACGAGCCAAACAGGATACTTACCTTCATTCGGGTTCGGCTGGGCCTCATATGGATAAATCCCGTCATGAACACCATTGAATAAGGGGATTTTATCGTGTAATGTCGAATCCTTTTCAATGCGTTCGCGTAGACGGTACCAGACAGATAGCAGGAAGTCATTAGAAAAGACCCAAGTCTTCTCACGTTCGGATTCAAAGCAAATGCCAGTCTCATCGTACTGAGCCATCAAGTCAGATATAAGGACTTCAGAACTTTCGTCGAGCGGAATAGGCTCAATCAGTTGGCATGAAACAGTGAGCTGAAGATTTTTGATGTGGGAGACGTCAGCAGACTCCGGCTTCTTCTTCTTCAAGGACAGCGAGACATAATTTCCGTCCCATGCCCACCGAGACCCATTTTGCTCGAGCGGGAGAAGGGAAAATATCTGGCCGCAGATTGTAAACGGTGATGACGGAAGGGTGAGCTCTGCGAGTGGGACGGCTGAGATAGACGGTGATTTGCTCCCCGGGATACCACGCTTGATCAGGGTGCTCCGAGCGAGTGCAAGGCCAAGATGAGTGCCATTGTAACAGACAAATGTGGCAAATAAATTCTTGAGCCCGAAGTGAGTGGACGGAGATACTATCTCCGAGTTTGTTCCTTCTCTTTCCCAAGTCTTTCCGCCAATTGTGAAGCCGCGGACGCGCTGGAGGCGATCATGACTACTGTGGTTGGTTTGCGTCATGTCAAAATATGTGCGCACAATTGCCTTCTTGTGGCACTTATTGCCTTCCGAGTCAATATCAGCGAAGACCGAGTGAGGCTCACGAGCTGTAGCAATGCGCTGAGCCTCATCGAGGGCCATTCGTGTCTCGAAGTTGTATTGACCAACTGGGTTAACAGCCGAATCAACTGTATTAATCGGCAATTCGGACTCGGCAGACTCGGTTGACTCGGGTGTAGTGGATATAATGGCGATGGAACGATCGATCTCCGGAGAGAGGGCAGGATATTTTCCACCGAAGGGGCGTAGCAGGTCGGTATCTTTCTTGCGGAAGTGCTCTTTGAAGGATTTGGGCTCCGAGACAGAATGCTCACGCAAAATGCGTTCAGCAGCCTGAACACCGGCCTCCCAGCAAGCTTGTATATTGCAGCTGCCTGCTGTGATGTCCCCGCGCCATTGTTTCGGTCCAACGTGATCAAGGTCGCGGGCTCTGATAAGTTTCAAGCGCCGGGCTTTCCGCTCCAACTCGGGGTGATGATTAAACACATCATCCAGGTTCATTGCGGAACAGAGGCGTATGAGAAGCTCGAGAGTACCAGAGTTCGGTGAATGACCACCTTTCATACGGGTTCTTCCAAACAAAATCTCGACTGGATTATCCCCAAGAAGGCAGATGAGGACTTCGAGCAGGGGACCCTCGAGCTGTGTCCGAGCAACCATTATAATCGCAGCCTTAATGGTCGCCTGTAGGTCACCGTACAGTTGGTTTGACATGAATGATGTTCCGTTCTGGAGATATAAACCGCAGGCTAGATGGGCAAAAGTGACAAGCGATGTGATTTGTTCCGAAAGGGATAGGGATGGAATTATGAACGGATGGACCAAGAATTTGAAAACTTCGCCAAGCAAGCAAAGCGCCTCAAACTCGGCTTCCTCGCTAGGGTCAAGGCTCTCCTTGTCTATCGTTTGGATATCTATAATGCAGAGAAGAAGCTTGACAGCTCGAGATACGTTCTGTGCATCCGTCGGATGTAAAAGATTCTCGATGCTCGTCTCGGACCAATCATGGTTTGACAAGCGCTCAAACCATAGAACGAGCATATCCCGGTTGATACAGATGCCTTTCACGAGCATGCCCAGGTAAGAGCAAATCAAAGTACATATACCTGAGAGACGTAATCAATGAAAGACTTTGAGAATATATGTAGCATGGGAGACATACGTTTAAACATATGCCGGTAGTCCATATCCATGACAAGGTTGTTCTTGCCCACACGTCGATTGAAGCCCGGGAGATTACATATCAGCGGGTACAGCGGATTTCCGGGAAGAATCTCGCTATGCATGCAAAGCATGAACAAAGCAACCCGACGTAACTGATCGCCGTCCGACGCAACTAACGCAATATCACCATGCTTTGCTGCTCCATCGGGTGAGTGGTTCCAGGACTCGAGCACACTCAGCATTGTCTCTAGCATACCGCGCCAGGACCCCTTCTTGCAGCTCGGCGACACAAGAATTGGTTTTGCGCCATAATCGTGTTTTGAGAGGTGAGCAATGGCCCCCACGGTTGCCTCATGTGCAATGTGAACTTTGCCGTTTTTGACCGCGTCAACAGCAGCCTCCACTGTCTTCGTATCCTTCCCCACAACAATGCTGTCCAATGCAGCGACATGCTCCAGACAAAAGCCGGCCATTTCGTCGGTGGTAGGCATGTAGCCAACCTCGCGATCCATGGCGATCTCATCAAACATCATTGTATGCAGGCAACGCTTCACAGGAGCTTCGCGGTGAAGCCCACCCTTCACTTCGTGCGGCCCAAACATAGCCGAAATATTATCCGATATGGCGCGGACGTCAACATGATCAAGACAGGGTTTGATTCTGTGCTGGCGACGATAGGGCTGAATAGTGTTTAAACTAGGGAGCGCAAAGATAGAGTGGTTCATCGCATAGACAGCGGAACCACCGCCGAGCTCATACAGTAGGATGGTGAGGTCGATTTCATCCTGAGCATAATTTTCGGGAACATATTCGCCCTCGGACGATGCTTGTATCCGCTCGAGTAATTTGCTCGGGCTCCATCCTTTCTTCAACGCATTGGGGAAGATGCGGTGAAGCCCGCGGACCGATAGATAGTTGGTCCCGATGAACTGTATGATCTCCTTGTATTGGACGATGTCCTCGCGAGCCGACACAAGCGAGCGGTCCCGGTTGAGTGCCTGTTACCGGCCGACTCGAATTAAGTACAATCCATCTACGTGAATGTATCAATGATTACCTCCAGCTTCAAGTCATTTATTTGCCCTTTGAGGTACGTTGCCTTCTGCCGTAGTTGGTCGTGATTGAGTCGCTCCTCGACGCGAACATAGTCATATGGCTCTTTGGCTCTATCTCGCAATTCTTCGACCTCTAAGGGAAGAATGGAACAACGGGAGCAAGGGGCTTGCGAGACTTGCGATGTTCCGAGACATCGAAAAGACCGGATGAAGGCAGGGTTTAGAGAAATGAGTTGGTAGCCGGGATTGTATTTCGACGCGGGGTCATGTACATGGAACGGATATGTAGACCAAAATGTGCTAGTGTCCCACAGAAGTGGGACACCAGTACACGGGAACGAAGCGGGAACGTCGCACAAATAAAGTGCAGCTCTCGGTAGAGCCTGAGGTGAGGGTGAATATAATGGCGGATTCGGTTGAATTGACGGAACGGAAAGCAGAGGCGGGCCTGTCAATGTATGATACAGTTTACTAATTGAGATTGAAGGGATTGATTCATCGTACCTGGGCATTTCGACCCTTTCAAATGATTCTCTACGGATGTCTTGTTAGCCCCCGCAGCAAAAGTCTTCCCGCATTTTGGACAAGATAGTGGGGAGTTGTCGGAAGTTTTAACAGAGAATGTAGAAGTATATGTATCGGTCTCCGAGTTCAGCACTGACAAGGAGGGTGGGGCAAACGGAGACGGAGAGAAGCGGCCAGAGTCGTCGGGGTATCCTTCGTCCGAGTGTACAGTATGTGCACTATTTACATGGCTGTTTCTTTGTCGGACCGCGTCCACGACGCGTAGAGTGATAGAAGGTAGCGAGGTTCGACGGGAGCGAGGCTGGAGAGCAAAGCTGAGTGAGAGTACGCGTCGTCTTTGTTGAGTGGCGCGACGGTTGGCGACACAATGCCAAATTGATGGGAGTACCGCATTTGGGGGGGAGGGGTGGGTTTACGTTTGATCATCAATGTGCCCGATCGCCCGATGACCGTCAGGGTGAAATTTGCACCAAGGAAATCATTGCTTACCTGTTCCCCCTTGCCACGAAAGAGCGGAAAACCCCGGGTTACATGCGACCAAGAGGTCTCAGATCGGGCGATCGGGCACATTGATGATCAAACGTAAACCCACCCCTCCCCCCCAAATGCGGTACTCCCATCAATTTGGCATTGTGTCGCCAACCGTCGCGCCACTCAACAAAGACGACGCGTACTCTCACTCAGCTTTGCTCTCCAGCCTCGCTCCCGTCGAACCTCGCTACCTTCTATCACTCTACGCGTCGTGGACGCGGTCCGACAAAGAAACAGCCATGTAAATAGTGCACATACTGTACACTCGGACGAAGGATACCCCGACGACTCTGGCCGCTTCTCTCCGTCTCCGTTTGCCCCACCCTCCTTGTCAGTGCTGAACTCGGAGACCGATACATATACTTCTACATTCTCTGTTAAAACTTCCGACAACTCCCCACTATCTTGTCCAAAATGCGGGAAGACTTTTGCTGCGGGGGCTAACAAGACATCCGTAGAGAATCATTTGAAAGGGTCGAAATGCCCAGGTACGATGAATCAATCCCTTCAATCTCAATTAGTAAACTGTATCATACATTGACAGGCCCGCCTCTGCTTTCCGTTCCGTCAATTCAACCGAATCCGCCATTATATTCACCCTCACCTCAGGCTCTACCGAGAGCTGCACTTTATTTGTGCGACGTTCCCGCTTCGTTCCCGTGTACTGGTGTCCCACTTCTGTGGGACACTAGCACATTTTGGTCTACATATCCGTTCCATGTACATGACCCCGCGTCGAAATACAATCCCGGCTACCAACTCATTTCTCTAAACCCTGCCTTCATCCGGTCTTTTCGATGTCTCGGAACATCGCAAGTCTCGCAAGCCCCTTGCTCCCGTTGTTCCATTCTTCCCTTAGAGGTCGAAGAATTGCGAGATAGAGCCAAAGAGCCATATGACTATGTTCGCGTCGAGGAGCGACTCAATCACGACCAACTACGGCAGAAGGCAACGTACCTCAAAGGGCAAATAAATGACTTGAAGCTGGAGGTAATCATTGATACATTCACGTAGATGGATTGTACTTAATTCGAGTCGGCCGGTAACAGGCACTCAACCGGGACCGCTCGCTTGTGTCGGCTCGCGAGGACATCGTCCAATACAAGGAGATCATACAGTTCATCGGGACCAACTATCTATCGGTCCGCGGGCTTCACCGCATCTTCCCCAATGCGTTGAAGAAAGGATGGAGCCCGAGCAAATTACTCGAGCGGATACAAGCATCGTCCGAGGGCGAATATGTTCCCGAAAATTATGCTCAGGATGAAATCGACCTCACCATCCTACTGTATGAGCTCGGCGGTGGTTCCGCTGTCTATGCGATGAACCACTCTATCTTTGCGCTCCCTAGTTTAAACACTATTCAGCCCTATCGTCGCCAGCACAGAATCAAACCCTGTCTTGATCATGTTGACGTCCGCGCCATATCGGATAATATTTCGGCTATGTTTGGGCCGCACGAAGTGAAGGGTGGGCTTCACCGCGAAGCTCCTGTGAAGCGTTGCCTGCATACAATGATGTTTGATGAGATCGCCATGGATCGCGAGGTTGGCTACATGCCTACCACCGACGAAATGGCCGGCTTTTGTCTGGAGCATGTCGCTGCATTGGACAGCATTGTTGTGGGGAAGGATACGAAGACAGTGGAGGCTGCTGTTGACGCGGTCAAAAACGGCAAAGTTCACATTGCACATGAGGCAACCGTGGGGGCCATTGCTCACCTCTCAAAACACGATTATGGCGCAAAACCAATTCTTGTGTCGCCGAGCTGCAAGAAGGGGTCCTGGCGCGGTATGCTAGAGACAATGCTGAGTGTGCTCGAGTCCTGGAACCACTCACCCGATGGAGCAGCAAAGCATGGTGATATTGCGTTAGTTGCGTCGGACGGCGATCAGTTACGTCGGGTTGCTTTGTTCATGCTTTGCATGCATAGCGAGATTCTTCCCGGAAATCCGCTGTACCCGCTGATATGTAATCTCCCGGGCTTCAATCGACGTGTGGGCAAGAACAACCTTGTCATGGATATGGACTACCGGCATATGTTTAAACGTATGTCTCCCATGCTACATATATTCTCAAAGTCTTTCATTGATTACGTCTCTCAGGTATATGTACTTTGATTTGCTCTTACCTGGGCATGCTCGTGAAAGGCATCTGTATCAACCGGGATATGCTCGTTCTATGGTTTGAGCGCTTGTCAAACCATGATTGGTCCGAGACGAGCATCGAGAATCTTTTACATCCGACGGATGCACAGAACGTATCTCGAGCTGTCAAGCTTCTTCTCTGCATTATAGATATCCAAACGATAGACAAGGAGAGCCTTGACCCTAGCGAGGAAGCCGAGTTTGAGGCGCTTTGCTTGCTTGGCGAAGTTTTCAAATTCTTGGTCCATCCGTTCATAATTCCATCCCTATCCCTTTCGGAACAAATCACATCGCTTGTCACTTTTGCCCATCTAGCCTGCGGTTTATATCTCCAGAACGGAACATCATTCATGTCAAACCAACTGTACGGTGACCTACAGGCGACCATTAAGGCTGCGATTATAATGGTTGCTCGGACACAGCTCGAGGGTCCCCTGCTCGAAGTCCTCATCTGCCTTCTTGGGGATAATCCAGTCGAGATTTTGTTTGGAAGAACCCGTATGAAAGGTGGTCATTCACCGAACTCTGGTACTCTCGAGCTTCTCATACGCCTCTGTTCCGCAATGAACCTGGATGATGTGTTTAATCATCACCCCGAGTTGGAGCGGAAAGCCCGGCGCTTGAAACTTATCAGAGCCCGCGACCTTGATCACGTTGGACCGAAACAATGGCGCGGGGACATCACAGCAGGCAGCTGCAATATACAAGCTTGCTGGGAGGCCGGTGTTCAGGCTGCTGAACGCATTTTGCGTGAGCATTCTGTCTCGGAGCCCAAATCCTTCAAAGAGCACTTCCGCAAGAAAGATACCGACCTGCTACGCCCCTTCGGTGGAAAATATCCTGCCCTCTCTCCGGAGATCGATCGTTCCATCGCCATTATATCCACTACACCCGAGTCAACCGAGTCTGCCGAGTCCGAATTGCCGATTAATACAGTTGATTCGGCTGTTAACCCAGTTGCACCTGGGTTCCCGCGGATTTGCTGACAAATCGGGCTTCATGGGGGGGTTCTTCGGGTGAGTAAAACCCCCGATGAAGCCTTTGGCAACAGCGTCGGGCATCACGTAAGGTGGGAATACGGGTGGACTTAAGGCCCATTTAGGCAAGCTCCATCACCTATGGAAGCCGTTGACGTTGTCGACAACGACGGCGGCGGTCTCAGCTCTTCTCACTTGTTATACTAGCTAGCTCTCAACTTTCTTTCGCATATTAGCTTGTGTCCTAGCCTCCACCTCACTCTAGCCTTGCTCAGAAAGCTCTGTAACTGCAGCATTCGCCGCCAACATCTGTTCCGTCGTCGCCGTTGTCGTCCCAAGCGCTGACCTTCAATGCCGTTCCCTTCACTCCAGAAGCTAGCGGCCTGACACACAAAGATATGCCGCTAACTTGAATACTGCTCGGTCACCGGTACCGGTCACCCTCTGAACCCTGCCCGAATCCTCCCTGCTGTTCGACATTTCATTTGCCGCCGTCGACGCCGTCACCACCTTGCCGCCACACGCAGAATCGAAATATACCTTTGAATCGCAGACGCACGCCCCCATGGAACGATGTCGAATTCACTCTCTTATTATCTGTCCACCGGCTGGTTTGCTCTCGACTTCCCCTTCACCGCCGCCGACGCCGTCACTACTAGTGGGGGAAAAATTTGATATATCCGCCGAATAAAAACAAAACACTCCAGTGCTGTGCTCTCAATAAATTACATTTACTCTTGCTCTTGTTCGATGGCTTCGCTCGTCTCCTCCTTTGCTCTTGGCTTCCCATCACCGCCGCCGTCAACACCCCTACAGTTGTGATTTACCTCAAAAATGAACCCTCAATTTTATGTAAGCGCTCGCAAATGTTCTAAAGTCCATCTGAACCTACTCCCTTTCCATATTCAACAAGCTCTCATTCATCCCGCCGCCACCGTGGTCAGCATAGTATGGGGCGCACCCGAAGCAACACAGCCATTCAACACCGGCAAAGACAACAGAGATAGCATTGGGAATAACCTGTAAGCAGCTGGAGGAGGTAAGAGGGGGATATCTTGTCACGCACACTAATGAGTTGGGAGCAACGGTTGAACGGCATCGGTGTTCGAAACGGCGGCGGTCAAAACTACGACGGCGGCGTTGTGACGACGACGACGGCAGTGGACGCGACAACGGTGAGGGATTAGAGATAGGTGAAAGAAGGTATGGCATTTGATGTGGTGACAGTGGTAGATTCCGCGGATACCAATGCCTTTGAGAAGTTTTGCTCAGTTCATACACAAGATGTTCAATTGACACAGGAAACAAATAATAACTCGTAAGGAACAAGATATGTAGAACAACAAACTCAATGACTGCTACTAGCTCAGTAGGTTTTCCATTTGAAAGTGTTGCCGACCGAGAGCAACTGCGTCGGTTGTGAGAACTCGGTAGTAGGTTGTGCAGAAGGCAGGAACAGGCTGAGTGGCGGCAACCATTAGACGACAGGAAACAAGAGATATTTACGATTTAGCAATTCAGTATGAACTACCCACACCGATTTACCGAACAGGGCGGGCGGGTGACGGCATGTCGCCCCGACGTCTCGCCGCACAACACCCGCGGGCGCGGACATGCCAACCGCCACAAGACGTAAAAGGCCGCTCTAAGCCCAGCCAATGGTGAGGTGAATAAATCTGACCGACGATGATCTTGCTTACCGTCCTTTATTTTCTCAAGGAACTCCCGCCGGTATCCATCGGAAATTGTTCCTGGAGCACGCCCGAAACTTTCTGTGTAGAAATATCGGTAAGTTTCCGAGCCTTTATCTCAAGTGCACAAAATGGCCTTGAAGGCACCCTAGTTCTTAGTGCGCTTGAAGCCCTAGCTTGCACGTATGAGTGGAACATCCTAAATCTTCAAGTCTGCCCAAGAACAGCAACTTACCGTGTGCTTGAAGGCTGTAGACAAGGTTGTTGTGCCGAACCTCAATGAATCCAACAATTTCCCTGACTTTCAATACACAGTAGAAACAACAG
Organism: Favolaschia claudopus; assembly: GCA_037176885.1. Classification (NCBI taxonomy): domain Eukaryota; kingdom Fungi; phylum Basidiomycota; class Agaricomycetes; order Agaricales; family Mycenaceae; genus Favolaschia; species Favolaschia claudopus. The sequence goes on from JAWWNJ010000077.1 coordinate 841,256, forward strand.
CAGCGGCCAAAATTGCGGAAGCAGACCTTATGAAGGTGAGACAGAGCTCAAAACTTGCTAATCTCATCGCAAATACTATATAAAGGCAACAATTATGTAGTTTTATTTAAATACTATCGCAGTACTGAAGAGATCAGTAAGTAAAAAAAATACAACGACGGCGGTATGAGTGACGGCGACGACGGTAAATGTGCCGATACTGACAGATACTGACCCTAGATACATATAATCAAAATGATATCAGACCTGTGGAGGCAGTATCTGAGGTGTTGCGGAACGACGACGGTTTTTGAGGGCTGAAACGACGATGGTGACGGTGACACAGACACGAAAGCAGCCATTTTGCGGGAGGTTGGACTCGGAGGCAAGGGCCGACCAAAGGTGCAGCGGCGGTTACGTTTGAGCGCGATAAATCTGGGGGTGATGCATTTCTTTGCAGTGCAAGAAGGGGCGGGGTGCGCGGTACCAACGGCGGCGGTGAAAACGGCGGTGTGAGGTGGAACGAAGCGAGAGTAGCGGGAAAGCGGCAGGCTGCGAGGGGGAGGTGTGCTAAGACGAGGTGGCGTCCAGATAGATGCGGCGAGGGCGTGGAAAGAACGGGTGCTAAGGACAAAAGGCGGGGGAGGAAAACGGAACTGTACAAGAAAATCAGCCATGCAGCGGGTGCGAACGCCATAGAAAAGAAAGAAACGATGTTTATGAAGGTAGGAGATATGGTTTACTCGATTTTTGCAGAGCAGAAGAGGCGAGAGTGTAGAATCGACGGCGGGGGCGGTAACGACGGTGCAACACGAGGAAGCATGGGGAGTCCCAGACAATCGAGGAGAGCAAGTGGGTGTTTTGCCAGAAGGCGGTGGTGGTGCCGATGTATACGTACAGGGCGCGGGAAAGGCGAGGTGGACGAAATCGACAGCGGGGGAGCGGAACAGACGGTGCGAGGCGAAAAAGCGCGCAGAAGGCGTAGTAGCTGCAAAGCATGTAGCGCCTGCGTTCACCAAAAATGTGGTGCTATGCTTGGAGCCTTACAGGCCGAGGGAGGTGGGAGGTACGCGGAACCGGTGGCGGGGGAGTGAAACCGGCGGCGCGAGCGGAGGACGCTGTCGAACGCTCCCAGAATGACAGAATGGGGAGGGGCAATGTATCGGGAAATGCTGATACACGGTGATGGGGCACGACCGGCGGGAGGGCCGAGGGAAACAGCAGGTGCGCTGGGCGGGTGATCGACGGTGACGGATGCTACAGTAACATTGGCGGCCTGACGCTTCGCACGTAGGTTGGGTAGCCTTACAAGAGCTCGCTGTAAAAAGAGAAAGCCGATCGGGACCGCCGTTATGCAACGCGCAAGAGGACAAGCGTACAATCAGGGCGCAGAAGATCGCCCTCCCGAACCCTCCATCTCCGCTGCATAGACCAGAGACAAGCCAATTCAGACAGACCAGACCAAGAACATGCGCCCAAGGACCAGAAAGTAGTCGGATAGTGGATGTGGCGAAGCGAGAGCGACGAGGAATAGAGAGAGTATAAGTCTGATTGGACGACAACATGACCAAACAACCCGCCCACCTTCCGAAAGCCGAAGCCGTGCCCGCCGACGAGCCCGCGGACGCTAGCGCCGCCCAAAGCCCTCAGGATGTAACTATTATGTGATGCTGGACGCTGTTGCTAAAGGCTTCATGGGGGGTTTTAGGCACCCGAAGAACCCTGCCTTCATGCCCGATTTGTCATCAAAACCGCGGGACCTGTGCTGCCCAGTTGGTCAATACAACTTCGAGACACGAATGGCCCTCGATGAGGCTCAGCGCATTGCTACAGCTCGTGAGCCTCACTCGGTCTTCGCTGATATTGACTCGGAAGGCAATAAGTGCCACAAGAAGGCAATTGTGCGCACATATTTTGACATGACGCAAACCAACCACAGTAGTCATGATCGCCTCCAGCGCGTCCGCGGCTTCACAATTGGCGGAAAGACTTGGGAAAGAGAAGGAACAAACTCGGAGATAGTATCTCCGTCCACTCACTTCGGGCTCAAGAATTTATTTGCCACATTTGTCTGTTACAATGGCACTCATCTTGGCCTTGCACTCGCTCGGAGCACCCTGATCAAGCGTGGTATCCCGGGGAGCAAATCACCGTCTATCTCAGCCGTCCCACTCGCAGAGCTCACCCTTCCGTCATCACCGTTTACAATCTGCGGCCAGATATTTTCCCTTCTCCCGCTCGAGCAAAATGGGTCTCGGTGGGCATGGGACGGAAATTATGTCTCGCTGTCCTTGAAGAAGAAGAAGCCGGAGTCTGCTGACGTCTCCCACATCAAAAATCTTCAGCTCACTGTTTCATGCCAACTGATTGAGCCTATTCCGCTCGACGAAAGTTCTGAAGTCCTTATATCTGACTTGATGGCTCAGTACGATGAGACTGGCATTTGCTTTGAATCCGAACGTGAGAAGACTTGGGTCTTTTCTAATGACTTCCTGCTATCTGTCTGGTACCGTCTACGCGAACGCATTGAAAAGGATTCGACATTACACGATAAAATCCCCTTATTCAATGGTGTTCATGACGGGATTTATCCATATGAGGCCCAGCCGAACCCGAATGAAGGTAAGTATCCTGTTTGGCTCGTGTCGTTGCAATTTCTGACATGCTCGTATAGACTACGCTGGCGTTATATATGCCTACTCGATCGTTGATACCCCAATTTTCGAGGCCATCACCAACCGCCAAAGTTGCCGAATCTGCAGCAAGACGGTCAAATCCTCAGATATACAAAATCACGTTGGTCAACATATTCGAAAGGCACTCCGCAATATTCATGACGAGTCAGCCAAATATCCTGTACGTCTCCTGAACATATCATTTATCTCGCTGTTCACCATGACATCATCTATCTAGGTTTCTGCTGACTATCCGTGCGGTACCTGCGGGCGTTCAATAAACGATAATTTATGTCAGATACGCATCAAGAGTAAAAAGTTGGACTCCGACTGTCCATCAGCGTATCCTTTCCTGATCAAAGCGGCGGCAAAATCCAGCAAATCCCGACCATGTACGAATATCCCTATCCAATGCCCCTTCAACTGCGACCAAATTCATTGGAAATACAATTTCCCGCAGCACCTCAAGGAACGACATCCTTCGTGGAGATCATTGGCATCATCGGAATTCATTGCGCAAATTACAATCACACCGGAGGAAGAGGTAGGGCTCGGTATTCCAGGCACAAATGCGCTGCTCTGGCCACCCTTGGAACCACCACACTCTCCTGCGTGTGGTCAGAAACGCACCAGCTCTGCAGCAATGTCTCCGCGTACGCCGCGAAGGCTATATTGCAAGGATGTCGACAACAGAAATAAGCTACCCCGGTTGAGTTTCCCACTGCCTATATCTAGCAGTACAAGTAGGGTAGTTCCAGTAGTGTACAGTGAGACAGACGATGTATTCCAGTAGCTACAGATCCTTGTTTTTGTCGACTTGCTTTGTGCCAGCTTTGCGCTGTCAATAGCGCTATGACAGTGCTCCGCTGACGCATTCATCAAGGAACGTGACCATTTACGAAAGTTGATCAATGTGCCCGATCGCCCGATCTGAGACCTCTTGCATGCGACGCTGTTTTGAGAGAAATTAGCCGACTTGTATCCAAGCTGGCACAAGAAAAAAAGTATGCACGGCGTAACGACAGAAATTTGAGCAAACGAGGGTGAAATAAAGAGCGCAAAAACCGCGACGATGCAGCGGGCATGCATCATGGTGGGGGCAGAACAGAACTAGGAGACTGAGGGAATGAAAGCTCGCAACATATGAATCCTTATTGCAACGATGACAGAGAAGCAGTTGAGTGGAGTGGCGACATTGGCAGTCAGATTATCAGTTCCCAGTAGCCACAAATACCTCGATGTATATATGATGGATGGATATGTCCGGCACGAAACATCATGTCAAGAAAGACAATTTGGTGGAACGTCTGAATTGAGATTGATAGTATGTAAGACTCCGCCGTCTTATAACCGGGTTTCTCGAGATCGAGACCATTGAGGACCGCAACTGTCGCCCAGCGAAGATACAGACGAGAGAGCGGCGGGCATTGAGTTCCAATTGATCAAGGGTAGCGGTCAATCAGATAGATCTTGCGCTAGGGATGCTAAAGAAAGCAAAAACCAAGTATAGAGTTGCTGTGAGAACGTGGAACAGCGTTCTAACCTGTTCTAACAAGATGCGAATGCGAACAGTTGGTCGATACAAGGAGATGTCATGATTTCCATGTTGCCAGCAACAACATGGAAAATGCTGCCTGAAGCCTGTCCAACAGAGAACCAACCCACGCTCACGAATGCATAGACGGTGTGCAGCCGCAACCTCGTCCTAATCTCTGTCCGAGTCATCAAGAGACAGAACGGCGGTTTCGTCCCAGGATGCCGTCGAGACTCGGAGTCCTTGTGGATGAAGCGTTCGTTGGCTGCCAACTCCCAAGATCCCACCAGGAAACCCGGATAGCGATTGGAGAGGTAATTGAGGCAAGCTGAAGTTTCAATAGACTAGGGTTTCAGTTGCATTGCTGAATGAACGATGGCTGCTTAGGCTAGGCTGAAATACAATTTCGGGGTGAACGTTGGCGAGAAGGAAGACGTTGCACCGCCACCAAGGATATTCGAGTTTCGACAAACTTTTGAAAATGGACTTTATTGTATTGTGACTGAGGCGTTAATGCATCTCAAACCGAGGCTGCTAGCCATAACGACGCGTACAAGACGCCAGCGACCCATCTGACTTTCCTAGAACTGACGATGGACGCCGCATGCAGAACATTAGACGAGGGCAGCCGTAAATGTAGCGGTCATTGAGCGAGATTGAGCCATGCAAGTCGAGCCCTCAGCGCCGTCGAGCACGGTAACGCACAATACACTCATTCATTCTATCATTGAAACTTTTCCTCGAATTTCCCAAACACTATCGCGCTCAAAGCCGCCACCTGCCTCACATCCAAGATATTCTACAACAACATCAGCATCAGCTCGAGCAGTCAGTCAAGATGTCAAACAAAAGAAACACGAAACGACGCACATCGACGAGCTCGTTGGGTAGCCCATTCAACGCGAGATGACTCCACCGCGCGAGACCAGGGAGCAACCCAGCAAGCCGTATCCGCACTTCCTCCCCAGGCACAGCGGGTTCAGTGGCATTGGCATTGGCAAATACGGCGTTCTCGACGGAATTTATCAGCACCTCCGTGGCGCGGTCGAGACACGCCTCCAGGACACACGCAAAGTCCGGGGAGGAGATAGTAGTGTGGGTTTCCTCGAGCAGGGTGCTGAAAGGATCCCTTTCCGAGGAGGAGGATATTGGGGGAGGAGGTAGGGGAGAGGCGTAGCCCCCTTGGGTGAGGACGTGTTGTGTTGTTTCGGGGGTTTGAGGGAGAAGAGTTGTGTGGAAGCTTTAAGATGTAAGGAAGGAGGGATGAGTTCGTGCGCGAGGAAACAACAAACGATGAAACACTTACTCGACTTTCCGTTCTGTTCCTTCGAATGTTATTTCATGCTCCACGCGCCTCCGTACGTCATGTACAAGACGGTGAAGATCTGACGGTGCCAATTTTGTTTTGAGGGAAACCCTACAAGTCATGTTCCAGACGCCACGCCGAAAATGAATGAAAAACCAGCTCACCCATTGAAAACCTCCTCTACACCCCTCCGCACCCGCTCCCCGACATCTTTCCATCCCACATGCAGAATCCACCACGTCATCGTCAGATACTTCGCCGACGCGACTTCCTCCTCCTCCTCCCCATCCTCGTCATGCTCCGGCCACCCGAACCCGGCAGCAAAGTCCGCTGCTTCTTCTGCATTTTCCCCTGACAATGACCCCATCCCAAGACCTAGCCCCATGGTAAGCAGAGTAGTCAGATCTGGTGTCATGGCGTGCTGCCGCCGTTGCTGTTTCTCGAGCTCAACGACTGAACGTATATATCTCCCGCGAGCGAGAAGCGTGAGTTGGACGGTGGTGAGGAGGGTGAGAAGCGTGACAGTATATACTGTTGTTAATGTTCGAGTGAAGGCTGGAGAAACCTGGTATCAGAGCATTGAAAGTTTTGGATGTAAACAGAACATACTCAGCATTTTCAGCTCATTCCATAGTTCCGCACGCGTTGGTCTTGTCGAGTCGGAGCCGCTTGCGCTGTCTATAACGGACTAAGACAGAAGTATGAACGAAAAATCCAGCATTCTGCATGGAAATGACGGACCCCTTGCAAGCTGATATTCGAGCTCGAATCCGTGTCCGTAGATGTCGTCGTCATCAAGGAGTCACTCAGATGGACAGGCGCAACTGACTCGCCCAAAATCATTTCCCGACTCTCCCCTGATCCGCCTGTCTCGACCCAGCTCTGCGTCGAGGCTGATCCGGAGAACGACGTATCAGAAAGCTCTGAGCGTGTGTCTTGGCTTCTTTCGCGGGCTTGAGGCGCATTCACCAGTTCAATGCTGCTCGCGATGGACGCCGACAGGGAAGATCCTGCTTGCCGAGCTCGCGAGTGTGCCTGCAGTTCCTGCGTAATTGAATCCACATCCATCTCGCGTAGGACCTGCTCCGACAGTGCTGGTATTAGCATGTGGATAGTATAGGATATATCCGACTGCGTTTGGCTGAATCGGCGTTTGAGGCTTTGGAGATGGTTTAGGACAAGTCAAAGCACCATTATAAGAGCATACTTGTCTTTGGCGACGCGTTCCTGCTCCATCTGTTCCTTGACATCTTCCAGTCGATTGGAAACATAGTCCCGCACAAGATACACAGCGGCGGCTACTCCGAGCGTCTTCGGGAGGTTTATACGGGCTCGGAGTGAATCAAACATGGCGGGTATTGACGTTCAAGCGTCAATTTCTTCACAGGGAGACTATATAGTTCCGAAGTCGCAGATAGTCGCACAAGACGCGTGCACGCCGAGTTGTTGGGTGCCGAAGAGCAGAGAAAAGGCCAAAATCAGTCAAGAGAAGTACTAAGGACACAAGGAGAGTATAGCAAGGTAGACGAGTGCTCGATATGCAGCCCGCAGTGAGAGGTTTCGAGGAAGAGCCAATATCACGTGCATCGTACACCCCCCTCGACGTCCTACGACAGCCAATTCGTCGTCCGCCTCGTCCACCGTCCCCCACGACATTCGTTACATGTCACACGCTTCCGCGTATCACCTCGCTTGCTCGTCACGAAGCATGCCGTTCACTATACAGTTGGTTCGCCAGACCCGTCACTTGCGACGAGCCTGCTCCCACATCCATTTCCCTTTCCATTCATCCATCACCGACCCCAGAACCGCGACGTACTGGACCGGCCTGCCCATAATTCGAGGCGAGCGGCTAGTGTACCGACGTTGTTGATAGGCCGCCGGGAAACTCGGGAATTTGACCCCCCCGTTTGTTTAGCTCCTGGCCAGCAAAGACTGGTTAAACCAAGGTTTTACAGCAGTTTCAGTTTCCGTGGCTCGCTGGCGTGATGGACCCGAGTCGATGGGATCTTGCGATGCGAGCTGGTTGACTCGCTCCAAGGCCGACCTCTTTATGCCCCTTTTTCTTTACCTTTCTTTATGTCCTTATGTTCAGTCACTGTTTCAAGTCGATGGATGCGTTCACCCACCCTCTCCACCACTATACTCTACATACCACGGACGAACTTTTACTCTTACCATCCAGTACTTATCGCCTCCGGGCACCGCGTCTTAGCACTAAGGGTTTTGCTTGTTGCGGTATATAAATGCAGATGCAAAAAAAAAAAGCCAATATCACGTTCCCGCCGGCCGGGATTTCGGGTTTACCAATTTCGGCAACTCCCGGCCGACTCTCTCACCTTTACTTGACTTGCTGCCAACTGGTCGCCGATTCTCAGCATGGTACGCGTCGACTACACGCTTCTCGTTGTTGGTGGTGTTGAAGGCAACGCACACAGGGCGGCGGAGGCAGATATCCATACCCCAAATTCGTTTGGTCACCCGCGGGCGGTTGGTGGGCTCAACCCGCAAACTGGAAGATGAACACCTTCATCGTGTCCTGCGGTATGGCTTTGGCATGCGCAGCTATCATACGAGGAGTGGCGAACAGGGAGGTCCGTATCGTTCGTCGCTGACGGTTATTCTCGTCCCTCATATTCGACCAGGCGGAATTGGCAGGCGAGCCATTAGAACGGAGAAGAGTATGTCTGTTTCTCGTCTTCTGTGTGCATGTTGCTCTAACTTCTATCAATTCTAGATTACAACAGTCTGGGTATGGTTTTCATCATTTTCGGGAAACCCGAACGCTCAATGTACGCCAGCGAGATTATCTTCACAAGAAGGCAGCAGATGCTCGCGCCAAAAACTTAGAAGCTGTCGACGCATCAAAGACGAATTAGCATGCACCATATTAGCATGTATGTATATCCTTGCCCAACCATTTTCTGGGATTATTTCTGGCCGGACAACTGCCAGACCTTTGTCGACCTGAATTTGTGGAGTTGGTTTACGCGCTTGATGAAATGCACGACGCGTCTGCAGCTCTTGCAAGAAATGCCGGTGTGTCAAATATTGATCTTACTATTGTCGCCCATAGCGTTCTCTGTGTGACAATCTCGCTGCATGAAAGTATCACCATTTCGGGAATCCGACTCTTTCTGACTCTGCAACTTTCTTGACTACTTCAAACCCAAGTCTATCCACCTGGACAACAGGCCGATAAAGCATCTGAAATCTCTAGGTGGACACTCTGAGACCCTCTGCACCCGTTCGTTATCCTGTGTTTCCACATCATACAGCGCAGTGGATACAACCGCATGCACTCGAGTCTTTTCGGAGCGCGACATGACGCGTGAGCAAGAGAAATGGGCGTCTGATATTATGACTGATAAGGCATCACCGCGCCAGTAATAGTTACCACTCCACAAGTTGCTCGCGAGTCTCCAGAATGACGTCGTAGGGCGCCCTGCGTTTAAAAGCGAGGCTCTCTGGTCTCTTTAGTCTCCCAATTAAACCAATTCCCCTCGCACGACCCACTCAATAAATACCCCTTCCCTTTGGTCAGCTCCCATTTTCCCCTTATTCCTTATTCCCCAACTGACTGACATTTTCATGTTCTCAGCCATGCCTCTCTTCAAGCACACCGAGCCCGAACCCGCTCCCCCTCCACCCGCCCCCAAAGGCAGCATATTCTCGCGCAAAGGCCGCGGCTCCCTCGACTCCAACGGCAACGGCAACGGCGCCGCGGGCGTCAACCGCTCCGGTAGCGTCGCCAGCGGCGGGAGCGGCGGCTTCTTCTTCAGCCGCGGCACACAGAATTTCGACGTCCACAAGGACCCGACGGTCTTGGCTGCGCGCGAGAAGCTGAAGCATGCTGAAAACGCCGAGGCTGCGGCTGATCGGGCCTTGCTCCAGGCGCGTGCTATGGTGCGTGAGGCGAAGGACCATATACGTGTGCTTGAGCGTGAGGCTATTGAGGAGTGCGTTGTTTAAATTGTTTCCCTGATATACTGTATATGCGTTTATTTATGCTGATTGTCGGATTATCAGGGCTAAACGCGCAAAGGCGAAGCAGGCGATCAGTAACGACGTCAGCAAGAGCGCATCTGGGCTGGGACGCCACGGTTCTTGAGCACCGTTCATGATTCAGTCATGACGAATACCCATTATGTATTAATTTCTACGACGTTGTCTTGGACTTTCATTGCGTATATCTGTAGCTAATAATGTTAATCTAAAGCTGTTTTTGTCTCTGCTGAGTGTTACCCGTGCGCGATCTAAAACTTGCTTTCGTGGGCCTCAGTCCTCCGGCGCGGTACCGGTTGGCAGATGCAGACTGGTGTCAATTGGTATCTGCAAACGATCAAAATTAATTCATTGCATGCAATATATATACTCTTCAGTTGAATCAGTTAGGTCTCACCGTCTTATTCGTCGCATAATAGCATGCTTTGGCTGTGGAGGATCGAATTGAGGGACGCTCATCCGGGACAGAGGCCGAATTTCGCATGCGGGTTCGTTGGATTCCCCTTCAGTGAGCTAGATATTGAGTCAAACCGACTATGGCAAGGACCGAGATCCAGCACCGCTCACACTGCAGTCTGCAAGCTTCGTATGCACAACTTCCTCGCGAAAATTCGTTCCCTGAGCATTGCCCGCTCATGCGGGTTGAAGATCTCGAAGTTTTCTACGATGAGCTGCTGACTCGCAAAGACGACGAGCTGTTGGACGCCGACCCTCAGAGCAATTCGAGGCTGGTCAAGAATAATTATATCGTGAAAGGTGAAGATTCAGAAGAAGGAAAAGAAAATTACGGTAACGTGACCGTATTCTAGTACGTGGCAGTCACCGTTAACTTGCTCAATTGCTGAATTGGTGAGTTGAACAGAGTCGGCGATCTGTTGATGCAAGTGCGACCTTCCAAAGACATCTTGCATTTCCTCGCTCTCACGACTAAACACAGCGCTATTCCCAGGTTGAATTCTCCAATGAACAAGACCTAATCGAGCTGTTGAGTAAAGGAAGTTTAGACCAGGCAGTTCGAGAGGCTGCAAGGCAGCAAGTCCTGCGGTGTAAGGAAGATTTCGACCGACGACTCTCCCAAATACGGACTCCCATCCTTGGGGTGCGTTGAGGTGTTCGAATCGTTTACTTTCACCCACACAAAATTAACTCAGGAAACTCCGGAGGAAGCCAATCGTCCAGCATACCAATCTTACGAGCTTTCCAACAAACAGCACACTATTCGATTTTTCCCCGGTGGCGGTCGGCCTGGCACACTGTTTTTCGACTTTGTCTGCACAAATACTGGCGTACGGACGACTACGGGATACGACGTCTACCAGCTTTTCTCCGCTGAAAAGCGGCAGCTGCTGGATCCTTTCTACGGCACCAGTCGTCACCACTCCGACTCCGAGTCGTTAGTGGACGACACTCATTCGTTTGTCGACGCCCATCCGCGCTATGTATTGTCGGAAGGTGTGCGCATCTTGGTTGATATCCCTGGGCATACCAATACCGGACGTAATATCTTCACGAGTCCAGTGATTCCTCTGTCCCATCGAGACCCGAACGGTTTCCAATGGTGAGAGGACTACGGATGATCTAGCTACCGTATTGTTTTCGTATTGCTTTGGTGTACACTATACTCGGGCGTCAGCTCAGCTGTAATTTGATTCTTTGCACGCTTCTTATTGTGAAGTCCGTATCAGGACTCTTCAGACGATGTCACCAAGCCAAGAGGGGTATATTAGACGAGCATCGGGTTACAAGAAATGAGGCCACGATTCGGAAACCAAACAAACAGAATCAGACACAAGTTGACTAAGAAGTACTGGAATAGCACGAAAGAAAGGCGTCCCCTTCGATCTCTTCTTGTTGGCTACCGAACTTCCCGTAGACTTGACCCGTTTGATGGCGCTGGCAGCCCTCCTTCTCCCTTCTTGATGTAAGCTCGGCCAATTCACGGCTGGGGATAGTAATGTCGCGCGAGGAGAAAACAAGAACGGGTATAGCTGTGGAGGGTGAAAATTATTATTGTCAGGAATCTGTGGCAGCGTAGATGGGATGGCGAAGATACAAACCTCGGTGGTATAGGCCTGAAGTTGGCGGGTCCGAGAATGGTATAAATCCAGCAGCGGTTTAGATGCGCATATGTATATTGACATCGGTTCTCATTTAACTAATAGCATGGTCAGCCTGCGTCTCTTATGTAAAGAAACAGAAAGCTTACCCTGTCCCGCCACCCCAGAATGGATGGTCGAAAATCTCCCTCCATGACTCGAATCGGACTGACGGCTCCGTCGACCACATCTTGTTTGAGATAGTTGTGAGCGGAAAGCGGCGCATAAAAAAGCACAACACACCTTTTGGATGAACTCCACCTCTACCTCAGTGAGCTCTTCACCGTCGCCCTCCCGCTCCAATCCCTCCTCGAGCCACTCGTGTATTATCGTTCCGAGGGCAAAAAGATCCGCACCAAACGAGCACGCCTTCCCCGCCAGAGCCGCGGGCGACATGAAGTCGGGTGTTCCTCCCCGTACGCACATCTTGTGGGGGTTGTTGTTATCCTCCGGCCACAATAAAGGGAAGTCGCCTGTGCCAGGCTGCGCTAGCGTCTTCTCATACAACTCGTGCCATTTTGGGAAATCGATGTCCGTCGGCAATTCGTGATCGAAAAGGTGAGTGACCCCGTAGTCGATAATAAGCATCTGGCCCTGCGGAGCGAGCAAAAGATTGGCTGGCTTGAGGTCACAATGGACAATGCCGCGTTCGTGCAGGGCGTGGACGGACCGAAATAATTCTTGACCGCAGGCGAGAGCAACCTTGCGCGAGTGGATCTGGACTTCTTCGTCGTCGAACGACTTGATGCCGCAGTCCTTGACGAACGAATTAGATCGCGGCGAGACCATGGAAAGAGAAAAGAAACATACCATAATAAGATAGAAATACTGGTCGTCATGAAACACCCCGTACATGCTTGGAACCGCCAGATCCTCGTTCATACGTATATGCGCCTCAACCTCAAGCAACAGACCGTCCCATACAATTTTGGAGAAGAGGGCTATCTGGTTGGACGAAGCCGGCTGAGTCTTCCTAACTCGCTTGACTGCAAGGTGTACTCGACATTGACTGGACCATACTTGCACCACATCTCCAAAGGCGCCGGATCCCAGAGCTTTGACGAAACGAAGTTTGCCGGGGTCGAGAGGGTGGAGAATTTGAATGTGATCAACGTGTTTCCAGGAGCGAGAACCCCAGAATTCGGCGTGGCGGCGGCGGGGGACATGAGGAGGATCATTGAAGACGTATGGACCTGGCAGAGCATTATGACAAGCGTTCGCGATATTCTCGTATTCCTCGTTGATGTGCAAGACGCAAGCATGACCGGGAAGTTCGTTGGAGAGATTGGTGTTTCGCGCTAGCGATCGAGCTTTGATGACCGCTATCGAGACGGCCAAGAGCATAAACACGCAGAGGAGAACGACTCCAATGTACGAGGGCGGGGCACGTTGCGTCACGATGGTCTTGGTAGGCGGGAGCCAGATGGGTAGGGTACGCGTGGGAGGCGGCGTGAGGGATGGCTTGGATTTGGTGGCGGCCTTGAAAGCACCGGCAGCGACGAGTAAGATATCTTCGACAGCCCGCCGAGATGCAAGGAGGGCACGGCAGCGGATGCTGTCCGCCTGCGAAGCGAGATACGAAACACAAGATGCGATGTGAAGGACTAAAGTGAACATGGTGATGGTTTGAGTTAAGGCGCGATGAGAGGAGGTTGTTTGACCCTTGTTTGTAAATTGCGCGGAGGGCGAAAATTCCCACGGCAGAGGGGCAAACGGTCGCACATGTGATCGAGTTTCTGCCTGGTTTCTGCCCAGCGGAGGATGAAAGACGTCCGGGGGGCAAGAATACTGAAACAGGATCGTCGGAAGAGCGTGGACGAATTAGGAAGACTAGGATGGACGTCGATCGCAGAGCCAGGGAATGAAAGCAGAGATGGGGGAGTACAGTGAGAGAGAGAGAAGGCATGCATCGAGATTGAAAGGCAGGGCGAAACCAAGACCGTTAAGTGTGGCAAATTGACCGTTCAAAAAACCGGTTTATAAACCAGTGTGTATAAACCGGTTTACAAACTGTGCAGAGCAACCTCGAGCCAAAACTTGAGGAGCCTGGTTTCCTGAACGGCCACTAAGAGTGACTTGTGGGTTGATTGTGCAGACCACAAGAATAGCTGTATCGCAATTCTGCACTGTTCCCAAAGTTTTTCTTCTTGAACATCGTAAATTGTACCGGTATAGCGCAGAAGAAAATTCGTGTAAGACAGCAGCAGTACACGAGTTTATTTGAAGCCTATCGTTAGATCAGGCCCTGAGCGCCCCATCTCCGAGTCAGTGCGTGGTTTTTGCAAACTTCAACTACTAGTACGCCACAGTCAAGCAGCAGTCCAAGTCATCGTATACAAGCCTGATTACCACCAGGTCCAGTCAGAAATTCGTACGACAGGAAGGTGCAGTCGTCACCGATAGGAAGCACATTATTATGGGTCGGCTTTGCGGGCAGTTCAAGTTGTTCAGCGTGTTCAATGCAGTACGATCTTGTCACCGCGACAAAGGAACGACACGAAAGAAAATCCGATATAGGCTCATATAGCTGTAGATTTGCAGATATAGTTTCGGCGCTGGACGGGCTGAGAATACGTTGGAAGCCAATTCACAGTGTTGGAACAAGACAAGCCTGAGGGGAGAAATAGTGGTGGGAACTTTGACGCAAGCTTGCCACAAAACGACAACATGGAAATTTGTGCTTTGGATATGCTTAGTTCTGCAGACTCGGTTTCAGCTCAAACTACATCAACCACTCCTCGAAACTACTCGAAGATAGTACTCGACCAGCAAAGGCGCCGTCCGTTGGGAAGACTGTTTCGTTTGAAGTGAATCGTGCGGTGGCATCTGCGCCATGGCCATACATTCCGACCCTCAATCTCCTGAATCTATTGCATGCGCTCAGCTTCATTGCGAAGGACCCGTCGAGGGTCTGAGATCTGAAGCAGCACTTGAGGACGCACTTCCTTTTATTAAACTCCAGCAAGACCTCACTAGTGCGACGTGTATTCTATTGTCTTTTATCACGTCTAATGGTCGGTGTCAGAGCTCATTGCACCTGGGACTGAATCTCGAAAGCGTGGTCGGACTGACGATGAGCCATTGAGCAGCGAATCTGGGTCAAAGCGCGTCAAGAGCGGCGCACCGTCGTACACTATTCGTGCGAAATCGCTCAAGAAACACCCGCACTCAGTTGTGTCTCCGTTTACCGATCGTCCCTTTCTGCTCTCTTCCAACGTAGGTGCACTGCGTGGCGTGTCGTCTTGCGCTTTTTGATGATATTCAGCTCCGTCTCCCCTTACCCCGCAACTCCGACGGGTTTCGCGACTTCTGCGATCAGTCGGACACGGTGTTCGTCGACAAAACACCTTGCATCCTCGAACTGCCTGAGAAATTCCGGTACCTCCTTCTGCGCCCACCACAGTTTGGAAAGACCACCTTTCTTTCCACGCTACGTGAATATTATAATTTTCAGGGAGCCAATGAGTTCCAAGAGCACTTCAAGAGCCTTTCAGTCTCGACTCAGGCTTTCCCGCACCGAAGCCAGCACCTAAGTCTCACTTTTTGGCTTTCGCGTATCGATGTCAAGGGGGATATCAATGATATAGAAGCGCAGCTGGATTTTGAAATCACCAACACCCTGGAGGGCTTTCTGTTCAAGTACGCCACAGAACTGAAACTCGGCGATCCCGACAGCTTTCTCAGTTCGGGCTCTGGTGATGAGTTAGCCCGTGTATTCGTTAGTGCCTTCTCTACCCAGCTTGTCATGTCTCATAACCATCATGCAGGACCTTGTTCGAGCTTCGGGTCATACACTTTTTGTGGGTGTTGATGACTACGACGCACCAATCACAAACCGTACCTTTCGCGCCCTTGGCCACCTATTTGCAGCTCCCTCCCGCGTTAGTTCAGCTGAAATTGAGGGCGTCGTGGATAGGTTGCTGTGGCTTCCTTTGCTGGCTGGCTCCGATGTTATCGACAAGCTGTTCTTAACGGGTACATTTTCGGTGAAATACTCAGCTCTGCAAGACGTTTCGTGGACCGATCTCAAAGATGTCCCTGGCTTCCAAACATGCTGCGGTTTCACCGAGGACGAAGCACTTGATTTGGCATGCTCAGTACTCGACAAACCTGATCTCGCGGAGCTGCGTCGCGCTTGTGGGAAATATATTTTCCCAGTACAGGACACAGATAGCGTTGAGCCTGTCCTTCCCTCTCGCCAGGTCATTATAAAGCTTTTGGAAACGCATAATCCACACCCTCTTCGCAAGGAAACCCTTTCCGGATCCTGGCTGACTTGGTGGGCCGACTTCCTCTTCACTCCAAAAATCCCCGCGAAGCCTCTCTCGATGGGCTGATCGAGCTCATCTGGTCTGGAGTCATTGACCATGACCTCGACTCTTCCTCTGCATTCGATGCCGATGCCTTGACATGGGAAG
Organism: Favolaschia claudopus; assembly: GCA_037176885.1. Classification (NCBI taxonomy): domain Eukaryota; kingdom Fungi; phylum Basidiomycota; class Agaricomycetes; order Agaricales; family Mycenaceae; genus Favolaschia; species Favolaschia claudopus. Next base: position 857,269 of record JAWWNJ010000077.1, read on the forward strand.
ATCTATCCTACGCTGGCGCCTTTATGTGTGATCGTCAGTCGAAGGTCCTTCGACTCGAGAACAGTGCGGTGCTTGAGCTGGTACGTCCGTTCGCACTGCGTAGACTACTTCTGAAGTCATCACTGATTCATTCTGGTAGATACACTCTTGCATTGACACCACTCTTTCGGAACGCCATGGATTAGACACGTTTTCAGATACTTGGGATTGGTGTAACGGTGTAGGAACGCTCGAACCCATAGCGAACGTCGTGTCAAGTGTTTTTCGCGACCTTATGCGGTCGTCGTTTGGCACCAAGCATGAACCAAATTTGCCAGGGGTCTTCGAGCTAGTCATGGGAACTTGCGAGCAGGGTCCCAATTCCAAAATACTCTTTCCATTGCCCGACGGACGAGTCGAGGTCCCTGCACCCGTGGAACGCGCTCCATACCCTAACGCCCTCGAATACCCCATGGAGGTTCATATCTGGGAGCTGAAGACCTTGACCCTCCGCGGCATGTGGCTCGGCGCCAATCCTAACGACGACAACCCGACACTCCAGGCCCTCGAGCAGCTCTACGAGGATTTGCTTTGCCTTGACGAGGAGGAGTTGTTGCGGAGGCCGTACACAGCTTGTTCTCCAGTCGACGGTGCGATGGAGACTGTGGAGGTCGGGTCGTTATTGGACGACGACCCGGTGGTTCCACAGTTTCTCTCGGTCGGAGGTGCCCGCATTCTGCTGCGTGAGCCTTTTGTGAAGGCAGGGAAGTGCGAAGAGCCTCTGCATGATTGCAGATATGACAGCAGTGCCGGTGATTATTTCAACGAAGAGTTACATGAAGCCTTCGTTGCCGAGGTGGAGCGCGAACGCCTAGCAGAAATGGAGCGGTTGAAGAACGAATATGGCGCTGATGATGGGGACGCTCACATGTACTATTGATACGCACACTTTGCTTCAAATTGTAATGAATCACGATTTCAACGCTTTCTTCTGTTCCGTCGAGCTATCACATTGTCGTGGGGTACTCACCTGTAGTACTCACTGGCAGTGGATCCAGATCAATCTCCATCTGTGCGATTATACGATTGGGATTGGTTGGACATGTCTACCACCCGACCAGCTATGACGCGATCGAACGCTCTTGCGAAAGCGTCAACATGCTGGCTTATGCGTTTTGACCTTTACCTTCTCGCCCACTGAAAGCCACTGAACAAAAACGGTTCAGATCGGACTCCTGGCGACTGCTCTACGTCGTAGCTCGCGCTTTGACATGCCAGAAACGGTGCAAGAAACGACAGTCGTCGCCCCTATCGCCAAAGGATGAAAAAGGCGTACACTCAACTCCGTAGACGAAGAAGTCGACTTCACTCGGAAAATTGGTGTGCACACTGCAAAAGGACACGAAGACTAGTACGAAACGCTTGCCGAAGGAGCCAATTGTCTACTATGTCATTCCGGACGTTGTGAAGAAAGAACCGACTTCCAAGGCAAGACGTAGTGCGGCTAATGTCTTGGATGTCCTGCCATAGATTCTGACCTGCTGTCCAGGTAACGCCTGTTTGAACACGGTGCTGAGAAACAAGAGTCTCAAAGAGACCAGTTCGGCGTCAGCCGCCTTGGATAACGTAGGCGAATTCAAGTATCCAGAGTGAGTATCTTTCTGCTCTCGTTTCTGATGAACGGAACCACTCATCATTTTGTTCGTGGACGATGGTCTGAGACAGCGACCCGAACATCGATACGTTACGTTCTATACACAAGGCATTACCCAGACGCTATCTACATAGTACACATCATTTAAATATGTCCGTTGCTTCCCCAGCTCACTTGCCAACCCGGCTTTGCGCGGTACTGAAAGTACTTGTTTTGCTGTAGGGGTTCAACTTCCACCCAAAACGTTCGTCGACCAACCGCGTAAACGACAAACCCAATGATCTTATCAGGCGGACTTGCTACGATTGCCTCGATTCTGCTCTCCCTTGTGTGTATTCCCTCCTGCTCACTTCCTTGATAACTTTGAAAGGCTTTTCCGTTAACAAGCGCACGCATATAGGACTGCAGCTGTGCTTTCCCGTCCTCGACAATAGTGCCGACGGTGTAGGAACCCTTGTCGGGCTGATCAACTGCGCCCTCCGAGCGATACAGGTGATAATGCTGCTCCAAGATTTCCTGTTCCGTCATCTTGTCCAGCTCGTCGAGTAACGCCTGGCATTTGGTCCAGCGCGTAGATGGTCCATTTACGCCGTTTAGCATCTCCTCGCATTCTGGGTCCGTGCTGACTGTTGCGCGAAAGAGGTTCCATAGCGAGCAGTACTTGAGCTCTAGGACAATGACGCGCCCTGGATGCACAGCTGAACCACATATCACGATATCGCTGAACCCAAATCGGCCACGACCAGACCCAAATACCACACGTTCTGCGGACCTGCCACGAGGTGCCTGGGCGTTGGTAAAGAGGCTGACTTGGGAGAAATAGTTATTGATGTATTCCGAAGTGAGCTCGATGACGGGGTCCCCGTCTTCAAAGAAGGTGTGGTCAACAACCATTAGCCCATTCCATATGGCTTGGAAGGTTTGCTCATCCATTCTGATGAGATCTAAAAGGCAGGTGTGGAATAGATGCCATGAGCTGGCCTTTATGATTGGCCCAGGATTACGCTCAAATAAAGCTCGAAGTTGGATGGTACGAATGCTCTCGAGTGGGTGCAGAAACGGCGGGTACGTAGAAAACAACTTGAAGAACGCTTGTCAGCACCTTCATTGATGCTGGAGCGTTTGAGCACTTACCTCATGTGCAGCCAGTGAGTTGCATATTCTCAAGGCCCACATTGGATCGGGTTGAGGCTTCGCTTCTTCTGGTTCTGGCAGAACCGTTAAAACACCGAGGAAATATAATAACGGTAATAAATTTGGTTCCTTTTCGGTGTAGGCTAGGAAAGAGGGCAGGTCGTAGGCGTTGAATGGACGAACTAAGATGCGGCGTCCACGACGTATGCTGGAATATTGGAGTAGATGCTGGCAAGACTGCGCGATTCCACGAAGCCAGCCAGAAACAAGCCAGTCAGAATAAAACAGACTCCGGTGAGGACTGTCGATATCGAGAGTTGTTGTGATACAGTGTAAAGTCAGGCCGAAATTTAGTGAAGTTGGACAGACACCCGGCACACTGTTGTTCGTGGGGGAAGGGGTAAATTCAAAGCCAAGTTCTCTCTGCAAAGAGTCGTCAGAGGTAACATTGCCGAGGGATATGTGTCGATTGAGAGAGAGAGCGGAATACAAACTGCGAAGTTCGCTCAAACCAAGTCCAAATGCGCCACGAAGTTCAGGGTCTGCGGATATGTTGATGGGGAGGGTAATCCTTTCCCTCTCTGTAGGGGGAAAAGGAGGGATATTCCCGATCACCAACAAATTGGCCACGGCTGTTTTCCCCTGATTACACAGGAAGGCCAAATTTTTGAGCGATAGTCGTTTTCAAGGTGGATAGACGAGATGCAAAATAAAGTGAACTTTTGTTGGAAGTTGAGCGGCACTGTTCCGGTTCGTTTTCCACCGAACGCACCGGGTGCGTCCAAAGTCGGAATTTAGTTCATCGCACGGTTTTGCGCCAAGTACAAATACTGATTACGTCAACGGTCTCGACCTGTTCCGCTCCCCGCCTTTCTGATCGCATATTTGTGCGCATCCCGCCTTTTCCGCTGCTCAGGGCACTTTCCGGTGCTCTCCCGGTTGCTTCAGAAATAAAGGAAAAGAAGTGATAGAAAATCATCTAATTCCATCTACATACACCAGGCACACAACACGGACCTATCACTCATTTGTCCCCTTCACCCGTCCCAAAACTGACTGCCAACTATGGCTGGAGGTTAGAATGAGCGGTGTAAACCAGAGAGAGAACGACGTACCATGTACCACGCCCATCTTTAATCCAACCTCGAACGCCACCTCAACGACAAGATATTCCATGCTTGCACCAGTGACTTGCGGCTCGCTATTTGAGGTCTCGATTTGACTTCTGCCTTGCATTTGCGGCCTTGATTTGACTGCTGCCTTGCATTTGCGGCCTTCGGTCTTCAGATATTGAGATGCCTCTTGATCCTGAGGTAGACAGCCATATGGAACACAGTTTGTAACATAGATTGAGCACCAGTCTTGAGATTTCGAGGGGGTAGCGTTCATGACCTTGACGTTGACGCGGCCGCTATAGACAGTTTGCTCCGTTGAAGCCTGAATGGACTTGAGACCTTGTCAGGTGCACGGTCTTGCGCATAGGTCGTGAAGGACTTGATCTCAATCCAGTCTTGAGGCTTGTGGCTTAGAGAGGACTTGACTTTGTTCCAGTCTTGAGGCGCATGGGAGGGTTGAAAGAAGGGTGCAGACGGTCGACGACTGCGGCTGGGAGGAACATGGTGGGAGGCAAGGAAACGATATCAACTTCGTCCAAACAAACTCACAACAATGACTCATTGCGATGCCAAACAAGCACCAACTCCTCGTCCTCCACCGAAACACCACGAAAAATCAATGAAATATTTGAAGTTAATGAACAAGTATCGAAGTTAACGAGTTGAGGAGTAGCCACCGCTGCCCTGGATCATCGACTCCAGCATCTGACCCGATGAACGAAACACACCCGACCCCAATCCCGGTGTCTGCTGAATCGGCTGCTCGGCGCCACAAGCTTCCAGCAACGGACTTCTCTCCTCAACAACAACAGAGCCAGGCAAGATCCCCTTGAATTTCGCCTGGTCGTCCTTCATGAGCTGGTCAACGTAACTGAAGATTGCCATGAGCCGAAGGATGAGAGACGTGATTTAGAGAAGAAGAAAGCGCACCTCTTCCACTTCGATCCTGTCAAGGTCGAACCACGTTTATCAACCTCCTCCTTGAACCACCTGTCTACGCCACCCCAAAAACTCGCACTCTTGGGAATTTTACCCGTTTTTGCTTTCTTCCGGCTGCGGCGTCCCTCGGCCTCCTCATAATCGACATCGCTGTCCTCGGGTTCCTCAGTGTCTTCCTCTTCGGCGCTAGCAGCAGTGATGAGGGTCGGATTGTCAAACACGAAGCGTCGCTGTCCAATCTCTGCTTCAGCTCAAGCTTAACAAAGATTCTGAGCACGTACAAGTAAGACCGCGTGAATTGTATAAATCTGTGGCAGCTCCCCTCCTCCGCCTCCCATTCGGTACTTGTTAGCAGAGTTGTACACAAAGTCGGCAAGAGAAGTGAACTTCTTGGGTTTGATGCTCGCAATCAACTGTTTCCGAATCTTTAGAATAGCAACAAGCAAGAAGACGAACGACATACATCTGTGCGCCATGAATTGCGGACACTTGAGCATTGTCTCTTAATCAACTGACCCAGGATCTTCTCCCTCCCAGGTACACCGAAAATATTGTCGAGGCTCAACTCTTTCTTGCGTCGCTCGACAGCATCCTTGGGAAGGTCAATGAGAACAGATCATATACGAACAGACATAAAGAAGAGAATGCACGCACCCACACGTCGACATGCAGTTTCAAAAACTTTGTACGGCTCCCTTCATATATGACATCCTGCACGACACCACGGATGTGCGTCTTCCGAGAGTAAGTGCAAATGCATGATATAAAAGACTCAGGACACACCTTCTGTTGACGCGTGAAGGTAAAGGTTTCTTCAAGTCTGACTTGAAGATCCCGCCACATTGCCCTATGATCCGTCTTCTCCTGCTCCTCCATTTTCTCTTTGCGTCGTCTCTCGGCCGCGTCGCCAAATTGAGCGGCGAGCAAGACGACCCGCGTTGCCATGTCGGGAAACGAGAGGCCCGCATCAAGGGATCCGAACTAAAGAACTATTGAATACCGACAAGAGGGGAGAATGCTTGAAGACTTACACCGACAAAGGTATGCAGCATTTGGGTCTGTTTCTGTTCCAGACAAAATTCGCGTGCAATGGTGTCGATAAAGACGGGACTCAGGACTGCTGGAGTCTGCGGCGGCGGTGGCACAGAGGATGTAGGGAGCGGTGGTGGGGAAGAGTGAGCATAATTGAGTGGGCTAGGCGAGCTCGGTGGGTCGGACGAGGAGGGGTAGGAAGAGGGGAAGGGATGTGTGAGAGGCACATCAAGCGTCCGCGGCTGCGGGCTGGGAATGGGGCCGAAATTGTATGGGGTGGTCATTTGAAATTATTGCAAAATGGATATAGGGGCGGTGAGATTGTACGCGTCCTTTTATAAGAACGCGGTGGCAGACCTTCACGTGCGTTTCTCGACGCGTCTTGCTGATTTTTGTTGATAATAAACAAGCGCGACAAACGCGTACAACGCGACGCGACGCTATAAAAGGGACGAAACAAATGATTTCCAATTTCACCATATCACCCACCTTCCTTTTCGAGAATGAAGACAAATTCGACCAAACAAAACCGCCGCTTCTCTCCCGTCGCGTCTCCCGACACCGACACACCCTCGCTGAGCCGTCCCCGACACGCTTCACAGGCTTCTCGAAAGGCGACTGCCAGGTTTTGCCGTGTTCCTCCTCAGCTACAACCCACTAACATTCTCTCAAGACTTTTCGCAGCTCCTATTAATGATTTCGAGCCCCCTCTTTCTGGCTATGGAGCTTTGAACAGCCAGGTCGGTGAGACTCAGTATTTTGCCCAATGTTAGTCCTCTCTACTCTATTCCGTTATTGTCTCTCAACATCGCATCTTTCAGTCGGCGTCGACGTGCAGCTTCCGCAAGCTCGCTTATATTCCCCCTCTCCGCCATCCTCTCCATCCTCCCATCTCCCTTCAACACCGCCCGATTATACCATCCCATCCTCGGATCCGCCGCTCAAGAGCTACAGCTGGCGGATGCGCGGTGTAATGCTGGGCGATGGCTGTCCGACACACCTCGATCTCTCTCCAAACGGGCTTGAAGATCCATTGAAGGATGGTTCCATCGAGCAAGAGGAGGGCTTGGAGGAAGAGGAAGAGGAGGCATGGGAGGATCAGGATCTGAATTGGCCATACTTTGTGGACCGGCAGGGCAAGAGTGCGTCGTCTCAGTTTTTTTCTCCACTAATTTGTGTGTTGCTCACTTACATTCCCAGGCCATGACTTCTCTCAGCTGCCATGGGAGGAGAGCGTTGAGCCGCAAAATGAAGACGTCAAGATAAAATATGAAGAAATGTTTGATGACGGCCTACTGGGACTTTATTCGGATGTGGTGAGCACCACACACGAGGTGGAGGCATTGACGGAGCTCGACGAATTCGAGACGTGGCTGGTATTCCGTGTGCGAGCAGCTCACGCAAAGGGCGAATCGGCAGTCGCCGCATTGCGGAAACTTTACGAAGGACTGCATGTTCTTCGTAAGACTGTCCACACCCTCAAGGCGGAGAATGCTGAGCTCACGGGTCAATTGGGCAAAGTCAAAGCATTGGTTAATACTGCGATTTGAATGTATCTTCTACTTTACAAGCGTTTGTATTTATTCGTCTGTGTCAATCAAGTTTCCGTACTGGTTCAAGCCTTTTTTCTGTGAGATCCCAAATCATTTCTTCGTGATTTCTTCTAGCGTGCTAAACATCTCCAATCCCTCTGCCCACCGGGACTTCCGACTCTCCTCTCGCTCAGCAAACCCCTTCGGATCGTCTTGTGCAAATTTGCCTTGTGTCCTCCCATCGTTATCGGTATATTGAAACAGACCTCCCGCGGTGAATTGAGTGAACGACATCCGCTCATCTCCGTCTTGAACTGGTATGTTGGAATGGGCAATCGTGGCGGAAGGTAAGAGAATAAGTGCCCCCGCGGGAAACTCGACAACGAGTTTGACATCCCAGAGGATGAGGTGGCCACCTTTCGTAGCGTCGAAGTTACCGAGTGCCTGGACCGCACACCATCCGTACGGGAGATTGCGTATATCCCGATGCTTGAATGTCCATATATTCAGACCTAAATTGAACGCAGTGCAACAGAAAACGGAGCGGGCAAATGGGCGTCGTAGGCCAGGGCACCGCTCATCGAGCCTTTCGTTGTTCTTGCTGTAGTGATCATAAAGGCGTGGCGCCCACATTGCAAACGCCGCTGAGGAAAGGTACAAGATCAGCACGCACGTCATTTTGAATATGCATGTTTTACTGACCGTCCGCAAATTGAGCCATTCTGTCGATATTATCGTCTGCCAGAAGACGCTCTGCCACCTCACTGTAATCTCCACCGTCGAGCCACGTAGGATCGGATTGGCCAGCACCAAGAGTAAGTCCAACGTTGATAGCGGCAAATAGGCCGCGTCGGTGTTTCCGGAAAGAAGCAGGAAAATGTGTATCCTGCAATTGCTTCTTCATCGTAGCGTAGGCTCGCGAGACTGCTGTCCGATAGCCAGGCTGGTCAGGCTGCCCAACCAATACCGAGAATATGCGCCCGTGAACATCAACGAGCGGCTTGCCCTTGCTACATCTGTGTTAGCTGAAGATTCAGCGTTAGGGAACACAGCACTCACATTCCGTCCCATTTGACCAACTGGAACCCTGCTGCCAACATCTCTGCGAGCGAACGTCGTTTTTTCGAGCCTCGGGTCTCTGCCGCAGTCTCTGCTTTGGCAAGGTATGCGGACGCGGTGGTTGGCAGCGCAAGTGCGTCAAAGTATGGCGTAGGGACATAAACCGCAGGTGTGACGTGCTCCTCGACAGTCGACTTGCGAGGAAGATGCCCTCGCGCTTTAATATCTTCATCGCGCGCGCGCGTTCGGCGTCGGTGACCGTTGGGAGGCTTTCCCGCCGCGACGACATCTTCAAAAATGGGTTCAGCGCGTTTGCGTTTTTTCTGCGCAGGCTGCGATGTCGATGGCGAGGCTGGCCGCTTGCTGTCGACTTGATTGAGAGGGTCGTTGTCGAACTCGTTGTCGACACCGCTGGGATCTAAAAGCGGTTCCAAGCCGTCCAGATCGTCGTCGAGCGCATGGTCGTTTGTGGATTCCGCCCCGGCATTGATTGCTTCGGTGAAGAGTGAGACGAAGTCGACGGCTACATCCAACCACCCGGAAAAGACAGTGCCTTTCCGGGTCTGCGGTGAAGTCATCAATAGATGTCTCTTCCTTTAAAACGAAACAAACGACTGACCTTGGGAAGGACTTTCCCTAACATCCTTCCAAAAACCTACAAAAGCAAATGGTCAGCCATGTTTGAAGTCTTCGAAGTGAGTGGCAACGGCCGAGGGAGCAGAGAAAGCGGCTCTGCTTGTTCCCGGGTTTGGGTCGCAAAGCAGCGCCGCCACCTCCGCTTCCTCGGCCGTTGCGCTAACACAGAATGACTTACCGGGCGCGATTCGGGGCTGCGGTGGTTTGTACAGCAACAAATGAGTATTTTCCTCAGTGCTGATTGCTGTGCGGAGTACAGGAATAGAATCTTCAAAAAGAGCAGCCAGTGTCGGCGTATAATCGAGGTTAGTCGAGAAACGGACACTCACATTGTGGAGACTTGATCGTGGTGTGGGTGAATGTGGGTGCCTCGGAAATTGTCACAAAGTGACATGTCACACGCCCTCTGCTCACTGCTTCCCCTCGTCCCACCGCAACTCAACTCTAACACCCCCAAGAGATCTGGCGCGCGAGTTAACGCAGAGGTGGCACGGTGATCCCAATCAAGGCACAACCAGACTGAAATTGGAGGATCGCGGGGTTTGTGGTGTTTTGAATCCGGATTTTGGTATGTTTTTTTGTCTCGCTCTTTGTCGTCCATACCGATCCGCTGAGATTGTCCCTTGTCGACGCAGCTGCTGCCGCCTCTAGCGCTCGTATCCCGCCACTCGTGCTTGTGCCCGCTCGCGTGTCCCCATCCCGCCGCTCGCGTGCCCCATCCCGCCGCTCGCGTGCCAAACGCCGCCACTCGCGTTTGCCTAGCCATCGCTCGCGTTTGCCCAGCCCGCCACTTGCGCTCGTCTCAACGTGAAACCGACCGGCTCTCGACTGCCGAACCCCCAGTCCACTGCTCGCGTGTCAAAGAACGTCGCCAACAAAGGAACGAGCCGTTCTGGCTGCACCCTCTCACTCTCCCGTCTCTCCCCGCCTCTCCGACACCAGCCACAACAACCCAACCGCGCCGTCGCACTCAACGCGCGTTGGGTTTGAAACCCCGCCACTGGCACTGTAAACCCCTCCGCTGCTCGCGTTCCACAACTCTGCCTCTCGCATCTCGCAACCCCGGCCACTGGCGCGTTTTGCGTTGCAAACCCCGCCCCTTGCGTCCGCTCAACCCGCGTGTTCGTGTCGATACCGCGCCGTACGCGTACGAAACCGCACCGTCAGCGTTTCCAAACCCACCCCCTCTCCCTTGACAGGGGAAGAAATCCCTTTTCTTCCTCCTCGTCCCGACTCGCTGCCACCATCGCCGACTTCGTTCGCCCCCGTTCGCGTTTGATACGTTTCGCGCTGGCCGCAATCTCCTTCGCTTGACAACGCCACGGCCGCCCCGTGCGCCGAATTCTTAGGAAAGTAAATACACACCCTTTGTTGCCAATTAACTTCAATAAATCACTTTTCTTGCGAACGATACTGCAGCAAAGAGGTTGATAAAAACATCAATAGATTCAGTTCACAAGGTGTACAAATTACTGAGAATACCACGGCCATGGACGATAAAGTTGTTGGTCAAAAGGAGGATATGATGATACTTGGGGGGTATCAGTGGTGGCAGCCGAGGAGGAGGAGGGATTGGGGGGATGCGGATAGGCGGGGGCTGATGGCTCTAACGGAGGAAAGCGAGGCATGAAGTGGTGCGGGGGGGCGTGCATGTGAGTTGGTGCGTGAGATGTAGCCGAAGATTCGGAGGGATAGCGCTGGAGGGACTGGATGGCGGGTGGAGAGAACGAGGGCGGCGCTGAAGCTGGTGGAGGCAAGAGCTGAGCGCGAGACAAATCGTGTGGGAAGTGAGTGCCGGCGAATGACGGCAATACTGAGGAGGTGGGTGGGAGTGCACGAGGGGCGGGGCGAGCCGATGTTCGCCGTGGTGGTCTGGGAGGCGCAGGTAGAAAGGATGGTGGGACGCGAGCGCCCCCGGTTGACGAAGACAGCAAATGCCCGGCCGGAGCTGGATCGCCGCCAGTTGTTACGGATGTCGAACTAGATGCCAGCGACACGGACGGTGCGCGAAGGGCGGAGGGAGCCTGATGGATACGAGCGTTGAGGTCGCTACGCGGTCGCGCTGGGACGCGAGCGGCGGGCACCGTGCCTGTGCGCTTCTTGCGTGCATCGATCTCCTTCGCCGCACTTTCAGTGACAATGCGATCGACATCCATTGGAACGGAGTTGACGCGATATCTCTGAACGTACACGGCGTCACGCATTTGAGCGGTGTTCAAGACAACGTCGTCGACATTCTTTGTGTGGGAAACTCGTGCAGCGGTCTGGCTCGTTTTTACTCGCTCTTGGAAGACCGGAACCGAGGCGGTGGTGGCGCACAAGTTGTCTTTACAATTGTGCTGAACGTTGACGGTGCACAGGACATCCTGAAATTGTGAGTTAGCTTGACCTGCGTTGGACTCAACCACATACTTTGCCATGTAAGGCCGCCCATTCCTCACTCAGTACCACCGACGGCATACCATATCGTTCGCGGGTGGTGTTGACGACTGCTCTTCGCAAGAGCACCACATTGAGCTCGGATTCTTGTGTTGCTTGAGGGTCAACGCGGTGTAGTATTTCTTCGACACGGCCCACGAAGGTGTCACCGGAGCGACGCCAGTCGTGGGCGACGACAAAGTTGCCGGGCGCGCATGTATCACCGTTTTCAATGACGAGGGATTTGTTGGTCTGATATAGGCCAGGTTTAGCAGACCACGATTGAACGCGCTGTCCTGTGATTGTGTGGGACATCAGACGCGGCTTGAGCTGGTCTGCCGTTGAGTTGCCTGTGGGGCCTTCAATAGAACGAGATCCCTTTGAAAGAGAGAAGTGGGACATACCTGGCACAGAAGATTTCTTTTGGTCAAGACCAAGGTAAGCAGTAACAGTACTTCGCCCCTGAACGAGCCGTCGCGGCCCCTCGCCAATACTCCTCCAAGCAGTCCGTTCTCGGGTAAAAGCAAATCGGGGTGTGTTACGACCAGTGGACGAGTCCTCCACAAACTCAGCCTCTTTCAGAACAAAGAGGCCACCGCTGAGCAGGTGTCGAATACGATTACCTTGAGCAAAGGCATGTGCGATGTCTCGTGAAGGTGCATGGCGATTAGAATGCACGCTCTTAGCCCGTATGATAGCATTGAAAGACTCAAATGCTTCCGTTGCAAAGAGGATAGCGGGTCCAAAGCGACGAATATGTGCGGGTAAGTGGAGGATAATGTGAAATTTTGGTTTATTAAACCATCGCGTTGTCCACTTGGCGGCGCATAAGAGAAAATGATCAATCTCCTTTGTTACCAGCGTCTGCGAAAAAGGTTGAGGCACCCTACAGCTTGAAAGTTCACGGCACGCACCACATAGCTTCCAATGTCTTCAATCTCAGGCTGCCAAATGAGCGGTACAAGTTTGGAAAGAGCTTGCCATGTCTCGAGACACTCCGAAGACACTAGGTCATACAACACGAATGGAGCGACTTGAGCTATCGCGCGAAAATCGCGGCCAGTAAGAGAGCCAGAATATTGCACGAGAGTTCTGCCAGCAAGTGGGGAAATTCCCAGGCCCGTGACATCAACGGATGTCAGACGTGCAATGAGCAGCTCTTTCTTTTCGTCTTTACCTTTGAGCTGCGCAATCACATCGCGCCAAAGGTATTTCACGAAACCGAGCAGAATAACATGCAAGATTTCCACTGGTGTATCTTGATGCGGATCCAGACCTACCGAGAACTCTTTTCAGCTGGTCGCTTGAATATAGATAAATGAATCACACCTCTAATCCGCCAGACGGGACTCGTCGTCTCCTTAGGCAGCGCCGCTACAGCGGCATCCAAAGCAGCTTGTTTAGTCTGAGCACCGCGTTTTTTGTGGTAAGATGCAAATAGTTTCTCGATGAACACCAGCTGAAAGGTGTCTTTGAGCCCGGTCTCCGTACGCAAGCTCTTGATCTTCGTTTTGGTGTCTAGCTTGGTTGACGCCTCAGTAAAGAAGGATCGCAACTTATCCGTAGTCTCGGGTTTACGCCGCAATTTCCCGACCTGTTTGTAACTCAGTGTTTGTGGGATTGATGTATGGAGATCTCACCTTCATGAACGACTTTACACGCTGAACCATATCGCTCATTGTCTCTTGAAATCTTTTCGCCGGCTTACGTTTTTCAGCTCCCCTGGGTGCTGCCTTGTCACTCTCGGGCTCGCTTGAAACATCACTGCCAGCAACACTGGCACCATCGCTCTGAACGCTCTCAGCATCGCTCGGGGCTCTTTGGTGTCGAGATGGAGCGGGGGCGTCATCCCCGTCATCCCCGTCCATAGCATCGTGACCTTTGACCCAACAAGCACGGCAGAATAACTTGCCGCGAAGCCCTATATGACACGCAAACTCGCTTTGCATTGGATTGTCGCCGAGCAGCGCGAGGACCTCAGGAATGACCAAGACCGGTTCATTATGCTCAATGTCCCACACCCAGATTCCGTCTCCCTGAGCCTGCCTACAAAAAACTGTCAGTCAGCTTCCACATATCACATTCCGAGGCTCACTCCAACTGTTCGACGATCCCGTCCAACATTTCCAGCGGTTGAGCGATGTTGGAAGTGCAAAGAAAATGGATGTTGTACTCTTTTTGAGCCTCAGCGCGTGGTAATCCTGCAGGCGTCATCAAGAAACTATTGTGTTCGTTCCATTTCTTCGAGACATTTCCCGAGGTATCGTCGCAGTAAACCCACATCGGAAATACGACAACGCGAGAGCCGTTGGCTTTGGCGCGCCAACGATTGCCTTCGCTTGGATTGGTATGATCCCACGAACGAGATTGGTGTGTGTCGGGATTATACACGTCTAAAAATGTATCAGAAAGAGAATTGTGCGTATCAATGACTGGAGGCAACCAAGTATTTTCGACGGATGCGGAACATTGTGCAATCCAGCATCGGTTTGGAACTGAAGAAAATTCTTAAGAAACCGACGTGCAGAGACCTCGTAGTCGTCAGTCTGGATAATACGCCACCCAGAAACAGTATCCGTGGAGATTGCGACCATACGCCAACACTTGGCAAAGAACTCCCCGCCACGAGAGAACCAGCGGATGGGGACACAAAATTCGCCCTCCGCTGAGTCAAGCATTGCCGGCTCATAGATGTAATAATCCTGAGCGGAGATGCGGACCATAGGCGTCGTCTGCTCGTCGGGAAGTTCGTGGAGCCAACGCTCCCCCTGACGGGCCTCCGATAACTTTTCGCCGCTATCTTCGGGATAAAAATGCAGGTGCGGCCGTACTCGAGGATTAGCCATTTCCTATATCTAGCTTTAACAGATTCAAGAGGTTCGCAGTTGAGCTTCACCTACCTGAGCAATGATTTGAGCCAAACTGTTGACAAAATACTTATGCCCGAGAGCGCCATCATAAGCCAACGTCTCGATTCCGCACACTTTTTGCAAAGCGAGATTGATTTTTTGCATTTGCTTGATGCTCGGGACGTCGTCCACCTCGTTTACTTTAAGAAGCCATAGAAAAAGGTCTAGTTGCTTTTGTGAGAAGACTGAGCGCGGTAAATGCATGAGGATGTCGAGCGTGCATGACTGGATAATAGTCAGGATGCATGCTACGGCGAGATTGTGTCACTCACAATACGATCTGGCCAAGGAAACCAATACCGATCGCTCCCAGTTTCATCTTGCATTCGAGCGCGTTTGGTCGGGGGTGGCCCAAACCTGGTGCTATGCTCGGATTCTGCAGATTTGGGAACCTCTAAATAGTTTAGGATTTGAGTGATTGTTCGTGGCTTCAGTGAGTACACACCATTGACCTCCGGCTCCCTCAAGCTTTCAGTTTCCGAGTCGGACCGTTCTTCAGGTTCTTCGTCGGAAACAGGCAAATCAAATCTCTCTAGAATATTGCCCGCAATGAGAGCGACAGCTTGCTCATCGGCTGACATGGCGAGTTCTCCTTCATTGTTGATTTCCATTAGATTCCAATTAATACCGACTCCTGGCGGAGATTCGGGATGTTGGTATGCACTTTCAGGATAAGGACGGACGCCTGGGCCGCTGAGTGATGCAAGGAGATGGCGCAGAGCGTCTTCCGACACCTTTGATTCCGTTGGCGGGTTCGTAAATGCGGGTTGGGTGGCGCGTTGAGTTTCAAGAGCATCGTCCAAATGTATACGGTGTGTCGAAGTCTGCTCATGGCGGCGGCGATTGTAGTCCGTTTGATGTGAAACCCCGTCCCGGCATATTAGACAACGAGCAGCCTTGCCGTTTGGATCTGCACTGAAGTCCCAAACGACGAGAGCTTGAACAAAATTTGAGTGAAGTCCCGAAAAGGAGAAAACTAATTATTACGCACACGGCGGGGTGAGGTTGGCCGTTGATTGCATCACTTATCCAGGGCACGAGAGTCAAAACGTCTGGCAATGAGCAAGGGATAGCTCAAGAAAAACGAGCGGGAGTTAGTTCCGACAAAAAAAGAGCTCAAGCTGCATTTGATTTTGACCGGCATACATTTGAAATATTCTAAGTCTGGGCTAAATCAAATGTGCACGCGATTCAAAACTCGGATCAACTATCGTTTGATTCCTTTTATTGTGCGCTGTGTTCATCCGAAGGTCTGGCTGTGTAGTCAGTACGCCAATGAAGCCGATGATGTAGGACGTGAGTGTCATTGTGAATATGGGATCATTCCTGTACAACATCAGGAAATTGGCAGCCGCCGGATTCAGGCGGGTCCGAGCTGATGATGATCACGCGTCACAATCGGCAGATGATGAGATGATGCGCCCGGATCTGCCTGTTGTCAGGCTGATCCAGCCTGACGATGTCGTCACGCGTCTGGCAAATGGCTCGTCAATATCGTGTCAATAGCAGAAATTTCCTATGCCCTCAAAATTCACGTCGTATTCTGACTTGTTGCTCTTTAACATCCTTCCACAAGGACCACAACGCTGCGCGTCTTTTTTACGTGCAAAGAACGCGTCGCGTTGACGCGTGGCTCAATGCACGTGATGGGTCCGTGCGCATCATTGACGTGACACATGTTGAACATTTGATGGGCTTCGTCTCCATCCTTTCCCTCTCACCACCATCACCTTCCCCCCTCCACCTTACCCTCCACCGTCAACGAGGGCCGTCAAGCCAGCGTCCGCTCTTCAACTTTCAAGTACCTGCAACTCGAGTGTCCGCCACCCTCAAATATCAAGATTGATCAACTTTTTAAGATCGAGCAAGACACGCAAGTCCATTACTTCAAGCACAGCTCTGTTTAGCAAGACTTCAACGGCCTCAAGTCTGGCAAGATATCAACCCAAGAAAAACATCAACTCAAGAAGGCATCGCAAGCTACACAAGTCTCTCGCGCGTCATCCAAGTCACTCAAGGAGTCAAGGTCAAGACCCCGCAAACCATTCAAAAAGTCTACAAAGCCATTCAAAGTCCACTCAGTCAACGCGCAAGTCGTGCCTAGCGCCTTCAAGGCTCAAGCTCTCAAGATTGGCAAGTCGGGTGGTGGTATCTAGTGCGTCATCCCTTTTCTGTGTCGTCGTCCATCCTCTTTCCTAGTTCCCCCCTCCCTCCGTCTCCGTCTGCACCGTTTATAGTAGATACTTGAACAATATAACACTTTCTTTTAACTCTGCGTTGTGATAATAAGCTACGTGGGCAGGAAAGGGAGCAAATGCGAGGAGCAGCAGGGGAAAGGGCTCGCTTTGAGCATAACACACAATGCTGACAAGAGTCTGACGCGCAACTGGCGAAGTAACTGAGTGGCGAACTGGTAGTCGCCAGCGCGCATCAGGTTGCCATCAGCAGTACTTGATCTGACGCTGCGGATGGGAGATCATCCGGCCAGACCCGCGCGGATCCGGGATCCGCAAATTCCCTGATGAACGATCCAAGAATCGGAACATCCCAATGATCGAATCCGATGAAAAGGCGGCGGACAGAACCGTATTGGGCGTTGAGAATTGCCTGTTTGAACAATACCTGGAAGTCAATATCGGCCTCGAATTAACTGGAGACTCACAAAAATTTTCTTCATCAATTCGATAGGTGAATATAGCTCTTCGACAGTAAAGCCTTCAAAGTCCCTCCCGAATAAGTCGCAGTCTCGATACCTCGAGACAAAGCTCTGGATAGTCTCAGCGAAATAGACCTCAAGAGTATTGCAGGCCGCGGTGCTATCTCCGACCTCCATGTCTTCAAATTGCTTGAGGTCAAACAGTAGACATGCACAGCTTCTGTTCAAGAGGCCTTCTGAGGAGAGACCCTCAACCTTCGAGTTCTTGACTATTTTGTCCGAGGCTTGCCCCTTCTGCGCTTGTCTCAGCGCCTGATATTGTCCAATTAATTGTTGACTATCGCACATTACTATACCTACAAAGTAACATATCAACATCTCTACATACTTATATAGACCGGAGCCAAGTCCGCCGTCCTTATCTGACGACGACTTGACTCCAGGTGTGTAATGCTCGTAGAACTCACATTAATACATCTGACGACGACTTGACTCCAGTTGGTGCTTGATTAGACTTCCGCGCTCAAAGGTTATGGGCCCCGGGCAGCAAATCTAAATCGCCCAGCCACGTCACAGCCTCAGTCTCAGTCCTTCTTTGAAAATTATCCTCACGCACCATGTCTGACAACAAGCGTCTCTTCGACGTTCTCACCAGTGATAATTACGGCGCATGGAAGCCTAATATGAAGGCATACCTGGGAACGAAGGGCCTGGCAGGTCAAATCGACGGAACAGATGTGAAGCCGGTGCCAGACACCCCTTCGAAGCCGACGTCCGAGGAAAGGCGAGACCTCCGTGAATGGGAAACGCGCAAGTCGAAAGCCGCTGGGGAGATATGGCTAGGTGTTGCTGAAGATCAAAAGGTCCACATCCAGGAGCAAAACGGTGACCCAGAGACGATGTGGAAAGCGCTCGAGAACGTACATGTCCAGAAAAAGCCGGGTACTCGCTTCAAAGCATTTGACCACCTGTTCAGCATCCGCAAGCAGGAAGACGAAAGTCTCGCGCAGCTTATAGCGCGCACTGGAAAGGCAATGCAGGATCTCAAAGCGTTGAGGCCCGAAAAGTTCACCATCACCGAGCTGGACCAGGAGCTGGAGTCCATGACTCTCATTCGTGCATTACCCTCGCAATATGATTCATTCGTCTCCTCCCTGCTACTCCTCGACACTCTGGATCTATCCAAACTCCACGCGGCATTCCACAACGAAGGTGTGCAACGTACCACAAGGAGCGGTGATGATTCCCCACTCGCCATCGCTCTGGCTGCCGCCGCCGCCGCGATGAAGTGCTACTTCTGCGACTCGTCGACACATCTCTGGAGGGACTGTAAGAAGTTCAAAGACGCGTCGGAGAAAGCCAAAAAGCAGTCCGGGTATTGGCAGGACAAGGGTAGAGGCGGGCGTGGGAGCGGGAAGGGAACAGAGAAGCAGGCAAACGAGGCCAAAGCGGACACGGCCGAGAAGGCGAACAGCGTTTGGGTCGAGTCCGCGGGACTATACGCAAGTGCTTTCTCCGTAGCCGACTCCTGGCGACCACCTCCTTCCCCGACTGACTGGAACACCGATACAGGTGCAACTTCACACATGACACCCCGACGTGAATGGTTTCGCTCGTATTCGCCTCACATCGTACCGATTCGACTCGCCGACAACTCCATCATCTATTCAGCAGGAGTCGGCTCAGTAGAATTTGTACCCAGCTTGGATGGGATCGAGCAGCGGCACTCTGTCGTCTTTCATGATGTCCTTCATGTCCCCAAACT
This sequence comes from Favolaschia claudopus, assembly GCA_037176885.1. Classification (NCBI taxonomy): domain Eukaryota; kingdom Fungi; phylum Basidiomycota; class Agaricomycetes; order Agaricales; family Mycenaceae; genus Favolaschia; species Favolaschia claudopus. The sequence continues at coordinate 876,097 of JAWWNJ010000077.1, forward strand.
CACCTGCAATTTATTATCATTGTTCCACCTCACGCGCTCTAAGGGATACGATATCTCGATCCACGAAGCCACTGTATCATTCATTCACTCCCGGAAACTGCAATTCACCGCGTCCGTAAACGATCGAAATGTCGGGTACCTTAATGGGAAGACCTTGAATCACGCTGCTCAATATGCCAATGCAGTCTCCACCGTCCCCAACACCCTCCAGCTCTGGCACAACCGGTGTGGCCACCTAAATCTCAGAGATCTTGAGCGCATGCATAAAAAGGGTCTTGTGAAAGGAATGAGAATTGACTCGGATATTCGGCCAGATCCCATTTGCGAGCCATGCATTTTCGGGAAACAACATCGCGAGAACATCCCAAAATCAACCCTTAGCCGCAAAACGATGCCGCTCGCTCTTGTGCATACTGATCTCAAAGGACCAATGAAGGTTGCTACGCCTGAGGGTTTTCGCTATTGGATCACCTTCATTTGCGATGCAAAGCGATATTGGGTGGTTATATTCCTCAAGCGGAAGAGCGAGGCCTTTACTGCCTTCAAGGCCTACAAGGCATATGCTGAAAAGCATTGGGGTGTGAGAACCAAATTCGTCGTAAAAATCCAGGCCACTCGGGACGACAAAGGGGGGGAGTACATGAGCATTGAGATGATCAGATTCTTCGAGGCTGAGGGGATCTTGCGACAGCATACAGAACCAAATGAACCACACCAAAATGGTGTCGCGGAGAAGGCGAACCGCGATATCGCAGATGGCGCAACGGCGTTGATGGCACAAGCGATGCTTCCGCCATCCTTCTGGGCTCGCGCTGTAGCGGCTTTCGTTCATACTCGCAACCGAACTCCAACCGCCTCTCTGGACTACGAGATTCCATTCACCGAATGGAACCAGCGAAAACCGGACATTTCCTACTTTCGAATATTCGGATGTCTCGCTTATGTTCTCATTCGCAAGGAAAAACGCCACGCCCTCGAAGTTCACTCGAAGAAATGTATATTCGTCGGGTATCCCGAAGGTACTAAAGCCTGGCTATTCTGGGACCCCTTGGATCGGAAATTCATCACCAGCGGTCACGCCATATTCGACGAGCGTTATTTCCCCGGCAACTCACCCCTTGCCCTTGACCTCTTCGGTCCACCAGAAGGTGATGCGGAGACATTCCCCGGAGCACAAGATGTTCCATCTTCCGACGTGCAGCGTCAGGGGGGTGTAGGTCAAGATGAGGAAGACAGCAATGACGCACCACGCCGTCCCCCTACCCCACCTGCTGCAGCACCAGCACCTGAGCCTCCACAAGCAGCACCCGAGCCTGCGCTACCGCATCAACCCCCACAAGCAGCACCCGCTCCTCCCCGCCGCAAGCGTCATGAAGACCTGCCGCCCCGCGAGCTACCTGCGCGCGACGCTCGTCCGAAAGTATCCCTGAATATCAATGAGCTTGAACGTACGAATTCCCGTCAGCAGAACTGGCACGCACCTGATCCGCCCTCACCGACTCCTTCATCTCCACTCCCTGAACTCACACCGACGCCCGAACCCGAAGGATACAATGACTTCGCAGACGCACCCGGAGAAATAGCAAATCCCGCTGAAGAATCCGCATGCCTAGCTGCAGGAATTGAGTACCTCCATGCGCAGAGAACAGAGGACTACATTACCTGGGACGAAGCACTCGATCACGTCTTCGGTACAGAAGAATTTGCTTTGAGGGCGACCGCGCTGAAAGCGTCGAGTGTGTCAGAGGAGCCCCGGTCGTTCAAGGAAGCCATGAAACGTCCGGAGAGCCTTGAATGGTACAAAGCAGCGTCAGATGAGATCAAATCCCTCGTTGAAAACGGCACCTTCGAACTCGTACAGCTCCCACCTGGAAAGCGCGCCGTTGGAAGCAAGTGGGTGTTCAAGGTCAAACGAAACGCAGACGGCACCATCGAACGATACAAAGGTCGTGTGGTCGCCCAAGGATTTTCCCAACGACCGGGTTTTGACTACGTCGAGACTTTTGCGCCGACTCCCAGGTGGGCTGTCCTCCGTGCGATACTCGCTCTTGGTGCCTTCGAAGACCTCGAGATCGAAAGCGTAGACATTTCGTCTGCTTTCCTCTATGGAGAATTGCAGGAAGAGGTCTTCATGAAGCAGCCCGATGGGTTCGAGCAAAAGGGTCCAGATTGGGTGTGGCGACTCCTCAAGTCCATCTACGGGCTGAAACAAGGAGCGAGAGACTGGCATGAGAAGCTGAACGAGGTATTGGTGTCGTTGGGGTTCGAGAGGGTGATTTGCGAGCCGAGCATATGGGTGTACAGTCGAGGAGATGTGCGCATCATTCTTCCCGTTTTCATTGATGACATCACCCTCGTCTCAAAGTCCAAGACCGCCATCCAGCGCGTTAAGGACCAACTGCGCACTCACTTCAAGCTACGAGATCTTGGCCCGACTTCATTCTTACTTGGTGTGGAAATCCACCGTGATCGCGCCAATCGATCTCTCTCCCTTTCTCAGCGGCAATACGCTCTCGACATACTCGCTCGTTTCGGTTTTGCAGACTGCGATCCAGTGTCAACCCCTTTGGACAAAGGTACCAAGCTCTCCGACGACATGTGTCCAAAAACTCCCGAGGAAATCCTTGAAATGCGTGCTATCCCGTACATTAACGCGGTTGGTGCGCTCTGGTATCTCGTAACGTGCACTCGACCGGACCTCGCGTACGCCGTCGGCGTCTTGTCGCGTTATTGCCAGAATCCCGGGATGGGGCACTGGAAAGCAGTCAAACACGTCTTTCGTTACCTCAAAGGAACCGTCGACTTGAAACTCACGTACCGGCCTAGTCCCGCACCCGACATGTTCACCACATTCTCAGATGCTGACCACGGCGGGAACCCTGATAATGGCCGCTCCACCACAGGATGGGTTGTCAAGATGGGCACAGGCGCAATCAGTTGGTCCAGTAGGCTGCAGACGATAGTCGCGCTCTCGACAACTGAAGCTGAATTCATCGCTGGAAATTCCGCCGGTCAAGAAATCATCTCTCTTCGCAATGTATTTCGATTATTCGGGTACCAGAACGACTCTCCCCTTCCCCTCTACATCGACAATAATTCTAGTGTCTCTGTCGCGAAAAATCCGGAACACCACGGTCGGATGAAGCACCTCGACCTTCGTTTCTACTGGCTCCGAGACCAAGTCCGCAACAAAATCATTGTTGTCATACACATTCCTACTGCCGACAACCCAGCCGACATACTCACGAAGTCGCTGGGTCGCATCAAATTGGCGGACATGGTGAAGATGCTGGGGCTAGAAACTTAGATGTGCTCAATCAGGGGGGTGTGTCCAATTAATTGTTGACTATCGCACATTACTATACCTACAAAGTAACATATCAACATCTCTACATACTTATATAGACCGGAGCCAAGTCCGCCGTCCTTATCTGACGACGACTTGACTCCAGGTGTGTAATGCTCGTAGAACTCACATTAATACATCTGACGACGACTTGACTCCAGTTGGTGCTTGATTAGACTTCCGCGCTCAAAGATATACGCCCCAGATTTCGCAATTCGTTGTCTTGAAAAGGGTCCCCCATTGTTCTCTGTCCCAGCCAGCATCCACCCACGCAGCATACCAGGAAAGCAAAGCACTCTTGCCAGTGCCGGGTGGCAACGCGAGAAAGCAGCCTGGCTTGGAAGCCTGGAGCAAGGCACTGAGCCTAGGGAAGAACCCAGTCTTGTCGATGAAGACGACACCAGCGGCCTCGGTATCGATGGGGAATGAGAACGAAGGGGGAGGAAGATTCAAGGGGGCCGTCGGGTCATCAGCGGACGGTATCACACACAGCCCTTGTTGAGAAACCACGAGTTCCGATTGTGCAGGCTTTGCGCGCATATAAGGAGCGTCATCTGGAGCTTCCATTTCCCGCTTCGTACCTCTGCTGTGACCTGAAGTTAATGAGCAAAGTGAATTCAAAAGAATTGTGATAGACGCACTCCGGTTATACATCGTCTCGCAAAAGACGGTGATATCAGTGCAGGAATTTATGGTTGTTGGGTAGTCTGAGACCTCAGAATCAGATTCCAGAAATGTCAGGCCACCAATGGGGTCATTCTCCAATGGCCCCTGGAGGTCGAGCTCGGGGGTCATGGTGGCAATGGCCTCGAGATTGAGATGCCAGGCGCATTTGACTAAGATGGGGGTCAAGCACCTGTCACAAGAGGCTGAACTGTGTTCTTGCTGAATCGCGGTCAGCAAACTCGGAATACGCATGCCGCTAAACTCGGCGGCATCATACTCAAGTACAACATCCGGTTCAGATGCAAAGTGAGGTCCAGGATCATGCTGGCGATGAGCTCTGTCGGAGAAGAACGCTCTGACGAGCACATTCTGGGGGGCTTCGGTTGCCATTTAGTCCAGCGTGGTTCATGAGAAAACGCAATACGACTCTGATATAAGAGAGCATCGACAAAGCAGCGTCCAAGCGCAACAAAGCGTGCGAGCTGCGTGCGCCTCGCGTAGGTCACGCGAGGCAATGCTTTGTTTGACTGGCGGTCCGCCGGGCCGACCGGACAATCGCCAGTAAGACTCCGATCCCGTGATCGTGTGTACGCCACTCAGTGTTTACTTTCACTTCAACTCCCAACTTCTGCTTACATGGCCACTCAGAGCTCTCTGACTGTCATTGCGCAATTATGAGTCGATATCTGACCTAGACGGCTTCTCTCCTCGTGTCAAGCTCGAATACTTGAATAAGGTTCTCGGGTCAAGTCAGTAGTTCTCTCTTGAATTTCGGCGCGTGGTGAATGACTTTCATCATCCAGAACTTACCGGGTCACCTTCTTCCAGCCATTCTGCCAGCTCTACTCGCTCGAGCTCGAGCTCGAAGCGCTCACTTTTTTTGACGAGTCCGACAGCGATACCGACAGCGACCGCGAACAAAAGCGCGCCAAAACGCGTCCACGTCCACATTCTCCTCCCCTCCCCGATGATCAGTTTCTCGATCCACGAGGCGGCCTATATGTTGACAAGACAGCATGCATTACCGGACTGCCTGACGAATTCCAGTATCTCGTCTTGCGGCCTCCCCAGTTTGGCAAAACCAGCTTCCTTTCGACGCTCTATCACTTCTATGATGAGCCGTGGGTGCGACCGCTTCGACCAGCGCTTTGGGTCCCTTGCAGTGGCTTCTGCAAGTCCCACTATCGTTCCTCACAATCAACATCTTGCGCTGTTGATTCGATCTGGATTTGGTTTTGTCTATTATAATGGTCTGGATGTCATTTCCGTGTTTACGACCCAATATATCAATCTGCGTTGGACAAGTTTCTCTTCAAATACGCCGAGGAACTGAAGATCCCCAACCCATTTACATACCTGAGGGATGAGCGTAGTCTCGAACGCAAGTTGGTCAAAGTATTTGTAAGTGCATTTGTAGCGGCTTTCATTGATCGGAACTGAAACTTTCTAGGAACGGGTCAAGGCTCATAAATACACTCTCTTCGTCGGAGTCGACGACTACGATAGCCCGGTCCGAAGGGGCACCCTCGATCCATATTTCCATCGACCTGGCATCTCCAAGGGTCTCCGCACTGCACGAGAGATAGAAAACTTCTTGACTCGTCCTTTTGGAAACCTCTCGTGGAAGCAACTGATGTTGTGACCAAATTGTTTATATGCGGCACTCTGTTGGCGGACTATCCTACCCTGCGGAAGCTCGGCACGACCACCACGCTCACAGTGGAAAACGCTTTTGGCTTTACAGATGAATGAAGCTGTTCACCTTATGCAGTCGAAAGGTCGGTCGTGCAACAGAGGACATGACTGAGCTCCGTCGTCTGTGTGGGCAACATCGCTTTTCGTCCCACAGTAGGACTGGCGAACCCGTTCAACCTCTTCTCCACCCGAGACTGCTGGACAACCCAAATTCTTGGGGTACCAGCGTCCTCAGCCGAAGACCGATCCTCGTTTATTCTATTGTCTGATCTTCTGCAAATCGTTGTCAGAGGGGTCCGATGACCCAGGCGCCGTGACGCTTAACCCCCTCATCGAGTTGGTCGCGACTGCGCCGCAGATGCCAATGAAACTCTGGTCGATCCGTTCGAGTTGCATGCAACCGGAGGAATTACTTGGGACGACTTCCGACTCGCCGGTGCTCTCACTTATGACGGCCAGTCGAGCGACGTGCTCCGGGTTACCAACTCCCCAGCTTTATCCTTGGTATGTGACGCCCCCAGGTCCTTTGTATCCGCTTTTCATATTCATTTGCATTCAGATACACTCTAGCATCGATGACGTCCTCTCTGCTCGCCACAACCTTGCCCTCACCTTTCATAACGCCTGGTACCGCCACTGCGAGCTGGACGACCACCAGCTTTTGCTGGAGCTGTTTTTCGAATGTGTTCCGTGCCCTCAACGGAATGTGCCGCAAGCGCGAAACCGAATCTTCAAGGGCTGCTCGAGTTGATAATGCGTAATCGGCGTTGCGCGGTGCCGAACCGGATTCCTGGACCGTTGATTCTGCCTGCGGCTGCCCCTTGGAAGTACGAGCGTCGAGGTTTCCGTTCCTGCATACTTCCGGCCCGAGGAAATCCTCAAGCTGAAGCTGACCACTCTCACCCTGCGCGGCATGTGGCTGGGGGCACATCCGAATCAGGATGAACCGACGGGCGACGAGCTCGTCGCTCTGCATGAGAAGCTTTGTGCTTGCGATGACGAAGAGGGGCTGCTAGATATGCCGTATCGCTTTTGGTCACCAGAGTTGCTTGCGATGGAGACGAGGCCGGTCAGGAGCTTCTTCGAGGATGAGTTGACACAAGTATTCTCAGTTTTTGGGGGTGGGTGGGGCACGGATTTTGTTTCGCCACCGACCCAACAACGAAGGGAAGGCAGAGCCGGCGGACACTGTTGAGTCTTAATAGTTGGGTAAGACCAACACCATACGTTCTCTCTCCTCTGCTATCTATCTATCTGACTATCACTGCATTACTGTGTTTCTTGTCATTTAGTGCGCTTGTGTATCATGAACCTGTAATTTCCTAGCTCTCCGACGTATCTGTAATTTCAATCCATCTGCCACGATCACCATTTGAAGGCTGCTTAGGGAGAAATTGTTCCTGGTACCGTTCTAGGTCCAGGTCTCCAAACAGAATGAACGTTACATTTTGGTGGCCTAAATCATGGATTATATAATCCATCTGATGAATTCTGTCACATCACCCATCTTGCCAACATCTTGCTCCCTACAACTTGAACGACGACGACCGTTCGACGCCAGGCGGCCAGGGCCGCTGCAACTCGTGTACATCCAGCCACAGGCTTGGACTTCTGCAAGCTCTCTGCCAGTGTCAGCCCATAAAAGCAACAACAATCCATCCAAGGCAATCACTCACCGGCACGTCGCACGAAATCTCTGAGCTTGAAAGTCACCTCCTCGCGAACAATTGCAACCGTGAGGAGCCTTGTAACCCGGCTACTGGCGGGCTGATAATAAGCTCTGAACAACTGAAGTACAATGGAATAGTATTTTTGTTCTACAACCAATTCAAATAGCGGTGTGGAACTGTGTCATGTCTCTCAGAGAGAGAGAGGGAAAGAGAGGAGAGAGCGCGGTGAGGCTTTGGCCTACCCGCGTCGGAGTAGTATCTGTATGAAACAGAACTCAATCTGACTTTCAAACACCGAGTCCTCAATGGTGGTCTCAATTTGAGCCGGCCAAGCGCGCGGAGCGCGCGTCGGCCGGGCGAACTTGAGACGTTGCTTCTGAGAATGAAGAAATCAAAGGCTGAGCGCGACGATTCCGACTGCTACTCAATTCTAGCCACTACAATTTTTGCCAGGTCCCCGGTACCAGGGATGCCCGGAGGGCCCTACTGAATTTGTTCTCGCAGGAAATAGAAGCGTAAGCGTGGGAAAAGACAAGTGGAACGATCAATTTGCGGTCAAGCTCAAGCTCTGACCTTGCCAACGACGCCGACCGCCCACCACCTCATTCTCTCGACCCGCAGGCCTCTCTTAAAGGTACTCAATACTCAACATGCCTTTGCCAAAAAGAAGGGGAAACAAGGTCAAGGGAGTGCAGTTCACTGTCATGGTCGTTGGTTTGTATCTGCAAATTATCGTAACGTGGATTTGGACGTTGAAGGGCATTCAGGTGCCTCCGGAAACGGACGTACGACCTTTGTGAACACCCTCTGTGAGTCGGAGGTGTATGGCACACAAAGATGTGGACACGCCGGACAACGCTCATGCAGAGGAGAGGGTTAGGATTAAGCCTGTTAACGTTGGTGAGGCTTTTCTTGTCTTTGTTATATAACTCGCGGCTTAGTGGGTTGGTGAATGCAGAGTTGGAAGAGGAAGGGTGTGCGCATTGCGCTGACTATTGTCGACACCCTCTGGATTCGGGGACAACATCGACAACGAATTCGCGTATGGGTTCTTCGTTTGCTCTCGGTTAACACCTCCCTTACGACTGTCTCTGTGCATATACCATGCAGTTTCCAGGAGATTGTCAACTACTTGGAGCGCCAATTACGACGACATTCTGGCGGAGCAGTCTAGGATCAAGCGTAATCCTCGGTTCAGGGACAACAGGGTTCATGCCTTGTTGTACTTTTATCGCGCCACGGGTCACCAGTGCGCTTGTTTCTCTTCTGTACACAAGCTAAACTGTCCTCACGTCCTGCTAGCTTGAGGGAAATAGACATCGAGCTGATGCGTCGTCTCTCGCCCCGTGTCAATGTTATCCCTGTCATTGGCAAGGCGGATTCGCCTCACCACGAGCGAGCTGAGGGCTTTCAAAAATGAGGGGTAAGGTAATTTAGATGGAGACGTAACATATGGCTAATGTGGTGTGCGCAGGTTAGGGAGGACATCGACCACCATGACATCCCCATCTATAACTTCCCCTACGACGTTGAGGAAGACGACGAGGATACCATCCAAGAGAAACATGGAACTTCGTGTAAATGCACTCCTCCTGCCTCTTCCTTCCTTTTATATTATCTATGTATCTAACGGTTTCGCAGGCCCTGCTTCCCTTCGCCGTCATCGGCTCTGAAGAGGAAATAGACGTCAACGGCGAGCCCGTCCGGGCGCGTATCTACCCCTGGGGTATCGCCGAGGTCGACAACCCCGAGCACTCGGATTTCGGCGGCTAGTGCGCAATGCGCTGCTGAGCTCGCACCTTCCTGACTTGAAGATGTTGACGGAGGATGTTTTGTACGAGACTTATCGTACGGAGAAGCTGTCGAGGAGCGTGCACTCCGATATTCGGTTCGTGTTTGCTCAGAGTGTCGTCTGCTGTTGCTTATTGGGTTCTTGCAGGGACTCCCAAATCCTTCCCGAGGAGCTTGCGAGCCCAGAGTGTCCGTCTTAAGAGAGAGCAGCAGCTTCGTCGCGACGAGGAGAAGGTATGGTTTATTGCTCAGGTGGAAAGACAGCTGCTTACGACGTGTTGGTAGCTCCGCGAAATCTCGAGCTCAAGTCCAGCGCGAAATCAACGAAAAGAGGCAAGAGCTCCTTGCCAAGGAAGAGTCTCTCCGGTCAGTCCTCTCCCCTTCATTTTTTCTTCACATTATCTAACCCCCAATGATTCAACAGGAACTTGGAGAGCCGACTCGCCGCTCAAGGCCTTGGTCCCGAAGCCTCGTACTAATTTACTCGCAATCTGCAAACAACAACTCGGATCTGCTTCTCATCTTTACGGTAATAAGGATGCTGCGTGTTTGGTTTGGTATTTACAGAAAGAAAATCTTGTGTGGTTGTGGATGGATTTGCGGATGCGGATGCGGATGTGTTTTTGTGTAGTATACCCTCTCAGTTCTTAGCGAGCTATTACTTGCTGTCTGTCTTTACTTACCTACCTACATAGTGTTTCAGTACGGTGAACTTTGTCTTGTCTTGTCTTGATCCTTGGTGAATTGGTCGCAGCACCAGTGTGATAAAAATAGTAATAACGTCGCGCGAAACTCTGACCGTGACCCTCGTATGACCCATGAACCTAGACGCCGGCGTAGCCTGCTGGCGAACGACGCGCTCGACGATGATGAGCTGGAACGTATTCGGTGAGTCGTACTCCAAACTACGAATGGCTGTTGGACTGAGGGCGTGTTGTATAGGCGTTACGAGGATTTCCGAACTATAGGTCCGTCAAACTCTTGCTTTCCGCTTTGAAACGAACTTTGGAACTCATTGCTTGCTTCAAAAATTGCTCTCAACCTACTTGTTCTTGACTATATGACTGTGGCCTCTTGACTATGGCTTCTTGACTCGCTTGCTCTCGCTTTCACCCCATCTCGGCGCATTCGCTTTCTCCTTCTCCACATCTTTGCCGACCCTGTAGACTGGATCCAAGACTCTATCCTAGAACGCAGCAGACGCATACGAGCCGCACGCAAATTCAACGCGTCGCACCGCGGCCCACGAGGGGAGGTCACCGTTTCGTGGCTTTGGACGCAATTCCGCAAGGCTGTTGATGGGGGACAGACGTGGTTTGTAGTTTCGCTTGTCGGTGCGTCTCGTTCTGCCTTCCTTCCTATATTCTATATCCTATGCCTATGCCCCGCAAACTCCTCCTTCATTGGCCTGAATTATTATGTCTGTATGCTGACTGAAACACCCACTCTCGACGCGTAGGAGTCTGCATCGGCCTCAACGCGGCTATAATATCCATCGTAACCGAATGGCTCTCCGACATCAAGATGGGATATTGCCACGACGGGTGGTGGCTCAACCAGCAGTTTTGTTGTTGGGAGATAGACACGGAGGATGTGGACGGGTGTGATTCTTGGCATCCTTGGAGTACTGTGGGCGTTGCGCGGTGGTCTATCTATGTTATTTTCGCGGTGAGCATTCACTCAATCCTTCCTTCTCTCCGTGTGTCTCATGGAGAACACCTGCTATGCTCATCATATGTAGGCCATGTTCTCCTTCGTCGCCGCCCATCTAGTACGCACGCTGGCCAAGTACGCCGCGGGCTCGGGAATTTCTGAGATTAAATGTATATTGGCCGGGTTTGTGATGCAGGGGTTTTTGGGTTTTGCGACGTTTTTTATCAAAAGTATCACACTAGTGAGTTCTGTCCATGGTATGACTCAACTTGAAGTTGATCCTGGTGTAGCCATTGGTGATCGCTTCGGGGCTCTCTGTGGGCAAAGAGGGGCCTTCGGTACATGTCGCTTGTTGCATTGGGTCCCTGGTGGCGGGTATGTTTGGGAAATTTCAGCGCAGTCAAGGTGGATTCTCCCTTTTGTTTCCAATCTTTTGTTCTCCTTTTGACGGAATGGCCAGGCAAGATGCGTGAAATTGTCACGGCAGCTAGTGCTGCTGGCGTAGCTGTTGCTTTCGGTGCCCCAATTGGTGGCGTATTGTTTTCAATAGAGGTAAGTTGCCCTCGAATTTTTCTCGGTCACCGGCCAACGATGTTCAAGGAAATGAGCCACACCTTTAGCATTAAAACGATGTGGAGGAGTTTCTTTTGTGCGCTAATGGCGACGGTCACACTCTCTGTACGTCGGTTCTCCCTCTTTGACTCGTCTTTCTCATGAAGGTTACAGGCCATGAATCCCTTCCGCACCGGCAAACTCGTACTTTTCCAAGTCACCTACGACCGGGACTGGCATTTTTTCGAAATCATATTTTTCATCATCCTCGGGATATTTGGCGTATGGCTTTCATCCTTCCTGTTTATTCGTCTCCGTCCGTTCTGACTTTCACGTCGCAGGGACTTTACGGTGCCTTCATGGTGAAATTCAACTTGCAGGTCGCTGCATTCCGGAGGAAGTTCCTCGCCAAACACGGCGTAGCGGAGGCGGTCATTCTCGCCACCATAACCGCGATGATCGGGTATTCGAACCAGTTCTTGCGTATGGATATGACAGAAAGCATGGCGATCCTCTTCCGTGAATGCGACAATGGCGGGAACGTCAATAACGTCTGCCAGTGTGTTGTCTTCGGAATTCTCTCAGTTTTTCAGTTCCGCCTGACATAACGACTTTGATCAGGTCCTCGTTGCAATGGCGCATATCTAATTCGCTGCTGCTTGCAACTGTCATTCGCATAGGACTTGTGGTAATTTCATACGGCTGCAAAGTTCCTGCAGGGATCTTTGTACCTTCCATGGCCATCGGCGCAACGTTCGGCCGTATGATTGGTATTATGGTCAAGGCGATGTATACGTCAGTCATCTCACTACAAAAATGTTTTGAATGGAAGCTCATTTGCTGACAATCGGCAGTGCGTATCCCACGTCCGGAATATTCGCGTTCTGCGATCCGGACGCGCCGTGTATTACGCCAGGGACTTATGCCTTTCTTGGCGCGGCAGCCGCCCTCAGGTAATTCTCCCATCGTCCAATGTACGTGCGACTGGCTCAATTTATATTTACAGCGGCGTCATGCAAATAACCGTCACGGTTGTGGTAATCATGTTCGAGCTGACCGGGGCGTTAACGTATATCCTGCCCACCATGGTATGTTAGAACCTCACGACATACGCGAGTTTATAAACTCTACCTATAGATCGTGCTTCTAGTGACCAAGGCTGTCGGAGACTTTCTGGGGACGAATGGTATCGCAGATGAAATGATCCGATTCAACGGTTTTCCCTTTCTTGAGAAGGAGGATCATGCATTCAACGTATCCGGTAAGTTTTCTTTGGCTCTGGGTTTCTGGGGTGCAAATTTGGATGGAGTGAGTTCATTGAATACGGGCGTTTGCAGTGAATGCGGTCATGCGCAAAGATCTGGCCACGTTGACCGAATCGGGAATGCGCGTTAAAGACGTCGGTGAGTTGCTACTCCGTTATGCTTGAAGCATACGCATAGCTGACGCGGGTGTAGAGGCTACGCTTGCCGCCACAGAATTCAAGGGATTCCCCGTGATTTCGGACGACGGCGCCAGAATTCTGGTTGGCTACGTAGGACGTACTGAGCTGAATTACGTGCTAGGTACACAGCTGCTGGATCGAGAGAAGGTTCGCCCGGGACTGACGGAAATTCGCAGAGAGATCTCGCAAGACGCAAGATATTACGCCGGACACGCTGTGCCTGTTCAAGGCGGAGGGAGGAGGTGACGGGGATATGGACGACTTTGAGTTGGGTGGTGCGCTTGGAGTTGGGATCGACAACGAAGAAGATTTTGCGGAGACGATCTTGGAAAATACAGCATCCGGAGGACGGGAGATTAAATTTTGGCCGTGGGTGAATCAGGTACGGTAGCTTGCTCGCACTGAGTTCTCTGCGCTGACGCAAACGGCTTTGCTGCCAGACTCCGCTGACGGTATCCCCGCAGCTTCCGCTGGAAATCGTCATGCAGCTATTCAAGAGGATGGGGTGAGTTGGAGACTTCGCATATGTTTGTTTTGTCATAGCTGACGAGGTGCACTGCTCCAGCCCTCGCGTTATCCTGGTGGAAGACCACGGAACGCTCGCGGGGCTTGTTACCGTGAAAGACGTGCTGCGCTGGATAGCCGTCGAGAAGCCCGAGGGGGAGCCGTCGTGGGACGAACGAGGTGGGCTGGATGGAATGCTCGAAGAAGTGTGGACATGGGCCTCTCAAGTCGTCGCTCCGATACAGAATTGGAGCTTGAATCTTGTCAATCGAAATCGAAGCCGACATTGATGACGAAACCCGTTTCGCCATAAATGGGTACTTGCGAGCGCCACCAATGACGTCGTCGATCCCCTCCCGATATAACAACGCCCAACAGCCATTCGTATATAATCCTCAACTCAATTCGGCCCTTCCTTACATCGCACGTATTTCCTACGCGTACATCTGCTCACCGCTCACCGCCCTCTGCTCATCCTCACTCTCACCCACTCTCAATTTTCTGCCGCACCCATGGCCCTTACCGCTGAAGAGAGACAACGATACTCCCGCGACCTCGCAGAGTACACCATGCGCCAGTTTTCTGCCGCGCGCAAGACTCTAGACAACCACAAGGCTGCTGCCGCCAAGCTCCCCGCAGTACACGCCGCCCGCGACGGCTCCATGTCCCTCCGCAAAGGTCTGTATGAGCGAGACACCCCCGACGCTCATCAGTCCCTGACAAGACCGCCACAGGACAATCACACCACATGCAACCCCTCACCGCACACCAAAAATCCGTTCAGACATGACCCGTTGGCCCCCGCATCCGCATAATGAGTGCGGCCTCGCTTGCGTGAGTCTGCGTTTTGATTGTCGCGTCGCTGCCCTTGCTTATCAGTCCTGTGCCAGTGTTTTGATTTTCGCATTTGTCTCTGATGTGCTGTGCGCGCCCAAGTCATCCTAATGTGTCCGTCCCCGCATCTGTAGAACTCACACTGTGTACAATATCGTGTAGCCTAAACACCATTTCCCGTTATACCTTGACTCTAGTCTCTCAGCCAATATCCATCTGCGTTTTCGCTTTCTCTCTCCCTGATCGTGTGATGCAATGTGAATTTAGAGCTTCTAAGAAGATCGAGCGGTGGTGCCAGTGGCGCTCCGAATTAGACTGGTGTTACAAACTCCACAGCTATGTCGAGTCAAATGTCCCGGTGTCCACAAGGTATTCAGGACCTGTTACGCGCAGAAAGCTGGCTCTAAGCGAGATAAACCCCGGCCCGACGATATCTCTCTTCCGCGAGGGTTTTGAATGTTACGCGCTGCGCCGCACGTCAACAAATGACGACGGGAATCCTGTTCCCCCGATGACCATGGTCTTGGCCAGGCGCCACCGTTGCTGCCTGCGGCCAGCAGATCGCGAGGAAAAGGTTTCTCACCTTAGCACCTCGGAAAACATCAAAGAACCCTTCAACTCTTTGCTCCACTCCAACGGTGAGAGTGGAGCGCTTGGCTTGGGATGAAATCAATTGAAAATGACGTCGAGCGGTCGCTCGTCCCCGATTTTAATTATCCTCGTATCCAATACCTCTTACACGCAAGATCTGTCTACTCCTCCATCGCCATATTTTCCGAGGATCGCGGCCCCTCCTCTTTCCATAGCTGCGCCCATTTGGGAAATACCCGCTTGTACAGCGACATACAAACCGTGTCCATCTGGTTTATAGGCCCGTCGAAGTGCGCCTTGAGATAACCATGGGTGCCTAGCGATTCGCGGATGTGTCCCGTACGACCATGTTTGGTGTGCAATTGAATCGGCTTGAAATACAGCACATCCTCTGCGTAGGCAGGTCGTGAGCGACCTGGCAAACCGAGTGATAACGCCAAAGGCTCGCTTACCAGCGTTGAAGAACATATACCGTACCGTCGCCGTCTTTTTGTGGACCTTGAACGGATGCCCGGTGAGCACGACGCGCTTTGCGACGATACGCGTCGTGTCCGGATTGAGGAACGTTCCCGTGGCCACCAAATGTGGAGCTGGTCAGAAGAAAAGACGTTGGCGCTCATCAGAATCGCCTCAATAACATGCATACAGAATGTGGCTTTACCTTGAGGATCGTCGGTCTCTCTCAGCCATACGCTGGGCTGTTTACCGAAGGCGACCGGACCATAGGTGGTGGCGACGCTCGTGGCGCCATGCCGCAGATAACGCTCGAACTTGTGGACATTGTTCGCACCCTTTCCACCGCCGCGAGTGTGTTGACTGTATATTGGGTTGACGCGTAGTCGCCGGGGGCCAACGCACAGAATGAGGGGGTCCTGTGTCAGTGGTGCAATTCAATGAGTTCTAGTTTCAGGGCGCAAAGATCTATATACCGACTTTCGATCGAACAGATCCATCGTATTCTGTATTGCGTTGGACAGTGAAATTGAGTACTGACACCTTGTGTTCATGTTGGAGAAGAGCAAATAGAACCACGGGGTTGGCGGTTGCTGTTGCCTCTTGGGGAACGTCCCGCACATAAACCGTCACCCGGGTTCCAGGCTGCAGCAAAAAATGCAATCGCAGATTTTATCAGATCCAGCCACGTCATGAGAGCTGGAGAAGATACCGACCTCTGCTATTACCGGCTCCTCGTTTGCACGCCGACGAACGCCACGTTCGGTACGTTTGAAGTCTTCGAACTGGAAGATGCGCGCATAGTCGCGGGGTAGATTCTCGAAAGGGTCCCAAGGACTCGTTCGGAAGGAGCGCATTCCCCTGAAGCGTTGGAAGCGAGTTTTCGCGGGAATGTCTTTGGGCGTGTCGATTTCGTCCGGGAACATGAGGTCATCCTCTTCTTCCCGTTTGCGATTTCGCCACGTCTCCAACCTGTGAAGAAATTAGCTTCCCTGGTGGCGCACTCCAGGAAACATTTCGTCCGTACTGTTTGGCTTCTTCCTCGTTATCCAGATCTTGAAAGGCAACGCTTCGGCGACTGTCAGTTTCCATCTCCTGATCCTCCTCCACTACCAGATCCTGCATTTCTTCCTCTTCTTCCTGTACATCACCCATTTCCTCATCTTCGCCACCAGACCCCGCTTCGTCACCATCCTCCTCCTCATCCTCGTCAATAATCCACGCGGCCTGGTATTCGCTCATACCCTTTGGTATTCGTCGAACGACCTTCGGCGTTGTACCTTCCTTAGCATCAGGAATCGATGACTCAGCCGGCGCAGAAACAGAGCCTTGCATCTCCTCTTCCGTCGGCCAAGTTTGCTCGTTCGCCATGTCATCTGGATCGTTGCTCGAGACCAGCGAGTCAGCATCATCGTTCGGCTCGCATAGCACAACTGGTTCCACCTCCATCTTCCCTGTCTTCGGTATAGGAGCCGACATTATCTAGAAATTGGGGCATGAGATGAATAGAAAGATTTTGGACTGAGGACAAACTTTGGTCATTTGGAAATCGCCGTAATTGGGGATATGAACGAGACGGTTGGCGGCCAGAGGTGCACCACGTACAACACCGGTAACCTTGAGTACCCCATCCTCCCATTCGGTGCTCTCACCGAGCACCCATGCGCGGCCCTCCCGCCATCGAACGTCTGCGGGCTTTCCCTCGGCGAGGGATCGTAGGGCATTTAATCGGTCGGCAGCCGTATGCATATCAAATACTCGTGTTTGACTCGGGACGAAATACTGAATAAACGAAAGCAGAGACTTGAGCACCCCGGCTCGACTTTTGGCGTCCAGATTGTCGTTTGGCGCTAGCAAAGTGACCACGTCCGGTAAACCTTGTGCCTGCAGAGTTCGCAGAAGCGTATCTCCCCATGAGGTCACCTCGACGGTCGAGGAAAGCACGAAAACAACATAATCCGCCACTTTGCATGCGTCGAGAGCAGCGTACATTTGTTTGTAAGGAACGCTCAAGAACTGGAGCGATGTTTTGAATCGGTCCGCCCTAGACAATAGGTATACGTTATGAAGCGCTATAGATGACCATCATGCAACTATACATACCTCATTTTCCAGATTCCCTGATCGGGACAATCGTCCGTTGGGACATCCAAAGCCTCGGCCAGGCAAGACACAGCACTCCGTGGACTGATGTCCTCCGTGAGTGGAATAACAGCAACAATCCTGGGGGCACCATCGACCCCGTTGAACAGACGCGTCGCGGAGACCAAAGCGTTTCGTTTTAAAGTTTGCGCCTGCTTTGCGTTATTGCGTCGATTGAGGCGGGTTTGGGCGGCGGCTTTGGAACCAGGACTTGCTTTGGGAGATTCTCGGGGTACTTTGCCTACATGCACGATATGAACATAGGGCCTAATCGGATGGCTACTTGCGCACCCTTCGCAGCCTCCTTGAGCGAAGATTTGGTCGCATGTTTTGATTTGAAGGGCTTATTTTGCTGTTTGCGGTTCGAAAAGAGTTTCAAATCATTGGATGTTTCAACTCGCCTGCTTCAGAGTCGGCCGATGGTGGTGGGCTTCAACCATGGCTTCAGCAGTTTTCGAAAAATTTGGAAGAGACCAAATCCGGAAATCCACGTGCTTTGCGCGCCATCAAAGCAAGCTTGAAGCACAAGCAACCGCTACCGTCCCAAATAGGAAGTTTTCGAGACTCCAACGGCCACACAGCATGAATCCGCAGGAGAGGCGGGTGCAAGTAAGCGAGTACTTCCGAATCTTCAAATTCAAGATGTTTTGGTACACAAATGAGTCTACATAAGGGTACATACACACAATACTACAAGATACACGTCTATAATCATTGGCAAATGAGACAATTGTCACAAGACTTTCACTCCTCCACGTTTCCATCGAATTCCTCCTCCAATTCCCCCTCAACGTCCGCGTTCTTGCGACGCTTTTTCGCTGATTTACGACCCTTCGTTTCTTTGGTCTGATGTTCATTTGGCGGTCGTAGAGAGTCTGGCGGACATTGCTTGAGTCCGTATGTGCATTCAAATGAACGAAGACATACCGTGAGTCACTGGGTGCAGATTATACATTCGATATAACTGAAAAACGGCCTGTTCTTTATCTTTCGCCTGTTCAAACGAGTTAGATGCCGCCGTACGTGTCTCACTGGTGTACGTTACCTCAATCATGAGATCTGCAAGGGATCGTGACATGAGGGAAAGAACATAAGATTGAGACGCACCCATATCGTCCGGCAGATCAGCCGGCAAGCTCTCGCATCGATCAGCGTGAGCCCGGCGCTCCATGAGGGTGACTGCTCCTGGTCGTGGGTCACTGAGATGTTGCTTCGGTTTGATACCCCTCCGAGCCCAGATTGCATTGGCCTTTTTGATGATTTCACTTGGAGGAATGGAAGATGGGAAGAGCGCGTCGTGGTGGTAATCTATGAGAAGGTAAGAGAGCAGTAAACGCTCGCCGTCGAAACAAAAGCATACCAAATACAAGCGGAATACTAAGCTCCTCGCATAAGGGGAGCAGATCATCAGCATTATAGCACATCTGGGATGCGCGTAAGACAACGAAGGGAAGGCGGCTGAATTAAGACCAACCTCGTCATTTTCAAGAACAAGACGAGCTCGAACATTGGCAGGAAGAGTCTCCGTGACTGTCTTCTTGATTCGCTCGAGAGTACCCGGCTTGTCGTCGTACATCCCCCCGCCATGAACGATCATGACGCTGTCCACCCCAAGGCCCATCCTATCCATCATCTCGCAGTGATACTCGAGCTCCCGCACAGAGGCCGCGACGACGTCTGGTTTCGGACTCCCGAGTTGCGTGAATTGACCCGGGTGCGCGGTCAGTCTGTGGCCATACTTTTTCGCGAGTTCTCCGACCTGCGCGAGAAGAGGGGCACAGTAATCCAACGAGTAGCCATGAACGCCATGGGATGCGAAAGGGAACATCTCCGATGACATACGCATGAATCTGATATGCTGGTATAAAATTCAGAACGGGAGTCGATTTGCAAACAGATGAATGAGTTACGTTGTCTTCGTTCCACTGTATCATAGTCAACAAATCCTCTACATTCTTGCGTCCGAGGTCCTTCACCCAGTCCATGCCATTTTTCTTGATACTCTCCAACCTGACAAAGTTCTAATGCTAGACGCAAATGAGGGCAGCAAGATTCTCACCGACAGGTCCGTGAACAGAACACAGCGTCTTTTGCCGGTCTCTTATTTCTCAGCACCGTATTCAAGCACGCGTACCCTATACAGCGCATTAAAACCTATAGTAGGATGGCCAAGGCATTAGCCATACCCAGCCGTCCCTTGAAAGTCGTTTCTTTCTTCACAACGTCCGGAATGACATAGACAATTGGCTCCTTGGGCAAGCGTTTCCTACGAGGCTTCGTGTCCTTTTGCACACCAAAGTCCGAGTCAGCTTCAGGAGGGTCTTCGTCTTCATCTACTTCAAGTTTACGCTTTTTTTGTCCTTTGCTGATAGGAGCGGCGACAGTGGAAACCGTCGTTTCTTGCACAGTTTCTCGCATAACAAAACGCGAGCTACGACGTAGAGTAGTCGCCATGAGTCCGATTTGAACCGGGCTTCGTAGAGGGCGAGCAAGGTAAAGGCCAAAAAGCATAAGACAGGGGATTCATGTTGACGATTTCCGGCAAGAGCGTTCGATCGACGACGCGTCATAGCCGACCTAGGCAACGCGGTCACCAACTTTTGGCGCATATCGTACACAGCGGGGCCGAGAGTTAGGCCAGGCAAAAATGTGGACAGAAGAAGCGGCGAGAAAGTGTATTACAATTTATGTAAGGACGAGTTAGTATACATGCTGAGGCGGCTGTCTTTGTTACCAGTCCCCATCCGATTCCGAGTCATTCGACTCGGAGTCTTCGAAGGGTGTACGGCCCTTCCTCAGGTCGGCGACGATCTCTTCGTCCATGAAAGGCACACGCAATAGAACACGACCTCCGACCGACAGAAACTGCGGAACCACCGGATCGTCGTCCAAGAAAGACCCAACCTCCACAGTCTCCATCGCACCCCCCTCATCGGCCGGTGAACAAGCTGTGTAGTTGTACGGCCTCCGCAATAACTCCTCCTCGTCAAGACAAAGCAAGTCCTCGTAGAGCTCTTCGAGGGCCTGGAGTGTCGGGTCGTCGTCGATATCGTTAGGGTTGGCGCCGAGCCACATGCCGCGGAGCGTCAAGGTCTTGAGCTCCCAGATATGAGTATTTGTGGGGAATTCGGGAGCTCTGGGGTACGGGGCGCGTCTCGGATATGCAGGGACCTGGACTCGTCCACTGGATGGTGGTGGAAGCAATATTTTGGGAGAGCTCTTGTGGAAACTCGACTTGTAGTTCCCCATTAACAGCTCCAAGGCCCCTGGTAGATTCGGTTCATGCTTCCCGCCGAAAGAGGACTGTACGAGGTCCTGAAGTATCGTCGAAATCGCCTCCACTACCGGTTGGAGTGTTTTGTGGAGGTTGCAGATGTACCAGGTATTTGAAAACTTGTGAAGCCCGTAACGTTCCGAGACAATACTGTCAACGGAGGAGTGTATCTACCGCATGAATCAGTGATTATGTCGGAAGGAGCTTACACAGTGTGATGGAAGGACATACCAGCTCGAGGACGGCGCTGTTGTTGAGTCGAAGAACTTTTGACTGATGATCATAGACAAGAGCACCAGCGTAGTACAAATCTCGCCAAGTCACTCCTCCGCCATCCAAAATAGAAGAGGACGAGGACTCGAGATCGCAGTCAATAACACCTGCACCAACTAGCTCGATCAAGCCATCGAGAGAGGCTTCTTGAGGGTTGTCAGAGTGGTTTGGCAGCATGGCGAGTAAGGTGGACACAATGTGAAACGGTTTGCCGCCAGCGTGGCGCTGAGTTTCCAGAATCTGGTTCATGATCTGGCGAGGATGAAAAACAGGTTCATCTAGCCCATCGTCCAATGGGAAACTAAATTTTCCGCAACGGCGACGCAATTCATCCAAATCGGGGTCTTTGAGTACCGAACGCGTCAAGTCAAAGGCCTCCTCTTCGGTGAAACCGCAGAAGGTTCGGAAACTGGGGACTTTCTGAGGATCGGAGAACGATATTTCTTGGAGGGCTTTGTATTTCACGGGAAAAGTTCCCATGACGAACAGCTTGTCGATCACATCAGAGCGATTCAGTAGAGGACGCCAAAAATCGCGGTCCAGCAGCCCTTCTATCTCTCCTGGCTCCGGACGCTGCGAAAACGATTCGGAGTGGTCGATGGTACGAATTGTGATGGGCGCGTCATAGTCATCTACTCCCACAAAAAGGGTATGACCTGAAGCTTGGACAAGGTCCTAGATAGCAAGGTCAATATCGCAATGGAGTCAGCGAGATGCGCTCACCAATACGAGTTTGAACTTATCACTGGAAGAGTTTAGATAATTGTAGGGGTTGGAAATATTTAATTCCTTGGCGTACTCGATGAGGAAGCACGTCAGGGTACGGGTGATGGTGGAGTCCAAATCTTCCTCGACCTCCGCCAAACTACCTATTGTGTCGACACATGAAAGCGCGAACCACAGACACAAATGCTGGTTGCGGTACGGGAAAACCTGACTGGATACCGCAAGTGATTGAAACTGCTCAGGGAACTCATCGGCAGCGCGGATGTCGTAGTATACCATCAGAGTAGAGAGAAATGTAGACTTTCCGAACTGTGGAGGGCGAAGAATGATATATCGGAATTTGTCGGGCAGTTCCAGAATGCAAGGTGTTTTGTCAACGAAAGAGACATTTGGCAGGAAGTCGAGGAAACCGTCACATCCGCGGGGGAGCAGAACACGAAGCTGGAACGTCAACATAAGCAAAACATAAGATTACAGAAGAAAACGTACGTCGGAATTCAGGAAAGAGCATTTCTCTGCACTAGTATACGGAGATATCATTGAGGGTGCGCGTCTCTTGACGCGCTTTGAACGAAATTCGCTGCTCAATGGCTCATCGTCAGTCCGACCGCGCTTTCGAGATTTTATCCCAGCACATGGAGATGCCATCAGCTCTACACCGAACATTAGACGCGATGAAAAAAATAGAACACATTTCGCACTAGTGAGGTCTTGTTGGAATTCAGCGACGACTGCGTCCTCGAGCGCTGCTTCAGATCTCGAACCCTCAACGTGTTCTTCGCGATGAAGCTGAGCATACGAAACAGATTCGGGTGGTTGAAAGTCGGAATGTATGGCCATGGCGCAGATGCCACCGCACAATCAAGACGAAACTATTATAATAGTCTTCCTAACGGTGGTTTTGCTTGGTCGAGTACTATCTTCGGATGATTTCGTGGAGTGGCCGACGTAGTATGAGTTGAAACGGAGTCTGCAAGACCAAGAAATGGAAGCATATCCAAAGCAAAGAAAATTCTATGTCCGTTGTTTGTGGCAAGTTCGGGCCAAGTCCCACGACTCTTGTCTTGTGCCAACACTTCGATTCCTCAACTTCGAATGTATTCTCACCGCGAATTTTGTGTCCACTGCTGAAACTATACCCGCAAAACCACACCTCTATTGGATTTCTCTCGATTTGTCTCTTTTTTTTTTTCGCGGTAACAAGATCAGATTGCGTCCAACTTGGTGTGGAAAACTGTTCGCAAAGCTCACTGACGACAAGTGTTTCCCATTGGCACAGACTACCCCTCTCTATGTATGCAGTGGGACAAATCTCTGGCTGGTCTCGATTTCGCTGGACTTGAAGCTGCGACTTGTATACTGACTGCGCTTCACTGGGGCATAATCGAAGACTTGCAGAATTCACGCCTCGAGACGGGGCGTACGGATCCCGATTAGACGACAGACTTCTCATAGACTCTTGTACTGCTTTCCTGAACAAGTTTCGTCTGCGCCATACCTTCCTTCAGGGCAATTCATGACCTTCAACGAATAGAAAAGCTCTTGGGAACCATTGCAGTATGACTATCCTTTCGGTTTGCACTATTCAACCCCAGAGTCGGTAGCCGGTTCAAAACCACGCTCTTGAAGCCTCGCGGCTCGATTGGCCTTCCTCATCGCGTATGCCCTTGCAGTCCTTTTGCTGCGGCACTTGAGTGCCATGTTTTCGTTGTGCTTGCAATCTCAATGCGCCTGCGGCCTTCGTATTGCCCTACATCTACTTCCTGTCCCCTGATTTCCCTCGACGCCGCATCCTAGCCTTCCTTTTTCCTCCCTGCTCGTCCAACCATCGTTTTTTTTTTGTCCTATTTGCTCCTCTGTACGTTTTTTGGGGACAGAAACTCGATCACATGTGCGACTCTTTGCCCTTCTGCCGTGGGAATTTCGCCCTCCTCGCCATTCATAAACAAGAGTCAAACAATCTCCTCTCATTGCTCCTTAACCCAAAACCATCATGTTCACGCTTATCGTTCACATTGCTTCTTGCGCCTCCTACTTTGCTTCTCAGGCAGACAGGCTTCGCTGCCGGGCCGTTATTGCCTCCCAGAAACTTGCACAAGACCTCGTCCTCGTCGCTGCTGGTGTCATCAAGGCAGTGACCAAGACCAAATCCCCTCTCTCACTTCCTCCTACCAAATCGTGGCCGGTTTTCCTCCCCGCTTCCAAGACGGCGCTCGTGCAAATCTCGCCCCGTTGGCACACCGGATTCGCCTTGTTCATCATTGGCGTCGTCGTCCTTCTCACCACCCTCATCGTGCTCAAGCGTGCTGTCAAGAAGTCTCGCGTCAGCAAGAAGGTTGCCTCTCAAGCGCTGCCCTCGTACTCGTGCATGCTTCACACCAATCTTGCCTACGAAGAGTTGGCGTACCTGCTTCGGACGCCGTTTCCTAGTATAGATATCTTCGACGAAACACTATCGAGCCCGACTCGCCGCTGCTACACCGAGGACGAATTCTGGGGCTCCCATTCCTGGAAGAGCATGGAAAATATCGAAATACTCGGTTCGGTGGATCCAACGCGGCTGTGTTTCGTTGATTTGCTGGGATCGGGCGCATTCGGGGATGTCGTCAAAGTCTGGTCCAACGAACTGGAACAACATCTCGCCGTGAAGAGAGTCAAGAAATCGAGAAGCGCGGCTCTATCTCTTGTCCCAATCTCTTCACCTGGTTCCAAGCTCGCTTATAGGTCCGCTGATATATGGTTCGATCTGCGTGACGAAATCCGGGCTCACTTGAGGATGGACCGCGACCTCGCCGCTCCAAGCTTGTACGGCGCGTATCACGACAGCGAGTACTTCTACATCATCATGGTATTTCTCGCTCGTTTCCAAGTCATCTCCCATTCTAACTCTGTTGCCAGGATTGCGGCGGTCGCTCCTTTGCTCAAATCCCCATGGACTCTCGCGACGGTGCAAAAGAATGTGCTATGGCTCTAGTCCAATCTGTTCAAGCTCTTCATCAACATGGCATCGTTCACAACGATCTGAAACCAGCGAATCTCGTCCTCGGATTTCAATGTCAACTGATGATCGTAGACTATGGCATGGTCAACCTCTTCGAGCCTCTCTCTCAGCTTACTGAAGGAGAACTGCCGTTGCTTTGGCCTGAAGGGGATAATCTTCACCGTATGCAAGTTCGCGGCGGAACCCCCGGCTACATGTCTCCAGAAGCTCGGGCGAAACAGATGGTGTCTTATGGAGCGGACTTGTACGCCATCGGGATGATCATCGAACAGTGGCTTTACCAGGGTTTGGAAGCGGAGGGTGATGAGGATGAGGAGTTTAGCGACGTCGAAGAGGAGTTCGTCGACAAGGTGCGTCTCGCTGTTCTGCTCGGCGCTGCTTGCGTTAACCTTTCTTACTAGCTGCGGTCGACTCAACCGGGGAAGCGGTTCGAAAATTGGGCTGAAATATTTGGTCATGCTTTTTGGGAAGGGGATGATACGCAGGAGTGAGTGTGCGAGGCTCAGATTATAGGTGCTGAGAAGTGTAAGTTCTTCCGGCCAATCCGAAAGGTTCTACAACTGACCAAGTTCTCTCAGGTGAATGATGAGTTGCTGCATATATAGAGCTGCTGGATCTACTTTCTCTCTCCGTATGTGTTCGCCCTTCTCCGTATGCACGCGACATGACGCTATCCCGCCTATAGCCTCGCTCCGCCAATCGGCAGTATACCCGCGAGGTCCGTGTTTTTCGTGTTAATTTATCGCAACGGAAAATGCTCACAATCCTCCCCAGTTATACCCCATCTCGGACCCGCCAATTCCAGGCTTATACCCCCGAGGTTCGTCCTTCCTCATGGTATACTTTCCCAAGAAATTGACAGTTGTTTGTCCACAGCTATACCCGTTTTTTCGTTGCTCTGCGCGACATTACTATCTTCAACTGACTCGGAGTGAGGACCGGACGGGCTCATATTGAGAACGGCGATACGGATGGAGGTTGCGAGCATCATCGAGGCGGATTCAGTCTGGGTTAAGCACATGTATGATGTGGGGGTCCTTTAGCCACAAGAGGAGATCGAAGGGGACGCCTTTCGTCTTGGTATTTGGGATCTCTTAGTCTATCTATTGTGTTTGATACTGTTCGTCGGTTGTTTCAGTCTCGTCACCGTCCTGGACTGTATCTTCTGCTCGTCCAATATAAGTACCTGCCCCCCTTGGTTTGCATTTGCTGCGTTCGCTTCGATAACAACTTCGAGACGTCAACGATACAGAACGATTTCACAGGTTTGTGTCGCAAACAAAGGAACATATAGAGTTGAATGTACAGAGTTAGATTCAATTCAAATCTAGGACAGTAATTGTACATCAGAGCAATGCGATAGCAAATTCGAAACAGCGCTCAGAATTGCGGGCCAGTGGGGCTTCGCGCGGTGAGCGGAATAACAGGACTAGTGAAGATGTCCTGGTTGGGGTGACCAGGAACCTCAACTTTGATACGGACGCCTTCCAACAGCGCATAACGCGGGGGTGTCGTCGCAATGGGAGCACGGCGCTCTGGGTCGATGATATCGTACAAGGGCATGAGCTTCTCAGGGTGGTGGGGGGAAAGCTGGTACACGTCGTAGCCAGGAGTCGCCCGAGCACCAGTGTCTGCGCGGACGAAGTCAAAGAAGAGCATCCCGGGCCTGCCACCGCCGGGGAAGAAACGGATGATGTGCTTTCCATCGGAGAGTTTGTCGGTTTGGTAGGCTGGGCGGTTGGTTTCCTCTGGGGTCTCCTGCATATGAATGAGTTCCACTCATCAGGGCTCATGAGGACAAATGCTACACACCCCCAAGACAGGATATGGGCCCTTCGCAAGGCGGGCCTCGAACTTGGTCTTCCACCCGAGAACTTGTTGTCTCGCAGCTTCCCGAATGGCAGGATCCCGGCTTCCTTTGCTCAGATATTGGATAAATTGTTCCTGAGTTTGTTCGTCTATGAACTTGACCTCGGGAAGGTTCCCCTGCGAAACCCGCGATTGAAAGAATGACAACGGAGGTGAAATTGAGTCGTACGAGAAGTTGAACGTGGGGAGCCATATTGACGAGGTTGAAGGAAGGTTTGTTATGGGCGTGCGTGTCGTGGGTCTGGGGTAAAAGAACCGGTGGCGGCAAGTGAGAGGCCGCTGAGCAGACCTCAAACAATCGGCAAGATATCACACGTGATGGTGCCAGGGGGACCGCCGCCTGCCTTCTTTAAACCACAGTGCCAGTGAGGCTTGTAAGGGATATATTTCTTGTGACGTGCTGTCTTTTTTGAGTCATTAGATGAGCTAGGCTGGACGAAGTAACTTGAAGTTTCGACTGTTTCAATGCGCAACTACCCTTGGTCCGAGAATTCTGGTGTTTAGAACAAGTGTGGTTTGAGGCTTGGAGTTCCAGCCTGGATCTTGGAAGATAACATCCCGTATGTAGGAGAACGAGGCCGATAAACGAACAATAGCGGATTCACAGAAAGCCAAGGTTGAGAATATCGTCATCACCTGGCAGATCTTCCCACGAACTCCTCCTCATAAACTAAGCTTGTGCGCAATATTGTAGGTCCCACTGGGGGCTAGTGGGGCCACCCCTGCTCACATCCAGACGCCGACGTCACCGCGTTCTTCGGCGATTTCGAAAACAATCAGGGCTTCTTTCGTCTCGACCTATCTCGCAAGCCGAATTTCGAAACTGGGCACAAATACGATGGAGGCTGTCCTCGCGCATTCAACAAGCACGCTGTAGAGAGTCGACGGAGGATGCGGTCAACAAGTTCGAGGGGGCGCCTGGTCTGTTGGGGCTGGATGTGGGTGGTGTCATTTGGAATGTGAAGAACATTTTGGAGCTAAAGATATGAGCCTGGAATCGGATCGATGGGTGGGAAGTAGGGGGATGGGGTAATGATTCATGGGATGGAGAGTCAGAGTGCGTTTTAATACTTTCACTGCTTCCTATTTGACAGCTGTTTCTCTACTCCCTAAAAATGCATCATATATGATATGCCGACTCTTTATTATCTGCACTCGCCCCGTGCGCGAAACACGGGATTGTCGGCAATTACATGTGGGGTTGCTCTCCAAACTGACCGCGAACGTGAACGGGGATGACGGGGGTCTGGAAGTGTTGCATTTCATCGTGACCAGGAATACTGACGAGGACCACAGCACCCTCCAACACTGGGTAACGAGGGTGCATGTTTGAACGTTGAGCGCGGCCGGTGCCAACGCCTTGCAGAATGTCGTGCAGCGGGAAAACCTCATTCATACCAGTACCACGAGCGCGGAAAGCGAACACGTTTTGACCCACCCTATAGCCTTTGGGCAGGCGGACAGGATTGCCGTGTTCGTCGATGAAGTCGAAAAAGCACATCCCAGGCCGGCCCTCACCATGGAAGAACCGGATCCTATGGCGGCCATCCGCGAGAGGCTTGATCTCCCATGCAGCCTCGTTGCATTCCTCCGGAGTGGCCCAAATAAATGCGGTTGGTCGAGTCAAGCGAGTTGTAATTGAGGTAAAACGCGCACCCCAAAAATGGCAAGCCTGGGTGGTTGGTCTAGCCTAGGCATGGCTTTCTCCACATTGGCGAGAATTCTTGCCCTGTACTCTGCGCGTTTGGCTGGGTCGGTATCTCCGTCCATTACCGCCGTGACGAGGCGTTCAAGATTCTCTTCCGTGTATCCATTGTCCCCGGTGAAGATAGGGTTCGCTGCCAAGACCCGATTGAGACGTGGGCCGAAAGGGCCATCAGGCTGCGAGTGCAGCAACGGGTTGAATGACTGCATGTGTGTGCCACTTAGCGATGAAATATATGGAGGAGAACTTGAAGAAAGCATACGGAGGGTGGCATCATAGATCTCTAATGATGTTGTGTTCAAGAGTTGTGTTGACGGGGAGAGAAATGGCGCTGGAGATATGTGAGGTTGGCGCGGACGGCAGCGAAGAGGTCGAGGTCGATGATAGGAAGATAATGAAACAATGGACTTCCAACTTGAAGTTCCAACCAAGCGAACTTCCAACCAAGCGAACTTGACTCGAAATGGCGGCAATGAAGTCCGCCGACGCCCACATGGTCAAACAACAAACAACGGGGCGGCGCGATAACGTGACCATGCGACCCAGTGACGTAACAACACAACTCTCCTACTTATCGTTCACGACACGCTGAATCTTGTCAATATGGCTCCCCACGTCCAAATTCTCGTACGGCTTAATATCACGCCTATTGCCTTTCTTTTGATTACAGCTTACGCAGGGAAACTATTCCGAGGTCAAGTTCATAGACGAAAAAACTCAGGAAGACTTCATCCAATTTCTGAGCGAAGGAAGCCGGGATCCCGCCATTCGGGAAGCAGCGAGACAACAAGTTCTCGGCTGGAAGACTGAGTTCGAGGCCCGCGTCGCGCAGGGCCCATATCCTGTCCTGGGGGTGTGTGGCATCTGTTCCAATTAACGCGGTGTATGCACCTTGGCCCTTGAGCGGAACTCATTCATATACAGGAGACCCCAGAAGAAACCCACCGTCCAGCCTACCAAACCAACAAACTCTCCGATGGAAAGCACATCATCCGCTTTTTCCCCGGCGGTGGCAGGCCGGGGATGCTCTTTTTTGATTTTGTCCGTATAGACACTGGTGCTCGCGCGACTCCTGGCTACGATGTATACCAGCTTTCCCCCCACCACCCTGAGAAGCTCATGCCCTTGTACGACATCATCGACCCAGAGCGCCGCGGTCCTATTGCGACGACACCCCCCACGCTACGCGCTGTTGGAAGGCGTCCGTATCAAAGTCGAGGTTCCTGGTCACCCCGACCAGGACATCTTCACTAGTCCTGTTATTCCGCTCACCGCGCGAAGCCCCACTGGCCCGCAATTCTGAGTGCGGTTTCGAATTTGCTCTCAATTTTGCATTTTCGTATTGCTTTCGCATTGCTATGATGTACTGCTGTCAATGTTCTCCATTCAGAGGCAATTTTATTCTATCTAGCATATTTTTTCTGCCAGGTGGTCATCGAATCCTTCCGGTGTTGTATTCGAGCTGTTCCCGGTCAACCCGAACAGAATATCTTCACAACCTGAAACCCCAATGGCTGAGGGCACAGGCAATATTATACATGTAGCGCAGACTGATCTATCTCTGCTGGTCAGTCTGTTATATGGAGGAAACTGGTGCATCTGAAACGTGGACAACAAGAAACCCAACAGTTACTATGACTTTTTCACAACACACTCTGGCCCTCCATCCCATGAATCTTTACGCCCCTCCTCGTCTCCCCCCACTTGCCCTCAACACGATTACAGCCCCACACCTTCAGCTCCATCAATCCTTTACACCCCTCCAAAATCCTCTTCACAGTCCAATCGTCCACAGACCGACACCACCCTACATCTAACCTCCTCAAATCACGCACCCCCGCGAGTTTGTTGACCGCCGCCTCTCCAACGTCCTTCCACCCATTGATGTTGAGTTCCTGCAGCGTGCCTGCCGAATGCGCGACGACAGCCTCAAGCGCGTCTGTGCCCAATTCGGGGTTGCGGGATAGGTCGAGACGAAGGAGCCCCGAGTTGTTTTCGAAAGCGCTGAAGAACGCAGCAACTCCGGCGTCTGTGAGCAAAGGGAGGTGTGTCAGCGCGAGTGAAGTGAGATTCGTGACGTGTGGGTCGATGCCGTACGCGAGGACGTCGTCCGTGAGCAAGATTTGTTCGGAGAGGTCGAGGTGCGTGATGTTGGCGCCGACGGCGGCGAGGAGGGTGACGAGCGTGTCGTCGGAAAGCGACTGCGCGGGCTCCGCGAGGTCGAGGTACGTGAGGTGCGTCAGTTCGGTGAGGGGTTCAAGCCACTCGTCGCACAGTTTGCCGACCTCGCGGAGTCCGAGGCGGCAGAGGGTGGACTTGGAGGTGGCAACCAGGGTGGTGAGACAGTCAAGGGAGAACCGGGGACTTTGGGTGATGAGGAAGGCTTCGAGATTGGGGTGGGACTCAAGGAACGCGATCCAAGCGGCTTCACGGACGAGGAAGGGGCCGAGGAGCTCGAGGGAGACGAGGTTGGGGAAGGAGTTGTTCCAGGAGGCCATGACGGTGTCGTTGAGAGGACCACAAAAGTCGAGGCGGAGGCTGGTGAGATTTGGGTTGAGGTGGCCGAGGGTCGAGAACCCGTCCGGCGAGAGGTCTGAGGTCGAATATCAGTCCTGGTCAATTCACAGGCAGCTCAGACTCACTGGTAGCATCATACAACGCGAGCTTAGTGTTCTCAGCGCCATAGAAAAGTGTTGCGTTGTCAGCTGTCAAGCTTCTGTTCTTAGAGAGGGCTTTTGAGATGGCCTCCATATTCAGAGCCCCGATGTCACCAAAAGCTTCAACATCGTCGATATGGCGAGCAATGACCTACAATAGAATTATATGAAGAGAGGTTTTGAGCACCGAATCATACTCACATCAATGCACATCGAGACAAGAGTCGGGAAGCTGCGCTCCTCGATATGAACGAGGGTGCGCTTTTCGGCGGGCGTCTTGCGCTTACGGGGAGCTGCGGGCTTCTTGAATGGGTCGCTTCCCCCCGCTTTGGCGCAGGGGTGGCAGAGGAATCCTGGCCCGGAGCTCGAAGCCATGGTGTATTTAGTCTGCAGACAATGAGGTAACGAGAATGCAGTGAATTTCAATAAACATACCACAGTAAATTGTTTTTCACAGTTAGCACAGTCAGCAAAGCTACCGACGGCGGGTTTCGGGGTGTTAGCCCACATAGACTTCGAGAGCGCAGTGTAAGCGTCTTCATCTGAATCGTCGTCGTCGGCTTTTTTCTTCTTTTTGGCGGCTGCCTTTGCTTTCGCCGCAGCTGCTTTGGTTACTTTTTGCTTCTTGGGTGGGGAGTCGGGTTCGTCCAGGTTGTCAGAGGCGTATCCTTCCTGCTCAACTTGTTAGATTCCAATGACAGCCAGTAATGAATGCGACCCACATCGGCGTCTCGACGAGAGTTGCTTCTTCTCGGGGTGGGGCGCGCGTTGCTTGGACCTGCTTCTGGCTGATTTTGTTGCTGGGTGGCTACGCGCCGCGCAATAGTAGTCGGAGTAATGCCAGTGCTCTTTTAACCAGTCAGAACGAGAGAATCCAATAACAATGGACGTGCTTACACGCAAAAATTCTGTCAGGGCAGACATCGGCCCTCGAACATTTTCAGCCATTTTTTTGGGCTTCAGATAGTAGAGTCTGAGATTTCGTGAGCTTCTTTTGCTCCGTGGAGCAATATAGAACTCGTACCTAGGCCAAGGTAGGCTCTGGCGTTGCAAGACTGTCGTGGTTGTTAATGAAACGCGTGAGGTCACATTAGTGACGCTGTCACACTTGTTCTCCTTTGCTCTTGCCTTTTTCGGTTTCTGAGATACTCGTTCGGAAACGGGTAAACCGCCATGGATTCGCCCTTCGGCCATAGGTTGAATACAAACTATACTCCCTCTGACGAGGAGATTGAAACCATTCGGAGAGATCTTGATCCTCACATCTTGGAGCTCGAACGCCTGAACGAACGCATCTCGGAGCTCACAGCTCAAAAAACACAACTCGAAGGCTACATAAACTCCCACAAAGCGCTCATATCCCATCCTCGCCGTCTACCGCCCGATATCCTTCAGGAAATCTTCATTGCATGTCTTCCCACTACACGAAACGCCGTAATGAGCGCCCAGGAAGCGCCATTACTACTGTGTCGCATATGCAGACAATGGAGGGCAGTCGCGCTGTCGACCCCGAGACTATGGTCATACTTGCACCTCTCCGCTGGCTTCATTTCTGCCGTGGACGCACGCTTATCTGCTGTGAGTCAGTGGTTACAGCGCGCCGCTGCGTGTCCCATAACCCTTTCGCTCAGCCACGAGGATTGGAACTATTACAGGTCAGGGTGGTCGGACGCCGTCACGCTTCTAGGAGGAGCAAATCCGCTAGTCGTCGATGACACAATGATGAAACCCGCCAGGCTACCAACATTATTCGAGATTCTCGCAGATTTCGCTCCTCGGTATCGCGTGCTCGAACTGCTTCATCTCAACCACGATAACGTCCGCGAGCTAGCGGACATCCGACCAACATCGCTAGAAGTTCTGAAATTCACCGGCAAACTTTCTGTTCTCAGCCAACTACCTCTGGTCGCAGCCCCGAAGTTACGAGCTGTCACCATTCGTTCGCAGAGCTCGGAGCGGCTGGACAATGACATCCTTCCACTGCCTCTAGTTTGGGCGCAGCTCACCCACATAACCCTCTCCTCGCGGTCTATCGGCCCAGGCTATGACTTCTCCCTTCGGACTCTGCTCCAACTCTTTGGACGGTGTCCAGCCCTCCAATCCTTCCGCCTCAGCGACGCCTCACTCGATGGAGCCGTAGATCATCCCGCAGACCTCATAACACTCCCTTCTTTAGAGAGTCTGGTCATATCCCACAGCCTCGTCGCCCCCTCAGCTCTCATCCACTTCCTCGAGTTAGTCT
Source organism: Favolaschia claudopus (assembly GCA_037176885.1). Taxonomy (NCBI): domain Eukaryota; kingdom Fungi; phylum Basidiomycota; class Agaricomycetes; order Agaricales; family Mycenaceae; genus Favolaschia; species Favolaschia claudopus. The sequence goes on from JAWWNJ010000077.1 coordinate 909,185, forward strand.
CGATGCCCCAACTCAACCACTTCCACTTCCCCGTCCGAGTCGCGCAAGGCCCCGCCACCGAGAGCGCGAGCTTCTTCCTCGTCCCCCTCAGCTCCTCCTCCCCCCACCTCTCAACCCTCGCCATCTGGCTCGCATGCATGAGTAGACAGTCTCTGTTAGCGACACTAGAATCCTTCCCTGCTCTCACAACACTAATCATCTTCGACCGCTGGTATTCCGAAAGCAGCTCGCCCCCCGCGGAACCAGAATTCGACAGCCCCAGCGCGACAGACTTCATGAATCTCCTCACTCCCCCGAACATGGCGAGTGATCTGTTATGTCCCGCCCTTCAAGAGCTTGAACTCAAGCAATGCCGCATCCTGCCGAAGTCCGCGCTGGATTCGTTCCTCGACCGGCGTGCGGGGCGGCTCAGGCGTTTGAGCATCGATACCTCTCTGCAGGGGTTGAGAGGGCCGGATCTCATGTCGGAGGAGGAGATTCAGGCGCATCGTGCACGCGGAGTGCGTATTTCTTTCCAGGAGCAGGTAGCTTGGGATGATGGGGTTTGGGGTCCGCCAAAACAGTCGCCGTGGACAGGGTTACCGTCGGACGCTGATAATGTAGAATGGTTCAGTATGTAACTCATGTTGAACGACGATAGTATGGATTTTTCATTGCTGGTAAATTGTGTACACGGTCCCGCCTGGAGGGCGGATATCTTCAAGTAAAATTGAGCACAAACCAGAATCATCTTCCTGCGTAGAGGCGTCCGGAGAGCAATGCAAGAAAGATTGGCAGCGACATTGACGATATTATTGCTCCAGCGGCATTGGTTAATTTACAAGGGGGAAACAAGCGAGGTCGCGGACGCTACAACAGACTGCAACTGCGCAGGCTGGAAGTCCTTTGCACTGCTCACCATGAGCAGGCCCACTGCACGAAACAAAAAGAATCTGAGTTATCGTCCGCAATTACAGACCAACGACGACAACGTACCAATAAGCCCGAACAAACCCATGATACTGCCGAAGACCTCAATGACCAATATTCTGACGAAGAGATTGGGGTCCGCAGCGTCTGCGAGGGCTGCGGTCGCTCCGGTGATACCAACGCAGATGCCGCACATGAGATTGCACGCGCCGACGGTCAGCCCGCCCCAAAAGAGCGCGAATCCTGATGGTTGGTTGGAGGGCGTTGGTGAAACCGAGGCCAATGAATATGGTAACGAGAAGTGTGCGTACCAGTGAAGTAGTTGTCTCGGGTATAAATGAGGGCGTCCTCTACGGGCATTAATTTGGAGGAGAATATGATTCCAATGATCTGTGGATTGCGTTCTTTGAGTTAGTTTGGAGAATGGAAAATATCGAGCATGGTTAGAGGCCACGCACGACTCCGTAAATGGCCACGACTTCGCAGAAAATGATACTGTTCAATGAATGCGCATTCGTCATTTGTGCAGGGAAGACATGAAGGCAAGCAAGCGAACAAACCTGATGAGATTCTTGGTGGTGATTCTGGGTGCACGCACACCGCCGCCCAAAATGGAAGAGCCAGTGAGGAATATGCCCCTACGTTCGTCGTTGTCATCGTCAATTGGTCTTGCTCGCAAGGGGTCGTTGAAGCGTCCTCACCATCCCGCACCAAGCACACTGAGCCCTATACACAAGCCAATTCCCGTCGCACCCCACGCAAAGGGACTCGTCTCTTCGAGGAAGCGTCCGACATTGAAGGCTTCACCAGAGCCTGAAATTCGGTCCGTCGTTCGTCAGATACCGCAGAGCTCTGAAACCTGGAGTATATCACCAGTGAAGAGAAGGTAGAGAGCGATGGTGATTGTTATGAACGTCGGGAGGCCATAAGTGTAGTACGAGGCGATATAGCCCATGATGAGAGAGGATGAGCAGAAGGGTGTGACAGGTCGTGACAACTCTCTCCCCCTCAAATGATCTTGTGAGCGCGATGTACCATCTCCTCAAAGGTCTTCATGAATATCTTACGCGGTAGGCTCGACTCTCAGTCACTCTACTCTCCTGTTCAAGACTATGCAGCAAGGAAGAGTTCTCGGTGATCATCATTGGGCTTGACGGAGCTGGCAAAACTGTGCGACTGGCTGTTCTTGGGCTTTCTCCGGGGCGTTGAATCTCAACTGGTAAAATTATATCTCAGACTCTTCTCGAACGAATTAAGACGCTATACAACGATACCCCCGGTCTCACTCCCGACAAAATAGCGCCTACGGTTGGCCAGAACAGTACGGTTCCGTCTTGTCGTGTTTCGGCGCTGTATAATTCACGCGCTACTAGCTGGAAAGATAACCCTGCCATCTACGATACTGCAGTTCTGGGATTTGGGCGGTCAACGCGGCATCCGCAATATCTGGCATCGATATTACGACGACTGTCATGCAGTCGCCTATGTCATCGACGCGGAGGACCGGGAGAGGCTCAGCGAAGGCTGGGAGGTTTTTGGTATGGCATCCACTTCCGCGCGCACTCACTCCTACTAACTCAACTTAATTGATGTATGTAGACTCCGTCCTCTCCTCCCCACAAATCCTCAACATCCCACTCCTGCTAATCGCCAACAAGCAAGACTCGCCCCAGGCGCTTTCTGTCGAGGAGATCCGGCAGGATTACGAAGATTGGCACCAGCGGAAGATGGAGAACGCGCGGAGGAACGTAAGGTATGGCGAGGGCGATTCGGAGCGGCGCGAGCGGATCGCGAGTCTGGATGTAATGGGCATCAGCGCCATAGAAGGGTATGTACGCTCTCTTTTACCTTGATCTGCCATCCGTCGCTGTGCTAACGGTGCTCTAGGACCGGCGTGAAAGCTGCGGTGGATTGGCTGTTCATTCGTGTGCAGAACAGCCGGAGGTGCGTTGGCGACCGATTCGATGTCTTCCAAGCTCCAAGCTGATCAGTTTGTATCGTATATAGAGATCCACAAAAGGGCATAGGGAGGTGATGCTCGGTATGTTTCGCGAGTGTCGTTTCTTACTCCAGCTGACGAACGTCATGCAGGAATTCGCTTATGTATACTATGATATAGCTTTATGTACATTACGATTTCCCTAATCTGCACCTGCAAATGCACGACACTACCCTCGTTCAACTCTGAACATCTGGGATAGCAACTCTCGATCCACGTAACCTCGCATCCAAGCAATACTTCGACATATCTCAAACCAACCTCCGCAAGCTGGCACGACACAATATATTATACATGTTTCCACCGTACTCGCCATGACGGCTCTCAAGCCCGAACGATGGACATACCCATTCCTGAAACCCCTTGGGATCGCGGCGCTGTACGCTTCCGCGCCGCGAAGGAACCAAGTAATGGCGGTGTTCTCGCTGGACATGATCTTCTCATGGCCCACGGGCTGCCGCTCTGGGAGGTAGGGATACGGACTGCGTACCACGGTCTCCGTGCCGCTCTGTGTACAGACGGGGTTTTTTTTGTCCGTACCCGCTACGGGAAACCTGCGCCGCCCTCAATGCCAGGAGGGACTCAGTCTTCATCGGAGCACTTGGGTTGTGGAATGGCACGTAGAGTTGTCCCATGTATACTTTCTCAAAATGGGTGCATATGCATCCTATCTCTGCCTTAGTCCGACATCCCTGGTACGACTAGGGAGGGCTCTCTCCGCCAGGTATACCTTGCGAGGGTGTGTGGGCTTTGCTGTTTCATTGACTGTGAACATTGCTGATATTTTGCTTCCAGGGAAAGGCCTCGTCTCCGTCATCGAGACACCTTCTCGCAATTGCATTCACACCTGCCAATTTTCACTACTGTCGGCGCGCAACTGTGATTTATTTCGAAGTTTTTCATCACAACAACGCCGGCGCGCAGCCAACCCGCCAACGGTCACACGCTTTGCAGATCTACGACGAGGGATAGGTACGTATTTTCTGCGCTATTTGTTCAAGATATAGAACAATTTCATCATCAGGGGTACCGTAGTGAACAAGGGTGGAAGGTACGGCGGCGGCTCCCGTTCACTGTCTTCATCCATGATGTCGTCGAGGAGCCTACGCGCCATCATCGAACGCTTACTGCAAACGAATCGACAACAACGTACTCAGTCCAGTCCTTGCTCTCCCAGCCAGCGCCGAACATCTCAATTCGTTTTTCGAAGACCTTGTCGACCTCTCTCCAGAAGCTACGACGCCCTCGACCATCGCGCTCATTCAGACTGTTGTCCCGCACGTATTTCCTCTGGCCATCTTCATCAGTATATCTCAAGTACACTTCGGCTGGCGATACAAACTAAAATGAGGATTTTTTCCTTGAGGTATGGGGCAGAAGGAAACATAGCGACGACTGGGTCTAAGTCTTCATTCATGGTCCTAACGATCTTGGGGTAATGGTTTCAGTTGGCAGATGACTGGGGGGCATTGACGGGCAGCAGTACCTTGTGCCTCACATAGTTCGCAGCGTAGGCTCGTTTCTGCTGCTGACCACTCCCTGCATCCTATTGATATGATTCGAAGAGTTCAATGGACTCCACTTCAGCAAGTATACGCACTAAGTAACCTCTGTAGCCACCAGCAGCTCGGTACATTGGGTTGACATGAAGCAACTCCTTGACATGGCCCAGAGTCTGTTCATTGAGTTTGTTGCTGAAACAATGAAGGTGCTTTGTTTTGCGAGGGAAAGAGCCGTAGTAGCGGGGCATTTGCTGTGAGGATTCAAGATTGGGAGGGGGGCCATGGTGTTGCTGAGGTTTATAATTAATGCGCCAGCAGGTGGATTCTCGAGATCTTGAGACTTCTGTCGATCAGATCAGCCCAAGCGTTGTTTGCGGTCCCGATAGGTGTTTCGCAGATCTTTCTCGTTCATTTCTTAAATAGGAATCAACATAATTTAACTCAATTTTGCTTTGGCCATGCCGTGCAGTGTCAACTAGGGGTACTGCGCCGCATGTGGAACAGTGAGTCTGAAAAAAAAAAAAAAATTAAAATTAAAACCAAAAAAGTCCACTGAAGCTGCGGCGCTGTACGGCGCCAATGATACGTGCAACAAACGCGATCACGTGATTGTATCGATATGGATACAGGCTTGACTGTGAAGCGCACACTGGGCCTCGTGGTGCTCCATAATTTATTGAATGTGTTGGAATCTCTCTCTACAGCATTGCATTCATTGTATAGGTATCTCACTGCATCTGAGAATTTTCACTCTGTTTCATTTGTGTTTTATTATATACCGGTATGGAGAGAAGAGCATCCAACCAGTATAGTACTATGCATCATGCACCACAAGTAGGTACTCTGTGGGCAATCTTGTTGCAGTAAATGTGTGTTTTGCCTCTGACATCAGGACCGACCAGCTTGGTTCAAGGTTTGTTCAGGGCTGTATTTATTAGGCCTCATATCTATCTCCGGCTGATTACGTCTAAATCTCTCGCTTATCCAACAGATCAAAGTACTACTACAGTACTTATATGGATAGGTCTCAGACCTGGATTTCCGCATAAAATCCAGGGAATATTCCAGCGTAGAAGAACCCAAATTCAAGGTACTGCGGGGCGGTTGTTTCAATCTCGCCTCCACGCGGAGATCCAATTGGAGTTTAACAGTTTAACAGTGTGATATTCGTTTACGTAGACAAGCTACTTAGGTACGTGTACCTCGACGAACCCAAAGAGAAATAAAATGCCTCATATTTTTTCGGCGGATGGAACTCGGCAAATGCCGGTTGATCTTGTTTTTGCGAGGACGGTCATCGAAAAAATCGGCGGTCGTGGAATACAACAGAATAAGAGGGAATAAGTACATTAACAAGAGACATAGAAGATACAAGGTACTTCGTATGAGCAAACATTTGAGCCGGAAGAGATTATGCTGGTGCCAAAGCGCAGCTGTCGACGAAGAGGAGGCTAGGAACATCTCAGATCCAGCTCAGGAATATCGGTCGTCGAGAGCAACGGGCTCAGAGACGCGCACGTTCCGTTATAATTCAATTTGTCGGCGGGAGGAGACATAATTCGAACTCAGGGAACGACGGAACACGACCGCGCGTCGCGATCAGTAGCTTGATGTTTTTATGGTGGGCTTTAGATTGGCGGAGTCGACTAACCAGGGGCGTGTAGCGCGAATGGAAACAAGGGTCGTCGACCAAGAGGGAGAACGAGCCGCTCATCGGCGACGCACTGTTGCGAGCCGAGTGTTGGTGAAAATGAGAATGAGATCTTCCATGGACCATAGACTCCAATTTCCCTGGAGCCGCGAGGGATTTGGGAGAAGAGGTAGCCCAGTAGGACTTGAGGGAATTGAAATTGAAGTATGTATGCAATGCTGGACGCCGTCCACGCGCGCAAGCTGAATATAGGACCCCGGGCGGAAAAGTCGGAGTGGAAGCCGGAGAACGCAGGTAAATATATGGGGGGTGACGGATAACAGTCGCTTGAGATGGTAGATGTAGACAGTCTGAGTAGACTCGAGCCAGTCCCCGGGAGAGTGACAGTCGTTTGACGAAGTTATTTGACCGCTCCGTTGATCGACCCCGTCGACTTTGGAAAATAACGACTGGTTCGAGTCTATGGTCGATGTAAGATACAGAAAGCCGATTCCAATCCAGCGAAGACAGGATGAATCGATCAGGGTTGATTCTGGCTCGCAGTCGTTCGCGGCCGTTCAGAAAGGTCATTCCAGGACACGCCCATCCTCGTAATGGGACCGAATTTGTTGCTAGTGGGATGTCGCGGCGCCGGGGGCTGCGGCGTAGCTATGGAAGAGGGAGAACTTCAAAAGAGGGAATATCACCGTTACGTCACTCGTCACTCATCCTTCTTATCCTCTCCCTTCAAGTTGTTGCTTATTCTGTCATGGCTGCTTCTCCTACACCAGAACAACCCAAACTCGCCGACTCTGAGCTAATCTCAACGGAATCAGTCCCAGCTCACACAGAACTGACTCTCACCGATGCACCAGCCACCGCTGCGGATTCCGCTCCGCCAGCAGCAACGGCGGGCTCGCCACCACCAGTTACCTCTTCTTCACCCGCGCCCGCACCTGCTGCAGAAACGACAACGACAACAGAATCAGCACCTGCCCCTGCAGCGCCTCCACGGGAACGCGAATTGGTAGCCGATCCACGGCTCAATACCTTGCGCGCAATGTTCCCTGACTTTGACGATTCACTGCTGTAAATGTCTTCTCATTGGACACAAGCTATCATAATAACCACAACTATTCAACTACCCAGCCAATCTGTCCTCGATTCCGTCCAAGGCAACACCGACCGAGCGATCGACGCATTGCTTGGAATGAGCGACCCGGATTATCAGGGTGAGCCTGGCGCGCAGCAGACGCAGCAGCGGCCGCAGGTGAGTCATTCCTGCGCTTCAAAATAATTAACAGATGCTCACCGAATGAAATTTAGACCCAGGAAGAACTCGACGAACAGCTCGCGCGCACACTAATGCTGCAAGATCAGCAAGACCACGATAACGCGGCACGACAGCACGCATGGCAGGCTCAACAGCAACAGCAGCAGCAGCAGGGGAGACCTGAACCACGGAGACAAGGCTCGTCTGGTGGTCCCGAAAGGGACACGATGCAAGAATTCTCAGAACAGTTCAATAAATTCGCAGAATGTGACTATCGTTTCTTAGCAGGACTCTGGGAAGCTAACGATTGCCCACCAGCCGGACGCAAGACTCTCGGAACGTTCTTCAACAAAGTCAAAGCCAAGATTCAAGAATTAGACCAACCGCAAGGTGGCCAATCTTCTGGTACTCCAATCATCTTCGCATGCCTCCACAATCTCTGACTCGATATACAGGAAACGCAACCCACGGCGGCGTAGGCGGCGACACCTACCCTTATGAATCACAATACAACCCCTACCCTGACACCTCGCACCAACAACGAAACGATAATAGCAACAATCCGAACCCGCACCAACAAATGCCCGCGTACTACGACCCCAACGCCGCTGCCGGGGATGGGGATAGGTTCGGAAGCGGGCCACATTCGCCTACAGGGTATGATGCGACACCTGCGCCTGGTGCGGGTGGGCCGGGGACGCCGGCGCCGCCGAGTACGCAAAGCGGAGCGCCGCAGATCGATGGGGGTATGTCGTTTCTCTCTATCTTCTTTTCCTCTCCTTTGCCAAACTGCGCTAACGATTGTAATTGTAAAGGCAAACTGGGCATGCTCCCCAAACGCCCCGTCTCCCTCCTCGCCACTTCCCCGCAGCCCTCCTCCGCTCACACCGGCGCTCCCCCAAGCAGTGACGACGACGACGCGTTGGAGTACGCGGAGAACCCGTTCGAGGAGGATAAGACTAGGAAGTAAGTGTGGGTTCTGATGCCTGCCTATCTCTACCTATCAAGGAGGTGGTGGCAGTGTGTGGATGAGTATGGCTGGCAGGAGGGTTGGGGCGGAGGCGGAGTTCTGGACGCGACGCGACGATGAATTTATGGATTGATTTTATTTCTTATTTCTTATTTTTTGCTTTCATTCGCATTCACGCATGATTGGTTGAAGACGGACGGTAAATTTGATTAACAAACAAACAAGAATGTATTCCAGATCTGTGTAATTTAGTGTTTGCGATGCTCAGTGCTCGTATCATGCATGCGTGCGTTGGATGCGCACACCTCGACGTTAGGAAATATGATACCAAATAGCAAGGCGGAAGGCGTCGGAATCCCTTCGATCTCTTCTTGGACCCCTACCTACGCCGGCGACATTGGTCTGCATGTTTGGTGTGTGCTCACTATGTATGTATTTGCATTCATCGAAATTATACATAAATACAGGTGCTACAGCGGCAAAGGACTTGGCAGGGTTTATCTTACACGGACTTGTCGTCTAGTGAACTTGAAAGTGATGTGTATAGTAGCCCCCCTCGGTCAGCGAAGCGCTGAGCGATGGCAGGAAGCCTCAACTGGCTAAAGAGCTCACAAGAGCTCACTGATATCCCTCCCGATCGCAATATCCCGGGTGCCGCTTTCCCTCTGGATGCTACGAGGGCTTTCGGAAGGGAGAGACGCGACCGACTCCCGTCGCCACAACTATCCTACTAATTCTCATACGCAAGCTTGTCCGGCTGTGAACAATGTCAATCAACGGCGCCTCCTCCCTTCAGACAACAACACTCACCCATTTACTCTGAAACCACTTCCTCAGCTGAAAATCGCCCTGCGTCGAATTATACGCGTCGTTCTCCAAGTCGTCGTTCACGCAGAGCAGCGCCGTTTGCTCATTCACCCAGCTCAGATACCACTTTGCTTGTTCCCCCGTGCGGACGCCGAAGAATTCGGCGGGGGTTTCGGCAATGGTGTAGCTGTAGCGGTGGATGAGGCGGATGGCGAAGGCGCGGGGGTTATCGGGGAGTGGTGGGGATGTTGGCGGGATTATAAGGGGGAGGACGGCGGGTGTGGGGTCGTGTGTTGGAGGTGTTGAGGAGTGCGGCGATGGGGAAGTTGGAGGAGGGAGGAATATTGAGAGGCCGTGGGGGGCGGTGTTGGTTAGTGCCGCGATGACTGCAGTGGTTCTTAGGTTTCAACAGGAAGAGGGAGGAGTGCTCGCTTACCTGCATCGCCGCAATGTGGTGTGTCGACGGCAATCCGCCTGAAAACCGCCCATGCGGTTTCTTTGGTCGAGCCAATGCATTCACTTCTAGATAAGGTAGTCTCTTCCGGCCGTCCGGAATAGTTTGGGCTGTACCCACTGAATAGGAAAGAACATTAGCAGTCCAAATGATAGGTGACAGAACTCCTTACTCGAGTGAAACTGGAAAGTACAGTCAGTTGGAAGCTCTCATCATTCGAGAAGCAAAACCACACACCGAACATATACGTTGTGTTTGCGCGCTCTTTCGGATGTTCCGACTGCGGCTGTTGTAACCCTGCAACCCGCATATTTAACTCAACGTCACCCCTACTCGTCCTCGCCGCCTTCTTCCGTCGATATTCCGCTTGCTCGTCCTCTGCGCCAAGCTCAAGCCACATCGCATCCTTCAGCTCTTCGTTGAGCACCCCGTTCACAACACCGCCCCATTTCGCCACCACCCACGACCACAACAACGCCTCGCGATGCCGTTCAATAACGTAGTGCGTGGCCAGGTAGATAGTGTTGAGCTCGAACTCGTTGCTGACGTCGTGTGACCCACGAAACTGGGATAATGGCGTGAGGGCGAAGTAGTCGCCGAAGGCGAGGGCGGCTTCGTGCATGAGGGGGAGAGAAAACGAGCGAGCGTTGTGGGCGACGTAGGCTCGGGAACGCTTTCCAAAGCGTTGATCTGGAATGGAGAAAGAAAGCCAGAGGTGAGAGCTTGATTGAAAAAGTAGAGGCGACTCACCAAGAACGTGGCTACTCCATCCCAAAGAGCGCCATTCCCCACCGCCATCCGCGTCTCCACTTGTATCACTCTGAACCATGAATGCTGGGACCAGTCTGAATACTGGACCATATAACGGTGAGTGGAACGCCGAAGGTGGAAATGGCAACAAAAAGAATTGGTCGTCGTTTAAATATATTCTGCAAAGGTTATGAGAGCACTGAGCGTAACTCGGAAAGGCATGGTGTCACCTACATATTTTCCGATACTAGTTCCGGGTCTAACTGAGGTAGCTGTGATTCTACAGCCATACTAGATAAAAGCTGATGAATCTGCATGGTAGTTGGACAGAATTGGAACCAACCTATTGAACGTAGGGAGTACATTATTTCGCCATTTATCAACCTCGTCGAGTGTCGGGGTTCGGCCGGGTAAACTAGTGAGCTTGAAAAGCTCGCTGTCTATTCCCTAATCGTGAGCGAAGGCGAGCGCAGAGTTATGGTGCAGACGAACCATGATACAGATAAACTGGAGGTTCCCCATTTTCTCCTCCGGCCCAAGCACGCTCAACGTCCAACCACTGCGGTACCAATCCGAGCCGTTGACTGTCATCCAGCGAGTCGGGGTCTGGTACATCGGCCGTTATGATATGCCAGACGCTATGATTCCACGTTCCGGTGTTCTTGAAGGCGGAGCGCAAGGAATACCGCAGTTCGTCGTGCTGACGGAAACGAGCGTTCGGTGCTTCAAACTTCAACGACTCAAGCAAGTCCCGACGCGCTTCCGCATGATATACATCCCTACACACAGCTTCAGTCCGAGGCAATCCTCGACACGGAGCACACGAGCACGTACGAGCCATTTACCCAGATATACACCAGGTCGATCGGCGATTCTTCGATCGACAGCCGGGCACAATGCCCTCGCCAGCGCCCCGACGAAATCCACTCATCCAGACAGGCATCCGGGATACGAGCATGCGACCTAATAGGTCGAATGGATGTATCCGCCATGGCTTCCGCTGCCGGCGGCCGAGTGAACGAATCGTACACAGGTTCCACCCACGAATCCAGCTCGAACTTTATTCGACTCGAAGCGACCGAGTAGCGCATTAACGCAAATACAAGCCATCCCAGAGAAAGAGCGAATGTGACAGCGAGAAGGAAAGTGATGCGGGAGACTGGTCGTGAAGAGATAAGGTTACGAATGCGAATGAGGGTCGTTCCGAGTCGTCCTTGGTCCCCATAGTATGACCTGCGCCGCAAAGAAAAGACGGCCATGGAAGAAGTGCCAGAGAGGCTGTAAACGGCGCGCGTGAGTATGTCCAAGGCTTAACTATTATAACCCGTTACAACATTGGATCGTAGCGTCGGACATCTTTGTTCAACGTAGGGATGAGAGCGGCACAAGGCGGCACACGACCAACGGATTGGCTGCAGTACAGTTATCAGTCCGAGCCGAAAACGGCGATCCAATATGCGAGGTAGATCACCTTGATGCCCCACCTGAGTAGCGGCAATTGTCAGACTTCCGTTTGCTTGGCAGCTAGGCGGAAACACTGTTTTGCAGTGTATCGATGCAGATAACATGCAAAAAATAGCCGCTGGAGGTGAAATTGTAGAGCTTTGGACCCTAAACATCGAACGAAAGAATTTGCTTTGGACTTTTTCTGCGTCAAATGAGGTCGTGTGCCTTGCGGCGGATGCGAACTGGGATCGGAGATGCATGACGTCAGAGCAATTTTAGAATCTTCCCGCCCTTGTTTCCGCTCTTGCTTCCGTTTAAAAAAACCTCGGTCCTAACAGGCTGGCCATCTCAGCACAAGATATGCGCCTGGTAGCCGCCGCACCCACAACATATACGGATGCTCGCTGCTCTGCATACGTTGGTGCCAAGACTTTCCGTCGGATATGTATCCGTTGATGCGATTTGGCGGTCTACCCACATCTCGGAATTTGAATGACTGTAATTTTGCCGCCATTTCCGACACCGTGGTGACCTGTGGGGTCTCTCCCGTCCCGCGGCAGACCCAGGTCGTGGCGAAGAACCTCTCCCGCTGTGGGTGAATATGTCCCAACATAGCGGAGGCAAGGAAGGACAATTACACGATCCCATCAGGTTTACCGGGGGTAGGGAGCGACACTGGAGCGAGAAACTAGCGGCCGATACCTCGCAGGTGTTGAAGTGCTGCGGAGTTCAGACGCACATAAAATCGTTGAACGGCTCGGAACGAAAGCCGGGACAGCGGGGGGCCTCGATCTTCTACGCCGGTTCAGCTCGAGAACGCAGTATCGCAGCTTTGCCGCTCGTGAGATTGCACCTAAAAAGCAGGTGGTGAGAGAAATTTCAATGGGAGAATGAATTCGAGGGCGGATGGCAAGCCAGAAGCGCCGTGACGGCGCTGCAGGCAGGCTGTGCGGCTGATTTTGATACATTCACATTGGTCATTCGCCGCCACGAGATAAAATAAATACGAAAATCTAAACAGAATAAGGCACTGTGCTCTGTTGTGCAGTGGTATTTCATTAAGTAGCGCTGAACCACACCAGGATGAATTAACCCACCATCTTCTTGTCTGCATCCCCTTATCTCGCTCGCAGCATGGCAGCTTTGCCGCTCGTGAGACTGTACCTAAAAAGAAGGTGAGAGAAGTTCCAGTGAGAGAATAAATTCGAGGGCGGATGGTAACGCAGAAGCCGTGTTTCGGTGCTGTAGGCATGCTGTCCGAATGGATTTGATACATTTACATTGTTCATTCGCCACCACGAGATAAAATAGATACGGAAATCTAAACGAAGTAAGGCACTGTACTCTGTTGTGCAGTGGTATTTCATTAGCCCTGAATCATACCAAGATGAAATTCACCCACCATTCTTCTTGTCTGCATCCCTTTATCTCGCTCGTTCTCCTCCGCCGCGCCGTACACCGTGAACTCGCTTTCCCCCGTCTCGGTGATAGTCAGTATTGCAGCCATGTTCCCGCATCGATAGCCTGCGCATGTCGTTCAGCCTCGCCTCATCCTTCCAAGAGATGCAGGATAAACCCACAATAATTCGGCGCACTCCACACCGTCACCAGCCTCTCGTCGAACATATGCTTATACCCCTCATTAACCAGCTGATGCGCGCGCGCAATCAACTTCAGGTCGTTCACATAGTTGAACTCCTTCGTCACATCGCCGCCGAAAAGCCAGCCCGCGCCGCGCGGAGAGACAGCCCAATTGTCCGTGACATCGTCCGGATCGGACCACATGAGATCGCAAAACGCGCCTTCGTGGGGGATCTCCTGGGCGCGGGAGATTACGCGGATCTGGTCGAGCGTGCGGATGTCTGGGGAGAGGCCGCCGTGGACGCAGAGAGTGGTGCCGTCGATTATCTTAGGGCGGGCGAGTGAGACAAAATAGTGTATTGTTGGGGAAGGCGCACCGCAGCGATATTCAAAAAGTCAAAGACATTACAGCAGGCTTTCCATACTGTTGCGCTACCGTATTTTTGTTGGCACTCGTCTGCCTAACAGCGTATGAGCGTGAATATATCCTCTCGATGACATATCGCAAGACCGCACCGTAGAAACCATACACCTGGGTGATCTGCCGACTTTCGTGGTTCCCTCGTAATAACGTCACTCGGTCGGGATACCTGCGCAGTCCCACTGTCAGCGGCAAAGTCTTTTTTTGTTCATGACGAAAGAAGAAACGTACCGAGCTTTCATAGCTAACAACAAGGATACGGTTTCTAAGCTGTAATGCCCGCGATCTACAAAGTCGCCCTGTTCTTCCGCGTCAGCAACACCCACCCATCGAGTGACGCGACGTACCATGAAGATATAACTCGTTTCCGGTACAGGACCGCCCCTCCTCAGTAGCTCTAATAGATCCCAAAACTGGCCATGAATGTCGCCGCAGATTGTGACAGGACTTGCAACGGGCTGGATATTGCTTTCTTCCATTAACAAGGCTTTGACGTGCTCGCAGAGAGTCTTCATGTCGGCTTCGGGGAGATGTGAGCAGCCCATGAGCTGATCAATCCATTTTCCAGGGTCGTAGGGCGGCATAGCGATACCACTGGCAGACAGAGAAGATTCAGAGAAAACGGAGACAAGTCCTATCCAGAGTCTAATCTAGGCGAGCTCAGATGAGTGGACGACGAGGACGATGACGGCGACGACCAAACTCCAACTTCCGACTCTGTTCGACTCCCGTCCGATGCGATCCGATACAGCAGTTCGGGTAGTAGGTCCGAAATAGCCGAACTCTACCCAGGCTGCATGAATTGTCCAATGCCCACTTGTTACCTGCGTTCATGACCGAGGCGCTCGAGCCCCCCTCGTACGATGGCTTTGGATACCAGGCCCTCATAAACTCAAGCCAAGCAGCTACTTCAGATCTTCCCGTTTACTCTCGCAGACCATCTCCCCCGCCTCCAACAGCTAATCAAGTCGAACGCGAGCCCAGAGAATTTGTATACGAAGCAAAGACTCGACTCGGAGGCGGCGTCCCATGGGCTACTTTGACTGTTCAAGGGGATCCCAGATTGACGAGAGTGATACCCACGATCACTGAAGGCTCAAATTTGGTTGGGTCTGTGAAGTTGGCTTTGCGAAGTCCTGAGGCAATTCAGGCGATTTGTATACTGGTGAGTAGTGTGATTCGAATTTTATCTCTGCAAGATTGCGAATATTTGAGTGATGTTTTGTGTGTAGATCAAGGGCGAGGTAGTTCAAGGAGGGCCTGCCAATGTAGCAATTCCGACTTTCTTTGTGGAGACGAAACACACCATCTGGTCTGCGACGGAGGGCGACCCTCAGGCGCCCGAAGGCTCTGGCAAGTCCAAACTGAAAGGAGACTACGTCTGGCCATTTTCTCTTCCCATCCCCAGCACCGTCACAAAAGACGGCCAAACGTGGAGGACTCCCCATAGTTTCGTGGACACCATCGCGTCATTTAGTATACGATATACGGCGGAACTGCGAATAGTACGCGGAAAACTACGACCGGATGACAAGTAAGCCATTTGCTCGTTCGGATTTTAGATATTGATTGAGACAGAGTGTCCTGCACTTTTGCCTATTTCTCGATGCAGCAACCTGGTCCTCCTTCACCTTTGCGGCAGGTGCATTCGATGTTCCACTTGGCGCTGTTTGAATTTTTGTTCATTGTCTTCCTTCTAATTAGCTTGCATACCAAGAAAACTCTCCTCTGTTCGGACCTGAAGTTGATCCCGAGGGCTGGCTCAGCCAGTCTGTGACCGTCAGAGGCATCGTATTTGCTTCTCGCCAGATTGAAGCTACAATTACAGTACGTATGTTTGACTCCGTCCATATGTAAATCCAAAGTTAAATTCAGTCGCAGCTTTCACTCGCGAAACCAGTTCGTCGAACATGGAATAATTTCCATGCCTCGCTTAACGCAACTTTCACAGCTTTGTTACACAAGATCTGCCTCAATTCCCTGCGTTTTGTCGATCGAATGCAAAGATTCGCAGGCATTAGATCTGCTGTCTTCCCCGTCGGCACCGATGTTGTACTTGGAGCGTTCATTTCTTCAAGAGAGAGACGCATGGAGAAACTCAGTTGAATCATGTGGTCGCGCCGTATTCTGGCCCTCAACAGAAGGCGCTTCACCCTCAACATCCTCACCACCCACTCGGCGCGATCTCATGGGCGAAATTCACTTGAAAGCAAACCTCCAACCCTCTTCTTCCGTCTGCGGTTTCTCCGTGGAGGTCTGTTAACATTTCCCTTGCCGAATCCTGTGCAAGAATTATTTATTTATTTCATGTTGACGTCTGCTGCGCAGTACGCCGTGGTACTCTTTCCTTTCCAAGCCACTGCGTTCAAACCTCTAGTCGTGGGAGATCTCGCGCCTTTGCTGCGCCAAATTGTGGAAATCACGACCAGATACGCCCCTGGTCCGAGGCAAAGAACATATACACCGGCGACGTACGACACGCGGAATAATCTGATCGACCACTATTATTATGCTCTTGTGATACAGAATGCGCAGGCTGGTGCGAGAGTGCGGTAAGTGCATTGTGCTTATTCTTTGTTGTTGTTTTTTCATGAGATGCGGAATGAAACCAGGGCTGGGGGCCGCGGTGGGAGGTGAGATTCAGCATCATGTTTGGAACAGGTTACAACGAGGGTGGAGGGCTGACAGTCTATTTATTCACGATTTGTATCTGGTGCTTGGAAATGTATCTCTTATGACACTCTGGGTATCAAACAGGCTTCTATTAGAAGTAAGCTGAGCTCACAGATACACAATCTAATTTATAAACTTCCCTGCACGATACACATGGACCCACATCACGTTACCTTGGGAGGTGAGCTTTCTTGGAATTATCACCGGTTGAACAAGCAGAGTCCAGACATTACACTTTTTGTTTCGAATACAGTACGAGCCCTCAAGGCCTCACGCCGTCGGTTCGTCGACAAATAAGGACATGAAACCCGTGCACAACTCAAGAGGTGAGTGTTGGGTGAGTGGATTTAAAATCGCCGACATTACGTAACCTCCCAAAATCGGTGACAGCTGTCAGAGGGGGGGTACGTAAGTGATGGCCTGCGGTTTGCGCTGGATTGGGGTTGAGCCGAAAATATACGACGTCAGTCGCCGACTTCACCCGAGGCTTACGCTCTGCCGACAGCTGCCGAACGCTATCAAAAAATGTTTCGGAAACGCAGTTACATATCCCACATGAGGATATGAGATAATCTGAAGAGGCAGAACCATACTATGGATCTAAGAATGGGGGGGTAGACGAATTTTCAGGGCGTTTGGTTCTGATTGTGAGGCACAGTAAGAAGCTGAAAGTCGGACGAGGGAAAAGTTGGTCGGCTTTATCGGACTGCCTAATTTGGGGGGGTTGTCAAAGAGGTCCGGATCCAAGAGGTCTGTGTTACGATCGGGAAGATCGCTCACCTCTTGGCGCAACTTGTGAAAGAGAGCACTGACGATCCCTCTTATTCGGCTAACGGGCCGGATCTTAGTCATCCATCATCTGAGCTTGAAAAGAACTCGGCAGCGTTCGGTGAGCTTGTTGCTCTCAGATGTGGGTTCCCGGAAACAGCTGGCAGAGCAGGCATTAGCACTTACAACGTATCCTGGCTCTAAGAATAAATGTTTTGAAGAGAAATTCGGTCTTATGTCTCATTTTCTATGAAATACATATGAATCTGATAGCTTTCGGAATGTGCTGTTCCCATGGACGTAGGGGGTCAGTGAGGATATCTGGAATGGAGATAAAGGGTGCTAAACGAGTCGGAATAGCCCAGATAGACTTTTATTGGTGGAATGTGGTGATGGATGGGTTGTTTGACAGAAACAATCTGAACAGAACACTTGTTTTCATGGACTGGAGAACTTGCATCACTCATATTCTGTAGCTCGAGTGCTCATTGAAATTTAGAAAAGTGGACGGCGAGAAATTACACCAATGTCGGGTACCTACATGCAGATATGTCATGTAAATACACACAGAGACTTCCGGAACATAGAAAAGCATAGGATAAAATTGTCGGTATGCTCTCATATGTACCAGCAACTATCTCAAGGGTTGAATCACCTTCATACAGGTACATTGAAGGTCTTGGACGTTGGTCTACAGCGTCCCAAAAGGAAGCCGATGAAAGTTACGTCATGCCGAATAAGAGGGATCGACCGTCCCCTCCTTGTGAAACTCGCGAATTAATAATTGAGTTGCCGCTGCGGCAATGCTGTGCCACTGTTCCGGCAATCACGCGGGTATGATCGCACAGCCTGAGGTCGCAACTGTCTCTTGAGCTTGAACTTCGCCAACTGCGCCTTTGCTGCGCCGCAAGTGTTCATTGAGACTCTAAAAGCGCATATACTATCGCCCAATAATTCCGATTAACTCGCTCGCTGGCCATTGACTTGCTCAAGAATGGAGCCACCACCGACCGTCGGGCTCCTCTATCTCCCCATGACAGAAGCAGATGGACAAGAGGCACCAATACCTGGTTCCAAACGAAGGAGATTAAAAGGGGCTTGTGATGCATGTAGAGCTCGTAAAGGTGAGTGAATGCGACACGCCCAGACGCGGCGTGTACTGAAATTAGTTCTGTTGGCAGTCAGATGTAAGCAACGTGAATCTTGATGAAGCTTGACGCGTCGGCTCACGAAAAGAAAAACGGCAGGCGATTCTGCAAGGCAACCCAACAATGTTTGCTCTAACTGCATCTCTTTCAATGTTTCCTGCACACATAACGGGACTACGAAGGTTCGAATCTATATAGGAGGTTTCCCGCCCGAATGCTTATTCAAAATCGCAGTCAGATGCTTCTAAACAGCCCGTTAGCGGATTTGCATTCTCCACGTACGCACTTGATAATATGTCGGTTCCTTCTCTGGCTGACCCGATTCTTCAAGTACTGGACATTTCTCGATGGATTCTGCAAACGCAAAAGCGGTAGCCTGTATTCTGTCCGAAATGTCCAAGGAAATCTCATTCCCCTTCCATAGGAAACCGATATTTCCACTGGAAAAACTGCGCAAGACCATGTTGAGGCAATTCTTGTTCAATCGACTGCATATATCGCTGCTGAAGATCTACGAAACGTCTTGCTTGACATCGCTCGATATTCGAGGAAACTCGAACAAGAGATACAAATGCTTCAAGCTCGAGTATCTAATTTGCCAGCGGCTTCAGCACTGTCGGCTCCATCGCCTTCGAACACGACGTCTTCCAACGATGACTCCACGGACTCCTCCCCCGATGGAATCATGGCTCTTGTAGATGATCTCAAAGCAATGCACCTCGTGAACCCGAATAGAATTACGTTCCATGGGCGGTCCAGTGGGCTATATCTCATCAAAACTGCGCAAGCATTGAGAGCAGAGCACGACGGACCGAACGTAAAGCAGCCAGAACCCACACGTAGAAAAGAATTCTGGTCATGTCCTGTGAGTAACATTCTTTTTCTCTTTCTCTCCTCGATCGGTTTATCAACATATCTCAGTGGGAAGTCAGTCCTCCGCCTCCGAGCCCGATATATCGGTTTCCGCCGCAAGACCTCATGGAACAGCTCATTTCAATCTACTTCACACGTCTAAATATTCTCACCGCACTGCTACATCGTCCATCATTCGAGAAATCACTCGCCGCTGGACTTCATGCAGTCGACCCTGCATTTGGCTCAGTCGTGTTGGCGGTTTGCGCTCTGGCATCGAGGTACTGCGATGATCCCAGAGTCATACTCAAAGGAACCAACACAAAACTGAGTTCCGGCTGGGAATGGTTCCAACAAATACGATATCCGAACCGCGAATTTCATCTGGCTCGAACTATACACGACCTGCAACGCTACGCTGTGAGTGATATCCGTGCCTACGAAGATGTATGTAGCAAATGAACTTCAATTGTCGACAGCTCTGCATTCTGTATCTTCAGGGTACAGCTTCTCCAGAGGCATGTTGGATCTATGCTGCCATCGGACTTCGGAATCTTCAAGATATTGGGGTACATATAAGCAAAGTTTACCGTGGATACGACAACGATGGCAGCACGCTGAGAACCATTGAAGACGAGCTCTATACTCGGGTTTTCTGGATTTTAATGGCGGCGGACATGCTCATGAGCGCGTTTATCGGGAGACCGCGTCTAATGAAGGATGAAGAGTTCGCAATCCACTCATTTATCGGAGAATTCACAGGATTGGCTAATTATTCTCCAGCTACGATATCGATTACCCGGTAGCGGTTGATGACGAATTTTGGGATCACCCGGATCCCACGAAACGGTTCAAACAACCTGAAGGAAAACCGTCTGTATACGCCTTCATGACTCCGTACTTGAAACTTCTGGAGATATTGGGAGCAGCGCAGAGAACCATTGTACGTCACGTTCTCGACTTCGTTGAGATCGCGGCTCATGCTGGCACCAGTATTCGGTCAAACGGGCACAACGGAGTCAAGCGACTGTGGCAGAACTTGACTCGCTGTTGAACGGATGGGTGGATACAATTCCTGATCATTGTAAGTGTCGATCGTTCTGCCAGTAGTATACCAGCGTGAACTTTTCGGTTATCACGCAGTGCGATGGGACCCTCACAGAGAAGATGAACCGTTCGCTACACAATCCGCATGTTTGTATGCGTCCTATTATCATGGTTCGTATCTTGTTCAATTCTGGTGTTGTATGTTGTATCAACGACTTCTCCTCAGTGTGCTCTATTTCAGTCTGCTTGCTTGCTGTTTACGAAGAGTTCGTAGGTTCAGATACAAATCCATCGGACGTTTATTCCATCACCGATGAATGATGCTAGCTTGTCATCGGTAAGCACGGTCTCTCTTCAGATACGGAGTATCAAAACTTAGAATTATATCTAGACGTTCCCTTCTCTTGCAATTTGTGCCAATTCAGCTCGTTCGTGCAGCCGAGTGATGGAAATACAAGCTAGGCGTAGTCTTGTTGCCCATCCACAAGTAGTTGTATGTTTCGTATTTCTTTACTGGATAAAATCTGAATCATATCCCGCTACAGAATGCGCTCATGGATTCTGCAATCGTGATTCTCTTGAACGTGTGGGGGGCCGGTCGAACCGGAATTACCGTTGACCCACAACGGGCAATCAACGACGTCCATAAATGTATCAGCGTGCTCAAGATGTACGAACGGCAGTAAGTTGAACATCTACATCGCCGCATGTTCATCATACTAAATGAAATTGCTGTAGTTGGCAAGCGGCCGGAAAATATTGGTTAGCGCCTATGTTCAAACCTTGTTAGTCAAGTTCTGATCCCAGTGGCAGCGATATGCTATTCACGGTCGGAAAAACTCTAATCACCAACCCTCCGTCTGCGGAGTTCTCGACACGTAAACATGCTCGGGGGGGCCCAGAGCCTGTTCCTCGGGCCATGCCTCCTCCATCCTCACGGGCCATGTCAATCTCCAGTGTAACTGCATCCGCCTCCATTCACCCGCACACGGAATCTCAGGATCTAGCTTCTTATTCGCTGCCTTTATCCACAGAGGAGCTTGGCACCTTGCCTGTCTATCACTCGTTCGATTGGAGCGTACCTTTTGGTAACTTTGCTCCGGATAGTGACTTCGGACATACACAACCTCAATATATGTTCAACTTCA
This sequence comes from Favolaschia claudopus, assembly GCA_037176885.1. Taxonomy (NCBI): domain Eukaryota; kingdom Fungi; phylum Basidiomycota; class Agaricomycetes; order Agaricales; family Mycenaceae; genus Favolaschia; species Favolaschia claudopus. The sequence goes on from JAWWNJ010000077.1 coordinate 930,563, forward strand.
ACCATGGCAATCAGGATACTCATACGGGTGAATTTCAACCAGTTCGCCTTATGTAGACATTCACTGATTGCAATAGGTTCCTCGTCAGATGCATCGTCCAACTATGCGTCATATATCGAGTGAGGATATCTAGCTCGATGCCAAGATTTATACTAACTCGAGTATCCAGTTGGGCGACTCGTGATTGGACGACTTATGTTGACAGCGTTGATCAAATTCTGCGCTCGTTTGAGGGTCAGAGTCCATGACCGCACAAATCATTCAACATTGCCTCAGGCAGTTCTCATCATCTTGTTTCTGGCAATAGACTGGTTTCTGTAACGCTTCCTTTGTCATTCAGCTTCGCTAGACACAGTCACTCAGCACTTGTACTTTATCAACGCAACAACGGCATGTAAGTTTAACCTAATGCAAAATTCCAGTCTGTCACCTAGTAGTACTGTGTTGAATGCTCAGAACCTACCTCAAGTCAAGTCCACGACTTCTCCCAGGATAAGCGAGTGCGGGACCTCCTCCAATTTCACTCTTTTTCTCGGACGATTGAAATCATCGATCTCAGCCTTATCCTCCTCCTTTACTACCACACTTGCCTCCAATTTCGGGATCACGGTCTGCGTGACACATAGGTCCTGTTCCTGCTGGAACTTGGTATGCAGCTTGTTCTCATCCTCAATCCCTTTCGTCGCTGACGCCACAATCTCATTCTTGATCTCCTGTCCCTTCTCCTGCTCGTCTTTAATACACATCGTCTTCTCATTGTTGACGTTTGCATCGAGCGCAAGGGCCACGGTCTCAACACTCAGCTGCTGGGCGAACTCAACATCAATCTTGTCTTTACTAGCCTGCTGAGCCACGACACCCTGTTTGAGCGCAAAGCTATCAGCATTGATGCAAACTATCTTGTTGTCATATTTTCCGGAATTTTGCTCAAGGGGAACGACAAGTCGCGTATCCGCCGTTGCAATTTTTTCCTGCAAGGGGGAAGTTGAATTCCTATGAATGGTCGCTGAAAATAGCGATAGAAATGAACGGACGCTCATGATTTGATTTTCTTCTTCGTCCGACTGAAGCTCGTAGATCTCAACACCAGTATCAGGATTCTCCAGTTGCAAAGATTCTGAAGAAGACGGGACGATTCCGTTCGCGCGAAGTATTTCTGTGGATCTAGATCTAGCATTCCGGCGAATGTTTTATGATGACACGAACCTATTGAACGGTATTTGAACCGAAATGTTACGATATCGGGACCAGCGGGCTTAGTCGACACAAACTGTCTAGGCTGCTCAAAAACTTGGTCGGGCCCTAGCCTATATTTTGGCAAGTGTTTGTTGTTAGTTCAATTGCCGCTGTGTTGCAGCTTCAGTCATAACGTACAATGTGTACTGCGAAATCATTTTCTTTGAGTTTTCATGTACCTTCGCGTTTGGAAATGTAGGAAGGGTGCCGCCGATGCTCGACCCTCTTCCGATTGTTTTAATAGGTCGTATTGTGAGTTCGATGACTCCGAGCTGTTCGACGTCAGACAAGAAACATCCCAGAAGATTCGGAGCTTCGTTTTCTGTAAACGAGGGAGCATGCGTTAGAATATCAAGTGACAACATGACGACAAAGTGCCAGTGCAATTCAACGTACCTGAAAGGTGCAATGCTGCAAAAACAAATGGCTTGAAAATTCTTCCATCCGTTATTCCAAATTTCTTGAGGGCTCGTCCGATGTCTTTGTGATGTTGAGCCACGACACCCCCACAACCTTTCCCGTCGATGGTAAGTTGACCTGTCAGGTCTTGAGGCAGCGATCGGTTGACCCAGCAAACGGAGAAATTCTACGTATATGCAAACACAGGTTGAGACCAGGATAACAAGGGAGATTATAGAGGATGAACTGGAGGAAGGACCGACCTTCCCTAACTCTGAGGGAATCCAACAAGTCACAATTTTGTCGTCCTGCGAGATCTCAACACATAGTGACCTATTTCTTTCCCGTCTACCGCTACCCAGGCTGAGATATTCTGCCAATCGAGCATTCGCAAAGCTGCTGACAATACGCGAGGGACGATGAAAGTAGACTGGAAAAGTGTTCAAGTTTGATTCAAGTTCGAATTTTTTTGAACCCGACTGAGATTCTCACGCACCCGCCGTGCAGTGCCACTTCGCACATCAGTCTACTTTTTCCTTGCTTTTTCCAGAGAGTATAGAGATAAGTAGGGATACAGAACAAACCGATACATCCAGTTTCTACAGTTTTGATTCTTAAGATGTCAAATCCTCAGTTAGCTTGATAATCAGCACACGCAACTGTTCGGCCTCTTCTCGAGCCAGAACGACATCCTTGTCGATCGCCAACGCTTGACTAAGTCCAGGAAAAGTAGTGGCTCCGTAGCCCAACCACCGACCGGGCGCAACAACCTTATGCTTATACCACTCTGAAAATCAGACCCGGTTAACTTAGATGTAGCGTTGCCCCACAGACATACGAAACGTACCTTGGCCCTTGATGCCTTGCTCCGATACAAAGCCCCGCTCGAACGCAGCCAGCTTCTTGTTCGCCTTCGTCACCCGTTTCGCCGCCTTGATGAACCCGAGAATCGGCGGCACGTGAGGCAAGTGCGGGGCACCCTCGGTATCATCCAGCGCCATAAACTGCGCGTCGAGATACTCCTCCCATGCAGCAGGTACGCGCAGCCCGCGCCGACACCATCTCCGCGGCGGGACCCCGAGAACGCGCTTGATGAAGTTGACGAGATGACGCGTGAGGCGTTGACGCCGGCCATATTGGCGGGGAGACTTAGGAAGCTGGCTAAGCAGCTTGGTGAATTCTTTCTCTGCGATTTCCTTCTCTACGTCAAGCCAGATACTGGCTTGATTGAGATTGTGGATGGCCTCTCTGAGTGCAGAAAAGTCGAGGGCTGTGTCAAGCTGTGCGCTCAATGCGATAGCCTCGACTCTTAAATCTCGTTAAATGGGAGTGGAAGGGGCGGGGTACGACTCACTCATCGAGGTAATCATGGAGTTCCAGCGTATATTGAGTGGTGTTGAGAGGCACAATGATCGAATCCGTCAATCGTAGAAGTACTAAACCCAAGTGCTTCGCTACCGCAGTCTACAATGCCTCGTTAGTCGTCTCATCTACGGCGAAAACAGTTTACTGACCGCACGATGGAACCCAGGATCGGCGTACATTTCTTGCCATCTCTGAGTGTCGTAAATAGAATGGTAGTGGTACACCGCATCCTCGGGGGTGCCGACGAAGCCTTCAGCAGAGCTCGCGATCCCAAGGTGTTCAAGGAATACAGTGAAATCCGAGCCGCTTCCCAGTGGTGGCAACAATCCCTGCGACACGCGACGACGAGTATCTGCTGCTTCATAGGCAGTAACATACCCAGGATCCGCATACGCGCCCACAGTCGAAAGTGGGCCATTATCGTACTGCGCGTCGAATAGCGTCTTTCCAAGAACCATGGGATGGGGTACAGCCCGAGTCGCATCAAGGATTAGGTGCGACAATGAAGGAGAGGCTGCAGCACCCCAACGCGACCCTCCGGCAGACGAATCAAGGTTGAGGTACGCCACGGCGTGTTTCTGCAGCCACTCAGCAAAGTCCTCGCCGTACTCAGTCGATCCAATCAGGCCATATTCTTCTGCGTCCCAGCTTGCGAATACGACTGTGTGAGGCATGCCGCACGTTAGACTGTCATTCAGTCCAGTACATGCGAATATACGCACTGGTGCGGAGAGGTTTCCAGCCGGCCCTGAGGAGAGCGCCGAACCCGCGCACGATCTCATGCAGCGAAGCAGTTCCGCTGATTGGGTCTGTCGCTCCAAGAACCCATGCTAACTCGGCGTCAGACTCATGAAGCTTTTCAAGGAATAAACGCTAGCACAAACCATCTCGATGACACCCAATGATAACTACCTCGTCACGGACATGTCCCGGTATCGCAGCCATCGTGTTCCAGATCGGCATCACCCGCGCGTCGACATGATTCACAAGGTGCACCGTCGCTTCACTCGCACGGCCGTTGAGCGCGCGCGCATCCTTCATGTTTCCGTCGATCTCGCTGAGCAAGCGCTGTGCGTTCGCCCAGGAAATGGGCAGCGACGGAATCCGCGGGCCGTTGCTCCCTTCTGTGCGGTTGGAGTCCGGATAAGCGGGGAGGCCTGGCGTCGAAGGGTCACCAGCTAAAAAGAGATAAGCAGGTGTAGGGGAAAGGAGAGGCAAAGAAGATACGTACGGTAAAGATTGATATATGCCACGGAACCGCGTTGTACTGCGGTCGGATTGCGGGCGGGGCCGAAAGGGTATGGCTCGAAGCCATTCTCGACCGTGATGTAGCCATCGTCGCGTGGGTCATCGTACATCAATACTCTAGTAATGCAAAACTTAGTGGGGACATTGATGCTGGTAGAGTTAAACACACCCAACGGCACCCAAGTCCTCTGCACCTTTGACCTGGTCTCATTAGCCTGAGGACGTAAAACACAAAAATGAAACGTTACCTTCAGACCTCGAAGAACATTTCCGTATCTAGTTAGGACAATTTTGCCTGTGAGATCTACCCCAGCAGCAACGAGCTCCGCGTAGTCCTAGTTTACAGCGATTAGTAGTCATCACTCGATGACATTCGGAACTTACAGATTGCGTCCCATAATTTGCATAAACGAGCTGAGGTTTGGTGAGCCTCATTAAAATTTGTACAATAGTCGAATAACCTGCCCGCGTGCGTCGCCGTCACCGCTGGCTCCATGCCATGTTGGCACTGAGTCTCTGTGACGATGCGCATCAGCATCCAAAGGGTCGCCATCCTCGACAAGCTCTGCCGTCCACACGGGGCTTCCACGTTTGTCAAGGATTTCGAGACGTTGCTCGCGACCCGTATCCATTATAGGATAGTATTCATCGACCTGAATGGTTCGTATCACATATGCGAGCTACAAATAGGATCACTCACCCAGGTAGTCGGTACCCTGAGTCCAAACAGAGGAGAAGTAAGACCCAGTGTGGCCCACCGCGACTCTTTGCTTCCAGCAGGAAAAACGGCTTCTTCACTTGAAGGGCTGATTTCAAACTCCTCTTGAAAAAACTCGAGCATCCGTAGCGCGTCTTGCTTATCGCGAGCCGAACCAGCTGGATGGGCGTGTGCAGTATACTCCTTTGAGGCCCTTTGAGCACTTGACGGATCAGGAACGGACCTGAATACGGTCAAGATTAGTATTGAAGTGTGAACGACTGTAGAGCATACAGAAAAAGTGTTTCACGCTCTTCCATCGACATTCGTGGTTGTGGCTTCTGCTGCCAATTTCCTGACGTGGGAGGTTGCTTCAATGGTGCTCCCCAGCCTCTGAAGCCATGCGAAGGAGTGGCATGGCGCCAATACGGGTGATACACTTCAAGTTGGGCAATTCGGAACGAGAGTAGCAGGACGAATATTACAGCAGTTCGACGTAGAATTTGGCGGATTCGTGGGCGCTGCTGAGTTGCGGTGACTGGCTCAACCCTCAGTCCGCCTTTCTCTGGATCTTTCGACATGATACAGCGCTAGCAACGCATGCCGAATTGACTGTTGGGACTTGGTGAGAGACAAAACAAGGATTGGTCAGCTGTCGGCCGACAGGCACCGACGGTTCCTTCGGCCGAAACCCGCAGTTCAACCATTCAACTCGGGCGTAAAGATGTCATCTCAAAAGTCGAGTTTTAATTAAAAAATTGCGCTATATCCAAGACTTCGAATTCCCAATGAACGCCAAAAGCGAACCCCCACTATCCACTGGCAGTCTCGAAATACCGAGCCACATGTCGGATATCGTCGATAAGAGCAGGAGGATTATCAAGCCCCGCAAAATGTCCACCGAAATTGTGCACTAAATCGGTCACGTATGAGTGTCCATCCCGGAAACAGAACAAAAACAAGCTGTTCGAATAGTACCTGTATAATAAACCAAATTCCCCACTTTCGCGGTGTACTCACGAGGGAAGAATCCAACAGTCCACTCGTATTGCGAATAGAGCAGAGGCGCGTCCGTAGGCGCCTTCGTGTATTCGACACCGATGCCGGGATTCTGCGCGTAGATCCACACGGAGGACCAGAAGGAGCCCGTCAGGTAATAAAGCGAAATAGAAGTGAGGATCGCCGTGTCGGTGAGCTGGGATGGGGGTGTCCCCGCCCGAGGATCAGACCCTGACATGAATGATGATTCGAGCAGCGTTTGAGGATCAAAAGATGAATCAACATACAAGCCTTGAATTTGGACCCCATCCAGGTCAGTTGCCCAACTGGATTATCAAACAGAGCTAGCCCAATATCGTTCGGCTACATTGGGTACGTACATGATTAAAGGAGTGTAGCAAACGTACGAAAAGATTGGCGACTTACCTTGGTGGCTTGTTCCATGTTATACGCAATGCCAGTCGCCAAGAAATTTTCAATTCTTTGTAGCGCAACCATCTCGGCGTCAGACAAAGTGATATTTTTCGCAGCGATTTCTTCCCGGGTGGGAGGAACGAAGGGGAGGAACACGAGGTGCGCAGCGCGTACGGTCGTGTTGAAGGAGCTGTACATGTTGTACCCCAGACTCGCACCCTGCCAGACAATCTTCGACGCATTCAAAGAGCTCTAAGAAAGAAAACATACCAAGTCGGTGCCATGGACCGCATAATTCGGATAGGAGAGAACCTGGGTCATCAACGTGTTGAAGATCCTCGCAGTATCAGAGTTGGTCCAGTTGAGCGGCGGAGGGGACGAGAAAACAAAGCCGGGAAGGGAAGGGACGACAACATGGTAGGACACGGTCTTCCCATCCGGGCCTTTGACAGGCTGAGTTAAGTTCTTAATCACTGGGGTGAACTCATGAAAAGAGCCTATCCGACACGCAATATATTTAATTAGTTGAGTGGTCAAATGCTGCGTCAAAGCAACTCGCCTGGCCATCCATGTAGTAGGATGATTGGAATCGCATTTGGATCCGCCGATTTCTCATGGATGAAGTGGACACTCTGTCCTTCGATATCGGCAGTGAAGTGATTGAATCTATACAGAAATCAACGCTCGATACTATTCGTTCAGGACATCAACACTCACCGGTTTAACTGCGTTTGCTGTTCGTCCCAGTTTTCAGGGCGCGCAGGGTCTCCACTTCCATTCCTTTCTCCGGCCCCGTGCCAGAATACAAAGCTTTAGTCGGAAGATGTGAGTTCGCAACGAGCGACTTGAGACGCGGAAATTTATCTGAAAGGTCTATTTTGAAAGGCTTCATGTTGAACTGGTTATTATTCGCAGCGCTTGAAGACACCAGAGCCGATGCAAAAACAGTTCCATAGAGAAGAAATGAAGCAAGGTTGAACATGGTCGGAATGGCCCGGGGTGGTAAGTACTTCGCTGAGTTAACAACACCAATGCGCGGAGCTTTTAAGGCACAAGAACGCGTAATTTGGTGACGCGAAGCTGTAGCTTTTGCATAAGCAACTTTCAATGTTTCGGATCGCAAACCGAGCCGTCAAGTTTGCGCAACAGCGCTGAAGAACGCATTGAAAGACAGAAAGAGAGTCCCCCAAGACCATCGATCATGATCGGCACATGCGGATCGTCGGAAGAGGCAGTGACCGGGGGTCTGATCGCATTTGAGTCGTCGACGACAGCAAGGGCCGCGCGGTCAGTCGGGATTCGGATTCTCGGAATCCGCCGAATGTTGAAATCTGCAAAATCGCAAATACAGAAAATCTCTCAATCTTTTTGGGAACTATCCAAGATCGCCTAGTAAGTATTGAATAATAAGTCCCAAGAATAGGGTACATAATCGAAGCGACTCGGAATCGAAAGCCCTGGCAGTAATACTTATCAAGTTTCAACCCGCGAGCTACTTATCTCTTGAAATACTGCGCCACTTGACGGATATCCTCAATGAGAGCCGGAGGATTATCAAGTCCCGGAAAATGTCCGCCAAAATCATGCACTGTTGAAAAGCTCTCCATGAGTTCAAGTTTCCCCTCGTTCGAAAGGCATATATAATACTGACCCTTGTACGAAACCAAATTCCCCGCTTTCGCGACCCATTCACGCGGCCAGAATCCAATATTATATGCATACTGCGAAAAAAGTAGGGGTGCATCGGTAGAAGCCTTCGTGTAGACTGCTGCAAACCCGTTCGGGTTCTGCGCGTAGATCCACACCGAGGACAGGAAGGAGTCAGTCAAGAAATAGAGAGACACAGATGTGAGAATCGCCGTGTTGGTGAGCTCAGATGGGGATGTTCCCGCTCGAGGATCGGACCCTGATTGATGAAATGAGCAGCATTCGAGGGACACGAAGAGAAATAAAACATACAGTCCTTGAATTTTGTCCCGATCCATGCGAGTTGCCCAACGGGATTATCCAACAAAGCCAACCCAATATCGTTCGGCTAAAAGAAACATGTAAATGACCGATTCGTGCATTGGTGATTGGTATTCAACCCACCTTTGTAGCTTGCTCCATGAAATACGCATTGCCAGTGGCAGCCCAATCATCCGATCTTTGTAGCGCAACTTTCTCGATCTCGGTCAAAGTAATGTTCGCGTCCGAGATCTCTTTGGCCGCGGGAGGGATAAAGGGAAGGAATACAAACTGTCCGGTGCGTACGGTCGTGTTGAATGAGCTATACTTCGCGTAGCCCACAACGGAACCCTGATTTTAAACGAGAAGACGATTTAAGTTCAACACAGTGCTAAATCATGTGGCACAGCTATGCCAGTGAATGTATACGTACCCAGTCGGTTCCATGGACGGCATACGTCGGGTAGGAAAGAACCTGGGTCATCAACGTGTTGAAGATTCTCGCAGTATCGTGATTGGTCCAGTTAAGCCTTGGCGGAGGGGACGAAAAGACAAAGCCGGGAAGGGAAGGAACGATAACATGGTAGGAAACGCTCTTGCCATCCGCACCCTTGACAGATTGAGTCAAAGGTTTTATCACTGGGACGAATTCATGGAAGGACCCTGGACAGACACTTAGGGCTGATATGATAGAAAGTGAAAGCAGAGCTGACTAGCCTGGCCATCCATGAAGTAAGATTATAGGAATCGCATCTGGGTCTTTTGATCTCTCGTGAATGAAATGGACAGTCTGTCCTTCGATGTCCGCAGTGAAATGTTTGAACCTGGACCAAATCAGAATAATATTCAGAGTTGCTAATGGCAGTGTAAATCCATTCCACTACTGACTTATTCAACTCCTTCTGCTGTTCCTCCCAATTGAAACTTGTTATCCATTGCGTTGTCAGGTCGCGCACAGTCTTCAGCTCTATGCCTTTGTCGGGTCCTGTGCCAGGGTACAGAGGTTTGGTGGGCAATCGCGTGTTGTGGACGAGGGATTTCAGACGCGGAAACTCGTGTGTAAGGTCGACTTTGAAAGGCTTCAAGTGAAAATCCGAGTCGTTATGCGCAGTGCTTGCGGACACCAGAGCCGTTGCGGAAATGGCAAAATACAGGAGGCGCGCCATGCGGTTCAGAGAAGTCATGCAAGGAATCGGTTGTTGAAATTCGTCGCTGAGTACACTTTCTTTATATAAAGAACGAGGAAGGAAAAACGAACTGAGTATCGGTAGAGTCCGGCGATGCGAAGTAGATCGGTAAGCAAAAAGTCAGCATAGTGGATTATGAATCCTAGGACACTGACTGTAGAAGAGGGTTCGATCGGGGGATGTGGGCAGGAAAGAAAGCTAAATTTAGGATAAAGTTTGCTTGCACATCACCTAGTAGCAAGCCTCAGTCATCCTCCGGCACAATATCTTGGTCGCCGCACAGTATCCCGAGCGCATCACAACTCGGCATCAGCATCCGGGGATTAAAACTCGCCGTAGACGGCTTCGGCGCAAGTATTGTGAATTTCTTCAATGCGGGAAGTGCTGAGCGGTCGGCGAGGAGTTCATCCAACTCCGACCATGAAGGCGCAGGGAAATCGAAGGATCGCCGCGTGCGCCACACGATGGCCTCCAGATATAGTGAACGAATAGAGGCGATAGCGGGCAATAGGTGTCGACGGGTGAGCTTGGATAAATCGATTTCGACAGAACGAAGTTGTGTGTTATGAGCGAGGTTCATTTGGACGTCGAATTCGCCTAGAACGTAATATGGATCAGTGAGTTAGTTTCTAAACGTTGGCGGGACGCTTCGACCTTTCTGGTTCGCGAACTGGAGAGTAAGGTGGCGAAGATGGTGTCCGAAACCCTCGAGCATACCATCTAGTCGGTTGATATCGTCGAGCGGACGGACGTTGACTACGCTCAAAGCCGTCAATGTTGGTGTTCTATGATCTGCAAACCACCGCTCATGGCCGCGTATGGTGTCTATATAGACACTGCGAAGGTTGGGGGGCATGACAACATCTGCTGGTGGATAGCCCCCTGGGGGCGTGCGGACAGGTTCGAAATGAACCTCTTCCAAGTCCCGAAACGCGCACATGAATCGCAACGCGTCAGAGAAAGTGGTGAACCGCAACATCATAACGAGGATCGTGATGTTCTTGAAAGCAGTGGCAATTGCCGACAGAGTTTGCGATGGGATGATCCTCTGACGATGAATGCGAAGGGTCCGAACACTAGTGAGTTTTCCTAGTTGGGCAATATTATCATTCATTCCCTTCGACAAGTCAGCTTCAAGTTCTTGCTGAGGGAGAATCCAGATTTTTCGAACAGAGGTGGAAAATGTGCACAATTCATGAGCAAGGAGGCTCAAAAACGCGGCTTCGTAGGCTCCCCCGAGATGGAGTGTAAGATCTCCAAACAGATGATATCGACTCGAAGGTAGCCAGTGTTTTGACACAAGGCTACAAGCGAAAAGAGGCGAAAAGGGTCTTCCTGTCGTCTGCATGCTTTTCAACGATGAGATTCAGGATTTCGGGTGGAAGACCTCGAGAAGACATTTAGAGCTAATGGGGAAGCTTGCTTCCCCATTCATCGGTATAGGGCTCCAGAATGCAGATGCTTACAAATCTCCGTCCGGATGCTTTGTAAGCACTGTCCTGCAGTCCTGAGTCCGTGGCCTCGGACTTCGGGAACGGCCGTCACTGTCATTGTCATCATGATGTGGCTTCGGAACTGCGCGCCGAATAAACTTTCCCAAGTGTTCAACTGTGGTTCAACTCAAGTTCAATTGGCCTGTTTTAGCCTCATGTGCTGTGAATAAATATATATACCCTACTAGCACCTATATACGCAATGGTTGCTTGCTCATTAAGAAAGAATTCAGTAAGCATCAAGTTTTGTAAGTTACAAGCCTCCTCAAGTTACAAGCACTTCAAGTTTGCCACCAGTGCGGGGCTCAGGGAATGCTTTGAGCAACTTCAAAAGAATTACCAGACTTTGTGCTACTACCAGTGTCTTGAATATACTTGCCACTATCCAGTAAGTATAAGCTTTAGCTGTCAAAATTAATAATCCAAAAAACCAGGGCCACCGAGTGTGCAACCACATTCATCAGGAGCAGAAGGGTTTGAAAGTGGATATGAGGGCAGTTACTGAGGTGGTTCTGAGGTTCGTCAACTGAATGAGTTGGTTGCCCAAATCGGGCGAAAACTGCTCAAGCCAATAATGTGGTCCGAATTTAGCAAGATTAGCTACTGTACATGCATAAGTATGGATGAATTGGACGTATTCAACTAGAATATTGAATTCCCATTCGCACTGAAGCAAGCTTACCCTCCTATGTGGACCATTGTCCACATACAATCATATTTGAATCCGACCGCAGAAGAGCCTCCGTAGGCGCTGCTCATCGGGCAGCGGTGAGCTGCTGGCGATGTGGAGGTGGGATCAAAGAGTCCGAGACAGCTGGTGACGGCATCAGCTGCTTTGATGATCAAGCCAGGAATCCCACCGTTCAAGTTGTCCTCATAGAGTGTTCAGGTAGAGCTTCGCCCTGAACCTAGCTAATATATTTGCTTAATTTGACAGAAAATAAGTACGCAATTTGATTCTGCCGATTCTGTTCTCATGTTCTGAGCATGTTCCGAGGAGCTTGAGACTCGGAGTCCATGTACTATCACATACTTCCAACTACTGTTACACTTATTAGGAATATTCCCGTCGGTGAAAGTGAGAAAGGAGTTGATTCGGTTTAGACAGATTGAAGTGATACTAGTAGTAGCAACCTCGAACCAACCTCGCCGCTTTACGGCACTGAACAAGACATATTTTGCCAATCAGGGACCTACGGAACAGAAAATCAGTCTCGGGTCCAAATATTTCGACACTGTAGTTACTAAGTCAGCTATCAGATAGGACGGTTTGGGATAAGTCTGTGAATTTCAGTAGCGTAAGTACGGAAAAGATAATGCTTCTGTGTTGTTGGCAAGTTGAACAATTGGTTGCTCGATTTGTTCCTGGCCAGAGAACCAGCGTCGAATTAGCATTAACCCAACACCAGGTCCAGGAACAGTCGATACCATTCCGTTACTGGACGCTAAGAATTTCTGCTGCTCTCGGTCGCTTTTGTTCATGGGCCTGATTTCTCGGCAACATATGCATTAATCAACGTTCCTTTCCAATCTGAAATGTCGTGTAAGTTAGTAACCGGGTCGAGCAGCCCAAAAGAAGTAAGGAAAAAGAGGCAGCGGCAGAACACTTACATAGACTCACTGCGCTCCACAATGACGAGCTGCGGTGCCAAATACAGACGCGCTTGGCGTTGTTTCTCGCTGATAGATAGATATTTTTACCGAAATCGTTGTTAATTGACACCCGCAGAACTATGAAAGCTGCACCGCTTCGAAAGTGACACTGGAAGACAGTGGGTAAAAGCGGTAGCATTACCGACGATGACAGGAACCATCCTTCAGATCACAGAAACCCCCAACTTCTCGTACTTTAAGCAGTTCCTGGAGACGATCATTCGCCACAAAGGGTGACGGAATTCGCAGATAGGTCTTGACAGGCATATCGATATCGCTGAGGTCGTAAGAGATAGATCCGTGTTGCCGGGCCATACAGTACAATGGTGACCAGAGCTGAGTTGAAGCTTGATATTGACAGGCGGTTAGAGCGATAGCACGAATAGGCATGTCGCGAAGCACATTGAACATTTCGGAGTAGGGGGCCAGCAGAAAGTCGGAGGCTTGAATTCCCACCGTCTGAGAGGCAGAGACTTCAAACAAATTGAGTAATAACAGGACCCGCTCAAGTCGACTTGACGATAGCCATGACGCGGTAGTGATACAGTATCGTTTGGTTTTAGTCCGTCCGTTGAAAACATGGAAATTTTCGATAGTGCGCGACCGTGACCGCAAAACCAGCAACAAATCGGCATCGCCGCAGCAATGACCACGAGAGAAGCGCGAGAAACAAGAGTATGTACCCAGATGTAGTAGATGTCAGTGTAGCGATAAAAGTAGAACCAAGTTATTTCCAAGCCAGTGATGAAGCCGCGGCAGTAGGGTGTCGACAGTACAAGCTTCTCAGAAGACAGTTAGGCAAGACACGGTGAATCAGAAACAGCGCCATCGTTCTTATCCTTGCGAAGAGGAAGCGCCGGTTCCGGAGTGGCAAGGACAAGCAAGTCTAACCGGAAGGGTCCCTATTTGAGGTTTTAGTGCATTCGCACACACGGAGAATGGTTGACCATCTCCTGCTATATGTATGTCTGGCCCCAACCCCGCCGCCAATGCCTTCCTGGACGATGCCAGTAGAAGTGACAGGTTGAACAAACTATCAGTCGCAGGATTGAAGAAGGTGTCCCCAGACAGATATGAATGAGAAAGACAAGCGTTCACTGGCAGAGAAGAACAGCTTCCTGAACTTATAGCATGTCATGATTAGATCATCTTGAATTCACTATTATTTGGCACAGGCTCACAGAGTCACAGCGCGGGTTGGCCGGCGACTCGGATTCGGGATGACCTTTCAACGCAACCGAGACTCTTGAGAAGCAGGGTACTAGTGATGAGAAGATTGTCGATCAGAGTAGAGAGCGCTCATGCATCTAGTAGAGTCCAACGTAACTCGAGTCTGGCAGTTAGGATCTGACAATGAAGGTTGAAGAGAATCGAGCGGCGACGAGATTCGAGCCAGAATTTTGGAGGCCAATGAGCAGCGAGCAAGCTCCGAGAGACGCCAAAACAGCCAGAGCTACACCGAGGAGGTGACCAGGGCAGCCTCGGAGCCCGTCGACCATGAATATTTCGAGTCAGTGATATCGTTGACGTTGAAGAGAAGATGAGAGATGTTCCATTTTAGGAAATGAGTCACAGTGGTCACAAACCTGTGGCGTGGATGGGTCAGCGAAACACTTGTTTCTGAACCACCATGTCCGCTGAAGTCAAGGTCCCCTTCTTTAAGAAAGGCAAATCTAGGCCCACAACTGCCCGAAAAAGGTCTCAGTCGCCGTCCGCAAGCGCCGCAATAGCGAGCTCCGTGGCCTCGTCGGCGTCTTCCAAGTCGGAGGTCGTCCTGCCTTCCCGAAAAGCAGCCGCCAATCTCCTTAGCGCGGGCACCAAGCGTACTATCTCGCAACGCGAGGGATACGACGATGACCCTGACGCACCCGAGAAAGACGGGCCCGATGTAAAATGGACGGCCGAGGGCTCTCATATGAATGCTGCGCTGGAGATCCTGGCGGGAGATGAGGCGGACGAGATTCTTGCGAAACGCAGAAGGAAAGAGCGCGCGGACGCCGGGGAGGAGGAGGACGAAATCCCGGACGATGGCAAATATCACGGGCAGAATGCTTACCATTCTCATCTGAAGAAGAACACCGAGGTGCCCAAGGCCATGCGCGTCGGGCCTCAACGAAGCAATGCAAGCACAATTCGAACCGTCACTATCGTGGATTACCAGCCGGACGTTTGTAAAGATTATAAAGGTATGTTTCGTCATTCCCTGAACCGAGTTTCTGTTAGCGAATCATTCCGATCTAGAAACCGGTTATTGTGGATTCGGAGACACTTGTAAATTCTTGCACGACCGAGGAACTTGTACGTATAACTTACATTCATAGTGCCAGGCGTTTGCATTAATTTTTTCATGATAGATTTGGCGGGCTGGCAGCTAGATAAATTAGCGGAGAACCCCCAAAAACAGGCTGACGACGTGTCGGACTCCGACTCCGACGAAGATGTGCCTTTCGCATGTCTTATATGCCGCAAACACTACACAGATCCCATTGTTACGCGGTGTGGGCACTATTTCTGCTCTGCATGTGCCATCAAACGTTTCGCCAAAACACCCAAGTGTATAGCTTGCGGTGCGCCTACAGGCGGGATATTCAATCGAGCGGACAAAATTCTGGAAAAGATAAATAAGAAGAAGAAGAGTAGAGACGAGGACCGGGGAGAGGACGACGACGGGGAAGCTAACGCTTCGGTTGAAATTGAGGGTCTTGAGACTCGGAAGGATGCTAACGCCTGCGAAGACCAGGACGAGGACGACTCGGACAACGATTAGTCATAGAGTTCAAGGGTAACATTGCCGATATCTTGTTGAACAAATGTAGGAGCCCCGCTCATGCCGACGTGAAGAGTCTGTTTCGTTTTCTGCAGTTTTCAACGTTTTACAACGCCCCGTCGAGGAGCAAAGGCCTCACTTCAAAGCGGGGACCTTTGTTTTCGGGCTCATAATCAACACCGTCTTCTCTGAGGCTTCTGCGATCCATGGAGACGTCAATGACCTCCAAATCCAGTATAGTACCATCTAATTCTAAACTTACACCGCAAAACTCGGTTTGGTGCATTTTCTACGTGCTTGACGCGTTCCTAGGCAGTTGACCTCGTCCTCCACATAGCTCAGGGCATCTGGATTGGGCTGTTGAGGGGCGAGAATGTCCCACTGCCCCTGCACAGGGCAGCAAGACTCTGAGTATAATTTTTGAATTTGGATTTGGATTTTAACAGCAAAATCAGTGTAAGCTCGAGCACCTCGTTTGATTCACCTTCGTCTCTAGAATCACAATCGACGCTCATTTACAACGAATAGGCTTTTTTACTCGCACTTCTAAACCCAACTCAATCAAATGCAAGGATCCGTCGAGTGTGATCTGATCCTGCTGTGGGCTGGAAATCGTGCGCCAACCAGGCGGGTCAGCGAGCTCGTTCCGTGGTGAGTAGCAATTTTTCCGTAGATGGTGAAGGTTTCCCGACGCCGAGGCCAGAGGCCTCTGAATTTATAATTAGGGACGGTGTGCATGTGGGGGTCCAAAGTTGCCAGGGCTAAGTATGTGATAAATGAGCGCCTCAGGTACTTAGCGCGGAATGTAACACTGAGGGCGCCTGTTGTCAACGATTTGCTCCGTCCCACCGGATAGACTCCAAATGAAAGAGTGTTGCTTCACAATAAAAAAAATTCGGAAAAGATAACAAAGCCGCGTTTTCGATACATACAGGTAACGTGCGAGTACAAGAATATTCAAGATACTAGTAGGAATGTACAGGGGTAGAGTAGAGTAGCAAGCTCCTGGCGTAGGATATGTCGTTACAGGAAAACTTCGTCTAAAGCGAAAGAAAATCTGCAGGCGATGTGTTTATCACTGCTGAGGAGCTTCATCGCAGCCGTTCTGAAGGTGTCGTTTCAAGGAATCTGCACTAAATGACGGTACGCTGTCAGTACCTCAGAAAGAGAAAGAGAGAGAAAACGGCGTACCGACTGAAGTCCTTTTTACAAAACGGACACTTGTGTGTAACAGGCGAAGTGGCGTGCTGTGTTTCGTGATGGCGCTTTCTGTCGTGCGCTCGCGAGAAGTCCCTTCCGCAGACCTCGCAGGTGTATCGTTCAGTAGAATGGGAAGACGATGCGTGGTTACACATCGGGTTTCTAGTGCGCGAAGAGGAAGGGTTCTGCGCCGGCGCGTAAGATCCGCCCGCACGGTTGGAATGGGCGGGCATCGGCATGCTTGACGAACGTGGCGGGCGAGCCGGGTTCGCGTAAGCTTCGGACGGGGTGGGAATGAAGTTTCGTGGTTGCGGTTGGCGCTGATAAGTCCCTGGCGACGGACTTCGAGCGTTGAACTGATAGGAACTGGAGGACGGCGGCGGGTTTGATGGATAGCCCGACTCCCTGTTATCAGGGTACTGGGATGCAGACGGATACCCGGGTGGGTTGGAATAGTTGGCAGAGGACCTAGGATAGCCCGAATAGCGATCGGACGGAGGTGCAGGAGCAATCGGAGGATAGTAATGGCCACCGCCCCGAGCTTGGATGCAGTCAGCGCACACAATTTGACACAACGACCACCTCCACGTACTGCTAGAAGATGCCGGAGGATAGTATGGTCTCCCACTAGACTCCTCATACGGTTGTGAATAGCCGCTCGACGGCGGAGAGTTACTGCCATCGGAAAAGGGTGGAGAAGGATAAGAGTAGCGAGAATCCATGCGGAAAATAAAAGGCTCGAGTCGGTGGCGGAGGCGCTGGGGAAGAGGCTTAGACAATGCACTATCTGAACGACAGCAGCCGGCTTTAATAGTGCTAGAGAGCTCACCTAAGTTTGGATTGGTGTGATCAGTTTACCAAATAATTGGCCGAATTGCAAGGGCGACGGAGTATTCGTGCCAGTAGTAGACGGCTGTTTTTGTCAGTCGTTTCGAACCTACCAGGACACGGTAAATGAAAGAAAAAGTAACGGAGGTTACACCGGATGCTGCAAATCAAGCATCATCTTCGTATTCTGTCACTCAGTGCCCGAATTCGCGCTTCGCTTGGTTCGAGCTTCGTTGGGAAAATCTCTGGCGTAAATTACTCTCGAAGCAAACCCCGATCTCTGAGCCAATCTAAGATGCCACTCCACTTGAAAGGAGTTAATGCTCGGTTAAAGCCATCGCGCGTCCGATCAAGCAATCGCCCTTTTTCCCCATGTCATTCGGACGGGCTTGAACAAGATCACAGCAATTGGCTTTTTGAGTGTCCTCTCACCATAATTCAAGACCTGAACGAAACCTTGCCGTCGGTGCCGACAGTATGCCGAGAATCCGCGTTAGGACATATGAGATATATCGACCACGCTTGATCAAGCCTCGTATGGCTCCAACGCACGAAGACAGATGCCATGCAAATGAGCAAAGCAACCCACATGAAAATCGGTAAGCACAGAACATCAAGCGAAAAGATTGGTTGGTGATTTCGCACAGGGAAGATTCTGCCAGCAACCCATCGCTGATGACAGACAGTGTCAAATGTCGAGTTATGTTTGTCGTCGAGTTTTCCGTGTCGACATCAAGCGGCGTCCGAAATTCATGGGCTCGATGCATTGAGCCCGTCCAACATAGACTCGAAGAGCTCTTCGGACGGAATTCGGTACGAGCCCTGTGACCTTTTGTATTCAAAACGATGGCGAAGAGAATTAGTCCATTAGCACACGCATATAAACATCCGCCTAGAGGATATAACACACTCTTTAGGATTTCATTCCGAATAATTGCACGTCGAAATAATGGCAAGCGAGTGGGGCGAATGTCTCATTCCGCCTTTTGCGGGGCACTAAGAGTTGACGCGGATTCCTCCAATTCAGAGCTTGAATGGACAAAATTGCAATGCAGGTTGCTTGCCGACCCGATGGACATCTATGTGGACAGTGAGGGCTTGACCATTTTCGGGAACTCGACGGCGCGTACCGATGGTGCAAAGGCCAAATTAGGGCTAACGGAGGTCTTGTATTTGATGGATGAGATAGGAACCGAATAACTCACTCGCCCTGGGTATCTCCAAAAGCGTCAGTTTTTTCAAGGAGAACAACGTCGAAAAATGAGTCATATGTCAAGGGGAGCGAGTGAACGGAGCCTAGTTGGGCCACCCAAAGCATTGAACTCAGAACGAATGTGAAAAATAGATCCTATGGAAGAAAGGCGGAATATTGCAGGCACGCGCCTGGCTTCTAGATCGACAGGGAAGTTGCTCCAGCGATCTTGCAGAGATCGCCGTACGAATTCGCTCGGCAGTGGTACACTGCCACACAGTCTCGACCAGAATTTTTTTTTTGAGGAACACCGGGATGTCGGAACTGACCAATAAAAAAGCCATGGATGTTACCCGCGAGGGTGGATGAAGGAAGGGCAGAAAACGGCTGCCGTGGCGTGGTGGTAGCGCGGTTCAAGTTAGAGTCTAGGCTCACACGGCCCAGCTCAACATTTGCAAGCACAAATAGACGTCTTGGGAATTGATCGGATACTTGATCCGATGTTTAGGTTCAACTTGAAACATTCGTGGATAGATTGAAATAGCCGCGTTAGAAAGAAACTCAGTAAGGCTACTGGCGCCAAATTTATTTCTCAGGCTCCCTCTCCTTGCGTTTGTCGCGGAAGGGTCACCGATTTGAAATATTTAAGTTCCAAGTTCAACATTGGAATAGTTGAACGTTCAACTCCATCCTAATTTCAGCCATTCATCAGTATATAGGTCGAGAATAGGCCAATACACAAAGCCATTTATTGCTAGCTGTATTCCCCATAAACGTTGATGCGTAGCTTATCATTCTATCTCCTTCGCTGACGGGGGTTCAACCAACCAGCTGCAGCCAGGTACGAGATCTTCTATTGCGTTAGTTTACCCCGGAGGACTATGTGCCTCAGCGTTTAATCTGCCGGTGTTTAGGTCTTGAAACGTTTGTATCTTTCTTCGTGCCAAGGTTAGGCTAGGTCCAATCACAGCACCATATCTCTGTCGAGGAATCCCATAAAAAAACCAAAAACAGTATCGATATAGACGAGTCTTCACTCACCAACTTTCTCCAGGAACTCTTGGCGCAAATTTAAACCACTATCAGGAACAGGAACTGCCAGAATTTATTTTAGTTGAGATTCAATTTGGCAGTTACGATATGCCGCGGCCAGCGTTGATTTACTTACTCCCATTTCTAGATCTATTCCCCTGCCAGAACTTGAAGGTTCTGGACGGAATGTGTGTGAAAATATCCTGTGTCGCATGCGGTGCTTCACAAATCACAATATGTTGAGCCTCCTTCGCGGGGGTCTGTCTGGCTAAGTAGCCGTTGACCAGGTCCATGCTATTTTAAATTTTCGCCTTTGCCAACGCGACACCGAGGTCGGCATAGTATATGGCCGGCGCCGACTCGGACATGTGCCATACATACCTCTCAAATCTGACCATTCAGACAAGACCATGCTGGAGGGTTGGAGCTCAGTCTTGCCGTTTACCGTATCATACCTTCCTTTCAATTGGTTCAACTCCCGCTTCTGGCAGGCTCCAGTTCTTCATCATGGTAGCCGGGCTCCCCTTGCACCGCTGCGCAATATGCATATGGAGACGCTGGTCCCACATGAGATCGATCGAGATTGACGCTATAGATTCGAATTCGACCGAAGGTCCGACACGGACTTCGACCTTACCTCGGTCCGCAATCCGAGTCCCAAAGATCTGACTGATGTTGAACGGGGGACGCACGGGTATCAAGTTCGACGCCGATGGCAGTCAGCATTTTATTTTGCTCACACTGAGCCAAGCCCGTATAATATTGAGCGCTTACGATGTGGTGGCGGCCCAAGGTAAAGCCACTACAGACGTCAGTTGCGTACCAAGGAATCCCTGTGCAATGTTTCTTTCAGACACCCTGAAAGTTAGAGCTTGGACAAACAGTCGGTTTCCGAAGCGAGCGAGAGTGGCAGGAAATGAACGACTCGGTCCCGCTCAGCACTGTACAATTGCGTTCTGAACGGGGAGGCGCTCAACGCGAGAAGGGAGTTTTCATTTCATTCCATTTCAACTCTATCTCGCACGGTGCCGGTGTATCAGAGTCTCCGGAACCCTTGAGACGTCCAGACCGCGACATCTGAGGCTGATTTGCGTGAATTACCTGCGTAGCTTCGTTTCAATGACTTCAAACGCCAACGCCAGAAGACGACCTCGTAAATCGATCGGTGACGGAGGATGCATTAAGGCGCCGTATATTATAAACGAGAGACCGAGCCAGAAGTGATCGTCCAGATAGATGCGCCTCTCCTAAGTGTCCGAATCAACCACGCTCGCTTTCTGAACGTGACGATGATCGCAACTGCCCACAGACAAGCAATGATGTGTCTCCGCCATCGCCGCCACGCCAAGATGAGAAGTGTACGAGCAAGGTCACGCTTACGACGGCGGCCGTGGTGGAGAGATGGAGAACCGCCCACTGAGGAAACGGGATACCCGAAGAAGGGATTGAGAAGAGACGTGGCTGGAATTGCGGTGACGAGCGACGGCTCCTTGACAGAGACAATTGAGGGTGCAGATGGAGACAGCTCCTCCTCCTTCCGCTCGTCACTGACAATAGGTTGTTGTTGATGCGACGGCGGGTCAGCCCACAAGGGATCGTGCAACTCTGTTAGAGAAGCCAGAGTTCCGCCATAATCTGTCAAAGTTTCATTAATCCTGCGCTGTGCGGTTAATTAAATGACTTCAGCAAGATTACCTTTCGGTAGGACGGACGCCGAAAAATAATCGACAAGCTCTTGTTGTGTTGGAAAGAAAACTCTAGAGATGGCTGGTGCAGGCAAGACACGCTTTGCGATACTCCAGATACCCGCGTGTGTCCACGAATAATTGATCATGAAAGCTGGGGCGTGCACACAAAAACAAAGCTAAGGCGAAGAAGAATTGGGGGAGCAAGATGTGTAATTACCCGCTGCCAGTAAACCGGGAAATTTGGGGATAGCGTCTCGGAGTGTCCAAGTAACTAGATCGATATTCTACACACGGCGATCAATGTTCATGTCCATGTCCAAACAAAAATGCATGTATTGACGCACAAGACTCTGCGTTGAAAGATTTTTTAGATCCAGCAAGATGACGTATTGAAGCGTTGGTGCTGCGCCGGTGCCAATCTGGCGGGACTCGTCGTTAAGGCGTTGCAGATGCAGCCGAAGGCATTCGAGCCCTCGAATTATAAGAGGCTTAAACGCATCGGAACTGTCGTCGAAAGAAACAACCTTGATTACGAGGATCGGTCGACCGAAAGGATCTGTGGCAGCCGAAGGGAGACACTGAACGAAGGGCAGGTGCAAATGCGGGTCCGGTGGCCATAGATTCGTCAATCTCCACACCAGTGTTTTCCGGATGGATTCCATTGCAAAAGAGCGGGTGAATTTATTGCGCTGCACGCCACAACGGAACAAAGGTTAATCGTTTGGCAAGCACCGCCCTTGCCTCAATAACAATAACGTACTCGAAGGATTCGAAACAAGGAGCCTTGGTAGAAAGCAGAAATTCAGCGGAAAGCTGCTGGAGGACAGAGAATACCCACAAGTATCGGCAAGCCATTCTTCAGCCCATTGTATCGCTTCCTCGTCAAGTTCCAGCTCGTCCGTCACAGACGGCAGGATATCGTCTAACAAGGTTCCTTGTAACTCGCGAACGGCTTCTAGATTTTGGGAGTATTGCGAGTTAATTAGATTGTACTTTTCGCGGTTAGCATTCGCAATAACATCCATGTGCTACGCCCAATACCGGACGGCCGACGAGCTCGAGCGGTGTACGTGATGTTGTGGTCGGATCGAAAGTGTGAAAAGCACGTGTTTCTCCGGAACTTACCTTGTTCACAACTGTTCGTCGGCATTTGCCGGTTCAGGTTGAATGCCTTTCAAAATTTGAGTGCACACAGCGGAATTTCTAGATCTGGCGCTTGGCCGACAGATGTGTTCTACAAAGTACCATTTTTGTCCAAACTTGAACTCGTCAATGTTAGCGCGCTAATTGAAGTAATTCTCAAGATGGAGAGTAAATGAGAAGTCCGTGCCTCTATAACTCCGCTGTTGAGCAGCGGGTGGCCGCCGTACCTGGCCTCTACCCTTCGAGCCGGAGCTGACGCCATGCTTTGCAATTAATTTACACTGGGCATCACCGTAATGTACGCGCGTCCAAGGCGGGAGAGCTTCACGCAAATTCCCGTAAGTCGGTCGTGTGCAACGGTTGAAGCTTGAGGCCGCTCATACCACCTATGAGATACAGATCTCAGTCGTAGTCCTTTAGAAACCAGACTTTGGCTATATACGCAAAAAAGTACATAAATACACGTACACATTTCAGAAATCCGTGACTGGAGTGGTAATGGTTGGGATAGATAGGGAGCATACGTAGGGCAAGGCGCAGAATAAGGGAGTAGACTAGTCAAGTCAGGTCGATAATCTCCGTGGCCACAGGGGAGTCGCTTCTTGTCAGGTCGATAATTTCTCCGGGCTTTGAGGTTGAAGCTGTTGCTTCTTTCTTCACCCGCTTCGAGTTCGGTATCTACCGAAAGTAAACTCCAGTGAATACCATCTTCAGGTCATCTGGATTCATCATACTTGCCTTGGTGCCCGAGGTAGACGGTTGAGGTGACGATGACGCCTTTCGCTTGGTAAAGATTTTGCCTGGGGCAACACCGTCCGCCCGAAGGAGATCTAGCAGGAATTTAAAATCGTCCGTCAGAAAGAGGTCATGCAAACGAACCCATAGATCTATATTTGAAGGTGAAAGTCACAAGTGGGAAAGCTTCGAGATACTGGATGATTGCGGCAGAGCGGGGAGCTTCTTGTACCTCGTCTGCAAACCTATCTCTCCGTCAGGTAAAGACAAACCCGTATTATCAGCAACACTAGCTTTATTTGATGACTACCGCCCTTTTTAGAGCGCTCGTGAACTTTCATTTCTGGTGCAGGAGCGGCTTTGTTGTACGGTTGCGTCCCAGTAACAGTGACGGTCCAAATTTCTATGCGGATAGTGCCGACGTCGTTGTTGCCCGTAGAGTACAAGAAATCGTCATCATCTGAGAAGCTCCAGTTACTTCAACCCAAAACAAATAGCAAAAACTTTACCTGTCATATTGAGCGCTGAGAACTTGAATGGCGAGATGGTCGATCCTGAAGTTCTTCTACCAGTGATGAATGCTTCGCGGTTAGGTCCCGAGACTATTTCTCCAGCACATTCCAAGCCATCTACCCAGATACGAGCCGCAGTCTGGCAAAATACATCCGTGTTCTTCCAGTGAATTGAGAAGCCCTTCGGAGCGGCGTAAGGCTGGGAGGTCCGTTGAAGAGGCCAAAATTGAGACAGACTTGATTTATTTCGGATGCAATCCAACATGTCTGACCGCTCGGGTTGTCTACTGTCTCTGGCTGAAAGTGCTCGACCTCGCGTGAATTGATATTGATCCAGGCCTCGAAACCGTTGGCTTGAAGTCGCATGGCCGAAAGTGCAGTTGATTCAGGCAACAGTTTTTATGAACAGGACGAATATCGAGGATAGTTAGAGCCGTGAGCCTTGTCTGCCCGCCAGTGGAAGTTAGCCGAAAGAGTAATGAAAGAGGAGAGGTGATGTACGTAATGACATCAATAACAAATGCGAACAAACCTTGAACAAACCCATCAATTTCCAACTTCTTCGCAAAATTTCTCGGAATCGGATGGCGGAAGACACAGTTGCAGGGCTCCTGGATTGGTTTGAAGCTAGCGGTGGCTCTCTGGATAGGTCTTCCGTTGGATTCACTGTATTCCCTGGCTGTGGACGAGGGGCCGTCGCTCTACAAAATATTCCTGTCTGCACCAAATTTTCTCGAAATTACCGAGCAGAGCCTGACTCGGGACACAGGAAGGCCATGTTCTTTTCAAAATACCGCGGAATATCCTTCTCTCAACAGAAACCTCAACTCTTCCGTCTCTCGTGGGCCTAGACCGCTGGAGGGAGGCGAAAATGCACCTCGGCTGGGTTGGCCTGATTCTCTGTATGATGTGGGAGAGTGCACAGGGTTCAAACTCCAGGTGGTCAAAATATTTAGGTGGGTTCAGACGCATCAGCGCTTCCCCGGAAGCCGGTTTCATCGGACCACATAGAATCTCTACCGGAGATGTTTGATACTCCAATGTTCTGGGGCGACCATGATTTAGAGGAGCTCAAAGGAACGTCCGTGGTAGGTCTGTTGATAGTCTCTAACATCACATGAACCGCTGGCCTAATATTGCTTCAGAGAAACTAGGTAAAGTCGAAGCCGAAAGAGACTTTGAGGATAAATTATTGCCGATGGTCCAAGTGAGCATAATCATCGTTTCCAACGATCGGACCACTAATCCTGATTTTCGTAGAGTAGACCCGATATCTTTCTCCCGGATACCATCCCTGTTTACTACACGCTTGAGGTTTATCACCTCATGGGGAGCCGAATCCTGTCTCGAAGCTTCGATGTCGAGACAGACGAATCCGAAGATGACGAAGCCGGACCGAGTGACGCTGCAGACACCAGTCTGGGCAGTGCAATGGAGGTCGATCATCCCCAAGAAGACGCGCCAGCAGAAGACTCCGAGCAGACCGACGCCGACAATCCTGAAGAAGAAGAAAGAGAAGAAGAAGAAGAGCCCTCTGGTGTTTCAATGGTTCCACTCGCTGACATGCTGAATGCTCGATACGGCGCGGACAACGTTCGCCTGCTTCTCATTATCAGAACAACAACTACAACAAAGCTAATCACATGTATATCAGGCGAAACTATTCTACGAAAAAGACGAACTCCGCATGGTGTCGACGAAACCCATCGCAGCCGGCGAACAAATTGTGAGCACATGCACATGCACATGCACCATGTCTATGTCTATGCACAAGAAGCTGAATACATAGTACAATCTAGTGGAACACTTACGGCGACCTGCCCAATGCAGAGCTTTTGCGACGCTACGGTCACGTTGACATGCTGCCCCTGCCTGACGGAGACCTCGGGAATCCAGGCGACGTCGTCGAGATACCCGCAGATTTGGCAGTCGTCAGCGTCCTGCAGACAGACAGCGTGGTGACGAAAGAGCGGATTGATTGGTGGCTTGAGCAGGGCGGAGATGAGTAAGTTTTTCTCTTTCCTTTTTTTTTTTGCGTGATTCGTTGATCAAAGCGCTAACGTATATTAATGACGCTCTTCTCCACCTCAAGTGTTGTTGTTCTCGAAACCGATCTCGAGATTCCATTGGCGTTGGTTTCCCTTATACGATTGCTCCGGCTAAGTGGGGACGAATGGGAGAACACGAAAGCGAAGGATAAGGTGCCGAAACCGAAAATAGAGGCCGACATTCTTGATGTCGTGCGCGCCGTTCTGGAGCGTAGGTTGGCCGAATATCCCTCCAGTTTGGATGTTCGTTCTGGCTTCTTCTCCATAATTAAATCAATATTTTTTTTCTGATAAGTGTGCTTTTGCTTTATAGGACGATCGGCAATTGCTTCGAGACGAGACTCTCTCGTTGAACAAGAAGCACGCCCTTGTCGTACGGATCGGGGAGAAAAAGATATTGCGGGACACTCTTCGAGAGGTCCAGAAACAGATAGAGGCCTCGAAGGGGAGTGGCGGTGGTAATAAAAAACGGAAAGTGGTACCTGACGGAGGGGATACCGGGAGAGCGTCCAAGCGGCGTTGAGCAGACTGTCCCAAGTCGATTCGAATTCACTCATAAGTTATGGCGTTGAATCAAAAGACATACAGTTGATACATTACAGCGCTTTGACGACTACACTGCATGGAGGAGTCTGGCAAATGGAGGAATCAACCAGCTTGTCTCTGGACGGATTGACTTTGTTCCCAGATGGACGACGGAGAAACGGTACATGGCACTGGTGGCCGCGGCGGTCTAAGCCTGGGGGCCTAGGGATGTAATGCCATGTCTTCGTGATAAACGGGACAGATGCTGAGATTGTCAGTGGCGACAAATGTTCAATGCAACAAGAATTATCCCGTGAGTCAATAGATTGACGGCTTTATCTAAGTAACTACGCCGTCCAAGCGTTAGATCGAGTCGCGCAACTTGGGGTAGATTGAATTAGTGATTTATTCAGGGCACTCAAATCTTTTCAGGAACTTATACTTCCTACACTTCCTCTTGTCAAAATTTTCTTTGTATGGCGTCTCAGACTCAGAGATTGAGAAGGGTCGAACCTGGTCGAGCAAGAAACTTGATTTGGATTGTCCCATCAAACTTCGCATCACCGCATCAAAAATTACTGTCGCTCCTTTGTGCTGCCTTCAAGCCGCCTCCCACTCCTCCGTAGTCGCCCACCACGCGCTACGCGTACCATTCTGTCCCCGAACATGCTAACAGCCAAAGAATTCTCCGCGTGGATCACAATCGACGGCGACGAAGCCCAGGAATACAATATCGAGACCTCCGAAAATCAGCAAGAAGTCACTTGCTGGATACCTTCAGACGTGGGGAAGAAGTTTACCGTAAACTGGACGAATAACTCCCTTCCTGGCTTGACTGGCGGTGGTGTCCAAGTCGATGGGCATAAATGCGGGTTTGAGGCGATCGCTGCGGAGACGAGACCGCTGCATCTCTTCATGGATGGGTTAGCGGAGACTGATACAAGAACGAGACCGTTTGTGTTTGCGCCTCTTCAACTTACAGGTGAGAAGCTTCATCATGAGTCCCAAAAGTCTCGACTGCGACTGAATGTGTGTGCCTTTCACGATGCTGTAGACGACGACACCTACCTCGAATCCTCCTCTCATCCTCATCTGGGCCTCATCAAGCTGGAAATATGGAGGGTGGACATCGGCGGAGGGATGGTACCCGCAACTATTGCTGCTCCCGCGGCGATGAAGGTACACGAACGGTCGAAGAAGGGCATGAATCAGCAGGTCCAGTACGTGCCCTGCCTCGAATCTCTCTCGACTCGGTATACTCAAAGAGAGATAGATTCGGTGACGCGGTACTACACTCCCAGGTACAGAGCGCCGCGATACGCCGCGTCGGATATGCTCCTCTTGTCACTTTTTCTTTCAAGTACCGGTCTTTGGGTGATTTACGTGCCGTCCTCTCTTTAAGGTCTATCTGACAACGCAGACTCTTAGATGTATTGAAGGCGAATGGAATCGTACCTTCTGCTGAACCTGGCTCGCGTAAACGCAAGGCATCCACAAGCCCTGAGGAGGAATCGGCTGAGAAAGAGCTCGATGCTGACGAGCAGGAGGCTGCGAGGCTGAAGGTCGGTTGCGCTCCCCTGGAAACAGTAGCTCCCATAAAACTGACCTCCTTTCGTGGCGTTCGCAGGAACGGATAGCTGCGCTCACCGCCAAACGTGCAAAGCGAAATCCTGAACCTGTGAAGCAAGAACCCTCGAGCCTTACGGCGACGAGTACGGGCAGTAAAGACCTTATAACGGTGAAAGCGGAGCCGGTGGACTGAGTCTTGGCTCAGCAGCTTACACGGGGAGGAGCCTCTGTATTTCTATGGTTACTCGTCATGTATAATGTGTACTTTTTCGAAATTTTCTTGGTCATTGCCGGAGGCTGTCACGCCTGTCACAGCATCCGTGACCTGTGACCCAACGCGTTCACCGACCTCCTGAGCTTGACAACAACGAAGACCACCACGCTCAACTCTGCTGGGGTGGCATACGGACTTGAACCTCGTATTTATTTTTTATCGACGCCCACCAGCAAGCACATAAGTCCTTGATGCCTCAAAGCCACGGATTCTCAGCCTGGATTGTCGTGGACGAGTCACGACACTCCCGTCAACGAATTCGACGTTCGAGTCGGCGCAGACGATGCAGTGAGCTCGTGGATTCCTTCTGAGGTGGGGAAGGTACGCATATTCTCCCTCCAGCTCTTTTTCATACGCTCACCAAAAAAAACGAATTTGAAAGAGCTTCTCAATCCACTGGTCGAACCTCTCCTTCCCCGGGCCCACCGGCGGACGCGTCCTGGTGGACGGGCATAACTGTGACGGACAGATTTTAGCGCGAAAGAGGCGCCCAACGAGTACGGTTATGAGTGGATTCAATGCAGGGGTTGGTTCGGTGAGGGGCTTTGTGTTTAGCAAGGTGGATGTGATAGGTTCGTCGCGTCTTTCAGTTTCTTTGGGGGATGCGTTGAGATTATAACCTTCGAATGAGTAGATGATGACGACGACGCTACTTCCTTAGACACGGATGCAGATCCCTCGCTCGGGACGATTGAGTTGGAGATTTGGAAAGTCGAGCAGGTGGAGGCATCTGCTAACAGTGTGGCAGGGCCATCGACCTGGACGGATACGGCGGCGGTCCCGGCGGCAAAGAAGATACACGAGCGCTCGAAGAAGGGTATCACACAGCAAGTCGGGTACATTTGCTCATTCAAGCTCAATTTTCAGATCTCATGCCACCGCCATACTCTAGGTTCGCCGACTCGGTCAAACGAGAACCAGTAAAAGTGGTCTCGTGTCAATGGACGGAGAGAATTGTGACGTTTTCTTTCAAGTATCGGCCGCTTGGTTAGTCTTTCTCCTTCACGAGGAGCTTATGATGTGGACTGACTTGTCCCGTAGATCTTCTCCGTGCTAATGGGACCGTGCCTCCGCTGCCATTGCAAGATAAAGGAAAGCAGAAGGCGGAGTCTCACCTTGAGTGCTCCGGCATGGGTGCCAGCGACGACGACGACGAAGAAGATTCTGACGCGGGCGAGGCGCGACTGCTTGAGGTAAGCAGATGGGATCATTCAGCTACTCTGTATATGTTTCTGAACCCGTCTCCTATCAATAGCGGAGGCTAAGCGAAATCCGAGCCAAGCGTGCATCGAAGACTCCAGCTAAGAAGCGCGACTCATTGGCTTTGAAGTCCGAATACGAAGAAGATGTTGGCAGTCCATCCTTGCGACCCCAGAAACGGATGAAATTAGAGGATCTCCAGCAACAAACATCGGTGTTTGGACCTTCGAACACTCTAACACCAATCAAGACCGAGACCAAACCTGCGTTCATCGACTTAACGCAGCCCAGGAAGAGGATGGACTTAAACCTGAACCTGCTTATACCTATGTTGGGGAATACCACAACACCAATCAAAACGGAGACGAAACCCGAGTTTATCGATTTGACGCAGCCAAGGAAGAGGATAAAGAAAGAGAATCGTGCGGTCCCTGCGAAGGTGGAGGTTATAGATTTGACGTTGTGATGCAGGACGTTTATAGAGCATATTGCAAAGCTGAAACTGGCATTATTGGTGTTCGCCGTTAACCCAAGGACACACATCATTTGCATTACACATATTACAGTCCGATAGAGCAAACCGCCCCCACAGTTTGATTACAGGATATACGGCGCCGCGTGAACATTTATTATTAAAATATCTCCTAACATGGGCGTAAGCTGCATGAAATTATGATTCAAACCGAACGTACATACGAATAAGCAAGCCACTTAAAGCATCTGATTCCCATCGTTGCGATTACTTCTTAGTCTTTCGACATAGACGAACGTAATCTGAAAAAACAAGTCAGGCTAGAGAGTGCAAATATGAACCGGACCCAACCGTACCAAAATTTCGTCTGCCATATGTTCGAATTCGGGGTATATTTCGAGATATGGATCCCGAGCCTTCGAGATGAGTCCGACACTCTTACACCTGTATTCTGCGACGGGGGTGTCGGAGCCGTCGTTCAATTTTAACTGAGAAATTGTTCAGTTTGCGTTGCAAGATAAAGCAGCCGTAGATTGTCAACCCTACCTTGGTGTATGTTGTGCCTCCGTACCATTTGTATTCTTTGCCATCCTCGGCTGTGAATGTGCGCTGCCTGCTTACAGTCAATTTTATCTCGCTCTTCGAAAGGGGATTAAGACCGCGAACTTACGGAAATGAATACCAGTGTACTTTCGGCCTTCCAAAGAAAGTCTGAGGGTCGATCTCCTTCTCACCAATCCGCATCACCTTCGCAGCACGCATGTACCACGAGATTTGTGCGAGGAAGCCAAACCGCCCATTGTCGCCCGTAGCGATGCTCTGCTCTGACGCTACCGAGTTCCGTCGGGGGATGTCGATGTCCAGACGGCGGCTAATGGTCGAAACCAGCTCTTGGACCTTTATAGGAGTCCGGACTTTGTATTGGATGAGGCCGGTTTCTGCGTCTTTGTAGGTTGCGTTGATGGGTTTGTGGGTGGACAGTATGAAGCGCATAGAGGGGTGGCTGTAGGTTGGGGGAAGTTGTTGGGAAGGTTTGTCGTTGGTGCTAGTAAGTAGATCATCGCTATAATTAAGGGAGCTGTCAAGAGAGCTGTTGAATGACTTCGGGTGAAACCGGCGGGTTCGAACAGGTTCGAACGTTCATGTTCAACGGAGAGATCTTTATCGTTTTTCAACTTGCTTACAATGCTTAGACAGTAAACGGGGTCACAACTTGGCCGCAACTGATAGAGTGAGACGCCGAGGTGCAGATTGAATGGACGGCAATGCGGCGTTGTCTATGTCTGTCAAATGAAATTTGTTCGGCATGTTGAAGTTACAGTTTGAAATGGGAATATCGTCCAGGGCCGTCTCGGTGGACAAGTTCCCAGAAGCAGTCGTGGTGTGCAGCGCGAAGCGTTGATAATCGGATCCTTCAAGTGGTTGACACGGTAGCAAAATTGAAAGGACAGTAAGTATATATCCGCCGATCCGGTGGGTATTTTTTGTTGATTTTTTGTGCGCTGAAAAGGCCAAAGAGATAAATCGGAGATCTCGTGGACTCAATTGACATAGCTTTAAAGTAATCAGCTAGTTGCAAAACCGCTGGCGTGAACGCGGACTGTATCGAGATGAAGGGAAAGAAGAAGAAGTCGCCTGTGACAAGTTAACTTTTGTGACTGGCGTGATTCTTCTTCCTTTCCTCCTCCTCCATGGTCAACTACGGTGGCATCTCTTGTTGGGTGGAGATCGAAAGCTCGCCTGCTCAAGAGTATTATGTTCAGTCCTTTGGTGATCGTAAACTCGTTACCTGCTGGATCGCATCTGAGGTAAAGATTGCGATACTTACTTCCCGCTTGGATTTGCTTCTAACTTGCAATAGGTTGGAAAGGTCGACAGCCCCATTCGCGCCTGGAATTGCAACTCACAATACCTCTCGTAGACGTTCTCTATTAATTGGAGGAACCTCTTTTGCCCGTACCCTACCGCTGGTCATGTTTTCATGGACGGAAACGAATGTGGTGGTCGTGTCCTTCCTGCCAGCCCCACCTTCATGAACGCGAAACACGAAGGAGTTACCGACACGAATTATCTCAAGAAATTTGTATTCAGTCCTTTGACTCTCACCGGTACGCGATTGCTTGTATTTATATCGTGTTTTCGACTAAACGGCAGTCTGAATCTAGACGACGACGCTTTCCTGAGCGAACCACCCAACAACCAGAAGCTTGGGTGTATTGAAATTGCCATCTACCCTGTTCAGATCATTGGATACGTTCCCCTAATTACCAACTCTTCGACTCTTTCGGAAATCAAAGTACACGAGCGTGCAAAGAAGACGGTCACGCAGCAGATAAGGTGCGCATAACATTATGTCTGTATTCCATCCTCTTGAGCTCTGATGAGTCTCGGAATTTCAGGCTGGAAGAGCCAAAGAGACTTGCCGTTCCTCAGTCCGCACTCGCACATCGCTTCACCGGCCCTCCACTGATCACTTTCGTCTTCAAATACCGTTCCTTGGGTGCGTCTTTCTTGCAATTTTGATTCACACAACGTACTGATTTAACATTCCGACCAGCCTTCCTTCGTGCAAACGGAATCGCTCCTCTCCCCGCGCCTCCACCTGTGTTGGAGCCTCCACGCGAAGTGCTCTCCGAAGAGGAACAGGCGGACAGCCAAGAGATGCGTTCACTTCGCGTTCGTTTCTCCGTCACCCCGAGTCTGCGTTTCGTTTCTGATTTATCGCAGGAGAGATTGAGCGTGCTCGAAGCCAAACAATCGAAGAGAACGAACAAGAGAGTGCGTATCAAGGAAGAAGAGGAGAATATCCCGCCCTCCGATGCCGGTTTGGATCGCAAGAAGGCCAAGTTGGATGGCTAGTCGAAACTGAA
Source organism: Favolaschia claudopus (assembly GCA_037176885.1). NCBI lineage: Eukaryota > Fungi > Basidiomycota > Agaricomycetes > Agaricales > Mycenaceae > Favolaschia > Favolaschia claudopus. The sequence goes on from JAWWNJ010000077.1 coordinate 963,256, forward strand.
CTCGAATCCGAATTAATCATGGTACGTCTTTCATCGAGACGCCTCAAGATGTCCTGAATTCTTTGAAGAAACGTTGCATAATAATCGTCGTCGCTGTCTCCGTCGTCCGATGCCATAGTTGAACTCTCTACGCCTCGCTATAATCCCTCTACCAGAACTTTCAAGCCTCGATTTTCCCAGTAGGCTAAATTTTCCTACGGCTTCCGCTTTATAATGTCTAGAGCTAAGTTAGCATCGCATGTTGTGTCGCCTTCATCATTCCATTGTACATTAAAGCACTCAGAATCCTGCATGTTTGTAGCCGTTGAACTACCACAGAATTTTATTGGAAATCTTCGACAGAATCGGAAACTATTTTGAGCCATAAGCGTTGACGCGTGTGAGTCGCGTCATTCAATTAGTGCTCCGTGACATATCACGCTTAGTGTGACAACTCGCGCTTGGCCTCTTCTTTCATCTTTGTTTTCTACCTAAAGGATTCTTCGCCACCGATACATCGCTTACTGGCGCCAGAGATGCTATACTGGGAAACGGAGACTTCAAGTTCTCACACTGGATTCTCAGCCTGGATCACCATAGACGGCCAAGAGGCCGCTGAATAGGGCCCTGACATCCTGACTTCCAAAGAAGACAAGACGGTGACTTGTAGCATTGCGTCGGAGCTGGGAAAGGTTCGCCCCCTCCCTTGTTTTGCGCTTGTCCAGCAATCACCGATTCATCTTGTACAGAAGTTCGTTGTCAACTGGACGATGCCTGTGCTCCCAAATGCTGTAGCTGGCGTTATTAGAGTCGACGGGAACCCGCCGTGTACCGGGACTCTTGGTCGACAGAACGGCAAAGAAGTCGTCACAATCAAGGCCGGCGGAGTCACTGATGGAACTTTCCTCAAGCCTTTCGTCTTTTCGACCTTGGAGTTGACCGGCAAGCCGGTTTCCCTCCTCACCCCATTTTTCTTGGGAATGCTAACTCCGGCCACGATACTATGTAGACGACGATTCCGCATTCGGCACCTCATTGTCCTCACCTGAGAAGCTGGGTCTTATACAACTTACGCTTTCACCTGTGGAGGTTTTAGGATCTAAGGATGGCACTGGATTTCTTGATCATTACGAAGTGCCGGACCAGAAGGTTCATGAACGCACTAAGAAGGCGGTCACTCAGCAAATCAAGTTTGGTATCTTCTTGCACACCTGCGATGTTGGTGTGCTGACCCCTGTGCAGATTAGCGGAAGCAGAAATCTTAGAGAACCCTAAGCCGTTTGCCAAGCTTCGGCGTAGTGGGGCAGATATCGTCACGTTTTCTTTTGAGTATCGACCAATAGGTGAGCCCCGGTCTGCTTCAAATCATGGGCAATATGCTCATTCCATCCGCAGACGTCCTACGTGCAAACGGCGTCGTCCCGCCTCCCACGATACTCAAGCGCAAGGCCGCCGCCGAGTGTTCATCGCCGCCGGTGGAGGATCGCGATCGCGACGACGCGGAGGAGCTTGCGGCGTTGGAAGAAGTCAAGGCGCTCCGCGTGCGGCCCGTTGCCTCGTCCATGTTACATTCTGATAGGTTTTTCTCTTTTGTGGCCATAGGAAAAGCTTCGAGGACTCGAAGAGAAACTCTTTATGATTAGGGATGTAAAGCCCCGGATCAAGAGCGAGAAGACTTCGGCTACCATCGACCTGACGCAGGATCGCTTTAAGAGAAAGAGAGTCAAGGTGGAGGCGAAGCCGTCTTTCATTCCGGGCGAAGTCATCGACTTGACGTAGGCAACGGCACAAACCGTGACTTCTATAGGAACATATTGCATCTATCTTTTCTTGCACATCTTACAAATGATCACCACAGACAGAGACTTGCGGGCCAGACTTTGAGTGGTCCTGAAAGTGACTGAAAAGCGTGTGTACTATTGATAGCGGAAATTTGTTACTGCTTCGCCATTCCCGAGTCAGCAGTGTCCTGCACTCACATTCCTCGTCGGTCCACTGAATTTCCACTAAAATAAGCAAATACCCAAAAATAGTTGACGAACACGTATCGCGTACATGGTAACGTAATTTGACAGTCTGACAAAGTGCGTTACATATCACGCTCTTTGTGACTAGTCGTGTTTGCCCTTTCCTTTCATCATCGTTTTGTTTCGAAGCTCAGATAGAACTTTCAACAGCTCATCTATACGAAATTTCCGACAATTGTATCACTTGAACGCCTCGCCTGCTCCTCATAACCCGGGATAATTGTCCATGCTCTACTGGGAGGACGCGGAATCTTCTCAGAAATTTTCTGCATGGATTAACGTAGACGGTCAAGACGCCGTTGAGTATGATGTGCAGACTTCCAAGGAAGACAAAACGGTGACTTGTTGGATAGCTTCGGAGCTGGGAAAGGTCTGCCCCTCTCTTTGTCTTGCGCTCATTGCTCAATTCCTGATTCACCTTGTACAGAAGTTCGTTGTCAAGTGGACGATTCCTGCGCTCCCCCATGTTGTGAATGGGAGAATTAGAATCGACGGGAAGAATTGTCAGGGATCTCTGTGTTCGCCGAATGGCCAAGAAATGACCAGAACAAAGGCCGGAATCACCGATGGGACGGTGATCAAACCTTTCGTTTTCTCAACGTTGGAGCTGACCGGCAAGTCGACTTCACCTGATGATCTGACACTCATGTTGACGATCAACGTGACTTTTTATAGACGACGATGCCCTGTTGGGCAGCTCAACTTCTTCGCTTGCGGAGCTTGGGGTCATACAACTCACGCTCATACCAAGTGAAATCCTGGGGTCTGGGAACGGCGCGACGTACAGCTCTTTCCAAATTTCGGACGACAAGGTCCACGAACGCACAAAGAAGGCAGTCACTCAGCGAATCAAGTTTGCCTTCCTTCAGACCTCGGCTCCGTTTTTGTTTTACGATTGATTACGCAGATTGGCGGACGCGGAAGTTCTACGGAAACCTATCACGTTCTCCACATATCGACGAATTGGGCCGGATATTGTCACGTTTTGTTTCAAGTATCGACCTATGGGTACGCTGTGGAGTCTACATACAGTGTACGTGCATACGTTAATCCATTCATGCCTACAGACGTCCTACGTGCAAACGGCATCGCCCCGCCCCTACCGACACTCAAGCGCAAGGCCTCAGCCGAGCCTTCGCCGTCTCCGGTGGAGGATCGCGACGACGCGGAGGAGCTTGCGGACCTAGAAGAAGCTAGGGTACTCCGGGTGCGTCCTGTTGTATCATCCGGCTCGCACTCATGCATGCACCCCTCTGATTTCTTTCTCCCTTTGGTGACTTGTAGGAAAAGCTTCGCGCGCTCGAAGAGAGACTCGCCAAACGGGATACCAAGCCCCGTATCACGTCGTCGAAGACCTCCGCCGATGTAATCGACTTGACGCAGGACCGCTCAAAGAGGAAGAGAATCAAGGCGGAACCTGGAAAGTCGACTGTCATCCCGGGGGAGGTTATTGATTTGACATAGGTATGTGGCGGTCTTTTGCCAATCTTTACCTTGGATGGGTTTGCTCAGTCATTCGAAGGGCATTTCGAGGAATATGATCACACTAGGCGGAATATCAAACAATGTACTCTGACTACCTCTGGTGTGCGGCACATCCTACTGTATTTTTTGATGACTTGGATACTTAGCAGTGTGTACTTGATACTTAATGGGTACTGTAAAGCAGGCTTGAATCGACGACTGTACACCTTGATATTTATTTGCACTCACTACCCCACCAACTCGGCCGCTGCGGAGCTCCCTTCGCTAGATTTTAAAGACCGTCGCAGCCCTTCTTCGTCTCTGTTCCTGAAGGCGACGGTGAGCTTCATGCGTGGCAATACTCTTCTTCTGTCACGCGACAGCACTCATCTTCTGCTCCATCCCTTTCCCGTCCTCTAAGCTCCTCTTCTGCTGGGTGCACGTCGCAATTGCCCTCGCTGTAAACTAGGTCGCTCGGAACGGTTCCGCACCAGCTGGCACTCGTCGTAGCCTCTGGTGGGCCGGGGCAGCACCCGAATCTTCTCCCCTTGGGACTGCCTGCTCTGAGTCCTCGTCATCATTCCGAATATCTGTTGCGGCAGCTATCAGATGCTATCAGATCTAAGCGGCAGCTATCACGCGCGATAAAATCGGGGACTTGTCTACCACGCTACCATGGCTACTTCGGCTACATCTCTTGACGTAGCATTGGCTTTTTTTCCTGACGTCGGGCATTGACATTGCGGCCATTAGTTGCATGAAAGAGAAACAAAAATGTTGTCGAATTCTGGATTCCCGAAGCACCCGTTAATAAGAGTTCTCTTTTTATTCGAGGCAACAAGGAAGCGGTCGTGGTTGACCACAATGTCAAGATGTGGTGAAGGGTCCCTGATGCGATCAGCTTATATAATGTCTACTCAACGCCAGTGTCCAAATATGGTAAAAACGGCGGGAAGAGCGGAGAACTTCTGGAGAATTGTAGAATGGAATTTGAGGCTGCTAAACAGAGTCTAGGTGGTGAATGTAGAGTTGTAGAGCCCCACAAACGTGAAAAATACACGACCCACTGCTAGTGTGACTTGCGGGGTCACATCAGGTGATGCGTCACTTTGTGACCGTACGCGTTTTACTCCTCTTTCTTAACCATCATGCTCAATTTCCATGGCTTCTCCGCTTGGGTGTGCGTTGAAGGTGTAAAAGGCGAGGGAACGTCAGAATACGACATAGAAGTATCTGAGGTCGACAAAACGGTCACTTGCTGGATCGCGTCGGAATTGGGCAAGGTATCTTGTGCAGTTTCTTTCTGGTTTTACGGTTCTGAATCCAATTTTTTGGAACCTTTTTAGAACTTCTCGGTTCACTGGAAGTCTTCACCGTTTCATAGCGATACCGCTGGCTATGTCAAGATGGATGGAACCTCCTGTGCCACCAGATTAATCAGAGCTCACCATCTCCCGCAAGAGACTTCGGCGGACGGGGTCATAGATGGACAGACCTTAAAACGATTTACCTTCTCCTCGCTCTCCCTTACAGGTTCGTGCATTCTCGCCACTCTTACGGCCTATATTAATTTTTCCCTGGTGGCCACTGGCAGACGACGACGCATATCTCGGAGCACCGTCTCAAACTCTTCCAGACCTCGGAGTCATCGATATCTGTATATGCCCCGTCCGCGCTGCTGCCAAGACCCACTTTAGTTCGGGGCATCAGACTAACCTCTCCGCTCTTAAGGTTCATGAGCGTTCCAAGAAAGCAGTTACGCAGCAAGTAACGTCCGTCGCCACTCATAATACATGGGCCCCAATTCTTATTTGTTTTATAGCCTCTCGAAAGCGGAACCTCTGGCCCAGCCCAGGGGATTCGTCGATATCACTCGAACTGGACCAGACCTTGTGAAGTTCCGCTTCAAATACCGCCCAATAGGTGAATCAAACTCTGTTTCTAAATGACTTCAAGTGAACCAATCTATCTAGATGTTCTCCGCGCCAACGGCATCGCACCCCAAGCACCCAAGGCAAAGGCTCCAGCGTCTCCTCCTACCGAAACGCAGAAAGAGAATAAGCCACTCGTAAAACACGAAAAGAAAGACGCGAAAAAATCGAAGGTCAAACGCGAGGCCGAGGAGGATGTGATTGACTTGACACAAGATACCTCTCGACCCAAGAAGAAAGTCAAGCTAGAGAATTTCGTCCAGGGAGAGGTCATTGATTTGACGTGAATAGGTGAATAATTTCCTGCATCCTTCCCTGTCGATTTTGAATCCGCTGACGATCCTTTCTCGATCAAGCATTGAGGGCTTTATCCTTTTAGGCCCTTCGTAATCAACTAATAATGGACGAGAGTCGTCGCACAAAGCACCTTAGTTAATGATAGTATCGCTTTCCGGGCCCATGTGGTCCCGCTTTTTTTACTCGCACGTACTTGGTTTATTTCGGAACAATAGCATGAATGGTACTTTGCATGTCTGCCGGAGAACTTACACAACGAGTAAAGAATCTAAAGATTCAGAATGATTCTACAGTATACGACACTCCCCCACTGGAATCAAAAAAGCAGAAACGGGTACAGCAGTACATTGATATCATATTCACATTACTTACACGACGTCTAAGTGAGTGAGCGAGAGAGAAATGACCTTGTGAGCAGAAGAAAAGAGGGAAAGAAAGAAAGAAAGAGCAACTAACTAACTAATAGTAATACGAGATACACCGATCGGCATGCACATGCACATACAGTACACCTGAGTACATTACATACAGAACAGTCCCGCCGCCAGAATTCCGGCCGGCGACGCCATTAAAAGAATGAATGAATGGACGAGCGAAACGAAAGAGAATGGTAAGTACACAGGCGTCGACGCCGTCAATGCGCAGACGGAATCCGCACATCATCAACAGGCTTCAACGCATCCGCCTCACTCTGCGTCCGCTTGATCTTCTCCTCCTTCGTCTCAGGGCCCTCCGGCCGCCCCGGTGCCTCCACAGCGAAGCTCGTAACCATCGCGGGGTCCGCCGCAACAACCGTGGGCGGCGCGACACCAAGTACACCACCGCCACCATTCTCCGCGCGCTCCGCCCTTCGTATAACATCCAACTCTCCCTGCACCACCACGCCCTCTAGCCAATTATGATGAACCAGCTCGCTCGCCTTGGCGCGTTTCTCTGGGTTCAGTCGGAGCATGGGCGTGAGGAACATCGCGATCGAGTCCGCTTCCGATTTGGGGAAGAGGTATTTGTCGTGCAGGACGAGGTCGAGGGGCCAGAAACGCAGCTTTGATATGTGGCGGAGTTCACCTAAATTGGAGCTGGGGTCAGTTGCTGCGGTATGGAAGGTGAAAGGTTGGGAGGGTTACCGCGGCGGTTGAAGAACTCTGAGCTGTATTTCCCGCCGAGCGATATGCTTTTGGGGACTTCGCCCATGAGTTCCATGATCTGCGCCATATGGTCGTCGTCCTTGGTATACCTGGAACCCTTCGCGGGGTCAAAAAGATAATCCCCTCCCGTTATTAACTCGAATATCTTGAAACAGAAAAAATTAGTCGCGACGCATATATATATATATATAGGAAAGAGCAGGAAACCCACAACACAAGCCACACTCCATATATCCGCACTCGTCCCCCACTTCGCGCCAACAATAACCTCGGGTGAGCGATACTGCCGCGTTTGTATATCGTCAGTAAAATGATGATGCGTCCACGTCGCTGAAAAAAGAAAAGAAAAAGCCAGTCAGCGCCAAGTCCATAATTGCGTCCCAGCAGCACACCAACCATTCCCAAGATCCGCAATCTTCACCGTTATCCTCTCCGCCAGCCCGTTCTCGTACCTCTCCTCCGAATCGACGTCCATCGGCGGCGGCGGCGGCGGTACCGCCACGATTTTCGATCCCCCCGCCGTCGGCGCCTGCTGCGACAGCAACGACGGGCCATTCTGCGTGGAATGTTGCACCGCCTTAGGCGATATCGAAAGCCCCACAAGATCGAGCTCGGAGCTCGGACTCGGACTCGACGTAACAGGGCTGCTCTTGTTGTCGTTGTCCTTGTCTATCCGCGTCATACCCAGCCCCCACCGATCGCCGCTGCCGGAACCTGCGGCGGCGTAGCTTGAGTTGAGGCTGGAGCTGCTCTTGGGCGAAGGGAGGGGCTGGGAGACGAAGATGCTGGATTGGGTGCGTGGGGTTTGGTTCCCGCCGCGGCCCTGCGAGGGGGGGACACCGACGATCTTGGGTTTCGGCGCGGATGTGGAGGGGGAGGCGTTGGCGAGGGCGAGCTCGGATTGGATGATGGATTCGACGTCGTCTATGTGTATTAGCACGTTTTCTGGTTTGATATCTGGACGCGTCGGAATCAGCCTGAGCGTAGAAACACGAGAGGTAGGAGTGCGTACCAGTATGAATGACGCCACAACACCGGTGCATGTAGTCTAACCCCAGCAGCACTTGCTTCGCGATTTGTTTCACGACGGCCATCGGTACACCTTTATTCTGGGCAGATAGAGGTGAGCAGTCGCGTCAACCAGGACCATCCATCCGGTGTAATATACCTGATGCCGTTTGACGAGCCCCAGCAAGTTTTCGCCCAACACCTCAAACACCATGCAAACGTGCGTTCCATTCGGCCCAGTGTGTCGAAAGTGGTCGAGAAACCCAATAACATGCGACCTCCCGGGATGGTTGATCGCTGCGTTCGGCGTGTTGGACGTGATAAGTCTTTGCAGCAGCTTGATTTCGTCCAGCGCAGTCTCCGTGTAACGCGCAGCGGACTTGACGACCTTGAGCGCAACATGGCGTTTCATCCTGATTTCGCGACACGATCAACCTCGACGCGCAAAAAAACCAGGGATAGATGCGCACTTGCTGTCCCATGTCAGCCAGACGGTGGAGAAATGACCCCAGCCGAGCTTGCGGACTACGACGTAGCGATTATCGGAGAACGCATCGCCGATCTTGACTGGGTGGTAGCCGCCGGGCTTGTAGTCTTCCCAATCCTCCTCGTCCTCCGCGTCCGACAGTTCTGAGATGTGGGAATCCGGGGAGCCCACGTTGTCGGACGGGGAGCCCTGGTAGATGTTGGAGGGATGAGACATGGATGGATGGAGGAACGCTACAAGCCCTGAGAGAAGCTGCTGCCTAGCAAGTACAAATTATGTATCCGGAACAGATTGGGATTGAACTGCCCAATCACAGCCAGAAAGTTAGTAGATTCTATGGGTAAGTGGGGGTGGATAGTAACTGGTTTATATAGCTGTTGAAACTCGCAGTGAGTCCTTAAGAGATGGTGGGCGTAATTGTGAGAAATCGGAAGGACCTTGAAGCCGGAGTTAAATTCGGATGAGATTGGCGTGGCGCACGAACAATAGCCTCCAACCGGAAGTTCCGCCCACACACGCTGAATAACGAGGCGATATCTCGTGGAGAAAACTGGATGGTAAATTACCATCCAAGATTTACTTATGCAGGAACTCCCCAGGCCAAGTAACGGTTGACCGGCTCCCCTTCCCAGAGGAGTCCCGCTAGAAACAGGTCCGCCTTCGAATGTTAGAGTTCCCAAGGGAGAAAATTTCCACAGCGCGGCGGGTATTGCTCAGTTTAGCTCATTGTGCACACTAAGATAGACTTGTCGCTGGCTTGGCAATTGCGCAGTGAGAAAGGCTCTTGCGTGCGATCCAAAAATTGCATGGAGGGGGGATAGCCTTGGAGCTGAGGGAGGGAGGGATGAGAAAGAATGACGCGGACACCAAGCAAGCTGAGTCAATCGCCGTGAATATTACAATGGAATCTGTTCGAGACCGAGCTGCCGGCGGTGGGATGCACAAGGGGCCACAGGTTGTAAACGCTTCATCTCCTGCCTTCGAAAATAAGCTGCTTCAGCTGCTCCACAGTCTACTGACCGGTGTAGTTCTTGTTCTTCGGTCGTAGATGCTTTCATCTCCTTGAACCTGTTCTCGAGAAGGTCGAGAATTCAGAATTTCCGACAATCAGGAGCGAGTGTCCCATGCTAAGACAAGGTTGGTTCAGCTGTTCTTCCCAATCTGCAGCGCTGTCGTATTTTTCAAGAGGTTCGAAATTCATTCAGAAGTTTTCGCACAAAAACATAGATCTTGCATAGATCGAGTAAAAGACAAAGGCGGCGGCGTGATGTGACACCGTAACGCGGCGCGTCAACCTCGTTTTTACCTCCACCATGACCAGCATTACTCGAAATCTCCCCTGGTTCATCCGCGACCTGGGTATCTCAATAGTCGGCAAGGCAAGCACCTCTCTAGCCGCTTGACTCCCTCGATAACCTTTTTTTTTAGGAATGTTACACGTCACTCATTGAAAACCTCGACATCAGCGATGTAAAGTGCATAAAGTACTCAATATCCAAAGGCCTAGGAATCGGGATCGTCCTCGGCGGGTCTATAGTGAAAGTGCCACAGCTCCTCCTCAGTCCGTTTCATATATTTTTTCCACCATATTCGCATTCCAATTTTGACTTTCTTTCATATCAGTTGTACGCGGACGATCCGCACGCGGCCTCTCATTACCCGCCTACATCCTCGAAACCCTCTCATACGCAATAACACTTCTGTATGCCTACCGAAACGAATTCCCCTTCTCAACCTACGGCGAAAACCTCTTCCTCACCCTCCAAAACGTCATCATCACCATCCTCATCATTCTCTACTCACCCTCCAAATCCCCATCACAACAAACCCAATCCAAAACAACCACCCTAACCCTCACCTCCCTCCTCCTCCTCACTTCCCTCCTCACCTGTTCCCTCCTCCCCCTCCCCCTCCTCGCCCTCCTCCAACTAACCACCCTCCCCCTCTCCCTCTCCTCCAAACTCCCCCAAATCACCCAAAACCACCGCGCCCAATCCACAGGCCAGCTCTCCGCCTTCGCCGTCGTCGCCCAGATCCTCGGCTGCGCAGCCCGCCTCTTCACCACCGCGACGGAGGTGGGCGACAGCGTCGTCGCAGCGGGCTTCGTGTTGGCGCTTGTGTTGAATGTTGTGCTTGGGGTGCAGCTGTGGATGTACTGGGGTAATGATGAGGTGAAGGTGGAGGAGGAAGGCGAGAAGAAGATTAAGGCGCGTGCGTCGCCTGCGCCCGTGTCGAATTCGACAGCGACTTCCGTGCCCGCATACAAGCCAGAACCCGCCGGACAACGCGCGGGGAGCCCGCGACCCGCGTCTCCATCGCTCGGAGGCCGTAAATGGGCCAGGAAGGTTGATTGAAAGTGAATACCTCCACCTGCTCCCATGTACTGTGCTGTTGGTAATTTTATTTTGAACCTGATTGCGAGCATTGTTCGTGCGAGATATACAGTGGGCAAAGGATCCTGCGGATGTGCTGCGCGTCTCGAGAGCTCTCTCTCAGCAGCGGAGGAATGTGCGATAGAGGCCACTCGGAAACGGAAGAAAGCTTGATGCCTTCATGATTGTGAACAGCGTCCTAGACCGAGAGGGTGTCAATCTCAGTATTGCCACGCATGAAGCTTACCGCTTGCGTAAAAGGAGGGAGTGACCATGTCATTGTTGTTCCGAAATAATCCAAGTATGTGCGAGTACATAAAAAAAAGAAGCGGGACCATGCCCGGATAGGTACGCTATCATTAACTATAAGATGCCTTGTGCGACGACTCTCGTCCATTATTAGTTGATTACGAAGAGCGTACTAGAGGATAATGCCCTCGATGCTTGATCGGGAAAGTATTATCAGCAAATTCAAAATCGAAAGCAAAGATGCTGGAGACTATTCACCTATTCACGTCAAATCAATTACCTCTCCCTGGACGAAATTCTCCAGTTTGACTTTCTTGTTCTTGGGTCGAGAGGTATCTTCTGTCAAGTCGATCACATCTCCGTCGGCCTCACGCTTGACCTTCGATTTTTTCACGTCTTTCTTTTCGTGCTTTACGAGTGGCTTATTCTCTTTCTGCGTTTCGGGAGGAGGGGTTGGAACCTTTGCCTTGGGTGCTTGGGGTGCGATGCCGTTGGCGCGGAGAACGTCTACATAGATTGTCTGGGTTAATTGGGGGTTTTAGACGCCCAAAGGATAATTGACTTGCCCATGGGACGGTATTTGAAGCGGAACTTGACAAAGGCTGGCCCGGTTAGAGTTACATCACTGTAGGAGGACGGTTTCGATAGGTATTCCGCTTTTGTGAGGCTACAGAGCAGATAAGAGCTAGAGTCTGCAGTGATGTATACAAAAGAGCACGAACGTGACTTGCTGGGTGACAGCCTTCTTGGAACGCTCATGCACTTTGAGTGTGGCGAGATTGGTCTGCTGCGTCGTAGCGCGACGTTTCGAACCGTTCACACGAATAGGGTATATGTCAAGATCTATGACCCCAAGGTCTGGGAGTGTTTGGGATGGGGCTCCGAGATATGCGTCGTCGTCTGCCACAGAAAAAGATCCCTTTAGGGGTCGACGTGAGTGGTTAGAGCAGAAAGCGAACCTGTGAGTGATAGTGATGAAAAGGCAAATCGTCTTAGGGTTTGTCCCTCTTTGACCCCTTCCTTATAAGTATCTCGTGGCAAGGGATGAGCTCTAAGGATTTTTCCTGCACAGGAGACTCCATCCATCTTGACATAGCCACCGGTATCGCCTTGATATGTCGAAGTCTTCCAGTGGACTGAGAAGTTCTGAAAAAAGGCAGTTAAGTGCGTTCGAACCCTTAGCAAGAGACTGCAAAAAATACCTTGCCCAATTCCGACGCAATCCAGCAAGTGACCGTTTTGTCGGCTTCAGATACTTCTATGTCATATTCTGGCGTGCCATTGCCATCGCGTCGTATTCCGTCAATGCACACCCAAGCGGAGAAGCCATGGAAATTGAGCATGGTGGTTAAGAGAGAGGAGTACTTAAAACGCGTACGGTCACAAAGTGATGCATCACCTGATGTGACTACACAAGTCACCTGGCTGGTGGGTCGTGTATTTTTCACGTTTCTGGGGCTCTAAAAATTGACATCCACCGCTTAAAGTTACCTAGTAAACTACGCAACATTATTCTACAATTTCCAGAAGTTGTCCGCTTTTCCCGCCGTTTTTACCATATTTGGACACTGGCGTTGAGTAGACATTACATAAGCTGATTGCATCACAACTGCCACCGAACTTGTCCTTCGCCATATCCTTGCTAGCTTACTCTCTGCCCTCCTCGTCGTCGTTGGCCGCAGTTGCGGAGGGGTATTACTCTATCTCATGTCACCAAGTAATGGCTTCAAACCTGGGACTCCAGAATCAGTATACTTCAATCCATTCGCTGAGGAACGGCAAAGCACCACCGCGGTTGATGTGTCTTTCATTTCTGGACGCAGCAACCGCCCGGTAATACGCCGCAGAGGTTCCGGCTCCGAATCCACGACAGCGAGCTCTGCCAGCTCGAGTAGTGGGCTCAGTGTCTTCACCAGTTCACCGTACAACTCGAATGGCAAGTCTGATGGCCATTTAATCGAGCCCTTGTCAAGCGGTGCACACCATCCTTTGCGGAGCGCGGACTTATCCTCTGGGTTTCGATTTGGCGCCGGTGTGACTCGGCCTCATTTGAACCGGATCGTGGACATTCCACCTTTGGTCGATGCACCACCGGTGCCTGGCGCAGATATGATAGTAGCAGAGCCGGCCCCCGATGAGAAGGTGGTTTTGGTACATGAGGTATGAGATTTGATTTATTTAGCGCTTACTTGACCAATAACTCTTGTAGGTTACGCCCGTCGATTCACTAGCGGGTGTCGCTTTGAAATATGGGATCAGTCTAGCCGGTAGGAGTCGAATTCTACTTATTTATATTCTATCTAACCGCGGTCTTTCCAAGAATTACGACGGGCCAATCACCTATGGGCTTCTGATCCAATTCACCTGCGCAAAGTTCTTTACATTCCTCTGGACAAGACTTCACGACGAGAACCACCCTCACTTCTTGTTTCCACTGAGGATATGGACCAATCCGCCCGCTCTGCGACTTCACCGACCCAGGCTACCACCCCTCTATCGACCATACGACGAGTTCCTGCGTCGCAACTTTCCTTCTTCCCGCCTCCCGCCAGACCACAACTGGAGGAACTCAATCTTCCTATAGCGGACGCCCCTCCTGCTCCCACAAAACATTCACATTCCCGCCACGTGCGCTACGCCACCACGCCGACCTCTTATTCGCCCGTTCCTGGCACGGCAGGTTCCCCTTCACTTGCTTCAATCTTAAGCGCCCTGCCTATCCAGCCTTCTACGCGTGATACTATCATCGCGCGGCTCTCATACGATAATAGTCCGGGGAGCACGAGCTTCACGGATGATGAAGGACATGAGTTGGACGACGTGCGCCGCGGGGCGTCGCTAGATTCCATCTTCCCTTCAAATGAGGCTACGCCGAAGGCTAAACCACCAGTCGTTCCCCCGGCTGCCTCTAATCGGTCTCACAACCGCACCGCGTCGGCTTCGTCAATATATGGTGGCGGTGGTGCGCAGTATCGTCGGGCCGGTCCTCCGCGAACCGTGCAGCTAGAGCCGTCCCCTGTTATGCAGCTGCCGTTCGGGACTTTACGTCGCAAGAGGGTCGAAAGCGAGCATGTCAATGGAGATTTTGACCTGTTAGGTCTGAGGAACGGTGAAGGCGAAGGTGATACTGAAGACTTGGGTCCATGACCAGTGCTTTGCGTCTCCCAGAGATGCCCGCAACTGCGCAATAACACTTCTGCTTCTGGCACTCCGCTCCATGCGCGACTTATCGAGCAGCTTGGCGTTTGGAACCGTTCCTGTGCATGCATTGGCCGCCCGCATATTTCGGGCTGCAACGAAGCAATGACGCGACTCTGCCGTTCGGAGGCACCAAGGCCACCAGCGCTAGAACCATCGCCGTTAATCTCTTCGCCCGACTGCCCTATACGCCCCCGCTATTCGCTCGCTTTCTTTCTCCATAGACCTAGACTCCTCTCCAAGCATAAGCATACTGTACACTGAATGATCATACCAGCGGATTAATGTAACTAACAGTAAGCATCGACTATACTACGTCTGAATTGCTGCACAAGGTTAACAGTCTATCCAGCCTCGAAATTGAATCAATAATTCCGCAAACCACGCCGTAGGCTAATCGCGTGCCCTTGCCCTCCACACAAGGAAACTAAAGCGATGACCATACCGAACAAACACGTTGTCTGCACCACCATATCGTTTGCCGCCCGCAAAGTTCGATGTCTGAGAACGCGGGCGTCGCATCTCTGGCGCGAAGCCTGTTTACGACTTGTTCTCTCGTACATCTCTCGGCAGCACTTCATTCCCGCGCGGCGACGTTTTCAGGGATAATGTTACTGAAGAGGGAATTTCCTGTTCTGGAGCGTAGCGTGTCTGTCGCTTCCCGTCGCGTACGAGGTCGTCGTAATTGGTTTTGATCTGGGGCTGAGGATCTTGCAGACGTGGTATACACCTTGTTCGCCCCCGAGCTCTGGAAACGGGCCACTCCATATAACTGCACCAGAGGCTCAATGTCCAGCGCGCTACTGTAAACCTCTTTCTGTCCTGACGAGGTTTTTCCCAGTGAGCGCAGTCCGATCCCTGTCTCATAACATGGTGATTTAAAAACATATGCGTACGCAATGTTAGTCCACACCAGGCCGATGTCTGTTGAGGATACGGTCATCCTCTATGGTCCATTTGCCTTCCCTTGCCTCCTGCTAGCTTCCGCCACCCTCTCAATGCTATCACCGTCTAGTAAGTCTTTTTGTCTGCGACCATGCACACTTCTCTAACTTTTCTCTCGCCAGCCGCCCCAGCTGTTACGACAGCGTCCCTGTATTCGGCCAGCGCTGGGTTTTTCCTCATCCTTGGGATATGTGGCATCCTAGCAATCGCCGCGTTATGTCTCACGTCTGTGTTTCACGCGTTCCGTCGACTCTATGCGAACTACACGGGTCGCTATTCAACGTTTTAGAAAAATGCACCGAGTCCCAATGTAATGTCTTGCATCGAGATTTCAGCATGTGCACTCGCGCGCCTCGATATTAGTCTGCCTGCAGACCATTGCATGGAGTCTGGTGTCTTGAGGTCCGATCTTATGGTATGCTTCGCCATTGTATACAATGCCGGCGTTTATCTTCGAAGCTTGGGATCGCCCACCACTGCGATTTGTTTTCTTTGCTCCTTCCGGCGTATGAGACGCTTGGCCATCGCGTTCCATGCAGTCTTAGGCGTCTGTTCTTTCAAAAATAACTGCCCTCGTGGCGAAACAAAGCGTGGTTTCATATAATTCAGACACAGCGGCGACACCGGCCTTCAAATAATGCGAGCCATGTCAACGGCCGAAATCAGTTTTCCTGCGCTGTGAATGGCTCATCCCAATGTTTTTTTTTCTCTGGTGGTGGCGCTTGACATGGACGGCTACACTTGTCACTTGTAGGCGCCAGTAGAACTCGCGGGAGGAATCTTCCGAACTCATTCCGTCATGCGATATCAGGACTAGTTCTCGAGACCTAGCGCGCTTTCGGCATTTTTCATGTATATCGACTTGCGAATGGAGAGAAGACGGAGCTAATCTTTCAGACTGCTGCAGCGTGGACAGCGCGATCCAGGATTGGAGACTGGACCAAAACGACTATCGACGGACTTGCATTCGTTTGCTCCGGATTCGGGAGATCATCTTCGAACGCAGAACTGGATCTTCAATCATTTCGTGTGTCAAGCAGCTGATAGCAGTTCGAAAATATCCACTCCGCGGCGGTACTGTTCTTCATTGCTGGAACTGAGCACTATTGCCAGCGATTCCATATTAGCAGCGACACTTCTACGGGCAGTGAAGAAACATCCACAAGAGCTCCGAGGCATACAGCAGCAGTCAAGGCTGACGCCTATCTTGTCAAGTAAACTTTGTGTCCCTATCCAGTTGGGCGAATGGTCCCACAAGACATACCAACCCCAGTGCCACGGGCCCACGACGCAGTACGCATCGGTCATCTCCGAGCGGTTAGTCTGGTTCTTTGCTGCAGTTCTCGTGATACTTCTCGCGCCGCAACAGCTTTTATTCTCACCTCCAGCCACGCGTTTATGGTGCCCGCATTTTTTTCTTTTCATTTTGTCGACTTTGGCGAGATGGATATTCTGGGCCCACATCGTGTTGTCAGGGTCTGTTTTCGTGTGACTCTCCCGGGTCTCTTGCAGCATAAATATCTGGCCAGGGGTCACTGAATTGTTCGTTTCAATTCACCCTCCCGTTTGGTGCCACATTCCAATGTCTTTCTACTATAAACCCAACATTGTGTACCATATGAACGGCGGCGGGGGACCTCCTCCCAACGTCCCGAACTATCAGTCGTCTTCTGTTGCACCTCCCCGTCGAAATCCACTGCCAGCAAGAAATATGCAGGCGGTAGTATGTCGTCTTTGCGCATGTACTCGTGTCCCATTGCTGATTTTTCCAGGTGAACTTTGCCGTGGTTAGTTACCTGCCCAATCTCCTCTCCGGAAGTGTTGTTCGCGACGGTTGCACGGTCTTACATTCCAGCATAGGAACAACTAGTCGAGATTCGACTGAACATAAATTCGCCCTGGATACTGGGCATAGTTCTCACTGTTCTGACCGTTGGTAGCAAGGTAAATCGAACTCCCACATCGTCGTCCTACTCACCGCGTCTGTTCTTCTTCGTTCTAGCAATTAGGTCTTGCCTACGAATACGAGTACGAGATCAGGTACCAGACTGGTAACGGCACGGAAGTCAAGCGATTTTCTGCGAACTCGCCGGACATCAGAGAGAGACAAGTGTGAAGTCCATCGAAAGCATCATCAGGCCAATTGCCACTGTGGTAGCTGCAGGTTCAGATTGTATTCCTACTTACATACTATGTCTACATATGCGTAACTGATGCGAAGAGGCCGAGAGATTTGGGTGGAATGAAATGATCATGCAATTCAACGATAAGCAAAGCGGTCTGAGGCAGAACCTGAACAACACGCCATCTGATGAGGCTTCCGTCTAGAATGTAACCACATCACGATGAACAGGTTATAACTATCTTTTCGTGTGTGCTCAGTCCAAACATACACGTTGCGACAAAGATTTGTTCGCTGGAGTGGCGGGCAAGACGGCCCACCCCTGAGGATTCCAGGGGAGAATGCTGATTCACCTCTTGTTCACGAAATGCTGTAGATCCTCGTGGGCGACCCGTCCTTCATTCACAGCCAAAGGCTTCTTGATAGAAGAAGTTCGGCGAACATCGACGGAGCTGTCCACTGCGAGAGACTTCGTATTGCAAAAAACATCACAAATAGCGCGCGAACTCATTCAGGAGAAGCCGTTGGCTGGGAGGATAACTCGAAAACCGAGCTACGACGGTATCACTTCTTCGCGATTGTTCTGTTCGACACAGCACATCTGTGAGAAAGTATGAGATGAAAAGGCAAGAAGATCCATACATGCTACATACACGGACCCCTCCGCAGCGAGCCAAGCGCCGTTTGCGACATACGCGTCTGCAACACATGACCATGGCATTGCGCTAGACCCTAAAAATGAGACATCGGGCACCGGTGGCGTCTACGTCTTCTCCCTTCCATCGAAAGAGGTCGTTATGGTCGAGCGTCTAAGAGCATCAGTACATTGCATTGCTACATCCGCTGAGAAAGTGGTGCTATCCATACATTGGGCTCGCGATACTGTAGTTGTTTATTCCCGTTTCCTGGCTGAGCTGAATGACGGCTGACAGAAATCTCTGGGTAATTCTCGAGGTGTGGCGTACGAGAATCTTCAGGGAGGCACACTAGTATCAGCACGGGCTGTCGATGGATAAGCCGTCGGTAAAAGTAAAGCA
Organism: Favolaschia claudopus; assembly: GCA_037176885.1. Lineage (NCBI taxonomy): Eukaryota > Fungi > Basidiomycota > Agaricomycetes > Agaricales > Mycenaceae > Favolaschia > Favolaschia claudopus. The sequence continues at coordinate 981,517 of JAWWNJ010000077.1, forward strand.
ACGCATGCGACCCGACAGCTAGCGATCCACTTGGCTACAATTGCTTGTTCTGGGCGATTCTGTACGGGAAAATGAGATGTGAGACGATGAGCGAGAGTAACACGTAGGACAAGGATGCACAAACCATAGCCGGCACGAATAACTACTTCAAGATAACGAACCGTTCACACACCAGCGCCGTCTGCGAAACATGATCCCGGCACTGCGCCTTGCTTGGCCCGGACCCGAATAGATCGAAGACATCTACAGCGGCGGCTGCTTCTTCGGCTGCATCTGTATCAACGCTGGTTGCGATAGAACGTCTGAGTGCATCGGTGTCCATGGGGAGGAGCTGCCACGGCTTCCACACATACACCTCCTGGCCTTCAGCGAAATCTTCCGGGTTGCGGATGCATAGCTGGGCTAGCGCGTGAAGACGAGGCGGAGCGAGGGAGGAGAATGAAAATAGGACGGCGTGAATGCCACCCTTCGATAAAGAATGCACAGAGCTAGGGTGGTCCAGAGGCGGTGGAGAGGTGAGAAGATGGCATAGGGCCACGCCAGGTATGGATATGTTGGAGGAGGGGTTGGATACAGGGGATGGAATGTGTAGGATGTGGAGGATGCGTAGACGGAGGTCAGGATCGAGACCCCGCCGTGATGAGGAAGCTGAATTAGCCAGAGACAGTGATAAATCCGCGTCCCACAGCGACATGGAAGCATGTGTACGATCGTACAAAGCCGTAGCGCGCGCCGCTAAACCGTTTCTGCATATATATGGTCAGATGAATTATTTGAATGCAGAGTAGATGCCTACCGTATGAACCTTTCCTTGCCCTTGTTGGTTTTTTCAGGACTCATCATGACGCCTCGGCGTTCATCTAAGTCCTCCATGCTTGAGACCTGTATTTCGGGATGCTGGTCGTGAAGCAGTATAGACGCCAGCTCTGAAGCTCCGTTGTCGGTAAATAGATCTGTGGCGCGGGCGAGGGCGGTCGTAGAAATGGTACGCAGACGATCGGACGGCGGTGCCGGAGGAGGAAGCGAAGGGGCAACAAGATGCTTGAGAGGCGTTGCCAATTTCGACGACGAGGCATGAGGCTGCGAGGGAGGAGGAGGCGGAGGTGGCACCAGAGGCTTGAGAGATACCGGTGTTTTTGAAGTAGACGTGACTGGTGCTGGCGGCACGGCAAGTTGTTTCAATGCAGCATTCCTCGAAGCAGGACGAGGGAAATTGGGCAATTGAGGAGGAGGTGGTGGCGGAACATTCACGGCAGGTTTCGCCCCAGAATCGAAGAGTGGTACAGGTGGCTTCAGCACTCGCAACATAGGCTTTGGGGCTGTTGTTGCCCGCATGTCAGAATTCACAAACTTGGGCGCTTTTTCATACTGTGGACGAGCCGTTTTGGAGGAAGGCTTGACACTGACAGGAGCAGCCGAGGTTATTGAGCCGAAAGCAGAGTCGAATTTGGGTGTAGAGAATTTGGAAACGGGTTTCGTTGATGACTTGGAAAACCCGTCAGCATGGTCCATAAGTTTGTGTCGCTTCTTTGGCGTCGTCAAGTCCGATTCCTTTCAAGATATCTCAGAGTTTGAGTCGTGTCGCGCGTGGCATCCACGTACAGGACCAGCATTCCGCTTCGACATTCGAGTGAGGTTTTAACGAGCTCAGCTCTTCAAAGCATATAACGAGAAGGAGACGGGTCCTGTAGCAGCAACCGAGCAGGCCTGGGAGATGAGGGTTAGAGCTAATGTTAGAGGTTAAGGACGAATCGGCCCGCAACGGCCGAGGCCAAATATTACACGCCCACGTGATGAACAAACAATGCGTAATTTCCTCCTATTCCTCAGAATCCTCGATTACTTGCAACACGACAGATTCACGCGAGAGGAATGCTTGTTCTCATACAAACTTTTACTTATTAGCTTCACGTAACAGACCCGAGACACAAGAAATGCTGCAGTACTGCATTGTGTACAACACAGAAAAATCAACCAATCATCGAATGTAACGAGGGCAGCGAGCTCAAGTACATAGAACGTCTATCTAGGAGAGACTAACCAATGATGCAGCTTTGAGTACAGTGGACGATCTCAAGCCATCGAGAACGACTCGTCATTTTTCGAAGAGCGCAATTGCAATCAAACCTCAGGAACTTCAACGCCGGAAAACGAACGGCCGGAGTATCGTGCCCTTTCTTAGTTCAATTTTCCTTAGTATGCATTCTGCGTTAGCAGGCGGACCCCGCTCGGCAATTAAATACAAGAGGCCTATCTGTTCATGCAACAAATTCTATGATCCTTTAAATTGTTGGGAAGTCGGGAATTCCCCATGACCAGTTGACGGAGAATTTTTGGCAGGGCGGGCGCACGTCAACACCAGATATACATACCATTCCAAGAGGAGTTGCAATTTCAACCATCCCCAGCTCAGAAGGTATTCAACAGGTTGACACTTGCTGATCAGCCTCTAGTGCGAGGTCAACTCGAGTAAAAGTAGCTTTCGAAATTCGAGAAATATCTGAGCGCTAGCATAACCACGTAAGTAAGATTTTACCGCATCTCCGTACGACCAAATTGCTGACTTGTACTTGAGTACATAGACTCCGATGCTCGATCGATGCACTTGGGTATCTGAACATATGTGGGATAACGAGACGACATCGCTAGAACATGCCAGTGAACACACTTGTTACAATGTAACTGTACTTACCTAAAGCAAAAAGTGAATTGTGCCGGACCTAATCACTTATAAGCACTGAATTGGATTCATACAACACAGCCGGAATGAATTACGCGAGCTCACAATCGAAAGTTGGAAGGCATCTATCGAAGGAAAACGATCGGAATTTAAAGTGCGGCACGGATCCGGCATGGTGCATCTTGAATAGCTCAGGCTATGGCTCCCAATATCGGCTGGTTCAGTGGGATACATACCATGGTTCGTTTTGAGGGGACGGAGAAGGGGGGAAATAGAAGAAGAAAAATTCTGGTTCGGATCTGAAAGAATGTGAACAAGGAAGGGTGGCCGCGGCGAAACACGTATGTATACGGGTCAGTGATTGGAATGGTTTTATCTCGGTTTGGACGATCGTTACCAGCAAAAAAAAAAAACTTGAAAGACAGGTGAATTGACATTGGACAACATAGACAGCGGATCGCATGCTTACCGTATGAGGAAACTGCATTATGACATTGTCAATAGACAAAGAACCGTCCGAAGTCTCGTCGAGTCGGCGAAGCCTCGAGTAGTAGGTTCCGATACAGAGACTGCATATTAAAGATTCTGGAACGTGGCCATTCAAGGACCTCCTTGGCATACGGCTGTTGCCCGAAAATAGGCGAAAATACTGCGCTGTGAGTCAGAGTCGTCGATGCGCGCCAACATATGTATAGTACGCGATAGTCGCACGTACGTTTCCTCTAGCCCGTTTTTCCGTCATTAAAGTCGCCAAGAGAGGTAACGAGAATTGTGAGTAAACATATCGAGGAGTGGAGTAGATTTGATAGCAGAGTTCGTTTATTTTCGATTATCAGACTTCGGCTCCGGAGAGGGAAGGTTCTAGCCAAAGAATTCGAGGAGATTCAATAGACCATGGAAGAATGGAAGAACCGGGGGAGAGTGACAAGCTCGTCGCGAGTCGAGCAAAATAAACCTCCATCCATGTAGCAAATACCTGCAGTCTAGGCAGTGGTCGTAGCACGAGATTTTGAGATATCAAAGGGTGAGGGGAAGTTCAGCTATGTGAAGCGCAAGCCGTAAGTTGAACGTTGGCCGAGCTTGAAACGAGAAAATCTCCGCCGAACGGTTTTGAAGGCAATCAGTCTGGCTTGAACGCGATTGTACTGTAGGTCCCAGAATTAGTAAAAAAAATCCGTTTGCAAAACGAGGCTGCACAGAGATATAGGCTGTTGCTTTTTTGGTGCAAAATTCGATGAGTTGAGTGTTGACGAGCCGTACTTCGGAGCGACAAGAGAATGAATATCCTACCCCAGTCATCTGAGCCGTCGCCGGCACAATCTTCTGAGCGTAGAGTCCAATGAAGCAGAGCCAAATATCAGTGCCCGAGCAGGTACCGTGACGTCCAACTTCAACCGCCTCAGGTCACAGGTGGTGGTTAGAACGGAACCGTGCTCGGCATTGAAATCAAAGATAACCAAGTACAAACACATGCAAAGTTGAATGTTCAACTTGCTTCCGTTCCGCAACCATCCGCTTCCGCAGGCTTCCGCGGGCGAAAAAAAATCGATCTGATCATTTCAAATTTTCAATGCACAACCGTTGCATATCGATGAAAACCCGTCCGTTCCCCTCCGGATCCAAAGCGTTTCAGGATACTTATTCTCTCTCTGAGTCACGACTCCCTAAGCTAAGCACTTACCTCCACAAGGACGCCTCGGTCTTGGCGGCCTCACTGTCGCTCTCGGATTTTTGTTCCGTGCATATCATATGGAAGACCATCGATAAAAAATGTCTTCGGTCTTGTGCTGTCTTGTGCTTCTATGAAGGTGTGAAAGCGTAACTATGTGTCCAAGAAAATCCAAGTGAAAACGGAGATAGGTGACTCTGAAATCAGCGCGCCATCAGAGGCCATCAGCCGCTGAAATTCTGATGAAAGTCTAAACGGTTACCGGGAGGTGCGGACCGTAGTATGTATGTGGGAGAGCTCAGATGACTTCGAAATTTCGAATCGGAATTTTGCAATGGACGACGAGAAGGGAATCACCGAGTGCTTTCTTTGTTGTAGCCTCATGCTGCACTTGGTCTAATCTGGTATGGTATATTTAACCCTAACCGCGCCAGATTTGGCCGCAAACGTTTCTTGGCGGTCGAGTGAGGTCCCCGAATGAACGAACGAGGACAGTCTAAGAGTAAACTAACTTGGAAGATTCAGACATATTCTTTGAAAGTAATCCGGCTTTTCGATTTCGTACACCGTATATAGGAACTTTGCTTTGTGCTAGTGTACTGGGAGAAACGACGAGTCCGTTCTATGTCAATGTAGTAAGCGATTAACCTGGTTTGGCACAAGACTGCGCGTACATATGCATCCGTACAACAAGGACTCGAAATCATAAAGAGACTTTAAAACAATCAAAACCATCGCAGGCTATTGATACAGTACATTCATTCATTGGCGGCGCCAGCAGTACATTGAATGACGCTTTAGTTTAGTTAGAGCGAGCATGGGTTGGTCTTCTGGTCAGTCGGTCGGGGCGGGGCGGGAAGTCAGTCAGTCAGTCGGTCAATAAATTATGATTCCAAGGCCAAAGGACGATCATTGACACGGGCCCGACGCCCGGGACCAAGGAGTCTGAGGGCTTTGTCGTCCGTGGGATCGCGGCGGTACGGGTGCAGTCGCAGCGAGTGCAGCGGCGCGAGGTCCCGCCGCATCGAATCCTCTCTTCTGTCGTCCGCGTCGTGCAAGAGATTCACGGGCGGGGGCTCGTTGGGGATTAATAGCCGGGGCAGGGAACGTGGGTCCGTCCCGCCGCCGCCGTTACCACCGGATTCCGAGTCCGAGCCGGGTAGGAGGGGGTATAATTGGGTGCCGGGGGACGACGCGTAGGAGGAGGAGGAAGACGAGGAGCCAGAGTGGTAGTCGGAACGAGGAGAGTCGGAGCGTTGGTGGTGGAAGGACGCTAGCGGGGCGGTGTACCATCCCCCAGAGGCGGGCTGGGGCTGGGGCTCGGGGGAATGCTCGCGATGGAGGGGTCGGTGGGTGGCGCGCGTCGTCGCATATGACGATGTCGCGGAATTATTATTACCGTAGGACTGAGGACGAACGGGGCTCTGGCGCGGGTAAATGGGGGATTGATACGGCGGGGGAGGCTCCGAGAAATTCTGGGGTGATGGGTATGAGAAATGGAGCTCTGGGGGCTGGGATGAGGGTCTGGGATCGGGACGGGGGGCACTGGGCTGGGGGTCAGGAGTATACGCCGCTACAGGTGATGGGGGTTGTTGTGGGCGTGATGGGGGTCGTGAATACGGGTCGTACATTTGAATAGACGGAGAAGGGATGCGGGGACCAGCGGGAGTAGGCGTCGGCCGAGGAGCAAGAGCGGGGAAGGCGGCATAGATGCGAGAGACATTGGAAGTAGAAGCATCGGCGTCGGTATTTTTCCGTTTGCCAACGCGGGTGCTAGTGAACATACCAGAAGGAACTTCGAGATTTCTAACGGCCTCTAGGTCGTCCACAGTGCCCAAATGGTCAACGGTGGACTGAGTGAAATACGCAGCTGGGTTCAACACATGTAAGCCTGGAAACACAGCGCTGAGCTGCAATTGGACGTACTAAGATGCCACTTCCTCTTCCCCTTCTCTGTCGTTATCCAGACCGAATAGGTCTGCTTCACGAGCTGCTCCCATCCCGGGGGTTGTTCGTTTCTGTTGCTCAGACGCGCTCAGAAGGCATACTGACATCTAAGTATGTGGACCCACCCTTGGCTTGCGTCTAAAGGGACATATTTTTCATAGTAGAACAGAAACTCCTGTGTGGGGCCGTTGAGTATCTGCCAGGGACCACACACGAGATACGCACATCTCGGACGCGTGACGCGCTCCAGCGTCTCCCCTCAGTGAACCGCTCGATACCGAGCCCAGTAATCTCGGTGTTGGGACTCCGCTCCTCCCAGGCGTACACACATCCTGTTCGCAGCGCCGCGCGCTCGTCCGCGTCTAATCGTCGTGTTACCATAGCCAGTATGTCCCTACGAACCCTCAGCCCGTGCGTGCCAGCATACACCAAAGACGACCTTACTTATGAACAGCGAAAAAGATTTTGTGGGCATCGTCTACGGAGCGTATCCGGACGTTGGTGCAGGTGGGGTGTTGGTGGGGCTGTGATGGCTGGGACGGGGGGAGGGGAGGGGGCATGTTGCGGGGGAGGGCGGCGGGGGTTCACATGTAAGTTGGGCGAGCACTAAGCGCGCCTATAAATCAGCGCGTACCTGGTACCCGATACAGCACACTGCATGACCCTGAAAATCGCGATGCATCCCTCTCACGCTTGCTAAACCTTAACAACCCAAATTTCCAGATTGATATGTTCAGATCTCCATCCCTTTCTGGTCTCTACTCCGATGTTCCATGCTCTATCCATCGGTCAGCCGCTGTTTTTTGCCTAGTCCCCCCGCCTGCCGCGAGTTTCGCATCATCAGCCGTTGGCCTGAACAAGCAAGTCCAACAGATTCCATCAGCCGTATCTCCTTGTATGCGTCTCTGTTGGCTTGCTGCTAGCGTCTCGACGGAGAAACGCGACACTCTAAAACCCTCCGCTAACTCCCAAATCTTTGAAATATCCTAAGCGGTGACATCGCAACATCGGCACTTTCATCCGAACTCCGCGGTTCCATCTGCTACCATCTTCTTCAAGCCGTAACATACTTTAGCAACAAACCGGCTCTGGTCCTCATTTTCTTAAAGGGTACGGGTATGTTCTCCTCGAAGAGCGCGTACCAGGTAGCGTGGCTCGGATTTTTCCGCACGTCTCCGAATTGAATTTTTTCGGCGAAATGGGCCCCGTGGACCCACAAAAAGACGACTATTCAGTATTCAATTCCAAACTCAGGAGGACCAGGAAAGAGGCGTCCCAATCTACTTATCCTAGCTGACCATAGTCACGCTTCCCCACCTTGTGCGCAAGCTGTCTGTGGCGTCCCACCCATCCTTTTGGTTTGCTGCTGCTTCGACCACGTTTTCCGCGAAGAACCGGTCCGGGCGCGCCCTAGTTTTTTTAAACGAGCGAAACAGAGCGGCTGTAATCATACCACCGTGAGTCCACATAACTATAACGCGCAATCGTGATTCCGATACTTCCTTCCCTCCCTACCCGCGAGGCTCCTGCTGTCAATCGTGTCTCAAGCTGCAGCTAACGTTCGCGATTTGCTAATGAGCGTAAGCAGCAACAATGGTGAGCCCAGTTTAGTATCATAGGGCCTGCTTGCTTTATTGTCTTTGTCTTTGCCTTTCTTGGATGAAGGGGGTGGGATCGGTCGTGGTCTGCCGCAATCGTTTGGCGTCGGCGGTTTGCCTCCTTGGCCGCTGCGTTGTCAATGTACGACAAGAACGCGAATGCTAGATTTGGGTTGACAAGACCGCGCGGGACCACACAATTCTCTGTCCACTATGTTCGTCATCGTCAGTCTCTATCAAGTCTGACGTCGGCGGCGGTCTGGGTGACTTGGTCTTACCGTCACTGTGTTCTGGATGATTTTGTCACTGTGATCATATGGCCTGGATCTCAAGTGCGGCTGCATTGCATTGTCATGGTTCGTTTTTCTTTCCTTTGTTCGGGGGATGTTCGTAGTAAGGGTGCCCAATCTGCAGAGGCATTCCAGGATCCTTCATCTGGGGAAGGTTCGTTTTTCCTCCCATTCTACATATCTACTTACAGTAATACAATATATATTTTATGTGGTGCTATTGGCGCTAGTGGTATACGAGTACATGTCCTCCATCCATTTTTGTTTACATACAGCTTGTCCATCCTGAGATGCAGAAAGCAAAGAGAGAGCAATCGAACGAAAGCAAAGCGACAACGACGGCGGCGGACGACAGTCAACTAGTCCGAAACCGGACTGAAGCAAGTAGCGTGCAGCAATAGTCTGGCCAAAAGCAAAGCAAAGCGAAGACAGTGGATGATGATACGAGATGAAATATTAATCAAGTCAACCCAGGCCCGGGGACGAAGGACATCAGCGCCTCTTCGTCGATTGGATGCCGGCGTGCAGGGGGAATGTTCTCGAGATATTCGAGGGGTGCCAGCAGCGCTTTGACGCTCCGAGGGGACATCGGTCGCCCGTTGGGGACATGAATAATCACCCCGCCCTCCCACACCACGTTGTAAGGCTGTGAGTGTGTATTGACGGTCGTCGACGGGTAGAGATGCGACGGGTAGTCGAACGACCTCGTACGCGGTGCGCCCTTGGCGGAGCGCGCGCTTTTGTACATCCCCGGGGGGACGCGGATGGAGGCGAGGTAGGGGAGGTCGTCGACTGTGTGTAGGTATTCCAGGGTTCTAGGAGTGAAGTAGGCGACTGTGATTGAGCTCAGTTGGGCTGATAGATGGTGACGGACGGTGAAATACATACTGAGATGCCATTTTCGTCGTCCGTTGGCGGTTTCTACGAACACTGAGTAGGTCTGCTTCACGAGGCTTTCACGCACGGGCACATGCGTAGGACCGTATCCTAGGGGAGAGCTAGAAGCAACCGACTGAGCGATCTAGCAGACCGAAAATATGAATGGCACTAACGGGACAGAGTCGGAATCATAGCTTAAATCTACGTCGACTGGATCTTCCTTCTCATGATAGAATAGAAATTCCTGTGGTCGACAGGTGGGATTTAGTAACGATTCTGTGTGTGGGACCGACAGGGAGCGGGAATGATGATGGTGCCTCTATTTCACTTACCTCTCTGACACGACTTGGGCCCCATCGAATAGAATCTGTCCAACGCTCTATCCCGAGCTGATGGTAGTGAGCCTAATTGTCAGTTCAATTTTGAGTATAGGGTGCACGAGCCATCGACTAACCCCCATCGGCTCCGCGTTGGAGCCACCGCGTTCTTCCCAGACGAAGACGCAGCCGGAGGATATTGCTCTTCGTTCTTCTGTGTCCAGGCGCCGGGTGATCATGGGGAGGAGGCCGACGGCGACGCCGTGGAAGATGACATGGGCGTCTTGAGGGGAGCGCACACGTATTCCTTCGCAGGTTGGGCGTTGGTAAGGCATGAGGTGGGTGGGGAGGGAGGGTGAGTACCAGTGGGCGGTTAGGATGAGGCGCCTTTTAAGCAGCGGAAGAGGTGGTGAGGAGAAGCCTGGTGGTTACATCCAATCTTAAGTATATCACCGTCCCAGAGCGGAACAAGAGCAATGGTGAGATAGTGCCGTAAAATAGATCCTGTGCGTTCTTTGATGCCAATCTTTACTGATTGTAAGTCGTTAGTTGTCTTGAGATTGACTTTATGCTTCTTCAGCATGGCCCGCGATGTGGAGGCGCAGGGAGATGGGAAAGATCGATCCATAAATGGAGCCGTAGGAATAATTTCGTCCAATTGTTGTGGCTGAATCAACCCTCTATCAAATTGGAATCCGAGTAAGTGTTGTGGTAAAGAGGCTTCTCTAGGTTCCGCCGGAGGCCAAGCAAGTTGCAGATTCCGCGAATTTGGGAGGTTGCCTCGCGTTTTGCACGTCTCCGGAATGAGCGGCAACAGCTATGGATTACAGCTTTGACCCAGGAAAGTCTATCCAGGAGAGTGCGAGCACAGGCTGGTGCAGCGCCTTGAAAGCAACATCGAAACGGAAAACTTCGACAGTCAGAATACGAATCTGGTCGACGTGGTCGTTGTTCCACAGAGAATGAAAGCCCGCAAGGGGATATGAAATTTGAAAATCGGAGCCTTTTAGATGATAGCCTTCTCAAACAAAACAGTCTGCTTCCAGATGTGGTCTGTAGGGGCACCCGGACGGTGACAGCGGAGGACGGCGTCCATGAGAAGCCAAAAGTGTATTCCCACCTTACCGCGTTTTGAATAAAGATCTTGAGAAGTAGTCGCAATCTGTCGATTAATTTATGAAAAGATGAACTCGCGATGAGCTGGTCGCAGCCGCTGGGATGGGCGAAACTCGAGCGTGGATTCACCAGAGGCCTCCGAATCGCGCGGGAAATTTGCGGATGCTGAAGATCGAAACTAATGGTTAGCGTACGGGAATACGAACACTCCAAGGCGGCCTAGTGTTGGTTTCCGCGATGCCTTAGCCATGAAGACATAATGGTGGGTGGATAAACAGTTAGTGCGAAATCTCCGTCCATTAACAAAGTTCGCACCATCACGGCGTTTAATATTTAGAGATCTGGGGAGCAGAAGGACTGTTGGAATCACGATTTTGCTGATGGATAGACAAGCCTGACAAGAAAAAAAGGAAGTTGAGGAGGAGTAAGAGTTCCTGCGCTTGGACACTGCACTGTGGCAACCAATGGTAACAGGAAAATGAGGGCAGAGGTCTTCTGATGGATTCGGGGGAATGCAGGGATCCCGAAGTCGCTATTAGTGTTTTCCCGGGTCGGGTCTTTACGGCAGACCCGACTTCGGAGTTAGCGTTTTCCGGCCGAATTATCCACTTTTGGCCAATGATGCCCAGCAAACTTAGATTTGTACGTATGATCTCCACCATATGGGCGAAAAAAACCGGCAAAATTCTGACCTGTCAATTTTTTTTTCTCCATTTTTCGGAAAACTTAGGAAGCAAAAATCTGGACACAAGCCGCGGGATCCCGAATTCACAGAAATTCGGCATTTTCGGCCAACGGCTGCGGCCACAAACGCTAACTCCGAAGTCGGGTCTGCCGTAAAGACCCGACCCGGAAAACACTAGTCGCTATCAACAGATCCGAGCTTTCAGCGATGACCGAGCCATGACCGAAAAATTGATTTCTGAGCGCGGGCAGTTGAGAGCGAAGGAGTAAAGCACATCGATGCCTGGCGATGTTGAGAGTTTGAGGCAAGGTTCGAGTTGAACCGAGGCGAACCGTGACAGTACGGTGACACAAATCGTGACCTGTGACGTCACAGCGAATAGATTGCCGAATTGGGCGAATGCTTTTGACTCGCCCTGGCGCAAGCCATATATCTCGTCTTCGACGCTTGCTATCCCTTCAAAATATCCAACAATCTAGGGCTATGTCTGTACAGCAACCTACTTGGACGCCTCCTCAGCGGTTGCGCGAAGATCCAGTTCTCAAAGTCTACAATTCTCTGACGAAATCAAAAGTCAGTGTCTGCTGGCCAAGTTGCAAAGTAATGGTCTTATCTGGAAATCTAAGTAGACGGAATTCGTCGCTCGCGATGGACGCCGCGTCAAGTGGTACAACTGTGGGCCAACAGTCTACGATGCTTCACATATGGGCCATGCGAGGTAGTCTCTGTCATGGAGATTCAAGATTACTGGGGTGTTCATACGCGCGGTATACAGAAACTATGTCACTCAGGATATCCTTCGACGCATCATGACCGACTACTTTGGCTATGATGTACACTTGGTGATGAATGTGACGGACATCGATGACAAGGTTTGCGCGTCTGATTCTTTTCCTCTGCTCATTAATCGTTCTTCAATAGATCATCAAGCGTGCGCGTCAAAACCACCTCTTGGAAAAGTTCCAAGAGGAGACCAAATCAGTCTCGCCCGAGTTAATCGCTCGCGTACATGAGGCATGGCGGAACCATGTGCGACAGCAACTTCGCAAGGGCCTTCTGGAGACCGATCTTCCACAAGAGGGCGACGAAGACAACGCCTGGCCACGCCTTGCGGAGCTCGTTCAGAACAAGGACTGGAAGCAAGAGTGCATAAGAAGAGACGAAAAGTTTGACATGCATTTCTCCTCCGCGGTATGTCCAGCTCGCGCTTTTACAAGTAAACTCTTACTCTGGCATGCCATGGCTGACGTACGCGCTTCGTAGAGTCAAACACTTGCAGCTCTTCAAGTTGCCCGCGCTCAGCTAAGCAATGGTCAGAATTCCCAGGAAGCAGCGCACAAGCTCATCGCCGACTCTAAGGACATTCTTTCACAGGCCTTGGATGATCAGGTAGGTGCTTTACTGTAGTCCAAGTATCTATTTTCAGTTTACGTCTTCGCAGTACAAATCGACGGTGACAGATCCCGCTATTTCACGGACTCTTGCCGCCTACTGGGAAGGCCAGTTCTTCAACGACATGAAGCGACTAAGAGTCCGCGAAGCCGACACGGTCACTCGAGTGACAGAGTATGTTCCCGAGATCGTCGCATTCGTAGAAGGAATCGTCAAAAACGGCTTTGGCTACGAATCCGAGGGCAGCGTGTACTTTGACACCGAGGCATTCGACAGCAGCCCTCAACACGACTACGCGAAACTGGAACCCTGGAGCAAAGGCAACAGGGAATTGCTCGAAGACGGCGAAGGTTTGTTCTTTTCTGTTCTTTTCTTTTCCTGTTTCGCTTGATCGAGTGCTTCGATTGACTCGATATTGTATTACGCCAGGCGCGTTAACGCAGAAGTCGGGTCGTCGTGCGGCAGACTTTGCCTTGTGGAAAGCTTCAAGGCCCGGTGAACCTTCATGGCCATCCCCATGGGGGCCTGGTCGACCAGGATGGCATATCGAGTGCTCTGTAATGGCCAGTGCTGTCCTCGGCGACAATATGGATATCCATTCGGGTGGGATAGATCTCGCCTTCCCTCATCACGACAATGAGATGGCTCAATCCGAGGTATCTTGTCTTTTTTTTCGACGCCACAGACAGCATTTTGAATAATCTTCCAGGCATATCACGGATGCGGCGCTTGGGTTAATTATTTTATCCATACTGGCCATCTCCATATCGAGGGACTTAAGATGAGCAAGTCTCTGAAGAACTTCATCACGATCGATGTAAGAGCCTGCTGTCTCCTCTCACTTCCCCGCGTTTTACAGCACCCTCTTTCAGGAAATCCTACAAAAATACACCGCTCGTCAACTGCGGCTTGCCTTTTTGACGCAGCTCTGGAGCGCCAAGGTAGATTTCACGGAGTCCATGATGACGGGAGAAGTGCGCAGCCTCGAAACGACCATAAATGTGATGATTTTTTTGGCTTCTTGCGGCTATCCACATGCTGAGGCGTTTTCTGTCGATTTCTACTCTGTTAGAACTTCTTCACCAACGTCAGCGCCCTCCTTAGCCAAGCCAGCGCTGATATAACAAAATCGGACGGTTATCATCACTATGAAGAGCCAGAACGGGAGCTCCGCACGGCGTGAGTGCCAGACAGTCGGAATTCAGTTTTACACTGACGTTTCGATGACTGATTTTCTTTCTGTTGTTGTTTCTGTATCTATCTAGGCTGTACGAGAGTCAATACGCCTTCCGCGTCGCTCTCTGCGACTCATTCAACACCCCCGCTGCGCTGGGCGTCATCAGGGATCTGATTACACGCACGAACGTGTATATCACATCGCGAGGGAAATCCGTGAACGTCCAATTACTCGAGAATGTGGCGCGCTGGAATGGAAAGATGCTGCGCATGTTTGGTCTCGGTGAAGGTCCCGCGGAGGAGCTGGGATGGGGGGCTGATGACGCGTCCGCCGGTGCTATTAATGTTTGTTTCATTCTGATTTTTGAGTCTCTAGAGCTCTTTCCATTCTATGCCAGTGCTGATCGCTCTGTAATTATAGCGCGAGGAGGTGCTGATGCCATACATTCGCTCACTCTCGACGTTCCGGGACAGCGTGCGCCGATTGGCTATGGGGAAGGGGGACACTGCCCTGCAAGATATCTTGTCGCTGTGCGATAGGCTAAGGGACGTCGACCTGGTTCCACTTGGAGTGGCGCTGGACGACCAAGAAGGTGAGGCTGAGTCACATCTAAGTTCGCCGTCGTATCTGGGCCATGTGATTGACTGACGGCGATTGTTGTAGATGGCAAGGCCCTAGTCAAACTCGTCCCACCCGCGGAGCTCATACGTGCGCGCGAGGAAAAGCGGGCGCAGGCGGAAGCTAAGGCTTCCAAGAAGGTGGCGGTGGTTGAGGCGGAGCGGGCTAAGCGGGCAGCGAAATTGGAGAAGGGGCGCGTGGCACCGCAGGAAATGTTTAAGCCGCCGAATGTTCCCGAGGGGACGTACGGCTCCTGGAACGAGGATGGCATTCCCTTGACGGATGGCGAAGGGAAGGAGTTGAGCAAAAATGCGGGGAAGAAAGTGCTCAAGGACTGGGCAGGACAAAAAAAGCTACACGATGAATGGTTGGCGTATCAGAAGGAAACTTCAGGGGCGTGAAACAGATTTGTGTATTAGATCAGAGGTATTTTTTATTTGTGGTAATGTATGTGCGCTCGTCTGGATATCACCAATCGCAGGCTTTGACGAGCAGTTGGGCGATTTTTTCAAGACCCGCCTGATTAGAAGAATTGAATACAGCAGTGTAGCGGAGATTGAAAGGCATCCACCTTGTCTTCATCATCGAATCCTTCGACAGCCAGACAGTCCAAATCGAGGACTCCAAGGACACGGCCGTCGTGTTCCCCCGACGACAAGATCAAGGGACACACGACTTCACTTCTTGTCTCCCCGTCACAGGCGATATGTCCGGGATAAGTTTCTACGTCTGGTACGACGACTGTGCGTCGCTGGAGGAAGCTATCGGCACATACGCCGCGAGCTTTGCCTGGGACTGTGTTAATGTATTGGCATGCCGGTTTCCCGTTGAAGGGTCCGAGGAGGAGTCTACTACTGGGACTGGAATTGGACGTAGGTTTGGTTGCACTGGTGGGTTGTGGAAACAATTGGGAATCCAGGTAGAAGCCTGGTGCAAAGAATTAAAATCACAACAAGGGATGATCAAGGAGAAGAAGCAGGAGAGATATAAGGTATTTGAGGGTGATCGAATATGTGCAACGAGAACCCCGTTTTTGAGAGAAATCAAGCAAAAGATCGAAATCGTCAGGGTACCAGAAACTGTAGGTAGGTAGTTCTCTCTGGATCGATTTCTGTGACAAGTGCAACCAGAAGAGTTTTTTTTTGCGCTTTCTGTGCGCCCGAAACTGGCACAATAAGCGTGTTCCGGGAACTGACGCAGAAAGCAGTACCTTCTCGTACATTTTCTGGCGCCCCGAAGGTTTTGATCTTGCGGCGTGAGAAGGGGAAGAAGGAGAGAATTCTAGGCCATTCATTCTAACGCACCGCACCAGTTCACTGCCTTTTGACCGTTCCCAAAGTGTGCGGGGAAAGCAAGCAGAGAATTGTATATCAAAGATGCGGCGTTGGATAGATTCGTTACCTATCAAACAAGGTAGTTCTAGAAATGCTTTTTGTCGCTATGAATCGGCATGGCGCACCCAGTTTCGTTGGTTTGAGTCAAGTAACGCGTCGAGCTGAGAATAAATGTGCGCCCAGAATTCGGGCTTGGTGGTGATGCTGTCCTGACGGCGTTGGTTGACGAAATAGCACTGTAGATGGGATTGATTACATACGTCTCTGGGACAAGAGCTGAGTCGGCGTGAGGCATGGTGAGAGTACGAAGACAAGAGACGATTGGATGCCGCGAAAATTCCGTGCTTCTGACAAAACACTGACGAAAAGTTATCTTATCTTATCAGCTAACCATCTAAACATTGATCACCGCTTCACCGCCCGTTGCGCTTGCTCTCGTGGCAAGAAACCCCTTGAACCGCAACCACCATGGCCCCATATCTCGAGACAGTCAAGGTGAGTGCCCCAGACGTACTCATTTCCTCGTAAGATTGACTGGATCTAGTCATTTGCCGACGTTGAAATCACCGACGCTGGCGTCAATACTACTCAATTTCTCGAGGCGGCCGAGGGTCTCGTCGGGCTCTTCGGTATACAATGCACAAAGCTTGAATGGCTCGAGGTCTAACCATCCCGAAAGATATCCTCGGATCCGCCGCATTCTCAGTGGTACAGAACGATATCAAGGGCAACATCACTGTGCGTCCGAATATCTAATCTGTAGCTCAGTCGCCGATCTATCCTGATCCTCTGTATCTGTATCGGCATACAACAGAAAGTACGCACACGCTACGATGCTAACCCCGCTCTCTCTGGCACCCTAGAGAAACTCGTCGAGAATGAAAAGGGGGAGAAGAAACGGACTGCAACTGAAGGTCTCATGTGGCTGCTTCGTGGACTTTCCTTCACTTGCAAGGCCCTCCAAAATGCCCAGACGAACAAGACCGAGGAGCTGTCTGCGGCGTTCACAAAGTCGTACGAAGGGACCCTCAAAAAGTTCCACAATTTCGTCGTGAAGGGTATATTCTCCGTAAGTCTAGTCTCCTTCAATTCGTACGCCAGACAATGCAACTATACTCATACACGTCAACTTTTACTTTCCATCCAACAGGTCGCGATGAAGGCCTGCCCGTACCGTGCCGATTTCTACGCAAAGCTCGCTGCGGATCCTGCAGGCGGTCCCGCAGCTTCGGACGAGAAGCTTAATGCGGACCTCAACAAGTGGCTAGAGGCGCTCGCCTCGATCGTCGCGCGTATGGAAAGCTTCTATGAGACTGGCGGCTACGGCAAGGGGCTCTAGTTTCTTCGTTTCGGTCCTTTGCGCGGCTGTTGTAAATCGGATGGGCGGCTGGGCTACTTGCGACTCGGAGATGATGATGGTATGCAATGGCTCGGTCCCGGATGTACATGGTAAGTGTGGTGTATGGTGTAAAGTGTAATCGCCAAATGCATGGATGGATACCCTAGACTGCGGTGTGACTTCATTCCGGTATACTGTGCTCTGAAGCTCTGCTCAGAAGATCGCGTCTTTGAACGTTAATGTCGGCTCCTCGATGCTAACACCAATGCTAAAACTGTCGCCCCTTCTATCTTCTTCTGCACATCATGGCTGCTGCGGCGATTAGTTCAGTGTCCTCGAGCGTCGGCGCCTACGAGGCATGAGGCGGGCACGACATGTTTCCGATACTTCGAGCGCGTCGAAGCACGGACGAAGTCGGACTATATCTCTATACTTCGGTGCCGCCTGGCTGAGCTAATCGTATGCGCAGTCTATCCTAACACGTTTTCCTGGCGATCTTCTCTTCTCCAGCTTTGAGCTATTGCTCTGATCCATAGATCTGCTGATGTCGAGGAAATTCTGACGAAGGAAGATGAGCCCTGTGGAGAACGCCCTCCCAGGATTCCGTCTGCCCGTCTGGGTATACAAACTCGTGGCACCGCCTGTGGGTAGTGGCTGAGAATTTCAGTGAACAAGACGGCTTGTGTCGTCGGCGGCGTTGCGGCGGAGCTGCAAGCCTCGAGAAGCACCATCATTCGCACTGAATCCCCGCCGTATCTTCTGGTTCTTCGTTTTTCTTGCTCTCGTTTGGGATCTCGTGCTCTCAAGCCAAAAAAATCTCCTCCGCGCACTGTTCAGAATCTGGATAGACAATGCGAGCGGTCCTATCTACGCTGGGTGCGAAGGAAATTTCGGAATGAAATGATCTCGGAACCTGAGGTCTCTGCCATCTCGGTGACATTGGAGGATTAAAGATGCGCATTCTTGGGAATTGGGACCGTTGGAGCTGATCGTGGACTTGAAGTACTCTGTAGGTCCCAGCGCCACGGGGTCACAGACTAGGAGTCGAGAGTCCGACGCGTGTTTGTTAACTTTCAAGAACGCCGTTAGAAAATTGTCTTGAATTTTGGCACTCACCATTCTAATCCATGAAACCGGTCGACGTACCGACGAGAAAGAGAGAGAGAAAAAAAATGTTGTCCAATTCTGAGTTCACGAACGCATTGTTCAGAGTTCTCTTTTTCCAAGGCAACCAGGAAGCGATTGTGGTTGGCCAGTGGTTGGCCGCAGAACTCAAAAGCTGTAGTGCGACTTCCTTTTTGGGATGATGCGACGCCAGTGAGGGATTTTGGCTGCGGAGCGGCGACGCCGGAGCCGCCTTTGAAAAGGTCCAACTGTTATCGCCGTATCCTTCCTGCTTTCTGTCTCCGCTCATGGACTACGACGATGAACCCGCGCTCAAGACTCTGCTGCTATACTTTCCCATCAAATGCGAGGACTGCATCACTTTCTCGGGTCAACACATGAGAGAAACTTTGGGCGTTGGAGGGCTGTAACTTCCGGTCTGGATGCGGGATTCGTATTGGATTGGCGCCGTGTGGCTCTACGCTGAACCGCACTGAATGACTTCGACTGGCAATGCACTCGACAGATCATGAGGCTTGAGACTCAGCGACGGTCCGGCGGCCGCTACGTCGTCATCACCGTCTCATTCAAGTTGCTTTGAATTCAGACGATTCTGTGGAAGAAGAGACGCAACGAGGTCTACTGGTATCTCGTCTGGGTCTCCTGGTGTTGCAATATCTTGCTTTCGAACAAGGTGTGGATGTCATTCCAAATAGCTCATTCACCCGGGTCCTGAAGTGAAACGATTTTTGTTCAGCGCATCGTGGAACACGATCAGCTGGCGGCCGGTGGTCGTTGTTTCGGAACCGGGTCGGCAAGCACCCGCTCGCTTCGCTTTTGTCTTGGCAAAAATGGACGTCATTGGTCCAGGATCTCACGCGCGGTGTTGCCTGGGTTCAACAACGATACAGACGAAAATTCAAAGCAAAGCAGCAGCCCAAATTCTCTACCAGTTCAGTGCTTTCCGAAGATCTTTCTCGGTCATTTCTCTCGATTCTCCCCTGAATTTCATGCCAAGATATCTCTGTTTGCCTTTGCAATTCATCTCAAGAAACTACAGCCAAGCCCAAATATGTCAAGGGGTTGTACATCGGTGATTTATACAAGGCAACCACATTTTCGGGTCGTGTGCCGCGTTTTGCCGTCCTGCCCAGCTTTTCGCAACTACCGCACTGGTCAGCAGTAGACCTCTTCATGTCCATGGCCATTCTTCCTATACGAAGCAGGTCGTACTACATCTGCATGGACAAAGGGCGACAGTCGCGAATTCGCAGGTTGCCGGCCTCACGCGTCGCCTTTTTCGTCATTTTCGCGCTCTCGTTGACTTCGGTTTTACTTGCTTGGGTGCGGTATTCGAGTCTTTTGACGCATTGGAAGATGTGGTCGAGAGGCCCGGTGTACGATTCTTTCATCCGGCCGTCGGCGGAGGACGCTACAGCGAATACTACGATTCGACCTATCAAGTCGCATCTGCGAATTCCCGACGCCTGTCTGGATCATTGGGTTTCTTATGGTCGGTGGGATGGGTCTTGCGCTGGTGTGCCGATCCAAGAGTCTACCATCGACCTGGTCTATATCTGGGTAAATGGCTCGTGAGTCTACCTCTCATAATACGTGAAGAGTCGAACAATCTCTCTCCTCGAATCACAGCGACAAATATCACGCAGAGTCACGACAAGACGTCCTTGCGTCGTTGAAAATCTCAGCAGCAGATTCTCGATTTCGGGAACACGACGAGTTACGATATTCTTTACGCTCTGCGTTCAAGAACCTCGGCCACTGGAAGAACAGCGCCTGGCATGTAGTAACCGCGGATGTGCCCACCCACGGGCCGTTTCAGGGAGACGCGCAGCGGCTGGGGCTGGTTCCTCAGTGGTTGGATGTTGACCGCGCGAGGATCGGGGGAGTCAATGGAGAGCCGCCGATCTATTTGTATCATGGTCTGTCTGCCTCACTCCTTGTTTTCTGTGTCACTGTATTAAATGGTACGTGATTCACCACACAGATAGCGAAGTATTCCGATATACAAGTTCACCTGGCCACACACCAACCGTCGAAGAGGTGAATAAATGGCGACAAAGTGTGCTGCCTACCTTTAACAGGTGAGCGGGGCGGCTTCCTCTGTTTATTCCAAGTACCGACTAACCGGATTTCAGTATGGCTGTGGAATCCCAGCTCCCGCACTTGGATCCGGAATCGGTCTCGGAAAATATGTACGCGAAATGATGCCGCAGCTGCGCGTCCGCTCAGTCGCACTTGGTATTGACATTGACGCATATAGAATCTACCTCAACGATGACCAATTCTTCATGTTACCGTTCCCGTCCTCCGCCTTCCACTCCCCGCTATATGGCCCGGTATTCAGACTGGTATGTTGTGTCATTGCCGATAGTGGTATACGAAGGGATTGTGCGCTGACATGAGCAGGTTACAGGATTCATGGTTCAAGGCAATCCGTCTGGAGAGGGCGATAGCGGTGGGGAGTGGCGGTCCTTGGGGTGGAGTAGTCATGTTCTAGGTGAATATATTTCTCGTCACACAACGTTCCAATCTGACCTTTTTTATCACCATCGCAGATCAACGCTTCGGCATCCGCGCACGCGCCTACGTCGCCCACAACGCCCGCTCCTTCTCCCTCCCCCTCCTCCACGAAGCCGCCCTCACCTTCGGCGACGCCTTCGCCCTCACCCCCATGTCCCGATTCCGCGGCTCCCATTCCGTTAGCGGCGAATACGAAATCAACACCATCTACCTCGCGACACATTTTGTCATGGAGCGCCACCGCGAAGCGTTGCTGTGGTCGTGGGTGGTGGGGAAGTGGGGTGGTATGGGTGATGGTGGTGGGGTGCTGGATAGGAATACGAAGGATGGGATGTGGGCGGAGATTGGGGGTAGGCATGGGGAGGAGGAGGTGAAGATGAGGAGGTCGAGTGGGAGGACGACGAATGAGGATGTGGCGTTCAATATGCGATCTGCGGGGTTGGCGCAGCCGAGGTCTGAGGATCCGGAGAAACAAGCTAATACCACCTATTTATTTGGTGGGTCTGCTTATCAACGTCTATCTCGTTCATTCAAGTTAACCAATGGGTCTTGCAGTATCTAACGAGTTAGTCGACTCGACATTGATCTCCGATATTTCTGTGCTCACCCGTCCTTCAGCGGATTTACACCAAACTACATGAGCCGACCCGAGGAAGCCACGATATCACGAAACGACTGTATGGGATCTGAGACCGAAACTGCCTGGGCGGTTTTCAGAAGGCTAGCGGCGGAAAAGCCTCATTGTGGGGACGCGGGTATGCATTCATTCAGCGCTCTCTTCCTCTCATGCTCAATTTCCTTGATCCAGTCATTGCATTGCTCGCCAACGCTGCACCCAACGGTCTATCAATATTCCTACCGCCTCCCTCCCCCTCCTCTTCCTCCTCCGACATCCCAATGCCCGCCGTCCTACCCCTAATCATGCCTTCCTCGCCCCCACCACTACCACAGAACTCCCGAGCGTTTGCTTTGCGGCTTATCCACCGCTACGCGTACACCATCGCTGAGACGCCCTCTGAGTTCTTCGGCGTGGAGACGGGGGAACAGGCGATGTGGTATCTCAGCTGGGTGCGGCCGGATACGGCGTTGTTGTGTGTGAATGATGATTTGGCGGATGATGCTTGGAATGTTACACAGGGGAGCGCGCAGCTTCAGCAGTGGTTCCAGAGTAAATGGGTGCGTAGAGCTCGTTTTTATTCCCTGCTATTCTGATTCGAATGCATGCTTTTACAGCCAGACAAACTTGCTTATGAAATATGAGAAAAAGTAAGTAGCAAGTATTAGTGTATATCTAACGGTGAACAATACCCCACCGTGCTGTAATCCACATACCTCACTTCTGTATCCAATAATCCACAAAAAAATGAACAAAAAACATTTTTGGGAATTCGAAGTTGACCCACAATGCCAAACAACCGCTCTCGTCCACGGAAGGAAGGAAGGAATATGTCAGCAATCTCACTATCGCGCTTTGTCAGACTACGGGCCAGCTCCGTCGCCAAGTTATGTCCAATGAACGTCTTAATATTATGAGGCTCCACCCAATTCCGAGAACTCTTGCCACTGGTTTTTAAGGATGAGTGACCGAATCGGAGCGAATTCGTCACCCCCGTCCGCCGAGTCAGTCAAGTTGCTAGTCGGAAGCGCCGCCGGTAATTTATTGCGCACCGACTATGTAGCGCCAGTGGCCCGTGGTATATAAAGGATCCACGAACTGGATAGAACCATAATCTTACGACTGAACACTATGTCTTCTTCCTCCCGCGTCTGGCTTATTACTGGTGCCAACTCTGGCTTGGGTTTAGCTTTGGCCGAACATGCTCTTCAGCATGGTGACAAGGTTCGTCTGGCTAAATCCTGTTTCAATTTCCCCTGTCCTGACCACCCCCGATTGTAGGTCATCGCCGCTGTAAGAAAGATCCCGTCGGTTCCTGATAGCATCAAGGCCGCCAAACCCCTCGTCCTGGACCTCAATGCCTCCGATGAGGAGATCAAAAAAACTGGAGCTGAGGCTTTGAAGATCTATGGGCGAATCGATGTTCTGGTGAACAACGCTGGATATGCTCTTACAGGGTATCTCGAGGAACTCGAGTACGCCTGTTTCATTGCGAAAGCGTCGGTGTCTTCGAAAGGTTAATTTTACCTAGTGAAAAAGACATTCAAAGCGAATTCAAGACAAATTTCTTTGGCCCCATATCCCTCATACAGTCGTTGCTGCCTGCATTCAGGGAACAAAAATCGGGACACATCATGAACGTGTCTTCCATCGCCGCCACGGCGGGCGGTCCGGCCTTTTCAATGTATAACGCCTCGAAAGCTGCCCTTGAAGGTCTGCCTCATCTCCAAAAATTCCGCCATGTAAACAATATTGTATTTATGCATTTTATCGCAGCTGCTACTGAGGCATTGGGCACCGAATTGACTCCTTTCAATGTCCGCGTTCTGATCATTGTGCCAGGTACATAATATTCTCTTTCACCGACCTCTCATTCGATCGCTAATCTTGATTTCAATTCCGACAGGGTACTTCCCAACCAACTTCCTAGCCGCAGCAGCCTCAAACGGAGTTCGCTCTGAGAAACTAACAGGCGCCTACCCCGACACCTCTCAAGTCCCAGAAAAATACGCAGAGAGGCACATCGCTCTCAAGCAAGCTGGAGACCGCTTCAAAGCCGCCGCAAGGATATTCGAACTCGTCGATGGTTCCGGCGTGGCGAAGGAATTCGTTGACTCTGGACGGAAGGATCTTGCGCGTGTTTTCTTGGGTCAGGATTGCGGATCGAGGATGCGTGCAAAGCTTCAGCTTATTACGGAGAATGTCGAGGCTACGCAGACAATATGGAGTTCGACTGAGATGGATGAGGAGACCTTCAACCGGTTTGCTGCGGAGGCGGGTAAGTAGGGCGAGGTGTATGTATAAGTAGAAATCGTTGCAAAATCCTGAGACCATCCAGGGTACGCATGTCATGTAAGCAAGAAAAGGATACCATTTCGAGTGGTTAGATTGTCGTAATATCCTTAGTCCGGGTAGAGCTTTCAACAATGTGGTCAACACAGCTATCTGAATCGCCATCAGTAGATGTTGAACATACCTTTCCGGGATTGAACAATCCCAGAGGATCGATCGTGCGCTTAATCTGCTTCATCAAAGCCACGGTCCCAGGCCCGAGCTCCTCCACTAGATATTTCTTCTTCCCAATACCGACACCATGCTCCCCGGTACCTGTCACAAAAATAAGTTCAAGTTCAACCAGGGAGATCCAAAAAAAACAGAAGAAGCAAAAAGATAGAAATCGAAAGATGGGCGAAGAACACACATGTCCCATCCAAATCCAGTGCCCGTTTCACCATACGACCGGCCACTATCTTCGCCACATCCAGTTCGTCTTCAGTCTTGTAGAGAAGGAGTGCATGGAAATTTCCATCTCCGGCATGCCCGACGAGGATGGAGGGAATTTGCGCTTCGGTGAGATCCTTCTTGGTTTCGTACACGAGTTCAGGAAGTTTCGAAACAGGGACGCTGTCGATAAGAATTGGTGTAAATGTGTATCAGAAACGCAGACCACTGGTATACAACATACGCACCAGACGTCGGTGGACCAGCCTTTCGCGCCAGGGTACGAGGAAAGCCCGATGTTCAGAGCATTCTTTCGATCAGACCACATATCCTCCGCTTCGACGGATGAATTGGCGAGTTTGAACCCTGTTCCGCCGTTTTTTTCGCAGACCGCTTTGACGATTTTTGCTACTTCTTTCAAGGACGCATCCGAGTGACCCTGAAATTTAAAGAATAGGCCGTCTTTTTCCAGGTATTTTCGCTTAGAGGAGCCTAGCCAAAGAATGATTTGAATTTTCGGGTGGAAGCAAAACTGTTGAGCACTTACCGAATTTGTTCAATGCGGCCATGAAATTATTGTCTACGAGTTCGACGCACTCTATGTGCACGAGTTTATTAACAAATCACGCATATCGCTTGAGAAATTCAACACACGAATGCTGGCTCCGACACCAGATAGATTTATGGCCTGGCGTACTGCCTCTGCTGCTGCATTGACATCTGGAAATTGAACAGTGGCAACTGTGGTTGGAAGAACGGGTGCAAGCCGAAGTGTAACTGGTTTTTTGTTGCGTATCATATCGTATAGGAGACATGTTGAATTGAGTCAACCGTATACGTACCTTCAGTAATTATCCCCAGCGTTCCCTATGCGGCCGAAAAGATCTGTCAGCATTTGTTCAAGTCGGGGGAAGGAAAAAAAAATGTACCTCTGCGCCGATAAATAATTTGGTTAGATCGAAACCGGCCGAGGATTTTCTCGACCGACGCCGCGTCTTGATGACTTCTCCGGAAGGAAGTACGACTGTCTGTAGGTATTCACATCACATTCAGCACGAAACGTCGGGGTTAGGGTTGGAGCTGATACCAACCAAGTTCAGAAACCATTCTCCTTTGGCGGTACCGTATCGGACGGCATTGGCTGTGACGGTGTTTTTGATGCTGTGAGGAGGAACAAGGGGGAATAGGACGATGGAAACTCACTCCCTGAACAGCCTGTGCTAATCATACCGCCAATGGAGGCCGATGGCCCAGGGTCAATCTGACGGCCAGTTCGACAACGGAAAATAAAATGTTGAAAAGAACATCCTACCGGAAAAAATAACGGGATTCCTGAAGCGGTTCAAATAATTTGAACAAAACAAAACACATCTCAAGTTGTGAATCAACGAAGTCTGACCTTGGCTACGGAGCGTTTCGTTGATGGTCATCCATCCGACGCCGGGTTGACATACTAGGTCGGCATCCGACTCTAATAATTGCTCAACGAACAGGCATGCCACCAGAATTCGGGAGACAAAAATCACAAACCATGGATTTCGATGATTTGGTCCATTTCGCACATGTCCACGCAGATACAACCACCGGAATACTAAGATCGAGACCAAAAGTGAATATATACGAACGCGGGAAGAAAACTATTATATTACTGACGCCGCTAGTCTGTCCTTCTAGGCTTGTGGCACTGGCATATGGCTGCAGATCGGTTCGAATTACGCTTCGGCTGAAGTTGAGGGATAAAAACACAAACCACGACAGGCATTCTATACTTGTTGGCAATCTTTACTATTTTGACAACATCTTCTGTGCTTTCTGGAAACACCACAACGCTATGTGCCGTTCCTGAATTAATTGCGTTTAATTTGCAAAAGGGATGAAGAATGAACGAAAATACCATCATGGTGATGATACGGAGATTCGCCATGAATGATCAAGTTCGCGTCGTCTGTCGACACGCCTCCTTCGCGAGGGAGCGCTTGCCTGAGTTCCCGTATAGCCTGCTTGAAGTCTGCTGCCGTTCCGTATTTCGGGGGTGATTGTGGGGAGCGTGTCGAGGGAGCGTCGGTAGACTGTGCAATACTATACCCAGCTACTGCTCCACACATAGTCGTGGCAAGTAGTACAGCGAGGAAATTCAAGTTTTGGCGTTTGAGGACCATTTTAGGTAATGTACCCGTTGGGCGGGGAGGTTGAGAGGCCAGACGTCGCAGACCGTGAGGAGGCTTGCATGAAATCCCCAAGAAAGGTTTCCCAGAAACTCGACAGCCGTGGGCGACATACGGTCTGCCAGCCAATTTGAACATGAGGGTTGAGGAAGAGAGGCCGAAACACGATCACGTTATCTGTGTTTTCCCCTTCCGGTCTTGTAAACATCGGTAATCTTCAGAGAACTCGGAGAAGACGCGTCACGATGTGAAGCCGCGAGCGGTGTCGGAAGGTCTTGACATAATTGACACTAGCCATTTTACCCTGCGCGGCAATTTTCTCTCGAAGGGCAGTTCAAACTGTTCAATAAATGTTGCTATACTGAAATCCCGAGTTGAACTGGCACTCGAAATCTAAAATAGGCTGCCCAGACACTCCGAAAGGCTTTAATCGCAAACGTCCACCCGTAGAGAAATATAGCAAAAGATTCAGAGGAAGAAAAAGGACGACGCCTGGAAGCTGTCGGCGATGTCAGGGCTCGAACCGTCGTATCAAACAGGTACCTGCACACAGGTGGCGGCCCCAGAGTGACACAACGGCAGTCCTTGCCATCATCAGAAACACAACAGCTCAGCCAAAGCGGCGTGACGGACGTCGATGGGTCAGGATACGTATACGACTCGCGGCTCGGGCATCAAAAATAAAATCTTACACAGACCCTCATACTTCATATTGTACTCTATATACACCCCACATCCACATCCACGGCCTCCTCAAGAAACCCTCTCCTCCCCACCCCAACTCACCGCTCAACGAGCTCCAACTCCGCCACATCCACCCCCGCGAAATCCCGATTCCTCACCGTCCGGCTGCGTACCTCTTTATGCTGGAGGTATAAACGGTAGAGTTCGAGGGCATCTTTTGCCTGGGAGTGGGGTCAGTGTCGAGGAACATGAGGATGATGGGGAAGAGGAAGAAGCGAGAAAGAGAGAGAGAGAAACTGACGAGTATGAATATCCCATAGCCGAGGGTGTAGCGCCACCTGCGGAAATAAAATAAGTTAGCTGAGGATACGACGAGGAGACCGAAGGGGAGACATACCAAACAGGATCGACATCAGCCCACACCCACGACCCGCCCAACAACATACCTCCAACAGTTCTCGCCACCCCCAATGCGCGGTGCTTCATCCCCATCCTCCCCCACTCAGGAATCGGATGCCAATACCGCGACGCCGCGACGACGCCTGCAGGCCTCAACCCCAAAAATGATGTCAGATACGAGGATGTCCCTGCCAACCCAACTAACGCGTCCCCAAACACCCTCGGCAACCACAACGCACTGATCGTGTATATCACATCGTGTGTCAGCGAAGCTTGGTCTTTCTGCACGATTCGGTCCGCGATAACGAGGGGCGGGGGGTCGTCTTCGTCCGTAGGGATAGGAGGGGGTGGTGGAGGGGCGAGCCGGATGAGGGCGTGCGCGCGTTGGGTGAGGTACCGCCGGGTGCGAGGGGGTGGCGGGGCGCCGAGGATCCAGGTATAGAGGGTGGCGCGGAGGCGGGTGTAGAGGGGGCCGAGGAGGGGGACGAGGAGGGCAATGAGGGTGGGGGAAGGGGGCCATGTAGAGATCATGGGGGTTGTTGGTGTGGTAAGAGTCATTGGGTTGGGAGAGGGGGAGAAGGAAGAGGGGAGGGGAGGGGATGGGAGGCCCTCGAGCGTGGATAGGCCGTGGAGGATGAGAGGGAAGCTGCAGTAGAGGGGGATGATGAGCTTGGGGAGGGTGCCAGGAAGGAGGAGGCGGAAGGGGATGGTGGGGAGAACGATGAAGAGGGAGCGGAGAAGATCACGGGGATGGGAGGTTATGAGCAGGTTGAACATCCTATTCAAGTTAGTACGTTGAGTCTTGACAGAGTGGGCAACGAACCTTGGCCCTAAATAAGACTCCAAGAACGCGACTTCGTGGATGAAAAGTCCTACGAACCAGGATCGGTGACACGCAGTAGTAAGTCATATAATACCGACCTGAAACAGCCATTAAACGAGCCTGAATCGCGAAGCTAATAGGGATGGTCTGAAGTGTTCCCAGTCCCACCGCCGTGCACCCCAGATCCACCAAGCTCGAGAAAACCATGTAGAGAGCGTCAAACACCATAGCGAGTCGGTGTAATGGGGACGGCATCGGATTGGCTAGCTCATACGGCCGCCGGCAGTGAGGACATCGAAACGTATCGAGTACGAAGATCGTAGGTCGCCCAGCGCCGGTCCGTTTTCTGTTTTTCGAATGTCGCTTTAGAGGTAGAGAGCTGATCCAGCGGATGAGGCATTGGTCGTGCGCGACTAAGGCGCATTTCGGGCAGGGATGAACCCATTCTGTGCCTGACTTTTTGTCGCGTCCGGCTACGGAGGGGTCTGACGACGCAGACAGCCAGATAAGTTTAAGAAAACAAGTTGAATAGACTGCTAAGACGTGCCGGGCGCGAGCTCTTCGTGTAAGCAGATGAAACAGGATTTAACCTAGCCAACGAGTTCTGTGCCACGTTTCGGTTGGTTTGGAGGGTGAACATACACGGAGGTCGTCTAGAGTCGGGGTGTTGGCTTCCATGGGTGTTCATACCAGTGAGCGAACAAGAGGCTCAGCCAGCTCCAGGTACAAGTCCGATACTCAAGTAGTTTGAGGTAGAGTTGCTGATACGCAAAGGATTACGTCATGATAATGTCGAGCACCTAAGCTTGTATGTACTGGAATACTTAGCAAGGGAGGACGACGGGGATAAGGAACGCTTCATGGAAGCAGCTACTTTTCTCAGCGCAGCCATTTTTTTTAACGCGCACGAGGTCCAATGAAAGAATTACAACAATGTTAGCTCTAGGCGAGTAAGCAGCTTCGAGCTTCTACAATTGCAACGATTGAGCACTAAAAAGAAAGGCACTCTGACGAGCTGTCGACGACGGCGGGATTCAAGGAGGCCCCTCTGAAGGGAAGCATCCATAGAACGGGATCCTCAGCATTAACAGCTCGTTACGCTCGACGATGGGCCATGGGTCTCTCGACCAGAGACTTCTTGCAACGAAAATGTGCGGCGAGATAGCGGGGGACAGTCCACCCTCGACCTCTGCCGTATATACCTCCACCACACAAAGGCGCACAGCCGGAGGGTAAGGAATCAGAATTTTACGGATGTGGATGTGGCGGAGGTGTAAAGTGTTGAGCGTCGAGTTGAGAGGAGAGAGAATGCATGGAGTATGAAGTAAGATGGACCGCGAAGAATTTTTTGCATTGCCCACTGGACATCGTCGACATAGCTCGTTATCGTAGAACTTTGCGTTGACCTGCTGGTACTCGGCTCTCAGGCTCCGATGTCAGCCATCGCCGCTCTGTTCGGTCGGGAGGATCGAATCGAGAGCTTCAACAACTGTACCTCTGCAAACGACCATTCATTCAGTTGGCCGAGATGTGCACACAAAGCCAGAGAAACCAAGACATACATATTCGCGCTCCCAGTGCTTCGCCCACTCCCATACGACGCAGTGTCTCGATGTATC
Source organism: Favolaschia claudopus (assembly GCA_037176885.1). Taxonomy (NCBI): domain Eukaryota; kingdom Fungi; phylum Basidiomycota; class Agaricomycetes; order Agaricales; family Mycenaceae; genus Favolaschia; species Favolaschia claudopus. Next base: position 1,011,230 of record JAWWNJ010000077.1, read on the forward strand.
ATATTACGTCCTCCAACCTTCTGCTTTGAGCGCGTATCGATTCTCACCCCGCAGTTTTATTAGCCTTGATCTTGATCTTGGTCTTGGTCCGCTCGTCCTGCACCCTCCTGCCCCCCGCCTCCGACCCCAGGATGCATCTTGGCGACGCCATACTTACTTAGGTCGAGGGTTGCAAGGGAACGTCTAGCTCCAGCTTGAGAACCTGGCGGCCAGAAGATGCTAAAGCAACAAAACGGGCTCGTTGTGCGTTTTCTGTTGTCCTCGCTACCTTGTTTACTATGGGTGTGGCACTATCGAGGGTCGCGGGCGGCGGAGAACTGTTCTTGCTTGAGGATTGGTCGGTTTGTTGAACAGAAGCGAAAAAGACCCATTCAATCGATTGATATTTTATCTAGAAGTACAATGACGCGGAGAGATATGTTATCAGTAAAGATACAATGAGGACGGGAGTGACGACTCGTTTCACGAAATGTCGCCACGGACAGTCATACCAGCCTTCTCCAGCGTACGGCGCAGAGATCTGTTTGCATGCAATGCATGCAACTGATCGGAGCCGCCGATGCTCTTGCCACGGATGATGACATTGGGGAAAGTCGCGTGGTGGGTCAGACGCGTGAGTACGGTCTTGACCTGAATCGCATCATCTGGGAACAAGGTTGGCTGTGGACAAATAAGGATAGAACTTCATCACGGACCACGGAGGTCGACTTCGATGATTTTCGGGGGCGGCGACACATCATAGGCCGCGAGGAGGTCCTTAGCGCGCTTGGAATACCTAATTGGCACGTCAATTTAGTAGCGTCAAAGTGCAGAATGGACGGATGCATACGGGCAATATGACTGGTGTGGGGAACATTTCAGGAACAAAATTGACGATGTATAGAATAGGAGCTAACCTTGCTAAACACCACAACAGGATACCTTGTATTCAGCTCTTCTACACGCTCCTTCCAGTCAAGGTCCTCCTTCCCTGCAGCATACAGCGCCATGTCAACTGGTTTGGTTGGATCAAAGCTCTCGGTATGCCCGAGAATGTGTTCGTGTTCGCTGTCACCGGTGACAAGATTTAATAGACCATAGATCTCGTCGACTTTCACGGCGGTTTGGGATTTTGAACCCTTGACGAGGTGGACAATCTTTGCGCGTGAAACGCCCGAGGCATTCCTGAGCGTGGCGGGAAGCCTGAAGGGTGACCCGAAGAAGTAGATGAAGCATAGGAACGCGGCAATGACGAGGATGAATCGTCGGCGGCGTATGGGAGAGGTACCTGGGCCTGGAGAGAGTCGTTTCTTGGAATCCATGAGCGTTGAGGAAGACTTGGGAAGAGTGGAGAGTGATGAGTCAGCCAGTTTACGCTAGCCTATATTTTGCAGGAAATCCAGAAACACAACGAAAACGCGCAAAATGCCATATATTATTGTAGCATCGGTTGACAAGAGACAAAAACACAATATTTTCTACAGCGCTACAAATTCTTTTAGGTGAAATGTGAGAAATCATTTCTACGCTTCCCCAGAATAAGATGGCGGAGCGTTATCACGGACGCGCACCTCTATTGCGTCCATCTGAGCTTGCAGCTCACGCAATCGAGCATCTACTGGGGAGTTCTGTGGTTCTCGAATTTCGGCCGCGATATTATTTTGTTGCTGGGAGAGCGCAGAATTGGAGTTGCTTGCCACGGACAACGACGCGGCGTGCAGAGGTGAGAATGGGCGCTTTGAATGGGGCAAAGTTCCTAGCTGTGACGATGGACCGTCCTGCTCCGAATAGATGGTAGGTGCAGTGGAGGTGAAGGGTTCGGTGTCTGGCACTGTCGTGAGTGAGAGCAGTGAATTACAGCAATAAAAAACGTACGAGGGTTGGGTGCGTTTCGAATCCGTCTCTGATTCCTTCGTACCAGCCACAATATCCCGAAAAAGCAGCCAACTAGAATACAGCCTCCTATGACGGCGCCAACAATAGCTCCGGCACGACTTTTCGCATGAGATGGGGATGGGGATGGGGTAGCGGAAGAGGGATTAGGGGTTGGGATCGATGAAGAGGACGTAGCAGTCGCGCTTCCGCTTACTTCAGGCGCAGGAAAGACGGGTTTTTCTGCGACAGTGACGAACGACGGACGATACGTAGCATAATCTATCTGTGCCGCAGGCAAGGGACTGCCAGCCACACTAAGAATTCTTCCGACTAGAATATGATTCCCGGGCGAGAGATCGGTTGACTCGAAATAAATATCATGAGGCTTGATTGGGTCACTCGTTGGGCTAAATACGCGAGTGGTGGAATTTAGATCCAAAACAAATTCCATGTGCAAGAGCCAGTCGGAAGGTAAACCTGGGCCGGGTGTTACGCCAGAGACCAGAATAGAGGTACCTGGATCAGACGTGGATTCAGCTTAAAAACGCCTAACCCCCGCTCCAGTTGGTGGTTACCTGCAAAGTGGAATGTGAACGAGTCGCCAACGGTATTGCTGCTGTGGGTAGAATTTGCATGCGGTTGCATTTGTGCAATGAAGTTTACACTGTCGGTGCTATTCAATAGAAGCTTGGACTCCTTGTAGGCCTGAGGCGATGGAATGGTGCACTGGACCGGCAACGAATAGTTGTCGACCATGGTCCAATTACCATCCCAGAAGATCTCGGAGCTTCTGTCATCCACGAGAATGGTCTGGCCTTGTAAATTCGTCAAGTTACCTGCTGTGACGAGCGCGTAGTCAATCGCGACGCCATCAGCATTACTGAGCCCGATCCGGATCTGGCTGTCGTTATGGACCACGCCAGAAGTAAAGAATTGTCCGCCTTGGGAAGAGACTGGATAAGTATATGCACGGTAAGAGTTGGGTTGGGTAGCATTTGTTTTGTCAACGGATGGATCGGCGATTCGGATTGTTTGGTTATATTGTATCGGCGGTGTAACACCAAAAAGCGCAACAGAGGTACCTGCGAGGGTCTGTCAATGCAAAAGCCTCGGACTCAAAAACAGCTGGAGTTACCTTCGAATTCGAGGGCCCAATTCCAGGAGGTGGTGATCTCCCCTAGTGGTATGAACATTGACGTTTTGTAACAGCTGGTGAACTGAGGATAAAATCCTCCAGGATCACCGACCAACGGTGGGACCTGGATGGAGTATGCTGCGAGTGCCTGGTCGTCCACTATGACGGTCACTGCGTCGACCATAGGAAGCTATTGAGCAGAAAGTGAAGGATAGATGGAGATGGTTTCAGAGACTCTGAAGCGTTGTGCAGTTTTCTGTTCAAACTCAGCTATATATACGGTGTAAGCTGGACCATGATATGCTGATTGTCTCCCTGCTGAAGGGCGATAAATTGAAGATATCTCGAGATGAACAAAGTCCCGCGTTGACTGAGATTGAGGCGATTTCGAGATGAGTACACGGGCCTATTTAAACTGCGACCGGGGAACGGTGCATCGCTGAGCCTCACAGACTGAGCAAGAGAGAGAGAGAGATTCCAAGATAGGGCATGTCGATTGCGACAGGGCGTTCCGGTGTAATCAGCCTTGGGCCTCCATGTATGAGAGCGAATGATTGTCCCAAATAAGTGCCTCGAGATGATAAACATCTCAAAGTCGCAACGAGAGCAGTTGGGCGGTGGCCTCGGGTCATACTGCGCATACCGATGCTGCCAGGCGCCAGGCGTCTTAGCAGAGCCAAGAAAAGGCCCTGCATAGACCCAACATAGACCTGTATCTCGCCTTCCCTCCTACGAATGCAATTCCGCTAACAGAAAAAAACTTCAGGCGTGAAGTTTGTGTGAGGTTGACCAGAATTTGAGCAAGATACCGAGGGTTGACGAATGTAAGAGGGGATCTCTGTTGACCAGAACCAGTGCGATGGGGTAAAACTAGCGAGGAACGAGCTGCAAGTTGTAGCGTCCGTCTTGGAGAGACTGGCTATCCGCCCATCAACACATCAACGTCGGAAAAGAGTGAGACGGCTGAGTCAGCAATGAAACTACAGAATCCTTCACAAGTCGTCCTTCCACATTTGGACTGGCAACGCGATAAGTATGCACAAAAGCGGCTAAGCGTTCTGACTCCAAAGAAGAAAAAATCCACAGTATACTATTATTTGTTCAATTGATTTCGAGAGGAAAGGGACTAAAATCCAGCTCCGAGTCTATCCTCCCCCAGAATAAGACGGCGGTGCATTCTCCTGCATCCGCATCTCTATTGCATCCATCTGCGCTTGCAACTCCCGCAATCGAGCCTCCACTGGGGAGTTTTGCAGTTGCCGCATTTCGGCCGCGATATTACTCTGTTGCTCGGAGAGCGCAGCGTTGGAGTTACTTGCCACGGAGGACGACGCAGCAGGCGGCGGTGAGAATCGACGTTTTGATTGTTGCAGTGGTGGGACGTCCGACTGCGAATATACGGTAGGTACAGTAGAGGTGAAGGGCTCGGTGTCTGGGATAGTCGTGAGTGAGAGTGGTAAATTGGGCGATCGAAAACATACCAAGGTTTGGTGCGTTTCGTTTTTTATTCCTGCGCACCAGCCACAATATCCCGAGACAGCAGCCGATGAGCAGACAGCCTCCCATGACGCCGCCAGCGATGGCTCCGGCATGACTTTTCGCATGGGATTGGGAATCGGAAGACGGAGGGACAGACGAAGGGGATGTAGCGGGTCCGCTAACCTCAGGCGCAGGGAAGACGGGCTTCTCCGTAATGGTGAAGAACGAAGGCATATATGTGATATAATCGATCTGTGCGGCAGGCAAGGGACTACCTGCAACATTGACAATTTTGCCAACCAAAGTGTGATTGCCCGGCGGGAGAGGGTCGGGTTCAAAATAGACATAATGGGGCTTCGTTGGATCGCTCGTCGGATTGAGTGTACGAGTAGTTATGTTCCCGTCCAACGAGAATTCCATGCGCAGAAGCCAGTCTGAGGGGGAGCTTGGGCCTGGTGTAACGCCGGAAACTAGGATGGAGGTGCCTGGATAAACCGTCAGCTCAGCCTCCAACGCAATACGACGAGAAAGGGACAATGTCGAAGTGCTTACCAGCAAACTGAAATGTGAATGAGTCGCCCGCGGCACTACTACTGTGGGTGCTATTTGCATGCGGCTGCATGTTGGCCATAAAGTTAACACTATCTGTACTGTTCAGCGTTGTCTTGGACTCCTCAAAGGCCTGCGGTGACGGAATGGTACACTGGATCGGCAATGTGTAATTGTCGACGACGGCCCAGCTACCACTCCAAAAGATCTCTGGACTTGAGTCATCCACGAGGATAGTCTGCCCATCCAAGTTTGTGAAGTTTCCTGCGGTGACCAAGGCATAGTCGACCACAATGCCATTAGCGTTGCTAAGTCCTATTTGGATTTGACGGGTGTCCGGGACTGTTCCAGACGCAAAGAATTGACCACCTTGGGAAGAGACCGGATATGTGTAGCGACGATAAGAGCCAGGTTGTGTGAGATTCGTTGTGTCGGTGGAGGGGTCTGCGATGCCGACTGTTTGATTATACTGGGCTGGGGGCGTAACACCGAAAAGCGCAACTGAGGTTCCTAACAAGCCCGTTAACGAAATAACCCCGCCACTCGAGACAACTACCATCGAATTCCAGTGCCCAGTTCCAGGTGGGAGCAGGACTGGCCAGCGGAATGAAAACCGACTTGTTGTAACAGCTGACGAACTCAGGAGAAAATCCTCCAGGCATCCCCACCAATGGGGTATGGACACTGTGTGCCGAAAGCACCTTGTTGTCCACTACGACGTTCACCGTCGTCTCGACCATCTGGGGTATCGTGGGCAAAATCGAAGGAAAGAGGGAGGCGCTGTAACATGCTGTCCTTGAGACACGCATACTGATACCATCCCGAAAGAAGGATGAAAGTTCCTCGGGATGATTCAATTGGGCCACTGAGCCCAATCAGCGATGGCCCCGTAAATGGCTGCAGCGTACAATTGGCGTCTATTTTCAATTGCGGAGCGCAGTCAGCAGAGCAACCTGTCGTACGCGTAGAACTTGATGGTGATAGTCAAAGCTAGTAGATTTTCTGACGCCCAAAGATTTTGGGTCTTGCTGCTGTTCCTGGGTGTTGTGTATTTACCTCTGAGTCACTGACTCGAAGAAACAGGGTAAATTCGGGAATAGTCGGCACTGCAGGGCAGGCAACTGTGTTGAGAGGGGACTCTCGAGAGAGACAGAGAACTCCAGCTCTTTTCCTGTTTCGGATCTTTTGGGCAAATGTACGAGGATGTGCTTTTGCCTCAACTTTTTCAGTACTGTCTTCTCAGTTCTGATCAAAGTGTTTTAGAGCGCCTAGGGGGGTGATAGCCCGACCATTGAAGCCCGATATGTTGTCGACATCCTGTGGTTCACCCGGTTGAGGTCAAGGTTGGGTCAAAGGGTAAAGTCTCGGCTCCCGGCCCGGGTAGACCGCCGGGTATCAGGATTGCGAAGTTCCGAGCGGCGAATTTCTTTCGCGTCTGCTTTGCGCCATGGTTATTCACCCCGAGCTCACGTTCTCCGGTCTCTGACCACCACGTCGTATCTTTCGTGCCCTCTAAATTCTCTTCTGCGCGACTAAGACCCACAATCCCCAACTTCAAGGCTCTCAATCACGGTCGCCTCACCTGGTAAATTACGTCGCAATGGCCAGCTTAGCCGCAGTGCAAAAGCTCTTTCTGTCTTCGCCGTACTATGCTGTCGTCGGGGCCTCCAAAGATCAGACTAAATTTGGTACCAAGGTACTCTCGACGCCGGGCACAGGAGGGAGAAATCTTCGCTGAGTACGATTCATGCTGGCAGATCCTCAATTGGTATAAGATTCGAAACATGAATGTCCAGCCAATTCACCCTGTATGTCTTTCTTCCACACAAGAACGATTTTCTCCTCATACGAAGGATAGAAAGAAACTCACCTGGAGGGTATCGAAACAATCCCCACCGTTGCGGAGCTCCGCTCCCCGAAGGAAACCTCAATAAGCATCATTACTCCGCCTAAAGTCCTTTTATCTCCCTCCTTTCTTTACCGCGAGGCTAACTAGACGACTCAGGTAACACTTTCCATCTTACAAGCGGCGATCCCTCTTGGCGTGCCGGCGGTTTGGATCCAGCCTGGTGCAGCGGATGAGAGTGTCGTCAATTGGGTCGACGAGAATGGCCTGGGCGGCCGCGTCATTTATGGCGGGCCGTGTATTCTCGTGGAAGGTGATTCCATTCGAAGCCTTCTCTAAGCAATCAAGTGTGTGTATTTTATCTGTATAACCTAGGTGAAACGAGCTATGTATGGACAATATGTACGAAAATGCACCCCGCTTTCTTCATCATCATGATACCGATAGAGGTATCCGAAAACGACATCGAATGGGCAGAGGAGAGTCGAGGAAAAGAAAGTGATCTAGATGCTGGAATATGGAGGCGACGCGGCATCCCCTGTTGCAGCTTGCAGAGGTTTATCATCAAGCGTTGACCTATGAAGAATCTGTGGTGCTAACGTATACAGTGAAAACGGAGACATACACAAAGAAGATCTCGAGAGGGACGGGAAGAAACGCAACGAATATCAAGCAATAAAGACGAGGCAGGAAAGTGGAATAGGTATGGCTAAGGCCGCCCGGGGCTGGGAGAACACAGACCGAATTCACCGATACTTACCAGTGCCCTACAGTCCGATGTGGCACGAACGAGCCGGACGACATGAGAGTGCAACTTCCAGGCACTGGGCCGCCAGGGTGACGACAAGCCTTGCTAGATATCCACAAACCGCACTTCGACATCAACCGCAGACCATTTAGCTGAGTCGTCCTACACCGTATCCTTCACCAGCAGCCGCAGGAACTTCGAAACCAAGTCTTCCTTAAAAATTCTTTGGCGGCGCATCAAGCGCATCTCCGGGTCACTGAACAAATGCTGCATTTTCGACCACAATATTCGAAGGATTGGTCGCCAACATAATAGAAAGCAGTGAATGCAACCAGGAGAATGAAGATATTGCAATTTGTGCCAAGTAAGCGAACGGACAAATAGAGGCCGACATTATAAACAACACACAACTACCGCTCGCATCCCAAATAGGAAGTTTCTACTCTTCGATGACAACCAATACAGCTCAAGGCGGTGGAATCGATGGCAAAGTCTGTCATGATAGAGAGTGTGTTATATGTGTCCGTCCTATATACTAATGACTATAAAACGAGCAGATCCCTGGCCCATAATTGAAAATTGAGGATAAGTACGTTATGATTCAATTGGGTCGAGGCGTCAGTACGGGGTAGGCTCACCGGCTCCCAAGTCAATTCCTCGGCTGAGTCCCGAAAGGCTACGCGTTTCGCACAGCTGAATCTCTATTATACAGCATCTCCATCATCTTTGTAAGCGCCAATTTAAATAGACGCTCGCCGCTTCGCAGTGCACACCAACCTTGATCCTCCCCACATGTCCCCACCATTCTGCTACCAACCATCCAACCCAGACATAACTGGTATCGGAGTGCGAAGCTCTGCCTATGTGTCCTTTTTCATGAGTGGTATCAGCTTGGTAGCTCTTGATTCAGAGAATTCGACTAACCAGAGAATGTAGTTCTCGTCACCGCATACTGTGCTACGAAATTCTACTCCCCACCGAAAGCGTTTGCGAGCATACGGCGCGCCCGCCTCTACGCCTACCTCGCGATCGTCTTCGCCTCCCTCATTCAAGGCAGGCAGCGCCAACTCTCAGTCTTCCACTCGTTCGCCGCGGCCCATCTCGCCCAACTCATCTTATACGCCGGTTTCGCCGAACCCGTGCTGTTTTGGGCTGCGGGCGGGGACGAGGACTCTACAGGGCTGGTCGTGGCATTTACCGGTCTTTTCAACATATTTTACACGATATTCGTATCCATCGGCTGGTTGCCAAATTCCCCAGCTGCAGGCGAATCGAGTCCTTATTGCACGCTCGACGATTCAGGCGCCAATGGCTACGATGGCATCACCTGGGTAGTGCTTCTCACGATTCCCACTCGCAACGGATGGTTTGCGATGATCCTCTTCTTTATGCCTATATTCCTCATCTCAGCAGTACTACTCATTGTGGGTGCAATGAACCTCTTCATTGTGCTCATCACCGGTTCACGAAAACACCTCGACGCCAAGTCGAGTAGCTTCCCGCTGATAGCTACTCTCATCATCTTCCTCCTAATCGGTGTTCACGAAGTTGTGAGCATTGAACGCTCGCTCATGTCAAATTCTGGCATAGACAATACCGCGGAAGACGCTTGGAGTTTTGGTCTAAGTCAGCGGTCTCAATTGCCCGTAGAGATCACCCTTCTTAAAGGTTTTTCTGGGATAGATCACAGCAATCTTCCTCCTCATAGCCTTCATTGATCCGTTCATTACCAGCACCTTTCACCATTTGAAGAAGACATACCCAGATCTGCCAGGGATGTCCCCAGTTGAGAGAAGCACATCATTGCGTCGAACGAGTGGCATGGACTCTCCCCTTCAATTGAACGCCGACGAAAACAGACTTGGAGTTGGGGCATTTCTGCCTCTGAACACCGCAGAAGGCCAGTGTCCGGCCGCTAAGCAGTCCGGATACCCACCTAGGCGATTCAGTTTCTGAATTTCATGTAAGTGGTGCCCATCTGAAAGGAAATCACAAGTTCAAGTTTCGCGGAGGCCATAATATGATGACTCGGAGAACGACTCGGACAAACTCGATAGAGTAGAAGCTGTATCTTTGAATTTCCCGCATCCCGATTAGCAAATCACTGCTTTCCAGAAACGAGTACGTACGTTTACACATTAGGTACACTTGTTGTATAGCACACAGAATTCTATCAGCTTGTCGGCAGCACATGCACCCACGGCCACTGCACCTCCTCCTGCACAAACATCTGCGCATCATCAGGATAAGACTCCGCCCCGTACGCCCCATACATATCCACATTCGTCGTATTAGGCGGATGCGTGAAGAAGAATCCAGAATCCTCAAAAGCCGAAGGACCCTGCGGCTCCGGCAGAGGAACCACATTCACGAACGGCACCGCAGAATCGAAGTACTGGACGATAGAGGGATCAAATTCCTGCCTTACGTCTCCTAGTTCCTTCATCCACAGCGCGGTGGACGGCGAGGGTTTTCCTTCTGGCTCTGGTTTCGAAAATGCCGTGTACCGCGGCCCGCGTTGTAGGACTTTGTTCGCGACGATACGGGTGTATCCTGCGAAGATCTTCAGCTCCTCTTCCGTTTCTGGGTCGGCGGAGGGAGGTGGGGTGAGGTTGTGACCCGAATACTGTGAGTAGATGCCGATAGCCTTGTCTCTCAGTCTTCGAAGGATGGCCTGCGTATACAGTTTCAAACGCTTGCGAACGAGAGACCGCATACACTCACGAGACCACTGCGTGCCCGCCCCGAAGACACAGCGCCTTTCTCGATCAGGTCTACCGCAGTGAAAAGTTCGATGATGGCGTGCGGAGCCACTTTGAAACTTGGATACCTCGTCGCCACAGTTCCTACGATGATCTTTGTGGGCGTCAGCTTCAAGAAGAATCGGACGATGGAGACATTACAGCAGCGTTGAACACTATTCAAGGATTTGAGCACATGTATTCCGATGCAAGAGTGATGAAGGGACGTACAATTCTTCCAGATCGCCCACCTAGCGTATCTTGTGAGTCCAGTGACGATTAGACTGAGGAACACACACCAGCGCGTAAACAGCATAGGATGTGTCGTGAAATTCCGTATATCAGCCTTGATGATCTCAGAAGCATTTCGGTACGCCGCTAGGAACGAAGGCGAATATGCACTGGCTAACGGATTGACCGGATTGTCTCGCATAGCCTCCACAAAATGCCCGCTGTGTATATACATCAACACTAGCAAACAGTCAATTCTCACTATTTTCCAAGACATGATATGTTCGTCGCTCACTGATCTTCGAGAACAGAGGAAGTAAATGACACTGAGCGAATGCTGCAGGCGATTCGGCATTCAAACTTGTCGGGAAGCTTTCGAAGGGGCTTGAATGAATGAATTTCCGGATCTTTTGGTCCACAGCCAACACAGTATCGTAGGTGGGTTTCGTGGCAGTCAAGAACGATCTACCCAAGCCCGTCAGTGGCGTCCTTCAAGGATATCGCAGCGTACTCCATGATAGGCACCGTGACCTTAAGAAGGTCAACGCCTAGCTTCAGCAAGAACTATATCAACATACCTCTTGCGTCCACCTCCATCGACCATGTCTATCTATCTGGAACATCAGCACATAAATGACCGAGCAGACACGAAGTACAAACACCCAGGAAACAACTTCACAAACGGCTGTGCATCCTGGGGTTCGTCGGGTGGAAATGGACAGCTGATATTCGCCAGGAAAGTTCCAGTCGGACGGCCCACGGAAAGACCCTGCAGGACAGTAAATACCACTGCTGAAGGGAAGGATCCACGCGCACATACATATATCGTTTCGATAGAATAAATTTCCCAGAACAAAGCCTAGACGGAAAGTATGAGCAGCTCACGAAACAAGGCTTGGTTGGATACATACCCGACAACGTTCGAGTGATCTTGGAGGCAGGTCGGAACCGAACTTCTCGCGGTCTTGTGAAGAAAATAAACGAAAGTGAAGATGGTACGAGCCCAAACTCACGAAGGCCGATCTACAATCAAGCCCATCCTCAATATCATTTTCAGGGGAAAAGAGGCACACAGTACCCACCCTCTGGGAAATACTCGACGCAAGCGAAATCGTGATCCACGCCGCATCCATCGAAAACCTCCTCCCGCCATGCGCGTAGAAACACGAAATCATCGCCAATGCCTGCACCGTCACCACCGTCGGACTCTCAAACCACGGCTTCACCGACATCGCCGCGCACGCACAGTCAAAGTAGTGGTCCGCGTCGGAATTGTAGGGCGGTAGGTCGAGGTCGACGAGAGATCCTAACGCGAAGATGAGGTAGAGGATGGCCATTTGTTGTGGGGCGACAGGATGTTTACTGCTGCTATTTCGATTGGGGCAATGGTAGATGAGTGTGAGAAGTTCCTCCGCCTCGCTTTGTGTGATGGGCATCCCGGTCCAGCAGCCGTTGCGGAAGAAGACGTCGCAGAGACTGAGGGCACGCAGCTCGATTGGGAGGTAGGCGAATAGTCGTTCGAGAGCGAGGGGAGTGTCCCAGGAAGTCATGTCGGATGAGAAGGGCAAGGATTTGGTAATGGCTGCGAGCGAAAAGGGCGGTTGGGAGTCGAAATTCACGGAGCCATCCATCTAGGGTCCAATTCAGTCGATAAAAAGTAATCAACGGAGCGGCGTACGGAAAACAAAGCCTGCAAGCTGGTTAACTCCCGATGCACTGAGTGATCTATATGCACTCACCTCAGTCCCAGCTGTATGTCCAAAATACACCGCATTCCCATCCTTATTCACGCTCAAAGAGCCCGCCCCCTCGTCTGTCGGAGACGAAACAGCCTCGGGAGAAAGCTGAGGGGTAGGCGACAACAAAGCTAGAGGACGGTCGGAGGGGTGAGCAGTCGCAACAGCTTGCTCTAATTGTCTTATCCGTTCTCCCATTTCGGCGATCTTCGCGGTGAGGTGTGGGACATCTGAGAGAACAGAGCTGTCGCGCATTAGCGTTTCCATTTTTCTGTTGATTTAGTAGACGTACCGTTTGCCTCTGCCACTACTCCGCAATGTACCTGGTGAAAAGATGATTCTATCGGAGACGTATATGAACGGGAAACATACCTCTGGGACAAATGCTCTGGCATCCTCGTCGAACTGCGAGTCGTAATCAGCACGATAACGCGAGGGGAAAACGCAAACCACATACCACACGAGCTACATGGAACGTTCTTGTCACATTTCAGCTTCAGTCTGCAATGCGATAGTCATAAGCCAATTCCTGCTTCCAAAACTACATGACACACCGGTGACATTCTTCGCAAGCAGTCTTTGAGAGCTATGGTTCAGAGAGAGTCCCCTCGATGCCTCACAACATCCTGGCATACCTTCCTACTGTTGAATCTACCAGGCAATTGCTCTATCGTATCCGAATCATTGAAGGAACCAGTCGGTGAGTGCGAGCGGCTCATTGCTGCTGTTCAAGGTCGTACAGTATCTCGCGTCAAGTCGCGTCGTTTATAACTGTTTTCAACGTAGTATGTCGTTACACGCGAGGTCGCGGCAGTGCATCCGCAGAGGCTCCGCAGCCCAGAGTAAAAGCTGGGTAATACTAAGAGCAAAGATTGGGTGGGGAGAAATTGAGCATCGCATTGATCGCCGGGTTCATGTCCGCAAATCAGTGTTCGAGAGATCAGGATCAGCATTGAAAAATATTGTACAAGATGTGCAGCTAAGAGGGCGACTAAGCAGCAGCTTGTAAGTTGTTGTACATACAGAATGAACCAAGAACGGAAAAATAAATCGAGTGATTTGTACAAGTCCAGACGAGACGCGACTGGAACCTCACGAATCCTCACCCCGACAACGAATACCCCACATCGCCCGCAGTATTGTACAACTGCAACAGACGAACGAGCATCGCCTTACCCCGAGGATCGAGACCCTCGCCAAACTGCGGCTCCTTCATCCAATTAAGCCCATGCTGCAAAATGTTACGCGCGCGTAAGGGACCACCCTCAATGTTTCCCATGCACCCATGCAGCGTTGCACGCGGCGCCGAGGCATCGTACGTCGCGCAGTGGAGGATGTTCTGGTTGTAGAATACACTTTCGCCCGCTGCTCATCTTGTTGTTAGTGATTGGTGTACAGGGAAGTAAGGAGATGTAGACGTACGACGCAAGGCAACGCGAATCGCGCCGGGCATGTCGAGGGGATTGACAGGTGCGTCAGGCCCTGTGGAGTGAGCTCTTTGTCCGGAGGTTCTGGGGATCTTGTGAGACCCAGGTACAACATATAAACAAGCGTCGTCGTAGATTGCTCTGCAAGAATCAAGGTCCGTAGCATGAAGACAATGCAATATTTACGTGTTCCATTGGATCTAGTGGACTCGATTGTGAGATGATGCTCGATGTAAGAAGAACGAGACTTACCCCGTACGGTTTCCAGGCGTCTAAAGCGCGTTGTTCCTCCTCTTGAGTAGCATCCCCACTGATATCGTCGCGATGCCATCGCAAAGCAAAATTATGCGATACCGGATTAATGAGCAGATTGAAAAGTTCTACCTCGAGCTTAAGTATCATAGCAATTCGTCCGAGAGATCAGAAACCAACCCATTTGCAGCTGATCTTCCTGACACCCAAGCAAATTCTGGACAGCGTTTACGACCGGAGTCGAGCAGTACCACTGGGAAAAAGCTGGTTGGCCAAGATCGGGGTGCATGAGGTGCTGAACACCCCAAGAGTCTGGATCTTTGCTGTCATATGGAGGAAATTGCTTCCCGACTGTTCGACGATGGGGCCATGAACCTTCACGAGTTCGAGAGACAACGTCGGCGCAGGCACGTTCCAGAGATTGAAAGTTCTCTGGAGTAATTAGATTCGGGATTACTACGAATCCTTGCTCTTCGTATTTTGCCTTCAGATCTGCTGGATTAGAAGCCATACAGACAACCTCGATTTAGATGGTGGTAAGAGTAGTGGGCCACAGTCACACTGTCACACAAAAACTCCCACCTAAGGCACATACGTTTTCGTGCCGTAAACGTCCTTTAAGGTGGGGTTCTATGTAGCACTAAAACCGACCTCAAAGGTCTCGCCTCCGAGGGTGGCGAGACGTACATTACTCACTTATTACTGTACTATCACCCAAATATGGAATTACCGAATTCGGCCGCGAAGGCATGACCTCGCTTATCCTCCGCCGCCATGGCAAAATACCCGAAGCGCTCGACACGCGCGAATCAGCCGGCGGCAGCGTCTGGTCTTGGCACCCACTACACAAGCCCCATCAAGGCTCGCAACAGACGCAAGCAGAAGGTGGTAAAAGGCCTAGGACAGGCCCAGAAAACCGCCGCCGCTGCTCTGCGTTTGCACGCGATTTTGCACGGCGATGACCCTCCCAGCGCGTCTCCACCTGCTCTCGACCACCCCATGGACCTAGGCAACGACCAGGACGTGGAAATGAACGGCTGGGAAGACGAGGAGGTCATAGTAACACCCTCCGCCGCCTCCGCGCCTCCTCGACCTCCCCTCCCTCAGCACTCCGACACTGAAGCTGCGCATGCACGGCTCAACGACGCGTGGAATGCCCTTTTACCGTTGTTGGAAATACCTTGGGTCAAGTACTACCGGGATACACATGGCGGGCCACGCGAATGTATCCCTACCGAGGTTGTCTACGACTGTACATCGTCGTGCGACAGTCCAACGGTTACCAAGGTGAAATGCCTCTACCCAACACGTATGTATTTCACCGTATCATCGTGTATCGTTCACCTAATAAAGTTCATAGACATACGATACGTCACATTTAGGACCTGCAGCTGCAAGTCGGCTGCAATTCTTCTTGTTGAACATGGGGTATTTCCTGCTACCCCAAGCAAGACCCAGACCGGCGTCTCCTTTGACCTGCTGGATTTTTACCGGGCTTTATTCGAGCGCTCATGCGATGCTGTGACCGCCCTTGCAGCTGCGCTGCACACAGTGTACGAAAGGCGGGGATTCAGAGTGTTATCGGCAAGGGTGTGTTGTAATTTTTTAATCAGGAGCTTTCAGCTTACTTGGTGATCTAGCCAACGCGCAGTGATAATATTCACAATCCCACACAGGATCCCTTTCGACGGTTGCTCACGCAGGCCGTCCAGTGGTCTTCCAATCTGCGGGCTCGGGTGGAGCACAAGGTTGACGTGGCACTACAGGCGGCCGCGATGCGGTTGGCAGCACAGAGACGTATCGGCGAAGCCTCCGTCGACTCCGTCCTAACCTCCGCCACACTCACCGAAGCCTCCGTCGACTCCGTCCCGACCTCCGCCACACTCACCGAAGCCTCCGTCGACTCCGTCCCGACCTCCGCCCCACTCTCTACACCCATTGTCCCGACCTCCGTCACTCGCCCTGAACCGACCTCCGCCCCACTCTCTACACCACCCGTCGTAACCTCCGCCAGACCAACGGGAACCTCCGCCAGACCTACGGCGGAGGTTGTCGAGCCTACTGCGGAGGCTCCCATGTTGTCTGCAGGACGCGCAAGCCGGACTCTAACTGAACGCTGTCCGGCATGCTTCGGTCTCACCGAATGGGGGAGGTCTCTGAAAGAGTACGCCTCACAATTTCTTATTCAACTGTCATTCTGCTGATACTTGGGCTTTTTCAGCGGCGGTGATGTGCAGGGCGGTGGCGATGGGTGCTTCAGCTACCTTCGTCTGAAGAGTGCTGGCAATGGGGAGATATCGTACGATCCCAAACGCTTCCTCTCCAAAGCGACGGTGGACGCTGTTGGCCGAAGGTTGGCTCTCGCAAGAAAAAACCCCAAGGCCAATCCAAAGAGCCTCCTTGCGAAGGAGGTGGTCCAATTATGTGAGGAGTCTTGGGACGCGGCGAATGAGAAGAAGCAGAAGGCCAATCCGGAGCGTTATGACGCCAGCGGCATTTTTGTGATGACCTGCCGCCATGGGCAGCCTATTTTTCTCTGCAACATAGACACGCCGGGAGAACAGCAGCGCTACATTGTGGCAATGGTGGAGGAGCTCTTCACCATGCTTCCTGACATGGCCACACTTATGCAGGCCTACGACGTTGCCTGTATCACAGACCATAGTTTAGATTTGGTATGTTTTCTCACCTTCGCCGTCACCTACCTCTCACCTCCGCCAAGTATCCCATTCTCTCCGATGCCATCCGCTCGCGGGTTTCATTTGTGATCAACGGAATGCACGCCTACGGGCATCAATGGGCATGCCAGCTGATGTACAGCCCGCGGTTCCGTACCGGAATGGGGCTAGCAGATCATGAAGGTGTCGAAAGGTTTTGGTCTCGAACACGGAAACTTATACCTTTGACAAGGACTCAATGGGTATGTTTCTCTTCTCATTGTGTCTTAGATCTCATCTGACCTACCTCATTATGTGCAGAACTCGCGTCGCATTTGGATGATCGATCAATATGCTGCGTTTGTGGGGGAGGAGTCCCGCGCCTCCCTCGGCGCGTGGATCAGCCGTCAGCAGGAAAAGAACATCGAGGTCAAGCATCGCGCGGCTACCAAGACCCTCCTGGACTGTCGTGTGACGGAGAGGACACTTCGTGCGGAGTGGGCAGCACAAAAGGAGGCGCAGACATCTATCCGCGCTCGTAAGTAGGATCCCATACACTTGATTCTCTGTGTCTCTGAATTTCCTTTTCAGATGCCCCCAAACGCCTCCGCCGCGAACTCGATAAGGTTCTTTTGCTCCAGACCCAGATCGACGCCGTCGAAAAGGCCATCGAAGACACGAAGAAGACGCTCAAGGGTGCAGGAGCGCCGGCATCATCTTTGAAAATTCTTCAAGGGTTGGAGCTCACCCATGAGAAGCTGAGCACCGAGGCGGAGGCGCTCTATGGCTCGCTCAATATTCAAGACACCTTCCCCGAGCTGCGCAACCTCCCCTTGGAATTCACCCAGACGTTGCTGGTCATGCGAGATTTGAAGATTAACATACGAAAGCGCGCCACCGGTTCGTTCATGGAGTGGGAGACGCTCGATCGTGCAGTATCAGGGAGGCGGGAGCCGTTGGGAACGAAGGTTCATCAGGCAACACGGAAGGCAATCAGCAGACGCCAGCCTGCTCTGCTGAAAGCCATCAACAAGTTCAATGAAGGCTGCGCAACACTCAACAGACTTCGTCCATTCAACTGCTCAATACCGATCCCTTCCCCTCTTTCCACTCAGCTCAATGGCCTTCGCAACGACGCCACTCTCCACGAGGACGTATGGATAACCCCTTCCCAAGGACCGATTCCTCGCTGGCTCAACGACGACGACGTGCGTGATGGCATTCGGAGCCTCCACGTCCTTGATAGATGTGCCGAGGAAGTCGTTCGCCTCAATCTTGAGCGGGACAATCTTCGGCACTGGCTCTCGGAAGAGGCGGACATCGTAGAAGAGGCGAAGCAGGCACTGGGTTGTGAGTAAACTAAAATTGTGTTTGTTTGAACATTTGCTGACCTGAATCCAGCCTCCCCTCTCATTTTCTTTCTCCTACAACGACAGCAGGATCTCGCCGACATGAAGCGGTCATGGTCCGCATCTCTCCGCTACCAGGATGTTGAGGGTCAAGTTGTATCGGGCGTGGCGAAGGCTCTTGTGCCCATCGCCGTAGCCTCCGTTGGCGGAGTCACACCTCCTGTCACGCCTCCGCCGCCATTCGTGCTACCTCCGCCGCCTCCGCCAGCTGTCTTTGTACCACCTCCAAACGCAACCCCGTCCTTGCTCTCTAGCGCGCCACCCTCCCGCCCTCATTTCCGTGGCTCCTCCACTCCGCCTTCTTCCGATATGGCTCCCCCAACGACGCAGGCTCGTATAGTCACTGAGGACGAAATCTTCGAAGATGAGTTTTCTGAGTTTGGCGGAGGTTCAGAAATGTTTGACGAAGCTTCGCTTGATGCGGCGGATCTCTCAGATGAGGATCTAGTGGAAATCGTCGAGCAGGTGCTCCACGGTTCAGACAATGAGGAGGAGATAGAAACATCGGCAGTGGAAACATCGGCTGATGTTCTTGATGTGCAGTGGGTATACGAGGTAGGTCCTCTGGCACAGTTGAACGTATCAAGCTGATCGATTTCTAGCTTCCCGCTTGCGCCACGATCGATACAACCTTCGCCCGCGAGTTAGCTAAACGCAATGCGGATTTCGAGAGCACCGGCATGAGCACCGGCGAGCATCTCAGCCATTATGTTGTTCAGCAGAATGGCCGTGTTTTAGAAATCACCCCTGCCGATCTCAAGCCTTTCACATACCCCACAGGCCGACTCAATGGATTCGGTCTTAACGGTGTCGCATCATCTTTGCTCAACCTGTATCGCGCTGTGTATTCCCCAACCAGGGAAATAGCCAATCGCTGCGCCCTATTCTCCACCTACGACCTGCCGCTTGTGCAATTCAAAGGTTCCGACCCAGACCTCTGGCGACGTCTTTCACCTACGGAATATTGGGACAAGCCGATCTGGTTGATTCCCATTTTCAGAGCAGAACAAGCACATTGGGTGCTGATGGTAGTGCTTATTCCGTTTCAGAGGTTGCTTTGTTTTGACAGTCTGGCATCGATCGGAGGCTGGCGGCAAGACCTTCGTGTAGGTCTCCTTTTACCGATCTTCCATGTACTCACTTCTTCTTAGGATGTGATGCTGCTGATAACTCGACTGGTGGCTTTGGCAAATCGCAACAAGCATCCATTGCATGTTTCCACCGAAGACCCCACAGAGAAATGGGAGGTACGGCTTCTTTTCCAACCAGTGAGTCGACCTTCGGACGGCATACCTTCTTGTTTCATCACAGCTTCAGGGCCGCCCTCTACAGACCAATGATTATGATTGCGGTGTCTGGGTTTTGAGCATGCTGGCAGCCTTCATGCGCGGACATGCGGAGACCAGCCTTACTGAATCCGACATTCCTTGGGTTCGGGACGTCTTCCGGAGGCACATACTTACTTTAACGATTACATAGCTACCCTTACATTATACAGTATCGTGTTATAACATAGATGTTCACTCGGATTCGGAGCCACAGACCTCCTCAAAACCTCCGCCGAATGTCGGAAGCCTCCACAAGATACCTCCGGCGAAGGTCAAAAGCCTCCGTCGAAGGTCAAAAAAGCCTTCGCCGAAGGTCGAAACGCCTTCGCCGAAGGTCGAAACGCCTCCGCCGAAGGTCGAAACGCCTCCGCCGAAGGTTTGAAACCTCCGCCGAAGGTTTTTGCCAACTTATTCCCTCGTCTGAAAATGTTACACTCGACGATTTCTCATCATTCAGCGATATCTAGATAGTACAAATGGCACATAGAACGCGCGAGCCAGTGTAAATAATGTTGTAGCATAGTATATTGTCGAGATTGGTGAAGAGGGTGGTACAGACCTTCCCTCTCCAATTTCTCGACCCGACGCCAGGCCTGTGACATCCTCAACACGTCGTGCCGAAGTCTTTGAAGTACCGTATCGAGCCCCTGGCTCAAAATCTCCTCCTGCAGTTCAGCATCCAGCTGTGTTTGCTCCCGCAGCCGGACTCCATGTAGAACCTCTGTAAGTTTGGTTGTAAATCGGAGGTACGATGCGCAACTTGGGTCCATAGAGTCAGAATCCTCTTCAAATGGTGGCTCCTTTTTCCATCGAGCGAGGTCGCTCTCATCGAGGGCATCAGAAGATCGCAGTGCGTCGGTAAAGAGGTGGGACTGGGTGGGAAGCGCACTGCGATACAGTTCAAGCTGTCTCGGTGTGGGTGAAGGTGACAAGGGGAGCGTGTCCGGCAGAGTTGTTGTTGGGGGAATGTATGGTATGGGTCGGCGATGGGACTCGCGATACGCAGCACGCACGGTTTTCCCGCTACCGTCATAAATGTTTCAAATTGAAGACAACGGAGAGCGAGAGGAGACGTACTGAGCACTTCTAATGTATTTGAGATCACTTTCCCGCTTTCCTGAGGCTTTCTCGTCAAGGGATAGGTACTTTGCGCGACGTCCCATGAACAAGGTGGAGGAAGAAGTTAAACCGCTAATGAGAACTCACCTGGCTTTTGGACCAACTCGTGCACGCATTTTCAAACTGGTCAGAAAATCACAGAAAAAACTGCTGGCCCGTGGGGCAGAGTGAGGGAACAAATTCCGAGTATTTCCCAGCCAAGGAGCTCAACGCAGTGTTCTGCAAAAAATAAAGGGCCGGGAGTCGAGACTTATATTGAATGCTATTGGTCGAGGGATTGAGGTAATCCGAGGGGCGGCAGGCGTCTTTTTACGTCGATGAAGGTCGCGAACAGTGGCGGAGGTGCGGCGGAAGGGAGAGACGGGTGACTGTCACACGCCTGTGACCTCCCTTTTTTCTCCTCCGCCGTTTCCTCTCCCTCAATTTTCCTCGCCACACTCCTTGCAAACGTGTTGGTACGATTGAGAAATTGCATTCCCGTCGTGGTACTGACTGCTCTCAGTATCAAGACAACCAAATCTCGATCCAGTTTCCTCTCTGCCTTGAAATCTTGTCTGTATCTTGTCTGTAAGTCCTGGACACTTCTACGCGTCCGGGTTGTCTTTTAACTGCTCAAAGGTGTTCTAAAACGCGTTCAAAAGCGCGACAAAAGCGCGACAAACACGTATCTAAAAGTGTCGGAAGACGCATTCAAAAGTGTTTCTAGACGCGTCCAAAGCCGTCTCCAAGCACCTCCCTCTCGTTCCGAATTCAAAAGTGTTCTGAAACACACAGGTATGCTCAACTAATCTTGTGTGCTTTCCTCTTGCTCACCTCTTTTCGTAGCCTCCGTCTCGATTTTTTGACCTTCGCCCCGACATTTTTGTAACCTTCGGCAACACCACCCTCTGAATATTATGGCAAATCCAAATGCTAGTATCTGCAGCTCAGCCCTCAGTTCCCCCCCGTCTACCCCTGCTCTTAATTCAAGTCTTGAAAACTATCTTGTTGAAAACGACTGGTCTGGCTACTCCGCCGACGTCTTCAGAGACGTTCTGAACCTTCAGTCCCCCACCCGCGCTGACGACGGCAGCGGTGGTCTCATTTTTCCGAATCCAAATCCCCAAGGAGGTTCAGCACCGGAAGAGGATCTCGATGAAGTCGAGGCAGACCGTGAGGCAGACCAGGAGGAGGACGAGAACGAGGACGAGGACGAGGAGGAGGAGGAGGACGAGGAGGACGAGGACGAGGAGTATCAGCTCGAAGACTCCTCCCCGATTCGCCCTCCGCCTGGTAGCACGGCCAAACAGCCCCTTCGCCGTGAAGGCTTTCACTCGAATGTTCCTCTCCGCCTTCCTCCGCGTGCTGACGAACCCCAACTTGGAGGTGGATACCCACGTCTAGAAGCCGAGCCCCTCCCTCCTGACCAGCAACCGTCAACGCGTCTGCGCAGAGACATCCGAGCGAGCGCTCGTGCCAATGCCGACGCCATCGCGCTCCATACAATGCGTGCGGCCACCACCCATGCACCCGAGCCACCGTCTGCGCCCCCTATCGCCTCCACCTCCGCAGCACCAGCTGCTGACCAGCCACCACCCCCGCGTCCCACTACACCGACTCCTGCCCCACCACCAAAAGTCCCCTCGCGCCAATTCATTGATTCCCCCTCAAAGTTGGCGCGCTCGACATCGATTGAGCCCAGCGGCGAGTCCATTGCCCAAGGACGCGCTGCCCCCAAGCCGCACTCTCGCTCCACTTCCGTTAAGCCACAGCTTTTCACCAAGAAGGAGCTTCGTGCAAGGAGGGCGGCAAAAGCGGCAGCGGAGGCGACGACTGCGATGGGGACAGTGGAAGAGGACATCAATCTCCCGCCCCCCCCACCCCACAGCAACATGTGGGAAGCATTTCCCATTCCGCCTCCACCGAACCGTCGTCCACCTCCACAAGATTGGTTTGCTGGACCTGTACCGAAGCACAACACACCACCGCCGAATTACGGAACGAAGCCTACGGCGCCTACGGCGGAGGTTGTTCCACCTTCGGCGGAGGTTGTTTCACCTTCGGCGGAGGCTGGCGCTCCTTCGAATTCGACGAAAACAGGTGGCCCTGCAGGTTTGTTTGAGGACGATGGGCATGTCGAGTATGCCTCCCACCCCCGCCACCCCTCCGCCGTCACTGACGATGTCGGTGCCATGTCTGATGTTGACCCCGCCACCCCCGCCGACAACGCTACTTCCGAAGACGAGCGTTCTGAGGGTCGCTCCCTCACCGACATCGCATACGAGGTCGAGGAGGTCGAGGAGGCCGAGGAGGCTTCGAACGCAGGGGAGGACATCGTTATGGTGCCCATCAACGAGAATACCGGCCGTCATTCAAAGGAGCACAAAGATGCCATCCACGCGTACGTCGTTGAGGTGAAGCAGCTATGCGAGGTCTATCACCGCGAATCAAACATTCCGATGGACCGCCTGTACAAGGCTCTTGTCGAGGCGATCAGCCCTTCCCGTCGTTCCGGCAACAATGGCTGGAACATCTATCAAGGCTTCGCCACCGATCCGCGTAACGCTATGACAGAATATAAGCGTTTTAACACCAAATTCACCTCCAACGACCCCGAGAAACTCCCCCAGTTCACTCCCGCCATGCTCTCCGACATGTATTCGTTGTTCAAGAAAGCAAACCCTAACGGTCGTGCGAAGCAGGCCCTGGAGGCCTACGAGGCGCTGACTGAGTCGGAAAAGACTCAAACGATCATCAGCCGTCAGCGTCTGTTTGATAAGTTTCGTGAGGGGTTCAAATCTATGGTGCGTTATTCTCCACATTCTTACAGTTGTCCTTGCTAAAACCACCCCCACCAGATGGAAGATCTGGATGAGAAGAAGTTTAACGCAATTGCGTTTGTTGTGGGGAGATTCGTGCACGACGACCTCGAACTCGGCGAGGTGATCGCGACACCAGCACTCGCGGAATCGGTACGTTTGTTTTTTACCTTTATTCTCTTCGTTTCCTAGTGGTAAAGTACTCAATCTATTTTCTCAGTTCTCTTCGTTCTTCAAAGATCCAGAAACCGGAGCCGGATACTCGAATTCCGACTTATTGGGTGTCGCGAAGATATGTGCTCTGTAAGTACCCCTCTCGTCATCTTACACCTATTTGTTAACTTCTTCTGTAGGGTGCATCAGGCGTCAAACGAGTTCTCCAAGGGTACCGTGATTCCAGCCTTTGCACCTGCCCCCAATCCAGCGAGGGGAGCTACCGCGAGCACCTCCGCCAAGCCAGCTCGTGCCTCCGCCGCCACCGCGAGCACCTCCGCCGAGCCGGTTCATACCTTCGCCGCCACCTCCGCCACCTCCGCCACCTCCGCCACGGAGCACCTTGGCACCTCCGCGCCTGAAATATCGACGCCCGCCGACGACCTACCTGCGGTCGTCGTCAAGGAGGAGGAGGAGAAGGGCGGTACGGGGGGGAAGCGTGCGTACCAGCTGGATTGGCGCTTGTCGACTGGCACGAACGTCAAAATTCTCCCCAACAAGACGGAGGACCTTCACTGGCTCCAGGATCGGTTCAATTCTATGAGCCAGACCCTCTTCAAGATCGAATTCTTCTCCAGGGGCACCGGTAACACCTTCCCATGGCACACATTGCCCCGACTGCTTGCCAGGAAGGGCTATCGCATAGTCGGGTGGCCAGACAATATCCGGCTTCCCGCGACACCAGTAAAGGGAAGAATAAGGGGATGGGAAGTTGGCGGAAGCTTGAAGTGTCGTGGGTCAGCCTTGCGCTGCTGGAGTTTGAACGGACTGGGTATGGTCTTCGCATGGAACGCCATACTGCCGCTGTTGACGAAGCCGGCAAACGTGCGTTTTCCCCTGTTTTCTTTCCGCTCTTTCCTCATTGCATGATAGATGACGACTTTGTTATTCTCACCCATGACTACCGCCTCCCATCCCCCACCGACCCCAACCAGTTGGACCATTTCTGGAAAACAGGCGGCGGCAAGAAGCTCCATTGTCAAAAACGAAACGGGGATATATACGAGGCAACATTCGACCTCATCCGTGCAGGGTCTCCGGCCTTCGACCCCCGTATTGAGAAAGCACCCTGCGTTTCCGATGAAGGAGGATAAGTTGAGCGACGTGGAGGTCGACGATGAGGAAGAGGCCCCAGAAGCTCCATCGAGGTCTCGAGCAGCGTCAAAAAAGCAGAAGTCCACCTCGAAGCCTACGGCGGAGGTGTCGAAGCCTACGGCGAAGGTGGCGACACCTACGGCGAAGGTGGCAACACCTACGGCGGAGGCTTCCGGCTCCTCTAAACGTCGCCCCCAGCCCAAGCCCGTCACCAAGCCCGTTGCCAAGTCCAACCCGGATGCCATGGACGTCGATGAGGTAGCGCAGGACCGTTCCCGCCGAGACGTCGAAGGGCAAGGGCAAGGCGATCACAACGGAGCAAGAGTCCGACGATGATCGCCCTCTGATCACCGTAGACGACCACAACGGCCATGGATACCTCGACCCCGACGACTCCGAATACGTGGAAGCGCAGCCGAAGGTGAAGAAGCCGAAGGGGAAGGCCAAGGCCAAGGGGGGGAAGGGGAAGGGGAAGGAGAAGGAGAAGCAGGAGGAGAAGGAGAAGGAGAAGGACAGCAAGCGTCCAAGATCCCCTACCTCCTCCGACTTCTTCGCCCCCGACGTTGAGGAGGTGGAGCGCCCTGCCAAGAAGGCTAAGGCCGACACCAGGTCGACCCGCGTGGCGGAGGTTCAGGAAGGGGGAGGGGGAAGTAGCTCGAGGAACGTCGCTGGGACCCTCCGCCGCCCGCACCGCTACCTCCGCCGCCCCCACTGCGACCTCCGCCAACGCCAATCCTCTCGAAACGAAGGACAAGAAGGTCACCTTCGATACCTCCGAGCACCCCCTCGATCCAAAAGACGGGCTAGCCAAGAAGATGGCGCGCCAAGCTGCTCGCCGTCCCATTCCGCCCATTCCGGCTGTTGGCGATGATGGTCGCACGACGCGTTCGAGGACTGCAGCCAAGTCTGCAACGGTGGAATCCACTCCTGAGGAACCGACGGTAACGCCCGCCTACATTCGAGCCTCCCCGCCTCCTAATACTTATTACAAGGGTGTCATGTATTCTACCAACGGAGAAGCCACCCCCATCGGTACCGTTGTCGAGGAAACCGGAACCCGCGCCCACTATCTCATTCCCCCTCGCGCCGCCCCGTCTGCTCCAAGCGGTGGCTCATCCTCGTCGGCTGCCGCCGCCGCCCCCTTCTTCCTTCCCTCCTCCCTCGGCCTCCACCGCCCCTCCTATCAACAACAGCTTCAACAGCCTCCTCGGCAGGTACGCGTCTTTGACCCAGCAAGTGGCCGAGGCCCAACAGCGTATGACAGCTGCGTCGGCTGCGGGCGCGTTCACCATGGACCTCGTCAACGACTATACCGCTGTCAAGTCGCAGCTGGACTCGGTCACCTTCAGCTGAACATGATGTCGCATAAGTAGGGCTAACCTCGCAAGGCGAGCGGCGGGGGGGTGGGGAATCGATTTCGGCGGAGGCTCCGCGGCGGAGGTGGCGAAGGTCGCGGGTAATGTATATTCAGCGGTGCTTCTTGGACTCATTTCTTGCGCTCTCCCCCCTCACCCACCTCCTACCATTCTGCTGTGTGTCGTTGTCGCGTTGCCGCTGTCGTGCCCGCCGTATATTCGTCGTACTCCTGAACATTTCTGTTGTTGTATTCTCACATTGCATGTAGCCTAATCATCTTGTATATACTATAGCTAGGTCTCTATCTTGTACATATAGGGCTGTGTAATATTGATTGTTTCTTGTGTGTAAATGGCTGGTCCTGGAGGCCGCAAGGAAGGTTTTGAGAACAAGGAAGGTTTTGAGAACTACAAGCGGAGCCTCCCACGGAGGTCATGCGTTTGCAGCTCGAAATAGATGACCATATTGGGTAATACACCCTCGGAGGTGGGACCTTTGAGGTCGGTTTTAGTGCTACATAGAACCCTACCTTAAAGGACGTTTACGGCACGAAAACGTATGTGCCTTAGGTGAAAACTCCACCCTCAAGTTGAACTTTCCCAGTGCCCACCTAGGCCCACCTCCACCAAACCTCCACCGTAGCCCAAATGCATTGATAATAACCCTGCTGCGCTGCGAGAGCGCTGGTCTACTTCTCACTGGATGAGTTGCAACACAATGAAACGTTATAAACTGCAACAAAAAAGAGATACTTCGCGCACTCGTTGGCGGCTGCCGTACTCGATCTCGGGCACCTGGAGGGGTGCCAAGGGGATCCGGGCCTCACAACCTAATAAATACACAACCAGTACGCTATGGAAGGGTGCTAGTATGGACCGTGGATGCAACCATGATATGAAGACAATTTGGACCATCGAAAACGTCGACTTCAGCAGCGTCTAGATCTTGTCTAGATCTGTGTGCACGGTGAAGACAACTTAGTGCCGAAGCTTAAGAGCTTGAATCTGCGATCAAGAAAATCCAATAATTTCCTTCAATCTACCTCAATCTCCGTGCCTGCTTCAAAGAGAATCTCAAGTTGGAGAGTTGCAAAATGCTCTGGAGCTAGCTCATATCCAACAATTATCTTCGAAAGAGTATCTCAAGGCTCGTGACAGGACTTGGGCTACTCAGCAACAGCGGGAGTTTGGTGACCTTGACATTTGTGTCCTTCATTATTGGGTATTGACACAATCTGTTGGGCAAGGTAAAGGCTGTGAGTTTGTGTCTGATCTGGATCATCCTTTTCTCTTTTCTTTTCACGCCTCATCTAGCACATGCACGCAGACAATTCCACATGAAAGGAGGGCTAGAGGCGCCGGGGTCACGGTGGTTTGCAGTTAAGTACTGCAAGCAGCAAGTCTGCAACATTTCGACCAAGGATGATTCTGAACTAGAGTGAATGAGCGCAACGCCGGTGGAGCTCCGGCCAGCTCACGCACAAAAAAAACAATGGGCTGAGATTCTCTGATAGTAGCTATAGAATAATGGTCGTTTGCAATGAATAACTGAGCTCAGGAAAGTTCCTTGTCCTACGCCGCGGCAAAGAATTTTGGGTCACACTGTGACCTTCCTTTTCCTCAACGTTCATCTCATTCTTACGATTGCCAACAGACTGTGACCCTACCCATACAAGGTCTTGATATCTGTGAGGTATTTTGGTACTGGCAGCCCCTCTCAGAGAGATCTGAGCTACTATCCACACAATCAAATTTTACGGGAGATCTCGAAACCGACCTCAAGCTTTTCGTTGGCTTTTCGTAAACCTCAGGGCGACGATGAGTGAAGTACTGCCCGAAAGTGTGGACGCGAATATGGAATTGGAAGGCGAAGAGGAGGGGGACGACTGGGACGGTGAATACGAGTCTGAGGATGAGGAAGATCTCGCAGCCTACGCTGCTGCAGCTAAACAAGCAATCGAAGCACAATTATTTAACGAGACTCCAACCCCTGCCCCTACTCCTGCCCCCAAAAAATTACAGAATTCGAAAGAGGCTGCAGCCATCTCTACCGTTCGGACCATTCTGGCAGCTTTGGAGCATGATTCACTAGCTCAGTCTACCTTAGCCGCCTCAAAAGTACCCGAACTCTCGGATGAAAATCTATTGGATGCTCTACGCAATATGTCTACCTCTGGATCCGTCCCGCGAGGTGCTGCCTTGCCCATCAGCCGCTTCCTGCTCACTCTTGCCAAGTCGGAAGTATTGTTCGGCACTCTCCGCCATTCTGACGCCTCCTCTCTCCATCTGAAGCGCAAACGCGAAGCAGCAGACGCAGACGAACGCGCCAACAAGCGTCTGCGCATCGACAATCATCCCCTCACGAAGGAAGTCGCCGAAGCCGTTCGCACCATCTCCCAAACTATCTCCACCACGCAACCCCTCGCTTCCACCGTCATATCCTCCATCCAACCCCACCTCCACCGCGTTTTCCTCTTCTCACACAGCTCCTCCTCCTTGCCAGGGCTCAACACAAATGCGCTCCAAGAAATCAGCGGCCTCATTCAGGTCTTGGGCGTCATTAGCGGCACGCAGATCGGACAGGAGTCGCAGAATATCCTTACCGCTGTTTATCCCTGTGTCGTTGACGGATGCGGCAAGTTTTTTTCGCGCTTGTATAGTCTTCGTGCGCACCAGGCCATCCATATGTGGAAGTGCCCTGGATGCGACGCCGTGTTCCCTGGGCGGGAAGCGTTCGAGAAGCACAAGGCGCCAGCTGAGGGTAATCAGGCTAAGGCTGAGTGTATCCCCGCTGCGCCCATCGAAGTGAAAAAAGCGTTCAGGTCAGAAGAAGAAGGGGAGATAGAAGCGGACGTGATCTCTGAAATCCAAACAGCGGTATTACGCCTGCATACCCCCCTTCAGACATGCGTCTCCCGTGCTCTCGGCACGCCGATGTCGGTGCCCCCGACCAACGGCCACGCCACGCTTGCAAGTGTCATAGCGCAGGCGCAACTCGCGCAGTCTCGCGCCGCACCTCCGCCGTCCGCGCCGGCTACGCTCTCGTCTGTCTACGGACTCTCGGACGAGCAAACGAAACAAGTCAAGGAGGCGATCACTAACGCAGCGAGCGCCGCTCAGGCCGAGGCCGAGGCGCAGGCGGCGCTGGAAGAGGACGAGGAGGACGCTGAAGAAGATGAAGAAGGCGCGTCGTAGCCCTATTCCCAAAATTACAATATTACATTCATTCTATCTGTAAGTCCTGTTATTCTTCGTTCTCTTTCCAACCTAAAACGTCCAATGCCGTACCCCAGACCCGCCTAATTAATACCTCCGCCTTCGAAAGTGCTTTAAGAATAAAGAAGAAGGTTGACTTCGTGCGATCTGATAGGCACCATGTCATATTCTTGCGTGCCTTTTCGCGGATAAAGATTGCTGCTCACCAACGACACTCGGTCAAAACAATTACAATTACAACTTGCCTCTGCGCGAGTCGGAGGTCTTGCGACCCGCTTCATACTCCATCCGCTTCCTCCGGTCCTGCGCGAACCACAACGCCTGTTTAGCGCGCGATTCGTTTGCCCATGCAGCGGCAATGGCGTCTGCGGGCTGGAGTGGTTGTGGGGATTGAGATGAATTGTTTCTGTTTACGGGTGCGGCCACTCTCTTCTTCGGTGGCGGTGGGGATGGAGTGTGCGTCATGGCAAGAAATTGCAGATGGAGGTTTTTCGAGGTGTGTTGGATGAAGGATGAGAGCGAGAGCGTGTGGCACTGTGGTAGATTTGAGAGAAGGATTCAGGACGCGCAGAAATCTCGTATAAATACGGTTCGGCACGCCACACCTAAAGGGTGCGGATTGACTGATTTGTGCGACCAAGCAGACAAGCAAGCAGAGGTGTGTGTGTGGGCGGCCGGACTGGCAGTCCAAATTGGGCCGTTACCTTGTCCCCGTTTGGAAAGTTGAGTCATATATGGCAAGTTCAAGGCCACAGCGCGTCTTCTGCTTTGTAGGCCCCGAAGCCCAGCTTAATGAAATGCTTGGAGGTGGTCAAAGCGGACGTATGCGAGTGTTATCCCGCTTTTCAATCACGGATATTGCGCTATTGTTCACCGTTCTGCGCTTGGGTTAACAAAAAACGCGGACAAAGCGTTGTATTCCATCACACCGCCCAAATAAACAAATGGCTCCGAGAACATGGGCACGAGCAAGCAGCATGTCGAAGCGGTGTAAGTACGAGGTTTGGAGAACCAATTGAATGAGGGGAAAGAAGTAAGAGGGATGCGGGGTCAGACAGTCCCTGAGGCTTGACGGCACGGCATGATAAGGCGCACGAGCACCAGAACACCGGCATACATAGATAGACGGTTCCTTCGAGCGATGAGGGGAGAATCTCTTGCTAAGAATGGTACTGGCAGGGTCTGAGAAGCAAATCTATTCTGATTTGCTGAGCTGTCGATTCTTTAACTTCTGGGCTTCATGCGGGTCATTGAGGATCGTGCAATGATTGATGCCAACGGTTGATTCGCAGAGCAGGATTGACAAGACGCCGCGAGCATTAATTTTCACGAGTTGTGGGCTTGACCTGCAAACGGGAATCACTACTAGTAGATCCATTTCGAGGGTTGTCGTCAAGAGCACTGGTGTCCAACAACGTGTCGGGGATCCAAGTGTCGCTTGTGGAGAGATATTGCAATGCATTTGACTCCGAAACTTGAACTCTGGGTCGAGAATCCTCAAGTCGACGTCGTGGTCACCCTTCGTCGAGTCCTCATGGATTTCAGGCGAACTCGTGACGGTTTATCGAGCATTACCTCGCGGAGGATAAAAATCCGTATTGCGGCATGTCGTAGCCCAGGAATGAAGCGAGTTAGCCACAGTTGAGGCTGGTTGAGGTTCGATTCATCGTGTCTCGGGGAGTCGGAGTCGAGTGCGGGCTGAGTGCCAGTGTAAAAACGAGGCCAATTTCTTCAATTTCGACAAGGTAGAGTGATAAAGCAATTTTGTCAAGTAGATGAACCGCAAGGTGCCCTGAAATACATTGCCAATCTGTCCTCCGCGCTGAGGCTGTAGTTTCGAGGGGGAGGTAAGCTGGGAAGAAGTAACATCGGAGATACTCGGCGTATTAGCAGACTCTTTCGGTTTTCTTCGGCTTTCCTGTCTTCGACGCGTTAACCTTTACCGAGTCACGGAGCTTATCTCTGAACCACCACAGGAACTCCGATGTCGAAGACCGTGAAGGACTTGACTGCGGGGACCGCAGGGGGCATCGCCCAGGTCTATCCACAAATTTTGCAGCGCGTTTTTGCCCGCTAACCGTCGTAAGTAGGTGCTCGTCGG
Organism: Favolaschia claudopus; assembly: GCA_037176885.1. Taxonomy (NCBI): domain Eukaryota; kingdom Fungi; phylum Basidiomycota; class Agaricomycetes; order Agaricales; family Mycenaceae; genus Favolaschia; species Favolaschia claudopus. Next base: position 1,042,519 of record JAWWNJ010000077.1, read on the forward strand.
CCAACCGTTCGACATTGTCAAAGTTGTGGGTACCATTCCTTCTCAGGTTGGTCCCCGGAGTGAAATACGATGAAAGCGTATGCAAACCGCTCCAAAAGGCACCTATTCGGGCATGATGCACTGCGCGACGGGCATTTTGAAAAATGAGGGTCCGTTGGCGTTTTACAGGTAAGATACGCGCTCAGATGTCGTGTTGCGGACGTTAATTTTCGTGTAGGGTACCCTCACGCCACTCCTTGGTATCGGTGTCTGCGTGTCGATTCAATTCGGCGTGCTGGAATATACGAAACGGTATTTTGCTGCACAAAACGTTCGCAGAGGTATCGGTGGAGAAGGCGGCGCGACTTTGAGTGGAGGACAACTCTTCAGTGCTGGTGTTCTTGCCGGGATCGGTAACGGCGTTGTCTCTGGGCCCGTAGAACACATCCGAATCCGTGCGTGAAGTTGGTCGCTCCACTTGGCTTTGGCTTCATCTCAAAAATAAAACAGGTCTACAAACGCAGTCCTCTGTCAAGCCGGATTATCGAGGTCCTTTGGACGCGATTAAGAAGATTTACTCTGCTCATGGCGTAGCTGGAGTGTACAAGGGACAGGCTGTCACACTGTTGCGTGAGGCTGCAGGATATGGAGTCTATTTCCTCACATACGAGAAGCTCGTGCAGCGGGAGATGGCGCAGAAAAGCATTAGACGGGACCAGATCAGCCCCGTGAATGCCGTCTTGTACGGTGCGGCCGCTGGATATACAGTAAGTTCCTTGTGCGTTTTCTGTGTCAATACTTGAATGAATTACTTCGCAGCTATGGGGAATCATCTATCCTATCGACATGATAAAATCCCGCATGCAGACGGACGGTTTTACGACCGCGACGGGACGAAAATACAAATCCGCGATAGATTGCGCGCGGATAGTATGGCGGACAGAGGGAATTGCGGCTTTCACGCGGGGCTTGACACCCACATTGATACGGTGAGTTTCGTTTGACTGTGATTCGTTCAAGAAGTGAGTTTGACTTGCGTGTAGGTCTCCGTTTGCCAACGGTGCTACGTTTTTAGGATTCGAAATGGCTAACCGATTGCTGAATTCTTGACGACAATGTATCCTAGACTTATTACAGTAATAAATGGCATTAGACTTTTGCGCTCGTCCTATTGGCTCTTTATATGGATCCACGAATATCTTTCATCGAAGCCTGACGGTAGCTTTGGATCAGCGAATGTTACCATATCAAGGTCTCTCGAGTGCGGCGTTGACCACCGGGTCCAGAAATGTCGGCAGCACAGCTGCGCAGCCCTCACCTCCCTACCACCACCTGGCCCAGCAAGAGCTCAGTGCTTGTACTGAATCTATCTGCGAAGCCCTCGCCTGCAACCACTGGCAGTAATGAACAATTCTCCTGAAGGCAGACCCATATCCATCCCACCATCTCTACAAGGCTCCAAAATGGTTCGAAAGCATGTAACCGCAACTCGACACACTGACTTTTGGTTCCACGACGGCTCAATTGTTATCGTCGTTGGCTCACTTATGTTCCGCGTTCACCAAACGGTCCTGTCTACGCATTCAGAGGTCTTTGCTGGGTTGTTTATCTTGCCGCAACCGCCACCTTCAGAAACTGCTAAGGGTGGTCAAGAGATGATTGAGGGCTGTCATGTCGTCGAGCTGCACGACGATTCAGAAGATTTTACGGATATGCTGAAGGGGATTTATCATCCTTCGTGAGTACTCTGTCCCCTCTCTAGTCATAATTTCAATCTGACTTCTGCAGACATTTTGATACTCTTCCGGAAGACCTTGAAAATATCATACCCTGGATCTCTGGCATGTTGCGCCTCAGCACGAAATACATGATCGTCACCCTCCGCCAACGCTGCATATCCATCCTGAAAGCCAAATTCCCCACCACCTTCGCGAACTACAACACGATGATCGCGAACCCGTCGCGAAAACACTACAAATCCGACGACATCATGCGCGTCGTGCTCCTCGCCGAGGAATGCAACGTCCGCGAGATCCTCCCCTACGCATTCTACTGTGTCGCACGCATGGGGTTGACGCGCATCGTCGCAGATTCGGCTACAGACATCTCATGGAAGGAAAAAGCTATATGTCTGGTTGGCCGGGAACGTTTACGCTGGGCTGAAATGAGCCTATCGCATTCTTTCTTGTTTGCCTTTCGCCCGGCGCCGAATTGCACTACGCCGCAGTGCGGGTTGGCGCATGGACCACATAAGGAGTGGCGGTTGTTGGAAGCGGCGAGATCGCCAAATCCATTGAAGCTGTTCACGAGGTGGCAGGCGTTGAATGTTTGTGCGGAGTGTATTGCACATTCGCAGACACAGCATCGGGAGGGGAGGGAGGAGGTGTGGCAGCATTTGCCTGTTATTTTTGAGTTGCCTGGATGGGATGAGCTACGCGACACTGCTTAGGTGTGTGTTGTCACAGATCTGGGTTTTCAGTCTCAAATCTTATTCAGGTTGACGAAGAGCTCAATTTTCTGTTTCTGTTGTGGCTCGAGCCTCCAGCCGCCAATTTTCTTGAGGGCCGGTCTATGAAAGCATCGGCAATAACCCAAATGGGGACACGGCGATCACCCCATGAAAATCAACGCACAACAATGGCGCCAAGACAATCCCTTTGTCTTTTGCTACTTAGCTTTTGTTCTCGCACTACAAAAGCGTCGCTTTCCTCTGCTTTCCTCCTTGCTTTCACGTTTCCTTCTCCATCATGACCACCATGAAGTTCTCCCTCCTAATGACCGCCGTCACCGGCCTCTTCCTCGCCTCCATCCCGTCCTCCATCGCGCAGGACGACGGCGGCCTCGCACCTGAACAACAATGTCTCTTGAACTGCTCCCTCGCGGCTGTCGATGCAAGCGGATGCGACATGTACGTTCTGGCACCGGCTCAATTCCGTCTTTAACGCCTAATTGCATCGTGTTGTGTGTGCAGCCAAGACACCCCATGTGTTTGCGCCTCGTCTGTATACGCCACCAACGTCACCCAATGCGCTGAAACCACCTGCGGATTCCCTGTGGATGTTGTGCAAGGGTTCCTGCAGTCTGGCTGCGAGGGTGCGTCAACATCGACATCTGTATCGGCGAGACAGCGTACTTAGAGCGGTTTTGATATCTAGGCGTATCCTCCGCTGGATCCTCCGGCTCATCATCGGGCTCGAGTGTTGCTGGGTCCGGCTCCGGATCCCAGTCAGCATCGAAAACGAACTCATTCTCTGTCTCCTCTACCTTCCCCGACCCTCGTTCCAGCTCTGGGAGTCAGTCGCCCTCAAATTCCGCGCAGGCATCATCGCAATCGCAGAGCACCGTTCCGAACGCGCCGAATTCCGCTGTGGCTATTGGGGGCCGTACGAAGGCGGCTGCTGCGTTTGCGATGGGTTTGGTCGTTTGCGCGCTGTTGGCGTGATGTGAGGACTTGTTGCTCTATGAATGCTTGAAATATACATGACCTGAACATTTGCTCGATTTTACAAGCTTTGTTGTTCCATGAACTCCCATCAGGCGACTTCATTCAAAATATGCAAGGCACAAATTTCTTTTGCTCGAGATGTTTGCCGCCTGCCCATTGGCATTGAGTCTGCAATCTGGGGAATTCGACGGCTCAGCTTCACTGCGCAGTGAAAACGACATGTCCATAACAGTCCTGAGCGGTGTATTTGATTTGTGGCAGTAACGTTTTCGCAATTAGCGACTTTGTGCGAACCTCGGGCAGCTGCCGCAGGACCCACCCAACTTCGAGACCCTGCCAGAGTTCAATTAGAGGTCTACCGGCATTCGATAAAAACAACTGGCACATCAAACTGAGATTAGGTATGAAACGCCCGCGAAAATTGCTTTGACCACTGTCTACAAAAGTCGCGTAACTCACATTACCGAGGAAGAGAGGGCGGCATACTCACCTTGCCCCGCGGTTCGCCAAAAAAAACCCCTGCAGGTTCCATCCCCATAAAACGCTAGATTGGGTGACAGTCTCGGGGTTTCATCTTGACTCCACCACCACTTCTTTTCCTTTTAACCCAATCTCCTCCCGCGCCTGACATGGCGAGAGCACCACTCATCTTACGTTGGGCTCTGTCTGGTAGGTTGTCAGACGTCCGTTCGCCCGGAGGTTTTCTATGCGAAATGAATGGTTTTATTGCGCCGCCGATCGTCCAACAGCGACATGATGACCTGTTTTCGTGGATGGTTGGGAAACCTCCGACGTACTGGTGAGTAAGTAACGAAAAGTCCTAAGAGAGTAGAGTACATAGGTGAAAGGCTTTCAGCAGGGCTTACATACCTTTTTAATATATACGTTCTGAGCTGTTTGTATACTCGGTGTGCGATCTGCCAATATGCTCATGTACTTACTTACTTCATGACATGCCCTTTTCTATTGCAGTCGTGCCGCCGGGACGGGATGAGAATACGAAACTCCTAGCCGTTGTAGCTTGTACGGCGATGTATACATTGTATACGATTAGCATGAACGCGAGAACCGATGCGTCAAACCCTTGGAGGAGCTGCTGGGATGCTTTGTTGGTGCCTTCCTCGGTGTGTGGTAAAGATGGAATTGATTCCGGACAGCGCTCGGGTTTCATGCGGTTATTATTCGTGTAGGAGGAGGCGCGGTAACTCTATGGCACCCGCGACACTAGACCACCTTCACGTATACCGTAGACAAGAAGTCAAGAAGTCTGTGACCTTTTGTTTCGTAGCAAGATATCGAATGGACGAGGTTGAGACTCGCCATGTGGAGCAAATTTGGTGGTCAGACAAGTCTGTAGCCTGGGCATATATTGATCGCCAAATTTACAGTGTCGCATAACGTTTTGTTACCAGTCCCGGTGGTGCGTGAGTGCGTCCAGATATCTCGCGATGCCCTAAGTCGTCTCATAGCACTGACAACAGCCCGAGGTTGCGCCCCATCATGATGATATAGCGCGACCCAGTCATCTGTCTAGGAGACACAATCGAGTCTCGGTTAGAATGGCTGTGCCCAGTCGAGGCAAAGAACTTCGGCGAGAAACCAGTAGGTGAAAATGAGCGGTGTCTTGATATTCTGCCAGAAACCAATTGTGAGGCCAGCAGTCGTGATCCATGAGCCTAGGCCCAGGAAACCTCTTCGAATGTTTGGGTGTAGCTGGTGCTTCAGACAGCAAACAGGTTTGCCCGAGCTATCAGAAGATCGACAAGAGGCTTCGTGAACACGCTGCACAGTACAAATCGCCTCGAACGGGGTCGTTATAGGGCTTTATGTCAAACCGTGAAATGCCACGCTAAATTCCCCGGATTTAGCATCGAAAATATGTAGCGTTTAGTAGAGAGATCGAATAGAGTTTTCTGTGTATTTCCGAGTCAAGCCTTGTCATGGGAGTAGGAGGGGAGTAGGACGCAGAGATGGCTGCAAAAGGCAAGTTAAGGCAGAGTGACATAGCGAGTCATAGGCGGCTTGTCACCATCAAAGGTATTAAAGGCCATTTCGTGATCCGGGCTATTGTCTTCCTCCTCTTGCCACTTACCAGATTATTCTAGAGATTCAAGGGGTCCTGTCTGACTCCTCGACCTCCGTATCCTCGTTGCCGCGTCGTGGATTGAAGTTGTTCATGCGTCTGTACGATGCTGAGGACTTTCACCCATATCCACGAGCTAATATTTCCCTTGAAATCGTTCGCTTGGTAATGCCAATTATTCTCTGCAAAAGATCTACTCAATCGCGCCACCAGCTTGTGGGAGACCGCCGCACCTGGTACATTTCAGTATCTGTGCGGTGAATCTAACCTAATCCCTAGCTGATGAGTATAGCTTGTAGTCGTTTCACGAAGCCACTCCCCGATCTTCCTCTAGAATTGTGGCTTGAGATCTTCCAATGGTCAACATACGTATACGGAGCGACGACCATCGGTGGCATGGATCCATTTATATTGCAGCGTTCTCCGAGAGATATCATGGGTGCCAATACGCCCATAGTTTCCATGCGAACGAAATGCGCTCTTGTTCTGGTATGCCGTTCGTGGCGGCGCATCGCTATCCAGATTCTCTACCAGCATATCGTCATTCGAAGTCCATCTCGTGCAGCTCTGATTCTGCAAGTTCTCCGCGACTCTTATAGCGACAAATCTAATTACGGGTATTGGACCCGGCATATCGAAGTCTTTACCCACGCAAGAGGTTCGAGCGACATACGATTTCTTCAAACTCTATTCCGCATTTTTCAGTATTGCCCGCGCCTTCGGATGCTCAGCGCTACATGGCGGGTAGTAATTCCTAGAGAGTTCCTGACCGCAGTGTCGACACTTTATGGACAAACGCTGCAAGGATTGAATTGGGACGAGCAAAAACACTCGCTTGAGAAGACTCATGCGTCTCTCGACTTTCTTGCCTCATATCGATCGCTCCGCATCTTGGATCTCCGCAACTTTGTAGGCGACAGTATTTTGGATCGAGAAGGGCTGTCAACTGCCACCCTCCCTTCCCTAAACCACATCATTCTCTCAACCCGAGGATACAATATCGCGGTCGCAACATCGCTGGATCTTCCGGCTCTGCACACCCTCACCATCCAGAGTTTAATAGGCACCGACAAGAACAACCTTATCGCGCTGCTGCTTGCTCGCCATGGTGCTTCTCTCACCACTGTACACCTTCCATCTCCAAGTAGCGGCTCCCCCGAGACCGAGCCATCCCAACTGCGTAGCCCATCGCAGCATATCCCCCCTTCGCTATTTCTCACGCCCAACGTCTGTCCTAATTTGGACACCATATCCTTCGGCTCTAATTCCCCTCCTTATACATACGAGCCAACGTCTCTGGAACCTCACGCACATCCTTCGCTCCGCCGCATCGCCCTCCTCTCCGTACGCGCTGATGCGCTGTACCCGTCTAAGGGTCCGAACGAGACCCAGACCCATCTACGCTCTTTCACCCGTAGAGCGTACCCACAGTTGGAGATGGTGCGCACAGCTGGGTTTCTCGTGGATGCCGACTCGGATACTCTGACTCGCGACGTTTTCATCTGGTGGACGCAGCGTTTCGAGCGCGATGGGGTCGATCTTCAAGATGGAGAAGGGGTGGTGTGGATGTATGGCGATGACGTCGAAGAGAATGTTAAGCCCCCGAAGTCCCTTGTAGTGCTTTAATTAGAGGTCCGTTCCTTCCTCCTACTTTAGCTTCTCCCTCATTACCATAGTATTTCTATCAAGCTGCACTCGTATACCATAGATCGCTTGTATACATTATCTTTTATCTTATCGCCATCAGTTGACAATTTTCAGAAGCTGCTGCAACTTGGAAAGAAGTTGTTTGACTATTCGCAAAGCCCCGCTACGTCCTTAGCTCAAGCCTACTCTTTCCTTTAGATCCTTAGTTCATGTGGGCCACTCCGAATCCACGCGACGTTGGCCTGCATTTCAAACTCAACGGTAAAATTTTTGGGCACCTACGCGCGCCGACACGGCGAGTGAACTAATCAACCGAGTTGAAGCGACTCTACGCTGTTCCAATGGCTGGCTACTTGGTTGCACGGTGAGGTACATTCTTCAGTTTATGGCCAATCAAATCGAACCTTCTAGTCAGGTATTTTGGTTTCAAGGCGAAGGAGAGATCCGCAAAGAGACCTCAACAGCCCGGAAAATCCCTCAGTCGTTGACAGACTGTCCCCCGGATAGAGACTAGTGCTCGATCTCTGCGCTCGACCAACCATGCGTTCGTGTAAACATCTCGTGCCTGTTTCTGCCCATTTCGCGGGAAATCCGTTGGAGTTGTGGGGACCAGAGCTTTGTGGCACCACCCCAACCAGCCAATCTTCCGGTCCGACCTGCGGACTTAGATCATGCGTTCCAACTTCCTGACAGGTCCCCCCCGTCAGTTCTCTCAGCTCTCCTGGCCTGTGCTGCGCCGACCTCCGCGACTTTGGCGGGCCTCTGGTACACTTGGCGTTACAGATGCGGCAGGCTCTCGGCGACTGCTACCTGTCTAATATTGTCAGAGATCCCTGACAGGTCGGGGACCTAGCCAGGACCTCGGTACCGGCACAATTGAGCCTCCCAGCAGCTGTGTAGGCATGGCGTACAGCACTGATACATTATCCTCGTCTACTTAGTCCCCGGACTCCCGAACATGAATCATCTGATACTTCCGACCGTTCTTGTGGCATTTGAGTTTATGACCGGACACAACGATCTGCACACCACGCACTGACTGAAACAACGTCCAACATATCAGGACGGTGAACGAGGGAATAGGCCGCTCAACTCCTCGACTTCTCGCTCTGGTAAACCAATGGGTGCTTGGCAAGAAGCCTCTACTACGGTCCGTAGGCGCTAATATTGTTCCATTCCACCCCCGATATATCCTTCGATCTGACGATGTTAATCTCGTCGAGAAGGGCAAGAGTCTCCTGGTTAAACGTGAGTGCTGTGTCGGAGACTCAGAGACCGTGTATAAACACTCACACCGCAGTTCACCTCATCTCCAAACGATCATGGTCGATCTGACTGACTCGGACGAGTCCGACTGACTATTGTTGCTTGCTGGCCTCGACAGATGTACGGTCATCGTCGGGGATCTCAATGTGCGCTGCACTGTGATTGTGATTTCTTTCTTACTGAGAATTATTACATCTCGCATTCCGAGCATCGGCGCCCCGATTGTTTAATTGTCTGAAGGGATTCGCAGGACCTGTCCGGCTAGCGTTTCCTGACATATTGTGATGCAATCCTCTCACTTCCCTCGGTTATTGAGTCTCGTCTTGGTTTAATAGCCTCAGCTTGGACTGCATTGCAAATATTCAGCTACTTGCGCTATAAACGCCGTGGTACATTGGTGGAGCAGTATGATACGGCTCATGGGGTCAAACGAACACGGACGTAGTTAAACTGGCTCAAATACAACCCGGTTGTCAGAAAATATGCATGACAGTTCACCATCTGTCGTTGCGACAACATGCGGCTTCCTTTATCGTTACTGGTTTAAGCCAAAATGCTTCCCGCCTCCAGCCACTGACGTTGTCGTGCTAGGCGATTCTCCGTTTGCGCTAACCTAACGGCCAGGGGTTTGAATCATCATAGAGATGTCGTGCGGGGAGGTATGGTCATGATAGATAGAGCTAGCCCCTTGCCGACTAGCGCCGCCGTCGACACACCGAACAAGGGTGTGTGCAGAAGGAACCAAAGGTTCAGTGCATCAAGGCCCGCCTTTGAACAATTTCAGCGCCGTTTCGTCGACCGGATATCGTCGAGGCGGCGTGACTGTTTCGAGGTATTCTAAAGGCGCGAGGAAATCCGCGTCGGTACTATCAGGGAGACTGCGACCGCGCCGGTGCTCTTGACGGCGAAGTTGGCTTGGATCCGGGGAAGGGCCGTTCCACGTCAGTGAGCGGGGCGGGTATTGGGGGGATGGCGAAGATCGTGAAGAAGGGGCGGAGACGGAGCGGGGGTCGTACGGGACGTAGTGCAGAGAGAAATTATCAGCGTGGTTAGCACCACCGTCGGAGTCGGGGTTGAATATATGGTCGGGGCGTCCTTTGACGGAGCGAGCGCTTTTGTATTTGCCGTGGGGGACGTTAAGTGCTGTAAGGGATGGGATTAATCTGCTGTGCGGCAGGCAGTATGCGTGACGACCAACATACATGCCAGAGCGGGATAGTCGTCTATGCAGTGGAGTCTATCGACCGATTCCTCCGTGAAATATGCAACTATTGACGAGGCTCCGAGTCAAATTATGTTACTGAGAGAGAACATGGGCACGTACTGAGATGCCATTTGCGCTGCCCACGAGGGGTGTCAACGAAGGCCGTGTAGGTCTGCTTGATGAGAAGTTCTTGTGGGGCATGCTGGCGATGTGCAGGGCTTCGAAGAGGACAGGGAGTCAAAAGTCAATGTCAATTTGGAGTAAAAAACAGCCGGCTTGAATCTCACGTACTACATTCCGCCAGGGAAAACATAATGAGAAGAAGGCTTCTCGTGATAAAACAGGAACCCCTGCACAGTGCAAACTCGAAGGTCAGGGTCCCGTCCGACACCATGCTGAGACATATGTAGTAATGAATGAGCGCCCGGTGCGCATGCTTACCTCGCGAACCCTGGACGGCCCCCACCGAATACCTGCCACCGCATCGCTCAGCCGGATTGCATTCTACGGGCGCGAAATATTTACTCGCCATCAGTCCATCTCTCTATTCCCACCTATGAAGGCCAGCAAGCAGCTTTAGCGTGGCGTGTAAATTGTTCACGACGTCGAGGTCGACTCACCCCCGTGATCTCAGTTTGCGTCCCCCGTTCTTCCCAGACGTAGACCGCGCCGGGGAGGATGAGGCCGCGCTCCTCGCTGTCGAGTCTTCTCGTAACCATGGGCAGGATGTTGAGGAGGACCGCGTGGAAGACGGTTCGGACGTCTGCGGGGGAGCGGATTCGGAGGTTTTGGCAGGTTGCGCTCTGCATTGTCAATGCTGGGATGCGATGCGGGGAGAGGAGGGCAGGCGCGGATAGTATGTAGTAGGTAGATACGGACGGGGTACAAGAATAATAAAACGGGGACGGACCTCCCTTTGTGTTGTGCCTTTATGTTGGACACCCGAATACGTGAGTGCCTGTTGCTGGAACAAATGGAGATGTTATTGAAAGCACCGCCCTATCTGCAATTTTGGAAGACAGTCCAAATAAAGTTTTAGAGACGGGGTTTCTAACCAAAGGAGATGCTTGTCGTAGGGATGAGCAGCACAAACCGATTCCGAGATCCAAAAGCTGATTCCAGACGTGTACATACGCGGTGTCAGATGCCAGTCTGTTGATAAACGCGGGCCGTTCATTCTTTTGTAGCCTAGTGTGCCGGGGGCGTCGGGAATGTTTGGGAGTTCTCTAAGTATGTTTGCCGTTTGTGGACGAAATCGGAAACAGCTACGGCAAGATCGCCCGATGCGTAAAACGTCCGTTGTGTTTGGAGAATCAGCTGCTCAGATTATGAGGTAGCGTCCCATGAACCAAGGTATAGACAGGCATGGTTGCTCCAGATTCGCGCGAGGGTCAAGCTGTCAGAAAATGCGACATCGCATAACGAGCTGTCCGCTTAGAGTTTATTCAGAAACCTTTTGATGATGATGACACCTTGTAGAATTTCGGCCAGATTTGAACCAAGCTAAGTACTTACTTAATTTCTGGGACAATAGCTTCCAGTCTGTTGCGTGAGCAATTCACGGGATTTCAGCAACCAAGTAAGTTAACTTACGCGAACGGGAGGAGTCGAGGAAACTCAGTAGTCGACCGATCATTTGACGAGCCGGAGATGCGAGACTGATAGATTTACAAGACCATGCCGCCACGAAGCCACCATGAACGAAGTAAACAATCGTAGCAAATCAGGCCTTGATATATGGTCTTGTGCCGAATGTATGTAGCTCCTTTTCCTGGAGACGATGAGTCGTAAGACATGCTCAGGTGCACCTTAATCGCTGGTTACGAGGCAACGCACGTTGACGAGGCTTTCCCATTAATCACAGGTTCGAAAGGTTTTGACAGATTTCTACTTGAATTGGGTGAAATGCCACTTAGAAATTTTCCGTAAGTTAGGAACAGGTTATCAGACGGTATTCTTAACTACAAAGTATATCCGGGTTCAATGGAGCGATGTTGGGTCGCTCCACATTGCCAGTCGCGTTCACGAGGCCAAGTTGTAGGACATAGGAGATAACGAAGAGCCGCGAACAGCAAAGATCACGGAGGGTGAGGTCTCTGACGCGTGCGAAACGGGGGCACTTGAAGGATGAAAATTTGAGCTGAGATATACGCCGTGTGTTCAAGTTGAACGTCCAGATCAAAGAGTAGCTGTCAGAGTTGGCAGATCAGGTTGACATTGATTTGGCACCTGTCCCAATTCGGTAACCCTGATCAAATCGTGATGGCGACCTGTCATTTGGCTCTTTCCTTTCTCTGTAGAACGTCGGTTTGACTTTCTAGTGGACTCCTGTAGTGTTCTCAGGTAATTCGTTGCAATCACGGGTTTCTCAGCAAGTCCTTTTTTCCTTCGCGATCGGCTTGCGTATAACTTGCTTCAGCCCTCTACTTTCGTGACTCGTCTTCGAAAGACTCCGCAATAAGTAAGTAGTTACTTCGAACAACTTCACCTCAACGGTCCACTACAGCGGAACTTCGAGCCAGTTCTGCAAATGATCTTCGTGTTTCTAACGGAGGGGCTTTTTCTTGCCTAGTACAATTCATGACTTCTCCCTCCAAGTCGAACGTCACTTTGAAAAACTGTGGGGATCATCTCAGGCGCACGCTATTCCGATATCAGATCTCAGGAGACTATTCGGACGGTTCAAACCACTAGCCGAGACGCGACATCGAAAGATTCAGACTTGCTCACGCTCCCGTATAAATACTCTACGTACCCATCACCGGCCGCAATAATTTATCAAACGAGGGCGCAGTCATCGAGACTCAAAGAATCGACGTATCGCTTACCCCCTCCAATCTTCGCACCCACAAATTTCTGTGATCGACGAAAAAATTCCGCGGGGCGAAAACCTACGCACTCCATTCCGAATTTCCTCAAACCATTCGATCTTCCAAACTCACAGTCAACCTCATATGCTACTTCTTCGAAATGCGATCCCCAAACCAATGAAACAATAAAACCCTGCCGTCGTATATCATCACTTCATCGGCATAATTAATCAACCAAGTATGTATACCCCACGCAAGTTTTTACAGTGCCTCCGCTCAGTCGCAATTTCCCTAGTTGATTCACCAAGGCTAAAACAATCTCGTCTCATTCCCTCCACATATAGCTTACATCACTCGATGGCAATTTCCTCTAGAGTCGGAAGGAGTGCACCCTTTCGACCGCACTCGAGCAGGTCGGCATATCCGGCGGATGGATAACGACCGCCCTATCACTCCAGATAAAATGATCGACCTCCGCACGCAACCCGACAAAAGAAACTGCTGTAACGTGTAACTTATATATATGCTGGCTGAGTTTAGCCTTTTCAGGTCCCCTGCGTTTGTCAGTAGCCAAGCCGCGGCTCTCCAGAATACACAAGTTGATTGGTTTACCCGAAACCTCATTCTGTCTTCTGGCGGTCAAAGAAAGAATGGGGATTCCACTGGCAGGTGAATAATATTAATATTAACCATATTACTGGACAGACGATATGCCAACGCCACCAGATTAGCGAAACGAAGAGCCCGAGGTGCGTGCGTGCCTTGACGACTCCATACCGAGCTTGACAGAAGCAGTCTGGAGCAAAGGGTATTATGCTTGTGCTCCAAATACGATATCCACTCAATAAATCTAACTTGAAAGCAGTTGCGCTCGGGTCGGGGCCGTAAGTTTCGGAATCTCGCTGCTTGCTCACTCGCCAAGTTAGTGAGTCCCTGACTCGTCGGCGGTGCTGCCAAAAGCCCTTCCAAGTTCAAACTTCACCGCAACCTGCCAGCCAATCAATCTTGAATCTCGTAAATGAAATCCAGGAACGGACGGACGGACAGACATACGAAACATTGCAAACGATACTGTATCCACAGAACGTCAAAGCACTGACGCACGCAGGCCCTGAAAAGGCTAAACTCGGCCCGTATACAGAGTTCGGTTTGTTGCCAGTGTTTATTCATCCATCCGCCAATTACTTACTTACTTACTTAAATCCCCATTCTTCTTCTTCTGCCGCCAGGATAATTGAGGTTTCAGGTACTTAAAACTTGTGTACAGAAGTATTGTGGAGAGCCGCGGCTCCGAACTTTCCGCGTCCCGTCTACGGTCCCTCGAAAACAAACGCAGCTGATGCTGATTTGGTGCTTGTCTTCCCTGCGATCCTGTTCTTGTGAGACTGCCTTGCCCTGGTGCAGCTCTGCTTGGAAATGCTTTGATATTCATTCGTTCTCTCGGAGCGGCAACCAACTAGTTATCAGTGTCCCCACCTCGTCTGCAGGCTGCAGCTCAGGCTGAGCAGAAAAAGAAAACAGTAATCGGCAAAATCGTCGAGCGCGCTGCGCTGGTGAATCCGAATAATGGGCTGGACTCGGGCTCAGGACACAAATCGTCAACGCAGGTGCTTGAAGCGGACTACATATTGCTCGTTTGTTTGCGTCGAGAAGACTCGTCGTATGTATCATCAATAAATGCCCCGGATACGCATACGGCGGAATGGATTCATTGACTTTGAGGTCAGGGCACACGCATCCTCAGGCCCCAGGTACCTTACTCGATCTCACGACATGGGCGACTCGGACAGTATCATCCCTGGCCCAAGGGTGTTGCCAACGTCAGGCGAGGCACCTGGGCAAAGCGGTGAGTGCCAGTACACACACCGCAAGTAAATACATACTTACTCAAAAGTTATAATCTGGCCTGGACTCTCCTCGAAGTACTTCCCGCTTCGTCCTTCGCGCATCGAGGCGAAGCCTTCATGTACTTCGTACGAGGCAAGCGAGTTCTTGCTTCCTTCCTTCCATATGCATCTGCACACCCATTACTTGCAACTTGAACGCCATAATCGGATTGAAGATGGCAAATCCTTCCAATGAGAACATGCTTGAAGCATAGATGAATAATAAATAATATGCGTATGCGTATGCGTGTGCCAAGAGTCCATGCGTGCGTGGATACAAATTGTGGTGCGGTGCGGTGCGATGCTGTCGTCATTGTGTTTGTGTCAATATGCGGAGGGGGGAATCTATGCCTATGCCTATACCAAGCTCTATTTCGTCGCTGCGTGGCGGTGGTCATCCATCATCCATCATTCATTCATAGTGCATCCCACTTCATCTTCAGTCTCTCACTTCACTTCACTTCCCATGCTTCCTCCGCCTCCCACCCCCAATCACCGCCCCCGCCTTCTTAATCAGCGCATGCAGCTCCCCCGACGCATGCATCTCGCGGATCCGCTCCAACCCCCCCACGGGCTGGCCGTTAATCAGTAGGATGGGGAGTTCGGGCATGGCGGTGAGCCGGAAGAGGATGGGCTCCAGGACTTCTTTGTCGTCCCGCATGTCGACGTCCATGGTGAAGGGCGGGGGCCGCAGGTTGAGGGAGGCGAGGATGGATTTGATTTCGCGGGTTGGGGGGGAGTAGAGCTGGAGTGGATAAATAGGTTATCGGTGTCAGCAAACAGTTTTTTCTTTGTTAATTTGATCGGAGAATGAGATATATAGTTCACCTTGCCGTATAGCAGAACTGGATTGCGGGACCACACGTCCTCGACGACGCGCTCGACCTCTTCCGCCGCACGGGGACTCCGTGTGTCGAAATCGAGCACCAATTCCGGGTCGATCGGCAGAGACGGGTCGACAGATAGCGGGATGACATTTTGGGGGAGGCTGGCGAGGAAGCTGGATACGGCTGCGAGCTCCTGCTCTGGGGTGAGAGTTATAGAGGGGCGTCCGCCCGCTAGCTTCTGGTAATGTTTCTGTTTCTTGGGCGCCGTCTCGGGAGGGTGGGGTTGTACAGGTAGAACGAGTTGGTCTTCTGCTGGAGGTTCGGAGTCGAGCGGCCATCGAAGATACGCGGGTGACATGGGTATCGGGTAGCGGCTGCATACGAAGAATACGGAGAGCGAGACGATGGCGAGGAGGGTGAGGAGGAGGGTGCGGTTTCGGTTTCTTTTCGGGTGGAGACCTGCTATGACGGCTAGAGGCAGCGAGACGGAGGAAGTCGCCCTGTGGCGGAGAGAGGTGGTGCGAGTAGAAGCGGGGTAGGCTGCTGCCATTGGGGGGCGGGTCAAACGAAGGTGTTGGTTGGCAAATAAGCAAGGATACGATAGCGAGCGTAGCGGATTCAGAAGGCCGCGTCAAAAGAGGCTTGTGTCCGGATTGGGTCGGAGGTAAACACAAGTAAACGGCCCGGGCCGCCACACTCCGACAAGGACTTCCTCCTCGACAACGAGGTACTCTGCTCTGTTGGTCATGTTGCTCGACGTTGAAGGCAAAGGGAGGTGGTGGAGGCGGGAGAGAGAAGCGAACCGTCACTCGCCACCATCACCCAAATATATCGGGCACCCGGCCAACTTGTCAAATAAACCGCCCGAACAATCTAGGGCGTCCCACTGACTTAAAATAAAACTTGCACAGTCTCATTTGCTGCGTTCTCTATTGCTAGCGGGCTTCGTGGAACTTGCAGAACACCTTCTGCAATCATGGCTGATAACTCTGCTTTGGCCCTTTCAACGAGTCAGGAGTACAAGCCTTGAAGCCTGAGCTGAATCAAGTAGTACAACCTTGCAAGGAAATGCGTCTGCCGCATCCGTAGCTTTCAGTACGGTACCTGGGGCTTCGGACCTCGCCAACTCAAGCTTCTCGGCCTTGTAAACACCACCGCATCTCCGTCGTTGTCGACAAAGCTACTCGACCCCCCACTAAAACCCCGCTCTTCGTGGCATGCCCGACTCGAGTTGAGTTCATCCTTGAGAGTTCGTTTCCAAGTCTACTCAACCACTAATATACTCAGTGTCTTTCTCCCTCATTTGAAGTGGTCCCTCATGGCGCAATTTATCTCCAGCCGATTATTGAATCTGATGGTGGAGCCAACGATTCCGAATTTTTGTCAGCAGGGAGGGTTCCCAGCCTCGTTTCCCTCCTTGTTAGCTTCTTGTTCCTGGCATTCTGATTTTGCACTTGAACTTTCAGCTTGACTGAATTGTCGGGCAGTTCCTCGCTGCGCGGAAGTGTCGACAATTGAATATTCTTCTTCAAGTTCCATTTCGGCTGTCTGGTACACCTACCAGTGGTCTAGATCTTGGATACCGGTAAATGCACGACGTTGGCGCCCAAGCTTTGACTGTTTTCCCTATGCAATATTCGGTATCCCGACGTCTTCTTGCAGAACATATCAACCCACACCCAGCTCGGTCACGATTCCAGATCTCCGGACAAAAGTACTACATACCCAAAAATGGCAATTTTGCAGCGTCCTTCCATAGTCTCCAGACACTCAATCTCAATCATCCTTGTGGCATGTACGAAAGTTCCAGCGAGACCCACCTTCAGTCTTTCCTTCCCCGATGATTCGAGTCTGCCTTCTCCTGGAATCTCCACGCTTTCTCGGCTGTCGTTCTCTCCCACAGGAATACTTACAGCAAACAAACATCTCGATTCTAATCTGCTTCTTCGAGATATGTGTTGCTACGTCGAAATGTAGAGGTCCTACATCAAACCACAGACAGGCATCCTGGCTCGAATTAGCTGTTGGGGAGTTCCTTACTACGCGGAAGTACCTCACAGTCTACGTCGGATGTTTCCAAGCCGGGACCGGTACATTCATGACGTTGACGCTCAGTGTCTTCTTCTACAACATTCGGTGTTCCGAAGACTTCTTATACCCCATCGTTAAGGGACGTATCAACTTCGAGTCACAACTTCACAACATACGATTCCTACACACCCGCAAATGGCAATTGGTGTGGAGGTAAGTATTGAGGCTTCTGCCACGCTTCTGAATCTGAATCATCTTTGTGGCGCATACAATAACCCTTGCAGGTTCAAGTAATAGCCGCGACTATTTTGTCCGAGTGTATCTTGTTTTTGGAATCTACGATGCAAAACTTCTCCCACAAGAACTCAAAGATCCCGATCTGCTGCTTCCTGATGTGTCTGAATCTCCGATGTCCATTGACAATGTACGTGCCCGACATACACGCCTACACATACCCTTCGACATAAGTACCTCCACTCGGTGCCGCCTCGTCAAAGTGTTAACAAGCTGTTAACCTTTTTGACATCGTGATGTTGAGTACAACCGTCATTCAAGGAGATTTTCGATGCGTCGCGGTCGGAATCAAAGAAAGTAAATTTAGATTTTTTTTCTTCTAGATAACATGGCTCGTACATATGACATGTCGATCTGGTGTATATATACCTTCGTGCGTTTTGAGAGTGCACCCGGCGCTTCCTCAGCCTGTTATCTATCTTGTCGACTTTCAGACTGCTAGTATGCAGGGACAAACTTCCTGGATCGAGATAAACCTTGCTGCGAACATATCGGCGTTGCTGGCGAACAGACACAGCTGCCAGTGAACTGCATCACGATTCCAGATTCAGGGAATGATCTATGCAGGTATTTCTAACTCTACCTTGGCTCTAAATTCACGAAGAACAGCCTAGACATAAGGCGGAAGACCCCACTCTTCTGGCTTAAAGTCCTCTAATGATTTCAGAATTTGATCTGCCTTCTCTTCACCGGAATATTCGACGTTGAGGAGGTTCGTGTCGGGAACCCAAACCACTACATACACGCAAATGAGCGGATCAATCAAGCAAAATGCGTCGCACATACCAGCCATCCCCGCTCGTTTCCCAGCTTGCATACCCGGCAACGCATCCTCGAAGACCAAACCTTTGTTCCGTTCCGCGCGTTGACTCGGTGTTATATTTGCAGCATCATTCGCCCCGACATCGCGTCCCAAGCACTCCCTCGCCGCAGTCAAGAAAATATCCGGCTCCGGCTTGCCCCGCATACCCCACTGCGCGTCGTCCCCGCAAACCACCTTCCCGTCGCCGAAACAGTCCACGAATATCTCGCTTAAATGCGTGGTTTTGAGCTCGAAGTTGCGGCGGCGGGAGGAGGTGGCGACTGCGATGGGGATGTTGCGGGATTTGAGGTGTTGGACGAGTTTCTTGGCGCCGGGGAGGAGGGGGACGGTGGGCCAGAGTTGGTCTTGGAGGGCGTTGCGTTGGAGGAGGTAGGAGTCGATTGTTAAGGGGATGGAGGGGAAGAAGGAGAGGAGGTGGAGGGCTGCGTCGCGTTCGGCTTTCAGTGGTATATTGCAGGTGAAAGTGGTTGCTTGATGTGAGGTGGAAAAAACCTACGCAGTCCCATACACCCGGCTTTGATGTCCCAGGTCATTTCTTTGCCGAATGGGGCGAGGATAGTGTCTGACTGAGATCAGTGCAAGCCCTTGAAAATAAAATGAACCGTTTGTCACTGGTAACTTTTGTGTAGATGCTTTCTGAGTCGATCAGCAAACCTTCGGGTCGAACGATGAGCAGAACACTTGCAATCGGGTGGAGGAGGCAGGTTACCATCCATATCAAACAGTACGTATTCCACAGACTTGGACATCGCGGATGAATGATGTTCAGATAGCCCTCGTCGCGCGACAGTGAGCGTTAAAAACAAAGTTTGAATTCCGCCATCACGATTTGATGGCTTGCTGATGCCAACGAGTAATCTAATCTTGTGACAAACCAGTCACAGCGTCACACCTTCCCTCACCTCTCGACTATGTGGTCAACGCTCGCCGTCGTTCTCGGCGGCCTCCACGCTGCTCAGGCTGTCAATGTGTACTTATACCCCCCTCAACCCTCTCTGCACTCAAATCTGGGGGTAGAGGACGCAAACGCCGCTCTTTCGCGTCATCTAGGGCTCGAAATATTCGAGCCTTTCCTGGATGGCTCTGCTGTTGAGGAGTCTTTCGTCGGCCAGGGCTCTGATAATGTTCTCCTGCTGAGCTTAGAGGATGTGGATGCGGAAGGTCTGTATTGGCTAAATGTAGTGATTGAGTTATATTGAAACTGATGTTGTCCAGCTGTTCGCATACCCTCTTCTTTGCAGCACTCATTCAAGCTCCCTACTCCCCCCTCGACGCCTGTCCCCTCACTCTATTCAGTCATATCGACGTACCTCCACCGCGCAAAGCACGCATACACCTCCATCTTCTCCACCGACCCCTCTTCGCAATCCAGAAAAGCATGGTACACAGCGGAACTCGACTCCATCATGTCCTTCTTTGACTCTGCTGCTCACGGCGCTTCTTCATTCGCTGCCGTCGAGCTCTCCGGTCTTGCCAATATCCGCAATTCCCAGGGCGTTGACAGCAAGGACTACCGCGCAGTTATCGAGAGCACTCGCAAGCTGCTCGAACACGCCATCTCGCACAACACCCGCATCGCCATGCTCACCTTCTCCCCGTCCCCGGCAACGCACACCGAGCTCAAGCGCGCTGCGGACCCCGAGGGCTCGCAAGCGCCCTTCCCGCGGCCCCCACCGCATTCCCCCATTGGCTCCGTCTCGACGTGCCACACCTCGCTCGACGCATGCAACAACGCCACCGCCTCGTGTTCCGGCCGCGGCGAGTGCGCAAGCGCGACGAAGTCCGGACGTACATGCTTCGTGTGCAGCTGCGGCGTCACAAGCACGGGCTCGGGCAACCAGGTGAAGACGGAGAGATGGGTGGGCGAGAGCTGCGAGCGGAAGGATATCAGCGCGTAAGCCACCTTTTCTTTCCTTTCCCCCTCGCTCTATGTTTTGTTTGTATGATCTCACACACAACCCGCAGACCATTCGTCCTCCTCACCGGCACCACGATCGCTCTCATCCTCATCATCGCCGGCTCCGTCTCTCTCCTCACCGCCGTCGGCAATGTAGAACTCCCAAGCGTGCTGATGGGCGGCGCGGTTCTCACCAAGAAGGACTGATTGATTTTGTGGTGAAGCAATGCGTTCGACTTGGATCGCATCCTAATTATTGTACCTACATACACCACCGCATGCGCGTACTTTGTTGTTAATGACTCTCATTCTCATTGGACGCGCTTTTTTTCTCTTTTTGACCCCCGAGGCTTCTGGTATCAGGTGTCTGCAGGTTTATTGAGCGATGAAGGTTTTTATTCGATTTCGTTCCGGTGGTGCGGTCATACTGATACAACCCGGCAGGCAACGCAACTCTACACGTTTATCTCATTCTTATCTGCGCAGTGCCGCCCCGCAATTCTCTCTCATGCCCATTCCCACTGCGGCACAGTTACAATGGAATCGACTACGGCCCTAGTTGGGCAGGTCCTGGTCTCACCTCCGCCTCTATATTAGATTATACCGAGAGACCGTGCCTCAAACGCCGAACGTCCGTTTCCTGGTCTGCATTTTTTTTGTCTCGTTCTTTCCTTCGCGCGTGTTCCTGCGCAATGAATTGAATTTTTATTCATGAACCAGCGCTGCGCGACTCCACATTCGAAAAGAAACGGAAAGGCGCAGGAGGTCGCAGCTGACCTTACAGGCTGCGGGTGGTCTGTAGCGCGCTGAGGGAATGTCGCCAGATTGGATGGAGAGGCTGCGCCGCTGGTTAACAGCGGGGGGATTTTACCAGGTCGTTAACGGATCGAGACTCACCGACAGAAATTGCCGAGAAGTGATACTGACCCTTCTCGCTCTTTCAGACTGCTCATTCTGGCAGAAATCAAGACGAAACAAATTGCAGCACGGCCTACATCTGACTATCTTCTGGAGAAAGCTTTGCCTTGGTCGAACATCGGACCGTTTTTGGCGCATTTCATTATGACTCGACCCGGTGAGGCAATTTGGTAATGCTCGCGTCTTTGCTTCTGACCCTTTCGCCATCGCGCAGTACGAAGAGGAGATGTGACCAACTGCGAACTCTGCGTTTCCGCTCCTTTCCAATATGACCCATCGCAGCGCAGGTTCCTAGATTGGACCCTCATGACCGAATCAAGCTACTTACTTGTCAGGCGGAACAACGGCAAAATTAATTGAATTGTTTGCTATCATCGGCGTACACAGTGAGCTCAAAGTCGGTCCTTTCCTCGTTGCGGTGTCCAATGAAGGCAGAAATTTCATAGGTACCTACTATGTCTGTTGTCAGGGACGGGCTAGGATGGGCTTTGTTTTTTGTCTGCGATATCACAGGTTGGCGCTCACGATGAGTACCGCCACGGGAATATGACTCGACTCCGAAAACAAGGCAACTTCCGGACTTCAATCTAAAAAGTTATCAACAACTCGTGCCACCCCCAATCTCTAGACGCGCGTCCCACTCGACTATACGTGCGTCTATAAAAAGCATGGGTTTAAATGTGTGGCTGAATTGGAGTCATTCTGATACCACCTATGAACACTCTCCCTCCATATTCGACTTCCACTGCGGCTCCAACCTATTCGGCGGCCCCAGGGGGAGATGAGCGCATGCTCCAACGCACGCCGTTCCCTGGCCAGTCTTCCCGTCGCCCGACTGGGACTTTCGTTCGCCATAAACACGGTATCACTGTCGCCCTCGACAGTCAGAAAGACGATGTGCATCTTCCATCGTATGGTCGCGAAGGTGTGCTTAGTGGTAGCCTGCTCATCGACTCGCACGAAAGTGTGACTGCTGTCAATATGAAGGTCGGAGGAGGCTCCATTCTATACACGGGACCACTTGCTGACCCTTCTCCCAGGTGGAGGGCGTCATCGAGTGCAGTTTATCTCAAGGCAGTTCGAGACTAGAAGCGATTGAAACGGGATACTCGCTATACGTCAAGAATAACGCACAACAGCTGTGCCCAGCCGCACTATCCTTTTCATACAGATTTCCATCGACATTCAATACTGCCAACATTAGCAGCAGACGTTATCCCCTCCCCCCCTCTTGCAGTATAGCGTTGCCAGGGGGATGTTATCTGCGATGCAGCTACTCTCTTTCCTTCACTGTCATCTCCTCGAGGCATCGCTCCGCCTCCTTCATGACTAGAGAAAAAAGGTACGGCTTTCGAAACAGTTTCAAGTAGTTTACTAAAATAAAACGACTTGTCATAGCCTTTCAATTGAACTAGAATACCGGCCGCGAACCCGTCCCTCCCGTCCCAGGATCGCAGACCCTTCCCTGTTTTCGACGATCAAGTTATGCCCCGAAGAATGGCTACAGCTTCCTGTGGCGCTTACCTCGGTCTCCAACTCAAACCCTCCAGATATTCATTGCGATGTCTGTGTGATTTACCGATGCTTGAGCTTGAGCTTGAAATAACAGGTATTGTTTATGACAGCTCTTCGTCCCCTCCGTCGGTGTCTTCGGGATCTCCGAAACCGTCCCGTTCCACCTACAACTTTCAGGACCAGCGCATCAGCTCCGCCATCTGTTTCAGCATCAAGCAGCAACAGCAGCAGCCACAAACAGTCTAGGGAACAGCCCTATCATTCGAGTGTCTCTTCTCAGGCAGATAGTCGTCGACGCAATTGGGCAAAGGATGAATACCGTTCTCGAGGAGCCTCCGCTTCGGCCTCTGCCTCCGGGCATTTTTGGTCTTCGCTCTTCCTCGTCGGACGATACGCTGAATTGGGAAGGCGAGATACGGCTGCATGATATCCCTACCCCGTCGTTTGACATCGGCGCGTTCAAGGTCATGGTATGTGTGTCTTTTAAAAGTTTCGCTCTCAATGACGCCGACGCCCAATTTCAGTATTTGCTCGCCGTAGAATTGTCTCCACCCAAAATGTCGCCCATCAAAAGAGCCTACTATGGATATCCGATACGGGTGACTACGGATACGTGGGCTAGCAGCGCCGAGCACGGTGTCGACCAACAATATTGACTCGGGTACATGTTTTAATTGGTGTATACAATAGTACAGACGCATATCGGAGGTATCTACCGTTCGTTGATTGGTTCTCAAACGTAAACGTATACTACATTGTTTAGTTCAGAGTCCAATAGGTACCACCAAGCAGTAAACATAGCGGCAATGTCCATGTGTTTACTCGTTGGGCATTCGCGCCATTGTTACCGTGCACGCTAGTCGGGGTGGGAGCCGATGCTGAAGCCGTTACAGCCAGACTTGAGTTGGTGGGGGCCGACACTGAAGGAATGATATATTAGTGTCGCGCTTGGGTATAGAATATGGAAATAATAGCTCACAAATAGCTTCGAGCAGAACACCCTTGGGATCGCCACCGACTTCCCACATCGAGAAGCCAGCGAGACCGTTGGCGCGTACGAATGCCCCTTTGGCAGCAAAACTGCGGGGGTCTTCGTACGATACCAGCACGCCGTGATTTGCAGCGTACAGATAAGACGTCGACGAGCAGGCGTCCCATTGGTACGGCACATTCGGCGCTGCAGTCCCATTTGCGAGGAGATATCCCGCGTTTACCAGGGCCCAAAAGTTCCAAGTCCCGCCCGGACCCCAAAATTTGCCGCACATATCCGTGCCGCCGGTACTGTCCCATTTGTCACCAACAGAGTGGTTTAGGGTGTCGTACGGCGGGTATGGCGTCAGAAGCGTGGCGTTGGTGGCGAGGAAGGCGGAGGTGGAGTTTACGTTGAAGGAATGTCCGTAGCCTGGGACACCGAGCGCGATTTTCGAGCGCGGGATGCCGGCGGCCACCCATGCCTCGACGGCACTTCGCGCGCTGCCCCGGCCGGTGAGGCCGTCCCCCGTTACATCGGGCGTCGAGGCGTAGCAGGAGTCGTCGAGGGGGGAGGCAGGGAGTGCGCGTTGGATGCGCGGCGAACCGGCAGTCCAGTTCCACGACAAGTCGTACACCATGGGCGCGATCCAGTCTAGCACTGTGGCAATTTGCGGGATGAGGCTTGTGTTGGTCGTGGGGAATGGTGTGACTGCCGTCGCGGCGGTGAGGGTGATATTGGCTGCAATGGGTGATGCCCGCAGTTCTTGCAGCATTAACAGAAGATTTTGGGTGTCAGAGTCTGAGATGGTGTTGCAACCTATCCCCTGCATTCCCGGGTACTCCCAGTCGAAGTCGACCAAGTCGAGATGATACTTTTGTATCAATTTTGTGACGCTGTTCACAAATGAAGTCCGATTAGTCGGAGACGCGAGATTGGATGAGAAATATTGTGAACCACCCCAACCGCCTATCGACAGTCCGGCTTTAACACCCTGAAGGAGAACTCAGCTGGGGCAACAGGGGGGGGAGTTCTACTTACGTTTTTGTGGGCAGCAGCAACGAATTGCGGTAACAATTCCTGATCCGACTCCGCGAGCGAAATAGCCTTAGGGTCGACGGTGGGCGTTCTATAAACTGTAACTTGTAGGGAAGCAAAGTATACGGGGAGCAACACGCACGCAAAAGCATAAGTCATATGCGTATACTTGCTCCATAGCACTGAAGACAAAGGGACGTCCGGCTCATGCCATGAAGCGTACCATCCCACCGCCGCGGTTAGATTCGAGGCAGCAGCGGTCGTGGCGGACACAGACTGGGCCGCCAGAACGAGTAGGCCAAGAGGAAACATGTTAACGCGAAGGAAGTTTTCGTGGGGTCTTTGACGGGTATATCGTTTGTCTCCAACCAACGGAAGTGCCGTCTCCACGTTTACCCCACACTCCGCAATATGACGAATAGAAGCAGAAATACAGTTCGCTTCGCTCCCAGTGCTTGAGGTCCGTGCGCCAAAAGCCTTTGCGTGTACAGAGGGGAAGGGGGAAAGAGGAGTTGGTAATTGAGCGTATGGATTTTCATTGCCTAATTGGGAAGCGTCGGAGTTGGTTGAGGATGATGTCAGAAAAAAAAAATCGGGTCTGTACGCATATTATTTGAAGCTTAGGTGTTAAATAGTAAATTATACCTATGCCTCGACTCTCAAGCGTCGGAGAATTCCAGTCGCCAGTCAATCAGTCAAGAATTTATTCGATGCAGTCCCAAAGTGAATTACAGGAGACGAAGGAGATCTAATAAATGATCATACACATCGGCGAAAGAATTAAAAGCCTTCGGAATCCAGGGGCAGCCCGTACAGCATAAGATGATGGACTGCTGGTATCAATAGCGGGAAGGTGGGCCACCAAATCCAGCCGAATTTTAACATCGACGATCGAAGCTTTCACGAAGACTGGATTTAAGCGAAACGGATGACCACTTCATTTATTGTTGGCCGTTGATTACGTTGAGATAACTCATGTTGTTGACGAGAGTTTGCATACATTCAAACCTCCTCCGTCCATAGACAGGCATTTTTCGCATGACCCTGTGACATTTGTGTGAGTAAGACGGAACAAAGTTGCCCAAGTATACGTCGATGGCCAACGGATCGCACTTACTCTGCGTGTGGTGCTCTGACATGGATTTATCTCTTGCGAGGAGAGCATAGTCCGTTGGAGGCCCGTTGACTGGATCGTATTGGCGAGAGATTAAGATTGACGAAGTAGCACTTGACCGGAACCTTCGTCCGGATATGTCGAGGCGACGGTATCAGGCTTGTATTTCTAGCGAAGAGGGAGAAATCCTTCGGGGTATGGGTGCGCCCCGTCCACCATCATGTTCTTGGAAGTGTAGTCGCTGGCAATGGAGCCGCGTCTAGTGGTGCGATCAAACTCAAAGATTTACTGCCTCACTGATGGGCTACTTGGTGGTACGTGAACTGGTATCCCTGGTCACCAAGTGAGTCAGATTGATGGCGCGCACAGTGAGAAATTCACTTTGGAAAAATATGTGAACCTCAGCCGTCTCTCCTAGATAATCGTATCGGATCTGGGGTTGTCGTGTTGGCGCGACGGAGTGGGATTACAACTATGGGAATCTTCGCGTCGTCTAGAGGATATAGATCCTCCGAAGTAGTGCGTTAGGACACTCGGACATTGGGGACATTAAGGAACGGAATCAAGAAGGTAGAACACAAGATGGCCTGCAAGCGCAAGGACAGTAATAACATTGCTTGATGTCGCGGGCTTCGAGGGGATGATCGAACCTGAGCTTCACTGTCGAGGAACTTTTGAATATGCAACTGTCGCCGAAGTCGAGGTTCGAAAGACGATGGAGAGGCTCGGGCCTCCTCTGAGACGGAAGCTGTCGGCGAAGGGAAACTAGACTAGGAAGGAACTCCGGTGAGCTCACAAGAGGGAAAACACCTCGCAATGGGGGAGGAAAAGCTCTGATGATGCCTATGTACAAACAGTCGCTATCTAGCTAGCACAGCCACAACGATGACCGGGCAAAGATGTCCTTGAGTTAGACCATCATCACATTTTGTGGCTAGTAGATGAGTGCGTCGAGAGTGCGTCGACGCTCGACAGAATTCTAAGAAACTCGAACAACTTGAGGCCGTTTGATTGGGAAAAACCCTCTGGCCTCCCCCCGCAATGACAGTCACGTGACATACTGCCTTTCTCGGGATGGCGTGGGTTCGAACCTGGGAGGTCAATTACCTACTTTTTTTGGTGCACTTCCAATCAAATACTTTGAACAAGTCTCTTCTGTTATCCATGCCTCTTGGTTAGCATTATCGACTGAGCGGACCCCTAAGAATGGCTAGTTCTTCACTCTTTTGCTGCTTTCCCTGCCTAACCCAGCATTCATTTGCTGGATTCTGTGTCCAGCGATTACAAATTCGAAACTGCCGAAAAATTTTGGATAACAGTGGATTCCGTTGGGGAGGGAGTTTCCTAACCCTAACCACCATGTCCTGTTATTGTCTTGCTGGATTCGAGAAGAAAAAATTAACGGATCAAAACAGCAAAATGATTAACCAAAATACCAAGATCGGGAATCGAACACAAGACATCTCCGTGATACCATTGGGCTCCTGACTACTACGTTGTCTATTACACTAGAGAGTATTTGCAAGTCTTCAAATCTGAGCAATTCCATGCCTCAGGCCAGCGCCAAATTTCCTAATTAGGCAAGTCATTGTGGGGGAGGCGTGCGTCAGCCTTGATTGGGGTTCTTTAAGGCTTGAAGTGCTCAGCAGAATGCTTTGTTTTATGTCCATGCGCATCCTCGGAGGGTTCGGATGATAAGAAAGTATGGATACGAGGATGACTGCAAGTGGCTGCAGCCCTCTGCAGCCTCGCGAGAGATCGGAGCAAGATGGATCACGGAAACGGCGTGACGGAAGCCGGAAAAAAAACCGCTGAAATACAGTTCAGTGCTGTTCAGTGTGATGCGTGACAGTCACTTATGTGACACGCTTGCTTTTGAACTTGGATGGACATGGATGTACTCTCCCGACGATCTTCATAATAAGTTCAGATGTCCAAACGCCCAGTCATTATAAATCTCGAGCCTCCATTTCCTAAAATCGGCTTCAACTACTCACTGTTTGACGTCATTCCCTCCCTAAACTTCTCCACCTGCAGCTTCCGCGCTAAGTATTCCATCTGGATTTCGTGACCTGCTGGTTGTAGCTTCTGTCGGCGACGGACTCGCGGGACCTCTTTGTGGACACAGGCGGTGCTCGGGCATCTAGTGCTGAGACTTGCTAGCCTCGTCGCATCGTGGACCCTGGATTCGGCGGATTTCCTGTGCCATACTGCTGAGCTGTGATGCCAATATACCTGATGAATGAAACGAATTGCTGCTTTCTCGTTCTGTGCGTGCCAATCGTGCCATGTCTGGCCGCTCATTCTCAACGTCGCTGTTTGTAGGCAGGCCGATTACGATTTAGCATGGTCGGAAACGGCCTCTTCCGAGCAACCATGCGTGCGTTCAGACTGAGAAGTTTCATTGCAATATCGCTCTACAGCCCGATTCTATTAAGACGGCTAAACGGCACCTACAGATTCAATGGCCCCCAATCTCAAGTGTCAGATCCGCTAGCAACTTGGCGCTAATTGACGGCACAGTGGTGCCAGGCAAAACAGCGTCTACCTACCGGCGACATGTAGTCTCGTAAAGCAAACTGGTCTGACAATCGTTTTCAAGCGACATGGGTACTCTGAGTCGCTGTGATGCGTGAAAACCCAAGTCTAACCCTCCACATTCCACTTCGCAGTTGAACCGGACCTGGTTACTCAGCCTCACCCCCGAGGTGGGATGCTATAGACATAATAGTGGGCAAACCGCTGGTCCAAATCGATTTCACGGCTATTAAAAGTTTCAAATGCCGTTCGATCCACGCGGTTTCACGAACAAACGGCAGTATATTCAAAGTATATCGATGGTCATTCGATGGCGCTTGTCACTCAGGCCATGACGAGCGTTCACTGGCGCTTCACTTCTCTGTTTAGTTACAAAGCTCAGCTGCCGATCGAACGAAGTATTCGTGCGTGAGTGTCTTTCGTTGTTCGCCCCCAGTTATAATTGATGCTACATAATCTTCTATGTAGTGCCCACGACCGTGCTTGGCGCTTGTATCAACTTACGCAACGCACAAATTGGAACGATTTACCGCCAGAACACTCGATCCATACGGATTACGGCGCATATTGTAATATTAAAAGCGGCTGAATTAGGTGCGGTGGCGCTCTCACGCCGCTCACATTTTGACCATCCCAGTTTGCAACACCAAGGCTGTTTAATATAAGTGAATTCAAATCTCTATACCTTCTACTTCGTTCTCCTATAGTCTTTGAAGGCTTTCCAATGGTGCTCGATCCATTGACCGTCACTGCTACTCTCATTACGCTCGGAACTTTCATCAAGGATCTCATAGAACTGGGTGAAGACATTCACAGCTCTATAAAAAAGGTATAGCAATTTCTAGCGCGATAAATGTGCTCTCATGGGGTTGCAGAACAGCGAAAATCGGCGACAAATCAGAGACCTTACACAAGACATTTTGCGTACTTTGTACGCCCTCGCCAGTCTCACTCGCGGCAAGGAAGGCGTGTTTCGTGGACCGCAATTGTTGGCGGCCCTTGAAAGTCTGAAGGCGTGAGGTCTTTTTGAAACCCGTCCTTTGTGTTTCTCACTGTCTCGAATCAGCGAGATGCTATATGTGCATTCCAAATGTCTCAAGATCTCTCCAATACGGCTCCCTGGTCTTCGGGGCATCCCGTCTCATTTGAAGGCTTGGAGGAACCGCGACGGTCTGGAGAAACAGATTGCTCGTTTGAAGGAACACGTGCAAAAATGCTTGAGCCAATTCACCGTGAGACACTTCCATCAATGGATGCACAGGTTCGCTCATCGTAGACCTCGTATGCACTGGCAGGCCTTCTCGGCTGCTCGTACTGAACACCTAGCGGCTGAGATTGCGCATATAGCTCTGCGTATCGAACAAAGACTCATTGTAGACAGCGTAGAAAACCAGGTGAAAGCTCGTCGTCTAGAAGGGTTGATGGCGCCTTTCATGCTTGAGTCCGAATTTGGGCAGCATAAATTGAGGGAAACAGTCGAGATGTTATCAGCTGTAAGTGTGTCCAATTTTCTGTCGATTTAAGCTCATCCCAACAAGGATTCGTCCCTTCAAAGCCTGGAATATCGATATATGTCTGCGCAATTAAGATCACTCATCAACTCGGTTACACCGATACTTGGCTGTGAAAATTTGTCTCTTCAAGCCCCCTACCAAGGCTGGAACTTCGACGCAATTTCTTTCACCTTTATCGAACCTTCCCTAGCCACCACGGCTTCGCATGCATTGTTCCACATTCTCGGAATTATTGCCGCAATTCATTCCCGGGATCATGCATCGTTACTGCACTTGCTAATGATGGCTGTCGTCGACCTTCCAGCGTGCTTCATTTCCACTGGAATGCATCCCGAAGTAGTCATTTGGGGTCGTTTCGAAATCGATGTCCTGCGTTATATGATGAAGAGGGGCTGCAACACCGGGACCTTACCACGCATTGCGATTGCGCTGGGAGAGATTTCCGTAGCACATCACCGTCAATGCGAGTTTGACGCAGCCATTGGAATCAGTCAACAGTCGTTGACACTTTGGGTTGGAGGATCACACCTGTTACCTGAGGCGGACACCCGGATCGGCTACTTGGATTCGATGGTCATCCATGCAAAAAATTTCCTCGGAAAGGACGACAAAACGAGTATGTTATCCGTAGCCAAAGATGCTGCGTCCGTGACCCGTCCAATGGCAAAAGCTCTAGCTGAGTCTATAGTCTCAAGAGGAACACCCTTGACAGCCGGCGAGCGGCGGGACATATGCCACTTTTGTGAGGCCTTTTTCTTCCTCGCACAAGTGCTGTTCTCTCTGGATCGCCCCCTCGATTCGTACGAGGCTTTCCTTGAAGCTTCGCGGACTGCATGCAGTCTACCGATCTTCAGTTATGATCCTAATTGGGGACAATACGTTAATTCATTCTTGAAGGCCATCTGCACAGTGGCGGAGGACGGCCGCCTTTCGCTTTCCATGCTTGCAGATTGCGTGGATCTATTCCGCAACCTGGCTGGTATCTACCCAAAGCAATTTTCATCCGGATTTCTCCGCGTGCTCCATGCCTGGGCCTATTTTACACAACAACCGCATTCTCATTCCACAGAACAAATTCGCCTCTTTCTGGCGCCGTCATATCGTGCCACACCTCCTGCAATAGACATCGCCGCTTCCATTCCCATCGACTCGGGTGTATTGGCAGACGCGATGCGGTTATTTTTTGCCGAGGCTCCGGAGGATTGCAACGAGGCCTTGATCCAGAACATTCTTGTTGCTCGCTTTCCTCAGGCCATCGAGGCGCTTCGAGTTGTGATTCAGAGTCCTGTCTTCGACAAATTCGTCTTAGCATCGGTCCTACCCATCACCTGTGCAGTCCTTCCGCACCTATCCCCAGCCGAGTACGTCGCTCTACTACGAGTATTGGCAGAGGCTGTCGAATGCAAAAGCTGCCATACAGTCCTTGACACCTTGACCCTTGAAGAGTGGAAAATGCATCTTGCTCCAGAATTACAACTTATTTGTGAACACGCCAAGAAGACCGGGGTAGTGGACGAGGGAATTTCATTATGCCAGGAAATTGTGACGTATCTGGAATCACAATTCGATGCTCGCCTACAAGCTGTGATGTGGCTACAAGTGTTTCTAGGGCTGTGGCTTGTCCTCCTTTGTGACGCGGCACGCTTTCCCGACGTGGTCGATCTTGTCAAGCGGAAGGGGTCGAGGTTTCCGGCATCTGGTGACCTTGCTTCTAATGAGTCGTGGTATCTATCTCTATGGGCAATAAAGGCACACATACTTCAACGCGTAGGACGTCACAAGGAAGCACTCCAACTTTTAAGGACAGGAGTGGCGGACCGTATTCGAAAATTCTGGGCTGAAGGGCCGGCCTTCGATATCCAGCTCTATCTTCTTCTTCCCCAACTCGCCTGGGCTTGGAAACAGGTAGGGGAACCGGTAAAAGCGCTCGAGTACGCCAAAAAAGCGGTAGCAGCATGCCACGACGTAGACACTCAAGACACGAAAAAAGAAGAACTCCTATACGTGCAGATTCACTCCCTGACCACTCACTCGAATTGTCTAGTTGCGGTGGGAAGGATAGATGAAGGTCTTGAGTCAGCTCGGAAGGCAGTTTCACTGTACACAACCTACTCTCCGAGGGGGCACACGTGGAACAATATCATCTTCCCAATTCGAGGTCAGGAGTTGGGAGGAAACGCTTTCTTCGCACTGTCTCTGCGCCTATTGGCCGTCGATGACAAGGAAGAATCACTGTCGAACGGCCGACGAGCCACGGGACTGTATCGCGAGCTAGTTGCGCTAGCCCCACGGCATCTTCCTAACCTTGCGCGCAGCCTCCGACATCTCGCTTCCATTCTATGGTTGCTTCGACATGAAGATGAAGCTATGGCCGCCTCCGAAGAAGCCGTCGACATCTTGCGCAAGGTCGTCGACCTGGAGATGTATTTCCTTCCAATTTTCGCCGATGCCTTGGGCGAGCTTGCTGGCTATTTGACCAAGAGAGGCGACAGTAGCAGTGCCGCTACTGCCACCGCCGAGGCGGCGGCGGCTAGACTGAGATTTACCTCGCTGCCCCCTGAGCCAGAGTGGCTCTTTGAGCGAGTGGAAGCGCAGGACGGCGAAGATGCAGATTGGTGGGAGTGGGAGCCGGAAAAGTATCACGATGCTCTGGAAGGTTCAGCAGGCGAGGATAGTGCCGAAGCAGAGGAGTCCCGGGACGATGCAGGAGACGCGGAATTCGAAGATGCCCTTAGCACCATAGGCATCGCTGAGGAGGAAGAGGAGCAGACAGTCGCCGTCGAGATACCGGAGGGCAATATTCCGCCAATATTCGTTGCAACGGGACACGGTGCCAGCCAGTCAAATTTCGAAGAGGCAGATGACATGGACCATCCTGGGATCGCCAGCGCAGGAGAACCAGCAAGAGGGGCCGAAACCCAAACCTTTACGAAGATTTTGAGCCAACCGGTGGAGATAAAATTGAGCATGCGGAGTACGCTAATGGACTTTCTCTGGTGGATCATGTTACTGATACCTGCAATTCTGTTCGCCCTCATGTACACCAGGGTCGTTTGAAGCTCGTACTACAGTATATTGATAATGTAATTGTGTACCCCTATAATCTCTGTATTGAGGACCGAATAGTCAAAAAAAAATTCACATACGCTATCAGATACAGAGCGCGATACTTGGCTCAGAGATTCTTCAGTGCGTAGATGTAGCGTTCAGGCCAAACATCCCAGGATATTTCGCGTTCGCAAGAAATAAACGACGGCGGCAGGGAAACCCAATACTGTCCACAGTGTGCCCATTGCAAGGTCGTGAAAAGGGGTACGAACACTGGCACTCTTCACAGTGAACTTACCCATGAAGGTACTGGCGGTCTCGAGGTCGCATTGTCCATCGTTTGTCTTTCTCCGCTACCACGGTGGAGTAGCGTCGCAGCTCGTCGTTGTGACCGTTGCGCGCTTTGTACATGAGGCGGCAAGACGACGGATCAACACAAACAAACCAAAACAACCGTTAAAATCCGAATAAGGAAATTTCTTACTACTTGGCTGTCGAGCTCCGTCACGGACTCAGTCTGTTGGGTGAAAGTGAGCAGCATGGCTTCTGCAACTATACGCAATCTCTCCTACTTATTAGATCAGCATCTCGACCCGAAGTTCACCCAATTTTCCTGGCCTGGAGCTTTCGAAATTTTACATTGTCCGAGTCGGCAATGTTCGAGGGCTTCGCTGTGACAAGCCCTTGGAAGATGCTGGCAACCGATCACGGCCTGGCGGGTGGTCCCAGGCCTTGGAAGCGCGCTGCGCGCCTAAGGCCTCACAAGGGTACTCCAGGCTGGGATTACCTTCTGAAAATTGAATTTTGTTGCGAGGGTGTTCAAGGTTTGAGCTCACTTCCGAGGCCTGGAGCCTATTCCAAACCCCTTGGTGGGGGCTTGGAAGTCTGTTACATTTGGTGATGCCGGCCGGCACTTTCCGGAGGATCAAATGATGGAATCAAGTCACATGTCCAATTTTGCTGTGAAATTGGCAGCTCGATACCCCGCTCGTCGTCCCCCGCGTCAACGTCGTCCAAGCCGACTAGAAGCTACAAAAAGCTTCCCTGTGAGTACCCATGTCCTGCTGCAACGATCTGTTGCGTTTCTGGCTCATTCAACGCTGAACTGAGCTGGATGCTGGACTTGCAAATTAGATGTCGTTGTGCTGACTTTCTGCAGATTTTCCCCCTTGAATATGGCGTCGAAACTACCGGCTGTACTGAGTGCCACGGAGGAGGAGATCCAGCTCTTGCTGGCTGCCCAATGTCACATTGGCACTAAAAACTGCGACAAGCAGATGGAGCCTTATGTCTGGAAGAGACGTCCCGACGGTCGGCCCAGTTTTTTCCATCTCTTTTTACATCTAACAAAACGCAGGCATCCACATCCTGAACATCGGCAAGACCTGGGAAAAGCTCGTCTTCGCCGCCCGCATCATCGCCGCCGTCGAAAACCCCAACGACGTCTGTGTCATCTCCGCCCGTCCGTACGGCCACCGCGCCGTCCTCAAATACGCCGCCAACACCGGCGCCCAAGCCATCGCCGGCCGCTTCACCCCCGGCTCCTTCACCAACTACATCACCCGCTCCTTCAAAGAGCCCCGCCTCATCGTCGTCACCGACCCCCGCGTCGACCACCAGGCCATCCGCGAGGCTTCCTACGTCAACATCCCCGTCATCGCCCTCTGCGATACCGACGCCCCCCTCCAGTTCGTCGACGTTGCTATCCCCACCAACAACAAGACCAGGCATTCTATTGGTTTGATCTGGTGGTTGCTCGCGAGGGAGGTCTTGAGGCTGCGTGGCACCATCCCCCGCACGAGCGACGGCTGGAATGTCATGGTTGATATGTTCTTCTACCGCGACCCTGAAGAGGTCGAGAAGCAACAGAAGGAGGAGGCCGAGGCGAAGGCTGCCGCGCTTGCGGGCAACGAAGAGCCCGCTCAGGCTGAGCAGTGGGATGTTGGAGGTGGTCAGGCCGGTATCAACCCTGGTCTCGTTACCGAAGGCGCCCTCGACTGGGCCGCAGACCCCACCCCCGGCGGTGCGTCCACCGACTGGGCCGCCGAGCCCTCCGCGGCTGCTTCTGGCTGGGACGCCGCCGCTACCGGTGGAGGCTGGGAGTAGATGGTGGCCGAGGGTCAACGCGCTGCTCGTCGATGCGCCTGGTCGTGTCCATATGCGTATGTGTCTCGTAGGTTACCATACATGCACTGCGATAACAAAACACATTTATGATATTTCCTTCATCCTCCTTCATGAGCTGAACGCAATTCCACGACTGGACAGTTGTGTGCCGTAATTGATCGGGATATTTCATCTTGTTTCGTTCAGGCTTGTACTTGGCCACCACGGTGCACCGACCTCCGACTCTGGATCTGTCGATGGCTGGAGAATCTTTCTTTCACTTGCTGCACATCCCCCCCAAACGATATCCCTGTCAGCCTTCAGGAATTGAGTACTTGCTATCGCACGTCGGATTCTCTGAGACTCTTCCTCACAGTCAAGATAGGTCAACTTGAAGATCGACTTTGCTGGCAGAACGATTGAACAAGAAATTATTACCCTTAAAGCCCCTCTTTAGATACGATACATGAGTACCTCGTCCGACTGGCTCATTCCTCTGATCAGCGCGAGTTTATCGGCTCTGACATGTAAGTAAGTCTGAGCTTTGGCTGGATGGACGCTCGTCGGGTATGCCCCAACACCCTTGTGCAGCTCAAGCGGGTATGATACACAAAGAAGACTAACCTCAGGTGGAGGTTCGACAACTCCTTCGTGGACCGTGGCCCCCGCCGGTGTGACAATGCCCGTTCTCGAAGTGTTGCCTCTATGGCCGATACAAAACTAGGGACTGCAATTATATGCACAAAAATCACGCACCTCGTCGGTACGCCTCTTATCTTGTTCTTCATTCCAAGGCTTTTACGCCTTCGACAATGACTGTTGTAACGCGAATAACATCATGGTGAACAGCGCGAACCTCTTTCGTTTTATTCCTGCAATGTAAAGAATCTCGTCTTTTGATTCATGGTCTTACGCCGCATACATCAAGTGAAGCACCCTTTACAGGGCGCAAGAACAAGATTGCCGGTCAAATATTATACGCCAGGCCATTAAAATTCTCGTCGATATGATGCTGCAGATGTGTTTTCCGTGGGAGAAGATTCAGATAAAACAACCCCAGAACAGCGTGGCAAGCAATAGATATGCGTGCGATTTCTTCCCGACCGAGCGACATATGATTTCAAATTGGCAAGTCTAATGGTGGGATTTCTGGGATGTGAGTGCATGCATCCTGCATGTTGAATGCGCTCATCGAACTGATTCAAAAACAGAGTTCAACCCAATATAATGGAAGACACGATTTTGGATCATGCGGCCTCTCGAGCGTGTACGGTGTGGTTCAGGACGATCCGGGCGAGAGACCGACGATCGGCGACTCGCGAGGTCTTGCACGAGGTCGTTATGGAAATTCGGAAGGGTCCAGTGGCGTCCTGGAAGCTGCGTTCAGGCAATTGAAAGCAGGACGTTCTCTGTCTGCCGTAGCGGGTCGTCTTTGAAATACGAGGATTTTCGTGCTCCGGCTGTACATGTCTTCCTCCTTTCTCCAACCTTGCTCTGATAATTTTTTGAGTTGTGCATTTGAATTTTGAATTTACTTCTCGACGTCACCACAGGTCCCGATTGAGTTCTTGTCTTCGTATCTGTACGCTACCTTGCTTTGAACCTTGCCAATCCTCGAGTCGCGTTTCCGGACGCGAAATTCATCTTCACTGAGGCAAGGTTGAATTCCGCCGGGCCGAGGTCCGAACCAGGTCGCGTGCAATTTCAACTGAGTCACGCATCTTGACTTCGACGCTGGCCACCATGCTCCTCTAGCAGTCCTCTAGCTCCTCGCACTCCTTCGCTTGCAGACGCACTGTCACGACCGCGGAGAATCCTTCCTGATCTCTGTCTACTCTACCTTCACCCTGCTTGGCATGATGTCCGACGCCGCAGTGGTTTTGCTGGATCGTTCGAACGGGACAAACCTCTTGGAGTTATTTGACGTATATATTCTGGCCATGGCCTTGCATTCCCGCCGAAACCGGAGCCGCGTTGGCCATTTGGACACCAGGTTGCTGGCGGCGCCACAAAACAACAAGCAGTTCATGCCACGGCGTGGTGGAGTTGGTGGTGTAGAAGACGGAGTTCTTGTAGTCGAGTTCGATGAGCGCTCTTCCTTATCCGTATGTGATAGTATTTGCCCGGCTGTTTGCGACTGCCAGTCTCAGCGGCTTGCTTCCGGATTGCTGTTATGGTATTTGCGCGGAAATTCTGCTTGACATCTCGAGCTGACCACTTCAAACAGGATTTCTCGAACGCGGGTTATAGTACTGTACCTCGGACTTGAGCCTGTGTCGCCGTGCTTCGAAGCCTCTCCCATATCATGGCGGCGTATCTGAGAGTGAGTGTACCTGCTTCTCGCCAACCTCCTGCACAGTGGTACACGAAATGTTCTTGGCTATGGCTGCTGGTCCTCGCTCTTCCGCATACCTCGAAGGCACCACACTACTTCGCAGGCATCGATGGAATGAAACGCGCTGGCGCCATGATGATTTTTGACGTAGGGTATCCCGGATGTTTCTTCTGTGCACCCGACTCGTGATGAAGCCAAAATTCAATGATATTGCTATTCGCTGCGTGTGCGCCACATTCTCGATAATGCACAATGTCCCAGCTCCTCGACGGGCCGATGTCCGTGCTTGTCAGGCTCAATATCGGTTCCCACTCGGCTATCTATCAACTATCTCCAGACGCTTCGACCCCAGAGACAATTCATTGAAGTCTCGAGGCTCAAGGTTGCGTCGAACCGGCGTTCTTTCATATCAGCGAGCCCTTACGTGCCTGTCTCTTGCCGACTATTAACTCAAAAATCGTCACCGGCATTGCAGGCATCGTCCTCCAGGATAACATCCGAGCACATCGTGTCGCCGGGATAACGATTTGCACCTGACTGGCGCGTCGATCGTGGATTTAAAGTTTGCACGGAACGCCCCGTCATATTCTTTTTGTAAGATATATGCTTTCTTTGCGAGGTGCTAACGGCAGATCGCAGGGCTTGTCTGCAGTGGATCTGAGCTGTCGGCGTGGCCTCGCTTTGCGGTACTCGGATTATGCCGATGCCGAACCAGGGGCCGCTCAACCGTGATGCTAACTTGACACCAAATCGGGATATTACATTGCGGGATGCGATCTTTGCTCAAGAAACCATCGTACACGCTTATCTCAAAGCTTCAAGACAATGAACCAGAAAGCTCATCATGGTCCTAAAACGGTATGGACCTTTGTTAATCTGATATTTTATTTTTGCTTCTGTAGCCAACATTGGGAATGGATAAATTCAATCGACGATTTTCTAGAACTCGAGTGCTCCCGAACAATTCTGAGGCTGCGAATCGAATGTCAACCACCCTCGAATGTCTACATCACCACCCGCAAATTTCGGTCTCCGCAGCCTGATAATTTTCAACTGAGCAATAATAGAACTCCAGGTCCTGGCGTAGATCGGTTCAAATCACTCGACTTTTCTCCATCTTTTCCCTCCTCGAAACCGCAAATAGCCTTTGGGGCGCCTATAGCCCATTTCGTGATTTCCCCACGAGGCGCCAACCCTGTCAACCCTACATGTCTGCGCAATTGCTTTGTATACTCGACGCGGAAAGCTTGCGTCGCGCTTTCCGCCACATGACGCGAGCGCCTTGCACGCGATTGCCATCCCTTAATTGGCCGTAGGTCAAGCAAAATGGTTAATTTGAAACGGCGGCCAGTTTCTTGGAGTTGAACGATCCCTCAATAAAGTTCTCTTTCTCTTTGCGCTGGCAAGTCCGCCCCCGTCGGCCACACCGCATCAGTAATTGTCAACGTCGACTCGGACGACGTACAAAGCTAGATGGCTGTGTGGGTGGGGCCCCAGCCCAATCCTGCAACGTTGTGGGTTTACAATTTCGGCTGTTCTTCAAATGGTTTGATGGTTCGAACATTTCTCACCCTGTAGGCGACATGAACTTATTGTTCGTCAAATGCCGGTAGAGGCACGAGCCTCGATGCGAGGACGACCAGGTATTCCTTTTTTTCCGTTTTGTAGCACAACGAGTTCAATGAATTCATTTATTGCATTAGACCGAAGACCACTAGATCCCGTTCCCGTCGTCGAATTACGGCTTTTCCAACGGTGTAGTGCAGCTGGATTCGATCAACGGTGAGCTATACGCAGTCGTCTCGCGATACACGAGTCTAACCATACTCTAGTATCGATGTTCCGTTGTACAAACTGACTGATTACGCGTTGTGCGTTGAATTAATCGACGACGAAAGCGATGAGAAAGTCGAATACCTCGGCGCACGTCATACTCGTCTTCTATTATGTCTTGTTCTCATTCTGGTTGAAGGACAAAACAACTAAAGTGCTTTCCGGTTATTCTGTCTCCTCGGTATACCCAGCTCCTGATCCAGAGGAGAGCGAACGCCTAGGACTTTTTTTCACATTCCCGCATCTGGGGGTGAGAAGAACAGGCGTGTTCAAGTTACGCTTCACTCTTTCCCTGTTGAATCCGTGAGTTGAAGCCGTTCTATGTTGAATTTCACCAGTATAGCTAAAATCCAATCCTCTAGTAATGAATGTCGCTCTCCCATTGCGATTTACTCGTCTGCGTTCCGTGTCGTTAATGCAGCGAACTATGGAGGAGTCCGAAGTAAGCATATCTTTGGACATGGAATTTTGAATTGTTCAAATTGGGCCTTTTCAGACTCCACACCGCTCACCCTCGCTTTGGCGAACCGAGGAGCCCGTCCCCGCATTCGCAAGAAGGCGCGGGGTGCGAACCCACGTCAGCTCCGGAGATTGAGCCTCTCGGTTCGTAGCCTG
Source organism: Favolaschia claudopus (assembly GCA_037176885.1). Classification (NCBI taxonomy): domain Eukaryota; kingdom Fungi; phylum Basidiomycota; class Agaricomycetes; order Agaricales; family Mycenaceae; genus Favolaschia; species Favolaschia claudopus. The sequence continues at coordinate 1,082,255 of JAWWNJ010000077.1, forward strand.
TCAAGAAGCTGCGATTCAAGTGCGACCCCAGATGTCTCCCGCAAAGAGGCATCAGAAACACCGGCTCCGGTAGACGCTGCGCCTTTACTGTTGGTTCTTCACGCGCCGCAACCGCGGTATCCGCCGGCGAGTCGGCGAGTCCATTTTGTACACAGCGTAGTTCCGCTGGATTCCGACATGAGTGACGGGCATGCGCCTGCAATGGCCGTTTCAAACTTACATCTCAATAATTATCTCGCCGAATGGTTTTCGACGTAATGAACGTTAGGCGTGTTTACTGTATCGTAGCGGACTTTTCAACCCAAATGATAAATCAAGTAGATTGTATGCAATGATTTCTTACTTCATTTTTTACTAACCCGTATTTCTGTCATGTTCAAGTAAGCATAGAACGGCGTTCGAACTCGTCGGGAACGAGCCGGAAAACACAATTTCTATAAATTCGAACAGTTGAACACAAACGGAAAGAAAGCGGAATGCCGCTGATCCGAAGTTCGCCTGTTATATCACTCATACGCTGACTATGTGGTCACCGCGGACCGTGTAAACCACAAGCTTTATATTCTTCCAATTCTCACTGCGAACGCCATCGTCCTTGTCTATGGAAACCCCTCCAGAACCAGAAGACTCGAGGACATTAGCAAACGAGCAGACCCAGGAGAAGTCGGACGATCATCTCGTTTCCCTGGATGCTACTGAAGATCCTCTTTGCTTTTCTGCATTCAAAAAATGGTTGGCCGTAGCAGTAATAGCGGCGGGCTCATTCTGTGTTACGTGCGCTTCATCTATGGTCTTTTTCTGTTTAATTAGTTTCCAATTCAACATCTGAACCTTTTCTTGTAGGCGTCATTTACAGAACAGGGAATGGCGACAGAATTCAAGGTGTCCCGCGAACCTACGATCCTCATGATTAGCCTCTTCGTTTTAGGCCTCGGATTCGGCCCTCTTATAACGGGCCCGTTTTCAGAAGCAAGTTGAACGATCTTGTGCATTTGTTACGCCTCTAAATATCACTATTTCCAGGTTTACGGACGGGCCATAATATATCGCGTTTCTTACGTTTTAATGGTGCTGCTCTCTTTCCCCGTGGTTTTCGCGCCGAACCTAGGTTCGCAATGTTTTCGATTTTTTTTTTTTGATGGCAATGGATTTCAACACCGCATCAGCCGTTGCTCTCGTGTTCCGATTTTTACTAGGGACCGCCGGGGCTTCGTTCCTTAGTGTGGCTGGTGGAAGTATAGCAGATATGTTTGAAGGACACAAAGTCGCTACGTAAGTTTCGGTCCAGTGTGCGAAGTTCCGCTCAGTGACAGATATTTTGCAGGCCAATGGCCATGTACACAATATCCCCAGTGCGAGAAACCACGCGCTTTCATCCTCTGTTGATCTGATTCTTTGGCCATCAGTTCCTTGGTCCAGGTACTGTCAGACAACGTCACCGTTCAAATCCTGGTACTGAAGTAAAGACTTAGTAATTGGTCCATTGTTAGGCGGATTCCTAAATCAGGTTCATTTTGATTTTCTGTAACTCCCGCTTTCTGAAATCTGTCTAGCATCTTTATTGGCGGTGGACTTACCGGATCCTACTAATTTGGACTGGAATTGAAATGATCGCGATTTTTCTGGTCAGCTTTCCTCTGATTTGACACCGTCAGTCTAACCGCAGTCAACAGTTTGTCCCAGAATCGTACGCTCCGGTACTGCTGAAGCGGAAAGCGGCAAAGTAAGAGCACGAGGAACTTGTCTTGGACATCATCTGATTTTTTTTAGGCTTCGACAAGAGAGTGGAGATTCGAAGTACTGGGCACCACTGGATCGACGGGAGACCACGTTAACAAGATTGCTTGTCCTCAGTTGTTACGTGCCATTTAGTGCGATGCCAATGATTTTGCTTCGCACTCCCCTCTGATTCAAACGGCAGAATTGTTGATTTTCGAGCGGATGGCTCTGCTACTTGACACATGGTGTGTCAGGTCAAGTGGCGAATCTGAATAAATCACTTATATATTCAAGGAATGCACTACTTCTCGGAATCCTGTATCTCATGTTCCAAGCTTTTCCAATAATCTTCGAACAGGGTCATCATTTCAATGTTCAATCCACTGGCCTCACATTTTTGGGCATTGGACTTGGAATGGTAATTGGCCTAGCGACTCAACCTTTTTGGAACAGGTGAGTTAAAACGTCAGTCAATCGACCATGGATACTATTTCGATGAAGGCTTGCAGCCAGGGAAGCAGTCAAGCACGGCGGAAGGGCGCCTCCGGAAACCCTCCTGATCATGGGTCAAGCTGGCGGCATATTGGTGCCATTAGGTCAGCCTTCCCCGAGAAAAATTTGACTCCCCTGCTAATCTTATGACCCAGCCCTTTACTGGTTCGCTTTCACGACCTACCCACATGTTCACTGGGCAGTACCGATAGTTGCCTCCATCCCTTTTGGCACAGGTACATTCTTTGCGTTCGCGTCAACGTTCACGTATCTCGTCACGGTATTGTCTTTGTGCACATCCTGTTGCGATTATTTGCTCAATCCATTTTGTTTAGGCATATCGGCCCATTGCTGCCAGCGCAATGGCGTCCAACAGTGCTATGCGATCTTCATTTGCAGCTGCCTTTCCGCTGTTTGCCGGTGCTATGTATGATAAACTAGGGACAGTTGGCGCTACAGCTTTGCTTGCCGGTTTGGCAACACTCATGGCCCCATTGCCGTTCGTGCTCGTTAAAACGGCTGATCTTTCTCATATCAGGCATTTATATCACAGGTTCATTTTCTATCGGATAGGGCCGAAGTTGCGTGCCAATTCGAAGTTCGCCGTCTGATACCCCTTGCAAGCGGAAGACTGTTAAACTTTCATAAAAAGCCGCTCTGTATTCTAGATCTGCAGGGTCATCAGTGCTGCTATTGATAGTAAAAGGAAATAGGCGTAACGTAGATTAAGCTCGACCCTGTAACATATTCAGGACAACGTGGCTCACTAATAAAAAGGCGATTTACAAGGACCTTCTGCCAGGTCTGAAGGATGGCGGCCAAACGCGACTATGTCGAATGTACATCATGTTCAAATGCTACCGCAACTGAATTGTTTTTGTGTTGCGGTTGCCGGTCGTTTCAATGGTACGCATTCACGCTCTTTGCCCTTCCCTGATTTAGGCCGTGTGTAGTGCGAAGCAAAGCGGCCAAGTATTTGACCAGGACGCTACCGATGATTCGCACACTCGCCCGTCTTCAAGGGGAATCCGTGTTCGAGGAGTAAAAGTTGAAGGCCAGACAGTCAGCGGCGAAGAGCTGTCGGCGCACGAGGTATCGCCGTTATGTTGCGAATCCTCCAGTTGGTTTTGTATCACATCGCCAGATCATCAATGTTTCTATTGAACACGGCAATTGCCTCACCGAAGAGTTTTTCGAAATCAGAGTTCTCAAAATTGATTTAGTGAACATTGAACAAGCTCGTACTGTTGGATTTCTCGAGTGTTTTGTTTCCTTGTCGGCTGTAAGGCCCTTCAATATCTTATCTGCGCCAAGAGGCTAATTCATGACCAGGATCTGTCGAATTTAGCACATCATTTCGACAGTGAAGGCCGGTTACTACCTGGAAAAGACTTGAACCCAGAAGATTTGAAGGACGAACGTCACTTAGCATTCATTGACGAGTTTGTTATCGCGGATGATTGGCGAGGAAGGGGGTTGGGCTCGTGGGTGCTATCAAAGCTGTTTCAGTTGGAAGAGTTGAGAGGGGTACAGTTCATATTTACTAGACCGGACGTTCTCTACTACACGGAGAGCAACTTCCACTACTCTCCGCCTCCAGTAGGTCGAGCAGCGGAAGTACTGTTCCTTCGCATTATCGGATTTTACGAAAGGGTAGGAGCTTTTTCTACTTTGATATCGCGTGTAAGACGATTGATTCTATTGTGCTAAGGCTGGATTTCGTCGGCTTGGGAACTCCCAGTTCTTCTGCCTCGCACGAAATCGAAGTTGAGCTTGGCTATCAAATTCCAGTGATGGATTGGTTGAAGTAGCACTATAAAGCTGTTAAGGGCTGTAGGGAGAGAACTATCTCCTCGTTTCAGCTTTTTCACCTCGTTCAACATGGTTTCAACACAAAATTCAACAAACCTTCCTATTTGGGACGCGATGGGTTGTTTGGTCCGATAAACAGGTTCACGTGACCCAAGGCCTGAGAATTTTGCCGCCCACTGACACTGTGCTGCCGACGTCGGTGTCGTTGCCGTCGCGCTCGGATTTTCTCTAACTCCCATGGAAGTAGAGCATTCTTCGCCGCGAACTATCGACATTGAACTCGGCGCTGGTGGACAAGAAGTCATCACAATCGACCTCAACGCTCTTGACGACGTCGATGATTTATTGGCCCTTTTAGCAGACCCGCAGTGCAAGGCTAAGCCGTGGGTATGGACTATTGTTGCGACGGAGTTCTGGAGGAGAGGTTCTCTTGACGCAGCGGAGAGAGTTGCTCGGAAGGCCGTCAACGGTATCATCGACTTTCCTGTCGCTTTCTGATATAGGGTACTGAATGGTTTCCATAGTCTTCCTAGAAAATGACAACAATGGGCTCCTTGGACCGATATACTCGTTATTGGCGAACATCACTATTGCGCGCGCAAGCACAGCTCCTAAAGTAGTCCTCCCCGACGCTAGTGCGTGGTCTTTTCGTTTTGTTGCGGTTGACTAGTTACGATATGAACATCAGGGCAAGACATACTCAAGGACACGCAAACCAAAGCGGATCTGTATAAGGAAGCCGCGAGTTTCCTCAATTCGGGTGTCTCAACTGGCTTCAATGGTTATTTGCTGTTTTTGACGCGAGGTTCAGTGGAGAATTCCTTCGTGGATATGCTCTAAATTCCGGCTAGGTATCCAGCAACTTGCTACAAGAGCCATGCCGGACGCTCTAACTTCATTCAATGGTGTGCTGGAGGAGAAACCAACGAATTTAATAGCTTTGATAGGCAAAGTGAGTTTTCTCCACCCTCTGCGCGCTATCTGTTATGTTCCAATTCATATGCTACAGGGGCGGATACTATACGCTCAACGGAACTTCCCCGAAGCTCTGAAAACGTTCCGACGCGCGTTGGAACTAAATCCTCGGTGCCTACCCGACCCTCGAATTGGTATCGGGCTATGTCTTTGGGCACTTGGTCACAAGGAGAAGGCTAAAGCAGCGTGGCAACGGAGTCTGGTCGTGGTACGTCGACTGTCCTTCTCTTTCCCCCAAATTTGCCAACATTCGGAACAGAACCCAAACGAGTGGCCGGCGCAACTGCTCTCTGGACTGGAGGCCGTCAATGCAAGTAAAAACGACACCCTTTCCGAAGTCGAGCGGACGCAGTCTTTTACCATAGGCACCCGATTGATAGAACGTGCTTTCAAAGCAAATCAGAAGAACGCGGCTGCTGCGAATGCTCTCTGCGAGCTGTTTCTGCGGAAAGGGAATTACGACCGTGTGCGTGTTTCTGTAGGTGTCTTCGGTATATGATATTAATATTCTGTGTCCAGGCTTTGAAACTCGCAGAACGCACGATTCAATTTGCCGACACGCTCACTGTTCTCACAGAAGGCTACATAAGAGCTGCTCGAGTCTCACATGCAGAGGGGTCTATACCGCAAGCAACAAAATACTACTCGTCTGCGACCGAGGGACAACCGAAGCATATTGTTGGAGCAATTGGTCTCGCTCAGATGCAGATGCAGAATGGTGTGTCGATTGTTTCTGGTAGGCAACGGGATTCTAATGAATCGCTCCAGACGAGATGGCTGCTGCGATTCACACCCTCGACACTCTCCTCCAACCACCAAACGCCCAATCCTCTCTGGAAGCAACGGTCATGTTAGCATCGCTACGCGCCTACCCTCGTCCTGGAGTTTCGAGCTCCGACGTCGCACAAGAGCGAGCGAAGGCACGCGAACTGTTCGACCGTGTTGTTCGAGTTCTCGAGGTCGAAGACGCACGGGCGAACGGTCATGGCCCGAGTAAAGCCTCGCGGAGTCTAGGCAGCGACATCGACATGCACACTGAGATTGCCCGCCTATGGCAGTCGGAGAATCTCGATCGTGTGCGGAAGTCTCTAACAGAGGCTTTGCGCATCAGCCAGGCTTCAGGCCAAGTCGACCCTCGGTTACTCAATAATCTCGGAACGCTGTTCCATCTTGACGGGAAGGTGACGGAGGCGAGGGAAATGTATGAGAATGCGTTGCAGCTCACCTCGAGTTTGAGCACTGAGGCGGGCGAGTCCATGTCGACCACCATTCTTTATAACCTAGCTCGCGTCTACGAGGACGACGGTCGCGAGGATATGGCGAAGGACGCGTACGAGAAGCTGCTTCTGCGGCATCCGGAATATGTTGATGGTCGGAACCTTTCTTTCCTTGCTTGGCGTCTCGCTGATGGTGTCCCTTCAGCCAAGATCCGCCAGGCACAGACGGCTCTCACACTCAATCGGCACAATGAAGCCCACGATCTTTTCAAGCAGGCACTTGCTGCCCAGGGTTCCAATCTGAATGTCCGCGCATATTACACCTATTTCCTCATCCAATCCAATCTCCCGAAGCCCGCGAAAGATTTTGTTTTCGCTACTCTCAAGGACAACGACAAGCACGATGTTTATTCATTATGTGCTGCCGGCTGGATCATGTACCAGCAATCGCGTGAAAGTCGGGATACCTCTACCAAAGGGACGGAAGAGCGGCGACGGGGTTTTCAGCGGTCAGCCGAGTTCTACGAGAAGGCGTTGCAGCTAGATCCGATGTGTGCTTTCGCTGCACAGGGTCTCGCTATCGTGACCGCCGAGGACGCCCTTGGCTCGCTCAGCGGAGGGCCCATGCCAGGTTCCGGCGTGGACGAGGTCCAGAAGCGTCTCAAGAATGCGCGGGAGGCGCTAGATGTCTTTGCGAAAGTGCGGGAGTCGATCAATGACGGGAGCGTCTATTTCAATATGGGACATTGTTATTATGCTCGCGACGAGTTTGACCGGGCCATTGAAAGCGTAAGCATGCTTGTCCTTCCTCGACTCATGCTCATGATTTGTTCCACAGTATGAGACAGCTTCCACCCGGTTCTATGACGGCCACAATGTACCTGTTTTGCTCTGTCTGTGCCGGTCATGGTACGCCAAAGCTACCAAGGATCAGTCCTTCCCAGCGATGAGCACAGCGCTGCGGTATGCTCAGCAGGTAAATATACCGTGATCACTCACCGTTTCGAGCTGACGCTGAGGTAGGCCTTGCACATCCAACCGAACGACAAAGCCGTCTTGTACAACATTGCCATGATTCAGCAAAAGTCGGCGGAAATGCTTTTCGGCTTGCCCACGACGAAACGAACGCTGAAGGATCTCAAGCGGTCCATCGACCTCGCACAGAACGCTCAAAAGTATTGTCTCTTTGAATCTCTTGCATATATCATTGATCTAACGCGTGTGGTCTGCAGACTCTTTGCAGCCCTGGCGTCTGACAAGGCCCCGATGGTCCCGTATAGCCGCGAGATCGCAGATCAACGACGAAAGTATGGGGACAATATGCTTCGAAAAAGCGAGGAACATCTGGCGACGCAGAAGCAGTATGAGAATGAGCAACAGGAGAAACGCGATACTGCTCGGCAGAAGCGACAAGAGGAGCAAGAGCGACAAGGGGCACTGGCTGTGCGTTTTCATCCAGCTCGGGACAGTAATTCGACTGACATCATGATTCACGACAGCGGGAGAGACAGGAGGAGCTGCAGAGAGAGGCTGAGAAGCTTGCAGAAGAGCGAAGGTTGGCTCGCGAGCAGGCGTTGGAGTGGACAAGAGAAGTGCGAATGGATAGTGACGAGGAGAAGGAGAGGAGGCCGAAGAAGTCTCGCAAGCAGAAGGCGGATGGAAGTGGGGATGAAGCAGAGCCCAAGAAGAAACGACGGGGTAAGCTGAAGCGGGGCGGAGGAGATCAAGAGGACGGCGCGGAGGAACCTGCTGCTCTCAGTGATGAGGAAGAGATAGAGCGGCCAAAGAAGGTGCGTCGTTTGTGCTCTTAGCTTTGTAAACTTTGCTGACCTTTCCTACAGCGAGTGACAAAGAAGAGAGTTGTGAGGGACGATGAGGACGAGGAAGTTGTTGGTGGGCCACGGAAGAAACAATTGTACGCCCTCAAGCTAACTCATAGTCGTGCGTTTACTAACGAATCAATAGCAAAAGTAAAGAAATGCTCTCAGACACTGATGACGAGATGTCATGAGAATGTTTATGTACCATTCGCTATTTCATATTGCTTTCGCTCTTGTATCCGTCCAATTGTATTTCAACGCACTGAATCTTAGTTAGTACACAGAAACCTGGGGGGTATGAGGTGGTATGACGGTCCTGGTCATTGACGGACCTGTGAGAATCGCGGCCTGATGCCAACTTGTCGCGTCTTGACTGCTTCCACATCGTTTCGCACTGCTTAACCATCCTCTTTGTCGCTTTTGCTCGCTAGGCTGCTAAACTGACCGGAAGATCCCTTAGCAGCAAGCCAGCAATGCAGTTAGTATAGCGATCTTAGATGCTCGAATTCGAGGAGGGGGTGTGCAATGTGTCTTCCGCAGCGCTCGAGCGTGAATACCAGCAGAAGTGACTCCAGAACCGAACAGTACTACTCAGGCTCCGCCAATCGCCAACGCAGGGATAGCTGCAAGCTGAAATGTCCTGGCAGACATCAAGCAGCTTAAGAGCCAGTTAACAACTGCCCCGCTTGCCATTTTCAACTGACCTCTTGGCGAATCGCTTGCATGACCCCGCGAATGGCTAGCGATGGATCGTACCTCTCAGAACCCGACAGGGCTGCTGAATCTCTACCGAGCGATTCACTGTGTAACTATTCAGCGTGCGCTCACTTGACGTCGGCCGTCTCACGATGCTATTTAGGACTGTAACTCTGCATTTCTGCGACATCAAACGGGCTGTTAACTCAACAAGCGTATTAAACTTATTTCTATGTATTATCTCCCTCCCCACTTTCTCTATCTCTCGCTGGCGTCTTGAAGCTCTTCAAAAATGGATCCAGTGACCCTCACCACTACCATCCTCGCGCTCGGAACTTTCGCCAAGGATCTTGTAGATCTGGGTGAAGCCATTCGCAGCTCTGTAGAACAGGTACGACATCTTCTAGCAATATGGCCACGCACCAACCAGGTTGCAGGTCCGCCGAAATCGACGACAAGTCAGAGAGCTTACGCAGGACATACTTCACACTCTGTACCAGCTTGCAAGTCTCACTCACAACAAGGAAGACACGTTTTGTGAGCCAGAACTGCTCGGAGCTTTAGAAAGTCTGAAGGCGTAAGCTCTTCCTCTAAACCCTGCCTCCTTGTATTTCTCACTGTGTCAACCTAGGGAGATGCTATATATACATTCCAGATGTCTCAAACTCTCCCCAGTACAGCTCTCTGGTCTTCGAGGCATTCCTTCCCATCTGAAGGTTTGGAGGAAGCGCGATGATTTAGAAAAGAAAATTGCTCGGCTGAGAGAGAATGTCAACAAATGCTTCCTTCAATTCACGGCGAGTTATCTACCTCTCATGGTTTCCGAACGAGTCAGCTCATCCTGATACTCGGCAGGCCTTTGCAGCTGCTCGTACCGAGCACATCGCTGTCAAAATTGCAGATACAACTTTGCGTATCGAACAACGACTCATTATAGACAACGTGGAAACCCGCATTAAAACTCGTCGTTTGGAAGGGATGGTGGCGCAACTACTGCTCGAGTCTGAGTTCGGGCGTCGTAAGTTGAGTCAAACTGTGGAGATAATATCAGCTGTAAGTGTATTTATTCTTTTTGTGATTCAATCTTACCTCTCGACAAGGATCCGACCTTACAAAGTTTGGAATCACAGTATTTGTCTGCTCAGTTTAAGTCCCTCGTCGACTCCTTCGAGCGGCTCCTCGCCAGCGGCAGATTATCATTTGAATTGCCACTGGCATTGCGGCGGGGTGGTACCTCGACCCGGGCTATTTTCGATCCTACTATTTCCACACCTTCGCACGTTCTGGTTCGGATCCTGCAGCTAGTGGTAAAGATCAATGCTGCGCCTGCTGTGGCTATACCGATACAATCCTTGCGAATAACTTTTATGGAAATGGGAATACAGCTCTCTCGTATCGGAATGGTTTCCGAAGGTATTGCTTGGGGTCATCTCAATATCGCATTCTTTCTCCATTCGCGCAAAACAGACGCTGGCAAAAGCATCCTGCCTGGTGACAATTGGATTGGCACCTTGCAGTCGATGTTACTACGTGCAGACCAGCTCCGCAGCCACAAGAAGACAGCGATGCTATCGACAGCACAAGAGGCAATGTCCGTCACTCAGGCAATAGAAACAGAGCTGGTGCAATCCATCTCGGAAGCAACGTTTCTGACCGACGAAGAGGTGTTGGAGGTAGTTCAACAAAATCCAGACGTCAAAGCGAGTGTTCCAGTCATGGTCGACAAGTCAGATGCTGAAGGAGACGCGGAATATGAGGAGGCTCTTGAGACCGCCTTGGTCGTCGGCGAGGCCGTTGTGGAATCTTTGCTCGAGAGCCATTGCAGTACGCCCGTCACAATGGAATGCGACGGCAAGACAAGTATGGAGGTCTCGAAAGCCATAAACCAAAGCGCAGAGGAGATCTTCAGCAAATCGGTAGAGATAAGGTGGAGTATGCGGAGTACGCTGAAAGACATTGTGTGGTGGATTTTGGTTATAATCTTGTTCGCGGTTTTGTGTACCCCTACTACTGGGGTTGTTTGAATATTCTGTGTGGCAAGGGTTCCGAGCTTGCCCCATACTACGTCTATCTAGGCCAAACTCGCGAGCTTTGAAGCCTGAGCCAGATTTTCATGCGGTTTGTTTTGATGTAAACGTCGTAGTAACCCTTGGCTTTGGACGTTGAAAGACTAGAGCATCGTCGAGATGATTTTAGCCGGCGTTGTCGCGTTGGACAGTGCTACCCTAACAAGTTACGGAACGTCTTGTTGACAGTTGTGGGTTCGGGATCGATAAAGCACTTGAGTATTGCTTGTTGCGTGTCGCGACGACGTTCGCTGCAGAAGAAGTGACAGGGAATACAATCATACAATCAAGACCGATTTTGACTTTCTTGTATTGTGAATGTGGTTTCGCGCAGGCGTCTGTAAGCGTCACCAAAGGGGGAATCCAACGAGTGTCCCAACCAGAGATGGTCCCGCAAGCCTAGTCTACGCTCCCTTGTCCAAAAACGTCCTCTTTGAGAGCCGAATTTCGAGAATTTTGCAGACAATTTTGTGGGGGAAGTCCTTGGCGCCTCCCCGCGCCGGGAACCCGACGCGCGTGCTCCTCCTCTGTTCATTATATTCCCAAACGAGGCATAGAAATGAAACGGGTGAAGGTACCCGTAGAGCGAATTTCACGTCAAGATGGGAACACCGGGGATGTGGTGGAGGCTAAGAGAAAGGCTGAGAAAGGGCGTGACTATGACGTCACGCGTTTGGCCTACTTGATACACCTCTCTTTCCGCCCCGACCACATCGCTCGTCATACTAGTCCCCCCTGCTCAATAACATTATAACTATGTCCTCGGTATGCCAATTTCAATATTCCGATGTCTAAATCGCCCTCATCGCACGCAGATTCGCTGTCTTCTATTCGACTGCGACAATACGCTTGTACTCTCAGAAACCCTCGCGTTCGAAGCATGCGCAGAGCTCGCCAATGAAATCCTTGAGTCGCAGGGCGTCTCCGACCGCTACACCGGCCACGCTCTCTTCACCGAATTCGTCGGCCAGAACTTTCGCGGCATGATGTCGTCGCTCCAGAAGAAATACTCTCTCGACCTGCCTCCTGCCACATTCGATGACTACGTTACCCGCGAGGAAGACCGCGTCATTGGCAAGATCAAGGCCGCGCTTCAGCCATGCGTCGGCGTCGACGACGAGTTGGCGCGGCTCTTTACGTCGGGGTGGTATGAGATGGCGGTGGTGAGCTCTAGCGCGAAACGTCGTGTCGAAGCGAGCATCGACAAGGTTGGGATGGACAAATATTTCCCTCGGGACAAGATCTTCAGTGCGGCGACGAGTTTGGAGAAGCCCACGAGTAAACCCGACCCCGCCATTTATCTGCATGCGTGCAAAGTCCTTGGAAAGCAGCCGGGCGAGTGTGTCGCGGTCGAGGACAGCAAGAGTGGGACGCTCAGCGCCGTACGGGCCGGGATACACACAATTGGCTATGTGGGCAGTTATGAACCCGAGAAGCAGGAAGAAATGAGGGCTATTTTGAAAGAGGCGGGCGCGGAACCCATCATGAGCCATTGGTCGGAATTTTCTGCATGTTTAGAGAAGATAGAGAAACGTACTTAGAGTAATAACACCTATATAGATACTGGAATCAACTAATCTTCATCGTTGAAGTTTGAGTATTGGAGGTGTTGGCGCAGAAAAGCAGCAGAAGATTGTGCTTCCGGCTCAAGACCACGACAACTTGGCTGCTTGCTGCCACTCAGTGCTTTCGTGCGTCAATACGCTGGACACATACCTTGAGCTGAATCCGTCGAGTATTGCTCTCAGTCTGTCTCTCCGACTCGGATACTTCCACCATATTTTCCCTCACGCCCTGTCAAGGAGGTCATCCCTTGGCGAAACCTGATTCGTCTGTAATCTCGTGGGTTGCGAACTCTCCAGTCCAGCGCACGGGGCGTGTACAACATCGCAATAAGACGCGTACTTATAGGGAAGTAGAGTAACTTGAAGTCCGAGAATCAGACCAAAACCTCAGAATGTGGTTTCCAATGTCCATAAATTGGCCGCAATTCGTCGCGCCGATATCTCCTTCGTTCCGCGTTTCTTTCAAAGAGGAAGCGCGTCAAGTATCGAGATGAGACAACATCCCAGTGAATTCAGAGATCCCAGATTGAGCACGGTATTGGCGGTACATAAGTTAGGCAGACGAGCAAAATGCATGTTTGGGAGCGTGACTGATCGTGACCGTGACCTAGGGTGCCATTCTGGGCCTCGCTTCACATTCACAGTCCTTGCCTCCTGCGCCGACACCCGTTCAAGGCGATGACAACGGCCACCTTCTCCGCGACCATCTTAACGTCAAAGAAATGGAACTACTACGACGTGCACGTCAAATACACCGTATGAACATCTACTAGCCCAAGCCTAACAACAATATGTACAAAACCGTGAAAACCTAGGACCAACATCCACCATACCAAGTCCACCAGCGTACTCCGCATAGTCAACCTCACCCCTACAGTACCGGCTCGTTGAAAGACGCGTCGAGACTCGACTCCTGTGCGGACGATGATACGATCTCTCAGTTCGGCCGACCGCGCCGAACCCTTGTCATCGTGGATGACGTTCCTGCGCGCGAGACCTCCGCTGGTCATGCTCAAACCGAAACCTCGAGACTGGACCTCTCCCCAGTTCCACCATGGAGGCCAAAGAGGAGGGTGCAGTAGTACCCCCAACACCACCAGAACAACCCTACAGCATCTACACTCCAACTGAGAAATGGTTGATCGTGTGCCTCATCGCGTTTGGCGGGCTCTTCAGGTCAGTGTCGGCGTAAGTATTGTGCCTAACCGTCTCAAACGACGCCAATTAGCCCTCTGTCATCCAACATATACTTCCCCGCAATCCCCACCATCGCCAGAGCGTTTGACAAGTCCATTGAACTCATCAACCTCACGGTATGCGCTCGCTCTAACGCGGCAACCACAACTTAATCAACCTCGACAATATTGTAGGTCACTCTATACTTGGTTTTTCAAGCCATCACACCCATGTTCCGGAGTATTATCGCGGACACATACGGCCGAAGACACTCGTTCATATTATGCCTCCTGTTACTTTCACTCTCTTGTGTCGGCGTAGCACTCACTCCAACACATGATTATTGGCTGTTGTTGTTTTTGCGATGCTTCCAAGCAGCTGGGTCAGCTAGCACCGTGGCCATTATGGTTGGCGTCGTCGGCGACATATCTACACGCGCCGACCGCGGTGGATTTTTGGGTATAGCTACCATCGGTCCCATGGTATGTCGCGCGTTTTTGTTCCTGTTCCTGTTCCCATGATCAACGTGTTGTAGTTCGCGCCGGCAGTGGGACCCGTCATAGGAGGTGTTCTTGCCGACAAGTTGGGATGGAGGTATGACATTTCTTTGAACCCTGAATCATAGCTTCAATTCATCCCAGATCTATATTCTGGTTCCTCTGCATCGCGTCATCGATATGCGCGGTAGTCATGATTTTGTACGCATTCTTTCTGAATCAACCGCACTCACACTCGAACTACCCTAGATTCCTCCCCGAGACCCTTCGCGCCATCGTCGGAAACGGCAGCATCCCCCTCCCCCGCTTCTACCACGCAGTCATCCCCGTCATCGGGCGCGAAGGCAGAAAATCATGGTCGCAGACATCGTCTACCCCCACCTCAGCAAGAAAGAAATTCCAGAACCCCCTGCTTCTCCTCCTACACATCGACGTTGCGCTTCTTCTCCTCATCAACGGCGTAGTCTACTCTGTGTTCTACGGCGTCATCGCAAGCATCTCGTCCGTCTTTCATGATGCGTATCCGCAGCTCAACGAGACGGAACTGGGATTGTGTTTTCTCAGTGCATACTCTTTCTCCCTGCTTGTTCGAGTTTTGAAAATCGACGTTGTTGATTTGCAGCCATCGGAGGTGGAACCCTCCTCGGCTCCTGGGTTTGCGGTCGATTGCTCGATTGGGATTATCAGAGACTTCGACGAGCGTTGAGGGATCCGAATGTCGAGCAGGTTGACGAGACATCAGGGAAGGTCGACGACTCGTTTCCTATTGAGAAGGTATGATTCCTCCCTTACTTCCTCGACACAAACATACGATTGAAAGCTATGCAGGCCCGTCTCCGCCTCCTCCCTACCTTTCTCGCATTTTTTGTCGTCTCGTGTATCGGCTATGGATGGTGCATCGATAAGCGCACACACATATCTGGGCCGCTTATTTTGCTCGCTGGAGGTGCGTATGCGTGTATGCTCCCTCAACGCCAACGACGATGCTTATTCTTGCGTTTCAAGTGGGCTTGGTCGTGATCACCGTAATGAACTGCATTCAAACCCTCATGCTTGACCTCATGCCGACGCATGGGTCAGCTATCACCGCATGTGTGCGTCCTCAGAGTCATTCTCCGTCCGGCCTGCTCGAATCGAAACTCACTCCGCCCTTCACAGAACAACCTCGTCCGCTGCGGCCTCGGTGCTGCCCTGGTCTCAGGCATCCAACCCCTCCTCGACGCTCTCGGGGCGGGATACGCTTATGTGCTATTGGGTGGGCTGAGTGCGTTGATGGCGCCGTTGTTGTATGTTGTGATACATATTGGGCCGAGGTGTCGTGCGAGGCGGATTAGGATGGAGGTGGAGAGGAGGGAAAGGGAGGAGGAGAGGAAGAGGGAGCGAGAGAGGGAGACAGCGCTGGGGACGTAGTCGATGAGGTACTGGGTGATTTGCATTCACTCAGAACCTGAGGTTGTCTAACTCAGGGACAGTATCGGGCTCTCTTGACGCTGTCGCTCATGATCAAGTCTCTCGAACGAGGATCTCCGCGTTCTGCGTGGTGGGCCAGCAGATCGAACAATGGATTTGAGTGTGTCGCAATCTGCCCGACAGAATGTTCATTATATTGACTTTCACATTGTTAGATTAGGGATATACATATGCTTTACAAACTTTGAACGAGTCGGGCGTACATGACGGCGAACAGAATGGCAGGTAACAGTAGCAAAATCCACCAGAGAACGTCCATTGGTGTACTCCGCATGCTTAATCTCAAGCTGATTTCTACCTGTTTGCTGAGAAAGGCATTATTGCCGGACCCTTCAGCTGATTCTCGTGCGATGACGGCCCCCATTCGGCCTCCATTCCGAACATCCAACTCATTGATGCTTGTTTTATCGGTGTCGTCTCTTGATGAGGCGAATGCTGACCGGCATTGGCTCTCTGGTGTGTCTGCGATAACTGTTTGGGCTTCATCGTCGACCAAGGTTATTATTTCAAGGGCATCCTCGTAGCCCGCGTCGCTTTCGACTTCCGACCCGTCTGTTCCCCTTTCATCTGCTTCAACTCGTATGCTCGCTGGGTCTTCAAGAGCACCGTGATATTTTTCCGGCTCCCATTCCCACCAATCTGCATCTTCGCCGTCCTCCGCTTCCAGTCGCTCAAAGAGCCACTCTGGCCCAGGGGGCAGCGAGGCAAATCCAACTCTAGCTGCTACGGCCTCGGCGGTCGCAGTAGCGGCACCACTGTTGTCGCCTCTTTTTGTCAAGTAGCCAGCAAGCTCGTCTAAGGCATCGGCGAGAAGTGGAAGGAAGTACGTTTCCGGCTCGACGACCTTGCGCAAGGTGTCAACGGCTTCTTCGGAGGCAGCGATAGCTTCATTTTGATGCCCAAGCAACCATAGAATGGAGGCAAGGTGTTGCAGGCTGCGCGCAAGGGTAGGAAGATGTCTTGGGGCTAGTGCAGCTAGTTCGCGATATAATCCCGTCGCTCGTCGGCCATTTGAAAGAGCTTCTTCGTTGTGATCAACGGCCAGTAGTCGCAGAGACAGTGCAAAGAAGGTGTTTCCTCCCAACTCCTGCCTTCTGATCGTGAAGATGAAATTTTTCCACATAGACTCCGAGTCCGAGTATTCTGTGTATATTGAAGCTGCCTTCTGGGCAGACGCAAGACCTTCAGCGGGCCTTCCGACCGCGGCTAGACAGTTTGAGTGAGTGGTCAGGGAGTGAATCTGCGCGCATAGCATTGTTTCTTCTTCCGTGTCTTCAGTGTCGACGTCGTAGCATGCTGCTACCGCCTTTTCGGCGTTCTCGAGCGCTTTTAGCGGTTCTCCTGCCTGTTTCCAAGCCCAGGCGAGTTGCGAGAAAAGAAAATAAAGCTGGATATCGAAGGAGCGCCCTGCAAGCCAGAATTTTCGAATACCGTCCGCCACTCCCATTCTCACAAGTTGTAGAGCTTCCTTATGTCGTCCTACGCGTTGAAGTATGTGTGCCTTTATTACCCACAGAGTTAGATCCCCTGAACCGGGACCAAGGTCACCAGATTGCGGAAACCTCGACCCCTTCTCTTTGACAAGATCGGCCGCGTCGGGAAATCGTGCTGCGTCACAAAGAAGAAGAGCGCACAGCTCCAGTAACTCCCGTAAGAACACGACAGCACGTAGGTGAGCATTGGATTGAGCTTCCACATGCACCGCAAGTTCCTGGCAAAATGAGATTCCCTCGTCGACTACCCCGAGCCTCGCGGCGTGTCGGCAAACACGATAAAAATATGAAGCAAAATCCATTTCCCATTCTTCGAGACTCAAGGTTTCAAGGACTCCATGTGAGCTTTTGCATTTGAAAGCCTCTACCAATACTTGCAGTAGAGCGAGGTACTCGGCTGGCGATAGGTGTGGAAGGGCTTGACAGGTGATGAGTAGGACCCATGCCAAGGTATAGCTGTCGAAGACAGGATTTTGTACCACGACTCGAAGCGCCTCGATGGCCTGAGGAAAGTGGGCAACAAAAATGTTTTGGATTAATGGAATCGTGGAAACCTCCAGTGCCTCAGCAAAGAATAACCGTATTGCGTCTGTCAATATACTCGAGTCGATCAGAATGGATGTGGCGATGTCTATTGCAGGGGGTGTGGCATCATATGTGGGCTCCAGAAAGAGGCGGATCTGTTCCATTGAATGGTAGGAATGCGGTTGCTGTGAATAGTAGGCAAAGGCATGAAGAATGCGGAGAAATGCGGATGAAAATTGCTTTGGGTAGATACGAGCTAGGTTGCGGAATAAATCCACATAACCTGGAAGCATGGAAAGCGAAAGGCAACCGTCCTCCGCCACTTTGCAGACGTCGTCTAAGAACGAATCAATGTACCGTGCCCAGCGATTAGGGTTATAACCGCAGATCGGTAGACTGCAGGCAGTCCGGAAAGCATCCAGGAAAGCCTTATACGAATCGAGGGGACAATCTAGAGAAGACAGAACCTCTGCAAGGACAAAAAAGGCGTCACAAAAAGTGTGTACGTTGCACTGCTCGCTGGCTGTCAATGACCTGCCGCTTGAGGCTATGGACTCGGCCAGCGCTTGGGCCATTGGACAAGCCAATGACATAGCTGTTTTGTCGTCCTTTGCGAGAAAATTCTCTGCATGGATGACCATGGAAACCAAATGGCCGATCCTGCAGTCCACCTCGGACAACAGGCGCGATACTTCAACCCAGAGTGCCAGCGACTGTCGACTGAATTCAATGGCGGCGTCAAGCTTGAATTGAGAATAAAAGGCTACGGAAATATGGCTCAGCGCAACCGCAAGGCGTGGCAAGGTCCCGGTGTCAATGTCATAGCCCTTCTTCATCAGATAACGAAGGAGGTCGATGCCGAAATGATCCCAAACGATTGCTTCTGAATGCATTCCAGCCAAAATAAAACACGCCGGAAGGTCGTCCATAGCTGCCATTAGCAAGTCCAGTAATGGTCCATGATCCTGGGAATGAAGTGCGACAATAATTCCGAGAATGTGGAACAGTGCATGCGAAGGCGTGTGTAGGGAAGGTTCGGAGGGTGCAATTTCATTGGGGCTCCAGCCTATGAAGAGGGTTGGGAGCGACAAATCTTCACATGCGAGCAAAGGTTTGACCGAGTTGATGAGTGAGTTCAATTGCGCAGACATATATTGATATTCCAGGCTTTGAAAAGAGGAATCCTTGTCGGGTTGAGCTTCAATCGATTGCTGATTCGACACACTTACAGCTGATATGGTCTCGACTGTTTCCCTCAATTTATGCTGCCCAAATTCGGACTCTAGCATAAAGCGCGCCACCAACCCTTCTAGACGACGAGCTTTCACCTGATTCTCTACGTTGTCTACAATGAGTCTTTGTTCGATACGCAGGGTTGTGTGCGCAATCTCGGTCGCTGCGCGTTCAATACGAGCGGCTGAGAAGGCCTGCATACGGGGCACCAAGATAAGCGAGCAGATGCATTCACTGATAGAACGGCTTACAGTGAATTCGAGCAAGCATTTGTTCGCGCGTTCCCGCAGCCGAGCTATTTTCTTTTCCAAATCATCGCGCTTCCTCCAAGTCTTCAGATGAGACGGGATGCCCCAAAGGCCAGGGAGCTGTATCGGAGAGATCCTGAGACATCTGGAATGCACATATAGCATCTCGCTGATTCGACACGGTGAGAAACACAGTGGACCGGTCTTGAATAGAAGCTTACGTCTTTAAACTTTCAAGAGCTGTCAACAATTCCGGCCCACGAAACGCGCCTTCCTTGCCACGAGTGAGACTTGCCAGGTCGTACAGAGTGCGTACAATGTCTTGTGCAAGCTCTCTGATCTGCCGTCGATTTTCGCCGACCTGCGATCTATTCAGTGCATGGTCACTGCGTGAGGAGCTGACGTACCTTTTCTATGGAGCTGCGAATGCCTTCACCCAGTTCTATGAGATCCTTGATGAAGGTGGCGAGAGTAACGATAGTAGTGGTGACGGTCAATGGGTCGAGCATTATCGAAAAGCTTTCGGACACTACAGCCTCAGGCGAAAGAGATAGAGAACACGGGAGGCAAGGAGTACGCAAACATTTGAAAGCACTGATAGTTAACAGCCATGATGTTGGGTCGGTCACAGCTCTAAATTTGAGCGACGTGAGAGCGCCACCGCAGCAAGTTCAGCTGCTGTAAACATTAAGAAGGATGGGCCGTGATGCACAGGTATCAGGTGTTCTAAGGTTTTCTATCGGAAAGTTGTTCCAATTTGTGTGTTAGAGACTTTGATTCAAGCGTCGGGTACGGCCATGGGCACTACGTAGAAGCAACTATGTATCATCAGAAGGGGCGAGCTGAATACAAGACGTTCACTCACGAATCCTTCGTTGGGCGACTGGACCATGCTGATAGCTTTGAAGCCCATCAGACAAGTGGCGAAGCACCAATTTACGCTCGTCATAGCCTCATTGACGAGAGTTATTGAATGTCCATCGATATATTGCCACCCACTCAGCATTCACCGAGACCTACGGCGTTTGAAGCTTTGAAAGACCGCAACATCGATGTGAACCAGCGGGTTGACTACAGTGTCTGGTGCAGCTTGAGGCGAGGTTCTGTCCAAGCGCCACCAGGAGCCGGAATGCGGAGGATTCCGCTCGGGTCGGTATTTCACGGATCGGCGGTTCTGAGTGGCGAATTATGGTGGTTCAGAGCCGCCACTCGAAAATACAAGCATTCAGCACGGCCATTTTGAGGGTAGAGAGACCGCTAGAGACCGTTCCTCTCGTGAGTGAGAAGTGAAAATTCAATTCCGCCAACAGTTGTCGCCAGAAGACGATAAGACCGAGTTTACGACTGCTCCTCAAATTGAGCGATATATGGGCGTGAAGATAGTCGTATAGTTTTGGATCGGAATAAAACATGGCCGCAACCTAGCAGAGTACATTCAGTTGGCATAGATCAGGGTAGGGTAAGACGCCAGTTGAGTTAGCGCCAAACAACTTGAAGGCCCGACGCTCGGCACGCTGCGGCACACACTGGTCTCCCAAAACTCCAAAACGACACTTGAACGACACACACTCGAGCTCGAGCGTTTGAGCGCTGAAGGGGACCTTCTTGAATTCACTCAGAGCGAGGAATCTCGAATGGAGACTGTGGGGCACGGAGTATTGGGTCTCTCCCTTAGGCTGCCGTCGCGGCGTCGCCTTTCAAATTGAATCTCAATTCTCGCCGACGCGAATATTCGACTTAGGGAACTTCGAGAGTAACGCGCTCAAGTGTTCTCGTACGGTAGCATACGGTATGTAACGAGCGGTTTTCAGTGGAACACAATTTCCTCAATACTCTTGTCCTGCCCACTCCTCAAACAGAAGGATTATTTAAGGGTACACATTCTCTCGATACACATTTACGAGTCTCGAAGAATCCTAGCTAATTCTAGCGTACATGACGGCAAGCAGACTGGCAAGTAGCAGGAGCAGAATCCACCAGATAAAGTCCATTAGCGTACTCCACATGCTGAATCTGATCTCCACTGGTTTGCTAAAAATGTTTGTAAGGGTGCCTTGGGCTTCGGTTCCTCCTTTCGCTGCTTCTCCTGTGGTGGCAGTTCCAGATTTATCCATGTCATTTGCCTTTTCGAGTCTTGACTCGCTGGCATCGTCTCCCGGTTCAACAAATATTCGCGAAATGTTGCTCTCCGATAGCTCTGCGGCAACTGTCTGCTCCTCTTCCACCTCGACGATACCGGTGGTGCCAGGGGCGCCTTCCAATCCTAGGTCTCCTGCATCGTCCGACTCATCTGCTTCGGCGCTATCCGTGCTCGCTACACCTTCGAGAGCGTCGTGATACTGCTCCGCATCCCGCTCCCACCATTTCAAATCCCCAGCTTCATCTTCGTCCACCGCTTGCATGAATAGCCACTTCGGTTCAGGGGGCAGCGAGGCGAATTTTAGTCTAGCCTCCGCCGCCTCGGTGGTGGCAGTGGAGGCAACCCTGCTGTCGCCTCTCTTTGTCAAGTAGCCAGCAAGCTCGTCTAAGGCATCGGCGAAGAGGGGAAGGAAGTACGTCTCCGGGTCGGCGACCTTGCGCAAAATATTGGCGGCTTCTTCGGAGGCGGCGGTGGCTTCATCTTCATGTCTCAGCGACCATAGAACGGAGGCAAGATGTCGTAGGCTGCGCGCAAGGGTAGGAAGATGTCGCGGGGCTAGCGCAACTAGTTCGCGATATAATCTCGTCGCTCGTCGGCCGTTCAAAAGAGCGTCTTCCTTGTCATCAATGGCCAGTAGCCGCAGAGACAGTGCAAAGAAAGCATTGCCTCCCAACTCCTGACTTCTGATCGTGAAGATGAATTTTTTCCACATAGACTCCGCGTATTCTGTGTAGAGTGATACCGCCTTCTGCGCAGACGCGAGACCTTCATCTATCCTTCCAACTGCGGCTAGGCAGTTTGAGTGAACGGTCAGGGAGTGGATCTGCACGCAGAGGACTTCTTCTTCCTTGTCTTCCGTGTCGACGTCTTGGCACGCCGTCGCGGCCGTTTCAGCGTGCTGGAGTGCTTTTGCGTGTTCTCCTATCTCTCCCAAAGCGCAGGCGAGTTGCGGAAGAAGAAAATAAAGGTGGAGATGGAAGGTGCGGCGTTCAATCCAGGATTTTCGAACACCATCCGCCACTCCCGACCTTACAAATTGTAAAGCTTCTTTGTGCCGTCCTACATGTTTGAGTATGTGTGCCTTTATCACCCATAGAGTGAGATTCCCTGAACCACCAAGGTCACCAGATTCCCGGAATCTCAACCCCTTCCGTTTGACAAGTTCGACCGCGTCGAGAAACCGTGCTGCGTCACAAAGAAGAAGAACCCACAGCCCCAAAAACACATGTAACCACATAACAGCGTGTGGGTGAGCACCGGATTGAACCTCGAGATACCCCACAACCTCCTGGCAAAATGGGATTCCTTCGTCGATCACCCCGAGCCTCGCGGCATGTTCGCAAATACGCTGGAAATATGGAGCAAAGTACACTTCCCACTTTTCAAAGTCCCAAGTGTCAAGGACTTCATGGGAGCTTTTGCAGCTGACAGCTTCTACCAATACTCGCAGTAGAGCGCCGAACTGGACTGGCAATAGGTGTGGAAGGGCTTGACAGGTGATGGGTAGGACCCATGCCAAGGTACAGCTGTCGAAGACAGGATTTTGTACCACGACTCGAAGCGCCTCGATGGCCTGAGGAAAGTGGGC
Organism: Favolaschia claudopus; assembly: GCA_037176885.1. NCBI lineage: Eukaryota > Fungi > Basidiomycota > Agaricomycetes > Agaricales > Mycenaceae > Favolaschia > Favolaschia claudopus. Next base: position 1,104,987 of record JAWWNJ010000077.1, read on the forward strand.
AACAAAAATGTTTTGGATTAATGGAATCGTGGAATCCTCCAGTGCCTCATCGAAGAATGACCGTATTGCGTCTGTCAATATACTCGAGTCGATCAGAATGGATGTGGCGATGTCTATTGCAGGGGGTGTGGCATCATATGTGGGCTCCAGAAAGAGGCGGAGTTGTTCCGTAGAATGGTAGGAATGCGGTTGCTGTGAATGATAGGCGAAGGCATGAAGAACGCGGAGAAATCCGGATGAATATTGCTTTGGGTAGATGCAAGCCAGTTTGCGGAATAGATCCACACAATCTGAAAGCATGGAAAGCGAAAGGCGGCCGTCCTCCGCAACTTTGCAGATGACGTCTAAGAACGAATCAATGTACTGTCCCCAATGATTGGGATCATAACCGCAGATTGGAAGACTGCATGCAGTCCGAGAGGCATCCAGGAAAGCCTCATACGTGTCGAGGGGACGATCCAGAGAAGACAGAGCTTGTGCGAGGACAAAAAACGCCGAGCAAAGTCTATCTGCGCGGAACCGCTCGTCATCTGTCAATGGTGTTCCTCTTAAGAGTATGGACTCGATCAGAGCTTTTGCCATTGGACGAGCCAAAGAAGCAACGTCTTGGGCTGCGGACAACATACTTGTTTTGTCGTCCTTTGCGAGAAGATTCTTTGCATGGATGACCATTGAATGCAAGCAGCCGATCCGGTTGTCCTCCTCAGGCAACAGGTGCGATATTTCGACCCAGAGTGCCGACGACTGTTGACTGAACTCAACGGCTACGTCGAAGTCGAATTGCTGGTAATGTGCTCGGGAAATATCGCTCAACGCATCTGCAATGCGTGGTAAGGTCCCAATATTACAGCCCCTCTTCGCCATATAGCGATGGAGATCAATTTCGAAGTGAGCCCAAACAATAACTTCTGAATGCATTCCAGCGAAACTGAAACACACAGCAAGGTCGTTTATGGCAGTCATCAGCAAGTCCAGCAACGATGCATGATCCCGGGAATGAAGCGCGACAACAATTTGCAGAATCTGGGACAGTGCATGCGAAGGCGTGGATTGGGAGGAGTCGGAAAGTTTGTAAGATAATGTGTCGGATTCCCAGCTTTCGACGAGGGACAAATCTCCACAGACGAGTAATGGCTTGACCGAGTTGATGAGTGAGCGCAATTGCGCAGACATATATTGGGATTCCAGACTTTGAAAACAGGAATCCTTGCTAAGATGAGCTTCGTTCAATTGGTATAGTTTGACACACTTACGGCTGATATATTCTCGGCCGTTTCCCTCAATTTATGTTGCCCAAATTCGGACTCCAACATGAAACGCGCCATGAGCCCTTCTAGCTGACGAGTTTTCACCTGATTTTCTACGTTGTCTACAATGAGTCTTTGTTCGATACGCAGGGTTGTATGCGCAATCTCAACCGTTACGTGTTCGGTACGAGCGGCTGAGAAGGCCTGCATACGAGGTCCCAAGATAAGCGAGTCAGTGTTTTGACTGCTACAAGGGCTTACATTGAATTGGAGCAAGCATTTGTTCACGCGCTCTCTCAGTCCAGCTATTTTCTTTTCTAAATCATCGCGCTTCCTCCAAGCCTTCAAATGAGACGGGATGCCCCGAAAACCAGGGAGCTGTATTGGAGAGATCTTGAGACATTTGGAATGCACATATAACATCTCGCTGATTCAACACGGTGAGAAACACAAAGGGCGGTTTTTGAAAAGGACCTTACGCCTTCAGACTTTCAAGGGCAACTAACAATTCCGGTCCACGAAACGTGCCTTCCTTGCCGCGGGTGAGACTTGCGAGGTCGTACAGAGTGCGTACAATGTCCTGCGTAAGGTCCCTGATTTGTCGCCGATTTTCGCCAACCTGCAATCTATTCAGTGCACGCTCACAGCGTGAGGAGCTGACGTACCTTTTCTATAGAGCTCCGAATGCCTTCACCCAGTTCTATGAGATCCTTGATGAAGGTGGCGAGAGTAACGATAGTAGTGGTCACGGTCAATGGGTCGAGCATTATCGAAAAGCTTTCGGACACTACAGCCTCAGGCGAAAGAGATAGAGAACACGGGAGGCAAGGAGTACGCAAACATTTGAAAGCACTTGTAGTTAACAGCCATGATGTTGGGTCGGTCACAGCTCTAAATTTGAGCGACGTGAGAGCGCCACCGCAGCAAGTTCAGCTGCTGTAAACATTCAGAAGGATGGGCCGTGATGCACAGGTATCAGGTGTTCCAAGGTTTTCTATCGGAAAGTTGTTCCAATTTGTGTGTTAGAGACTTTGATTCAAGCGTCGGGTACGGCCATGGGCACTACGTAGAAGCAACTATGTATCATCAGAAGGGGCGAGCTGAATACAAGACATTCACTCACGAATCCTTCATTGGGCGACTGGACCATGCTGATAGCCTTGAAGCCCATCAGACAAGTGGCGAAGCACCAATTTACGCTCGTCATAGCCTCATTGACGAGAGTTATTGAATGTCCATCGATATATTGCCACCGATTCAGCATTCACCGAGACCTACGGCGTTTGAAGCTTTGAAAGACCGCAACATCGATGTGAACCAGCGGGTTGACTACAGTGTCTGGTGCAGCTTTAGGCGAGGTTCTGTCCAAGCGCCACCAGGAGGCGGAATGCGGAGGATTCCGCTGCGGTCGGTATTTCACGGATCGGTGGTTCTGCGTGGCGCATTATGGTGGTTCAGGGTGGTTCAGAGCCGCCATTTGAAGATACAAGCGTTCAGCACGGCCATTTTGAGGGTAGAGAGACCGCTAGAGACCGTTCCTCTCGTGAGTGAGAAGTGAAAATTCAATTCCGCCAACAGTTGTCGCCAGAAAACGATAAGACCGAGTTTACGATTGCTCCTCAAATTGAGCGATATATGGGCGTGAAGGTAGTCGTATAGTTTTGGATTGGAATAAAACATGGCCGCCACCTAGCAGAGTACATTCAGTTGGCATAGATCAGGGTAAGACGCCAGTTGAGTTAGCGCCAAACAACTTGAAGGCCCGACTCGGAGGCACGCTCGGCACGCTGCGGCACCCACTGGTCTCCCAAAACTCCAAAACGACACTTGAACGACACACACTCGAGCTCGAGCGTTTGAGCGCTGAAGGGGACCTTCTTGAATTCACTCAGAGCGAGGAATCTCGAATGGAGAGTGTGGGGCACGGAGTATTGGGTCTCTCCCTTAGGCTGCCGTCGCCTTTTAAATTGAATCTCAATTCTCGCCGACGCGAATATTCGACTTAGGGAACTTCGAGAGTAACGCGCTCAAGTGTTCTCGTACGGTAGCATACGGTATGTAACGAGCGGTTTTCAGTGGAACACAATTTCCTCAATACTCTTGTCCTGCCAACTCCTCAAACAGAAGGATTATCTACGGGTACACATTCTCTCGATACACATTTACGAGTCTCGAAGAATCCTAGCTAATTCTAGCGTACATGACGGCAAGCAGACTGGCAAGTAGCAGGAGCAGAATCCACCAGATAAAGTCCATTAGCGTACTCCGCATGCTGAATCTGATCTCCACTGGTTTGCTAAAAATGTTTGTAAGGGTGCCTTGGGCTTCGGTTCCTCCTTTCGCTGCTTCTCCTGTGGTGGCAGTTCCAGAATTATTCATGTCATTCAACTCTTTGACTCGAAAACGTGGCTGGTCAGCGCCGTCCCCTAGTGCAACAAATATTGGCGAAATGTTGCTCTCCGGCGTTTCTGCTGCAACTGTCTGCTCCTCTTCCACCTCAACGATGCCGGTGGTACCAAGGGTGTCTTCAGATTTCAAATCTCCTGCATCGTCCGACTCATCTGCTTCGGCGCAATCCATGGTCGCTACACCTTCAACAGCGTCGTGATACTGCCCCACGTCCCACTCCCACCAATTCAAATCGACATCTTCATCTCCGTCCACCACTTGCATAAATAACCACTCCGGTTCAGGGGGCAGCGAGGAGAATCTTACTCTAGCCGCCGCCGCCTCAGCGATGGCACTGGAGGCGCCGCTGCAGTCGCCTCTCTTTGCCAAGTAGCCAGCAAGCTCATACAAGGTATCGGCGAAAAGTGGAAGCAAGTACGTCTTCGGGTCGGCGACCTTGCGCAAAATGTCAACAGCTTCTTCGGAGGCAGCGGTAGCTTCATCTTCATGTCCAAGCAACCATAGAACGGAGGCGAGATGTCGGAGGCTGCGTGCAAGGGTAGGAAGATGTCGTGGGGCTAGCGCAGCTAGTTCGCGGTACAGTGCTGTCGCTCGTCGGCTGTTCGAAAGGGCTTCTTCCGTATCATCAGCGGTCAAGAGTCGCAAGGACAGTGCAAGGAAGGCGTTTCCTCCCAACTCTTGACTTCTGATCGTGAAGATGAATGTTTTCCACATAGACTCTGAGTATTCTGTGTATAGTGAAACTGCCTTTCGGGCAGACTCGAGACTTTCACTTGGCTTCCCGACCGTGGCTAGGCAATTCGAGTGAATGGTTAGGGAGTGAATCTGCACACATAAAACTTCTTCTTTATCAGCGTCTTCAAGGTCTATGTCGCGACATGCCGTTACCGCCTTTTCGGCGTGCTCGAGCGCTGATTCAGGTCTTCCTGTCTGTTGCCAAGCCCAGGCGAGTTGCGGAAGAAGAAAATAAAGATGGAGATTGAAGGTCGGCCCTTCCATCCAGAATTTTCGAATACCGTCCGCCACTCCCGATCTTACAAGTTGTAGAGCTTCCTTGTGTCGTCCTACACATTGGAGTATGTGCGCCTTTATCACACATAGAGATAGATACCACCAATCGGGAGCTAGGGTAGCGCATTGCGGAAACCTCGATATCTTTCGGTTGACAAGGTCAGCCGCGTCGGGAAAGCATGCTGCGTCACAGAGAAGGATGCCCCAAAACCCATAAAACTCCTGTAACCACGTAACGGCGCGCGGGTGAGCATCGGATTGAGATTCTAAATACGCCACGACTTCCTGGCAGATGGAGATTCCCTCGTCGACTACCCGGAGCCTCGCGGCGTGATTGCAAACACGCCGAAAATATGTAGCAAGATACATTTCCCACTCTTCGAAGGTCCAGGTATCGGGGGCGCCTTCTACCCTTTTGCATTTGGCGCCTTCTACCAATACTTGCAGTAGAGCAACGTACTGCGCTGGGGATATGCGCGGAAGGGCTGCGGAGGCGATGGGAAGAACCCAAGATAGAATGATATCCTCGAGGACAGGACTCTGTACCACAAGTCGAAGCGCCTCAATGGCGGGAGGAAAGTGGGCAACGAGAATGTTTTGGATTAAGGGAATCGTAGAATTGTCCCGTGCCAGAGCAAAGAATAACCGCATCGCGTCCACCAACACACTCGAGTCGATCGGGATGGATGTGGCGATGTCTACTGCAGGTGGTGCGGCATGATGTGTGGGCTCCAAAAACAGGCGAATCTGTTCCGTGGAATGCGAAGAATCTGGTGGCTTCGAGAAATAGGCAAAGGCATGAAGGATGTGGAGAAATCCGGATGAAGACTGCTTTGGGCAGATACAAGCCAGGTTGTGGAATAGGTCCACACAATCTGCGAGCATGGAAAGCGAAAGGCGGCTGTCCTCCGCGACTTTGCAGATTACCTCTAAGAACGAATCAATGTAGCTTCCCCAATGACCAGGATCATGATCGAAGATCGGTAGACTGCATGCAGTCCGGGAACCTTCCACGAAAGCCTCGTACGAATCGAGCGAACGATGCAGAGAAAACAGAACTTCTGCAAGGATAAACAGGGCGTCACAAACGTAGTATGCTTCCCATCGCTCGCCATCTGTCAATGGTGTTCCTCTTGAGACTATGGACTCGATCAGAGCTTTTGCCATTGGACGAGCCAATGACACAGCATCTTGGGCGGCCGACAACATAGCTGCGTTGTCGTCCTTTGCGAGAAGATTCTTTGCATGAATGATCATTGAATGCAAGTAGCCGATCCGGTTGTCCGCCTCAGGCAACAGGTGCGATATTTCAGCCCAGAGTGCCAATGACTGTTGACTGAACTCAACGGCTACGTCGAGCTCGAATTGATGGTGATGTGCTCGGGAAATATCGCCCAACGCATCTGCAATGCGAGGTAAAAACCCAATATTATAGCCCCTCTTCGCCATATAGCGATGTAGATCAATTTCGAAGTGAGCCCAAACGATAACTTCTGAATGCATTCCAGCGGTACTGAAACACACGGGAAGGTGGTTTATAGCGGTCATCAGCAAGTCCAGTAACGATGCATGATCCCGGGAATGAAGCGCGACAACAATTTGCAGAATGTGGGACAGCGCATGCGAAGGGGTGGCTTGGGAAGGTTCGACGAAGACGAAAGATAATGTGTCGTATTCCCAGCTTTCGACGAGCGACAGATCTCCGCAGACGAGTAACGGCTTGACCGAGTTGATGAGCGAGTGCAATTGCGCAGACATATATTGATATTCTAGGCTTTGAAAAGAGGAATCCTGGCTGAGATGAGCCTTCGTTGAGTGGAAAAATGGACACACTCACAACCGATATCCTTTCAGCAGTTTCTCTCAATTTACGCTGCCCAAACTCGGACTCCAGCATGAAAGGCGCCATCAACCCTTCTAGACGACGAGCATTCACCCGACTCTCAAGATTGTCTAGAATGAGTCGTTGCTCGATACGCAGAGCTATATTCGCAACCTCCAGCGCTACGAGTTCAGTACGAGCCGCTGAGAAGGCCTGCATACGGGTTCCCAAGGTGAGCGAGCGGCCGTGTTCACTGATAGAAGGGCTTACATTGAATTGAAGTAAGCATTTGTTCACGCGTTCTCTCAGTCGTGCTATTTTCTTTTCTAAATCATCGCGCTTCCTCCAAGTCCTCAAATGAGACGGGATGCCCTGAAGACCAGGGAGCTGTTTCGGAGAGATCTTCAGACATTTGGAATGCACATTTAACATCTCACTGATTCGACGCAGTGAGAAACACACAGGACCGGTTTTGAAAGGACCTCACGCCTTCAGACTTTCAAGGGCAGCTAACAATTCCGGTCCACGAAACGCGCCTTCCTTGCCGCGGGTGAGACTTGCAAGGTCGTACAGAGTGCGTACAATGTCCTGCGTAAGGTCCCTGATTTGTCGCCGATTTTCGCTGACCTGCAACCTGATCAGAACACGTCTGTCGCGGCAGAAACTGCTATGCCTTTTCTATGGAGGTGCGAATGCCTTCACCGAGTTCGATGAGATCCTTGATGAAAGTTCCGAGCGTAATGATAGTCGTGGTGACGGTTATTGGATCCATTGTCGGAGAGGTGCTACAGAACCCGAAGGGGAGAGTGCAATGGAGGACAGAGACTGCAGATATAAGCTCGCACCGCTATGTAGAGCCAAATGCAACCTGGTCCCATGAATACATATACCGTCACAGATTTTGAAATGCTGTATTATTCACCGCCTTCAACCTAACACCAGCGCTTGCTGACCGCCAGACTGGTTATCCTGGCATGAGACAATTGGTCCTGGATGGAGGAAGTCAAGAGAAATTTTTACCGTAGTTACAGTCGAATGGAAAGATATAAGTATGTAAAGAGCAAACGTTAACAACACCGCTTTTCAAGCCTCCGAGTCTCCCAACTTCGAACACCGAGCTTTGACTTCTCTCAGTGTCTCTCAGACTGTAACGCCTTGGGATCGGTTCACACCGTATCCTTGAGCGGTTTGGATGCCTGCATCCACTAAACGAAAAAATCAAAATCACCTTGCTTTAGCTAGGTCCCCCACGTTGGATTAGTCGGGCGATTTAAGTCTGCCATCTGCTGATCGAATACAACTGTAAACAACGATAAGATGGTGGCAGTGCACCGACCAGGGCCCCGAGGGTGGGTCTAACCCTGCCATCTGCTGATTCAAAATACAGCCAAATATCGGTATCGCCCGACTTGTAAGCACGACCAGATAAGATGGTGGCTGTGAAAAAGGAGTGTGCTTGGAGGTGGGTTCAACCCTGCCATCTGCAAAATCAAAATATTGCCAAACTGCGGGCAACTCCGGGGTTCAGGGGCAGGCTTTCAGATTGATCAAGTTGACTTCGCTTGGGCGGCTGGGCCGTTTTCCAGTAGAAAGTTGGGTTCATTTGCAGATTGAATCCACCACATGTGCCCAATGCGAGCTGGTCAACGCGCGCAGCGCGTTGACCGAGCGAGTTTTGGGGTGAATTTTGTCTCGGAAACTTCGGCTCAAAGCAAGGTGGTAAGGCTGATACACAGCCACCTGGTAATTAATTTCAGCTTGGCCGGGGAGATCCATATGTATGACGTTCCGGACGTTGCATAAATCAAACCGCAAAAAAACTTTTGAGGCGCAAAAAAAAAACTTTTGAAAGTCTCCGGATAAGCCCAGGACTGCAGCCACATAGTCTCAGGGTCTGTGGGAGGTCCCTCCTCGCTGGATTCGACCCAATTCGCAGTGCAACATGTTCATCGGGGGGGTGACCCGATTTGATCAAGTCGGGAATCACCGACACTGCTTCGGACTTAACGGACCTATTGTCGGCGTGTCTCGCGTCGAACAACGTTGATGGAACTTGCTCAGTTGCTGCAAGCTGCTCGAGATGGAGGCTGCATCCTGGCTCCCTTCTGCAGGCTACCAGTCACTTTGAATCAGTTTCTCCTCTACCCTACATACAACTCCACTTTTCCGGATGCGCAGATTTCAAAATTTACTCTGGGCATTTATGATTTGATCTGCTGTTGCCTGCTTACTTAGGTTGTAAGTACTTGGGAGTCTAGTTCAGCTGTACCATACACTACCGATCTCGATTTTGAGTAACTTTCGGACGTGAACTTCAACGGTGAAGTTGAAAGTTCTGTCCATCGTGGACAATTTTTTTCGCGTTATGTCACGGACCTCGTGCCGTGACAGCTGGTGATGCTAATCAGCTCAGCATTTTCTGAGACTTAAATTGAGAGAAGTCCACATGCAGAGCACAAGGTGTGAATCAAGGCAATGAGAGCCAGCAAGAGCTAACGTTCTAGCCAATACAACAAAGAAACCATGTTGTACTCAAGGTGACCTGGACACAACTCCGTTAAATCCGATGATGATCATTGATCAGATCGGGTCCCCCGCCCCGATGAACATGTTGCGCTGCGCATTGTGTCGATTCCAGCGAGGAGGGACCTCCCACAGACCCCAAGACTATGTGGCTGCAGTCCTGGGCTGATCCGAAGACTTTCAAAAGTTTTTTTTTTGCGCCTCAAAGGTTTTTTTGCGGTTTGATTTATGCAACGTCCGGAACGTCATACATATGCATGTCGAGAGGCTCTACGGGGCCATTTCACAGCGACAGGAGACCAAGTCAAAATAACGGGAAATCCGTATCGCAGATGCGGAGCCTTCAGCTCAAACTTCAAAAATTCGTGCCTTTGTCGTATAACCTGCATCACTAGTACTCTTTGCGTTCAGCGAGGCCTCTCGTCAAGCTGTCGTGCTTCAGGGCAAAATGGACAAAATCAACTCTTCGCGCTCCGTATATATAATCGACTCTCAAACGAGAAATCATTCCATGGATCCATTGACTATCGCTGAAAACGCGTCTTCCATATAATAATAGACCTCCCCGCCGCGGACGTCCCTCTTGCTTTCGTATCACCACCACCACCATTCGCGTCCATATCGTCGCCGCATTGTCCACTCGTAGGCAGATGGCTACTTTGACGACAACTCACTACCGAGCGCACTTTGGCCAAAGAATCCGCGATGGACGGTTCACCGTCTTGCGGAAATTGGGAGAGGGAATCACGGCCACAACATGGTTGGTACGCGACTCGCAAGAAAGGTTCGCACCATATCTTTCACTAGAGCACACCCTTCTCATGAAATGCCCAGTTCCGATAAATACGCAGCACTCAAAGTTCTATCTGTGGAAGCTACTGAGGAGGACGGTCCAGTACGCGAACGCATCTATCTGCAAGACATCACCAGACGCACTCAAGAAGAAGAGGACGACGAGGGGCTTGACTACCTTCCTGCCCTACACGATGATTTTATTCTAGAGGCACCGCCGACTGATCATAGCGGTCCTCAGCGCCATCTTTGTCTCGTGACTACGCTCTACAGCACCTCCGTCTCGGCTCTGCGTCGATCATCCCCGACCAAATCTCTGCCGCTCTATATGACTCGAAGCATCATCTACATGACTGTCAACGCGCTCGCTTCTCTTCATTCGCTCAAAATCGTGCATACAGGTAAAGCATGACGTACACACGCACCCGCCGTGTTCTCTGATAACAGATGATCAGACGTCAAGTTGGACAACATACTCTTCTCCAACGCACGTTTCTCGCTCGATGCAAAACTGGAGACATTTCTCGATAGCAATCCCGCCGAGGAAGATCCAGAGACTCGGATCCCGAAATCTCAACCGATCCCTCACGAGTGGACCTATCAAACGACTGCTCACGAGGCAGAGAGGATGACCGTTGCACTGATAGATTTTGGGCACGGCAAGTACATCACCGTATTCTGACTCAAATCAACATGGAGTAACAAACCAATCGCGAACAGCTGAACGAGCGGGTGAAGAACCCCAAGCCGAAGGTTTCTGCGCGCCAGCTCTGCGACCGCCCGAGGTTCTCTTGCGCTCAGGTTTCGGTCCTGCGATCGATATTTGGGCCATTGGTTGTTTAGTGAATTCTCTCCGAGGTCCCACAGTCATTAGTAACTGCATGCTCATGTTCATGTATAGACCTTCGAACTCCTCGTCGGCCGATGGTTGTTCCTTCCTGAAGATGGCGGAGAAGACTGGAGTCTCGAGGAGGATCACCTCGCCAAGATGATGGAGCTCACAGGCCATAACACGTTCCCAAAATCCATTCTGGATCGAGCGAAGAACAGAGAGAAATACTTTGATGAAGAAGGTTCGTCCATCACTTCCCGCTCTGGCGCTCTGCGTTCATTCCTGACCGTGACCGTCCGGATCGCCAGGAAATCTGAGGCGCATATGCGAGCTGATACCAGTCACCATCGAGCAAGCTATGAGGAACTACAAGATCCCTGGACTGAGCGAAGAGGATATATGCGAAGCGGCGGAGTTTATACGGGCGTGTTTAGATCTAGACGACGAGAAGAGGAAGACGGCGAAAGAGTTGGTGGGACATCCTTTTTTGAAGAAGGCGTTCTCTTGCTAGCGTTGGATTAGACTTGAACTCGACGACTGCTCTTATTCCAGGAAAATGTGGTAAAAAGCCCGAACGCGGCGAAACGCCTAGTCGTACCCAGGACGACGGCGACCTGACTCTCAAGCAACCCTCTACCGACTGCTTGTATAGGGGTGTTCAAAGATGGATTCTCCACTAATCGCTGCCGTCGGCGTACAACTTTGAGATTGGGCTCAAGCCTTGAAATTCGAGCGTATTCGGTGTCTAAGACCCAAACCCTCCAGTCTGCGTGTACGGATGAATCATTAGCTCGAAGCCTCTATGGCACTGTTTACTCAGTGCACCACAAGGTACTCAACCGGACGCTGGCCCTGAAAATCGTTCGAACCGTCGTAAGTTTTGTGTAAGTACCAATGATGCATGTCACTCATTTCAAGAAAGACACAGAGGGCGATGCCACTAACACTTATACCTTTGAAATCGGCGGTGGCTCCAAAGACGTGCATTTTGCCTTTCTTCCCGTGCTTCACCTTCTGATTTAACGGTAGATTTCAATTTTACAGTCCCTCAAGCATCCCCACATCCTCGAAATTGTGTCCATTTTCCGCGCCGGTGGCACCTTCCGATCGACCAGTGAGTACATACGCTCCGCTAACCTAACAAACGCATAGCTCAATACCGTCAGGTATATTCACTGAGTATATGGCGGGTGGCACGCTGTTGGATCGTTTACAAAACGAGTATGACAAGTATCGCGGCACTGGCTCTGTTCGATGCCTTTGTAAGTGAACCGAACCGCACGCACCTCCAGCTCAATGAACGTCTCACTTTCCAGCCGAAATTCGCTGCCACGATATATTTTACCGACTTTGTCAAGCCATGTCGTTACTACATTCATAGTCAGCGAATCGTGCACCGAAATCTGAAGCTCGAGGTGCAACAGGATGCCCCTTTTACCCAGACCACCGCCTCATTTTTCGTAGAGTATATTCCTGTCCAACGACAATTTCCCCTCGTAAAGGTCGCCAGCCTTGGACTCGCAACCCGGCTTCCGGACGTAGTCAGAAGAGTTTTTGAGGGTACCGCGCTCTGTACACTATACGGTAGGGTACGGTATGTATGACGAGCGGTCGTCAGTGGAATCTGTGGAATCCAATTTTTTTTAATACTCTGGTCCCTCCATGGAGGTATTACCATACATCACGGTACACATTCCACCAGCGTCAAACAATTCTAGCGTACATGACGGCGAGCAGACTGGCAAGTAGAAGGAGCAAAGTCCACCAGATAAAGTCCATCAGCGTGCTCCGCATACTCAATCTTATCTCGACCGGTTTGCTCAAGATGTTCGTCAAGGTGCCTTGGATTTTCGTTCCTTTCGCTGCTTCCCCTGTGTTGGCGATCCTATGATTGTCCATGTCATTTGCCTCTTTGAAACCTGGCTTGTCGGCGCTGTCTCCCGGTGCAACAAATATCAGCGAAGTGTTGCTCTCCGGTGCCTCTGCGACAACTGTCTGCTCCGCTTCCTCCGCAACGATGCCAGTGGTGACAAGGGCATCCTCAAGTTCAAAATCAGGGTCTCCTGCATCGGCCGAGTCGTTTACTTCGGCGCTATCCTCACTCGCTGAACCTTCCAGAGCATCGTAATACTGCTCCAGGCCCCACTCCCACCAATCTGCATCTTCGCCGTCCTCCGCTTCCAGTCGCTCAAAGAGCCACTCTGGCTCAGAGGGCAGCGAGGCAAATCTTAATCTAGCCTCCGCCGCCTCGACGTTGGCAGTAGAGGCACCACTGTTGTCGCCGCTCTCTGTCAAGTAGCGAGCAAGTTCGTCCAAGGCATCGGCGAAAAACGGAAGGAAGTACGTCTCCCGGTCGACCACCTTGCGCAAGATGTCAACGGCGTCTACGCAGGCAGAGATAGCGAGATCTTGGTGCCCAAGCAACCAGAGAATGGATGCAAGATGTCGTAGGCTGCGCGCAAGGGTAGGACGATGACGTGGGGCTAGCGCAACTAGTTCGAAATATAATATCGTTGCTCGTTGGCTGTTTAAAAGGGCTTCTTCCTTGTCATCGACGGCTAGTAGTCGCAGAGACAGCGCAAAGAAAGCGGCCCCTCCCACCTCCTGAACTCGGAATGGGAAGTAGAGATAATTCCACATAGGCTCCCAGTATTCTGTGTATAGTGATACCGCCTTCTGCGCAGAATCGAGACCTTCATATATCCTTCCAACCGCGGCTAGACAATTTGAGTGAATGGTCAGGGAGTGAATCTGCACGCATAGAACTGCTTCTTCTGCCTCATCTTCGGTGTCGACGTCTCGGCACGCCGTTGCGGCCTTTTCGGCGTGCTCGAGTGCTTTTGCGTGTTCTCCTATCTGTCCCCAAGCGGATGCGAGTTGCGGAAGAAGAAAATAAAGATCAAGATTGAAGGGGCGCCCTTTAATCCAAAATTTTCGAATACCTTCCGCCACTCCCGTCCTCAAAAGTTGAAGAGCTTCCTTGTGCCGTCCTACGCGTTGGAGTATGCGCGCCTTCAACATCCATAGAATTAGATACCACGAATTGGGAACAAGGTCACCAGATTCCAAAATTCTCGATCGCTTCCGTTTGACGAGATCGACTGCGTCGGAAAAACGTGCTGTGTCGCAAAGAAGGATAACCCACAGCGCCAGAAACACTCGTAACCATATAACAGCACGAGGGTGAGCATCGGATTGAAGTTCCAGATATGCCACAAGTTCCTGGAATAATGAGATTCCCTCGTCGACTACCCCGAGCCTCGCTGCGTGTTGGCAAACATGCCGGAAATACTCAGCAAAAGAGATTTCCCACTTTTCAAAGTTCAGGGTGGCATGGACTACTTGGGTGCTTGTGCCTTTGACAGCGTCTACCAATACTGGCATTATGTGCTCAGCTGGCAAAAGGTGCGGAATGACTGGGCAGGTGATGTAGAGGAGCCGAAATAAGACGAGACTGTCGAAGACAGGACTTTGTACCACGACTCGAAGCACCTCGATTGCCTGAGGGAAATGGGCAACAATAATGTTTTGGATTAAGGGAACCGTGCAATGTTCCTGGGCCCGTGCCTCCGCAAAAAATAAACGCACCGCGTCTACCAATACACTCGAGTCAATCGGAATGGATGCGGCTATGTCTAGTGCAGGCGGTGCGGCATCATGCGTGGGCTCCAGAAAGAGGCGGAGTTGTTCCGTAGAATGGTAGGAATGCGGCGGTTGCTGCTGTGAATGATAGGCGAAGGCATGAAGAACGCGGAGAAATCCGGATGAATATTGCTTTGGGTAGATGCAGGCCAGTTTGCGGAATAGATCCACACAATCTGAAAGCATGGAAAGCGAAAGGCGGCCGTCCTCCGCAACTTTGCAGATGACGTCTAAGAACGAATCAATGTACTGTCCCCAATAATCAGGATCATAACCGCAGATTGGAAGACTGCATGCAGTCCGGAAAGCTTCCAGGAAAGTCTCGTATGAATCGAGGGGGTGATCAAGACAAGACAGAACTTTTGCGAGGACGAAAGACGCCTCACAAAAGATGTCTGCGTTGCGTCGCTCGCAGTCTGTCAATGGGGTTCCTCTCGAGACAATAGACTCAGCCAGAGCTTTTGCCATTGGACGAGCCAATGATATAGCATCTTGGGCTGCGCATAACATAGCTGTTTTGTCCTCCTTTGCAAGAAGATTCTTTGCATGGATGACCATTGCACGCAAGTAGCCGATCCGGTTGTCCGCCTCCGGCGACAAGTGTGATACTTCAACCCAGAGTGCCAACGACTGTTGACTAAAATCAACGGCTACGTCGAGCTCGAATTGACGGCAATGTGCTCGGGAAATGTCGCCCAACACATCTGCAATGCGTGGCAAGGCCCCAACATTACAGCCCCTCTTCGCCATATAGCGAAGGATGTCGATTTCGAAGTGACCCCACACGATTTCTTCTGAATGCAGTCCAGCGAATGTGAAACACATTGGAAGGTTGTTCATTGCTTTCATTAGCAGGTCCAGTAACGATGCATGATCCCGGGAATGAATTGCGACAACAATTCCGAGAATGTGGGAGAGTGCATGCGAAGGGGTGGCCTCGGAAGGCTCGACCAAGACGAAAGATAATGTGTCGTATTCCCAGCTTTCGACGAGCGACAAATCTCCGCAGACGAGTAACGGCTTGACTGAGTTGATGAGCGAGTGCAATTGCGCAGACATATATTGATATTCCAGGCTTTGGAAAGAGGAATCCTGGCTGAGATGAGCCTTAATCGGTTGCTTGTTCGACACACTTACAGCTGATATGTTCTCGACCGTTTCCCTCAATTTGTGCTGCCCAAATTCGGCCTCCAGCAGGATACGCGCCATCAGCCCTTCTAGCCGACGAGCTTTCACCTGATTTTCTACATTGTCCACAATGAGTGTTTGTTCAATCCGCAGAGTTGTGCGTGCAATCCCAGCCGCTACACGTTCAGTCCGCGCAGTTGAAAAGGCCTGCATACGGGGTTCCAAGATGAGGGAGGAAGTGCATTTGCTCATAGGACTTACAGTGAATTGGAGTAAGCATTGGTTCGCGCGTTCTCGCAATCGAGCTATTTTCTTTTCTAAATCATCGCGCTTTCTCCAAGCTTTCAAATGAGACGGAATGCCTCGAAAACCAGGGAGCTGTATTGGAGAGATCTTGAGACATTTGGAATGCACATATAGCATCTCGCTGACTCGTCACAGTGAGAAGCACAGAGGACCGGTTCTAAAAGGACCTTACGACTTGAGACTTTCAAGCGCCTCCAACAATTCCGGTCCACGGAACGCCCATTCCTTGCCGCGAGTGAGACTTGCGAGGTCGTACAGAGTGCGTACAATGTCCTGTGCAAGCTCTCTGATCTGCCGTCGATTTTCGCTGACCTACGACCTATTCAGTGCACGTTCACAGCGTCAGAAGCTGATGTACCTTTTCTATGGAGCTGCGAATGCCTTCACTCTGGTCTATAAGATCCTTGATGAAAGCCCCGAGCGTAATGATAGTGGTAGTGACGGTCACTGGATCCATTGCAGCAGGGAGGGAGGGGAGGGGAAAGATACGGCGTAGGACACTGGACAGAGACTGAATTCATACAATCTCGCGTCGGATCACCACCCAAATACATGGCGATGAAAAACCTGTATAATTCACCGCCTTCGACCGCCAGCGCTTGCTGACCATGCTGGTGATCCCCGCAGAATTCTCGTATAGTTGGTCCTGGGGTTGTTGAATTGGTAACAACAGTGTCCCACAACAGTTGGATTCGGAACCACTGATACAGCCAAGGCCTTGGGGACAGCTGAATATTCCGGCAACGATAGTATGAATTCGGATTAATGGAAGGGGCACAGCGGAGGCAATCGAGAGCAATTCATCGAGAAGTACCAAATAGTTGAGTAGTTGCAGTGTAAGAGTAGTGTACAGTAACATAAGCGGCCAGACTCGGAGCGAAGCCTGAGACACGTGTGCTCTTTTAAGCTCGACTCTTGACTCTTTCCACACCAACTTCGAATACGCGACCTCGATTTTGCTCAGACAGTACTCCTTGGGAATTGTTCACACCGCTGAGCGGTTCAATGCTCTATGCGGCGTGCGCTAGACGAAAGATTAGAATAATTCCATGCGCTTGGCGGCCCGAGAGTCTATACATGTCGAGACGCTCCCTCGGGGCCGCTTCACCAGAGAACCAACTCAAAATAATGAGCAATTCATATCCTTGATGCAGACCCTTCACCGCAGATTTGGAGACTCCATACCTTTTCTCGTACAGCCTGCATCGCTCCTCCTTGCGCTCGTCAACCTGTCGTGCTTCGAAATTTAGGACAAAAGGGAAGAAATCAACTCTTCGCGCTCCATATATATTCAATTCTCAAACGAAAAATCTTTCCATTGGCTTCTTTCCGTTGACCTGCCTAAACAAGGCATGATTGATTTTTCAAAGCGGGAAGCCAAAGCGCCCATTGTCCTGTCGACGCTTTGGCCCAAACTCGCACACCTACTCCCTCTGCCATGGATCTCGCCTCTATCCCCCAGTTCGAATTCGAAATGCCACCCCCGATGAGACCTACCGCAGCCGAAGCCAAGGCAATGCTTCTTGTTCTGGGTGAAATCGACCCAGCATGCACCAATTTTCATCTTATCACTGAAAACGCCTATGGAACTGTTTACCGAGTGCATCACAAGGTCCTCAACCGGACGCTGGCCCTCAAAATCGTTCGAACCGTCGTAAGTTTTGTGTACGTACTGATGATACCTGCCACTCATTCAAATCGCCGTTTAGCAAGATGCAGAGGGCAATGCCACCAACATCTATACCTCTGAAATTGGTGGTGGCCCTAAAGATGTGAGTTTTGCCTTTCCTCGCGTGCTTCACCCTCTAATTTAGCGGCAGTTTTCAATTCTACAATCCCTTAGGCATCCCCACATCCTCGAAATTGTGTCCATTTTCCGCGGGGGCACCTTCCGATCGACCAGTGAGTTCGCTCCGCTAACGTATCCAACACAAGGCTCAATACCGTCAGGCATATTCACCGAGTATATGGCGGGTGGCACGCTGCTGGATCGTTTACAAAACGAGTACGATAAGCAGCGCGGTGCGGGCCCTGTTCGAGGTTTTTGTAAGTGACCCGCAGGCATCTCCAGCTCGACATTCATGAACGTTTCTCACTCTTCAGCGGAAATTCGATGCCGCGATATATTCTATCAGCTATGTCAAGCCATGTCTTACATCCATAGTCAGCGAATCGTCCATCGAAACCTGAAGCTCGAGGTGCGAGACGCTGTCCCTTGTACCCATATCACCACCTCATTATCGTAGAATATATTCTTGTCCGAGGACAATTTCCCCCTCGTGAAGGTCGCTGGATTCGGACTCGCCACTCGGCTTCCCGACGATGGTCAGGGGTGTCTGTCTGTACGTCGACTCTATTCGCCTCTCCGTGACACGTTTTTCTTGAACAATTTCTCCAGGAGCTTCGCGGCTCACTCGATTACATGTCGCCCGAAATGTTGCGGCAGCCTCCGCCCGGCTACGACTGTCGGACGGACAGCTGGAGCGCAGCCGTTATTCTCATCGAAATGTATGTGCCTTGCCAAACAGTTGATACCACTGATCTCCTCCCCACTAACAGGCTGCTACTCGAAAACGCGTACGTCGTGGGACGCATTTTCCCTGAAACTGAAACTCCGGCGTTCCGATGGGACGATCTTCGTGAGAGTGCGCGGCTCAGTGAAAATGGTGCGGCGATCGTTTTGCTTGCTCATGATCACGATTCTTCTTCTTCAGATTGATGCTAATTCGTCTTTGCGACTCTAGGATTCGATATCCTCCACAAGCTGCTCAATCCCGATCCCAACCTCCGATATACTTTGGCCGATGCCCTTCGGCACCAGTGGCTGGTCTACCATCGGCCCATGTATCCTAATATAATCTATCCGCAGGCCTAGGTAATACATACATCAGCTAACGAAGTCACAGAATGCAGCAGCATATAATACGAAGACAGAATCTATCTCTTGTATACATGTACAATATCATCTACTCAATTGCCATCGCCTTCAATTTCGACAGTCCAGAGATGCATGAACACGAGTCATACATGGTCGCGTAGCCCCTCCCATGGCGAAAAATTAGGACGGAGCGGCTCTGGGGGATCATGATACTGAAGAGAGACTTCAAGACCAGCCGCTATGAATGGCAACAAGTTCGGAAGAATATCGACTTGTTTGTCTCGTGATAACCTGGCATGAACACGCCTCAGAATCGGCACCCGTGAAACAATGAAGCGCCAGAGCGCGTCGTCGGATATGAGTAAGTAGCCTTCCACGATGAATTCTCGCAGCGCTGGACATGCAGCTGGACGATCTGCGGAGGCTTCAAAGACCTGCAAGACATTGTTGTTGTCGAGGCTTCCCTCTCCCCAACCACACATTGCGACCATCTTCAAACGCTGGACAGTAGATGGCAGACATCTGCTGAAGTCCATGAAAGAAGATTTAGAAAATATGTCGGCTGAAATGACGATCGATCGTAGCTGTGGGCAGCGGCCCAACGCGGAGGCGATACCTTGAATGTTATCGGGATCTTCCCTATCTTGAGAACCCAGAAGAGAGAATTCTTCCAGCTCGGGGTGTGAAAAGTGTGTCAACAAGCACTCGGAGATGCGAAGTGGTGCTTTATGGCACTCCAACTCGAGGACACGGAGCAGAGTAGACTGAATAAGGACATTCGTCGGCAAAACTTGGAAGTGCGGGAAGCCCTGTACGAGAAGCTGGCATCTCTTTAATGCGTGACATCTAGAAAGTATGTCCAGCGCCATTTCACAGGTGAGGACCTGCTGGGTGTTCCAGAACGAAGGTTTCAGCGACAAGTGTGTCAAGGAGTTCCACCGCAGAGGCAAACTCGACGCAATGACGCTGAGACCCGCGAACTCGAATTGCGAAAGACTGCGAGCGTGAAGGATGCCAGAAGGCGACCAAGTGAATTCAGGGTTGATCTCATAAATTGACAGACTCAAAGATCTGAGCAGAGGTACGTCGTCTTCTGACAACCCCGATAATGTTTTGTACCCCGGGGAAGAGATAGACAGACTGATATCACGCCATCGTGAAGCGTACGGAACGAGAAGATCCAGCACATCGTCCTGGGCTGACATTAAGTGTGGATAGATGATGCGTTCCACAGAGATCGAGAGCGGACGGTTTCCAGATCGCCTCAGCCACGCAGAAGCAACCTCCAAGCGCTGCGCTACTTTGAAGGCGCATACGTCGCGAGAAGCTGGAGAAGAGACATCAGGTGTTGGCAAAACAATATGAAGCAAGGACCAAAGCTGCGCAATTGAGAATGCGAGACCCTTCCATGAGCTGCACACTCGACCGAGCAGCACAGGTGCCTCTTGAGCGCTCATGACGCAGTTGCGGTGAGTAGGCAGACACGCTATGAAGATCTGCTCGAGTACGTCGAGGGGCATTCGGCGAATGGGGGCCATTAGGGCGTTGTGACGCTCGATGTATGTATCGAGCGAGTCGCGCTCCTCGACGAGTCCATCCAGTTTTTGACGCAAAGACAGGATTTCACTTTCCAATTTCGCCAACCGCAGTTTGGGTTCCACTAGAAGCTCCTTCAGTTCAAGGATTTCATCGTCACTGGCACAGTAATTTGTGTGCAATCGAGAGGCGAACGGAGACTGCATGAAATCTAGTCTCGTAACAAGACTTTATATACTCTTTTGAAGATAGTCGTTCAAACGTAGACCGGTAACCGATCTCTCGTATGAAGACAATCGTTCATAGAGAGACCGGTCGATCTAGGATTTATTTACCGGGATGCCAGAGACGTCACGTTTCTATCATGTCATCTTGCTTACATGATACCTCTCTCTTTCTAATTGTGCCCTTTTGGCTGTCGCGAAGGTGTGATATCCTTTGAGAAACTGCATATCCTAGAGTACAAACATTGCATGGCGCAGGAGGCCCGTCAAACCGATGAAATTGGAAAGAGAGAGGTGTCGTGTAAGCAAGATGACAGTAATACACGTGCCAGAAACGTGACGTCTCTGGCATCCCGGTAAATAAATCCCAGATCGACCGGTCTCTCTATGAACGATTGTCTTCATACGAGAGATCGGTTACCGGTCTAGTTCAAACGTATATAAAGTCTTGGATTTGTCGGGGGGTCACACTGAGGAGCGACATCCATAGTTCCCACAGCTAGCTCCCCTTCACTGCGTTCCGGGGTCGGCTAAACTTAGAATTTTGGGGTATTTTTAGCTGGTGACACCCGACTGTTAGCTGAGCGTAGCCGGCTGAACGAAGGCTGTTCAGGCGCCTAGGCTCACCTAGACCTCGGGTTCTTTCAGCTAAAAATGGCCAGTGTAGCCGACGTCGGAACGCAGTGCTTGCTCAACCCCTCCCTGACACACCACGTGACTCACGTGCCCGTGTGACATTCAGCCTCTAACACTTCTCTTCAAGCCCTGTATCGATGATTTTGTGTGTTTAGACGCGTTTTAGGGTACAAAGAGGACACTTAGTTGTAGCTTGAAGTGCAAATTAATTTATAAGTTATGTATCACGATCAGCCAATGATGGCCGCGTGCGATAGAACATAGCATTCGCACTTGACGTCTCCCACGTCGTCGGGCCCTCATATCTTCGGGAATTCTCCCGCCGCTCGCGACTTGTGCAAGTCTCTATCAAGCGGAACATCCCCGCGCCCTCCCGCTCTAAAGTGTCAAGAAACCGTGTGTCACCAAATTGGCGTTGATACTCAAGCCCATCACAGAAGTCGCGAAGCTGTTCTAGCCGGGCGGTGAGTCGTTCGTTGTAAGTTTTTCGCTCTTGAAGCACAAGGAGCTCCTCGTCATCTCCTTCATCTCCTGATTCCCCAGCGCTAGCTGAATTGTTCCCCGCACCAGAGTTGCTGATGACAGAGGGATCAAAAGGCGTGTCGGAACTCGATGACGGGTTGCTGGGAGGCCCAAGAGGTATGAGAGAAGGGTGAGTCCAGAATGGCGCGGCTCGATTGCGTTTGACTTCCAGAAAGAATATGGGGTCTACGGGACGCACACCCTGCACCAGATGTTTGCAGACCAAAAACCGGCTTTTGCTGAAATAATCACAGGTACACACCCAACGGTATGGGTCGGGTCTGTACTTTGGATTGATTGGAAGGGTGATCGGAGTCGCAAGACATCTGTTCCACTCCTTCTTGAAGTCTTTCCGCCATGAAGCTAACTCGCGATACCGCCCTGTATCGTGCATCATGATCTCAAGGCGGCGATAATACCTCGGCGCAAGCTTCGTAACAAGAATCCAGACGAGAAAATCTAGACGGGGTTTACTGAAATGGTGCAAGAAGTCTCTCTTGATGCGTCGCCAACTACCATTCATCGTAAGTTTCCTGATTGTTGATGCAACGGATGTTACTCACTGGCTCTCGACCATCATTGTTGTCTTCAGACGGCGGCCTGGGCGATACCAATTTTCCCAAAGGTATGCCCAAGCTTCGGGAAGATCATTCTTGACGCAGAACATATACATTTCGCGCACAGCCCATTCCCGAATCCCTTGCGGACTCGGATGCGCATATCCGGGGATGGATGGGTGAGCAGTACAGTGGGACTCCATTGCATCGACGATGGGCTTGTGGAAGTCATCGGGACAAAATGTACGTCCTGAAACAGCTTCTGCCTCGTTCTCGTTGGTTTCTGATTCGCTGTTATTAGGCAGAGCCACGGCAGTGGACAAGATCTCGGATCGCATCTGACTTGCCGCGAGCCTGATGGTTAGGGCATGCGGGCGGCTCGGGCCAGCTGCCAGCGTGGTCATATCAGGTGCGTTGATAATACCTCCCTCGTATTCGTGTGGATCTGAACGACCGCCAGGTTTGAAGCTGACGTCAATGAAAGGGAATTCCGAGTGCGCTCGCTGAGGATTATAAGGTGTCGTGGATAATTTCCGCTTCTGGAGTCTGGTGCGGACGGCACGCCGCAGATGCCACCAGCAGACCTGAACCTTTGCATCCCAGACCGATCGTGCCATCGCGATCTCCGCCATGTCCTTGTCCAAGTGAACGAAGGTAGGATTGAGATCATATTTGTCGCGAAGCATCTGAGCCCAGGCTTCCAGCGCCTTTTTACGCTTGCCGATCTCAAGCGACTCCGCGGTCGAAAGTAAGCAGTACGAGAGTGGAAAACCCGCGTTGTCGTATTCACCCAAGACCGTATAGAGCTCAAGATGCTTGGAGTTTGTATCAACTGGTGCAAAATGGAGTCGTCAGTACTCTGATTTGTAACATCATAACGCTGAAAAAATGCCTACAGGTCGCATCGATTCCGATCTCCACGATGTACGTGCGGAGCGGAGTCGTGATCTTTTTCAGGACAAAAGCCACCTGTTCCACTCCATCCGCTGGCTGTAAATCAAGCACATCCACGTCGTCGGATAGCTCGGCCAGCAAGATCTTAGCGGAAGGTAATTGCAGCTTGTCGCGCTTCCAAAGAATCTCGCTCATTTCCGCCCAGGCTGAGTGGACTTGAGCAGCCGTCACCTGCGGGAATTCTGCCTGTATCCGGCCAACGAGCGCAACAGGGGTGGACCACTCGATCTGCTCTCGGATGATTGCAGCAGCACCGGCCGGCATCGAAACATCGTAATATGGTAGGTGTGCATCTTCGTGACGCAACGCGAGACTAATTCGGCGCATAGTTTCGCTCTCGCTATCCAGGCACGAAACCCGAAGGGAGCTCCGGCATTCAAAGCGCTTCATACCCAATGTGTCACGCCGCTTAGCGCCTTCGCGCACACTTGGACGCGCCTTTTGTTTTCTTGATGCATCTTGACAGCACCAAAGCCGCGTACGATGCCCGGTGGGGCCTTCTTGGTGTGCTTTGACTCTTTGAAATTGCATATCAGTTGCTAACATCGTTTTGACGTGCAGGAATCCGTGGTACGTACCTGAAACGATAGCCGCTGACTTTCCACAACTCATCCGTTGTCATTTGTAGACGCTCTTTATCTGTGATGAGTGGATCATTGGCGGCAAGGTACGTCCCCCGAAAGTTGACAGATTTTCCAGTCTTGAACGCCTTCCTGATAGCGTCGAACATTGCCTGGGCATCAGCAAACTGCTCGTACACCTAGCTCTGAAGCATCAAGAGAGTTTTCTCATGCAAGATATGAAAGAAGTGCGTACATTATCATTTTCCTCGTCTGCGCTGACATCCTCTTCATTGATTTGTGGGCTGGCCTCGTTGTTTTGAGTCTCCAAAGCATGGTTCTCGGTTCGGGAACGCTTCCTGGCCTCCTCGCTTTCCTTCTCGGCTTTTCTTTTGGCGCGGTGAGCACGCTGATCTTTGTTGTTTTGCTCGCGGCACCGATCACAAGTTTTTGGACCTTCTTTAGGTAGCAAGACATTGCATTTTGACTGTGAGCACTCCTTGGTGCCTTCGGGAAGTGTTTTCGTGGGTGGCATGCGGGGGTTGCGCGAAGGGAGGGAGGACAAGTTAAGTTGTTGTTGTTTGGTCACTCATGCAAGCGCGTCGTAGTCGGTCTGCAACAGTATAATTTCATTTCTTAGTGTAGACTACGTGTAGATACACTATATATGCCCGAAAACATCATTTCCCTCAATATTCGGCCTCAACGAACTCGATTCTAACTTTCCGAGCTTCAATGTGTCCGAAAAAGGAAATATTACGTGAGTCACGTGGTGTGTCAGGGAGGGGTTGAGCTGTGGGAACTCATTGATCGCTGTCGCTCCTCAGAGTGGGGGTGTAACACGTCCATGACTACATGAAATCGACAATTTTCGCACGATTATTCAAGATTATTCGAGGCACATGAAAAATTCACCAAAATCATAAAAAATCCAAATTATTACAATGCGTGCTACAGGGTGAATACTACCAGTAGCAAAGAAACGATGCTGCGGGAGGATGCACGGTTTTTCGTAAGATCTCTTGAAAATGGTGACAATTCGGTCAAACAGGGAAGCCGCTCCAGCCCAATTCCTACCATTGGACTGTTTCAAATTCGCAGTCGTCCTACCGCTGCCCCAGATTGTCTGTGGAGTGAAACGTTTATGTGCGAGCCCCGACGCTTTGTGATTGCTTGTCAATATTACCAGTAAGATGGAGCGTCAGGCAATCCTTGCCAGGGTGAAAACTGGGGATAAGCTGGTTTTCGTGGAAGATAGCTCAAAGAAATCTCCAGACCAGCCTCAATAAATTGATGTAGGCTCAACAAGATATCGACTTGTCGCTCTCGCGAAAATGTGATGTCCACAAGCCTGAGAGTTGGCGAGCGTGAAACAATGAAGTGCAAAAGCGCCT
The DNA here is from genome assembly GCA_037176885.1 of Favolaschia claudopus. NCBI lineage: Eukaryota > Fungi > Basidiomycota > Agaricomycetes > Agaricales > Mycenaceae > Favolaschia > Favolaschia claudopus. The sequence continues at coordinate 1,129,960 of JAWWNJ010000077.1, forward strand.
CATCGGTTATGCCTTGCGCATCAGCTATGGTAAATTCTTGCAGCGCCGGACACACAAGAGGGGAGGCTTCGAAGATCTGCAACGCTTCGTCATTCAGAACATCGAGTATGTTCCACTCCGTTGCGTTCATGAGCTTCAAACACTTGATGGTAGAGGGAAGCCCTCGAAGAAAGTTCCCGAGGGCCAATTTGGAAGATAAGCCGACTTGGAGGACGATGCTTCGCAAGCATGTAAGACGGAGCAAGGCAGAGGTGATACCTTGGACATCTTGACAGTCCTCCCAAGTGTGTGATCCGTACAGACTAAACTCTTCCAGCGCGAGGTGGGAGAAGTGATTCAATAGGTACTCAGTAGTACGAAGTGGGGTTTTGTAGCATTGCAATTCGAAGGCTCGGAGGAATGAACAGGGAACGATGGGATTCGTCGGCAAAACTTGAGATTCTGAGATCTCTTGTATGAGGAGCTGGCAACTTCGCAGTGCATGACATCTGGCGAGGATGTCCAACGCCATTTCGCAGGTCAGACCTGAGTTCAAGTTCCAGGATGAAACTCTAAGCGACAACTCCGTCAGAGTGTTCCACCGCAGTGGCAAAGCCGAAGGGATGATACCGGAACCCGCGAATTCGAAACTCGAAAGATTGGGAGCAAAGAGGATACCAGCCGGCGTCCATGTGTACGCGGGATCCATGATGGGCGCTGACGACATGCTCAAAGACATGAGAAGAGGCACATCATTTTCGGACAGCCTCGACAATCTTTCGAACCCTGAAGGAGGGAGAACCAAACTAAGATGTTGCCATCGTGAAGCATAGGGAATAAGAAGTTCCAGCAGATCTTCCGGCAAATCGAGGTGGTTCATGTGAAAATCTCGTTCTACAGAGATGGACAGAGGACAGTTTCCAGTTCGTCCTAGCCAGGTGGAAGCAACCTCCAAGCGTTGCGCTGTCTTCGCGGCGAAAATATCACGATCGCGAGACAGCGACTCGTGGTCGGGTGGTGGCAGGACAATATGAAGTCTGGACCAGAGTCGTGGCGCTGAGAGTGAGAGCGTCCGCCATGAGCTGCATATTCGACCGAGCAGAACAGGCGCTTCCTGAGCGCTCATGACACAGTTCCTGTGGGCAGGCAGACACGCTATAAAGATCTGCTCCAAAAGGTCGAGAGGAATCCTCCGGATGGGCGACATGAGGGCTTTGTGGCTCTGAATGTAAGTCTCGAGCGATTCGCGCTCGTCAACGAGTCCATCCAGTTTTTGACGCAAAGCCAGGATTTCACCATCCAATTTCGCCAACCGCAGACGAGGTTGGACTAAAAGCTCCTTCAATTCAGGGATCTCATCGTCACTGGCGCAGTAATTTGTGTGCAATCGAGAGACGAACGGAGACTGCATGATGGTAGGATTTAGCAGGCAATCGATAATTTTCGCACGATTATTCGAGGCACAGAGAAAACAATCGCTCCGAACGGTGTGCCGAGCTCGAGGTTGATAGCTATTACAATGTGGGGCACACTAGCAGCGATATTGTAACAACCGTAAGATCGCTAATACTACGACTCGAAATAAGTAGCGAAAGAAAGGATGCTCCGGGAGAATGTACGATTTCCTGAAAATTTTGGGAATCGGTCAATTGAACAAGGACCAGCTTCAGAAGCTGGTCAAGCCCGATCCCATCTCTGCTAAGTTAGTCATTGACCTCTCAGTTGGTGTGCCCTAAGTAAACTGGGAGTGGAAAAAAGAATGCATGTTGTGGACCCAACGCTCCATCAATGCTTTTCAATGCCGTAAGGAATGCGAGGGAGAGTCAGACAATCCCTGCCAAGGTGAAAACTGGGGAAAGGCTGGTTCTCGCGGAGGGTACCTCAAAGAAATCTCCAGGCCAGCATTGATAAATTGTTGTAGGTTCGGCAGGATATCGACTTGTCTTTCCCGCGAAAACGTTACGTCCAAAAGTCTGAGCGTGGGGGACCGCGAAACAGTAAAGTGCAAAAGTGCGTCGTCGGTGATGAGGTGAACTCCTTGGAGAATGAGCTGTCGCAGCCCTGGGCATCCAACTGGACGGTCCGCGCAGGCCTCGAGAACTTGCAAGACATCATTGTCTAGGCTATCATCGTCCCAACCACGCACGCAAAACATCTTCAAACGCTGGACAGTGGACGGAAGACCTCTGATCAGGTCCGCTAGAAAGATTCTGGAAAACACGTCGCCTTGGATAACGACTGATCGTAGCTGTGGACAGCGGACCAACGCTGAGGTTAGATCTTGAATATTATCAGGATCTTCCCAATCCGCAGATCCCACAAGAGAGAACTCTTCCAGCTCGAGGTGTGAAAAGTGATTCAACAAGTACTCGGAAGTACGAATTGGTGTTTTATAGCACTCCAACTCGAAGACGCGGAGCAAACTGGATTGAATAGTCACATCCGTCGGCAAAACTTGGAACTCTGCGACACCCTGTATGAGAAGCTGACATCTCCTTAATGCATGACATTTGGAAAGTATGTCCAGCGCCGTTTCACAGGTGAGGTTCTGTTGGGTGTTCCAAGATGAAGGTTTTAGTGACAAGTGTGTCAAGGTGTTCCACCGCAGAGGTAGTCCCGACGGAATGACGCCGCCACCCGCGAACTCGAATCGCGAAAGATTGACAGCGTGAAGGATGCCAGAAGGCGACCAAGTGAATTCAGAGTTGATATCGGGCAGCGACAGACTCAAAGATCTGAGAAGAGGTACGTCGTCTTCCGACAACTCCGATAATGTTTTGTACCCCGGAGAAGAGATGGGCAGAGAAATATCATGCCATCGTGAAGCGTACGGAACGAGAAGTTCCAGCACATCGTCCTGGGCATCGGTATCAAACGCTGCCGCTGATCGTGTGTAAACATTGCGTTCCACAGAAACCGACAGAGGACAGTTTCCAGATCGTCCCAGCCAGGCGGAGGCAACCTCCAAGCGCTGCGCTAGCTTGAAGGCGCATACATCGCGGGAAGCTGAAGAGTCATCGGGGTTGGGCAAAGCAATATGAAGCAGAGACCAAAGACGCGGCGCTGAGAATGCTAGAGTTCTCCAAGAGCTGCATACTCGACCGAGCAGCACAGGCGCCTCCTGAGCGCTCATGACGCAGTTGCGGTGAGCAGGCAGACACGCAATGAAAATCTGCTCCAGAACGTCAAAAGGAATCCTCCGCATGGGCGACATGAGAGCTTTGTGGCCCCCTATGTAAGCGTCAAGCGACTCGCGCTCCTCGACGAGTCGATCCAGTTTTTGATGCAAGGCAAGAATTTCATCGTCCAATTTCGCCAGTCGCAGACTAGGTTCTGCTAGAAGGTCCTTAAGTTCAGGAATCTCATCGTCACTGGCGCAGTAATTTGTGTGCAATCGAGTGGCGAAGGGAGACGTCGACTCCATGAAAGAGGTGATCTGAAAGACCATCTTGAGAAACCACGTCCGCTATACAAGAGAGGTCGAAACGAGCCTGTAAGGAACGATGTAGGCACAAGGGATGTTAGCGAAGGCTAGCCTTGTTACTCAGACCAGTCGATGAGACGATAAACCGAGCAGGTTGGCAGAATGGTCTTGGCAAAACCCAAAAGCTACAGTGACTTTCGCACGACTTTTTGGGCGAGCAACTGCTCTATAAAGCGACTTTAAATTTTGGAGACGGTGTACAGACGACGGCGGATAGCTAAGTACACAGAGTGATATAATAAAATAATGGTGCAGTAGCAGACATAACGAGTAGCGAGTATGTGGGATATGCAGGATGGATATGTATTGCGGAGGATATTGTGGATGGATGGGTAGATGAGGGATGATTGAATAGAACCAATGTGGAGAGGGAGACGAGATAGATGCCGAGATACAGGATAAGAAAAAAGCACACAGATGAGGATGAGAAACACAGCGCGATGAGAGGGAAGAAAACTTAGAGTCTAGGGAAAGATACCGATATGAGAATTCCAGAAATCGCCAACCAAGCCAATTACGACTTGGCTGCCTTCGTGCGCGTCGACCGCCGCGTCGCCACAGGACTCTGCTGCTGTGCCTCCTCAGCGGAATCCGCCTTTGTCCTCCCCTTCCGCGTCGTCGCCCCCGTTCCGCGTCGCCCCCGAGCAGCCTTGGTCGTCTGTCCATCCTCTGTACTTCGTCCCTTCTTCCGTTGCGGCTCTGCAGGCGGAATATCAGACAAGCTGCTCAACGGGCTGCTCCCGCCGGACACCCCATTGCCAATGACATCCTCCATATCCTCCGTCAGCGGCGTCAGCTCCGAGTGCACACGCTTGTTTGGGCCTTTGCCATTGCTGCTCGTAGCACTGCTAGGCGGCGGCGGTAACTCAGTGTTTGGCGACGGCGGCTCGCTGGTCGACAACGGGGGCGGACCTGACGCGCTTGTCGGGGGTGGAGGCAACGCACTGCTGCCAGCCTCCGGCTCCGGGTCCTCCTCTTCCTCCTCCTCCTCCCGATATCCCTGCCCCTGGCTCTGGCTCAAATAATTCACCATCTCCGGACTTGGCTCAGCAGGCTTAAGCCCAGCGTCCGCCGCATGCTGCAATATATCCGCACGCCGATGCAGCCCGCCTTTTTTCAGCTCCGTCAAACCCGGGGGAGTCATCGACCGTGTTGAGTGCACATCAACCCCGTCCTCCATAGCGTCTCCATTGGCGTCTGCCTCGTGAGTGGGAAGGCCTGAACCACCGGCACTTCCATTCAGCTTGAGGTGCTCAATCCCCTGGCTGACAGACTCGTTGAAGCTCAGCTGCTCCGCCGTGCGCATGGACACGTCCTCGGAGAGAGACGAACGCGACACCGTCGACCCATCAGCGTGTAGCTGCGGGTAGTCGAGGTGATGGGAAAGCTGATACCCCTCGAACCACGGGTGAAGAAGCGCATCGGCGAGTTTCATGCGGTCGCATGGTTGGAATTCGAGGAGGCGGCGAATGAAGTCGTGGACTGAATAGATAGATACTATTCAGTCGTGTACGAAAAAGGCGAAGGGAAACGAACCGTTGTCAGAAAGAGGTTTTAAATCCAACTGACCCCATTCAATCTCCCGCGTTAGTATGCGCGTTCTGAGGTCCTGATCGGACGAGTCGATAAACGGGGTGGTGTTAGAGATCCTTTCCAAACTCGTTACAAGAGCTCCGAACAAGGGTGGAAAACGTACATAGAAAAAAGAATGACGCCGACGCTCCAACTATCCACGAGGGAGTCGTAACCGCTATTATTGTGCTGCGAAACGACCTCGGGAGCAAGGTATGAAGGTGTTCCGCACATAGTCTGTGATCGATGATTAGGCTCATTTTCGTACTGGGAGAAACTGGCAGACCTTGAGCATAGTCATGCTATCGACAATTTTTGCGAGACCAAAGTCGGCGACCTTGACGATGGGCGGATTATGTGCAGTCAAGAGAACGTTCTGTGTGACGTCGTCAACAGACAAAACAATCAGGAAGACACAACGTACTTCAGGCTTGAGATCTCTATGGGTGATGCCCTTTTCATGGATATAGGCGAGCGCTTGACACAGCTGGAATGTGATGTGTTTCGACATGCTCTCATCTACCCGACCATTCTCAGTTTGGACGACACCGGGCGCTCGACGACTCACCCAAACCGCCGTGCTTCAAGATGAAGTCCAACAGATCGCCGCCCTCGATCAGCTCGAGTACCAAGTCGATACTCCCATTAGCGTTCCAAAAGACCTCGCGCAGTTGGCAGATATTGGGGTGGCGGAGGTTCTCCATAATGTTGATTTCCCGGCTTGTATTGATGTTCTGCGCGGCTTGTTTCGCTGCAGTGTTGATTGTCGCGGTTGGACCAGCCTGGCGTTTAGTCTACAGTCGCATGTGAACACGAAGTCAAGATGGACAAAGAAACGAGACGGACTTCGTGGATGACTTTGACAGCGACCCACTCCCCCGAGGCTTTGTGCAGCGCTTTGAACACAGTCGCGAATGAACCTTTGCCCAGCTCGGTGGAGAGGTCATACGAGTTGTACAGAGCGCGTTTGACGACGCCGGATACGAGATCACGAAAGATGAAACCTATGATTTCTGGGTGAGCAAAGAGCAAAGATATTGAGGGGTTTCAAGGTAGCTTAATGTCGCCTCGAACCCCGACCACACCCTGACTCCAGAGTCCAGGGTCGAAGTAGCCTAAGACTTACGATAATCATAGAGCCCGTCTTGTTCCATCGACCGCGTAGCCACTCCGAATGCAATCTCATTTCCATCCTTCAACAGACGATGCGAGCCTTTACCGATTTTTTCGCCGTTTACCTGCACGCGTGCTTTGAGAGTCGGTCAAATCACGCATTGTGGGCGCACGCACAAAGGTCCCGTTGCTGGACTTGTCCTCGATTATAATTTCCGAGGCAGCGTTTTCCTCGCCATTCCATCTTATGATAGCATGGAAGTTGCCTGTGCAGCGTACGCGTTATGGTATCAAAGTTGACCGACGTGAAGCCACTCACTGATTTTGAATCCCGGGAAAATGACAAGATTTGAGGGATTCCGCCCAATTTTGACCTCTACCGGTACCTGAGGTCCAAGTTTCTCAAGCTCAACACGGTGGAGAGCCAGGCTTCGACACGGCTGGAGATACCCCCAAAGCTTTTCCGTGGATTCAACCGGGTCGGACTGCGTTAAAGGCTGTGTTTGCGTCTGGTCCTCCTGAGGTTGTGTGAGGTCTTCGATGAAAGCGTCGCCATCCATAGCAGCGGCGGCGGGGGTGGTGGTGGTTTGGGTGAAAGAGGAGGGTGAAAGAAACTGAGACAGAAGAAAGGTTATTCAAAAGCCTAACTTGATGGAGAAACCGATGATTGGCGTTGATGCCTACGTAAGCGGGGCACCCTTTGTACTTACTTTACCCTTTGCCCCCTTGTCCTTTCGATCGGATACCGAGACAACTTGGACAAGGGAATTCCCCAGCGGTCTGGATCCCCAAGGAATTGTCTACCATTTTTTTGGCTAGCGGGATCAGGTGTTGTGTCTTCATCTCTCCTTTTTTGTTCTTGCTCGGCGCAGTTTGGCAATTGAGTTCCCCTCAGCTGGCATTCGATACAGGCAGCTAGTGCGGGTATGAGTCTGTTGTCTACCTTTTTCTGCGGATCCGTAAGTAGACTGAAGCGACAAGGCGGTATCAATTCTCGAAACCGTGGAGAATCAATTACGTTAACCAATACGAGACACCGTTTTGCGACCCTGAGCACTCCCTGAAATGCCAGACGGCGACAAGAAAAAACACTGGAATGTAGTCTGGGCCTTAACGAAGGGTATGTTGGTGAAGCGTCCGTGGGAGTGATGGTGAGATTGATCTTGTGATCCGTGTAATGGCAGCTCTTACCCTTTGAGGTGGCGTGCGCTCTATCGACGCGCGCCTGCGATGTGGGACAGTCCCGACGACTCTAACCAGCATTCTGAAAGTCAGCTGTCGACGTCTGGCACGCAGTTGGTTTCACCTCTCACTGCAGTATCTGTACATTTGCACCCAAATTCCAATACATTACTCCGCTACCTTTCTTTAATTACTCTCACGGATGCGTCGATTTCCTCCATGTATCGGGAGAGGGGAATAAAACATTGGGTACTAGGGAAGGCAAGGTAGGAGAGGAGCGCGTCGGCGGCGTCGCGCTCGCAGCGACCAAAAAACGACGGACCTCTAAGCGACGGCCATCAGCAGCCGCATCACGCTCATCACTCCCACGGACGCTTCACTGACCTACCCCCCACTTAAGGCCCAGACTTTCTTTAGGTCCTTGAGAACGAATTGTCTTCTCATCGCCCGGGAAAGTCTGGTTTACGAGACTAACTGGAATGAGGGCTCTGGAGAGCATTTTTCTTGTCGACTCCTTGCCCTAATGCACCACGTATACAAATTTTGATGACCGCTAACTGCGACTCAAAAGTATAATAGATAGCTGCCGTGGCACCCAAAAGCTTTGAGGACGTCCTATCCAGACAATTGAAACGTTTCTCAAGATTTTAATGTTCTGCCGACGCTTTCGAAATTGACCAACTCGTCCTTCGTACTCGCGAAAACTTAGGATGAGAAATAAAGAGACGTGTTTGTCGCTTCTTTAAATTCCGACTACCGATAATCTAGATCGCTTTTAGGTGTCAAGTGATTTGTACTGTACCCGACTGTGACTGTACCGAATCACTGTGTATGCAGCGTAGCTGCCAGATTTGCAACACTACTGGTGGTAACTGAAAGGTGGGGGGCGCGATTCGTTATGCTGAATAGCTGGGGCAGGGGTGTCGCATCAAAGTGTCAGATACTCTGCAAAGGGGGGGAATCCTGGACAAGAATAGCAGCACAGAATGCGGGAACAGCACAAAATTTCCTAAAATGGACGAGAGCGGTTGTTTGGTCATATTTGTATTCTTGCCGTCTCTTGCCGTGTCACCATTTTGTGCTCGTCTCAACATCTTCGGTATATCTAAGCAGGTGTCCAATTCACTCACTAGAATTGACCGAAGAATTGCTGAAGAAGATCTCTCTATCTTGACTCTTGCTGGGACTCTCGGACCTAACAATCGTGCGGCATAGACTCCAGGCTAGGAGAGTAACTAGAACTTTTGCTGCTCACACCCCCGTGCGCTTGCTTTAGTGATTTGCGGTTAAACCTGCTTTTACGCAGAGAACACACCGTCAATGCTACAGTTGCGCATCTTCACCCGTCTTTAGCCAATTCAATCACATCATCCCTTTCCTAATGTCCGCTTTGGTGTGCGCTGTCACCTTCTGCTCCACGTTTCCGCGGCGTCTATATCTTAGACTGAGATAGTACTGAGATCGATAAGAAGACCCCCAGATATTCCAGAGAATATATACAGTAACACCCTGCAAAGAGGTTACGAAAGTCTTGAAAGATCGCCGTTTTTCTGTGGCTTTACGGTATGTTTGTCGACCGATCTATTAAATCCATACTTCATGCATCCATTTTTAGGTGCCTGAACCGGAGGTGAGCTCGTGGGCGATTGAAGAGCTCGAGTTCAGCCTGTTTTCACCGTCCTGCGGTCATCTCAAGTCTAATATCACAGCAAGTTGCAGCCTCGTCAGGGTGACAGTGACGACTCGGATTTTAATCCAGACCAGATTGTTGTTTAAATCTGTGAGACAGCGTAGGGCTGTATACTTTGCGCCACGTGGATCAGATTTCTTCATCCTTGGTTTCATCCCTGTCGCTCTTGACGATACGACATTTTGCTGTGCCTTAGAACTCTAGCTGGGAATCCGGATGCTCTCCTTGTTACTAGCTTCGTGATTTTGACAACAAATTTTGATTTTGATATGCCAAAACCTTCGGCGCTTATCCATTGCTTCTTAAAGCTGGTGACAATGTGTAGGTTTCCCAAGGCCGTCCTCAGCTTTCACCCCACTGCATTCGACGCTGTGGAACATGTACACTCTCAAGCTTCACTCGATCATCCTATTGGCAGTCAAATTTTGCCACGCAGCTTCTCTTGGACGCTCTCCTGTGTATGCTTGCATCGTGATCAAGCTTCCCTCGTCATTCCCAACTGATTCCCGCCAGCGTTCAAGTTGTAGAGTTCCGGGACTCTACAACTCACAATATACGACAAGGCGCGTCATCTTGCAATCCACTCACTGCGGACGACGTTAAGACTTGTGCGATGTCTGAGAATCTGTCTGTCTCCGCTTCAATTGACTATTAATTCTAGTGCCGGGCTATGCAACCCTCCTCTCGACTGCCCAAGCGAACTGGGGCGACGGCTCCTTCAACCTCGTCACAAACGATCCCGGTGTATGTCTTTACAACGCTTTCTTCTCAATACTCCATACGATGACAACTAGTTGCCGAACAGTCCCGCTCTCAGTTGCGTTCAGACTGATCCAGTCACCATTTCCATCGGTAGGAATCACATTTCTCCGGCCTACTTTTAATTTTTGATTCACAATCTTCAGGAAAGCCAGCTTGCACAACTTCGAACCAAGAGTTGGATGGTACTCTGCAGTCAAACGGGTCGGTAACCGCCCAGGCCACTGAGGGCACCACTGCGACAGCATCAGTCACTGTTACAAGTAAACTCACGTTGATTTTCTGCTTTCCACCTCTACTGATCATGTGAAAGAGGAATCCCAGTTCAGCACCGGCTCCAGCACCCAAGTTGGGTTCTCGATCCCAGACTTTCCCATTGGTGTTTCCGAAACCATTTCGTTCAGCACGACCTTATCCAATACCTTGTCGTACAGGTGATTCGAGTGCATTTAAGTATATACATGACTCAAGCTCATCTTGTTCTTCAGCTCGACCTCAACTGCGGATACCCAGCAATCGCAGACGATCACTTATAATCCGATTCCTGGCGAGAGCTGTCATTTGGAAGTAGGTCTCCAAGACGATATGTACTCTACCTCGCTCAGTCATGATATACTTGTAGCTGACCGCGCAAAGCTGTAACGCGGTGGGGACGGCAGAAGTTTTAATCACAGCCACTGGCACAGTCTGGTTTGAATACAATGATCGAGTTATTGATCATATCCTCTCATATTCCTCTGTCCTCGCTCACATGTCTTTAGGTTGACGGACACTACAAATGGGGTTTGGTCATAGAAGATATCGTACCCGACGTTTCTCAGCGCTCCAGTCCCATGTCGGTCCAGGTTCAAATCAACTCGAACACCAAGGCCAACTACCTCCAGACTTGCGACAATGGATCGACGACTATAAGCTCGGTGGTCCCTGAAGGGAGCAATACATTGGTATTCGGAAGCCAAAGTTTTTCGATTTCGAACGGGCAGCCCACTGGAGGTCGGACCACGTACGTTGTTTCTTCTCTGGAATAGTGTGTGGGTGTTGACATCCCTTTTTAGCACGGAAGGCGGAAGCAATGCACAGCCTACCGCAGATCCAGACTCTACCTCTGGATGCCCGCAAAATAGCATGAATTTATGGCTGCTGTCGATAACAATTGTCGTTTTAGCCGTCGTGTCCTGTCAATAGCAGAGCGAAATTCCGACCGTCATGCATTGAAGGTGTCTTTATATGAGCTTTGGGAAATTAGGTAGCTTGGTCCTGTATTTGAGGCGATTATATGGCCTATAGCCTATGTTCCTAGTAGCTAGTCTGCCGACTTGAGTGTCAATGGTGATTTCTAGACCTATTATCGATTCTTCAACATATACTTACTACCTCCTTCAAATTTCTGCCACAGAATACATGTATTCTTGATAACTGTCAAGTAATTTGTCTTGCACGCGAGTGTAACCGTGCCGAGTTACTGTGTCTGCGGTGTCATTTTGAAATTTCACCGTGAAAATTCCGCCCACCTTCCAGTGACTACCAGGAGTGCAGCAAATATAACAGAGAAGGCTTAGGTACTCTAAGAAAGGGAATCGTGGACAAGAATGGCAGAGGATGCGGGGGACAGCTAAAATTTCCTAAAACGGACGAGAGCGGTTGTTTGGTCATGTTGCATAGCTCCTTCTTTGCGGCCGGCGCGCTGGACGCGGATGGAGGCGCTCACTCAGACTGGAACCCATTCCCTAGCTTGAACTGTTTGATATGCACTCATTTTCACCCATTGTGAACTGAACTGCCAGCGGGGAGCTTGCGAGTTACTTGATACACTGGCAGTAGCGCGAGATCGCGACAACGCAACGACAAACCGGTGTCATCGAGCTCGTCTCTTGGCATCTTCGCTATAACTTGATTCGTTTCAACACTCTTTCTCGACTCTTACACCTGAGGATTCAATATCCGAACCTCAACACCCAAGTGTCTGGCCTAAACTCTAGAGGTACTTGGCTAGAACTGTGCCAGGTTTGCTGCCCAGACCGCCAATACGCATCCGCGACAAGCTCATACTCGAGTTGTTTGCCGAATTCAACAGAGAAATCCCCAGTTTCGTACGGTCGAAGACCGCAGCAATGCCCAAAGTATAAATACTTCGTACGTCGTTACATCCCAACTCACATAAAAGCGTGCAATCACATTCATCTGAGTCCACGACTCACCGCTTATTGTTTAGCTTGACAGAGCTTGACTATAACGAGCAGGCTGAGTAATTGTTACGCGTCGCGAAGGCACGTCACGGTACCGCGTTTCTGACAGCCATCACCAACTCCTTTTGTTCTCCACCGCGTTTGTGCCTCGGGTCAGCTATAAAGTACAAGGCCTCCGCGCCTTTGTACTTTGTATTCTGTCTTCTCTCGCTCCTTGCTTCCCTCTAGATAACCCGCGGAAGCCTTCAATTAGTGTCTGTAGTGTCCAACATGCGTCTCCTCACCACAGTGGCCGTCCTCGCGGGATGTTCGACAAGTGTATTGGCTTGGGGAGCAGCTGGTACGCCTATTTCATTGCCCACGAAGGTGTCTTTGTTCTTAAAAGATTTTCAGGCCATGAAATCGCTGCCACAATAGCCCAAATCCACCTTCACCCAACCGTCTTCCCAACCCTTTGCGCTGTCCTCAACTTCACCTCCACGAATCCCAACGAACCGCAATGCCATCTCGCGCCTGTCGCCGCCTGGGCAGACAAACTGCGATACAAGATGCGCTGGTCTGCCGCCCTGCATTACGTCGGCGCCCTGGACGACCACCCGTCGCAAACGTGCGCTTTCCCCGGTAGTCGCGGGTGGGCGGGTAAGCAGGACGGGAATGTCCTCAGTGCGATCCGGAATGTGTCCAATATATTGGAGGATTCTGTTTATTATCGCAAGACTGCGGGATACGATGCGGCGAATGAGGCTGTCAAGTTCCTCATTCACTTTATGGGGGATTTACACATGCCTCTGCACTTGACTGGCCGCGACCGAGGCGGCAACTCCGACAAAGTTTTGTTTAACCACCGGCAGACTAGTGCGTGAATTGCTTTTCTCTCTATTTCTGTAATTGACCCGCATATACAGACCTGCACTCCGTATGGGACGGCCTCCTCATTGCCAAAGCCCTACGATCCGTCCCCCGCAAATACGAACGCCCCCTCCCATCCCGCAAGATCGAATACGCACTACGCGGCACAATCTACGACTCTTACGTCCGCATGATCATGGCCGAAGGCGTCCTCACGAAATGGCAGCCTGAGCTCAACTCATGGCTCACCTGTCCTTCTACTCCAGACTCCGCCTCCCACCACTCCCTCGCGTTCTCGTTCCCGACCTCCCTCGCTTCTTTCTGGCAGCAAGCCACCCTCGTCTGGAGCCGCGTAATGTCAGGTGGGAGCACCATCAACAGCGACGATGACCTGATTTGCCCTTACCACTGGGCCAAACCCATCCACGCGCTCAATTGCGACATCGTCTGGCCCAAAGCCCTTGACAAGCCACCGTACAACGAGACGCGGCTCCATGGCGCCTCCTCATCTTCACATCACCATTTCGTCTCCCCCGAAGCCGAACTCGCCCAAGTCGACCGCGCGGGGAAATTCGTTGGAAGCAATGCCGTGGGCGGCCCGTACCTCGAGCTCGACACCCCGGAGTATTCTGGTGTCATTGCGAGGGATTGGATCGTGGAGAAGTTGCTTGCGCAAGCAGGGATACGGCTTGCGGGAGTGCTGAATTATCTGTTTGCAGAGATTGAAGATCCTGAGGAGGCGAAGTTGTGGAGGGGTGGACTGCGGGTTTCTCTTTGAGGGGCTCGCCCTCTAGGATAATGTGTAGCAACTGATCTATCTGTGTTAGAGTTAGAATGGATAATCTATGTATCTTGTATGTTTGTGTAACCTCCGCACATCGTTCGGAGCGATTTTTTCATGTGCCTCGAATAATCGTGCGAAAATTATCGATTGCCTGCTAAATCCTACCATCATGCAGTCTCCGTTCGCCTCTCGATTACACACGAATTACTGCGCTAGCGACGACGAAATTTTCGAATTGGAGGAGCTTCTAGTCGAACCTCGTCTGCGGTTGGCGAAAGTGGACGGTGAAATCCTCGCTTTGCGTCAAAAACTGTATGAACTCGTCGAGCAGCGCGACTCGCTCGACGCTTACATTCAGAGCCACAAAGCTCTCATGTCGCCCATCCGGAGGATTCCTCTTGATGTTTTGGAGCAGATCTTTATAGCGTGTCTGCCTGCTCATAGGAACTGTGTCATGAGCGCTCAAGAGGCACCTGTGCTGCTCGGTCGAGTGTGCAGCTCTTGGAGGACGCTCTCACTCTCAGCGCCACGACTCTGGTCCCGACTTCATATTGTCTTGCCACCACCCGACCACGAGTCGCTGTCTCGCGATGGTGATATCTACGCCTCGAAGACAGCGCAGCGCTTGGAGGTTGCTTCCGCCTGGCTGGGACGAACTGGAACCTGTCCTCTGTCCATCTCTGTAGAACGCAATTTCCACCCAAATCTACTTGACCTGCCGGAAGATCTGGTGGAAACTCTTATTCCCTATGCTTCGCGATGGCAAAACCTTCGTTTGGCTCTCCCTTTTTCAGGGCTCGAAAGGTTGTCGATGCTATCCGAAAATGACGTGCCTCTTCTCATGTCTCTGAGCCTGTCAACGCCCAACGTTGATCCCGAGTTCACCTGGTCGCCGGCTGGCATCCTTTATGCCCCCAATCTTTCGAAATTTGAATTCGCGGGTTCCGGTATCATCCCTTCGGCTTTGCCACTGCGGTGGGACACTTTGACGGAGTTGTCGCTCAGGGTTTCATCCTGGAACCCTCGTCAAAATCTGACCTGCGAAATGGCGTTGGACATCCTCTCCAGATGTCATGCACTGCGAAGATGCCAGCTCTTCATACAAGGTGTCTCAGAGACTCAAGTTTTGACGACGAATTCCGTCGTTCCCTCTTCATTCCTCTGCGCCCTCGAGTTACAATGCTACAAAGCTCCCCTTCGTACTTATGAGTACCTGCTAAATCAGTTTTCCCACTTTGAGGTGGAGGAGCTTACTATTCGTGGATCTCACGATCGGGAGGAGCGTCAGGATGTTCAAGGCATCACTGCTGTCTTGGTTCGTTTCGCACGCCTGCGATCCATCGTCGTTCAAGTCGGCATATTTTCCAAGTTGGCTTTCGAGGACTTTCTTCGACGTCTTCCGTCCACCATCCAGTGTTTGGAAATCATAGACACAGCTGACTGGGACAGTAATGATGTTCTGGATGACGAAGCGTTGCAGATCTTCGAAGGTTCCCCGGTTGTGTGCCCGGCGCTGCAAGAATTCACCATAGCTAATACGCGACTCCTAACCGATGAGGCCCTTCGGCGATTCATCGTTTCGCGCTCGCCAACTCTCAGGCTTGTGGACATAACATTTTCGCGAGAGCGACAAGTCGATATCCTGCCAAGCCTACAACAATTTGTTGGGGCTGGCCTGAAGATATCTTTGACGTATCCTCCAAATCCAGCCCATCCCCGGTTTTCACCTTGGCAGGGTTTGCCTGACGCTCCAGATTCCTGGTAATATCGACAAACGATCACGAAAATGTATGTTTTACTCCGCTCACAATCTGGGGCAACGGTAGTACGTCGGCGAATCCGAAACAGCCCAATCGCAGGAATTCCGCTAAAGCAGCTTTTTTCAAACCTGTGAAACCGATTTCTCACCATTTTCCACAACTTGCGAAAACTTACGCATCCCCTCCGGAGCGTCGTTTCTTCGCTAAGCGTAGTATTCGCCTTGTATCACGCATCGTAATAATTATCGGACTTTACATGTGAATTTCTGATCTGCGAACTCGTGCGAAAATTATCATCTTCTAAATCCTACCATGATGCAGTCTTTGTCGAGTCCATTCGCCTCTCGGTTGCACACAAATTACTGCGCCAGTGACGATGAGATTCCTGAACATAAGGAGCTTCTGTTAGAACCTACTCTGCGGTTGGCGAAATTGGAGAGTGAAATCCTGGCTTTGCGTCAAAAACTGGATCGACTCGTCGAGGAGCGCGACTCACTCGATACATACATCGAGCGTCACAACGCCCTAATGGCGCCCATCCGCCGAATGCCCCTCGAAGTACTCGAGCAGATCTTCATAGCGTGTCTGCCTGCTCACCGCAACTGCGTCATGAGCACTCAGGAGGCACCTGTTCTTCTCGGTCGAATCTGTAGCTCATGGAGATCACTCTCACTTGCCACGCCGTGACTGTGGTGTCGACTTCATATTGTTTTACCGAATTCCGATCAGTCGCCATCTTTTCCAGACCTATGTATTTCCAAGATAGCGCAGCGCCTGGAGGTGGCCTCCACCTGGCTCACGCGTTCGGGCGATTGTCCTCTGTCAATCTCTCTCGAACGCAATCCCTATCTGAACTCGGATCATGACCCGCAGGAAATTTTTTTGGAACTTCTTACCCGTCACATTTCGCGATGGCAAAATATGCGTCTGTCGCTCACTTGGCGAGGACGCCAAAGATTATCAGAGCTGACCGAGAACGATGCTCCGCGGCTTGCGTCCTTGTACCTATCACTTCCTTATCCCGAAGACGCATCGACTTGGTCCCCGTCCAGCATCCTCCGTACCTCCAGTCTTTCAAGATTCAAGTTCTTTGTGACCTGCACCCATCCTTCGAATTTGCCTCTACCGTGGAGCAATCTGACGGATTTGCTCCTCAGATTTTCTTCGTGGGACGGCCAATCCGGATTTGATTGTCGGACGGCGCACGACATCGTTTCCAGATGTCATATGCTGCAAAGATGTAAATTCTTTTTCGACTATATTTCGGCGTTCTCGCCGCCCGACAATATGATTTACTCGTCGTCTCTTCGCGTCCTCGAGTTGCAATGCTACGCAGCCCCAATCCGCACATGCGGCTACCTATTCAAGCATCTCTCACTCCCTAGACTGCGGGAATTCAAACTTGTTGGGAATCAGGATTCGGAGGATCCCTGCGATGACGATCTTGGGGGCTTTACTTCCGCCTTAGTTTCTTGCGCAAGTCTAGAAACAATCCTCGTTCACGTTGAAATATTCACCAAGCCAGCTTTGATACTCTTCCTCGAAAGCCTCCCCTCTACCGTCCAGTGCTTGCAGTTTATTGCGCCATCACTAGGCCAGGAGCAGCATAGCCTAGACGACGATGTCCTTCAAGTTCTTGAGGCTGGTTTGGGTCACCCAGTTGCGTGCCCAGCGCTACGAGAACTGACCATCAACGTCGCCCATCTTTTATCCGACGATGCGCTCTGCCGCTTTGTTGTTTCACGGGCGCCAACTCTGAGGCGTATTCATATTACATTTTGGCGAGAGAAACAGGTTGATATTCTTACGAAGCTACAATCGTTCATGGCAGCGGGTCTCGAGATCCGCCTTGGATATCGAAATCCATCGAAGCCGATCCCTCCTCGTTTTTCCCCTTGGGAAGGGTTATGCGACTATGACTCGGATCCGCTGACTCTATCTTCAGATTCTCAAGATTCAAGGGGATGGCGATTAAGCAGTTACGGTGGATAGACTCTATCTTCGCATTATATTGACTGCTGTGTTCCGTGAGCTTGCTAGTTGTGTATTGCCTAGACCTACGGATAGAGTATATTAGGATGCATGGGCCGGTGGTATACCAGCCACTTGTGCTAAAGGGCAACAGCCAAAGTGTATCGAAGATTGGGATCGGGATTAAGCAGCTCGTGGAGGATATCGAATCCTAAGACGAGTCAGCATCAGAAGAACAATCGTGAGCAAGCAAAACAATTGCCGCACCGTTTTGACTGAGCCGCGCACTCTCACGAAGGTCATCCCATCGGAAATCCGGAGTTTCAGTTTCAGGGAAAGTGGTCACACCACGTAAGCGTTTTCGAGGAGGAGCCTGTTAGGTGGGGAGGAAATCAGGGTGCGTCAGCGGTATCGATTGTTTGGCGGGGCACATAAATTTCGATGAGAATGACCGCTGCGCTTCAAGCTGTCCATTTGACAATCGCAGCCGGGCGGGGCTGCCGCAACATCTTGGGCGACATATAGTCGGGGGACCCGTGGAGATCCTGGTGAAATCAGTCAAGTGAAAGGTGTAATAGAGAGGCAGATGAACTCACAAACAGACAGCCCAGACCATCGTCCGAGATCCGAGTTGCAAGTCCGAAACTAGCAACCTTCACGAGGGGAAATTGTCGTAGGACAAGGATATACTCTACGAAAAATGAGTCCGTGGTCTGGGTAAAAGGGACAGTGCGACGCACCTCAGACTTCAAGTCTCGATGGACAATTCTCTAGCTATGGATGTACGTTATGGCTCGAGCAAGTTGGTAAAATATATCGCGGCACCGAATTTTCGCTAGAGAGTGAGAGACGTTGAGGAACGTGTAGCTGGAGGTGCCTACAATTCACTTACAAAGACCTCGAACACGGCCCAGTGCCGCGCTGATTGTCATAGTCGTTTTGTAAATGATCTCAGGCTAGCAGGCCACCCGCCATATATTCCGTGAATATGCCTGTTGGTGATGAGCTATGTGTTTGACAAGTTAGCGTAGCGTACTCACTGGTAGATCGGAAGGTGCCACCGCGGAAGATGGACACAATTTCGAGGATGTGGGGATGCTTTAGGGCCTGTAAAATTGAGAAATGTCGCTAAATGAGCCGGCGAAGCACGCGGGGAAACATCCGTTTCAGCAGCCAAAATTAATTCTATACTACTGGGGGAAAGCCAGCACGTCTTTGGGACCACCGCCAATTCCAGAGGTATAAGTATTGGTGGCATTGCCCTCTGCATCTTGCTACACAGCAAGTCGGATGAGTGACGCTTACACGAAACCTTTGACGCTTCGAAGGACCTTAGAGGGCAGCGTCCGGTTGAGAATCTTGTGGTGCACCCGATACACAGTCCCATAGGCATTTTCGGCGACCAGACAAAACAAATTGTGCATGCAATGTCGATTTCCCCAAGAACAAGCATTGCCTTGGCTTGCGGTGGGTTTCATGGGGGAGTAGCATTTCGCATTCGAATGGAGGTCAAATTCATGGCAGAGGATGTGGGTGTGAGAAGCAAGCGACGCGGTTATTTTGGGCCGAAGCGTCCACAGGACGATGGGCGCTTTGCCTTCCCTTGAAAATTCAATCATGGCTTGTTTAGGAGTCAACGGAAAGAAGTCGATGAAAAAATTTCTCGTTTGGGAGTCGGGCATATATACCAAGCGCAAAGAGTTGATTCTGTCCATTTGTCCCGAAGCACAACAGCTTGACGAGAGGTATCGTTTGAATGCAAGGAGTGATGCAGGCTGTACGAAAAGGGTACGAAGATTTGTAGTCTGAGCTGAAGGCTTCCGAGTCGCATCTACGATACGGATTGCCCATTTTGAGTTGGTCCCCTGTGAAGTGGCCCTTGGGAGCTCCTCTGCTGAGTCTACTTGCCCTCGACATAGATTGGCCCAGCTGGAATTACTTTTTCCGTCTAGCGCATGGATGCATTCAAACCGCTCAAAAACACGGTGTGAACAGCTTTCAAGGAGGTACAGTCTGCGCGAAATCGAGGTCCCGAGTCTTTCCAGGTTCAACGTTGATGTTCGGGTAGGTTCGGAACAAGCCTTCTCCGGTCCGGGCAAGCCGGACTTGTTTGCTCTACGCTTAGACTGCAACTGAGTGTCTGATACTCTTCTCGTCGTCGATGAAAACTTTCTTGATTTCCTCCTCTGTGCCCCTTCCATGAATCCCAATCCATGCCGCTCCGAAGGTATACTGCGACCGGAAGATTTAACAGGCCTCAGCTGCGTCAATCACCCCAGGGCCAAATTGTATACGAATTCAATCATGCCAGGACCACCACTGGTGCAGGTCAACAAGTGAGCACTAGCGACAAACTAGCGATAGTGAAGACTGAAGGCGGTGAATTATCACAGTATTTTCATTCGACTTCGTTGCTAACTTCGCAGGATTGTCATCTCGTGCGTGTGTATCAGGAGAGCGGCTTATGCATATGCACCACTGAAAAGGTCCGATCCTGGTGCGGACAGAAGTGAGCGAAAAAGACCTCCACGTCCGGTACAAAAAGATACAAATGCGTACGAACTTGACGAAAAGATGGACGACGTCAGATCCAAAGTGTCGACGGACCTTAAGACCAACCGGCGCCCAATCCCAGTGTGTCAGAAATCGACAGAACCTCACCACCCAGACGCTCGGCAAACGGCGACAGCATTTCGCAGAGATTATCCTCATTCGGAATGTACCCAGTAAAAAGTAGGTTCTCGTGGTCGAAAGTCCGATCCTAATGCGTACAGGATACGGGCGAATTACAACATACAGAAACTACGAAGATCTGGAAAGTCGGATCCAACCTTTTGGCGCATACGCCACGCCCCTATCGGTATGCGATCAGCTCCCAGCTTTTGCTCCTCTGCTTGCATTCGTACAATCTGTCCTACCTTGCATTCTGCCTCTGTTGGACAAGTCCCTATAATGGATCCAATAAGCGTCACCGCTACTATCATTACACTCGGGACTTTCATCAGGGATCTCATAGAGCTCGGTGAAGGCATTCGCAGCTCCATAGAACAGGCATGGCAGTTTCTGGTGCTATGAAACGTTGCTCTGATGAGGTTGCAGGTCAGCGAAAATCAACGACAAATTAGGGACCTTACACAGGACATTGTGCGCACTCTGTACGAGCTCGCAAATCTCACTCGTGGCAAGGAAGGCGTGTTTCATGGACCGGAATTGTTGGGGGCTCTTCAGGGTCTGAAGGCGTAAGGTCGTTTTTAAACTGGTACTTTGTGTTTCTCACTGTCAAACAGCGAGATGTTAAAAGTGCATTCCAAATGTCTCAAGATCTCTCCGATACCGCTCCCTGGTTTTCGGGGCATCCGGTTTCATTTGAAAGCTTGGAGGAAGCGCGATGAACTGGAGAAACAGATTGGTCGTTTGCGGGAACGCGTGCAGAATTGTATAAGCCAATTCACCGTGAGTACGCCCATTAATAGACGCACAGGCTCGCTCATCGTGGACTCGATATGCAGGCGTTCTCAGCTGCTCGTACTGAACACCTGGCGGCTGAGACTGCGCATAGGACTCTGCGTATCGAAAAAAGACTCATTGTGGACAATATAGAAAATCAGGTGAAAGCTCGTCGGCTAGAAGGGCTGATGGCGCGTGTCATGCTGGATTCCGAATTTGGGCACTGTAAATTGAGGGAAACGGCCGAGAACATATCAGCTGTAAGCGTGTTGAATTACCGATTGAATGAAGCTCATCTGAATAAGGATTCCTCTTTTCAAACTCTGGAATACCAATATGTGTCTGCGCAATTGAGTTCACTCATAAACTCGATCAAACCGATGCTCGCATCCGAAGATTTGTCGCTCTATCGAGGCTGGAAATCCGACACATTAACTTTGGGCTGGTACCAGCCTTCCATAGCGACGCCTTTGCATGCACTCTCCCACATTCTCGGAATTATTCTCGCGATTCATTCCCGGGATCATGCATCGTTGCTGGACTTGCTAATGGAGGCGATGGACAATCTTTCAATGTGTTTCTCTTTCGCTGGAATGCCTTCAGAAGAAATCGTGTGGGATCACTTCAAAATCGATCTCCTTCGCTATATGGCGAACAGGGGCTATGATATTGGGACCTTACCACGCATGGCGCATACGCTGAGCGACATTTCCGGAGCACATCGCCGTCGATCCGAGCTCGACGTTGCCATTGAGCTCAGTCAACAGTCGTTGGCACTCTGGGTCGAAATATCGCACCTGTTGCCTGAGGCAGACAACCGGATCGGTTACTTGGTTTCAATGCTCGCCCATGTAACGAATCTTCTTGTCGCAAATGACGACAAAACAACAATGTTATCCGCAGCTCAAGATGCTGTGTCATTAGCTCGTCCAATGGCAAAAGCTCTGGCCGAGTCTATGGTCTCAAGAGGAACATCGTTGACAACCGAGGAGGAAAGCAACGCAGCCATTTTTTGCGAGGCCTTCTTCATCTTCGCGAACGTTCTCTCTTCTTTGAATCGTCCCGTCGATTCGTACAAGGCATTCGTAGAAGCTTTCCGGACTGCATCCAGTCTACCGATCTTGAATTATGATCGTGATTGGAGACACGACATTGATTCGTTCTTAAATGTCATCTGCATAGTGGCAAAGAACCTTCGCCTTTCGCTTTCCATGCTTGCAGATTGTGTCAATCTATTCCGCAACCTAACTCATATCTACCCAGAGCAATATTCATCCGGATTTCTCCGCGTTCTTCATGCTTTTGCCTATTTTTCACAGCAACCGCATTCCTCTCATCCCGTGGAACAGATTCGCCTCTTTCTGAGGCCCGCGCACGATGCCGCACCGCCTGCAATAGACATCAACACTTCCATTCCAATCGACTCGAGTGTATTGGCGGACGCGATGCATTTATGCTTTGCCGAGGTTCTGGCAAGGGAGAAATGCACGCTTCGCTTGTTCCAAAACATTCTTGTTGCCCACTTTCCTCAGGCCATCGAGGCGCTTCGAGGCGTAGTACAGAGTCCTGTCTTTGACGTCCTTGCCGTGCAATGGGTTCATGACATTATCGATGCAGTCGACGTGATTGTATACCTCTTGCCAGCCGAGTATGCCGCTCTACTGCAAGTGTTGTTAAAAAAATGCAGATTTCTTGGAAGCGTCAAAAACCTCCATGCAGTCCGGCTCTGTGGAACCTTGGACTTTAAAGAAGAGGACATGCATTCGGGTGGATATTATTTCCGGTGTCTTTACGAACATGCCGCGAGGTTCGAGGTGGACAAGGGAATCTCATTTTGCCAGGAGATTTCGACATATCTGCAATCTCAATACGATGCTCACGCACCCGCCGTCATGTGGTCACACGTGTTTTTGGGGCTGCGGGCGGGCTTTCTTTGTGATGCAGCACTCTTTCCCGACGCGGTGTTTCTTGTCAAATCGATGGGGTCGAGTTTTCCGGAACCTGGTGACCTCGGTCCCGGTTCAGGGGATCTAACTCTATGGGCAATAAAGGCACAGATACTTCAACGCGAAGGACGGTATATGGAAGCTTTCCAACTTTTGAGGATGGGAGTGGCGGACGGTATTCGAAAATTTTGGATTGAAAAGCGCACCTTCGATTGCTATCTTTATTTTCTTCTTCCGCAACTCGCCTGGGCCTGGAGAGAGATAGGAAAACCTGCAAAAGCGCTCGAGTACGCCGAAAACGCGTTAATGGCCTGTGAAGACATAGACAGTGACCCTGGACTGGGAGACGCGGAAGAACACAAAATCATATGCGTGCAAATCCACTCCTTAACCGTTCACTCAGATTGCCTAGCCGCCGTCGGAAAGACAGATGAAGGTCTTGAGTCTGCGCAGGAGGCGGTTTCACTATACACGGAATACTACTGCATGTGGAAACATTCCGTCATCCCAATTCGAGATCAGGAGCTGGGAGGCAACGCTTTCTTCGCACTGTCTCTGCGACTACTGGCCGTTGATGACAGGGAAGAAGCCCTTCTGAATGTCCGACGAGCGACGGGACTATATCGTGAACTAGTTGCGCTAGCCCCACGACATCTTCCTACCCTTGCGCGCAGCCTACGGCTTCTTGCCTCCATTCTATGGTTACTCGGGTATCGTAATGAAGCTGTCGCCGCCTCAAAAGAAGCCGTTGACATTTTGCGCAAGGTCGCCGACTCAGAGACGTACTTCCTCCCCACCTTCGCTGCCGCATTGGATCAGCTCGCCATCTTTCTGTTCGAGATGCGGGATCTCGCCGGTGGCCTCTCTGCGACGATGTTCGAGCACGGGAAAGCGATACAAAAATACAGATCACTGCCTCCTCGGCCGAAGTGGCTCTTTAATCCACTGGAAGAGGAAGATAGTGAAGATGCAAATTGGTGGGAATGGGAGCCGGAAAACCATCACGGCGCTCTTCAAGACCCAGTGATCATCCCAATTGAAGCAGATGAAGTCGAAAGCGACACGGGCTACGAGGATGCCCTTGAGACCATAGTTTTTGTCGAGGATGAAGACCAGACAATAGAAACACAAGAGAGTCGAGCATCCGTCTCATCAGAAGACTCGGACGACATTGACAACTTATCAGACATCAAGGAGTTGGATGACCTGACCATAGGTGAAATCGGAACCATCGTCGCACAAGAAGCAGCGGATGGGCTTGAGAATGAAGGCATGCTAAGCAAACAGGTAGAAACAAGGTTGAGATTGAGCATGCCACCTCGGAGTACGCTAATGGACTTTATCTGGTGGATTTTGCTTCTGCTACTTGCAATTCTGTTCGCTCTCATGTACGCTAGAGTTGTTTGAGATTTGTCGAGGTGTATGTAGATCCTTAGCGCATCGATCTGAAATTCAGTACAATAAACATTCAGTCAAACAAAATGCAAGACAGTTTAATCTACCGTTCAGTCTTGCTGGCCCACCACGCATAACGCGGTTATCCGCGTTTGGGGGACTTGAGCAACAGCTTCAAAAGAGCCCCATAATGAACAGAACCGAATCCCATATTACCCATCACTTCCACTCGTCCCCGTGCTTTCTCCTTCTCTCGTTCCCTCTACATCCTCTCCATCGCCATTCGGATCCTCCTCGCACGGCACCTCGGACCAATATACACAACGACATACAGCAGCGGCGTCATCAACGCGCTCAGCCCCCCGAGAAGAACGTACGCGTATCCCGTCCCGAGGGCGTCGAGGAGGGGCTGCATACCTGAGACGAGGGCGGCGCCGAGGCCGCAGCGGACGAGGTTGTTCTGTTCAACGGGTGAGTGTGGAGTTCGGGGTGGCGAGACGAAATGAAGATGAATGAAGGTGCAGGAGAGAGAGAGGAGGAAACGACGCACGCAGGCGGTGATCGCTGAGCCTCGAGTGGGCATGAGATCAAGCATGAGAGTTTGGATGGAATTCATAACGGTCATCACGACCAGACCCACTTGAACGCAAAGAAGATCAGGATTGTCCTTGGGTCATTGAGGTGAGGATACACACCTCCGGCAAGCAAAATAAGCGGCGCAGACATGTGTGTCCGCTTGTCGATGCACCATCCGTATCCAATACACGAAACGACGTAGAATGCGAGAAAGGTCGGGAGGAGGCGGAGTCGGGCCTGCAAAAGTTCTTTCAGTCAGTTATATATAGAAAGAGTAAAGGAGGAACAACGGGTACCTTTTCAATAGGAAACGAATCATCGACCTTTCCCGACGCCTCATCCACCTGCTCGACATTCGGCTCTTTCAACGCCAGTCGCAGTCGTTGATAATCCCAGTCAAGAAGCCGCCCGCAAAACCACGACCCGACGAGTTGGCCGCCTCCCAGAGCTACCGAGACCACCACAATCAGCCTTCCTGCTCGAGAAAGAGTGAGGAAGGAAGGAAGGAGAGCAGACGTACTGATGAAACAAAGCCCCAAATCCGTCTCGCTGAGCTGCGGGTACGCCTCGTGGAAAACGGAGGATATACTCGCGACGACGCCGTAGAAAACGGAGTAGACTATGCCGTTGATAAGTAGGAGGAGCGCGATGTCGGCGTGCAGGAGGAGCAACAAGGGATTCTGAAATTTCTTTCGCGTTGACGGTGCGGCAGTAGACGCTTGAGAGAATGATTTTCTGCCTTGGCGCCCGATGATGGGGATGACGGCGTGGTAGATGCGGGGAAGGGGGATGCTGCCGTTGCCGACGATGGCGCGGAGAGTTTCGGGGAGGAATCTGAGGGAGTCTGAGATGTGATTCGAGAGTCGATGAAAAGAGACGAACAGAATCATTACGACCGCGCAGATTGAGGAAGCAATACACAGGAACCAAAATATGGACCTGTGAATGTGTTGAACAAATGAAGGTCTAGATAGAGGACGCTATACCTCCAGCCCAGCTTATCAGCGAGAACACCTCCGATAACAGGTCCCAAGGTTGGTGCAAACTAGATCACGAGTTAATCTTGACAGAAACCGACGAAACGCAGGCGCCGTACCATGGGCCCAATCGTAGCCAATCCCAAAAATCCACCGCGGTCAGCACGCGTGGATATGTCGCCAACGACGCCGACCATAATCGCCACAGTACTGGCGGACCCAGCTGCCTGGAAACATCGCAGAAAGAGTAATAACCAGTAATCGTGGGTCGGTGTGAAGGCTAGGCCAATGCAGGACAGGGAAAGCAGCAGGAGACACAAGATGAATGAGTGTCTTCGGCCGTATGTGTCCGCGATGGTGCTCCAGAACATGGGTGTTATGCCTTGGAAGACCATGTTTAATGTGACCTGCGGAGGGCGTCAGAACATGAGGCCACAGACCCGAGGGACGTGTTGAGCTGTACCGTCAGGTTGATGAGTTCAATAGACTTATGGAACGCTGCAGCGAGCGTTGGGATTGCAGGGAAGTAGATGTTGGCGGACAAGGGGCTAATTGACGCGGATTAGAACAGTAATATGGCGCTGTAAATCGACTCACCTGAAAAGCCCGCCAAACGAAATGAGGCATACAATCAGCCATTTCTCAGTCGGCGCGTAGATGCTGTATGGTTCTTTTGGGGGTACAGTGACTGTATTTCCCTCCTCTTTCGCGGGCATGAAACGGTTGACGAAACTGGGGAGAGAACAGAGGGGATGGAGAAGAAGAAGAAGAACAGCGGCTCATGGTTGTGCCTACGCAAGGTCACAGGTAGAAGGTGAGGATGTTGCGGATTCAGAGGTTATCACGGCGCGGTCGGCCGAAAGCAAGAAGAACAAAACGAATGAATTGAAACGGTTCTCGTGTCTGGCAGTTGAAATTTTTTTCACTCGCTCCCGTCGTGTTCTCTGGTCACTTCACGATTGCCAATGAGATTCGTTCACTTCGTCCAAGGGTGCAGGCAGAGCAAGCGATACAGAGGTAAAGCGGCAAGATAAAGATGTTTCTGAGCTACCGTAGCCTGCAACTGGGCAGATTGAAGCCTGTATCATCGCGACAGTTCCGAGGTAGACCAGCCAGAGCTCGAGAGAATGTCCTAAGCTTGATGATGCTACTACCACAGTCCATGGTTATTTTTGGAGATCTTTCGCGCACAGAGAGCTTCAGAGTGGCTTGACGCCACGAGTTGGATAATGGGCATGACGCTGGAGCTTTCAGGGTCGTTGCTTTCAGCGAGGGCTTAGCTTCTACGATCGTGGTTTGCTCGAATTGGGATGGTGGACGTTACGAACAAGTTGTAGAGGCGCGTGTCTTGTTTACTCGACGTTGTTTCCTGCCACCATGTCCTCCCAGATCTCTCATCCCAACCTTGTCTCTATACGCCCAATCTTCGCTCAGGAAATGGCGCTTGCCTAGTCGTCATTCGAAGCCGGATGGCCAGATGGTTGACTAGCGCTCATCCGGGCCGGAGCACCGACTTCAGCGTATCCTCCAAGTACCCAGCGCCGAGCTTTCTCTTGTGAGTACAAGGAAACTACGGTCTTTGCATTTTGATCTCAACGAATACCAAAGCCATTTCACATAAAATTTTGTTACCGCGCTCGCTGTGCACCGCCCGCCTTGTAGTCAACCCAACGGGAGCCCTTACATCTCGCGAACACTTATCCTGCTTGCGATCGCGATCTATTCGTATTCTCTCCCTCTCTCCCGGGAGCCCCTCTTTCTCTTCGACCTCCCCGCCAACTGCAATGGATCCAGTGTCCGTCACCACCACTATCATCACTCTCGCAACTTTCATCAAGGACCTCGTAGAACTCGGTGAAAGCATCCGTAGCTCTATAGAGAAGGTGTGGCGGGTCAAGAATTCTGGTGTCGGAGCGC
This sequence comes from Favolaschia claudopus, assembly GCA_037176885.1. Lineage (NCBI taxonomy): Eukaryota > Fungi > Basidiomycota > Agaricomycetes > Agaricales > Mycenaceae > Favolaschia > Favolaschia claudopus. The sequence goes on from JAWWNJ010000077.1 coordinate 1,157,547, forward strand.
ATAGCGCTGACCAGGTTTCAGGTTGGCGAAAATCGACGACAAATTCGGGAGCTTTCGCAAGATATCGTTCGCACATTGTACGCCCTTGAAAGTTTCACCCGCGGCAAAGAAGAGACGCTCTGTGACCCGGAGTTGTTGGGTGCGCTGGAAAATCTCAAGGCGTAAGTTTCATTCGAAACCTGCTTCACACGTTTTCTCACATGAGATCAGCGAGATGCTACACGTACATTCAAAATGTATGAAAATCTCTTCGGTACAGCTCCCTGGTCTTCGAGGCTTCAGGTCACAATTGACGGCCTGGAGAAAGCGCGATGATTTGGAAAAGAAAATTGCAAGTTTGAAAGAACGCGTGAGCAAATGTTTTTCTGAATTCACGGCGAGTCGTCTCTTCGTCATATTCAATCAATGACCCCACTTACCCTGCTCTCATACAGACCTTCTCGGCTGCTCGTACCGAACATGTCGCGGGCCAGATTGCACATTCAACTTTGCGCATCGAACAAAGACTGGTCGCGGATGGCATAGAGAGTCAGGCTACAGCTCGTCGGTTGGAAGGAATGATGACCCAATTATTGCTCGAGTCCGACTTTGGGCGTCATAAGTTGGAAAGAACTGTTGAGATCATATCATCGGTCAGTGCTCATACCTTTGTCATGAACCGAACCAATCTCTGAGCAGGATCCAACCTTCCAAAGTCTGGAATCTCAGTATATGTCCGCCCAGTTGACGTCGCTCATCACTTCCGTGCAAATACTACTCGCCAGCGGCAGTTTGTTTTTTGAATTGCCGTCTGAGCAAATCTTGGACCGGCCTGTGCTCGTTGACCCTACTATTCTTACTCCTTCCCATGCGCTCATCGAGATCTTGCAATTGACTGTCAAAATCGACGGCATGGCCAATCTGACCGTGCCGCTGTGGTGGTTGCGAAATGTTTTCACGAGTCTGAGGATACAGCTCTCTCAGATTGGGATGCATTCGGAAGCCGTTGTCTGGAGTCGTCTGCAAATCACATGCCTCCGCTATGCGAGCACGACAGACTATGGCATGAGAGCTTTACCAGAGATTGCAAGCGCGCTATGCGACGCTTCCTTTATTCACAGTCACCAGTATGATCTGGCGTCAGCCGTCGAATTTAGTCAACAATCTGTTGACCTCTGGGCTCGGTCAGCTGAAATTCTGCCTTGCGATGATCATATTGCCAGGTTGAGGTCCATGATCGTTCACGCAGACAACCTTCTTCAGAGCGACAAGAAAACAGCTGCGCTACGTACGGCTGAGGATGCAATCTCCATAGCTCGCCCAATCGCCTCAGGGTTAATCGAATCCATCTCACAAGTGTCACTCTTGACTGACGAGGACGCGTTCGACGCGGCGCAATCGCGTGATGCGTTTTTACTCCTCGCCCGAGTGTTCTCTTCCCTGGACCGACACTTGGATTCCTATGCCGCATTTATGGAAGGTTTCCAGGCGGCGCTCAGATTGCCAACTCCCGTGGCTCCTCCTTGTGGATATAATATCGACTCATTCATCGATGTCATCTGCAAGTTAGCGGAGGGCGACCACCTCTCACTTCCTATGCTTGCTGAATGTATAAAGCTTTTCCGTGATCTCACTCGCATCTATCGGAAAAGTTTCTCAAATCAATTTCTCCGGCTTCTACACGCATTCGTCTATGTTTCGCAGCAATCTGCCCCCGCTCTCTCCGGTATTCGCCGCTTTTTGGAACCACGATCGGATTCCTCCGCACCTGAACTAGATATCGCCAAACCAGTTCTCAATGACCTGGATATAGTATGGGATGCGGTGTGGTTATTTTATACTGAGGCACCGGAGACCTCCACAGTCCCCTTGATCAAAAACATTCTTGTTGTTCACTTCGACCGGGCCATCGCTGTCCTCAAAGCTCTACAGCAAAGTTCGGCTTTCAGCATGATTGGCTTTACTTGGTTCCTTTTCATCGCCTGCGAGATTCTTCCGCTTATTGCCAAAGCCGACTATTCCTCGTTGCTGGAGGTGTTGGGAGAGACGATTAAAGATTTCTTGACCAGTTTCGTCGCGCTGCAGTCGGGCGTTTCTTTCGGCGAATTCCTTCAGCGCATCTGTCAGCACGCTGCGAGGATTGGGGCTCACCGCGAGGCTCTCGAGCTCTGCGAGCACGTCGCCGAATACCTTGCATGCCATTTCCACACTGGGGACGATCTCATGTCGTGGTCGCACTCATTTGTTTTGTTGCGGATTGCCATCTTTTGCGATGCAGCCCGATTTGCGGAGGCAACGGAACTTGTACAACGGTTGGAGTTGGAGAGTTTCTCATCCCCTGAGAACCTTACTGTGCTAAGGACACGCATCTTACTGCGCAGGGGACGACACTTCGAAGCTCTACAGGTCATCAAGAGAGCCATCACTGCCTCCATCACAAACTATTGGACTCATGGTCCGACTTTCGACATGAGTCTGTACTTTCTGTTTACGCAGCTCGCCGTGGTATGGGGCCGCTTGGGACATCCCCACAAAGCATTGGAGGCTGCTGAGAAAGCTGTTGAATTTTGCGAGAAAGTAGAAATTGAATGCACTGACGAAGAAGATGGTGAATACCGGGATGGGAACATGGTATCCCTGCGAATCCACTCATTCACCACTCTTTCAAACTGCCAGGCCGCAGCTGGTAAGAGCGTCGAAGCCTTCGAATCCGCCCAGAAAGCCGTATCATTGTATATGCAAAACGAGCACTGGGAGACGCAGAGAGAAAAGTTTTGGATACTGAGAAGGCAAGAATCAGGAGCAAATGCCTTCCTGACATTATCCCAACAGTTCGCGGCCTCGGGCGATCACCAACGAGCACTTTCATATGCTGTGAAAGCCATTGCTTTATTCCGCGAGCTAGTCGCATTGGCCCCGCGGCACCTCCCCACTCTCGCCAGCGGCCTTCAACATCTCGCCTCCATCAAGTGGGACCTCGGACGCCGAGAGGAAGCCACCGTCGCCCGCGAGGAGGCCATCCAAATTCTACGAAACGTTGCGAGATCAGAGACTTATTTTCTGCCCACTTTTGCTGACGCGTTGGATCGGCACCGTGCTCTGCTCTTGGAGCAGGGGGACGCAAGCGGCGCGGCCGCAGTGATGTCTGAAACCGTCGATGCGCGAAGGAAGTTCGCGTCTGTGCCCCAAGGTCCGGAGTGGTCGTTTGAGAAAGTCGTGGATTCCGGTGACGAGGAGCTGGATTGGTGGGAATTGAAGCCGAAGTCAGAGGAGGATCACGGTGCTCTAGAAGATCTTGCGGGCGAAGCAGACGAGACGGAGGATGTCGAAAAGCAGGATAGCTTTGACACTCCAAGGATTGTCGAAGTCGTGGACGCGGATTTTAGGATGATCGAGGTGGTGAAGAAACCTTCATTCCCGTCTTCGGCGGCGACGAGGCAGGATACAGATTCGAGACCCGTCGTAGCGCATTCTCATAGCCTCACCGCTCTTATCGTATCAGGCGCTAACTTGCGGCTTGCGAAGGAGTCCGAATTGGTAGGTTGATAGTCCCGACGCCGAGCCACAGAACTCATCGAAACCCCAGGTTGAGACCGAGATTTCTCGTGCCACCTCGCCACAGACAGCCTTGAAAGATGTCTTGAATAAGCCCCTGAAGATTACGCTGAGCATGAGCATGCACAGTAGGCCAATGGATGTATTGTGGTGGGTTTTGCTAATGGTTTTGTTCGCTTTCGTATATGCGCGGGTTGCTTGAAAGCTTGCTTTTTTTTCCTTTAGTATATCTTGAGGAAGAGTAGGATAGCATGGAAACTTCATGTATGCGTGCGGTTCCAGAGAAATAGTTTTCTTTTCGAGGTTTGCCATTGATCGGTCCAGGCGTAGCGAGCTGTGTGTGCGATACGAATGTGTCACTGAACTGCACAGGAGCCTAGTGAGTATCGGAGAAACCAAATATGAATGGGATGTCGTGTCAATGAGAGACAGAGGTCGGCTGCGGCGCTGATCAGCATACATTTTGAAGGCTTGATAGTGGCAGCACGAAAACGTTTTGGGCGACGATGAGAGGAATAGTCTGCGCGGAGCCGCTGCGGTCGACCGCAACCAAAAAAAAGCGAAAGAAATGAATCTCGAGTCTGAATGGGTTGCAACTGTTCTTGCTTGCTCCCTGTGGTGCTTTCTGGCCACCAATACCTTGACTTGATCCAAGGGCGCAACCTGAACTTGGTTCCCGAGGCAGAACCGCGAAATAAGAGGTCCTAGTCCCTGAGTCCGATGGTCGTAGCCGTGCCACTATCCTGCAGCCGGGTCGATTGGGTATATTGAGAGAGTTCTCATGCTAGACCAGCCGTAAGTCGAGAGCTTGGACTCTGACTGGTTTGTTCAAATTGGCACGGTGGAGGTTACGAACAAGTTGCACCAGGGACCTGCGCGTGTCATGTTTGCTCAATTTTGTTTCCTGCCACCACGTCCGCTTTCAGATTCCTCTTCGCCGTCTGGGGCTATATACGTTCGATTTGAGGTTTCGGGCACTGGCCGGGTCTGCACATTGAAACTTGGAATTTTCGCTCGGGTCACCACTTCGGTTTCAAGCTTCCAGAGTAGCTATATGAGGTTGAATTGCGCATATCTCTGCAATGTTCTCTCCAAAATCTCTGTGGTCCTCTACCCGTCACATTTCAGGGAACTGTGCATCACCACGGTGGGTGCGGGGGTGCGAGTGACCGCCGAGACGGACGGAGAGGTCGCGACGTCGACGTCGAGGCCAACCCTGTCCTGCAGCCAGTTGACAGCGTCTCCTGAGCAGCAGGTGAGGACACGGATGAGGTCATCGCGAGCGAGGTCGCGCGCGGATTTCTTGGTGTCATCGAAGAAGGTTTTGACGTACCAGCGATACCGAGGTGCTGCTGGCTCTGGGGAGTGGCTTTATGAGGTTGAATCGCACATATTCTTGCAATGTTCTGTCCAAAATCTCTGTAATCCTCTGCCCGCCAATGAAACTATTGACGCTCGCTCACCAAAACTTACGCTCGCAACCTTTGTCAAGGCTCTCGTAGACGGCGGTCAAGGCATTCACCTCTCAATATAGAAGGTATGACAGTCTCTGATTGCTATGTGGTATTCTAAACAGCTCCAAGGCCGGTGAAAACGGACGACGTTTGCAGGACACTGTTCGCACTTTGTACGACCTTCCAATAGACGTTCCTTCGAATCAGAGTAACTGGGAGTTGCATCTTGCCGTTACAGTGACTGATCCAGACTGTTTGTTGCCAGTGCGACCGATGTACAGCACCTGCTTTGAACGGGTTTGAGCGTGGCAAGCAACAGCATTTATTCTTATCCTAGACGCTATCCTCAGTCCTGCCATGCCTTAATAACTGAACGCTATGATCAATCCGTCTTCTCCCCTTCCGTCCTTTCCCTCTTCGTTCTGGACCGCTCCGCCAATGGATCCGTTGTCCGTCACCACCGCTGTCATTACACTGGCAACCTTCATCAAGGATCTCATAGAACTCGGCGAGGGCATCCGGAGCTCTATCGAGAAGGTGTGCACGCGGAACGTCTGGCGCTGTGAGCGTTATACGCTAATCAGGCTTCAGGTTGGCGAGAATCGACGACAAATCCGAGAGCTTTCGCAGGAGATTGTTAACACATTATATGACCTTGCAAGTCTCACCCACGGCAAAGAAGACGTGTTTCGTGGACGGGAGTTGTTGGATGCGCTGGAGCATCTCAAGGCGTAAGGTCCATCTTTCTAACCTGCTTCATGTGTTTTCTCATTGGAACTATGAGATTAGCGAGATGCTATATGTGCATTCCACATGTGTCAAAATCTCTCCGGTGCAGCTCCCTGGTATTCGGGGCTTCAAGTCTCGATTAATGGCTTGGAGAGAGCGCGATGATTTGGAAAGGAAAATCGCGAGTCTGAGGGAACGCGTGAGGGCATGTTTTTCTAAGTTTACGGCGAGTTGTCGATTCATTGCATCCATGGAATGATCCCACTTACCATGCTTCCATGTAGGCCTTCTCAACTGCTCGCACTGAGCACGTCGCGTTGCGTATTGAACAAAAATTGGTCGTGGATGGCATGGAGAATCAGGTCAAAGCTCATCGGCTGGAAGGAATGATGGCCCAAGTATTGCTCAACTCCACCTTCGGGCGTCATAAGCTGGGTGAAACTATCGCGGTCATATCATCGGTATGTGCCCAATGCACCCTCCATGACTCGAACTCATGCACGACAGGATCCGACTCTCCAAAGTCTGGAATCTCAATATATTTCTGCGCAGTTGCGATCTCTCATGAACTCACTTGAACAACTCCTGGCTGGTGGCAGATTATTTATTCAACTGGCTCCCTCAGACGACGACGACGACGTCTACTTGTCTAAATATGGATTTATCAACCCTGCCATCCTTACACCTTCCCATGCGCTAATTCAGCTCTTACAACTAATTGTCAAAATCAATGGTATGCCTTGTGTGGTTGTTCCATTGCAGTCGATGCGAATTGCTTGGGCGCAGTTGATTACACAGCTCGATGGAATCGGAATGCTTTCCGAAGCCATTGCCTGGGGTCAGCTCAATATCGCATGCTTTCGCTACGCGAGCAAAACAGACTTTGGCCCACGAGCTTTACCAGTGATCGCGGATAGACTACGTCGTATATCGCTGGCTCACAATCGTCGATTTGAGACAACCTTGGCTGTGGAATCAAGCCGGCAATCTCTTCACCTCTGGAACCAATGCTCTGAAATCCTGCCCTGTGACCATTCGATTGGCAAATTGTTATCAATGACACTCCACGCCGAGAATCTTCTCAGGAGCAATCAAAAGGAGGCTGCACTATCTACTGCTGAAGATGCAGTCTTTATCGCTCGAGCCATAATAACGGAGTTGATGGACTGTATCTCAGATGCACCATCCTTGGCCGACACAGAGGTGTTCGAGGCAGCGCAATGTCGCGAGGCTTTTCTTGTCCTCGCTCGAGTTTTTGCTTCCTTGGATCGACACTTCGATTCATATGCGGCTTTCATGGAAGGTTTCCAGGTGGCACGCAGATTGCCAGTCTCCGTCGACCCTCCTTCTGGTCTTAACATCGACTCATTCATTGATGTTATGTGCAAGTTGGCAGAAGGCGGTCACCTCTCACTTCCCATGCTTACCGAATGCATGATGCTTTTCCGGGATCTCGCTCGCATTTATCAATACACCTCCTCCTACCAATTTCTCCGACTCTTACACGCCCTCGTCTACTTTTCGCAGCAATCTGCCCCCACTCTCTGCAATATTCGTCTCTTTTTGGAACCAGGATCAGGTTCTTCAGCGCCTGAACTAGATATCGCCAAGCCAATTCTCACAGATTTGGATGTAGTACAGGATGCGGTATGGTTATTCTATCAGGCACCAGAACCCAGCACAAGTCCCTTGATCAAAAACATTCTTGTTGCTCACTTTCAAGCGGCCATCGCCGTCCTTCGGGATCCGGAGCGAATCTCGCCTCTCGACCTGCACCGCTTTACTTGTATCCCCTTGATCGCCTGTTGGATCCTTCCACTTCTTGCAAGACCCGATTTTTCCACTTTGCTGAAGGTATTGGGAGAGACCATCCAAAGATTTTCTGTGAATTTTGTCGTTATGGATTGGAGTCTTTTCAGCATCTCTCTTCGAGATATGTGTCGACACGCTCTAAAGGTTGGGGACCACGACGAGGGGCTCCAACTCTGCAACCACGTCGCCGAATATCTCGCCTGTCCGTTTAACACTGGCCATGGTTCCGCGACGGGGTCGCAGTCGTTTCTGTTACTTCGGAGCTTCATCTTTTGCGACGCAGGCCGATTTGTTGATGCGATACAAGCTATGCAGGAGTCAGATTCCCCGCTATTCTCCTTCCATTGGCAAGTTGACCGTTCATACTTTCTACCGTATCTCCTCGTGAGGACACGCCTCCTCCTGCGCATGAGACGACACTTGGAAGCTCTGTCGGTCATCAAGAGAGCGCTGTCTGCTTTCATTACAAAGTATTGGACTCAAGGCCCGACTTTTGACACTAGCCTTGGCTTTTTCTTTACGGAGCTCGCTGCGGTATCAAGTCACCTAGGACATCCCCATAAAGTGTTGGAGAATGCAGAGAAAGCTGTTGAGTTTTGCCGGAAGGTAAAGAGAGAATACGCAGACGATTTGGAATTTGAAGTCCCATATTATGAAGACATTGTGTCCCTGCGAATCCACTCATTAAACACTCTTTCAGGCTGCCAGGCCGCAGCTGGAAAGAGCATCGAAGCCCTCGAATCTGCTCAACAAGCAGTCTCGTTATATATGCGAACAGAGCAGCAAACGGAGGGGAAGATGGTTTGGATACTCAGAAACCAAGAATCAGGAGGAAATGCCTTCTTTGCATTGTCACGACGACTCGCGGTCTCCGGCGATTCTGAGGAAGCACTTGCCAATGGCCAAAAAGCCATCGAATTGTTCCGCGAGCTCGTCAAAGTGGCCCCCAGACACCTTCCTACTCTTGCGAACAGCCTTCGACATCTTGCGTCCGTACTTCAAAATTTGGGCGGCCAGGATGAAGCCATCGCTGCCTGCGAGGAAGCGGTTGGAATTATGCGCCTGGTTGCCGACGCGGAGACGTATTTCCTTCCGGACCTTGCCGACGCATTAGAGCAGCTCGCCGCTTTACTCTTGGCACAAGAGGACGCTGGTAGTGCAGTTGGAGTGACGGCCGAGGCCGGCGAGGCCAGGAGAAAGTTTGCGTCGTTGCCTCCAGGCCCGGAATGGCTATTTGAGAAAGTCGTGGATTCCAGCGACGAGGAGGAGTTGGATTGGTGGGAGCTCATGGAATTTCGGGATGCCCTCGAAGATCAGGCAAGCGAAGGAGACGAGACGGAACTCGAGAGCGATGGGGAGTATGAGGAGTATCATGATGCACTCGACACTCCAAAGATTGTACAAGTCACGGAACCAGAGCCGACGGTGATAGAGGAGGTGGACTCGGAGGGGCAGCCATTCTCCCCTCCCGCTGCAACGAGTCATAATCAAGATATGGGTTTGACGCTGGTCGTGGCAGATTCCATGTCCGCTGGCGTCATCGTACCAGTTAACAAGCTCCCGTTGGGCTCGGCGGAGGACTTTCCACAGGTAGGTTTGATGGGCACAAATCCCTTCATTCTGACCCTCATGAAGAGACAGCAGGATCCTCCTAGCGCCATATCGAAGACCCAGGCAGTCGTGAACGATGCCTTGACCAGGCCACTCACGCTCAAGCTAAGCATGCAAAGCAGGCCCGTGGACGTGATATGGTGGATCTTGCTCGCAGTTTTGTTCGCTATATTCGCGTATACCCGGATTGCTTGAGGCTTTGGTTTTGAGGTCCTTAATGTAGATTCTCTTGGGTTGATAGATGCTCTTGAAGCTCGTTGTGGCAGAAGGTTGAGACTTGGACGTTGAATGCAAGTCGATCGCTCCCAATTAGTTTCTCCCCGACGATCTGCGATTATGGAGAGCCAGTTTTCTCTATGGCTTGTACATAGACCGAAGCTGGTGGGTGTGGAGAGCTGTGTGCGCGTTTTTCCGAGTAGCCCTCGAGTGGCCCTGGAGTCCGTTGTAGACAAAAAAGATCCAACATGAAAGGGATGTGGGATGTAGGAAGGAGACAACCTGCCGCGGCCGCGGTGCAGATCAGATCAGCGGCCGCTTCACACCGGCTCTCTTCAAAGGGCAGCATAATAGTCAAAGAACTACAACGTATGGATCCATTGAAGTCTTAGATCTACCTTACATCCATTTCCGAAAACGCGACCTACTTAACTGGAGACAAAAAATATAATAGATTAATACCTTCTCGGACGAAGCGCGTCACTCGACAACGCAGCCCACTCCCCCTCAATCTGCACATGCTTCATCTGCGGAATCTTCGCCCCCCGCTTCGCCACAAACTCAATAAGCTCACTCGCCTCCCTCCACCCCTCCTCCTGCTCCCGCTCCCTCACCAGCAATAACCCCATCCTCGCCCTCCATCATGCGCGGAATCACCTCATCCCCGCCATACATCCGAGTCCTTGCCAAATGCAAACTCGCCTTCACGCGCACCCGCCTCGCTCCACCCGACTCTGTGCCCTCTGCACCCGCAACTGCTCGAAAAACTCCGCCAAAGCTTTCACCGCTTCCACCCGCGCACGCAGGATGGCGCATGATCCGCGGGGACGGAGGGCGCCGCTTCGGGCGGGTTTGCACTTGGGTTTGGAGGGGCCGAGGGTGCAGGACGGCTGGGCAGGCGTAATCTTTTAATGTGCAGGTTGCGCTGGTGCTTAGGGCTTAGACGATGGAGATGAAGTTAGAAATATCAGATAAAAGTTGGTGTGCTTGAAGTGTGTAAAAGAATAGTAGTAGTGAATTGAGAAAGGGCGCACCCGTATCAAATTCACAGCTTCCATCCTTTGCTGAAGACGGGGTCTTGGGAAGAGGGTACAATGAGTTGAAGGGATGGGACGAAAAGGCGCTTCGATTCGATTGACACCTACAAGAATGAAAAGTAAAAGGATGAGGGAACGAGAAATGAGAAACAATGTGCGTTGTCGTCGAAGAGGCGAGCGTGGTGGTGCATTCATTACACTAGGGTGTATGCGGGAGAGCTGAGATGGGAAACTTTTCTTCGGAGCCTAGACGCCAGGGTGCGAGGAGGCTCTTGGCGCTGAAAGATTGATGAATGAATCAGTGCTAGAAACTGAGCGACGGTCACATACTGTTCGTAATTGGCTGAGAAAAGTTTGAAAAACACGGGAAAAAGTGAGTGAGTGAATTCTACGAAACGCAATAGAATACGGACGCACCGTTGATCATCGAATCGGGATCATGCGCAAAAAACCAAGGCGTCACGACTCCGCCGCGCGTGTACAACAGAGCCCACAGAAGAGAAACGCGGGAGGGTGGATGAGCAAGGCCGAAAACAGTTCAAGAAGACGTTTGTTTGGTGCACTGATTGCGTTTCCTCTTCGTCCTCGACCGGACGCGCACCTAATCGGCTCATGAAGTACACAGGGAGGCACAGGATCGAGGGAAGATGAAGAGAGGGAGGCGGATGAGGATGGAGATGGAGTCGCGCGTCAGGACAAAGAGCCAGGAGAGACGACTAGGAAGAGGGGTCCGAGTCGTGAGTGCGCGGAAGAGGGAGGTTGGAGAGCACCAAGTAGGAAAGGTGGGTGGATTGCAGGAGAGAGTAGTGTTCAAGGACTCGGAGGCCATTTCACGTGAAGTTGTGTGGTAGGACCAGGTATTCAATACCTGGTCCTACCAACCGTATTGCGCGTCGAGTTGAAAAGGATGACGAGACTGATGCGCGTCAAAAATTGAAGCTCAGAATCGTCCACGGTCCAGACGAAAGACAAAACAAGCCAAGTTATGGGAAATCAGGTACGAATTTTTCATTTATTTCAAGCCCGGTGGGGAGTCGGTGACTGCTTCAGCCTGTTTGCCGCTACCGATGTACAGTGCCTGCCTTGAGCTGAACAAGTGTTCCAGCGCAACAGCTTTTTATCCTTATCCTGGAAGCTATTCATGGCATGCCCTAATAACTGAACCTCATGGTCGATTCGTATTCTCCCTCTCCCCCTCCTACCATCTCCCTCGGTTTGGATCTCTCCGCCAATGGATCCCCTGTCCGTCACCACCGCCGTCATTACACTCGCCACCTTCATCAAGGACCTCATAGAACTCGGCGAAGGCATCCGGAGCTCTATCGAGAAGGTGCGGCGACGACTGACGCTGGGAGCGTTATACGCTAACCAGGTGTTTCAGGTTGGTGAAAATCGACGACAAATCCGAGAGCTTTCGCAGGAGATCGTTCACACATTGTATGACCTTGCAAGTCTCACCCACGGCAAAGAAGACGTGTTTCGTGGACGGGAGTTGTTGGGTGCGCTGGAGAATCTCAAGGCGTAAGGTCCCTCTACGGAGCCTCTGCTTCATGTGTTTTCTCACCCGCAACCATGAGATTAGCGAGATGCTATATGTACATTCCACATGTGTCAAAATCTCCCCGGTGCAGCTCCCTGGTCTTCGGGGCTTCAAATCTCAATTCAAGGGTTGGAGAAAGCGTAATGATTTAGAAAAGAAAATCGCGAGTCTAAGGGAACGCGTGAACAAATGTTTTCTTCAATTTACGGCGAGTCGTCTATTTGTCTCGTTCAGTGAATCATCCTACTTACTTTGCTCCCATCAAGGCCTTCTCAGCTGCTCGTACCGAGCACGTCGCGGGCCAAATTGCGCACTCAACTTTGCGCATCGAACAAAGATTAGTCGTGGATGGCATGGAGAACCAGGTCAAAGCTCGTCGGTTGGAAGGAATGATGGCCCAATTACTACTCGACTCCAACTTCGGGCGACATAAGTTGGGTGAAACTATTCAGGTCATATCATCGGTGTGTGCTCAGTACGCTATCTATGAAACAAGCCCATCGCCCAACAGGATCCAACCTTCCAAAGTCTGGAATCTCAATTTATGTCTGCCCAATTGAAGTCCCTTATCGACTCGATCGAACGACTCCTGGCCAGTGGCAATTTGACATTCGAATTCGACCCGTTCGAGGACCTTGTGTTCCTACCTGTGTTCATCGACTCTACCATTCTTACACCTTCCCATACGCTAATTGGGCTCCTGCAACTAGTTGTCAAAATCAGTGGCATGCCCTACGTGGAAGTTGAATTGCAGTTGGTGGGAACCGACTGGTCGACCTTGATGATACAGCTCTGCCATATCCGAATGTTTTCCGAAGCCATTGCCTGGGGTCAGCTTAAAATCGCATGCCTTCGCCATGCGAGCAAAACAGACTATGGCACAAGAGCCTTACCAGGCATCGCAGGCACACTAGATGACATATCTCAAGTTCACAGTCGCCGATTTGAGTCGACCCTAGCTTTGGAATTGAGTCAGCAATCTCTTGATCTCTGGATCCAGAGCTCTGAACTCCTGCCCTATGACTATCGAATCGAGACGTTGACATCGATGATAGTCCACGGCGACAATCTTCTCATGAGCGATGAAAAGGTGACTGCACTATCTACTGCTAAAGATGCAGTGACCATCGCGCGTGCTATAATAGCGGAGTTGATGGAATGTATCTCAAACGCACCCTTGGCCGACGAGGTGTTCGAGGCGGTGCGATCTCGTGATGCATTTTTCTTCCTCGCCCAAGTGCTTGCTTCCTTGGACCGAGATTTGGATTCCTATGCGGCCTTTATGGAGGGTTTCCAGACGGCACACAGATTGCCAGTTCCTGACAGGCCTCCGTCTGGACTTGACATCGACTTATTCATCGATGTTATATGCAAGCTAGCAGAAGGTGGCCACCTCTCACTTGCCATGCTTACCGAATGCATGATGCTTTTCCGGGATCTTGCTCGCATTTATCGGAAAAGCTTTTCGCGTCAATTTCTCCGACTCTTACACGCTATCGTCTATTTTTCGCAGCAATCTGCCCCCAGTCTCTCCATTCTTCGCCGCTTTTTGGAGCCAGGATCAGGTTCCTGCGCACCTGTAATAGATATTGCCAAACCAGTTCTCCATGATTTGGATGTAGTACAGGATGCAGTGTGGCTCTTCTATACCGAGGCACCAGAACACTGCACAATTCCCTTGATCAAAAATATCCTTGTTGCTCACTTCCAAATGGCCATTGCCGTCCTTCGAGCCCTGGAACGAAACTCGGCTATTGACATGACCCACTTTACTTGGCTCCCCCATATTATCTGCGCGATCCTTGCGCTTCTTACGAGAGCCGACTTTTGCACTTTGTTGGAGGTATTGGGAAAGACCATTCAAAGATTCTCCGTAAATTTGGTCATCCTAAGTTCGCACTGGGCGGACGAGTTCGGCAACCCTTTGGAACACATTTGTCGACATGCTCTGAAGCTTGGGGCCCACGACGAGGTGCTCCAGCTCTGCATGCACATTGCACATTATTTCGCCTGCCCCTTTCACAGTGAACCTGATACCGTGGAGTCGTGGTCGCAATCGTTTCTTTTGCATCGGAACTTCATCTTTTGCGACGCAGCCCGATTTGCTGAAGCGGTCCAAGCTGTGCAAAAGTCGGGTTCGCCGTTGGTCTCATTCCACTGGGAAGTTCACCACATATACTTTTTCCCCTATCACATTGCCAAGACACGCATCCTCCTGCGCATGGGACGACACTTGGAAGCTTTATCGGTCATCAACAGAGCATTAACCGTTTACATTACACAGTCTTTCGACTTCGACTTCGGCCTTTACTTTCTCTTTACGGAGCTCGCCGCGGTCTGGGGTCTCCTGGGACATTCCCAAAAAGCGCTGGAGAATTCCGAGAAAGCTGTCGAGTTTTGCGAGAAGGTAGAAGTTGGATACGAAGACGATGATATGAACGACATAAACGATGAAGACCTTGTGTCCCTGCAAATCTACTCGCTCACCACGCTTTCGAACTGCCAGGCCGCAGCTGGAAAAAGCATCGAAGCCCTCAAATCTGCCCAAGATGCGGTGTCAATATATGCGCAAAACGAGCAGGAGACGTGGGGGGATATGTCTGTAATACTGAGAAAGCAAGAATTAGGAGGAAATGCTTTCTTTGCACTGTCCCAGCGACTCGCAGTCTCCGGCGATTCCGAACAAGCACTTGCCAACGGCAAAAAAGCCATAGACCTGTACCGCGAGCTTGTCCAAGTCGCCCCTAGACACCTTCCTACTCTTGCAAACAGCCTTCGACACTTTGCGTCTGTTCGTCAGGCTTTGGGTAGCCAGGACGAAGTCATCGCTGCCTGCGAGGAAGCTGTCGAGATAATGCGTCGGGTTGTTGACCCGGAGACGTATTTTCTTCCGGATCTTGCCGACGCATTGGATCAGCTCGCGACTTTGCTCGTGGAGGTGGGGGACACTAGTGCCGCCGCGGCCGTAATCACTGAGGCAAGCGAGACGCGAACGAAATTTGCAGCTTTGCCTCCAGGCCCAGAGTGGTTATTCGAGAAAGTGGTGGATTCCGGTGACGAGGAGGAGTTGGATTGGTGGGAGCTTATGGAATTTCGCGATGCCCTGGAAGATCCGGCGAGTGAAGGAGACGAGACGGACGTTGAGAGCGATGAGGAGTATCATGATGCACTTGACACTTCGAAAATCGTCGAAGTCGCAGAATCTGAGCCTGCGGTGACAGAGGAGGCGGAGGGACAGCCATTCTCGTCGCCCGCTGCAACGAGTCAAGATACGATTTTGACGTCGGTCGTGGCAGATTCCAAGTCCGCTGGCATCATCACACCATTTGATGAACCCTCGCGAGACTCGGCGGAGGACTTCACAAGGGTACGTTTGATAGGCATGAATCGCTTGTATACAACGTTCATGAAGAGACAGCAGGACCCTACCCGCGCCATATCGAGAACTCAGACAGCCGTGAACGATGCCTTGACCAGGCCACTCACGCTTAAGCTGAGCATGCAAAGTAGGCCGGTGGACGTGATATGGTGGATTTTGCTCGCAGTTTTGTTCGCTATCGTGTACACCCAAAATGCTTGAAACTTTGGATTTTGCTAGCAGTTCCGCTATTGTGTACACCCGAACTGCATGAATGTTTGTTTCTGGATGAAATTCTCTTGTATTAACAGTGGACACTCAATGGAAACTTGAACCCCATCGCAGTCCAGATAAACCAAAGACGAGGTGGAGAATAGAACGGCGAATTTTGATTTATCCCGCACACAGACTTGCACTGAGTTCGTTGACCGGAGATTAATATTCGTCATATTCAGAACCGAGCCTCGTGAGCTGTGCATACACATCCGTGTGGTGTTTTTTGGCGCAGGTAGGGTCGATTCTGAGGCTGGAGCAAGGCTGCAGTGTCGTTGTGGGCGTGAGAAAGAGAGCTTCGCTGTTCCCACTTTCCTAAGTTACAGTACCAGCTTTGACGAGTCCTGAGTAGGGTCTCGGGCTTTCTGTTGAATGGCGAATTCGGCGGCTTCTTATCCTCGCTGGCTTGTCTACAACTTGAACCATGACTGCTAACGGGAGGCGAAAATGAAATCCCGCAAAGTGACGATTTTACGGCGGCGACTCTACATACCTGTTGATTGACGGCGACCTTCCTGGAGATCTCACCCACTTTGCTATTGGCATTTTCTTCCTCGTACTACGCTAGATGTGGGCGGGAGACCTTATGGCTCGATTCTGGCCAGGCAAGAAGAGAGACCAGAGTCCGAAGATTCTGTGGACGCAAGCTTACGGGGTGGGAGCCTTAGGCGAGAATTCTAAGATGTTCCAGAAGGAACTTCAGACGATGGAATCACTACTTGGGATACTACGAAGCGAATTTCGGACACGCCGACACGGAGACGCAAAACAATGCGGGCTTGGTCTCGATTGGAACAGACAGAGGAGCGTAGAATTCAGCTTGACGTTGTAAGTAAACGAAGCTGTTGGGTTGCAAAAAACTAAGTACCAAGTACATACAATCCCGCTCAGAGTAGACTTAGTAGTCTCCCATCTCTACGCAAACCCCAGTTTCGCATCATAATCACAGCTTTCAAATTATCGACTGGAATTTATTGCGGTCATCACGGTGTCCGATATACTTTACTATTTTCTTCGGGACGGCATACCAAGTCTCCGATAACAAGTCCACCACCCTTCTGACCTAAATGGGCCTCTGCATGCCCTCCATCGCTCCCTTCCCCTTCGCCTTCGATCTTTTCGTCGCTCTGAACATCACGCCTGGCCCGTCATCATGAACATCTCGTTGCTCGTCTGCATGTCGACATCGCATACTGCGCATACTAAGCTCGCCTATACGGACCGTTTCCTCCTTTTCGCAGTCTTCCGCTCCCCGCGCATGCTCATTGACAATGCGGGAACGCCGGGCGGGACTGTCATTCATCTTGCTGTCGTGGTTGCGCGTAAGCTCGAGGTCCGGGCGACGCTTGCGGATCCACGGCCGCTCAAGTTGCGTGTGGAGATTGTGGGTGCCAGGGGACTCAGCCCTACCTTACAGTCAGGCGAGAACCCTCTATCAGCGACGCCGGCTTCGGGTTGGTGGTCCCGTTCCTTTGGCGGCAGAATCTTCGTCGACTAGAAATTTGCCAGGCATCATCGGCGCTACACCTTACGCTCAAGACGCTTTCGCAAGATTCAGCCAAGAATGACACCGTAGCAAGACGTCCGAGCTGTCCTCGCCACCGGCGAGCTGGCAGACATATGTTTTCGTTCGAATGCGCTCGGCAGCACACACCTCCAGAGCGAGTATCAATTTCTTCTTCGTTCTCCTGGGGTAGATGATACGAGGATAAAGGTGCGGAACTATCGGGGCGGATGTCGGTGAACATGGAGGACATCTAGTGAACGGTGAAATGTTAGTTAGTGGATTGCCGGACTTGGAGAAGGCACTGCTGGTGAGCGGTAGGGTGACAAATAATGCAGGTCAACTCGAGTACTGTATGCATGTACTAGATCTCATTTTAGAAACTCTGGCTTTGGTCTCACTGTAAATTCCGTGCAGGTTGGCGTTGGGAAAATTTCCTATTTGAGACGAAATGGGTTGTTTGTCCGTGCTTCACGCTGTCACTGCCACCATCGTGCCTTCCTCCTGACCACGAGCATCTTCGTTGAGAGGCTGCTGGCGAATCCTACGATCTTCCAGCCCATGAATCGTTCTTTGCCTCTTCAGCGATTGGTCGATTTGAGCGCCCGCGAGTCAACCGATTCTGAACCAATATCGCACCGATATTTACAACAGCATGAACAACCTCAAACTGCAACGCAAGGTGCACGCCGTTCACGACCGAGTCGAAGACTGTCGACCGTCCCGAAGAGTACTGCAATCAAGATAATACACTGAACGCTTCGAAATCGCAAGTCGAATTTGAAGACCTGCAGCAAAGCCATCAATTGCAAGTAGCGCCGTCTTCCTCGAGTGCTGAATGTCAAGTCAGCGATCATGATTCTCTGCGTTATTTCCTTACTCGTCAGTCGGTTTGTGCTCGCCTTGATCAGCAGTGTATTCTCGTTGCTTTCTTTCTCTCTTGTTCATTGACAGTCGTCTCAATCAAGGACAGTGTTTTCGTACTCAGGAGCGTAAAGAATGTCAAGACTCTCAAACGGCTTCAAAGACCTATGTGTATCCAGGCTTCGATTCACACCGAACTTGTTGTTTTAAGCTATTCGCCCACCATGATTACATAATGGCTTGCTGGCGACAGCTTCGATGCAGAGCCTCAGATCTTGTCCAAACTCGATTCCGACTACGGATCGTGCTCAGCGCTCAGCAGTTGCTCAAGATGTGGCCGCAAACGGATCGTTAAATTAGCGTGAGGATAATCCGACGCCATCACGTGTGCGCGAACTTCCAAACGGAGTTAATCACAAACCAACAGCCTCCATTTGACTCCGTGGCTCAGAACAAGGACCTCAGTTGCTTCCGTTTGTGCCACCGGTGCAGCTTGCCTCTGCAGCGTCTTTGCGTTGCCTCTCATGCACCATGGACACGTCGATCGACCACAGCCAGAATACCCAGACGACCCAACCTGTCAGCCAAAGTCAGCCCCGACCCGAAGAAGAGTCGAATGCAGAGTATTGGGGTGTACTCCTTCCTTGCTCTGCGGGGCTGGAACGCGTTCGCTTCCCAAAGTCCAAGCCTACAGTCACTATCGGTCGTGACGCCGAGCATACCATGGTTTTACCGTGGACAGCCATCAGTAGGTTTCTTCATGTGGTGATCGGTTTTGCCACTCATCGTCCTCTCCAGGTGTTCATCACGCAAAAATCGAGTGGAATGAGCAGGAGGATGGGCAGACGTGTTTCACAATTACCGATAGCTCCTTCAATGGCACCTTTGTGAGCGTAACCAGCCAGCCACGAACCGCATCTTCATTCCTCTGCAGATAAATAAGGAGCTCATCGGCAAAGGCAAATCGCGAATTCTATCCGATGGGAGCGACATATGCTTCGGGCCAATACGAACGTCTAGTAACTCACGAAAGCCTGAATATCGTGAGTTCTATCATCCGTCCCAAAATTCGGTTGCTAATGACATCTGCAGGCTACACCTTTCGCGATCTCGTGTCTGAAAAACGACAAGTGTTTCGGAAGTACGACCTGTCAAACGAGCTCGGAAATGGGACCTACTCTCGAGTCTTCAAGGCCTTGCAGATCGGCACCAGTAGATGGGTTGCTGTGAAGTACATCACTCAGGTAGGCGCGAATTTCTCTCTCTCCGGGCTTCTTCTGCCAATTCTGACGACGAAACAAAAAGACGATGCGATTCAACTTGACTCCAGCAGCGGAGGCAGATGCCATTCGCGAGATTTCCATTATGAAGACGCTACACCACCCCAACGTATGCTCGTTCCTGGAATATTTTGAGAATCCAAACAGAAGCCTCGGTGTGCTCACGCTCGTGCTTGACTTCTAACGTGTCCAGCTTAACGCTTAATACAGATATTGTGCTGGAGTACGTGGACGGAGGCGATCTGGCAAAGTATATGTCGCAGACCGGCGGGGCGGGTATCGGTGCGCTTTCTCCTGCTCCCCCTTTTGTGCGAAGGAACTGAACGTCATCTAGGTGAATGGATGTCTTGCCACTTGACCTACCAGATCTGCCAGGCCGTTTCATACATACACTCCTGCCATATCACCCATCGGGATCTCAAACCTGAGGTATACACCTTTGAATGATTTCAGTCGATGACTGACATCTACTCAGAATATTCTGCTCACTCGGGACACTCCCCCCATCGTCAAGATTGCAGACTTCGGTTTGGCCAAGCTATTGTGGGTCCTTTTAACGTCGAACACTTGCCTTTTGCTTCGCTAATGGGGTGCTCACAGGCACGAACAGACTGCGCTCCGGGTACGCGCCTGTTATGCGCTACGAACGAGATGTGCGCTGATTTCCCGCCCTAGACCATTGTCGGCACTCGCTCGTATATGGCTCCTGAAGTCCTCAATCGCATGAGCACCGATAGACCCTACTCTAATCGGGTCGATAGCTGGAGCGTTGGGGCCATCGTGTTTGCCATGTGCGTCTTTCTTTACCCTAGCTTTTCTGAATCGCTCATTATGTGTTTCTAGGTTTACTATGCACACCCCATTTCCTCGTCTACCGACGCAAAATCTCAAGCAGGCCGTCGCCGATGAACTCGTGGAGTGGATACACTTGGACCTCCGAACGGAAATCTCTGAAAATGGTAAATTGTTTTTATTTTCATCCTTGTGTAGCCCAATTCATTCGTTCTTCCAGGCAAGGATTTCGTCCACCAGCTGTTAATATTCAACCAAGATCGTCGCATGGCGATTTCCGCTGCCCATCAGCATCCTTGGCTCGTAGGGCACAGGCCCACATACGAGATGCAGAACCCGGACGACTACGAAGCGGGCGAAACATCCACGCGGGCCCCTTCTCCGAATAGCGCAAGCGGCTCCTCCAGCGCTCATCGCTCTATACCCCGGGCACCAACGGCAGATCCATACGGGGACGACTATGGGATACCTCAATTTGGCCCGGACCTACACACGCCCCCGCTCCAGCCTCTGACGGAACACGTTCCTCTCCCCAGGGTGGCATCGCGGCCACCGGGCTTGCGCGAAGTCCCGATGGAAAGCACGCCGCCGGATTCGCCTCAACGTTTACTTCGCGGCAGAGCCGGCGCCGCTCTGAATGTGCCCTCAAACCAGTTCATGCGTAATAGCACAGACGAGAGGATTTACGGACCTGCGGCTAGGACGCCTGCTCGCGAGCCGACTGTGATTGTGGACGCGGACGCGGACGCACCCCAAGGTGGTGGACATGGGCAGAAGCGGACACGGCAGGAGATGATAGACGGAAGCAGCCCGCTGACGAGTTTGGCGAGTTTGAGCTCCCTGCCGCCGCCGAAGAAGAAGACGAATAAGGGCGGTGGGAGGGCGACGAAGAGGGCGACGAATGGCGCTGCTGGCGCGAAAGGCAAAGCCAAAGCTGATGCCCCAGCAGCAACTCCACGTCCCCGGAAGGGCAGGACGACGAAGAAGCAGCAGCAGGAAGAGGCGGAAGAGGGACAGGCGCCGGCGCCGGCGCCAGCGCCAGCGTTGCGAAGGTCCACTCGCCCGGCGCGACAGGCCAAGCGATGAACTAGGCGGCATTGATTTGAATTTATCGGCACATCTCTATCTTGGGACACGAATTCGGCTGGAGGGACTCCCAACATTGTATAGTATAGTATCATCTCCATCTCATTTATCTTTTCTCTCTTCGCTGTCATCTCCTCCATCTGCTCCATCTTTCTTGCTTGCATTTGACCTAATCGTACCATCAGAATCACTACGTAGACAACTACACACTACCACTAGCAAATCCACCTGTAGCATATAACCGACAATATATTGCCGTTACGTTTAACAACCTTGCAGCACTCCGTCGGGCTAGCGGTTCCTGCACTCCAAGGTTTACTTACATGTGGTTTTGTAATCCGACGCCAACTCCTGTAACCTTTTCAGGAAACTCACTGCACGCCGCAATTCGATGGGAGTCGCATCTCATCGGGAGGCCGGGACGTCAGCACAGTCTGAGTCGGCCAAAGCGCCGACTTGACCCTGCACTAAGCAGATCTCTCAGCTAATTTCGACTGCCCTGGTCAGCCCCACGCATGCGCCAAGCCCACTTTTTTTGGTTCCGCGGAAACAAATAATACATCGCATCAGAAGCCCAACGATTTTCAGAAGTTACCGGACAGGACCCAAATAGCCTTCCAAGATCGATAGTATGTTTTAGACTCGCCGCGGCAAGCCGGAGCTTGCGATTGTGCGTCTAACATTTATCTTTGCAGACTCGTGGCTCGCTGGGGTACTATTATACTTATCTTGACCTTGAAGTCATGCTGAGTTGGGAAGCTTGAAACAAGTTGAAGGCCGAGTGCTTACCGGGATCTATACACCAGGATGAGGTTTATTGCGGAGATTCATGTGCCTTTTTCCTTCTAAGTTGTGGTAAGATCGCTCGGATTCCTTATCTTCGTCTCCCGCAACTGGTTATTCAAGGTCCGCGACGCCTTCGAAATGTGGACGCCAGTGATCGCTTCTTCCGTTGAGACTCGCTAAAAGAATAAGACCCAATGGCAGTATCTACGGCAGCCTCATTTTTTGCAGGATGTCTATCTAGCAGAACAAGTCTCTGTCCACCTGGCAAAATTCCCTGTATTGAGCGATCTACCTCGGTTATCCCTGATTTCGATCATCTTTCAAGCCTTCAGTGTCCTACCCGGACTTCCGTTCTTCTTTCAATTTGGGCAACTCAGGATCGAGACAGCAGATCAGGGTTCGACGATCGCGAGTCATTTGTTTGATTGCTGGACCCTGTAAGTTCATTTGATTTTCATGCTTCGACGATAAATTTTCTGGCCTTGATTCAATATTAAGGCAGTTTCAGGCAATCTCCCTTTCATCTCGGGGGTCGGGCCTTCGTGCGCGTCGCGCACTGCTTCAGGACTCGGTTAACCGGCGTCAGGCTCCGACCACGCTTGTTTTTGTGTCGCGCCTGTCCGGTTTTTTCTGATGCACGATCGACCTGCATAAAAAAAGTAATCGATCGTATCGATTGGTATGGAGGAATGATGGACCAGAAGATAGTTCGGTTTCTCATGCGCATGGCAATATTATTGGCTAGATATCGGTAAATCCAACATCAGCAGTGCGGGTGTGCACATGTGCGTCTGTATTTTGGAGCTCTTGGACAACAGCAGTTGCTCACCTGAACTTAATGTCCATTAGCCGCCTGACCGACTATGCTGGAGTGGAGAGTGGTGTCGTTGACCCGGGCGCTCGCCTGAACATCGGCTGCGCGATAAAAGTGGAGTGAGAAGTGAGAGACAATTGCGTTGAGCCGGGAAGAAATTAGATGATTGATAGCAGGTAGAAGGAACGAAACTCTGTTTCGCATTCCCGGTAGGTAGACGAATGTGGGGGCTCCCGTTGATATCGCATTTAACCGCTGGCGTTGATTTCTAGATTCGTTATTATCGGCCAACCTGCGATCGCGGGTGCACTTGCGTAACAATGGTGTTTCGCAAATTAGATCGTGGCAGCCGCTCCATCATATGGAGGGTATGTCGGGGACAAGAAGAGCGACAGAGACCTGATTGTCGACAGCAGCCAAAGGGGTCTATGACGGTTATTATCGTCATTTATTTCAACTTCGCAGCGCAACTCTCAAGGTTCAGATCGGAGATGTAAGGCTGTAGAATGTTGTCTGTGTTCGGAAGGTGAGGGGACCGGCCTGTGACTCACGCACATGATCTGATGCATCGGTGCCCATGGGTTGCCCATAGGTCGGAACCTAGAACGGAGAGTCTACCAGTACGTGGATGACGCGCCGGCCCTCCGAACACTCCCAACAAGATAGCCGCGTTGATCCCTCTCCCATTTGCTGGCGCTGTTCACGAGGATGTAGCAATTTCTGTGGATTGAAGAGCTTGCCAATCTTTGCTGAAATTACCTTTGTCCGAGTTTCAGATTGCATTCGTATAATCTCTGTCCCTCCTCCTGCCCCGCCTCCGCCTCGCCTCCGTGTCCTCCACCTCTAAAACCCGGTCATAGATCCGCAGCATATCGAGGTGTGACTCATGGGCATTGTAGGCACCTATGGGTACCCACGGCGGCTATTGACGGCGTCGGTTCCGCTTGCAGTTGAGATGAATGCCCTCCGCTGTCAAAAAGTTGGTAGCTGCACCCATGCCTCGAAATCCTTGTCTTGATGCAGGAAACCTGACAGCTGAAAGTTCGTTTGTCTTCAAAACCTGAAGTCGCACGATAAAAAGCTCCGTTTTCATCCCAACATGCCTCGTTTCCACGCACTTAAGCTTGGGACTTAATATAAACGACGAATTTAACTGTCATAGGGGTCGGGTGAGCTCCCGTATTTTCGGTAATCAATGTAGCAAAAGAAGGTGCAGAGGACGAACATAAGATGAATTTTCGGTGTACCTTGGTGCAAGACGATCGAACCATTGACAATCACTGAATCCATGGCGAGTAAGCGTGCAGCAGAAACAGGGGCGGTTTAGGCCCCCCAGGATAATCTTCATCCAAGAAGCAGAATCGGATATCAAGCGTAACGATCGGCGTGAAGGCGTTCTAGAGTCAAGAGTAGCTTGGTTCCTCAGTTTGAGGTAAATTAGCCAGCTTTGTTGATCACCATAGAAGAGTAGTATATCGTGACCAGGATGATAAATCCCCCACAGTCCACGAGCATTGGTTCGAGACGAAGAAAAAAAATGAATAAAGTTGTCATTGATCCAATTTAATCGGGAAGTGGCCTTGAGCAGGTGGTAATAAAGGGTCGGATCTTGGAAGATATCGGGCTTTCACCCTTCCTCGTGGAGTCGCTTTGACCTTCGACTTGACCCTCTGTGGCGACTTGTGGGTTGACTTGTCACTTGTGGCTTGCTTGTGGCGAGTCGGTCACTCGGAGGCTCGGACAAACTCGGATGAATGAATCGGTGATTGCCGCTACCGGGAATCTTCTTACCCGGTCCGGAGAATTTGATGATCAGTTTGAAATCTCTCGCAAGTCGCAACGTTCGATCCCTGGTCAGCCCTGGTCTGTCTCAAACTCTACGGTGTCTCTCGATAGGGCAGCATCTACTGCCGTTGGAAGGGTAGTCAGGTCTCCGCACAGAGTAAATCGATCTTATTCAGACAATCTCCCTGATTTAATCTCTCTTGAAGCAGCTTTTAACTTTCCAGTCACTGATGCATGGCAATATTTTGGCAATATTCACTTTCTTCGACACTTGTGCTCAAGTTGGAAGCTGCATCATCTCCCAAATCTCTCTGATTCGTCGAAATATCTCGTCTAAAGCCCCGCTGTCGCTCTGCACTCGGTTTCATACTCTCCTTCAACTTCAAGTTCTGCTGCCAATAGCTGCGACTTTTACTAGTACATGCCACCTCCGAGTGTTGATTAGTTCTCAAGGCTTCGCCCGACGCGACCACAACCTGATGCATTAGCTTTTCTCAGTTTTGAAACCGCTTATGCCTCCAAAGTCCGATTTATTTATTTTGGACTCAGTATCTGTGCTCGGTGCAATCCCGCTCACATCAAATTTCTCCCACGTCCAAATCCTCGAAGTCGCAATCTCACGGAATCCCCCGCCGGCGAAAGGACGATGCTGGCGCCTACAACTGTACAGCAACGATCTGCACTTTCTACGTAGATCTCTGGTTCTGTCTTTTCTCCTGAGCTTACTAGCATGCGCGTCATCTTGTTCGAAGATTGAGTTGCTCAGACATTTCCAAACTTTTGGACCTGGAGAGATCTTTGATTCCACTGGGCTGGGTTGCCACAACTTCGGCTTCCAAACTACTGGTCTATAGCAAAATATGGATCGCAACTTTCCTCTGCAACTCCACGGAGTCGGTTTATGTTGTCTGTCCGCGTACTTCTCATTCATGGACAAACCTTGTTCCACGGGACTGCGAGGATCCATTCAAATCTGCTTCTAGCTGTTCATGTGCTGATTGCAATGCGGACCGTACCTTGTAGGTCCATATGTAGGCTTCTACCCGAAACCATTCCGCTCCCAAATCGGACCAAGTGCATTCGAGTCATGGTTGCTGTCTCCCCGGAGTTGTACCACCACTCAACACGAACGAACACTATATGCTGACCTTACCTCTGACCCATTTTGAAAACGGTCTGGTCGGCAATTCGGGCGAAGTCCATGCTTGCCGCACCGCACATGAATTACACGCCCGACATGGTATGGTTAATTCTCCATCATACTACTTATCACTATCTCACGTCAGTTAGTTCAATCTCGAACCACGATGTATCGGATTTCGGGTTGTTTTATTCATCTATTTGCTCCGAACTTGTTCTCCTTTGTTTTTTGTGAGTCCATTCGTGCCGTTTCTTGCTCCTTTCACAATGTAGTAGCGGCACACGACCTCATCGTTTGGCGTAAAGGCATCTCGTAACGCGTTAAAATGTCGCTGAAGAGCCTGAAGTTCAGAACATTCGCGGAAGAAGCAGGTCACGGTCTTTCGTAAGTCTGACAGATTTTTTAGAGCGGAGCCAAGCCCATCAGCACCGGCGCTGATACACAGAGCGGGATGCGGCAGTCTTAGAAATCGTCGGTCTGTCTTAAAGCGAAAGCAATGATCGGATTGCCCGGCGACGGCAAAGAAAGATATTCTCTGTTACATATGCCGCTCGGGGCCGATGCGGCGAGTGCAACGTCTTGTACTGTTCTCGGTCGTCGCGCAGGATTCACACAATCAATCAGCATCTTTCTCGCTCACATTGTCTGTTTTCACATACTAACCATTCTCAGTCTTTTGTAGGACTGCTATAGCTTCATTTTGCGGCTCAGTGAGCCCGCATGGGAGTTCATTCACAGTATCTACAGGGAAGTGCTTTTGGAAAATTCTTTTGAATGTTGATCGCAAATCAGTTTTCGGACTGCAACATAAAAAGGGTTTGTAAGTCGCGCACTGATTCCTTACTCGACGGCGTTTATTGCCAATTAGAACAGGTACGTGCAGCGGTTGCCCAGGGTGCTGATTATTCTATGCCTTCGTCGCTTCCATCATGGAGTACACAGGTTTTATTCTCTTTCGATCGCGGGTTTCCAAACATATCTGAATGCGCTTGCCAAGTCGAATCCGAGCTATTTTCACGACATATTCCACCTATCATTGATCAATCTTTATCGAAGCCTTCGCGTTGTTGATGTACGTATGTTGGCGGTCCATCTCCCGTTCTTCACCGACCGAGTTTGACGGAGTGAAAAATAGGCACTCGCTAATGTCGACTAGCCTAAAAAAAATATGATTTGTATGCCAGTTTCTGGCCTACAGCAGGGCGACCTTGCGCTAATTACGGACGCGGATATTCTTGAGGCCGAACTGATTTTGCTGTAAACTCGAATTCAATGAGAGAAGTACACACTTGGGAACATGGCGGAAGAAATTGATGTAAAATTCTCGGTATGGTTACTTGCGATTCCGGAGAAGTACACCTCCCTGCTCTAATAGTTGAACTCAGTGCTTAGCCAGGGAGGGGTCAATCAGTGCAGCACATGCTTCCATCAGACAGGATCAAGCAGTGTTGCCGAGAGATCAGCAGGAACAGCACGGCATTACACTGGAACAACAATTTATCACGGCTTCATCGATCACATCAGAAGTTGCGATACCCATCAAAAGTGCAAGAGCACAGCTTATTGCTTTTCGGTGACGGCTCTGATAAAGGGGGAGCAAGCTCCCCCAATGAATGGGACAATAAATTGATGACCTAGGCCTGCCGCCTGGTTCTCTTGAACGTGATGAGAGGTTCGGCAGCATCTATCGTGGACATCATCTTGTTATTTACTTGGTGTTTAGTCATTCCCCTACACGCGGCCTGGTCGTGAGGAAGCAACACTGCCATTCTACGGCGTTTCGTTCAAACTTCCAAACTTTGCTTCGAAATTTCGGTCAATGAGAGTCGGCATATATACTTCTTACCTAGTTCATCAAATTTTTTTGCGTATATACAGCAAATCACTACGACTAGAGAATTTTAACGCAAGCACTAGCAGAACTACTGCGTGGCCGCAAGAAAGTGAATTTGAACCACTGTGGCCGGATCAACATATGTTGATCCGCTGCAGCATGTCGTCACCAACTCAACTCAACTCAACTTTGCTTTCGAGTTGCTTTCGAGACGCTCATGCGCTCATGGACTGACGGATTCCGGTTGCTGAAACACTGGCGTTCAAGGCTGCAGTGTTATTATCTCCCAAATCTGCTGCCTTTGCGGTGTTCTTCAATGCCATTTTCCACCTCCAATTCAGTCGCTGTTTCCCATCCGTATGCTGATAGGGTCTAGGTATGACTTGTGCCTTTGAGGTGTCTCTTCCCAAACTTGCCGGATATGCAGCATGTTCTTGGCCGATTGAGCACCAGAACCTGACGTCTCCAAATCTTTTCTCGAAAACTAGACAAGATGTTTTTATCTTTGGCCATTCTTGTCTCGCAGCCTCGGAGAATGTCAGGCTGAGAGGACGTAGAAGCGCGCGGGTGCAGCGGTCAAGATCGTGCAAGAAATGCTGCTTTCCCATATCCGTTTTCGAAACCCTCTTGAGTCCGCACATCCTGCTTTTTGGGAGGTAACTCTATGCAAAAGGGGAAATGACGACTTGCGAATTCAAGAGGGCGAAGCTTGAATGCATTCCCCAGTGGTGAACACCGTCTCAGCCTGTCTAGCTTTACCTGCTAATAATTTGGGTCTTGCTCAGACTCGAAGTCCTCGGGCGTGGAATTGTGAAGCACAGGCCTTTGATCTCAATCGGTATGGCCGATAGATGTTTTCGCCCCAATGCGTTCGCAGGATGCATGGATTCATGGCGGTCGTTTCATCCGCTTATGTTATGCCGCGTCGGAACACTCGAAGTGAATCGTGTCCTCGAGATAGGAGCGGTCTGCACATACCATCAAGCGCGACGCCGACAGGCGCGAGAATCTTTGCGGTACGGGTCAAGCGCAAATCCTACTTGGCAAGAACAGTCTGTCTCCCAATGTCCCAGGGAAAGGCATGTTGTCGGAGCGGCCAAGTCGCTACCGCGCTGCAAGATTGAAGATGTCTCTCGCGCGTACTTTGGTCGTCCAGCAATATTGAAGATCCAATGAAGATCAAAATCACGAAGCTTCCAGTACGCTTCCGGACCGCCTTGTGGGAAAGGTAAGTGATTAGTTTCTGTGATCAACTGCTCGGGTCAAGTCTCACTGACCTTCCAGTTGGCATTGATTTGAGGGTCGGCGCAGCGTTTTCCGTTGGTCAAAACGAAAAATATTGTCCGCACTGCAATGCATTTGTCGGGCCTTGCGCTTACAGGCGCTTACCTTCTAAGATCGTCGCAATAGCCGCGGATAGATCGATCTGGTGGCGCCATATGCGTCCAGCGACGACGCGCAAGAAGCATCACTGGACGTCAGAGCAAACTCGATTGACACAAGACCGTCCGTCCCTGCATCCTCGAATCCTCGCTTCAATGTTGGCGTTTTTCGGGGCGCGGGAAAGTTGCGCCATTGTATGCACCGTTCCAGTTGGGATGCTAGTAGAACGTGATGGCCCCCTTGTCGATGCTGCTGAGCGGTGCCTGAACTCCCGCTTAGTGAGCTTGTGGGTCCGTGCTCGGTGTTCGGCGTTGCGCTTGCGATATCACCGAGGCAGACTGCTACGTATTGCACCCGGCAAAGATCGTTTACAGGCTCCTGGAGGCTCCAGCTGTGCAGTGAATATGCACTGAATATGCGCTCGCAGCCTCGGCTCGATTCCCCAGCGGGTCCGGCATTCCACACAAGGTGATAACATAGAGACCGCACCTGCGCCTCGCTGTCGCAGCTCGCACAGAGAGCGACTTGTACTCTGGGCGCTTCACCCGTCGATTGTCTCGTCTCCCCTCGCCTCCTCATCGGCCACCACGTATTTTCTGTCGCCTCCAAGCTTGATAGTCGAGAACTTTGCTCTATGGATTACTTGAATAATGGCTGGGCTCGTCTGAATGTTCGTAAAATCGTCACAGTCGGCAAAACTTGACCCAGGTCCCACCGGCGTCTGATGGCGGCGTAGTCAAGCAGGTCGAAGAAGGGAAGCCTCTGACAGACGCCTAATGGCAGATGTTTCATGTTTGGTTGCTTCCTCCCTGGGAATCAACCTGAATCAACGGACGATCATCAAAGTCTCCGTCGCGGCCAAACAATTTGTAAAGCTTTTTTTGACGCCGAAGGCATGGCATCTGTTGCCAGTCACCCAACGACGATCGGCGCGGTGCACCTGCGTTTGCCTACGGATAGCAATTGGAACTGCCACGACCCAGTTTCTCTTCGATGCCTCTGGGACGTTGTGGTAGGAGACGGGGTTCAGGGGTTGTTTGTAGCTGCTTGCCTGTAGCCTTAGCTAGATCATTCCATTCTTGGCTTTCACCGTAGCAGACCAGCAGACCAGCAGAGCGGAGCGGACCACCCCATTTTGGTGACGAGAGTAGCATTCGTACCAACCATACAGCAGACTGGCGACGAGACCGAGACCCCGAGACGCTCAAGGACGATTCTTGAGCCCCAGCAGCGCAGAAAATCCAGCACTCGAAGGACTGCGAATATACGGGACACCACCACCTAGAGAACTATCGCCAACCTTGTCGACAGCCTCCTCAATAACTCAGTCCTCTGACGACAATCTCCCCGTCTTTTCTCGTGTGTCCACCCCTGCTAGAATCCCATCCCCACAACAACCACCGAGTCGGCCCATATACACGTCTACCAAGGCAAGCATGGAGGCTGTACCCATGTTCTCCGGGGACCCAGCGAGCGCGCAAGCCACAAAAATCACACCCAGCACCTTTCTAAAGAAGTTCCGGTCCCACATGATGGACCTCATTGGCAATGCGACGATGACAGCAGCGGAGAAGGACGCCATGAAACTGGCGGCATTTAGCGATTACCTCGAAGAAGATTCTCCGGCAGAGAAGTGGTTCGACGCGTTGCAGGCGGGCAACGGGGCGGTAACGACCTGGGCGGCGTTGGAGGCTGCCTTCAAAGCACGCTTCCCTGCTCCTCAAAAGGCCGTGCGCGACGCGCAAGAGTGGGAGAGAGAGTTATTGGGGATGAAGCTCACATTGGGGGAGTTAGACACAGTCGTCAAGGTGGGAGGCGCCAACGTTTACGCGCACATCAATTACGCCGCTCGACTGCTCGAGGTGGCTCACCTCGCAGGAATAGCGGCGACGGCGTCGGGTGTCTGGCAGTCGCGCGACGCCCTGCCGGACGTGCTGCGGGAGAAGATTCCAGCCACGCAGGCGAGTTGGATAACATATACGGACGCCATCAAAGCCATTGACCGTGTTTACCTTCGCGAGAGCGTTGCGAAGGCGAGAAAGGCACAGGAAATAGAGCGCACGGTCGCCGATCTCAAACGCGGCCCAACGCCTATGACCCCGGTGAGTAAAATGGCGTCGCAGATGGCGCGCACAGCAATTGCGACGCCGCGTGCTGCTCCAGTAGCGGCGCCTGTAGCGGGGGCACAGGGCGGTGTCTTCGGAGGCGGCGGCGGACGAGGCAATTTGTTCACACCTCCCAAGACTTTGAGGCCGGAAGAAAGGGAGCATCTTCAGAAGATCATTGACACAATGCAAGGGGCGCCGCCGGACGACGCGGCGGGGAGGGCGGTTTACGCGAGGCGCGTCGCAGGATGGGAGAGGATGCATGGCGACAAGGGGCGGGCGGTACGTTACGAGCACACGGGCTACCCTCTCAGCCCTGGCACACTTCCGCCGCTTTCGGGGGAGTGCTTTGGTTGTGGGAAACGTGCTATACCGTGGCATGGGGGCAAGGATTGTCCGGGACCGAGGATACCACATCAAGAATCGACATTCCGAGCGGTATGTGCTAAATACCTACGCAACAACACGACACCCGTCAACGCCGTGCTTGAGGACGAAGACCCGCTTGCCTGGATGGACGACGAATACGAATATGGCGAGGAGGATTTTGTGGCGGGGCCGTCCGAATAGAGACCCAACGGACGGTCGGGAATGCGGGGTCGGAGGAGCACCCCGGTAACCCTTCTGTACAGAACACCGATGTTTTATGCAACGAACAACGGGAGGTGATTGATCTGTATACAGTGGAAACCGGAGAGGAAGTAAGAAAATGCGTACCGTTTGAGCACTGGATCGCAATCGAGGGACCGAGAGGGGAGAATGTCAGGGTGAAAGCGTTGTGGGATGGCGGTGCGCTCGTGGGGGCAATGAATACCGTGATGTGGGAAAGAATCAAGCATCGTTTGGGCAATGCGCGGGAGTCGAAGAAGATCTTGCGCATGGCAAACGGAGCTCTTGTGCCGTCGCAAGGGTATTGGGAGGGAATGATCAATGTTGAGGGGGTCAGGAGTCGAGGGAGATTCGAGATATTCGACAGTGGCGGCGGGTGGGAGTTCCTGTTCGGGAAGCCGCTTCAGGCGGCGTTCGGCGCAGTGCACGACTACAAGCGAGACATTGTCAAGCTCGAGGTTGGAGAGGCTCGAGCCGACTTGCAAAACCAGAAGCACCAGCCGCCGATTGCAGCAGCGGAACAGGTTAGCAAGCGTGCAACCTTCACGGGGGTCCTATCCGATTTCGAGGAAACCCCCGCGAGGCGAGTGATTTCTCAAACGAAAATGTGCGCAGACCACTTTGACGGACACCCACCTTTAGCGTGCAATTGGGCCACAAGCAAGGCAAGGCGGGTGATATACCAGACCAAATTAGCAACAGTGGAGGAGCTACCGGAAGAGGAGGAGGTGTTGCCAAGCACGCGGTGGGCAGAAGAGTGGATGGAGCTGGAGGTGGAGATGGAGGGCCAATCAAACGCGCGTGAAAATTCGACGGGGGCTAGCGCAACCCCCGCGAGGGGAGTACTCACAGAAGCACCAACGCTCGTCGGAAACGTCGCTGACCACGGTTACAGCAGCCCGTTTGACACCGACATATACGATGCAGACGCCTATGCGCCGGAAGCGGCGGAACCCGAATCCATTTACACGAGGGCTAGCAACCCGTTCAAGCCGGAGCGGGTGGCGGAAATACTCAAGCAGGTGGAGATAGGGCCAGATTTGGAGGACGAGCAGCGGGAGATGGTGCGCGAGATGTTGAGCAGTTACGCTGACATTTTCGCGTTAGCTGTTAGCGAGGTTAGCGTTGTGGAAGGCACGGTCTATGCGCCGAAGATACCGGCGGACGTCAAATTCAGCACGAAGATTCACCAGCGGCCGGTCACGCAACCGCAGGCCGAATACCTACACCAGCAAGCCGATGTGCTGGTGAAGGCAGGAATCATCCGCCCAATACACCCTCGGGACGTAAAGTGTGTTTCTCCGATAAAACTAGCACAGAAGGAGCACGACGGCGGGGGTTTGACCCTGGAGGAACTACAACACATGCTGAACGACGAGTGTGTTCGCATGGGACAGGAACCCATCTATGACCTGCCGGCTAGAAATGCACCGGTCCAAATGCCCGAGCCGAAGGGGAAGCCGAAGTGGCGCATATGCCAAAACTTCCACGAGCTCAACGAGCTGCTGAAGGTGGTGCCTGTACCGCAAGGCGACATACGGGACAAGCAGCGTCGGTTGTCGGGGCACCGGTACGTTTCGGGCTTCGATTTTGCCTCGGGGTTCTTCGCGATACCGATTGACGAGGCGGTACAACCATATATCGTCATGTTCATCCCGGGCAAGGGATACTTCGCATACATGCGCATGCCGTTCGGGTTGACAGACGCGCCGACGGAATTTGGGTACATGTGCGCGCTGAAGCTGCATGACTTGCTGGCGAAAGCGATTATGGAGCTGTTTGTAGACGATGGAGGGGCGGCAGCGGACACGTTCGAGGAGATGATGGGGAAGTTGAGGGTAATATTTGACCGCATTCGAGAGACAGGGCTCTCGTTGTCGGCAACGAAGACGAAGCTGTTCATGACGGAGATGGTGTTTGCAGGAGCCAAGGTGGGGCCGCGGGGGGTTGCGCCGGATGCGGCGAAGCTCACAGCGATCGTGCGGTGGGAGCAACCCAAGGACGCACAAAACCTGCACGCGTTTTTGGGGCTAACAGCGTACTTTCGCGATTTAATCAAGGCGTACACAGACGTGGAGAAGCCGCTACGGAATCTGTTGCGATTAGTCGAGGTACCGGCGGGTGCGAAGAAGCAGGTGTTTCGGGCAGCTATGAAGAACTTCCAGCTGGCGCCCAGGTGGACCGACGAGCACACAAAATGCTTCCTCAATATGAAACGCATAATGATATCGGAACCCGTACTACAAGCGCCGAGGTTCGAGACGGTGCGCGAATTCCCGTTTATAGTGACCACAGATGGCAGTAAAGACGCGTTTGCGGGTGTGCTGTCTCAGAAGATGCAGACGGTTCTACCGGGAGGGAAGGCAGTCGTCAGAAGACACCCGATAGCATTCGCGTCAAAACGCACGTCACCAGCGGAGGAGCGCTATGCTCCGCACTTGCTGGAATTTGCGGCGCTCAAGTTCTCCCTTGACAAGTTTTCCGATATCATTTGGGGTCAACCAGTAAAGCTCGAAACGGATTGTCAAGCACTTCGCGATATCATGGTAAATGACAAGCTCAACGTTACGCACACAAGGTGGAGGGACGGTGTCATGGGGTACAAGATTGTTGCGGCGGAGCATATCAAGGGCTCGACGAACGCGGTAGCGGATGCACTGAGTAGGGCAAATGAAGGACGGCCAAAGGTAGCGGGTGACGGCAGTGAGTGGACAGTTTCACCGGATTGGGAATCACGGTCGGGGATTGTCAATGACATCTATGTGGTGGAGGAGGTCGGGGAGATGTATTTGGTGATGCCGGTTCCAGAGGGTTCATCGGCTTTGAGGGAACGGTTCAAGAGCGAGCCGATGTACCTTGAAGTTATTGATGCGCTGCTGGAACTGGACTTTGGGTCAAGCCTGAAGGCTCGGAAGCGTGCGCGCCATCGTGCGTCCCAGTATTTTGTCGACGGTGGGAAGCTGTGGAGGATTGGGGGTGGAGTACCAACGAGGGCGAGAGGGAGGCGTGAGTGTTTGACGCGAAAGGAGGCGCGAGAGCGTGCGGCGGAAGTACACGCGAGCGGGGGACATTTTCATCGAGACAGCGTGAAGTTGGCGTTGATGGACAAGTACCACAGTCCCCGTCTGGACGAGTCGATTCTTGCAGCGATAGCGGACTGCGCTAAGTGCAAGGGATTTGGACCTACTCACCTGCATTCGCTTTCAGACCCGGTGTTGCGACGACATCCCGGCGAACTGGTGGTCGGGGACTACCTGTCCCTGCAGCTTGGGAACGGTGGCTTTAAAACGGTCGGCCTGTATTTGGACACAATGTCTCAACGTGTCTGGGGGTATAAGTACACAGTGTCGGGATCAGCAGAGACCACGGAGGAGGCACTACGCGACATCTGCGACAGGGATTTCCAGATGGAGACATTCCAGTCAGACCAAGGCCGACACTTCAAAAACAAACGTGTTCAGGCCTTCTGCGATCGGCGGGGCATCAAAATCCACCTAACACCAGCGTACTCACCGTGGGTTAATGGTCTCGTCGAAGGTGCTAACAAGATTTTGATTTACATTCTGGCGCGACTGTGTGCACCGAACGTCGGCGAGGACGAATGGCGCTCAATGACGAAGGACACCCTGCCAGAGAACTGGCCTGACCATTTCGAAGAGGCGATCCAGATAATGAATCGGCGGCTGCTCCCGTCCGTTCATTTTTCCCCCAACGAGTTGTTTTTTGGTCAGGTCGTCAACACACCCCCAACACCGATTTCAATAGCGGCAATGGAGCTCACGGCTGAAGACGCAGGAATACACATGGCGTACGTCGATCAGCAGCGGCTCGACGCGTACGCCAATCGCGTCGAGTACGCGCTAGGGCGGAAGGCGGCTTTCGATCGCAAGGTCCTGGCGTCGCGAGCGGGAAACGTGGTCTTCGAGCGTGGCCAGTTGGTGCAGGTATACCGCAGCGACCTTACTCACACCATGGCCAACGAGAGAAAACTCACCGTTCGTTGGTCCGAACCGCATCGCGTCTTGAAGAGGGACCTCAATTCATACGAGTTGGAAACGGTAAAAGGCATTGCTATGGAGGGTACATTCAGTGCTAGGAGGCTGCGTCCCTACGTCGTCCGGGAAGGCACACCGCTAGCGATAGCACAAGAGGCGTTCATGCAGCGCATACGGGGGGAGGAAGGCGATGTGGGAGCGGAAGAGGCGGCGGCAGTAGCGGCTTTGCGAGCGGCGGAGGTTGCGGAGGCTGAACGTTGGCGAGTGGAGGAGATGGGCAAGGAGCTGGAGGAGACGTCGGCCTGGTGGGAATGAGCGGAAGGGAGAGTGCCGGGGAGCGGATGGGAGAGCGCTGAAGATGCGCCGGGGAGCGGATGGGGGAGCGCTGGAGACGCGCCGGGGAGCGGATGGGAGTGCGAGAAAGGTGGTCGAGAGGCGAGATGGCCGAGCGATAGGCGGCGTGGACGCCGCCATGTCGCGGTGGGCACATGTGGTAGGAGACGGGGTTCAGGGGTTGTTTGTAGCTGCTTGCCTGTAGCCTTAGCTAGATCATTCCATTCTTGGCTTTCACCGTAGCAGACCAGCAGACCAGCAGAGCGGAGCGGACCACCCCAACGTCATCTAGCTGTTTCCCACTCGCCGACACCACCTACAGCTCGTCTCTGAGACCAGAAGACTACTGCTGAAGGATACAGGACTCTGGTTTTCTAACACCGCACTGGGGAATCGGAGGAGACAAGGGCACTACGCCGCGGCTTTGATCCACACCCAATGGTTTATATATTGGTTCCATCCCTCCAGCCTTTTTGGAATGGCTGCTCTCTCCAGAAGCACGGCAGAGGTCCACGGCTTCGTCCTGGCGAACTTCCGGAGAAATCATCAAATATGCCATCCTACGGTCAAACAATTTTGTAACGCCAATTGTCTGTCGAGAAAACAAATATCGGCCTACATCTGACGCCCGTAGCTCAACTGCGACGGGAGCAGTAGCGCTGCATTGACTTTATTTGGGGCTCCCGGTCGGACCTTTGCGAGCTGATAAGAGGTTGCTCCTCATTGGCGTTGGTCTGTCAGGTAGCGCGGTCATACAACCGACGGAATTCTTTCATGGAAGCGGATGATTGTAGAATTTTTCTCTTCCTTCTGCTACGCAGTCTTTGAGCGACAGGAACGTCGTTGACCGACAGGCAGAAGGGATTTTTTACTCACTCCAGAGAGCTCTGAGCACTGCAGCTATGTTAATCATGCCCACGGCAGAATTGTACCTCTGCGCAGGGTAGCGAGTAATCGAGACGAGACGCTCGCTGATTTGTCGCCCTCCAAAATTAAGGGCGTCATCATCTAATATATCCGTCTTTGTTTTCAGAAAATTGACCGCAAAAAAACAGTGCGCCAAAAAATTATCATCATGGCTACCGAGATCTCGCTATACGTTCCTGTAACGCGACAACGACGGGATCACTTCCAGGAAGGCTATGTCCTCAAGCACGCAGAACCAGCCGACCCTGGATTATTCGTTCATACATCTCTTCGCAACGCTGCAATGCTTGGTTTGGTGAGAGAATCCCGACGAGTCGGCGGATTGCGACGCTTTGTCTGGCTGCAGCGGTGCATCTTTTCCACAGGGGGAAAGCGGTTTTGCCTTGCGGCGGGTCGAGAAGCAGCTGCGAGGTCTGTGAGGTCGGGAATGGGGGGGCTTTTTGTTTCGCGGCCGGACCGATTCCCTCGTCCGAGGTGGAGCACTGGCAGCAAACCAGCCAAGAGGGGACCCGCCAGATTTTTGGGCGAGGTACATACCCCGAATGAATAACTGCCCAGTTGCTG
The DNA here is from genome assembly GCA_037176885.1 of Favolaschia claudopus. Lineage (NCBI taxonomy): Eukaryota > Fungi > Basidiomycota > Agaricomycetes > Agaricales > Mycenaceae > Favolaschia > Favolaschia claudopus. Next base: position 1,194,913 of record JAWWNJ010000077.1, read on the forward strand.
AGATGGTGACAGCACCGTGATTTTTCGTCCCACGTTTCTACTCAGCCGTCTCGTGTCTGGTGTGTATCAGTTAGGATCTTGACTCGTGCTCCTGTCTAATTGTTCAAATAGGCCAAGAAACAACGAATATCCTGCCGTGGCTCATCAGATTAATCCGAGTGGCGTAACGCATGCGAATAATAAATACGCAGGGCCTCGACGCCACACAGCAAGGATCGTCAATTCCATACACAGACGCCTCCATGCCGACACTTTACCTCGCTCATAACGATATACGCCAGCATTTGACTCGTGGAAAGGATGCACGGAGAACCCAAGCTTGAGAACTTGCGCACGCCGCCGACATTTAAGCTGTGGGAGATGCAGAGAGCTGCGGGCCGTACACCGACTTGATTCATACGCGGGGGCAATAGGTGGTTGTTCTTGGACTGGCCCACCACCACCGATTTATCCTTTTGATGGATCTTCTCGTCGTGGCGACACATAAGCGACTCCGAGTGAGCAAAAGCGAAGGAAGACCCTAACTGGCAATAGCGCAAGACAGGAGATAGATGCATGCGGATAGTCTGGGGGCTGTGGTTCATTGAGGGTCAGGGGGGCCGCCTAACAAGGGGACGGTTTGGAAGCGAGGGACAATGACACTGTCGCCACCATTTGTGGTTATGCGGAACGGTTTCCTCAAAAGGAGGGATCGACGGACAGCGAGCACGAAGAAATAGTGGGCCGAATAGAGCTATATGGGCGTCCGCTTCGAGAGACTGGCGAAGCTGGACTTACTGTCTCCCTGAAATTTCCTGACAGGAGGTTTGCACCGATGACAGACAGAATCGAAGGAGAAGGGGAGTCGTGGTTTGACGCGGGAGTGCTTTGGGATGAAACAGGATTGCTGAGGGAGGCGGTTCTTGCACAGTCGGAGACAGGACTCGTGCGAGCGCACTTTCGCAGCAATACAGCAATAGAATCTGAGCTGGGCATGGACGAGTCCCTTCCACGTCCGGTTTTCACGATGGCGCATCTAACAGACCGTTCCATGTCGTGTGCGGACCACATTTGTTGCTTCGAAAGATCTGAGTCTTCGTGCTGTACTCCTGGCGCATACGGTCAATGTGTCGAACGAAAAGATCTTGCTTCCGCTCCCTCGAGATATTGTGCTTTCCACGATCATATTTTTAGTCCATTATCAGCTCACTCAGGCTCTTCTCGACGATCTGGTCCAGACGAGCCCCTGATAGAACGAATGGTTATTTCCGTCAGGACATTTGGAAGGTGAAAGTATTGGATCAAGTGCGACCATGTGCGACTGTATAGGAATGCTGGGCCGGTAGACTACGGTGGCATGCTGCGAGTTGTATGGCATTGAATTCGACAGCGTTGGGCGGGAGACAATGGACTTGATTTTCTGACTGAAGTGACTTCGAGCCAAAAGCAGAGACGAAGATAGACGCGAGGGATGACGGAAGTTGCGCCCTTCAAGTACAAATTAAATGTGCCGTCGGGGGACTTGAGAAAAAGAACCAGTGCGTTGAGGTACCGCAGGTGCGTTTTTAAAGCGTCGAGTCGACGGGCCGTCTCTAGCGATTGCGAATTTGTAGTGTTTTTTGAGCTGACTCAAGGGGTGGCAAGGGTGGGAGAAGGAATCCGAGGCCTTATAGGTCCAGGCAAGCGCGTTCGATAGACTTTCGCTGAGTTGTAAGTGACCTGGTAAGGTTGTGGCAGTGTTGGGGCAAGGTCGGAAACTCGTCGATTAGTCAGCAACAAGGATGCACGGATGATACCGGCCCGGTTCCGGAACTCGCCGAGTCCACTCTTTCTCTTTTCTCTCTCTCAATTCTTTCTGCGAATCTGCTTTCTGACGTTTGCCCCTAGTTTCTTTCTTCCCGCCCAGCTCGATGCTGGTATTCTTAATTCTGTGAATGATTGATACATCCCGCTATTCTGGCACGTCTTGCGCTCCACTTTGGGCAACTTGAAGCCACCTCGGACTCGGAGACCTCTTTGCCCGTTTCCCCGCGACGTCCTCCGCTACTTTTGTGTTGAACGGTGTAAGCGCGGCTCCGCGCGTCTCTGGAAGCTCTGTCAATCAATGCATCCAAAATTCGCTTGATCTATGTCGACCGAGTCGCAGCATCATGTTCCTCCGTCCGAATATTGCTTATCTGTCGCCAGCTCTCCTCGCCGGCCATGCGACCCCTCACGCGCCTATTCTAGCGTTTCTTTACGACGGATACGTAGTTGAACTCCACTCCTAACGGAACGTTTGTTGGGATCCGTGGATGGTCCGTGAATATCTTCTCCTCGTTGAATGTCTCCACTCGCTTATAACCTGCATGACAGAACTGCGTCAGTGGAGCGGTTCGTCTCGTGGTTCTCGGTTGATTGTCGTGTTTGTGGGCCACCGTGACGACTTCCCGACAGGCTTACAAAGTTGGCCTGGCGGCCGCTACATCTTCGATGCTTTTTTATCGTCGGCGAGTAGGTGCGAGTGGAGTTCGCGTACGCGTGCTTTGCCCGGCGCGGTCGATCTTGCTTAATCGATAAGTTCCACCGGGCTTCTTTGCGCCTCCTTGAACCTCGGCCTCGAGTGTTGAATTTCGATTCAGCCTTTGTTGGTACAATATGTTGCGGCCGCACAATCTGGCGTCATAACGGTACGAATCGTCTCACTCACTCCCTGTATCATTACCGCGTGGCATTTCAGTCCGGATTAGCAAGCCGGAAAGCCATCTAGACGGGACTGAGCGCTATAATACCGTTCGGAAATGTGTGTTGGCGGCCGCTACCGCTACTACTGCGTCATTTCGGCGCTTTGTCGAGCATGTATGTGCGCATAAATTCAGCTTATTCTGTCCACCAACGCTAATTCCGAAGGCGTCAAGTACCCACTGCTGTCAACCTTCGTTAATGCGTTGAACAAATCATCCGGGTCTGGGCTTTCAACGTTTCTTATGTCCGGCCGCCCCAGACCGTACATAAATTAGGTGAGTTGCTATGGCCGTACAGTAATCGTCTTAAATTATTTTCCCCAGCGTACGTTAGCAAGTTATCGTATTCATTTGAAATCAAGTACTTTCCCCACAGTCTGCTGTATCGGGCATGTGGATTGCGACGGATCTACGTCCATATGCGCCTACATGTGTACATGCGGTAGGTAATCTGGAATTATCGGTGCGCGTGTTTGATTCAAATGCTATGTGTGTGGATGAACGAGGCGTTGGTGCTGCGGAGTGTACCAGTGGGGATTTTGAGCGGAAGGTGCTTGTGTTATTTTTTGGTTCAAACGTTTACCAGCTGATGGCGATCGATGCTTGCTTTTCGGTTTTAATTTGTTAGGTTCACGGTCATCTATTCACAACTTTATCGAGCACCTTTGCATCAACTCGCAAGCTGAGCTATATTTGAATTGAAGGAGGGAAGATTCAACAACGTTCCAACACATTTACAGCGTTCTTACGGGCTGGAGCGCAGGGTTTTCAACCGTGTCAAACAGCGTCCGGATCTGGAGAATTTTTCTCATATCACCCCTCCTCCTCGTCACATCGCAAATCTCTACATACCGGCATCGTCCGGGTCGGTCTCGATCGCGGTCCATCGCGTACTTTTTCGTTGCTTTTTCGAATTCAATTCAAGTCGCTAGTCAACGCGATTCGACATACAGTTACTACCGAGGCTCACGCTCCGGAATATCTATGTACTTACTTACACGCAGATTACAGTGATCGTGGGAGATTGTTGAATTCAGTTATACCACGAGGGAGACGCCTGTTATAGATTCACTGGATAAGTTGGTGGGAGGATTGATTTTGGAAAACAGGTAACTTACTCGGCTTTGAGTCAAGAGGTAAGTATTGTCGGACTATGAATAATGACTTGATTCACTTGGACTCAGATTTCAACTCGGCGAGTCGAAGTTAGTCTCTCTAATAGACAGACACTATAACTTTTGTACCTCGTACCTCGCTAGTCATAGTCAAAGTCGGAAAAGTAGTATGTAAGTACATAAATGGTTGAACTCTGGCCTGGAAATGGAATCAACCTTGAAGGACTTTCATAATCGACCAGCTGAGCCGGAAAACATCAGGCATTCATCTGCCATAGCGATTTGTAGGTTGTGCCCGCGGGTGGCTTGAATATTCAAGTTACAGGTTTAAAGGGTCGGTCGGTTGCTTTGATTAAAACGTGGAGGACAAGGAAGAAAGTGAAACGGTGTCCGTTTGAGGAAGGCGACCTTCAATAAATTTCATACTACTAGTAGTGGTTCGAACGAGTGATGAAGGGGCGAGGCGCAGGGGTGGTGTGGTATGACATACCTTGTCCTGCATTGTATTCGGCAATGGCAATCTAAAACGTTGAAAAGAAAACCGGGAAGAGAGAGGACAAATACTGGGATTATATTCGGAGAATTTGACGCGAAGTCTCCCCTGGACCTGTGTCCGCGGGGTTTTTTGTTTTTGTTTTGCTAGAGTAGATGGTTTCGGGAAGGCCAGGGTCGAATCGTTGAAAGTCCTCCAGTGTTCGGGATTCCGTTTCGTGTCTATGGGCTAGTAGTGTAGAGTATACGCTACGCAGCATTCAGGATTGGATGAGGATGGAGTGGAGATTGACTTAGAAAATGATGGTTCTGATTGGGTTCTGAATGGGCTGTTGAACCTCGGTGCATCGGTGGATTTGAACCAGAGCCTAGGGCGATTTCAAAGCTAGTGTAGAGTGCTTTGCGATTCAGGGACGATTCAATGGCAATGGAGTGGAGATCGACAGTAACAAGACGATTTCGTTCAGAACAAAATTGAATGGTCGGCGCGTCGGTGAATTCGTCGGTGGATTTTTTAAGTTTCTGCAAGAGGGTATAGTTTGTACTTTGGTATTCACTATATTCACGTGAAGATGAAGTTGAGGAGAGTCGTCACTGCTGCGTCGGGATTGGGTGGGTCAGTTCAAGAATCGGCTTGAGGTTGTTTTATGTTTATGCTGTCTCCATGGGGAGTGTGGGGTTTGCCGGGAGGAGTCAGTTGAGGATTTTCGTTGTCGATGTCGATCGATCGTAGATAGTTTTTTTGCTTCCGCTTGTCAATGTTCTTGCCTTGTTTTCATTTTTCTTATCTGGTTCCGCGTAAGCAAATCGGATTCCCTTCCAATTTGAAGGATGCGCTTGCGGTCCCGCGAGTTCGGGTCACCGGGTGTGAGGGGCGAGTCGGATCAGTGATGAGTTGATGTGATGTGATTGATGGGAAGTAAAGTACTTAAAGAATCAAGATGTGATCGTGGGCAAGTTTGGGAGGTGATGGGGATTTGGGCAGGGGGATTCGGGCTCGGCGGCCGGGAGGACCGAGTGTGTGGATGCACGACCCATGGGTGACCATGGGGTTTGAGTTTGGATTTATTGGGGATTCTCTGATTTTGGGTGCATGGATTTTGGAGGTAAGTGAGGGAGGGAGGGGGGGGGGGGGGGGCATGGCTGGGTTGAAATGAGAGTACTTAGCAACAAATGGTAGTCAGGGTATAAAATTTGCAATAAAGCAGTGGTAAGCGGGCGGAAAAGGGACCGGAAACCTGAAGATGATTTTGAGTTTGTGGCTTGTGAACTGCGAGTCGCTGGGTTGAAATGAGATGCGCGTGAAAGTAGGATTGCCTCATAAATTAGTCGTTGTCTGCGATGGGCAAGATGAAGCAGAAGATAATATCGGTGACCTTGCAGCTCGCCGAAGGAAAGTACGAAATCCTTAGAATCCAGATCGATATCTCAGGTTTACCAAATCGGGGGGAGATATCTATGTGTGGGGATAGATCCGAATTGTAGGGTCGGGTCGCGTGTACGGTCTTAGCGCGAAAAAACGCAGTTTATATACTTGTAATCAAGGCCTGCCCCTCCCTCTCCTTCCCATGCCCACACCTGCGATTCCGAACAACTTATGACTGCTAATACTGCTATGAATGCTAACCATTTTCGAGATCAGCAACGCGAGCAGGACGAGCTGTTCTTTGCGACGTTCCCGGCGGCGAGGCAGCCGCCGCCGCCGCAGGTCGTTGACGAGCATACGCGGATATATGGGCCGCCGGAGTGGAAGCACGGCGGCGCGCCGCCGCCGTTGCAGTTGAGTATTCTCGAGGGCGAGTATGGGTTGCCTCCAGAGTGGGCGTATATGCCCACGACGACGACAACGACGACGACGCCTGTGGGTCCAGCGAGCGCCCCGCCGCCGCTCATGATCAGGCTCCCCGAGGTGTCCAATGGCAACAACAACAACTGTTCGCCCATCTCCACCGCGTCGCTGTTCACCCACAGCGACGAGACGCCGCCCCTCAGCGCCATTTCCCCGTCCGTGTCCGTGTTCTCGGACACTCCGTCTTTGGATTACGCGCATCAGCGGCAACAGTACACTCCTCCGCTGATTCTCCCCCACCCGCACACCCTGGCGCACCCGCGCCCCCCACTCGTCCTCCCGTACCCGCCCGCGCCGACGCGGCGCAACCCGCACCCGCGCGAGGAGCGGCCGCCGAAGCCGCAGAAGAGGCGGATCGGGCATTATCCCGCGAGTCCATTGCGCAGGTGTGTCTTTTTCTCTGCATTTTCTGCTTGGTGGTGGTGCTGACTAACGCGTATTTCTAGTAACGTGCTCAAGCTCCCGACCTCCCCCGACTCCCCCACCTCTCCCTCCACAACGGCGACTGCATCGCCATCCAAAGCGCGGGACAACGACAACGACAACGAAGACGACGACGACGCGGACGACACCGACGCGGAACACCGCCGCCACCCGCGCAAACGGCAGCGCTCGCACGCCCGGGGCCGCTCCGCCAACTCCTCCCATTCGCATTCGCACTCCTCGAGGTCCCCCTCACATCTCTCGCAATCGCAGTCCCCCTCCCTCTCGCGCTCGCGCTCGTCGCGGTCACGATCTCGGACGCGGTCGCCTTCTGCTTCTGCGTCGCTCCCCCCCGTGACACCCGCTACGACGCCCGTTAAGACACCGCGGAAGAAGGGCAAGGCCGCTGCTGCTTCAGCGGGGACTTCTGCGGCAGGCGGGGCGGGGGCCCAGCAACAAACCCCCCACAAGAAACCGCCCCTCGCGTGTCTTTTTTGCCGCGGGAGGAAGATTGCGTGTGGCCCGCCGAGCGCGAGCGCTGTGGCCGCGGCTGCTGCTGCTGGGGTTGTTGGTGGTGGTGGGGAGGGTGGGCAGGGGAGTTGTGGGTGCGTTTGATTTCTTGTTTCCTACCTTTTCGATCTTCGAACGTTTTACTGATTTATGAAATGACTTCAAAGACAATGCCTCCGCCGCGCACTCAAATGCGAGTATCCCATCGAGAGTCGGAGGGGAATGAGGAAGAAGAAGGTCGTGCCAGGTGAGGGTGCGCCTGCGCCTGGTGTTTTGGGTGAAGGTGCGTTTTGGTTTCTCTGCGATTTCTTGCGCGTCATCTCTCTTCATTTTTTTTTCTTCTGAATCTTTCGTGCGCTGCCTGGCGTTCCCGCGACGGCCAGCAGCGCCCGCGCTTTCGTTGCATTGTGGACTTGTTCGATCTTGGATCCCTTGCGACCAAGCGAGCGAGCTATTTCTGCCTCCATTTTTTTCCATCCGCGCATCCGTGCCTCTCGTGGGCTGCGGTTCGCTTATCCTTGCTATGGATGGCGCCATATGTTTACCTTCGCTGGCCTATTTTCCATCTCGGAGGCATTTCAACTCGTATTCGTTTGATCTCTATCTCTTGATTATCTATCTATCTAATCTTGCGTTGGACGTTGTGCTGATTACTTTTTTTTGTTTCAGGTGTGCTGCCGACCTCATCGACCCTGGTCTCGGGATCGGGATCGACGACGATCGAGACGCAGCCGCAGCCGCCGGTACAGGTGAAGCTGGAGATGGCTTCTTTGTTGCCATTGGATGGCCCGGGGTTGACGAGTTCGCCTGTCGTCGATGTCAATAATGCTTCGGCGGCGGCGGCGTTCCCTTTGCCGGCTCCTACCACGGCCAACAGCGGTTCGACCTCCATGTTGGCTTCGACCTCGACGTTGAGCTCGACGTTGGCTGGTGCGGTCGACGACGCGCAGGCGCCTCGGATCGAGGGTTTTGAGGTGCGGGATTTGCCGCGCCATGTGCACACGCCTGTTGTCGATTTGGTCGGCGGGAGTGTGGGTGGGGGATTCGACCACCAGCAGGACCAGCATTGGTATGACCCTGCTCCTGCTGGGCATGTCGAGCAGCAGCATCATAGTCCCGTCGTCGATATCGGCGGGGGCGGGGGCGAGCAGTGGTACAACAACGTCGATCCCGGCGTCGGCGTCAATGGTGTTCAAGTTATGAACGGGCTGCATCACCATCATAGCCCTGTTGCGGATATTGGAGGCGGGGCTGGGGGGTTTGTTGTAGGGTATGAGTTCGATGTTGATGAGGCGGGGGGCGGGGGCGGGGATGTGGCGATGGAGTTTGATGGGATGGGGTATGGGGGAGGGGGACAGATGCATTAGTGTTTGTGTGGAGGGTGGGGTGGGGATGGGCGAGGGTGGGACTGGGTTGGGGGGTTGATAGTAAGGCGAGCGGGAGGCAACCACGAGCAAGATGGACCGGGCGATGAACAGCGGCATACGACTCCGACATGGACGACGACGACGACGCGCATGGACGATAACGATGACACGTTTTTGGATTCTGTCTACTCGACTCGAGCACACGGCATCAACACCCCCGACGTGAAGGCAACTATCTCTCCACTCGGGTCTCACCCATCCATCTCTTCGACCACTCAATTCGGCAAATCGCCCCGACACTCTACAGAGTTTCGACAGCGACAAGCATCTTCGAAGTGCAGCGCTTCACAGCAACCAAGAATATTCTTGGACGCGCGCCGTAATCCCTGTGCTGCTTCGTGCCTTCCAATCTCGAACGTTCGTGCGTCGAGATGGGAGGGTTCCCAGTGTCGGTGCCTTGCTCCGAGCGATCGTGTGGTCCTGTAACTCTGCTTGGCGTTTCGACGTTTCGAGTTCTCGTGTCCGAGCTCGAGGTCTATTCGTGGGGGTCGGTGTTTGCTGATCGAGAGGGGTGCATACGAGATTGGATTGGACGGGAGTGGCATTTCCTGTCCAACTAATCTCGCCGCCGGTCCCGCGTCTGCACGGATTTGTCCGCGTCCCGCAACTCATCGTGGCATCCGTCCGAGTCTTTGTCGATTCTCGCAGCCGATTCCCCCATGCTACCGAGTTCCGTTTGTCCGACAAGGACGATGGGAGATCTTCAACGTGCGTGTCTTTTATTGTGTGATATAAGCTGGAAGCTGACTGTGAATCGATGTAGTAAGTGTTATCGTTCCCGCTCCCTTCCCGCTTGCTTCTTTCTCCCCGTCCTTGCTCGTTCTTGCTTCCGCCCCCGCTCCCGCTCTCCATCAGTGATCGATCTACCCTCATCCTCTGCCCCCAGTACGAATGAACTTTCCCCGGCCCGCGGTCCTTCGAATGGACCTCCCTCCCAGCCTCACTTGATGCCTTCCATAGTATCCCAGCACTCGAACCCTATGACTTTGACTTTGCCTCTGACGACTCTTGACGACCTCTAACGACCTTCACCCACTGTTAAATCATTAAAAAGAAAGCGACATACAGCAAACCGTAAAGCGCCTCCTCGTCCTCTTCACCGAATACCTTGTACATATGATACCACCACCCCACCGCTTGCTTTGGTCGGTCGATCCACCGATGGGTGTCCTGATTTTCGGGACCCGTCGTCGTCGTCGTCGACAACTCCTCCCTCAAGATAAGAATCATAAACTCTACTGCTACTTTATTCTTTTTTACTTTATCCGCATGCTTATTGCTTTATTGATTATTGCCCGCCTCCACCTCTGCCCTCCCTCCTCACCTCCCCCTGCACCCCCTCTTCCCACCCCCCAGTATCCTATCCTACTCCCCCATCGTCGACCTCCACCGCGCTGTTACTGCTTGCTATATGCTATGCTGCACACATACTTACACCTTATTCATTACCGAACTAAATCATCCAGCAATTTGCTCTCGTATCGCTATGCTGCTCGTCGTTCTGCTTTGTTCTGTTCTGCTTTGCTTTGTGTCTATGTTGTCCGTTTACTGTGTTATCGCTCCCCGTACCTTCCGTTGCTATCCCTACCGCTACGCTACAATATTCGTTGTTTGGCTATGTCTTGCCCGCCGCTGTCTGTTCCTCCGGTTCGCGTACTCAAGCGACGTCGATTCGATGACGGTGACGATGACGATGGCGCGCTTCGACTCGTTCGACTCGATGCCATTGACAGTGGTGGGTGCACACTGCAAACGACGGTTTACTTTTCTCTTTACCTGGGTTTCTTGTTGGTTTACGATGGGTATTAAATTCGTTTGGGTTTCATGGTGTTGTGTTTCGACGCGGAGGAGGTGCAAGGGGATCATTATTGTAGTAAGGAAGGAAAGGGAGGGTGGGACTTGTATATACCCAAGTAAAACATAAAATAGAATAAAAATTCTTTGGGATGGGCTCCCGGGATTGAAGCTATATTGAAGCGCGAGACCCGAAGTCAGAAGTTGAACAACGAGATTGTCTCTGGTTCACAGTCGACCTCGATCAACTGAAGAAAGTGAAAGTTGGAGGCTGTGCTGCCATGCATACGCTTGCCTACTTTCTTCGACAACCCTCGACGCGTTTCACGCAATTTGAAGCCATTAACATTCTGGACTGCTACTTCTCCGAGTCACTGCCTCAGCCTGGGTCGCGGTCTTTCCCAACGTCGGCCGAATGCACCTCTCGAAAATCTTACAAAACCACCGGCAACTATTGGCTCTTGGTTCACTCCGATCTCGACCAAAATCCCAGAACTCTCAGGGCTCCAACACAGCTAATTGCTTTACGTGTGGGAGGAGTTGCCTCGCATTTACTCAAACTGGAACACTTAGACTGGAGTTGCCGTTCTGCATCCTATTGACTACTTATCACAAGGGCAAGGGTAATCCTACAAGACCGGGGACCGGGATGTCGAATACAAGACACTGATTCATCGGATCCAGAGTACAAGGCAATTCAACTTCTGCTTGAAGCTCAGCTTACATGAACCGGATATCAATTACAACTTTACAAGATTGGATCCGGAATACAAGGCGAAATCAACTCCAAAGATTAATGGGGTCCATTCGAATGATTGTGCTGCACATGCACATATAGTATCACCAAAGAAAAGCTACTGTCAAAGGAATTGCTTCTCTCATTTATTAACCTTGGCGGCGCTCACAGGCTTGGGATGTGCTTGTGGAACCCCCAATTAACACGCCACACGCGGGTCTTGCGTTCATTTTCCTGCGAACCGAAGTTCAGGACGCCAGCGAAGACGAGACACTTGTGCGCTTTTCTCTTCAGAAAAGTCTGCAAGCTTTCAGACTCCAAGGGGCGTCAATATGCAGCTTATGGTCTATGGTATGCACCATATGGCCCACTCAGACGAGGGAGTTGTGCACAAGACTTCTGCTTTATTACATAGCACACGACGAAGACAATTTCGGAGTAGAAGATCGCCTTGCTCATCCCGCGGGATACTACTGCTTCGTCTGGTGCCACGCCCTTGAAGCAACACCGTCCACTGGCAACTTCTAGGATCCCAACGCGCTGCACTGCACTCGGCAACCTTTCCTTTCGAATTCAATTTTCTGGGGTCACAATTTTTTGCTCTGTCATAGTTGCGAAGCTGGTTTTGACACTGACAGCTCACTGAGAATTCTTCTTCGTCTTCTGGTAGGTTCGTTACCGGCGGCTTGCGCGCGCTTCTGGCGTCTGGATCTGCTCGAGAATATTTGCTCGACATTGAACAGAACAGCTTCTCTTCGTTTGCGTCATTGACTTCCAGTGCGATTCAATTTTGCGTCAGGATTCTCGGTTGAATCCCACATCAAGCGATGATGCATTTTTTTTTCATTTATGTTCCTTCTCAATCCATCCGGCTTCGCCCCACTTTGCCTTGGTAAATTTCGGTCCGACGAGCTTGGCTGAAGCCTTCAAGTTTAATACACAAACCTGACTTACGACTCAGTGCAACTGCATCAGAATTTACTCGAGCCTCCGTTGTCCGACGACAAGGTGATACTTACCAGTCATTCTCCCAGATCCATAATTCATTTCATGTCGGCAAGGACAAAAGAAATCCGTTGGCTCGGGGCCTTGATTCTATTCTACATTCCTCAGCCTACCGAGCAAGCGAACGAATGAGGAGGGAGCAATGTACCGCGTGTAGGTGGATGGATGATCACGGATAATTCTGTTGAGAAACCCGGGGTGCAGGTAGAAACCCTCCCCATATAAGGCAATATTGCAGAAACCCCCCGCACAAACTTTAACAGATTCTGGACAGAAACCCATTTGATGGCATCAGCGAACATTTTAAGCAGGTTGGTCGGCAACACCGTCTTCGTTATTTCTTACATTCAAACGAAGATTGTTGGTACCATATCGCCTTCCAGAATTCTTGAGGGGTTGTTCATTGTTCTTTACTGTGAGTTTCCGTCGAATGCCGGAGAAGCAGCCGATCCCGAACGCTCGGCACAGCCCTGATGTCTAACGGAGCACACTGGTATCTTGTTTTGAGCCTCATTCGAGGCATCCAAAAGCAGCAGAGGAGTGATCACAATACTGCTATAGGTTTTATGCTCATTGCGAGGCCGCTAGGCTCGTCGAGTGTGGAAATAACGACTTGGTCGGCATGCACACGGCAATCTCGGAACCACAAAGGGATGGACCCCTGGCAATCCGAGACCTAAGTACTGCAACTGGGAATTAATACTGAAGCGGCAAATAAAAGCGTCTGAGAAGGTCAAACCAACCCTCAGCATTGTTGCCGCGCCCGCCGCCGAGTCGGCAGACTGGGGCAATCACCTTCCCAAATTGGAAGGGTCTTTGAACCCCGGGTTTCTACCTAAAGATTCGGAAACCCGGGTTTCTGGATAGAATTATCCGATGATCACGAATTCAACTTACTTCAAGTTACAAACTCTAAATTCTAATTCTATGCGGATCGACAAGGCCCTTCTTCTAACATTCGCACTCCACTTGGACTTCGCCAACGCGATAATACTGTATGTTTTTTATTTTCGACAATTTGTGCCCGTCCTGCCGCCGGTGTTCCGACTTGCATCAATGCCGATCCTTCAAGGCTTTTTCCCGCTGTCCTAACGAGTCAGCCAGAACCTAACTAACAATCCACAGCCGTCGCCGAACTAGTGTACGCAGCAAGACGCAGCAGCGTCAGCTCGCCCGCCAAGACTTGTAGGTAAGCTCACGCTTGTCGCATACTTACTTTCTGTTAGTACGTATACCTCATTTCGGTCTCCGTATCGCGGCGTTCAAGCCGGATTCAGTTGAATACTATTTTCGCGCGGGGCAGTACGCTCTTGGCGCGCTTCAAGTTGATACCGAATGGAGAGCAGCGAGTGTATCAAAACTCGAGGTTAAGGGCTTATGTACTGCACATCGATTATATATTACGGTTTCGGTTTCTAGTACCGGTACCCCGCACTGTATGTAGATCCTCCCGAGAGCGCACGCAGCGAGTCACGACGCAGTTACAGTGGCGAACACCTACCTCATTTAATACACGGTATCCAGTAGCGTTGAAAGGCGTCGGGACGTCGGTACCGGTTGAATCTTTGCCAACCAACTGCGTTGCACGAGACACTCTGACTCCCGAGAAAATTACACATGCACATATAACGCCGTGTATCCCTGTGCGGCAGACATACATAACACAATTTAATAATTGAATAACGGATAACGGACAGTGAACCAACCATATGCTCGCCCCTGGCGGCGGCCGCCCACAAATGCATGCTTCGAATTCTTCGATTCAGTACCATAGCATCTTGTATATACTATAGACCGACTGTGACAGGAGATGATGGTTTGGAGGGTCTGGGCTTCAGTAATAGTATAGAATAGAGATGCTGTTTCTGGCCGGGAATAATTGGGATCTTCTTTCTCTTTCTTGCTATATCCTGACAATTATTAGTAACGGTCAGAGTAGCGTTTTCAGGTCGTTTATGAGGTCGTTTCTGCAAGGGATAATTCTGTTGAGAAACCCGGGGTGCAGGTAGAAACCCTCCCATATAAGGCAATTTTGCAGAAACCCCTCGCACAAACTTAAACAGATTCTGGACAGAAACCCACTTACGTCGATTCGATGGCATCAGCGAACATTCAAGGTCGGCAACGCCGTCTTCATTATTTTCTGCATTCAGATGAAGATCATGGGTCTCATATTGCCTTCCGGAACTGTTAACGAGTAGTTCATCGTTCTTCACAGTGACTTTCCTTCCACTCCGAGGATGTGCCGGGGAAGCCGCCAGTGCCGAAAGCCCGGCACAGCCTGATGTCCAATGAAGCACGCTGATATCCTGCCTTGGGGCCTCAATCTAAGCATCCAAAAGCAACAACGTAGCGACTACAATATTGCGGTAGGTGACACGCTGACTGTTAGACTGCTAGACTCACCGGTTTCGGAAATAATGGCTGAGGCGGCGCGCACGCGGCAATCTCACCTACGGGAACCATGAACCATAACAGTGATCACTGATCATAGATTCAAGGCAATTTGAAAGCTATACAACTGGGAGTTCATGCTGAAGTGGCAAGTAAAAGGGTCTGAAAAGGTCAAACCAACCCTCAGTATCATTGCCGCCCGGGGCGCCGATCTCGGCAGTCATTCCCAAAATGGAAACGTCTTTGCACCCCGGGTTTCTACATAAAAGATTCGGCAACCCGGGTTTCTGAATAGAATTATCCTTCTGCAAGTCGTTTATGGAGTCGTTTTTCAAAATTGATGGGATCAGAAAATCGACAGAAACGTGGGAATAAACGACTAGCAACTCATTTGGCAGGAGAAACGACCCATAAACGACTTCATAAACGCCTCGAGAGGCGGTTTTACATCGTTTCTCAAGTCGTTTATCGTTCTGATTCGTTTCTCCCACGCTTCAAGATTTCGAGAAACGACTTGAGAAACGACCTCATAAACGACCTTAAAACGCTACTCTGACCGTTACTAATTATTACTAGTGTGGTTAGTAGGACCCAAACAGATTGAATGTACAGCGAGGACTTGGTGCTACATAATAGTAACTTACTTCTATCGCGGATCGGGCTCCGCTTGGTGCTGTTAAGTACCGCATTCAAAAGAGACTTGGTACCTCGACGTTGGGAGGGAATGATTGATGGGACGTTATGTTATTTATTTCGTGCGTGAGATGAATGTAATGTTTGTTGGTTCCGAGAGCCGGACTTTGGCTGGCACTTGCGCTGGCTGGCAGAATCACGCAGCATCGCATTGAACGCCATTTGCCGTTTTGTTGACGTATGATACACCAGGTGAGATTCGGCAGACCGAAGAAGAAGTAATCTTGGACCAATTTGGTTGCAGCTTCGACGAAAAACAGAAAAACGAAGTCGTTTGCAAGAAATTCGAATTGGAGTGGGATTGCCAGTGGTCGTGTGCCGCCATTTTAGTTTGGACGACAGAAGGCACGGAAGGATGGATGGTAGAGCCTGAGTATGTGCTTTGAGAGGCTGCGAAGGACGACAGAGAATAGGTCAACGAGGGAGGATAGTATACGCACATCAGCTGTCGGCAGTTCAGACCGGGAAGTCAGTGTCGGAGGAGTGCGCTGCGATTGAAGAAGAAGAGCGGGTTCTAATTAGGGCCAGGGATTCGGATCCCACCTTCCTCTTCACCTGCGAACCGTCATTGTTTCAGACTCCGCGAGGCATGACACTGGACCGGCACGAAGCGCAGTCATTGTCAAGAAACTGGGGTAAGAAGCCGGCATCGAGGACTGGGAGCAATGGTAGCAGACAGCGATGGGATTAAGCGGGACTCAGATGGTCATTGGTTACCCCGAACGTCATTATTGCAAGCGAAGAGAGTGGGAATAAAAAAGTTCTCCGCTCTGGGCCTTCGACGATATGTACATGTCTACAATCGTGTGCAACAATGTCGGCGGTCAACATGCGGATTGAAATTGAAGAGGTTGCGTGGATATAATCCCGCCCCAACCGACGCACGTTCTGTGTAACTGGCGTCAACTTGTTGGAGCTAAGGCAGATGGGGCAGAGGTAGCATCACAGTTGTGCAGTGTACTTGGTATGGTATGGAGAAACAGTGACTCAGCTGATATTCAGAGAAACTCAGGACACGCGGCATGCATACCGCCGTACGCGGCATCGAGGACAGCTGAGAGGGACATTCGAAGCCTTGAAGAGAGTTTAGTCTTGGTCCGGTCCACCAGTGACGAGAGATTTGCATCAGGTTCCGCGATATAGATTCAAGTCGAGGAAACCGGGAGTCCAGAGCGAAGAAAAACGTTAAAGATGGGACAGGTGACAGTGTTATTGCGTTGGAGGCTTCTTCACTGCTCGCAAATTGAAATGCCCGGCGTCGCCATACGGTTGGTTCGCAATAACTGCGCCTGTGCCTTGGTTCAAATGACAGGACGTATTCCTGAGCGTGGGCTTTCGACACAGGCAGCTGCTTGTAAGACGGAAGTTGGAGAGACAACCGTAAGTGCCAAGCTGATCATGGTTACGGCAAACATTTCCCACCGTTGTGTTTTGTGGTTGAAAAGCTTTTCATCACATACCACACACGATTTGATCCTCTTACAGGCACAAAAAAACACGAGCCGTTGTGAAGTGCTGAATGACAGTCGGTTCCGCAGTTTCAAGCCGATTCCACCTGCATACATCTGCACTTTACAGTACTTGCATAATTTGCTGAAACCCATCAAAAAATCTTAGTGGAAATTTTCTTGAACTCACTTGCCCCGAGATGTCCAAAGTGTCTTCGGCCGACTGACATTGTCGACCCAGGTAGGCCTAAAAACACACCAAATATTTGAGTTTCCGTGTGAAAACTTCCTGGGAGACAATGTCAAAAAGAGGAAAATTTTGCACGCTGATCTCGACCGTCATGAAATGGCGGCGGTCATGCAGACATCAGATTCATGATGCAGCGCGGGATCTTTCAAGTCAGTAACGACCGCCCGGGACAGCGGAATCACTCTCGGATCGGCCCAGAAATCTGACATCGTGACCGCAAGCAAGTGAGGATGCAATAGTAGGTAGCGGACGTGTTCGACCGAGAGCAGCCCACCAAGGTCCCCGATCAGAAACATAACAAGGGATACAGTAACACAGGCCACGAGTGGTCGTGTGCCTGCGCGGGCGGGTCGTTCGAATGCACCCAAGGACTCGGAGTTCCAGGAACTCGGCGGCTACTACTTATACATCAATCTTTTTGTTAGTAGCACTGAGAAATCATGGGTCACAGTTCGTTCAAAAGTCCAGCGAATGTTTCTGTGCAGTCGATTTGTAGCATTGAAGAACCATGCAGGCCGGAAAAAATTTAAAAACAATCAAGGGATCGGTTGCACTTCCGAGATCATTTTGCTGTGCTGAAAGTTTCCCGCGTCCGAGTCGGAGTTCCAATTAGATCTTGATGTTGCACTTCCACTGGGTTTTTCGTACTTCAAGTACCCTGTTACGTCTTGCCGGCTTATTTCCTCAATTCTGAGCGCAAGCTGTCTCTGTCGTCTTTCCACAAATTCCGCTGCGTTTGTTGCAGTGTGGTTACTACGTGGTTAACGGGCTCGAGCTCCGAGTTATAGCTTCCCAAATTCCCTCAAATTCGAGTATGTGGTACCGCACGACCTTCAAGTTTTTTACCTGGCATCAAAAGTCAGCGTATCGTGTCTCGACTAGATTCCCACCTCTTGTAGGCATTCCTTTTCCTACACAGAGTTTTCTTCTTTTCAAATTCACATCTAGATATCTCCCACCGTGGCAGGACCTGCCATGGAATATGCTACCTCCGCGGGTACCATCTCTCTATTGGCCTTGCAGGCAATTTCATTTGACGCCGCTTTGTTCCAAGGCATCATGTGTCTTTCCGTGCCACTTTGTTTTTCTCCCAAAATAGCTTTCTGCAGACACTGGCCACCCGTGCAGCCGCCGCACTCAAAAAATTCGTACGTCGCATTACCGCCGGCTTACTTGCCTACCGGGCCTCGAATCCCGCAGAATGCGTTCATTGTGTGATTCTTCCTACATCATCGTCATCGAGCTTCCAGAGTTTCTGTTGTGCATGTACCCTGGCTCTCTGACGCGAGGCATTCGAAACTCTCGGCGAATAAGTAAGTAGTTTGACAAGAACTCTTGCGTTTTGACACTCTGCTTCCACCGGTTGTAAAACCGTTGACGAGAAGACGGACGCATATATCTTTCTTCCATGTGTCCCTGTAGGTGCATCATGGTGACGATGCGGGGATTTCGTCTGTCCGTGCAGACTTCCCTTTCCCTCAATAAATCCCGATGCAGGTGGGATTCCCATTGAGGTGGCCCAATCCTACTGCCACTGCGGAAGATTCAAAAAGGGCCAAATGTTACCTCTCAAGTGATTCTGACCATTCTTACCGTATCTGTTGGACTCACTGCCTATCACAGCCAATTCTTCGCGCACAAAATTTAAAAATGAAACCGATTCAATTCGTTTCGACATATTGTGGACTTGATATGACCACAACGCCACGATCCTTGGTTAATCCAATTTTTGTGTCTTAATTTGGCTTGCATTCTATGCGATGCGCCGAACACGGAGCTTACTTGCTGTTCCTTGTGAGTACGAGCACGCTGTTATTGCTTCATAGATTGTTGGCAACTCAATTTGTCGAATCAGCGCCGCAAAGTGGAAAGGCGCACTATCAACCCAGTTTCAATCCAACGGATCCTCGTCAAAGCCCGATTGGTGGACTTCAGCAGTGGTGTTCAGTCGGCGTCAGTGTTTTTTGCTAATACGATAGCTGTTCCAGGGTTGACGTTAGCCACATTTCAAACATCATCGCTCGCCACTTGAATGCCGGAGAAGCCTGCTTCTAAGTGTATCGGTGATACGCTTTTGATGGACCGCCACCAACATAGTGGGTCCCAAAGCGATATGTTGCCAGTCATTCATCTCTTGCAGTCTGATAAGTTCTAATGAATGAGGACAGTGCAGATCATTTTTATCACCTCTCTGCTCGACGAGTTCGGCGTCTCACTCCAACCATAGAACACTCAGGATTAGCGCGATGGTCGTCTATATCAGAGCAGTGACGCAAAGCAGCTAATTTCAATCCCCTTCGTGCATCTCGTACCGAGACGCTGTCAAATAGTAAGCCTAGAATTCGCCGACATCTTCTCAAGGATTGAATCAATCAATCAATCTGCCCGAATGAGACTCTTTCTGTGCGTAGGCCATTTATTGGCCGTTCAGTCCCAATATTGATTGAAAGCTTCTCATTATGTTTCTTATCGGTCTGAAAGCTAGCCTCCACAGAATCCCACGGATCTTGAAATGAACCGACGATCGATATTGCGTTGAAGAGAAGAAACTGTAAACAACCGAATCCTGGTTTGGGGGGTTGGTTCTTTTAGTTGTGGCGCGGACGATGCCGCCGATATATGAGCTTGTTGGATAGGTATGAACGCATCAGGCTTCAGATTAATTATACCGAACAGCCGGGTCTACCGCGAATTTTGGATGAGCTCCACAGATTTTCCGTTCTCGTCTTCTGTTCTCGGCGCTTGCTGTGCCAAATGTGTACACAATCGAGCTCGGCTTCACAGGCGAATAATTTGGCGGCCCTCAGGTCCGGTTTTCCCCGGTAATCCGATTGAACTCGTCTGCCGCGTTTGAACCAATTTAAAGAAAATCTGCAGGACAAATTGGTCCATCACTTTCCGGCCAGTACGTCGCTCTATAAATCAATGTTCAGGAATTAATATTTTTCACCATATCCCAAACACATTGACATCAGTCTCCATCCGAAATAATCTCGGATTCCCCATGTGCTAAACCAAACGCGCCCTCGAAATCCACGTTTAACGCTACGCGTTGCGCTCCGCCGGCGGTGAACCAAACAAAGAACGTTCGTACGCCGATAAAATACTCGTCTCCGTGCTATCTTCAGTCCAGGGCCATGATCGCTTTCTTTGGAAAGAATCTCTCGGTCAAAGATTCAAGTTCGGAGTGCCCGGGTACAGGGTCCTCGATCTCTGTATTCCTGGAAATTCCAGCCGCCGGTCCTGTTCTTCTGAGGATTCAAGGTTCTGAGGTTGCCCACAAAGCCGGCAGAGGTATACACAAGAGGAAGGTTGTGGAAATAGACATACTATACTGATGTACCTTTTAATTTCGGAGGTTGTATTTGTATGGTTCAAAATTCACCGGCCTGATACTTCGAGGAGAGGAATGTTCGAAAGCCAGTATCTCGACGTCCCAGGAACGAAACTCAACAATGACATCTGCTAAAGAGAAGGTGAGTATCGCAACAGAAACAGCAATAAATAAATGTGGAAATTTTGGAGCACCTATACTGAGTCAAGTCCCGGGCTCAACCAGAGTTTAGCCGCAAAATTTCTCTTCTTGTGCTAGCACAGAGGGGAAGCCATCTCCGACTCAACCTATTCATTGTTCAAGTTGGCAATAAATTCCGTCGCCGAGGTATCCCACGAATTAATATTTTCGAGAAGAGAAGCTCATTTGGTAGCCTCTTCTCGAGGGGAGAATGCTTAATACCCCTTCGAACTTTGCAAGGGCAACATGAGATTAGAGTGAGAGATAAGATAAGATAGATGAGATGACGAAGCGCCCACTTAGCGCCTGTTGACAAATATGCATGATGTGGGACGAACAGACATTCTCTCTTCTCCTCTTCCTTGCCCGTACCATTCAACTGTACCTCGTAGCTCGGTCGAACGCTGATTGAACACTCCTTGTCCTCATTTAGCCGACTAATCTAATTCTCCCTCTTCCTACTCTTGTGCCTTGAACTTATCTTTTATTGTTGTCTTCGCGTCCCGCTGCTACACTGAGTCGTACGGTGCCTCAGCCCGCCTGCCTTCGCACTTTCTCTTCCTCCTTTCTCATTGTGACGTTGTCCGCACGTCGTTTCAGGCAGTTTGGCCCACTGGCAGCAGCTCACTGGCATAAGTAACACCCTCCTCCGGTTTCCCCCATTGCTCTCTTCTCGCGTTCCTGACTTCCTGCCTGGGTACCCCTTCGGTGCCGATCTCTTACCGTTTCCTCGACTATGCGCTCTGAGCGAGTCGGAGAGATTCGCGCCCCCACTGGATTCATACCACGATCGCTTTAGCGTTTTGGGCCAGTTCTCGTTTTCCCTCGCGTTCTTCTACCCATGCGCCAGTGTATCTTTTATCATACCTCCTCCAAAATTACGGGATGTATCTTCAAATTCATTGTTGTGTTCCTCCTCATCGTGCTACTGTTTCTCGCTTCGCATCCCCTCTAGTCAAGTCAAGTCAAGTCAATTGCCGGCGCCAGGTCCCGGATCCGGATCGGAACGGCCGGGGTCCGTACTACATACACAAGACGTCGTAATGTATGCTACGGATGGTACATCTCAGCACCTGATTTTCTCATTTACCTTCATCCTTGAAGTGTTTGGTTCTCCGACTCCTAGTTCTCTCTTGCCGTTTTTTATTATTATTTCCTTCTCTTTCCTCGACTTCTGCGGAATTCAAATTTTCGTGGATTTCTCTCGCGCACAGTCGAACGATCTCTTCCTTTGCTCAATCGGCGAATCTCGATTACTTACAGGCTTTCTCATCTCAGAAATTTTTATTAGTGCGAGTTAGTCACGCAACCCTACACGCACACCCATTCGAAGCGTTTACCTCGCCTGGCGCCTATAAGTACATAGAATGCAAAGCGAACCAGAGAGTCTCTGCCAAGCTCAAGTCCGAAAATGGAAGCGACTCAGACATCAATTACGTTACAGACCTGAGCTCTGCTTCCGCTCTTGTGCCTTGCGCCTCACCTCACCCTCCCTCTGCACACCGCCATTACGGGCTAACGCGTACACCACGACTAGTACTCAGACCGAAGATATCTCGCCGCCATGTCCGGCGAACTCAAGATTTTACACCGTATTATTCGCTACACGGCTGGTGTGGGTGCCGCCTCGTTTTTCACCGAGGTCCGTGTCATTGGGAGCGAAAACGTACCTCAGGATGGACCTGTAATTGTGTGAGTAATTGGCTCTACAGTTTGGAGCCCGAACCAATGGACATGCAGAACAGCTACGCACCATAATATGATGGTGGACCCTGTTATACTATGTGAGTTTTCCTAGCTTTTACGCCGTCATATCATGGGCGAGAACATGTTCTTTGCTGGGAAGTCACGGTCGCCCGATTCTGACTCCTTATTCAGCCTACACCTTTCCCTATCGGAGAATATTACATTATTGGAGCAAAGGTATGTTTTTCGCCTCTCACACTCACAGTTGCTGAGGTGCCATGTATCTAGCTTCTCTGTTTGCTAATCCTATTCTTCGCTATGTACTCTACTCGTCTGGAAACATCCCCGTGGACCGCAAGTCGAAAGACCGCAAAGTCTTGCTCAAAGGTACAATGGAGGCCTTGTCTCATGGGAGTGCTGTCGCTCTTTTCCCCGAGGGAACAAGCTACACCGAGCCTCGAATCATGCAAGTGAAGGACGGGGCCGCGTGGGCGGCTCTGGAATACACCAAGTCTGTGCTGGAATCTGCAGATAGGGGGCAGAAACCGTTGGTCGTCGTACCCGCAGCTATCGTCTACACGAACAAGTCGAAGTATCGGAGCAATGTGAGTTTTGTTGGCTCTTGGCGCGTCTTGTTCTCTCTAATCATCCTTGCAGGTGGTGGTAGAGTATGTGGATCCAATTCTCGACGAATTGTCGCTCACACGACCGCCCGCAGATATGGACGGCCCATAGCCATGGATTCATTCATCGAGCAATTCACTTCAGATGTGGAAGGTGCGCAGAGGACCGCTGTGAAACGTCTCTCCCGCGCCATCGAAACTGCTCTGGTCGAAACCTCGGTCAACAGCCCTGACTGGGACACTTTGTACGCCGCCCGTATGGCGCGAGATATAATGTGGGAGGGGGACAGGGCAATCAACCTCGATGAATTTGTACCGATTTCCCAAACGTGAGTTGCTCTCTCATACACTTGGATGATTCTGACGGCCTGCAGTCTCGTCGACCTCTTCTCGACGCCTAATCCCACGCCCAACTTCAAGTATGTGAAGCGATGCCTTCTCGAATACTACTCCCTCCTCCAATCCACCCACCTCACCAACTCGGTGCTCTCCAACCTCCCACTTCCGCGCACCCTCGACCCCAGCCGACCCGTGCCCCTCCCCAGCCGCCTGTACACGCTCCTCATTCTGACGCGCGACACCATGTCCATCCTCATCCGCCTCCCTTTCTTCATCTTCCCTCTGATCCTCTACATCCCTGTGTACTTCATGGGCAGATTCGGTGCGCGTCTGGTGGAGGACGAGGAGGAAACGCAGGCACAAAACAAGCTTGTCTTTGGGTTGCTTTCGGCTGTGCTCATATACCCTCCCGCTTTTCTCTTCCTGTGGGCTCTGTTCATGTACACGCGCGTCGGCGCAGTGTTGGCAGTGGCGACGCTTTGGCTCTTTGCGCGTTATCACGATTCCATGATCAACGGTACGTCAATATTTTGTCCAAGCCACCTCGATCAGGACTAACTGAATCTTGTGCCGTTGTCGACAGCCAATTACGAGCAGTATGTGACTTTGTTATCTGTCTCATTCCTTATCGCTGAACCATTCATTCCTTCATTTCACTAGTGCGAAACGTCTCCTCGCAACTTGGCGTGTCCTCATGGGCGTATGGGCTCCGAAGAGATGGGAGTTCCCCATCTCAGCACTCGCCCCATACACCACCCCGGTGTTTCCCAAGGAGAGCGAATACATCACCAAACCCGCCTCTGCGACGACAACGCCGAAACTCGCCCCGGCCGTCCTGCCACCTGCCCCCGACCTCGGCCCCTCCGAACCCCCCGTGCAAACTCGCCCGAAGCGCCGTCCTCCATCTCGGCGGATTATGCGCCACGTTCTGCGTGCGCGGGTGGAAGCGGTGAAAGCGCTGGCGGAGTTCTTCGAGCAGCTGCGAGTACAGAGTGCACAGAATCGGGTGAAAGGGGGCGGGGTGCGTGTGAAGGCGAGTTTGCATCTGGCGAGGATGTATGGCGGGGTTGAGGTGATTCCGCGCAAGGTGGAGGGCGAGGGCGAGGATGGGGTTGTTGTCGTTGGTGGTGAGGCGGAGCGGGAGGAGGAGGAGGGGTGGAGGGAGGCGAGTGAGGTTATTGCATTTTTGACGAAGCGGGGGGCGAAGATTCCGCAGATGAAGCATGTGCAGGTTGAGGGGGAGTGGGCTGCGTTGTCGAGTGATGCGGAGAGCGATGCGGTTAGTCCGAGATAGGTATCGACGCATTGTTTTCAGCTATGTAGGTCTCTTTCTCGGAAATGGATGTAAGGTAGATCTAAGTCTGTAATGGAGTTACACACGTTATAGTTTTTTTGACTATTATGCTGCTCTTTGAACTTCAAAGGAACAGAGCCGAGGTGAAAATGCACGTCCGAGATAGGCTGCTGATCTGGGCTACTACCGGCCTCCTTCCAACATTCATATTGGATTTTTTTTTCTGGTCTACGTCGGACTCCTGGGCAACTCGCCAAAACGTGCACACAGCTCTCCAGGCCTACCAGTCGGTCTACGGGCAAATCATAGAGAAAGGCTCTCTGTAATCGCGCATAGTCGTGGGATAAATCAAGCTTCCGACTTGGATTTGACGGCTACTCTGAGCAACCTCTGTAACGTGCTTCACGCATGCCAGGTCAAAATATTCTACATTCAATTGAAACCAAAGCTTCAAGCATTCCGGGTATACACGACGGCGGTCAAAACGGCGAGCAAGATCCACCAGATCACGTCCACAGGTCTGCTTTGCATGCTCATGCTCAGCTTAAGCATGAGTGGCCTGGTCAAGGCATCGTTCACGACTGCCTGGGTCTTCGATATTGCGCTGGGAGGATCCTGCTGTCTCTTGATAAGCGTCAGAATGAAGGGATTCACGGCTACGAAATCTACCTTTGGGAAGTCCTCGTCAACTGGTACGAGGAGACCAGCGACCTGCGTCAAATCCATAGCTCGACTCGTTGCAACGGGAGACGAGGATGGTTGTCCTTCCATCTCCTCTATGATCGCAGGCTCTGCTTCCGTTACTTCGACAATTTTTGCAGTGTCAAGCGCATCGTGACATTCGTCATTTCCCTCGATGTCCATATCGTCTCCTTCACTCGCCGGATCTTCAAGGGCATCGCTATACTCCGTAAGCTCCCACCCCTCCGACTCCTCCTCATCACTCTCAAATAACCATCCCGGATCTTCAACTTGAAGGGTATCATGACTCTCCATGAGGTCCCACCAATCCAAATCCTCCTCGTCACCGGAATCCTCAACTTTCCCAAATAACCATTCCGGGCCTGCAGGCAACGACGCAAACTTCCTCCTAGCCTCGCTGGCCTCGGCCGTCACTGCAGCCGCACTACCAGTGTTCCCTTGCTCCAGGAGTAGAACTGCGAGCTGATCCAGTGCGTCGGCAAGGTCTGGAAGGAAATACGTCTCCGGGCTGACAACTCGACGTATGATTTCAACAGCTTCCTTGCAGGCAGCGATGGCTTCGTCTTGTTCTCCCGTAACCTCAAGAATGGATGCAAGATGTCGAAGGCTGTTCGCAAGAGTAGGCAGGTGTCTGGGGGCCACTTTGACGAGTTCGCGATACAAGTTGATGGCTTTTTGGCCATTGGCAAGGGCTTGCTCGGAATCGCCGGAGACCGCGAGTCGTCGTGACAATGCAAAATAAGCATTTCCTCCTGATTCTTCCTTTCTCAGTATTGAAAGCATATCACTCCACGTCTTCTGCTCATTTTGCACATATAGCGACACCGCGTTTTGGGCAGATTTGAGGGCTTCGATTCTTTTTCCAGCTGCGGCCTGGCAATTTGAAAGCGTGGTGAACGAGTGGATTTGCAGGTCTTCGTTATCTAGGTCTTCCAAATCGTATTCGTCTCCATGTTCAATTTTTACCTCCCCGCAAAACTCGACAGCTTTCTCGGAATTCTCCAGCGCTTTTTGGGGATGTCCCAGGAGACCCCATACCGCGGCGAGCTCCGTAAAGAGAAAGTAAAGGCCGAAGTCGAAAGTCGAATACTGTGTAATGTAAACGGTTAATGCTCTTTTGATGACCGATAGAGCTTCCAAGTGTCGTCCCATGCGCAAGAGGATGCGCGTCCTCATAATGAAAAAAGGTAGAAAGTCTATGTGGTAAACTTCCCAGTGGAATGAAACGAGCGGCGAATCTGACTTTTGCGCAGCTTGTATCGCGTCAGCAAATCGGCCTGCGTCGCAAAAGATGAAGCTCCGAAGTAACAGAAACGACTGCGACTCCGTCGCGGAACCATGGCCAGTGTGAAACGGACAGGCGAGATATTCGGCGACGTGGTTGCAGAGTTGGAGCGCCTCGTCATGGGCCCCAATCTTCAGAGCGTGTCGACAGATATATTGAAAGGGGTCGCCGAAATGATTCTCCCATTCCAAATCCAGGATGACGAAATTTACAGTAAACCTTTGGATGACCTCTCCCAATTCCCTTAGCAACGTGGAATAGTCGGCTCTGGCAAGAAGCGGAAGAATCGCGCATGCGATGGCAAGGACCCAATGAAAGCCGATCATATCGAGTTCTAGCGCTTGAAGGACAGCGATGGCCGTTTGGAAATGAGCAACGAAGATGTTTTTCATCAAAGGAGCTGTGCTGCCTCCTCGTGCCGCAGTGTAGAATAACTCTACCGCATCCCGTACTACATCCAAATCATTGAGAATTGGTTTGGCGATATCTAGTTCAGGCGCGGAGGAATCTGATCGTGGTTCTAAAAAGCAACGAAGATTGGAGAGAGTGGTTGCAGGTTGCTGCGAGAAATAGGCGAATGCGTGCAGGAGTCGAAGAAATTGACGTGAAAAGCTATTCCGATAAATGCGAGCAAGATCCCGGAAAAGCACCATGCATTCGGTAAGCATGGGAAGTGAGAGGTGGCCGCCTTCTGCTAGCTTGCATATAACATCGAAGAATGTGTCGATGTCAAGACCAGTCGGAGGCTCGCCGGGAACTGGCAATCTTTCTGCTGCCCGGAATCCTTCCATGAATGCCGCATAGCAATCCAAGGTTCGATCCAAGGACCAAAGCACTCGAGCGAGAACAAAAAAAGCCCCGCGAGATTTCACCGCATCGAACACCTCCTCGTCGGCCAAGGATGGTTCATTTGAGATACATTCCATCAATTCCGTTATTATGACCCGAGCGATGGAAACTGCATCTCGAGCCAGAGATAATGCAGCCGCCTTTTTATCGCTCGTGAGAAGATTTTTGGCGTGGAGTTCCATGAATAACAATGTCCCGCTTCGAGGCCCGCTTCCATAGTCACAGAGCAGGATTTCAGAGGCCTGGATCCAGAGGTCTAGAGATTGCCGGCTCAATTCCACAGCTAAGGTCGTCTCGAGTTGGTCTCTGTGAATCACAGATATATCGTGTAGTTTGCTTGCGATATGTGGCAAAGCTCGTGGGCCGAATTCTGTTTTGCTCGCGTAGCGAAAGCATGCGATAACGAGCTGACCCCAGGCAATGGCTTCGGAAAACATTCCGATTCCGTAGAGTTGTAATATCAACTCCGCCCAAGCTTCCTGCAACGAACGCAATGGAACAACCACATAGGGCATGCCATCGATTTTAACCACTAGTTGCAAGAGCTGGATAAGCGCATGTGAAGGTGTGAGGATAGAAGGGTCGATGAATGCGAACCGAAACGAGTTGTCGTCTGACGGATCCAATTCAAAAGATAATCTGCCACCAGCCAGGAGTTGTTCAAGCGAGTTGATGACAGATCGCAACTGCGCAGACATATATTGCAATTCCAGGCTTTGAAAGGTTGCATCCTGCAGGGCGATGGGCTTGGTTCATGAAGAGTTCACTGAGCACATACCGATGATATTACTTCGATAGTTTCACCCAGTTTATGACGCCCGAAGTTGGAGTCGAGCAACAATTGGGCCATCATTCCTTCCAGCCGACGAGCTGTTACCTGGCTCTCCATACCATCCACGACCAATCTTTGCTCGATGCGAAAGGCTGAATGTGCAATCTGACCCGCGACGTGCTCGGTTCGAGCAGCTGAGAAGGCCTTAATGGGAGCAGGGTAAGTGGGATGTTTCGCTGAATATGACGAACAAATGACTCACCGTGAACTTAGAAAAACATGTGTTCACGCGTTCCCTCAGACGCGCAATTTTCCTTTCTATATCCTCGCGCTTTCTCCAAACCTTGAACTGAGACTTGATGCCCCGAAGCCCAGGAAGCTGCACGGAAGAGATTTTGACACATTTGGAATGTACATGCAGCATCTCGCTGATCTCATAACACCGATGAGAAAATGCATGAAGCAGCTCTCAAAGAAGCCTTACGCCTTGACATTCTCCAGTGCACCCAACAACTCCGGTCCACGAAATGCATCCTCTTTGCCGCGGGTAAGGCTTGCCAGGTCGTATAGAGTGCGCACAATGTCCTGTGCAAGCTCTCGAATTTGTCGTCGATTCTCCCCGACCTGCAAACCATTCAGTGCACGTTCAAATTGCAAGGGGCTGATGTACCTTTTCAATGGAAGTGCGAATGCCTTCACCAAGTTCTATGAGATCCTTGATAAAGGTGGCGAGAGTAACGATAGTAGTGGTGACTGTCAATGGGTCGAGCATTATCGTAAAGGTTTCTGACGCTACAGGCGGAAAAGATAGAGAATGAAGGAGGTAGGTAGATCGCAGACATTTGAGGGCATTTATGTCTAACAGCCATGATGTTGCAGGATGGGGACGGTCACAGGCTAACAGCTCTAAATTTGAGCGACGTGAGAGCGCCACCACACCAATAGCAGCCGCTGTTAATATTCAAACATACGCGCCGGAACGCACAGGATCAAGTGTTCTATCGGAAAGTCGCTCCAATTCCTGCGTTGCGGAAGTTGAGTTAAGCGCCATGCATCGTGGACACTACTTTATGGAAGAAATTATGTATTGGCAGAACGACGCAAGATACTCACTCACGAATCCTTCATGTGGAGGCTGGACCATGCTGGTAGCCTTGAAGCCAAACAGGGAAGTGGCGAAGCGCCAGTGAACGCTCGTCACAGCCTCAATATATACTGCCACCCGTTCAGCATTCAGTGAGGCTTCGCGGGTCGGACGGCATTTGGAAGCGGGCGAACGCCTTCACCGAGTTTTCCGAATTCCTTCATGAAGATTGCGGGTGTAGATCGAGATGAGCTCAATAGATCCATTCTTGGGCAGACTCCAGAGACCTGCAGGAATTTTGGAGAGAAAACTGCAGAGATACACGTGTGCGGAAGCAGTGACCCGAGGGAACTCTCCGAGTTTGTGCAGACCTAGCCCGGGCGACCAGCGCTCAAAGCCTGAAAAGCAACGTATATAGCCGCAGACGGTGAGGAGGAATCTGAATGCGGGTAAGAGAACATGGTGGTAGGAAACAAAAATAGAGCAAACATGACACGCGCCGGCCCTACATACAACTTGTTTGCAACGTCCACCAGCCAAATCGACCCAAGATTATAGCAATCTAAAAGCCTCCAGCATGTACAGTTGCTGCGCAAAATCGTGGTCTTAAGCCAATCTCGAGGCTTTGTGAGAGCAAGAATGACACAGGGCCACCATTGCGCAAAAATCTGCATGTCTTGGAGCACCATCGGGGACTCGGATACCATCGAAGACACTCTTTAGCACTCCTTCATCTTGTGTCTACTGCTGCTTTCCCTCTCTCCTGCATCGGCTCTACCTCACACCTACGCCCGATTACTGGTTATCTGCGGTGTTTTCAAGCAGCTGGGTCCGTCAGTACTATGTATGGCGAACAAAGCACTAATTGAAACTTCCCGCGCATTCTCAAACCCAGCAGACCCGTAACTCTTCCCAATCACCTCTACTCGCTTCCTATCCTGATACGCGACTCGGACACCATCTCTATCCTCGTCCGCCTCCGTTTCTTCATCTTCCCGTCGATCCTCTGCCTCCCTGTGTACTTTGTGGGCCGATTCGGTGCGCTTCTAGTCAAGAATGAGGAGGAGTGGCAGGCACAAAACCAATTCATCTTTGGATTGCTTTCGGCCTTGTCGATATACCCTCCCGCATGTGGGTTTCAATTCATCTATACACGCCTCGGTGCAGTGTTGGCGGTTGCAACCCTCAGGCTATGGTTTTTGCACGTTATCTCGCGTTTATATGATCAACGGTGCGTCGAAATTTCGTCCAGGCGACCTCAATCAGGACTTACTTGATCTTGTGCCCGTTTTTCGACAGCCAATTATGAGCAGTATGTTACTTTGCTCGGCTGTCTCATTGCTTGGCGCTGATTCGTTCATTCATTCCACTAGTGCAAAGCGCCCACTCGCAACCTGAACCGTTTGGACTCCGAAGAAATGGGAGCTCCCCATCTCGACTCTCGCCCCATATACCGCCCCAGTGTAAGCGAATACATCCCCGATCCCGCCTCTTCGACGACAACGCCGTTTTTTCTCTTTCCTCGTTCCCTATTTTTATTTTTTCTTCCTTGTAAGCCTCAGCCGAATCGAAGCGCACTGTGATTTTCTCTCTTCGTCGCATCCATCCGGCTCATTGTACCTCCCTTCTCAAGACCTCGTCTTCAGCAGCTGTTGATTTTATACGGGTGCGTCGTCGATCAATTCACTACTATTACACATTTCAAGTACGCTAACTTTCTTTCATCTCTATAGCTCCATCTCCATCATCTACGTCCTCAGCATCAGCACGACCTGCAAACTCAAAGCCTCGGCCGCCCCGGCCGTCCTGCCCCACCCCCGACCTCGGCCCCTCCGAACTCCTAGTGCAAGCCCGCCGGAAGCAGCGCCATTCGTCCCGGCCGATTATGCGCCACGTCCTGCGTGCGCGGGTGGGAAGCGGTGAAAGCTTTGGCGGAGTTTTGCAGAGTGCACAGAGCCGGGTGAAAGGCGGCGGGGTGCATGTTCAAGCGAGTTTGCATTTGGCGAAGATGTATGGCGGGGTTGAGGCGATTCCGCTGATTCAGAAGGTGGAGGGCGAGGGCGAGGATGGGGTCGTTGTTGTTGGTGGTAAGGCGGAGCGGGAGGAGGAGGGGTGGAGGGAGGCGAGTAAGATTATTGCGTTTTTGACGAAGCGGGGGGCGAAGATTCCGCTGTGCAGGTTGAGGGGGAGTGGGCTACGTTGTCGAGTGGTGCGGTTAGTCTGGGATAGAGTGTCGTTTTTTGTTTCCAGCTAAGTACACTAAGTCGCTTTTCGGAAATGGATGTAAGGTAGAACCAAGTCTGTAATGCAATGGAATTCCATACGATATAGTTTTTCGACTCTTATGCTGCTCTTCAAACCCAGTGAGAATCCCAGCTAGGTATATCGAGCTGGAAAGAGGTAGCGCGAGAAATTGATGGATTCTCGATGTATCTCGATAATCCGGACTGACCTCGTTCCACCTCGTCGGTATATCGAGATCAGTCGAGCGCTGGCGAGGAGCAATGAGATGTGGACTACTACATCGAGGTGCCTCGAGCTTTCCACGGGCATATAAAAAAATTAATATAAATCGGATTTATTGGCTACTACGGTACATCGGTGCGCTAAAACCCTTCAGTGCCCCAATCCATCCACGGGTATCCAAACCTGCCCACAGCTCCTTCCAAGCCTTTCTGAAGCAGGTAATAGTGGACGCTGGAGGAAGAAAAGACGAGATAAGTTCAAGACAATGAGGCAAGATGGAGTGCGCACACGTACTACTAGCATTACAGCGAGCAGCGAGCAGAATATTCCTACTTAAAGTTCAGAAAGCGCAGTCGACAGGAAAGCAGCGAAACATATAAGACTCACATAAGTACCTATGCGTTATCGGAGCGGCTGTGCCAACGAGAGCGGCTAGCCGGCGGTGGCGAGGTCCTGGGGAAAAAGAACAACGACACTAAGTACAAATGACAGTAAGCAAAACAGGAACACTTACCGTTTATAAAGGTCTGGCCAGTCCTGGATATGTATATCAACATGAGTGAGGAGCAGCAGGATATATAAAAGACAAACCATAGATATTAAAATCGGCGACCGCACGATCAAAGCAGACGCAGAACTTACGATACCGAGTTTCTACGGCTTTGTTCAGGTGAAGGACCATGTTGCCAGGAAATTGAGCCAAGGCGAGTTGAGATCTTGAGACATCGAGGGGCGAGGCGAGCGGACAGCACAACAAGGGATAAAACTACCATGACCGCCGTTGAGAGGGAAGGAGCGGTACCAGCGGCGAGTGGCTGGGAAGAGTTTCTAGTAACAGACAACCGCCCAGATAGTGAGAAGAAAACCGGCGGCTGGAAGATGGCGAGCACGCCAGTTGACAGCAGTGAGACCCAGTGTGGGCGGCAAAGGGATGAGCGTGTGACAGCGGGCGAGTCGTGTGGGAGAGGCGCACGGGAGCTGGACGAGGTAGGCGAGAGGCGAGAGGCGGGCGGCGGGGTGGTGGTGGTGGGAGGACGGAAGAAATAAGGAGAAGTCCAAATCGTACGACTTTCATTTATTTGACGACGCGGCGATGACGCCATCGGCGACTTCGGTGGAGAGAATCGTCGACTTCGGTGAAGAGAATCGTCGAGGTCTGTCGAGGACGGAGAGTCGCGCGGAAACATGTGTTTCTGTGTGTTGTCGTTTCTCGTTTTGATCTCGTTTTGCCTCGTTTCACCTCGATTCCTCTTTCTACCTCTATCTGGCTCGATTTATCTAGCTGGGATTCTCACTGGGCTTCAAACTTCAAAGGGACAGAGCTGTGGTGAGGATGCACGTCGGAGACAAGCCGATGATCTCCGCAGCGGCGAGTTGCCTTCTTCCTTCATCCACATTTTTGGGTCATACAGGTGAAGACCCGCTGGCAACGCCGCGACTCGACGAAGCCCGGGACCGCACACACAGCTCGCTGTACCTGGATCGGTCGATGGGCCAAGCCATGGCCATGGACGAAACTGGCTTTCTGCAATCGCGCACATCGTTTTGGGAAAGACGAAGCTTCGACTTGCATTCACCGTCTCTCAACCGCCGGGATCTCCATAACGAGCTTCACGAGTACCAAGCTGTACCGATTCAAAGAGTCTACGTTCAATCGAAAACAAAACTTCAAGCAATCCGGGTATACGCGAATATAGCGAACAGAACTGCGAGCAAGATCCACCATATCACATCCACGGGCCTGCTTTGCATGCTTAGCTTGAGCGTCAGTGGCCTGGTCAAGGCATCGTTCACGACTGCCTGGGTCTTCGATATGGCGCTAGGAGGATCCTGCTGTCTCTTCATGAGGGTCAGAATGAAGGAGTTTGTGTCGATCAAACGCACCTTTGGGAAGTCCTCCGTGGAGCCAGGCTGGGGTTCGCTTTTAATTGATACGATGGAATCTGCCACGACCGATGTCAAGCCCGTATCTTGATTCATTGCGGGAGACGAGGATAGTTGTTCCTCAAACTTCTCTGTCATTGCAAACTCTGATTCCACTGCATCCTGATACTCCTCATCGCCCTCGGCATCCGTCTCGTCTCCCTCATTCTCTGGTTCCGTTGAATCCTGATCCTCCTCATACTCCTCATCGCTCTCGACGTCCGTCTCGTCTCCTTTACTCGCTGGATCTTCCAGGGCATCGCGAAATTCCATAAGCTCCCACCAATCCAACTCCTCCTCGTCACTGTAATACACAACTTTCTCAAATAGCCACTCCGGGGCTGGAGGTAAAGCCGCAAATTTCCTTCGCGTCTCGCTTGCTTCAGTGGCTTCAACTGACGCGGCACTGGC
The DNA here is from genome assembly GCA_037176885.1 of Favolaschia claudopus. Taxonomy (NCBI): domain Eukaryota; kingdom Fungi; phylum Basidiomycota; class Agaricomycetes; order Agaricales; family Mycenaceae; genus Favolaschia; species Favolaschia claudopus. The sequence continues at coordinate 1,228,699 of JAWWNJ010000077.1, forward strand.
ATCCCCCGTCTCCGCAAGTAAAGCCGCGAGCTGTTCCAATACGTCGGCAAGGTCTGGAAGAAAATACGTCTCTGCATCGGCAACCCCACGCATAATATCAACGGCTTCCTCGCAGGCAGCGACGGCTTTATCTTGTTCTCCCAAAGCCTGAAGGAGGGACGCAAGATGTCGAAGGCTGTTTGCAAGAGTGGGAAAGTGCCTTGGAGCCACTTGAACAAGCTCGCGGTACAATTCGATGGCTTTTTGGGCATTAGCAAGGGCTTGTTCGGAATCGCTCGATACAGCCAGTCGCTGGGACAACGCAAAGAAAGCATTTCCTCCTAATTCTTGCTTTCTCAGTATTACAAACATGTTCCCCCGCGTCTCCTGCTCGTTTTGCGCATATATTGACACCGCATCTTGGGCAGATTTGAGGGCTTCGAAGCTTTTTCCAGTTGCGGTCTGGCAGTTTGAAAGAGTGGTGAGCGAGTAGATTCGCAGGGACACAAGGTCTTCGTCATCTATGTCGTTCATATCATCGTCTTCGTATCCAACTTCTACCTTCTCGCAAACCTCGACAGCTTTCTCCGCGTTCTGCAGCGCTTTTCGGGGATGTCCCAGGAGACCCCATACCACGGAGACCTCCGTAAACAGAAAGTAAAGGCTGATGTTAAAAGGCGGACTTCCAGTCCAATACGTGATGTGAGCATTTAATGCTCTCTTGATGACTGATAGAGCTTCCAAGTGTCGTCCCATGCGCAGGAGGATGCGCGTCCTCAGAATGTGATAGGGGAGAAAGTATGTGTGCCTAACTTCCCAGTGGAATAAGACGAGCGATGAATCCGACTTTTGTGCAGCTTGTACCGCATCAGCAAATCGGCCTGCGTCGCAAAAGATGAGGATCCGAAGTAACAGAAACACCTGCGACGCTGTCGCGGAATCATCCTCAGTGTGAAACGGGCAGGCGAAATATTCGGCAACGTGATTGCAAAGCTGGAGTCCCTCGTCATGGGCCCCGATCTTCAGAGCGTGTCGACAGATATGTTGAAGAGGGCTGCCAAAGTAATTCCTCCATTCCGTATGCAGAATGACGAAATTTATAGTGAATCTTTGGATGACCCCTCCCAATTCCCTCAGCAACGTGGAATAGTCGGCTCTGGCAAGAAGCGGAAGAATCTCGCGTGCGATGGAAAGGATCCAATGGAAGTCGATCATATCGAGTTCCAGAGCTTGAAGGACAGCAATGGCCGTTTGGAAGTGAGCAACAAGAATGTGTGTGATCAAGGGAACTGTGTAGTCCTCCGCTGCCTCGGTAAAGAATAACCTTACCGCATCCTGTACTACATCCAAATCATCGAGAATTGGTTTGGCGATATCTAGTTCAGGCGCCGAGGAACCTGATCCTGGTTCCAAAAAACGACGAATATTGGAGAGAGTGGGGGCAGATTGTTGCGAAAAATAGACGACGGCGTGTAGGAGTCGGAGAAATTGGTAGGAAAACATTTTCCGATAAATACCAGTGAGATCCCGGAAAAGCATCATGCATTCGGTAAGCATGGGAAGTGAGAAGTGGCCGCCTTCTGCCAGCTTGCATATAACATCCATGAATGAGTCGATGTCAAGACCAACCGGAGGTTCGATAAGTAATGGCAATCTAAGCGCCACCTGAAAACCTTCCATGAATGCTGCATAAGAATCCAAGTCTCGATCCAAGGAAGCAAGCACTTGGGCGAGGATAAAAAGTGCACAAAAGCATTGTGCCGCCTCATACTCATCCTGAGGAATCAAGGATGGTGCGTCCGAGATACATTCTATCAGCTTGAGTGTTGTGGGCCGAGCGATGGACACTGCATCTGTAGCCGAAGATAGTGCAGCCGCCTTTTGATTGATCATGAGAAGATTTAAAGCGTGGAGTGCCATCGATCTCAATGTTCCAATGCGATGGTCCGGGTCCCCCCCGCCCAGGATGCTGGAGCTCTGGCTCCAGAGGTCAAGAGATTGCTGGCTTGATTCCACAGCCAAGGTCAGCTCAGATCGGTGTCGGTGAGCCACAGATATTTCCCATAGGATGCTTGCAATGTCTGGTATAACTCTCGTGCCATAGTCTGTTTCGCTCAGCGCGCGCTGTGCGCAGCGAAGGCATGCGATATTAAGTTGAGCCCAGGCAATGGCTTCGGAACCCATTCCAATACGGGAGAGTTGCGCTCCCAAGGTCGTCCAAACGATTTGCACCGAGTGCAATGGAATGACCACATAGGGCATACCATTGATTTTGACAACGAGTTGCAATAGCTGAATTAGGGCATGGGCCTGAGATGTAACTGGGCCAATGACCTTAGGCCGAACTCGGATGTACTCAGACGATTCAATTGTCAAATTGCCACTGGCCAAGAGTCGCTCGATCCAGATGATCAAGGACTTCAATTGGGCAGACATATATTGAGATTCCAAACTTTGAAAGGTTGTATCCTGCAGGGCGATGAGCTTGATTCATGGACAGTTTACTAAGTGCATACCGATGATATGACCTCGATAGTTTCGTCCAACTTATGACGCCCAAAGGTGGAGTTGAGCAATACTTGGGTCATCATTCCTTCCAATCGACGAGCTTTGACCTGGCTCTCCATGCCATCAACGACCAATCTTTGTTCGATGCGCAAGTTTGAATGCACAAGCTGGCCCGCAACGTGCTCGGTACGAGCAGCTGAGAAGGCCTTAATGGGACCAAAGTAAGTGGAATGATTCACTGAACGAGACAAATAGACGACTTGCCGTGAATTGAACAAGACATTTGTTCACGCGTTCCCGTAGACTCGTGATTTTCCTCTCTAACTCATCGCGCTCTCTCCAAGCCCTGAATCGAGACTTGAAGCCCCGAATACCAGGGAGCTGCACCAGAGAGATTTTGACACATGTGGAATGCACATATAGCATCTCGCTAATCTCATGGTTGCCGGTGAGAAAACACATGAAGCAGGTTAGAGAGAGGGACCTTACGCCTTGAGATTCTCCAGCGCACTCAACAACTCCCGTCCTCGAAACAGGTCTTCTTTAGTCTGTAGTTTACCGCGCGACAGCTGTCAGGAGGGTCCGCTTATTATGTAAACATTTAGAAATGGAAGGAGTTTCCCACCCGCCATTTTCACTATATTCCAGCGGCACTGGCACCTTTACCTTCAGTTAATCAAAGCCACAGTATTAATGAGCCGTACTAGCACTTTGGTGAGCTCAGAATAGTATCTTATGAATGAGGAGAGACTCAAACTCGACATTTGCGCTTGCTTGCAGCTAACCGGCATTAACCGAACCATTTTTGATCTCGCCCGTTCCTCCATCTTTTTTCCCCGTTGAAGCGCGTAAGACGATAGCCTGACAGTCAAGAATATGGTGGGGTATCAAAAGCCCCTTGTAACGCGCGCCATGGGCAGCATTGACGCGTCGTGTTTTGATGATTATGTAATAAGCCGACCCTCCAACCGGCGATCAAAGGGTATTGACAGACCACAACACACCGCAGGTACGAGGACCCATGTGTTGTTCCGTCTGTTTACAAGAGACTAGGTCTTCTTTGCCGTGGGTGAGACTTGAAAGCGCGTATAATGTATGAACGATCTCCTGCGAAAGCTCTCGGATTTGTCGTCGATTTTCGCCAACCTGAAACATGGTTAGCGTATAACGCTCACTGCGCCAGACGTTCCATATGCACACCTTCTCGATAGAGCTCCGGATGCCTTCGCCGAGTTCTATGAGATCTTTGATGAAGGTTGCGAGTGTAATGACAGCGGTGGTGACGGACAAGGGATCCATTGGCAGAGGGTTCCAAAAGCAGGGAGACGGCGGGAGGGGGAGAGGGAGAATACGAATCGGCCATGAGGTTCAGTTATTAGGGCATGCTAGGAATAGCTTCCAGGATCTTAGATAAGGATAAAAAGCTGTTGCGCTCGAACACTGTGCAACTCGAGGCAGGCGCTGTACATCGGTAACGGCAAGTAGTCTGGATCAGGCGCCACTATAACAGCAAGCTGCAAATCTGATTCGGTGGAACGTATATTGGAAGGACATACATAGCGTGAACAGTGTCATGCGAATGCCGTCGATTTTCGCCGACCTTTGAGCTGTTCAATACACCACACGGCAATAAAAGGCTGTCATACCTCCTCTTTGAGCGGTGAATGCCTTCACCGACGTCTACGAATTTCTTGACGAAGGTTGTGAGCGTAACTTCAAGGGGTGAGCGTTGATAGATTCATTTTCGGGCAGAGGACTACAGAGAATTTGGACAGAAAACTGCAGAGAATTGTGATTGAACCTCATGAAGCCAATCTGTATACCAAAGACTACACGGGTAATAGAGAATGCAAGCAGCGTATGTTGCCGAAAGTGGTGACCTGAGCGAAAACTCCAAGTTTGTGCAGACCTGGCCAGTGCCCGAAACCTCAAATCGAACGCATACAGACGGTGAAGAGAAATCTGAAAGTGGGTACTTAGAAGGACCTGGTGGCAGGAAACAAAATTGATCAAACATGACACGCGCAGGTCCCTGGTGCAAAACTTGTTCGTAACGTCCACCATGCCAATTTGAACAGACCAAGATCACAGAAATCTAAAAGCCCTCAGAGCGTCTCAGCGCTCAGCCTCATCATCGTGGTCTCAAGCCAATATCAAACTCTTTGCGAAAACAAGCATGGCACAGTGTGTCGAAATCTTCGGGGCGGTAGGATCAGACTCAGAGTTCAAGCTCTCGACTTCAATCGACCTAGCTGCAGGTTTCTGGCACGGACCTCTTATTTCGCGGTTCTGTTTCGGGAACCAAGTTCTGGTTGCGCACTTCTACTAAGCACACCGAAGAAAACCAACTTTCGGCTCACCCGACCTATATTCCGAAACAAATCGTGCCGACTTACCAGTAGGCTGGTGCAAAGCCAACATAGGCTCATTAACCATGTCCGTGGATGTCTATGTACATAGGACTGCACCCGAGCTGATTGGCAGATCCGATCGCTTCCGTTTGATCCTTGCCTCGCCTAGAACCGACATGGCCGAAAAGGCCGAAATCCCGCAGATAAGGGAGATTGCGAGTAAATAGCTCTGCTGTGAGGTGTGAAGGAGGAAGTGTATGGAAGTGTAGATAGTGATATTTATGCGGTCTACGACCGCTATAAGAAATGTGAGTGAGATCTTAACGGCGGTTATGAGTGAGGTGGGTGTGCAGGTGGAGTTGGGCCGGAGGCCGATTCGCTGAAACAAACGCACCAAAAAGATCGGGCGGTAAGCGAATCGGACGCGGCGGGAGGATGGCGAGCGGCCCAAATCCAGTACGCACGGTTCTTGGGTGTTGGAAAAGGAAACGACCGAAGCAACCCAAATGAGCATAGCTCAAAGAGCGTAGCTCGCGTGAGGGCGATGACTGAGGGAGAGGCCCGAGGACCCCACAGAGCGATGCTTGGTCAAAGATTATTGAGTGCGTAGTTACAGGAGGTTATGCGAGTAATGCGAGAATACGTGAGTTAGTCGGAGTCAAAAGAGATCGAGTTTGTATCGTAAGGATGGCCGTGAGACGAGGCGAATGCGCGAATGTGTCTGTCCCAAGCGGCAGTGATGCGAGAAGGCAGTATTTGTTCAAGTCTGCGCCAGTATATGAGAAAACAGAGAGAGGTCCATCCACCCAGCTTCATTATAACTTCGGGCTCGACGCCTGCGAGGAGAAGCTCGACGGAGCCCCCGATGCGGTAGCTGTGCCCGAAAACCGTCGCGAGGGAAGCGGACTTGTAAGCAGCGGATACTGTGCGCAAGAAGTGGTCCTTTGTGAGAGGGCGCCATAGACCATGTTCATGGAAGGCAAAGAGGGGCGTCAAGGGCGGAGCGAATGAGTTGACGGTAGTGTGATTTTCCCATGCTAGTACAGGGCATAAGTCCGCGTCCTCGGTAGGAACCTGGGTAAGAACAAGTTCGCCACCCGCAACGTTCGTAGTCTTAGTCCAAACCAGATGCATAGTGAAGACACGGCGATTATTGACGGTACGTGCGGAGATGCGTGTGCTGCGGCAGGTGTCGTGCTCCACAGCGAACTTGTTCGCAGAGCGAACGAGTAGTTCGCCGAGGCGCCGGCAGCCCCAGAAAGCCGCTGTGGCTGCCGACCAGCATGCCGCGCCGAAGGGGGAGGAGAGGTCGAGGGAACGGCGGAGGGCACGTAGATGGTCCTTGGTGACGGGTCCGCGAGGGGGTCGTTTGAAGGAAACACCCGTGCGGTCCGCAGCTTTCTTGAGCGACGGGAGCCAGCCCTCGTCCCCATGCCATGCGGCGTCGTTGAAGTGGTGCCAGAGACGCAGGCCGTTGAGCCAGTTGCGGACGCACTTGCCAGAGCAGGTGCCGAGGGCTTCCGCCACGAATGCTGCGAGGAGAACGCGGTCGGCGGGCATGCGCGCGTTCTCGGGGATCTGTTCTCGGTCGCAGAACTGATGGAACCGAAGCAGCCCGGCGCCATATGACTCTCTTGTCTCCGAGGTCGTAGCGCGAAGTACGCCTTGGAGAATGGAGGCCTGGAGCTCGGGCGAGATGCTTGAGACAAGCAGGCGTTGGTGGGCAGCAAGAGAGTGCGGGGCGGTCCAGAGGAGAACGCGGCGGTCGGCCGGGACGTGGGGGCGAAAAGGGCTGGCAGCTATGGTATTGGCGGGAGTAGGACGACGGACTTGTTTGGGGGGAAGTGTGAGGGCCGCGACGCGGCGCACATCGAGCATGGCGGAGGCCGGGTCGCTGGCTGGGAGCGTGGACGACATGCGGGTGTTGAAGGGGGTTGGGCGGGGAGGTGAGGAAGGTCTGGACGTAATCCAATCGAGCGAGGAGATGGAGAAGAGTCTGCGGGATGTCAGAGGGCTGAACGACAGAGGCGGGCAGCCCGAACCTCGAGTCTCTGAGTGATTCGTGGGTCGGTGCGGAGATGCCTGTGACAAGGGAGAATGGAGGGCTGCGGCGGCGTCAAGCCGAGGGACATATGCCCAGGAGATCACTCACCTTGGGAGGGGGCGGGGTGGGGCGGCTAGAGAGGGTACGGGAGGAGATGGCTGAGGAGGAAGCGGGCTGAGAGATGGTTAGGCAACAGAGAAAGAGGGAGTGCGCCAGCACGTACGAGACGACGAGCGTGAGTTTAGAGAGAGAGAAAAAGGAACGGCTTGGCGGCGACGGCGACGGCGGCGGCGACGACGACATGGCGAGTCACCAGTCGCCGGGAACGAACAGTTCCTCGAGGTCGGAAGGTAATTCGAACTCGCGATGAAGGCGGTTGTGGATGGGGAACGGAGAGAGACCGCGCGAAGGTGCGTCGGCGATGTTGGAGGCTGTGTTGACATACGTCAGTTTCGGCACGATCATCCGATCGGCCGCGACAGCGTATGCGCGACGGGCGCAAAGATTTAGCTCGACGTTTGGGCTGCGGTGCTTCGTGAGGGCGCCAATGGCAGCTTTGTTGTCAGAGTGAATGAGGAGGTGAGTGTTGTGGTAGCCGAGCTGCTCCAGGAAATGGTATAAGAGCTCCAGAACCACGGCTTCCAGCCAGCAGATGTCACGGCCAGGTCTTTTCCAGTTGTCTGCCAGACGGAACGAGTACCATTTCCTACCAATGACAATGCCCAACCCCCAGGAGGTGGAGGCATCAACATAGATACGGAGGTTGAGGAGAGGGCCGAGAGGGCGGAGTTGGCGGAAGGAAGAGGGATCCTCGAGCTTGTGGCGCCACCAAACGAGCGCGGAGACGGCGCTGTTGGAAAGGAAGCGGCGAGCGGCGGTATTGCCCTTGTAATGGCACATGAGGTTGGAGAGAACCGGGAGACGCGAGCTGCCCTCCTCGAAGATGAAGGTGATATGACAGAGCGTGCCATGGACACGTTGTAGATCACGAAGAGTGAATTGCTGGCTCGCGCGGGCCTTGGCGATCATCTCCGAGATGCGCGCGAGGTATTTTAACCGCTTAGGTTCGGGGAGTGAGACGCGGCGCTGCTGTAGATCCCAGTGGAGGCCGAGGAATACCATTGAGTCTTCAAAACGGTTACCAGTCTTGCCGGGATGCCAAGGGACATTGATGGGGTCGATTGGTGCGACGCAGGAGTCGCGATCGTGGCGGTATAGGAATGAGCTGTCGGCGAAGGGGCCTGTTGAGTTTGGATACCGGAGTTTCAGCCAGTCGTCTTCGTAGGAGAAGGTGTCGGTGTCGATTGCTGTTTCTGCGCGCCAGATGTCGACCGTCGCGTAACCGATTTGACCGTCGTTGCTGCTGGCAGAGGCGGCGCCGAAGGGGTAGCAATGATCGAGATAGAACCCATCATGGAGAGAGACAACCAGGAAGGGTTTGTGATCGGGGAGGACGGGACATGTGCGGTGGAAGGCCTTGATATCGAAAGCACAAGCCTGCGTGCCTGGCGGGGCATCTGCAACCTGTAGAAATCAGAAACGAGGCCCATTCGGCGTGTAGAGGCATGAGGAGAGGCAGCAGCTGCAATAGAGCTGTGCAGTGCGCGTGCGTTGCGTGTAACGAGATGAGAGCGGCATAAAGACTCGCGCATCTGCGTCCGCCATATGCGTGTGCGTTGTAGAAATAGACGAGACAGATTTGCACGCGCAAACTGCTTCTGCCGGACGCACGCGCGTTGCAGGAAACGAGAGAGAGGATCAGATTTGCGCGCGCAAACTGCTTCTGTCAGACGCACACGCGCTGCAGGGAACGAGACGAGAGTATCAGAATGCACGCGCAAACTGCTTCTGCCAAACGCACGCGCGCCGCAGGTAGAACGAGTAGGCCACAACTCTTTAATCTTTATTTTTTTTTTAATGCTTTCGCATAGCAAGGTGTGGAATGGCACCCGCGAGAGGGACAGAAGCAGGGGTACGAAGGAAGATGGGGAGAAAGAAAGAAGAAAAGGGGGAAGAAGGAGGTAGAAAGGGTAAAGGGATAATGGTAATTGACACTCACCGTCTTAGCGACGTCCAAAGCGAAGTCGAAACGGGTTGGGAAGTCGTCCTTGGCGATGAAGGCGTTGACGGCGGGGGTGCCCGAAGGCTTGTGCGACTTTGAGAGATTGCGGCAGACTCGTTTTTTGGGCGGGACGCCGGGACCTTGATCCTGGAGGACAACAAGGAGCGGGGACGAGAAGAAAGGACCACGACAGATGCGCTCCATCTCGCCTTGCGTGAAGGGACCGGACATGCGACTCGCCGCGCATTCTGTCGCGATGTATTCTTGGACTGCGTCAGCGTGAGCAAAAACAGACGGGTGATTTGGAATTATGATCGTGGATTTCAGTGCCGGGAGGCGACCGAGAGGAAAACCGTCTGTCAGATTGCGTGTCAAGAAAGGATATTTGGAGTGTAGGCCATGCTTCTTGAGAAGTACGTCGATCGCTTCGGTATTGTAAGGGTGTATGACTCTGGAGAAAAGTTCATCAAAAACAGGGTGAGCAGAGCCGGGCGGCGGGCGGCGGGAAACTGCAGGCAAGAGGTCAGGGTAGCAGAGAGTGGGTTTAGGGCCGCCTAGGAGGTGTGCGCCAAGAAGGAATTCGTCGTCTAGTTCGTCTTCAAGCCATGACAGTTCCATCTCGGAATCGCAGGCATTGAGGGTTGGCAGGGGAGGCGGGATGGTTCTTGCCGCAGAGACTGCAGACGTGGAGGCGGTCTGCACCGTGTGATCCTTCGCAGCGGTGGCCAAGGTTGTAACCGATGCAGATTGGCTTCTTGTCTCTCGCTGTCTTGAGGTCGCCGTCGACGTATACGGAGAAACACGCCTTGCGATCCTCGAAGTTGTTCTTGTGCGGTGGGTGCTCCTTTGCGGTGTGACCGGCGGCGCAGACCAGGCATTGCATTGGTCGTCTAGGCTGGGGTGAGTCGCGAAAGCGTTCCTTTCCACGTTGAAACGGTGCGTGTGGGTGTAGGCGTGAAATATACCGAAATATAAAATCACTAAATCTAATCCAATACGACGTGTGTGTGTGTGTGTTCGGGGTGGCGGGAGCACGTATCGTCCCTCAGAATACTTGGGCAAGCTTCAATCAATCAAGGTCGCTACGTTTGAGCGGGACGAACTACTAGATTGTCTAGCGAGAACGTAGCGGGCAAAAACGATTCGCAGCGGGAGAAGCGAAGAGTCACTCTTTCTGAGACTTCGAAATGAGAACTTCTGAGTCTAGCGGGGAGGGTCTCCGTGCCAATAGAAAAGCGTCGCCCGGTAGTGGATCGTCAACCGGGAAGAAGCTTTCTGGATGACAACCGGCGGGCAGAAGGCGCGGCTCAGCGGGACGGGGTTCTTATTCAACTGGCGCGGCTCTGGCGAGGAGCGGGGCTCTTACGTCGATGGCGCGGACACTGACAGTGGCCGGGGCACTTACACCACTACGCGGCGGCGAGCTCGAACGGGGGTCTTTGAATACCGCGGAACGGCAGGGCACACGGGGCGTCGACGGCGCGGAATCAAGCACGAACGGGGGTCTTGGTTATACCGCGGAACTGCAAGAGACGGGGCTTCGTATTTCAGGAGGGCGCGGGCTCAAAGGCTGGCGGGGCTCTCAAAGTTCTGGCGGCTCGGTATGCCACAAGTCTTTCCGTATCACTCGAGTCTCTCTCAGATATCAAGTCTAGTCTCTTTCAAAGTTCCAATTCAAATTCTAGAGTCCGCTACAAACTGCCCTTGTCTACGGGTAGGTAATTGACTGAGTAACAAAAAGTACACCGGGAGATTAAATACATGCAGCGGGAGCAGAAACAACCAAATAAAATCATGATGAGAGACTGTCCAAGTTTGATGCCGCGCCCGCTGGGAACCAATGGTATATTCAGGATTGCCAGTCGTGAGTGAAAAGACTGCCTCCCGGAGAAAGTCCATGCGGGTGGGTGGGTATTGCGCCTTATTGCAGTGCAATGGCGTGCTGGTTGCCATGTCTTCAAGGGGAGACACGAAATATCTTCTTCATAATGGCTGCTTGCCGCTGGTCGAGTGAAGGCAAAGGTCGCCTCCCGCCACCCGTGCTGGGTGGCGGCTTGAGTGCGGTCAAGTTCTTCTGAGTTCTTCTGTCATCAGGAAAGAGGCTCCCGCTTGAAGCAGGGCAAGCCGATATAATCCAAGGGTTCACCACTCGCCGGGAGACTCCCCGATATCAACGGTATTTGACACCGGCATCGTCGGTTGGTAGTCGGGTCCTCGGCGATAAGCCCGCTGCTCGTGTAAGATCAAGTCTTCCTTGATCTGGCCCTCCCGTGAGGTCTTGTTCGACCCGCCGAAGGTTGATGTTCCCGGCGGGCATTCCCTGCCAGTACTAAAGAGTTCGTCTGTCCGTCCGTCCGATTCGTCGATGGTGGTCGGCGGGTTAGCGCCTAACATCGGGGTTTTGTTAATTCCTCTTGGTGGCCTCCGGCACCTTAAGGCAACGTTTCCCGCTACGCTCTCGGCCCAACAGTAGTAGTAGTTGAAGTCAGAGTCCCCGCTCCCATGTTTAGGGAGACGTCGCTAAGCTCCCGCTACCAGATGATGATGTCCCGCTGGCTTATCGGCATCTTAAGCAATAAGATACTACCCTCGAGGTAGAGTATATCTTCTGTGATCCTAGCCTTACTTCCTCCCGCTGATAGGTACAGAAATCGATAAATTTCTGTGGTTTCATGCATAGCCGCTGAGCGGCCCTATCACCGTTATAGACAGTAACCCTCGTAAGTGCTCCTGGAGCCTTACACAATCAAATTGCTACGATTGAGTGGGACCAAACTACTATATTGTCAGCGAGAACGTAGTGGGCAAAATAATTTGCAGCGGGGAAAAGGGAAGAGTCCACTTTTTATGAGACTTTGATATGAGGAATTCTGAACTCGGACCTCCGACACCAACACTGACACTTCCAATTCCAATGCCGACCCAAACTGACGGATTGTGAACCAACAACGACATCGGAAACTACTCCACTAGGAGTTTACTTATTGGTGCTCTGGGAGCGAACTGGAAGCCTGAGTGGAGAAGAATTCACCTGGATTGTTGCGGCCGGTTTGAAAACTGGATTAGGTTACTGTGTCTCCCTGTATGGAAGCAACGGTCACGGTCACGATGACCTCCGTTGCGTTGCAAAATTTTTGCCTGGTCACGGTCACGGCGGCCTGCGTTGCCTTTGAACCACCGTGACATTTTGCGGGAAAAAGCGGAAAAAAATTCCGAGGCATTCTACATTGCATTTTCAGCCAAAATTCTCGGTTGTTGGACACCAAATAAATACGCAACCATCCCAGCGGCTGTTAATATGCCTTGAATTAGGCGCAACCGTTGCACTTTGTTGCAACGGTCACTGTCACGATGCTGGCCGTTGCCCTTGAAAAAGGCAACGGAAATGTCACGGTCGATTTGGTGTTGCTTCAATACACAGAGACACAGTACAGGCTGGTTGCTTTGAATTTGTGTTGCTGAACTACTTACTCGAGTCATAATTAGTAACAGTGGATTTCTATGGTTGAACGAGATGGTCTGCTTTGTTTTGTTTTCCTGTTAGTCTGTCAGACTCTGTTCCACAGAAGTTTACCAATTTAGTAGTAAGAAAGTTTCCGCTTGATTCAAGACTGTCAAGTCACTGGGTTGAATAGATATACTAGTATCGCGACTACATAATACATGACACATCTATCCATGTTCTGCACTCTACCCCTTTCAACTTCAAGCCATTGTGTGTATCTGGCATTTGCTGGCTATAAAGTAAATCAGAATCAAAGTCAACACTGACCTGTGTCCAGCCTGCAGAAATCGATAAATTTCTGTGGTTTCAATGCATAGCCGCTGAGCGGCCCTATCATCTCCCCCTTTCTAGATTTCAACTCTCCCGAGTTGACGGTTGGTGTACCGCCCGCTGGGCGACTTGTCATCTTTCAGAGGAAGGGGACCTTCAAGACAATCTCGTCTTGGAACAATTTTCATAAACCTCTGGCGGCCCGCCAGCAAGGCCCGGCGATCCCGCCAGTTCCCTTCAGTATTCCACTTCAGAATCAGCCCTCGGGCCCTCCCAAAACTCTCTTTCGACCTATTTTTAGGCCGACCCTGCAAGGCCATTCAATTCGAACCTTATCCTTTCGCTGCGGCGCTTGGACTTCGTCAAACGTCATAGGAAATGTATTGACTTCCCGATTGGGAAGTACATCAGCTTCTTTTCATTATATCCAAACTTTATCGTTGTAGGTCCCTGCTTCCACCTTTCTAGGCCCGCAGGCCGCAGTCTGACTCAGATTTTTCGCTCTCACGGCGGCGCTTCCTCATTCAAATGTTTTTCTCTGAGTTTTTCAGAGAATCCCATCAAGAATTTCGAGCTCCGCCGCTCGACGTATAAAGAGCCAGAGGGTTTGTCGAGGTTCCCATCAAACTTCCCTCTTTTCCATCCTGTTTTCTTCTATCTTTCACTTCTTTTATCCCAAGCCCGCCAACGTATCGACGTGAGTCCTCCCCGCCTGCCGTCTTTGATTCACTTCTGAGTTTTTGGGATCATGTTGGATCACACCCAGCATGACTTCCGCTGCCGCTCCTGCTCCCCGCCAAGGATTGGTACGCACCCCTCGTCGCCTCTCGAGCGACGATTCCGCGACGTCAAGCAAATCGCCATCCCCGCTGTGGCCAAGCAGCAAGACTCGACAACCTTCTCAGGTTCCTCCACAACATCCGGGCTACTATGGTAGGTCCCCGCTGCTGCTAGTCGGCGGCGGCTCCCCCTGATCGCCCGTTTATTCTAGACAAACTCGCGGACCAAGGCTAGGCGATCTCCGTGGCTGCCCGCCATGGCTGATCGCCCTCCATTACTCGCTTCGGATCGCTGTGAACCTCGGCCGACCCGGGGCCAAGACTACCCAGATCTGAGGGAGATGTTGTTGACCAAGTCGGAGATCCTTCACTGCGGCTGGCCCGGTGAGTACCCTTTTTCTTTCTTTCTAGTTCATGACGAACCCCTCCGCTCGCTGCCGTAGCCCACGTACGTGCGCGACTTTACGGAGGTCAACGCGTCGAAGCCGCTGCCTGCGGCACCCTCGCTCGCACCGCCCGCCACGGCGCCTCCTCAAACACCCAAGGTCACCCCCGTGTCGGATCACCCAGCGGGCCTCCAAGTCGCGGAAGCCAGTCCCCCGCCAAGGTAGCTTCGTCTTCTTCTTTGCAGGGGACAGCTCAACCCCGGCTCTCCCGCGTCCACGAAGTCCACCAAGGTAGGCCCGAGTATGCCAGATCCACCACCGTACCTGAGCTGATTTGTTCTGATTTTACAGAGTGGCGGCGGGCCTCGATACGGTCCCTGTCCCCAAGGAAGTCCCCCAGGTCATCATCATCAAGCCGGCGCCCGCAAGCGGCTCAAAGCGCAAGGAACCCGACACCCCCGCTGAGGACGAGGAGCCTAAAGGCAAAAAGGGGAAGGTAAGTCCCGCTACCAGCCAAACTCCTTCGTTCCTCGACTTAGCCCCTTTTACTAGCCCGCCAAAGCACCGGCATCGGAAGGTATCTTCAATATCTATCAGTTCCTCTGCGAGCATAACGAACGCGCCCGCTCAGGCCACGATTCCGACATCGAGGTGATCGAGACGAAGGAAGCTCCCAAGGCCCCGGTAGCGGGTCCTAGCCGCAAAGGTATGGTCCTTTCTTTCTCATTCTTTCTTTTAGATTTCTTATTTTTTGGCAACAGCCGCTCCCCGCTACCAGAGCCGTCAAGGCCGGCGCGAAGGCGCCGCTCCCCGTTTCTGCGTCGGTCGCGGTCAAGGACGTGTCGGAGGCCATGCTCATTCAGAGCATCCTTCGCTCGGAGGACATCATCCCCGTCACGACCAAGATAAGTCTCTTTTCGACTTCCCTCCTTGCAGCGGCTATCCTGACCCCCTTGCTTACAGCGGGATTGCGCACAGCCAGACTTTGAACGCGCGTTCTCACCCCCGCCGCAACCGCCTGCCTGAAGAGGTCGGCTTCCTCCAGCCAACAAGGGGCGTGCTGCACCAGTTCCTCAGCATGCTCCCGGCGACAGTTCGCGAAGACCCTTCCCTTCGACGAGGAGACCAATCGATTCATTATTTCGGACATCTGGATCCGCCAGATGTTAAATTTGGCGCGCCCGCAGGTAAGCCCTCTCTGGCCGCCTCTCAACTTCACCTCGATTCACAAGTTTCGCAAGGTCGGCCCCCGGTGCACTAACTGTCTTAGCTTCGGCAGTTCCTGTGTTATCGAGGGCACCCCCGCCATGTGTCGCGGATGCCGCCAGAAGAAGACAACCAACAGCTGCTCCTTGCTCATGAGTGGTGAGGTTCTGGGCGCGTTAGGCCCCGAGGTGCTGCGTTACGCAGATATGTCCAACGCGGGTGAGTTGATTAAATTCTCAGTTCCCGCTAGACCTCTATCTAACAATCTTTCGAATTCAAGGTTGGAAGGAGAAGATGGAGAATGCGATGGCCCTTGGCCGCGTTGCCGCCGACGCCAACACCGCCGCCATTCGTGCCAACTCGGAGTACCAGTACGGTCTCCTTCAACTTCTTCTGGTGATCCTCAAGACCCGCCGCTCTTTGACTTATGACGAATTCTTGGATCGGTTCGCCGGGGAGGACGAGGCTGAGTGCGACTTCCTCTTGGAAGTCACTCTCAAGTTGGCGATGGCTCAGTCGCTGACCGCCGAGTCCGACCTTCATCGTGGTTGGGTTTGGCACGCGGTCTCTCTTATGACGACCTTCGCTCCTCGCTGCCGACTCCTTTCAAGTCCGCCTGGGATTTTTATAAAGCCGTCGACAACCGCGAGCTCGACGACCACTACGGCTTTTTCCTCATCCCCGCTCTCGCCGACAAAGAGGGCAAGGCTCAATGGGTCGAAGTCAAAGTGAGTCTCATTGTTTCTAATTCTTTCTATTTCTTTAATTCGTCAATACCCGCCAGGCCGACGACTGCCTCGACGTCCTTCTGGACGACAAGAAGTTGCCAGCGGGCGTGTCAGACGTGAAGTTGCGCAACCGCCTCGCCCGCGAGCTTCAGCGGTTCGAGGGGTCTCACCGTCCCCGAAAAGACAGCCGACGGGCGGCCCCACCCCTTCAAAGTCCTTTGCGACACACCCGGGTTCTTGGGCAAACTCAAGAAGCTCGGCAAGGTGACCGATATTCCGGACGTCGCCGAGCCAAAGCCCGCTCCCGCCAAGAAGAAGTCTCGCAAGAGCAAGAAGGCGCCGACCAGCAAGCCCACCGTCGAGTCTGACGGGGAGTACGAGCCGCCAGTCGAGGGCTCCCGCTCCCAAGACTCCCACTCGCCGCTTCCGAGGCCGAGGAGGAGGACGAAGACTCCGAAGAGTCGACCGACCGTAAGTGGTTTTAACATTTATCTTTCTTTTAATCACTTATTTCTTTCTCTAGCCGAAGGACCGCTTCCCGCCTGCCCCTGCAATGTCTGCCAAGCGGGCGGGCAAGCAGCGTGCCGCGACTCCAGTCGACAGCGCGGGGGGAGGAGGAGGCAGACGCGGACAGCGGCCGGTGAGGTCGACGGCCGCCCCCGTTCGATGGCGCGGCGTCATGAAGGTATGTCCCCCACCTGATCTCTCTCTCCCATCTCGCTGACTACTTCACAGCTTGTCGGCGGCCACTGTCTTCGGCCGGCGGGGGAGGGTAAGTCTCCCCTTTCTTAAATTCTTTCTCTTCAATTTCTGACAAGAAGTCCCGTTCCTGCCAGGAGATTGTTTCATCGCGGGGGCCGAGCGGCCCCCTAAAATTTTTATTCGCTCCACGTATCGCAGGGTCCGGGTCCCTTCAACCCGATTGCAAAATGTCTTGTGCGCGCGGTGCAGCCTGGCAGAACATTCGGTTCTGCCCGCTGCACCTTTCAAAAATAAATTATTCCTTCCATAGTAGTACAGCAGCTTGTGCCGGCCAAAGAGCCGATGAATATAAAGCTTGATTACCGCTGCTCCCCTTTTGTGTGAAATCTCTAAGTTCCTTTAAGTTCCTAAGTCAAGTTCCCGCCACGAGCTCCCTTAAGTATTGAGTTAAGAGTTCAAGTTGAGGAATCTCGACCAAGTACCACACCCGTCGGCTGAATACGACTTAGAGAGCGGGGTTGAACCTTGAACGTCAAGTTTTTCAACATGCCGAGCGGCATCGACGCTTATCACCGTGCTTCATCAGTTAGCGGAGATTGCCCGCGGCCTCTCTTCTAGCTGCCAGCGGCTGTCCTCGGACTCCACCGGGTGTCTAGTTCCTCATTCCTCCCGCTGGTCTCGTAAGAGCGATAATCGTAGAGTAGGACTGGCCCGGCGGCCCCGAGCTGCCCGCTACCCGTACTTGTAGTTGATAGGGGTAGACAGTCAATCAAATTCTTCTTTTCTTTTACACTGCCATGCCCAGACTGTAGGGGAAGTCTTATCGACTATCATTTCTTCCCAGCGGTCAGTCAAGACTTCGTGCGCAAGATCTATACTGTGGTAGGCTTCCTCAACGCATTTCTGCGCCAAGTCCAACCAACCGCCAGCCGAATCTCGTCTGCACGCCTTGTAGTGGACGCCGGCGAAGATTGTGAATTTCTCCACTGGGGTTCGAAGTGCACTCGGTGCCGGAGGCAAAGGTCCCCAAGTGTCTGTTCACCGGGGTGGATTGGTTCAAGTTTACCTATCCATCTTCGACCTTTCCGACACTTTTCATCTACCGCAGCGGTAAGTCCTTTCCGTTCTTTCAAGTTCCCATCTTTCTTATGTTATTCAGGCGGCACTTTATACGACCTGGCATTCCTCGAACTCTGGTACCACCTGCGCCTCGGCGGCTTGAGCCCCGATATGTTCATGGGCTCGGTGGACGGTGAGCCCGCTGACTTTTTACGTCGGCGGGAGGAATTTGCCGGCGACCTTCGTGACCTGGGACATTGCTCACCCGACCTGTCTCATGCCGCTCACTCCAGCCGCGGCTGTATTTCTACAACATCCTGTCTCGAGTTTTGCGCGAGTGGCGCGCTCAGGATCGTTCGATCCATGCCAATGGCGACGTCGACGCAGCTATCTCTCTTCATGATGTCAGGCGACGGGACGCTCATGTTCCGACTTTCGTGCCCTTGACCCAAGGCACGCGCCGCCAGACGTTCGAGCGATAATCCAGGCTAGTAGCTTTTCCCCGTTAGGGTCAAATAAATCTCTTTGCCGGTTGCAGGCCGTTATCGTGATGTCTGATTCCACCTGAGCTTTTGGTCCGGCAGCCGGTGGTACTCACCCCGTCGGCTATAGATTTTACTTATAGCGGCCGGTGCCCAGTGAGTCCTTCGAGCGATGCCCGCCTTTTTCTTTGGCAGCGACTTTTTACTCAGAACGCTTTAGGAGCTTCACCGGTCCCTCAGAGTACCAGCTCGTACTTCAAGCTCAGTTCGTGGGTCTTTCGTTCTTTCTCAGTGCTCTCCCGCTGACCGGGTGCCCCTTCTTAGCCGGAGTACGAATGCCAGTGCTGCCTCAAGAACTACCGCCATTGCATCTGGATTCAGTGGGGTGAAGCTGCCTCAGCTGCATGTTCATAGGTCGCGCCGCCCTGTGCTGCTACACTAAGAAGTCCGTCTGGCAGGCCGAGAACAGCCGTCGTCGCGACACTCTTCTAGCCTCTCAGCCAGGCAAGTCTGCTTTCTCTCTTTCTACCTCTCGGCGGGGCCTTAGCGCCAGGGCTGCCGCTGCCCGATTCGACGAGAAGTTGTACATTGATGTGCGTACTTGCACCATCCTCGCCGCCAGGTCCATGCTCGGCACCCTTGGGTTTGGCCAGCTACGCTTCTTGTATCGGCTGTGGTTTGACGCGAAGGGGGCGGGCATGCGAAAGGAAATTGTAGATCTCCTCCGGGATAGGTTAGACCGCTGTAGCTCTCCAGTCCGGCGCAAGGCTCCCGCCCGTTATGTTCATCGGGCCGTAAGCGTAGTAGGAAATATATTCCCACCGTCAAAACGAACTTGCATCTTTAAAACTCTGTTTCAAGCTGCCCGATTAGGAAGGCTTCTTAGAAACCAGGGCTTCCTCGTGTTTTTCGCTCAGCGGGAGCTCAGCACCTCGTTGGATATTCCACATGTATTGCGGATCTTCCGGGAGCGTCGGGTGCAATGAGTCCCACTGTCGATCTCTATGTTTTTGGGTCTCCCGCCAGGTCTCAGAGGGGTATTTAAGCTGGCGGGAAGGTCCCATTTGCTTCAGTCGTCTAGTCATGTCTTTGCTGGAAAATCCACTCTTTCCGAATGACCCCCGTCGGCCCGCTCAGGGAGTACTATGTGCGTTCCTGAACATTTTGCCTCGGGTAATTCCTCATCATTCGGCAGCCTGGCCGGGTATGCTCTGCGTGTCTCAACGCCCGTTCTCATTGCGAGTTTACTGAGTGGGGAGCACCGTGTACCCGCTGTTTCTTGCTGAAGCACAACTGCTCGTACACTCAGACCGCTGAGCTGGCCGATGAAATAGCTGCCCGCCGGCACCGTTTCAAAGAGGGTCCCGATCGTAAGTGACGACTTCTTTCTTATCTGTTGCGCCACAACTGATCCCCGCTCGCTTCTAGCGGCTACGAAGGAACAGCTTGCTGCTTGGGACGTCGTTCACGAGGGGACCCTGGCGCAGTTCCCATTCTGGCAACGATACCATGCTGTAATCGTTGGTCGAAGCGTCGCAGAGGCAACCCAACGGCTGTCTTTTTACTTCGAGGCCGGCCAGGTTTTCCATCTTCTGCAAGAGGCCAAAACGGCTAATCTCCCGGCTGCGTATGTTGCTGTTATCCGCGAGCGGTTAGACATTCTCGCAAATAATCTTTTCCTGGATCTTCCGGCTAGGATGCGGGGCAGTGTAGATACAGGCACATGTACTTCGGATAGTTCGTTCCGATAACACACGCTCCCGCCCATGTGAGGCCTTGGAAACATTTATTTCTTGGTAAAGATGTGCCCGCTGCCCTCAAATGACGTGCTAGGTGACCCACCTCTCCCCTTTCAGAAATCTCAAACTGTCCCTCAGTTGATCGATCAGAGGAAATTCAGGTCCCCCGGCAGCAAATTTACGTGCCACGGAACGATCGGGCGCGTTTGAAATAATTTTCTGCGCCACCGGCGGGTGCATCTACCATAAATGGTAATCCAAGTTCGGCCGTTGCCCAAATTTCGTCCAAATTATCCTTACGGCGTTATATTACGGCCGCTCGAGTATAAGAAGCAGCGGGGACGGTCTACTCCCCAGCCTCGTCTACTGTCTTTACTCTGCTTCCTTCAAAAATGTCTCAAAAACGATTACAACACCGTCAAAGCCGATTTCCTCAAGGCTATGGACGTTGCCGCCAACCTCGTCAAGTATTCGCCGCCTGAGTCTCGTAAAAACCAGCTCAAGGACGTCGCCGAGATTCTCGTAAGAGCCGCCGGCTACTTTGACCAGCCTCGTTTCGCTAACATTATTCTTTCATTCGTAGGCGCGCCTTCCCCCGCTCATGCCTTTCATCTGGAAGACAAGAGCGCGGTTCTTCGTGAGGCAATCTTCACTTCGCGTGAATATTACCACACCTTGTACGACCCGGATGGTAAACGGGACGTGTCCTTCCCCGCTGGGTACGATGCCCTGCGGCGGATCACCAAGGCCATTCACGAAGACCGTTCCAAGAAGGCGATCCCGCCCGTCTCCACCGTTTCTTCTTCCAAGGGGACCCGGGTCGGTTTCACTAACTTTTATTGCCGTGTTCACCATTGACTCACCATCATCCCCCGCTAGAAGAGTACTCGCGGGCGGTCTCAGGGTGAACCCGAGTCTGAGGACGAGGACGAAGGCACCGTTCGTGCTCCATCGCCCGCTCTCACCACCGTTGGTGCTGACGAGGTTCGTTCTTTCATTTAACAGCTGGCCTGTGTAGAGCTGACGATTGATACTTCTATCATCGCCGTCGGGTGTTTGTTCACCCAGATGCTCATTGACGATGAGCATGTCCCTGCTCCAAGGCTCCCCCTACCGGTCCCAAGGCTAAGTCAGCCCTGGCGGGCAAGAAGGGTGTGCGCGCTGTAAGTCGCCCGTTATTTCTGCTTTTCAATTTCATTCATTCAAAATTTCGTTCTTTCAGCATAGCCCGGCCCCCGCTAAGAAGGGCAAGGGTAACAAGCGCGCCCGCATCGACAGCGTCCCGTTCCACGAGGACTCCTTCCTCACCCACGGTGAGTTTCCCGTTCACTGTCAGTGATTCCTCCCGCTGAGTGTTTTCGCAGCAACGGCTGAAGTCTATGCTTCGGCACCGCTTCAGGTGCGTCGTCGACGAGGGCCCGCTAGCGTCGTTGAGATGGGTACCGAGTTCATGAGAAACCACCTTGCCTTGCGCAAGCGGATGTATTTCATCATGGTCGAGCTGGCGGTCATCCACGAGAACCTTCGTAGCTCTCTGGCCCGGCGCGAGCAGCTCCTCGACGAAGGAGAGAAGATCTCGGCTCGCCTTCGCGAGTTCCCCCGAGTCCTCCTCTGCCGGCGTCGACGCTCATGTTCCCTGACTCGTCCCCAAGGAGCTTCCCCAGGCGGGTCCCCCTTTCTTCAGAATACTCGGTACTGGCTCAATCGTTTCGGACACCTCACGGCTCATCCTTCTGCTGGCCGCCACACACTCCCCGGGTGCGCAACTTAGTCGCTGCTCACTGGCGGGAGATGAAGACAATCCAATTACTTAAAGGACTTCGAATCCCGTTTCAAATTGTAACGTAGATATCGTAGCAGTAATTCATGATTTTCGCGCGGCGGCTTTTGTGGCAGAACGAGTCTTTCGTTTGAAAGGCAGCGGCTCATCCGTGTCAGGTTCCTCTTCCTCTTCTTCTTCCTCGGGCAAGGCCTCCTGTTAGGGTGACACACCTGCCGGGCAGTGATGGCTCGGCCATCACTTGATATAAATGAGAAGATGTAGACAAATAAACGATAGCACTTACTCTTTAACCTGTACTTCTACGTCTACTCCGAAATCACCATAGTTTGTGACGGTTTACTCGAGGTCTCGTTAAGTTGTAAAGTCTAGCTTTAACACTTTTTTAAACCCCACGACAATCGTGGTTTTCGTTATTGGAATTACACAATTCTTTCACTACTGTGAACTACGTATCGATGGCTCGTAAGAATCGCCATAAGATTACCAGACGTGTCCAACCGGCACGTAAAGCTTACAGCATCGCGAGCGCAACGTGCCTCGATGAACAACTCCAAGCGGGTACCAGCCCACCCACTTCTATCAGCCACTCCAGCTTCAGATCGACAACGATCAAGTGCGCCCACGGCGACCAACTCAAGCTTGTTGTCCCCGATCCCTTCCGATATGCGATCCATGTCCGCGAATAGGACCAACGAAGTCGATAGAAGGGCGCTAGTAGTAGCCGGAGGTGGAGACGGATCAACTGATCCACACAGTGAGAGCGACCGCCTCAGTGAACGAGCGGAGGGCGGCAAGACGGGCTGAGAAGACCCGCAGGAACCGATCTGACTCGATCGAGTCGGCTGAGCTGAAGATTGCAGCTACGAAAGTATGCAAGATCTTCGTCCATCGCCGGATAGCGAACATGGGTCCGAGCAGGACACATGGCGGGATGACAAGATCTTGAGAGCGGCTCGCGAGGCACTCGCCCGCGAGCGAGCAGAACATGAATCGTCGATTGAGTTTAGACGACGACCACGCGGCGTCCCAGCGCGCTGAACGAGCGATGCGGCAAGTGCGCGTAGCCGAAGACCATGAGATGGCTGCTGAGCTGCAAGTACGAATGCTGCCATGAGGAAGAAGACTTGCGCGTAGCTCAGGAGATAATGGCGCGGCGAACGCGAGGCGTGAGGTTGAAGATGCGCTAATTGCACGCAAATTGGAAGAGCGGGAATGGCGCCATCTTGAGCGGCGCGTGAATAGTTTGTCTGCTGGACGATCGTCGTCCGTTGTGAGTGAAGACTGGGTTCCTGAGACGGTGGAGAAGCCGACAGTCAACGACTGTCCATTTGACGCAGACCGGGAACGCCGGGAGTGGGCTGCTCTCAAACCGAAGAAACGGCCTGGAGTGGTCGTCGAAGAAGTCGACAGTGACTCGGAGGACGACGCAGTGGTAACACCGACCACTAATTTGAAAGACCGCGTTATTCTTCAGAAATTTCGCGAAGCGGATCTTCAAGCCACTGGATTTTCTGGGATCAAAGACCAGGGAATTCGATGGGACCACACTCGGCCGGATAGTTGACGTATTTGCGCACGCCCCCTATGCCGAGTGGGTTTGGAGGACGAAAACATGTTGTGAGCGAAGGAGGTTCGTCACGGCGACAAGACAGGACGCGCGTACACAGAACGAAAGCCAATGAGTGATCCACCTCGACACTCAAAGGAAAAATCGATCAAACGTGAACCAGTCACGCCGCCGTTGCCAGTGAGCAAGAATACAAGCAAACGGACAGTTAAGTCCGAAGACAGTTCTATGCGAACATCAGCGTTTAGATCCGCCAAATCACAGGATAGAAGTACATTACCTGCGACGACGAGCGGAAGGGGCAGCAGTGGAACTTGGCCATCAAGGCAACCCCCACCACCGCCGCCGCCGTCACCACCGAGTTCATCGAGCTCCAGCGACGATGAAGGATCCGACTCATCCTCGTCGACGGATGATACGACGTCGGACTCCGACGACAGCTCCTGGAGAAAAGCCCTGAGGAGCTTATATCTGAAATCTCACGAGAGCGGGAGTATCGCGAGGAGAGACCGGGTCGTTACTCACCGGCAGCCGAATGGAGCACGCAGTGGGGGAGACCCGCCGTCCGATTCAAGCGATTCGTCGTCTAGCTCCCGATGAATCCTCGTCGTCATCTAATGTGAGTGGTAGTGATCCGTCCCGCACGCCACGACGATATCCGAATGAGAGTGAACGGGCGTACAAACGTCGTCGTAAACGGAACAGTCGAAAGCGGAAACGCCGTAATGCCAAAAAGCATAAAGAGTTCCATCTATATGCGGCGGGGCGACCCGTATCTTGCTGGGGTACCGCTGAAACAGATGAAACGCTGGAGATTGTCCGTTACATGCTCCATTCATTAAATTTTATAATCGAACATTAAAGAAATCGCACCCACCGTCAGCATTGTTTGACATTCACCGAAGCATTCGGATCCTAACCCAGAGAAATACTCAGGGAGCAAGGAAATCAAAGTGTTTGAACAACACATTCAAAGCCTGTGTCAATGGATGCAAGTGAGTGGACTTGGCGGTAAGAGATATAATGAACACCGCATGAATCTGCATAGCTTCTATTTGACTGGGCCTGCGAAGGAGTGGTATGATACCACTGTGAATGGTATCAATCGTCCAAAAAAGAATTGGACTCATCTCGAGATGATTCTGGGATTGTTTGATCGCTTCATTGATAATACCTGTGTACAAGAGGCGACCGAGCAGTTCTGGTCCACAAAGTTCTCGCCTGAGATAGGTGTCACCGGGTTCTATAACGAGTTAATGACCTGTGCTAATCGAATGATTAAGCGCCCTGACTCGTATACCTTCAAGAATTCAGTTCATGGGGCGGCTACCCGGCCCGATGGTCGATTTTATGAGTCGCGGAATGTCTCCGCCGAACTGTGCAGCATCAAGCAACTGTTGGAATGCGCACTCAACTACGAATGGCAAGATGGGCTGAAGAAGAGATATAAAAACAAGCGGATGACGGATAAGAATACCGTCCACGCCACGAGCTCATTGAAGCCCAGCGGGTCCCCCAAGAAGGAGCAAGTCAAAGAATCCGCAAAAATGATGCGGCACGAAGATGAGGCTAAAAAGAAGGTCTTTAAATTCGTAAGGAGAGACGGTAACTCACGACCTAAAGGTCGCGATGGGGAGGAAGCATGCCGAAAAAATCGGTGCAATGCTATCGGTGTAAGGGCCGCATTATGAGCGTGATTGCACAGAGGAAAAAGTCTACGCGCAGCGGGACATAGTCAACGATAACTCGGAAGACGAGTCAGACGAAGGGGATGGCGAATCCGGCAAGAAAACGTCGGCGCCCTCCGAACAGCTGCGAGAAGCACATGAGGATGGACTGGTCTCGGAGGGGGAATACACGCTCCAGGCGTTTAGTGACTACTCGTTGAGTGACAGCGAAGAACGGTGTGCGCAGATACACGATGAGACTGTCCAGTGTTGGGAGGACTACGACTCAGACGATTCTGACGAGGATGATGAGGTGGCGGAAAGATTACCCCGTGCGAAAGCGAGGCCGCCGTCCGATCCGCAAGCAAACGGCTTGTTCCGCGTGTGCGATGATTGGTCTGAAGACGAATTCATTGGCGATGAGGAGATCGACACACTTGCGCGGGGAAATGGCTAGCCATATAATTCGGCAGCAGAATACGCGCGAAGTGGAAGAATTCTTGTTCGCCACAGGGGAAAGAACGTCCCTTACGCCAAAAGAGGTAACGCCTCGCAAGCGTACAGTTTTCTTGAAAAAGTCCAGTACACCTCGACCGCGACCGGCGCGAACGAAAGCCGAGAACTTTTGTTTGACGGCGTATGTAACGGTGAACGGACACAAAGCGTTCGCACTGTTCGACTCAGGATGCACGACAGATACGTGTAGCCCTGATTTCGCGAGAGTGTCCAAGCTTAAGGTGTTCCCCAATTGAGTCGGCGATCACACTGCAGCTTGGTACTGCAGGTAGTAGGTCAAAGATCAACTTTGGCACGAATGCCAAAGTTCAATATGGTTCTATTGAGTCCATGGAATATATGGATATCGTGAATCTTGACCGATTTGACATGATAATTGGGACGAAGTTCATGCGAAAGCATGGCATAAATCTGGATTTTGAACGAAATGTATTAGGATCAGAGGTAAAGCGACCGCAACGCTTACCGCCATGGACGAAGCGGCCGAGGTAGAGCGGCGAAACGCGGCCAGATATGCGTCGCGAGGGGAAGCAGGAAAGGAGTGACACTCCCTAGCCGATAGACCGACGGCATCATCGGTGAAGGTGGAGCCGTCTCGAACGATAAGATCGACGAAGAAGGGCACGGTGACGGTTGAGGATGTAGATGAGGATGACGAAGTGTATCAACAAATTGGTGAAATACCAATAGTGCTTGAAGAGTCAGGCGAGATTGTTGCGCAAGATGGAGAGATATACGGAGAAATTCTCCAAGAAATTTTCAAGGGCAAAGTTTCCTCATATTCATCGCGGAAAGCAGCCACCGGGGCCATCCGCAGAGAGCGAGCAAGCGGTAAACACACCCAATACTCGCGAATCAGAGTCGAAATAAAACTCACGGAAGAAATGACGCAGCGAGTGACCGAAGTCTTTCAAGCAGCGGTGGAGCAGCAACTCAGTGAGATTCGTGCGGGTAGCGTGCAGTACACTGAGCAAGACATTCCAAAGCTCATTGACCGCTGGATGGCGTTGAGTGTTGACATTATGTCGGGAGTACCTGAGAAGATGCCCCCCACTACGAGCGGTGAATCATCGCATCCCGTTAATAGACGAGACAAAAAATTTATAACTACCATTTACCGAGGTGCCCAGACGCAATGAAAGAACAGTTGATCACCAAGATTAATAAATATGTTCGCACTGGATGGTGGGAAGCAGTTCAAACGAATCAAGCGGCGCCGATGCTGTGCATTCCAAAGAAAACAGGATTGTTGCGGACAGCCATCGACTGTAGGAAACGAAAACGAAAATACGCTAAAAGACGTGACTCCGTTCCCCCGACCAAGACCAGATTCGGCTTGACTGCGCCCGAGCGAAATACCGCTCGAAGATTGATATGTCTGACGCCTATGAGCAAATCAGAATAATTGGGGAAGATGTGTGGAAAACCGCGTTCGCGACAGTATATGGTACTTTCATCAGTCATACAATGCAGATTGGTGACTGTAATGCTCCCGCAACGTTCCAGCGGATAATGACAATGGTATTTCAAGAATTCATCGGCCGGTTTGTGCATGTATATCTGGATGATATATTTATTTATTCGAACTCGATTGCGGAACATGAAGTTCACCTTGGAAAAGTATTCGATACGTTACGCAAGAACTCGTTTTAATTTGAAGCGAGAAAAATGCGATCTATATTCTAAGAAAATAGGATTGCCTTGGACATTTGATTGATGATAAAGGGCTACACGCTGACGCTGATAAGATGCAACGCATTCGTGAATGGCGGGAACCCCGCAGTTACCATGATATTCAACGGTTCTTGGGATTAGTACAATATTTAGCGCAGTTTCTGCCGGATATTAGTGCATATACCTCGCCGCTCGCTGGAATCACAAAGAATAACGCACCATTTGTATGGCGGCCAATACATCAGGCCTGTTTTGAAAATATTAAGAATATTTGCTGTAGAACAGCCCATACTCCGCCCAATCGACACTAAAAGTAGTGAACCAATCTGGATTATTTGTGATGCGTCAGTGTCCGGTGTTGGCGCCATGTATGGGCAAGGCCCCACTTGGCAAACTTGTCGACCGGCGGGATTTATGTCTAAAAAGTTTACCTCGGCCACAGCCATAACTACCGGGGTGTTTGAACAAGAAACATTGGCAATTCTGGAAGCGCTTCTCAAATGGGAAGACAAATTAGTTGGTTATCGAATCCATGTGGTCACTGACCATAAGTCGTTAGAATTTTTCAAGACACAACGACGATTAAACCACCGGCAAACCCGCTGGATGGAATACTTATCGCGGTTTGATTTTGATATTCGATATATCAAAGGAGAGCTGAATAAAGGCGCCGACTGTTTATCCCGATACTATGAAAATGATAGTTGGGACGAGCAGCATGAAGCTCACAATTATGTTAACGCAGATGTGCGCCTTGATCCAGACATGGAGGATCTCCCCATGGATCGGAAAGAAGAGATTGAAATATGCGCTCGGATCGAGGAGCAATTTAATGAGCTCCGACGAAGTAGTCGGGCTGAGAGAGCAAACGGAGGACCGTACGAAAGAGCTGGTCAGCTGGAGGCGAATGCGGAGAGTGGGACGTCGCTTGAGCGGGAGAGCCCCGGACCCAAGTGCGAATCCCACTGTGTTTCAATCTCGCCCCGCGCAACGAGGAGATGGGGGAGGCACCAGCGTTAGATCCGAACTGGGTCGCGAGTATTCGAACAGAATACGCAAACGATAAACTTTTTGGCAAAGTCATCGAGGACCTGACAAGTTCGCATGTTCCAAGTTCGCGACGGATTGATCTATACGCGGAACCGCGGACGCGAAGAGGTGCTCTGTATCCCGAACGTATCAATGGGGGAGCAAATACTTCGTGGGCTGTTGATTGAACAGGCACACCTAAGCCTCGGTCACTTTGGACCGCAGCGAACGGGAGACTATCTCAGAAGGTGGTACTGGTGGCCGGGAATTTCGAAAGAGATTCACAAATTCTGCGACGGATGCTCCGGGTGCCTGGCAGGCAAGGACTCAACTGCGCCGCCTGCCGGAAAGCTGCATTCGTTACCCATTCCGACCAAACCTGGGAGTCAATTTCAATGGATTTCCTAGGGCCGTTTCCCGAAGTCGAATGGATTTGATTATGTGTGGGTCGTAATGTGCAGGCTGACAAGTGAGGTTCATTTAGTACCAATGACCACTACAATAAAAGCCACCGAGTTGGCGCGAGTCTACGTACGAGAAGTGGTACGATTACACGGGCTGCCTAGCTCGATTGTCTGCGACCGCGATCCGAAATTTACTTCAGCATGGTGGCGGAAGTGCACAGATTGCTCGGCGCCAAATTGCTGATGTCGACGGCCTTTCATCCACAAACGGATGGCGCCACTGAGCGTGTAAATCGTTCGATTGGACAAATACTTCGGATAGTAGTCAGACCTGATCAAAAGGATTGGGAAGAAAAATTACCTTTGGTGGAGTTCGCAATTAACTCCCAGTATCAACGCCCTCGTCGGGGTTTGTGCCTTTCGAGGTAACGCGGGGGATACATGCCTCGAATGTTGATTAAGCTTGAAGAGGCGCCTAGAGTAACTCGCGGAGTGAGAGCGTTCGTGGAAACAGCTATGCAGAATCTAGCTGAAGCGCACGATGCGATTATCGCAGCGAGAGTATTCTCGACCGTACAAGCGAACCGGAAACGCAGTGACGAACCGACTATAAAGGCGGGTTCATTGGTGTACTTGTCCACGAAGAATTTGGCATTGCCAAAGGGACGAGCAAAGAAGTTGCTGCCGAGGTTTATAGGACCATACCGAGTGCAGAAAGCACTACCCGAATGTTCAGACTACGAACTGGAATTACCAGAAGTTCTTGCGGCTCGTCGAGTGCACAACCGGTTCCATGTCAGCTTGCTTCGACCCTATGTGGAAGGATGCGACGCGCTGTTTCCTAATCGAAATAAACCCAGCGAGTATGACTTTGGAGCGCCTGCAGAGGACGAGTGGTTGGTGGATTGTATTGTCGCTCATCGATGGGTGAGTAATCGTGTGGAGTTTCATGTACGGTGGAATTTAGGGAGATACCACTTGGGAGACATTTGAAAATGTTAAATTATTGGAAGCTCTTGATAATTACTACGCGTTGCACGGCGTAAAACGCTGGCAAGGACTGCCACGAAAGAAGACATGAGTGGAGATAGAAATAGTCATAAGCGATGACGAACGGAATGATTGCATCCGCGGAAGTAAATTATCGGTATCAGACGATAAGGTTGACGTGAGAAAAGCGTTAGCTAACCAGAAGCCAGCTAGAGCTTTTAAAGCGAACGTAGGGAAGGCCTTCCTCAAAAAATTTTCCTCTTTCTTCCCCTCACAATGAGTGAGATTCCTGCGCCGGCAAATTCTGCCAGCGCCGCTCGACGCATTGAAGTCGACAATCTGAGAGCCGATGAAGCTCAACGCCAACTGGACCAGATGATCGAAGAGTCCGACGAGGTGGTTGACGATTCAGAGCCAGCACCTGCAACTGGAGATGAGGATGCAGAGATGCAGGGAGACGTCGGGATGAGTGAAGTGAGTCGTAATACGACTCCTGGGGGAGGAGAGTGTGGCGAGAATGTCGAAAGACTTGAAGAAGACGAGGGCCGCGTTGAAGGTGCTGCAGGGCAGAGTTCAGGAATTAACTGTCGAAATGACGGTTGCGAAGAAGGAGGAGCAGAAAGCTCGCGACGAGTTTGCGCGAGGTGCGCGCCCAGAAAGAGAAGTTGATAGGGAGGGCAGCGGCACTCGAGAATGATGTATCGTGGTACTCGGGGGAAGTACGATAGCGTGGTGAAAAGCTGCGACCGGCTTAGTAAAGAGCTGCGCGATGCGGAGGATGTGATCAGAGAGCTCAAAGATGAGCTTCGCGGAAATGAAGAAGATTCGCCTGCGCGCAAGCGAAAGCGCGGTAGTATTGGGAGCACCGGCCCACCGTCCTCATACGCGTCGACCCCGGCGTCAACGAATTCCCCACTTGGGCCTGATACAGGCGCTACATACGGTGAGGAGGGGAATTTTGCGAATGCTGGAAATCAGCTGATTACGACGACCATTGACGGCGCAGATACGCTAATGACGCCTGCCGCGCCGCCTCCGTTGGCAACAACACCCGCCGCGCCGCCTCCGTCGCGCGCCGCGAATGCACCCAATATCACGATGGATATGCTGTTACCATCCAAGATCGGCATCGCGGAAGGCGAGCGATACCTGCAGAGTTCTGCTTACTCTGGTCGCCAAACACCAATTATCTCAAGAACGCGCTCGCTAAATTCGACCGCAACTACCCTGCCGACAAGCAGGCTGGCGCACCACCCACGCGATGCAGCTCAACGGACCGTATTTCGTACACGCGTTACGCCACAAGGTACTCTGGGCGTATTCTCAGACGATTCCCATGGAAACGCCGCACTCGGGTACAGCAGCTCGCCGCCAACGAGTATGTATGCCCGGATTGGTTTGCAGATATGCTCACAAGCGTGGGGCATCGCGCGGACGACAATCGCGAGCTTCGGGCGACGATCTCAAAATGGCGTCGCGAGGATAATCGGCTTTAACCCAAAGCAGTTCGCCCAGCATATGCAATATCGGGAGATTGCCGACCAGCGGGGGTGTCGGTTCCTCGACGAGCCGAAGCTGTAATATAAAGACTAATAGACGTGCCTACAGCCAGTTGACAAAATTGTCTTCCAGCCTGTGTCCAGACGGCCCCTGGCTACAGACACCTCAAGAAGTCTTTTACCCTGCCTTTTCCCCAACACCTCGGCAGCGCGCTGGTGTGATGTATCACCGCCTGATATGATACCCGCTGATCGATTTTCAGCACCTGTCAATGTCTTATCTATCTTCTAGATATGATATTCATCACATCTTGACAGCAGGCAGTGCACCCTGATTTAGACCTCAAGCTCAATTTTTACCAAGTCCCAACGAATCTTCGGTGAGATAAAAATGACTCCTACCTGCACATTTTTCACCCTCATGTAAAGCTTCCTCATATTATGTATCTTATATCTCACAGAATGAACATTATTTTTTGTTCTTGTAGGATTTCTATGAGTTTTCATCGAGTTCGCATTCAGTCGTACTGCAAGTGTATAAATTCAAAGTACACGAAGAGCGGCCAACTTGAGATTGATATCATGACAGTGCAGTAATCGTAGACATATAATTTCGATGAGATATCTGTACGCGTAACCAGAGAAAGACATCAGTAAGTCCGAGGAAACGTGAATGGCTTGAAGACGTTGAGAAGCTTGCGAGAAGCAAAAAGATCGATACGTGAAGGGCGTCAACGCGCAGGTCATCAAGCAGCTGTTGCTCCCGTTTCCACCCGCCTTTAGCCCCGAGATCATCCATCTGACGTCGCGTACCCGCCTCGACCCAGGTTCTTTTTTCCTCACTGTCGACGTGCCTTCACCACTTCACCCCCCACCAGTACAGAGTAGCCAGCACGCTCACCATCCCGTTCTGTCCAGGCACCCGCAAGCTCTCCCAATCCTCTGGGGTCTTTCCACCGTACTCTTCACGATGAATCGCTCGGATGGTCCGCGGTCGCGGACACGCCAATGAGGCTGCAGTTTAGCCCACCACTGCCACCAATTCTGCTCAAACTTCACCACGCTACCAATTGTCGGCCCAGCTCCCTCGACATAGGTCCGCCCCGAGCCCCCCGCCCCGCCCCGATCCACAGTACCACTTGTGATGGGCGACTAGCGGTACTCAGGGAGCTTCGCCCCGTCTCCGGCTTCTTGACCCAAGAATACCCCCCGCTCAAGTTCAGCCCACGCGACAAGCAGGTCATTGAAGCAACTCTCCCACGGGCGTCGCTGCGATCTCCCCGTACACTGCCCTAAACCAATCCGCCAGCGTCCTGGGGGCAAGGGGGCGGCGGCGGGTCTCTGTAGGTACGTTGTTCCTCTTCATCTGCGAGATCTTGAGGAGGAGGAGGAGGATTGGGGTCGCCTGGCGGCGCCACGGGCGGTGTTGGGTCACCTGGAGGGTCAATGAAGGCCCGCCGCCGTCGCCCGGACCTCCCGCTCCATCTCCATCCCTTTGCCTGGTGATGCTCGCTAAACCGTCGTTGGCCATTAGTTTACGCTTCGTACGCTTTAAGTTCAGCAAATGCTCACCTCCATCCCCTTTTTCCCAAGGGTTTGGGCTTTGGTCTCCGCACCGTCTCCTCTCCGTCCCCCGACTTCTCTCGCGTTTCGCCTTCTTCGCTGCCGCATCTTTGCTGAGCTCATCTGCCTTTCGCTTCCTCGCCACCCCCCGCCTCTCCGGTCTTCTTCTTCTTCGCGTGGCCATCGTCCACCTCCTCCTCCGCATTCACCTCCTTTCTCTTGCGCTTTCCGCCACTCTCTTCGCCTTCCTTCTGCTTCCCTGCGTCTCTCTTCTTCTTCCCCTTCGCCTTCTCCCTCTCCTCCCCATCGTCGTCCTTCGCCCTTCGCCTTCTCCTACCCTTCCCCTTCGCCTTCTCCCTCTCCTCCCCATCGTCTTCCTTGCCCCCTTGCCCTTCTCTTCCCCTTCGCCTTCGCCTTCTGTCTCTCTCTCATCGACCGCTTCTTCGCCTTCTTTCTGGCCTGAACGTCCACCCTCAACCTCGCCGTCCGATGATGAAAGATTCCTCGGACTCAGACGAGCTCTCGTCCGAGTCCGAGGTCGGGATTACCGACGTGTACGAAACCAAGATCTTGATCGTCGTCAAAACGATACTTCGCCCCCGCAAGTCCGTCGTCTGGAGCGAGCGCTGCTTCGTCGCATTGTTCCTGGGCTGAACGGACAATATTTAACAAAATGTAACTTGTTCATCCATGAAACGCTGCTTACTGTATACGTCCTTCAACCACTCTTTCATGAAGTCCAGTACGTCGCCCCGAAGCGTGCCTTCATCCACAGCGGAAACGTACAACCTCCCGCCCCCAGAGATCGCCGTGCGCCACACTACAGTCAAAAGGTCGTCAGTATTACCCCCAAGGTCAGAGAAAGACCAACGCACGTCAAATTTCTCAGCTCTCCCGCATGATTTGGAATCGGGACCACCAAAAACCGCGATGAAACCAGACCCGTATGCTCATAGATCTCCCGTAGTAACGTCGACATGAAAGCACCCAGATTGTCCAATGCATCTATACGCAGTAGACAAAGATATCATCAGCAACGCCATCCCGACTCTTAAATCGAAATCCACTTACTTCTTGCCTCTCCTCAGGCGCTTTCGAAGGTCCTTCCTTCAGATGTTTCAGATATTCGTCCTTCGCCTGCACCGCCTCGTCCTTCGCTCGCTGGCGAATTGCATTTTGCTCGGTTATCGGTAATTCTTGGAAGAGTTCACGCGCCACGGTGGCCCGAAAATTGCGTTGATACCTTTCTTGGTCCGCAATGTCGATCCGTCGTCCGCTACAGCAGTCGCGTTCCATCGAGCGCGAACAATTGGCTCGATGACGCTCTCGTAAGATTCGTGCATAAATTGCTGATATCCTTGCCGAGCTTTCGCAGGTGGTGTCGCCCCAGTGAGTTTACAAAGAGGCGGGCCCATGGATCCTTCTTGGGGTTACGAGCTAGCGGCCGCCGAAGACGTCGTGCGCGATATTTGAGCCAGCGCCCGATCCGCTGGGAGGAGAAGAAGAGAAGTGAGCGTCGGCTTTACGTCGGAGAAGGAGAAGATTGAAGTCACGCGACGGCGCCTACAATCGTCAACACCTACCGCGTTCAGCGTTTCCTTACGCAGTCGCTCCTGCTCTGCTTCCTCCTCATCTAGCTCCTCCTCCTCACGACTAGCAAACGGGTCGTAGTCTGGCAACGGCAGCTCAGGCTCTTCGTCATCCTGCAAGCGCCAGGAAATTCGAGCGTGGAATTCATTGCATACTTCTCGCACATAGTCCCTCTCAAAGCGCCAGCCTCGCTCAAGAGCATCGGTGTAACCAGGTATGTGGGGCCTCAAGATTGTGTCGCGGGCTCCTTCCGCCCAAAGCTTCAAATTCTTGCGATCTTTCTTTGCGATTCGCTTCCAGTTTCGCGTTTTCTTTGCCATGGCTTCTATTTTCTGAATTAGCTAATCTTGACAACGAATAGAGGTATAGAAAATCGCATTGCACCTTTTAAATAATCTTTCAGTGAGCTACGTACCGTCTTGGGTGAGCAATATTCGCTCCCAATCAATAAATACTGAAGCGCTTACCGTGTAGCAGAGGATAATCAGAGTTTTGTTCGCTGCACCCAATAACTGCTGGACGTCTTTTTTACCGTGACCTACATATTTTCTGGGTGACTTTCAGCGTGATAATATCTGAATGATGAAGCACTCACCCTCGCAGAGGATAATACGAGTCTTGTCGCTGCTCAATAAAAGCTTGTGGTGGCGTCGTCTGAGAAGAGATTCTCTTGAGGAGGTTCTCTTGAGTTTTGTCGACTCGTAGTCAACGAGTGAGTGTCACGTTGCAGCTCGGATTTCAAGTCACGAACCAGCGCGGTCAGCGAACCGCCTGCCAGATCTGGATGCCGCGAGCCGATCTACTTACTATAAAGACCTCATCTGTAACAGATTCCCACCATCTCTCTTCGTTCCAACCACCTCTCTCGTCCCAACATGAACTTCCCTTCTCCCTATGCTGCCATCCCCCAGTATTTGACTGTCCCGCCTGTCGGTTTGCCCACGGCGCAGCCCGTCGTCGGTATGTTTTTCCCTATCTATCTACATCAATCTTAACTAATGATTGTCTTTTCCTCTGCTTAGTTGTCGTCTACGGCCCAGGGCCTCCCCCCCGCTCCCTCGACCGCCCCCAAGGTGAAGGAAAACAAGGAAGCGGCATCTTCTGCCCCCAAGGAAGCTGTGGCCCCCGCCCCGAAGGACAAGACTGCGGGTTTCCCCGCCCCTCTCATTGCGCTGCTGCGCACGGATGGCCCGTTCTTGGCCAACGAAGTTTTCTCCGTCGCCCCCACCAGCGCTCTGCAGGCCATCCCTGAAGACCCCCCCCGCCAAGGAGTGGTACGCCGTCTTCCGCGGCCGTTTCGTCGGCGTCTTCAATCAATAGTGCGTTGTCTTTCACTCTCGCATGTCGCGCCGCCTCATAAACTAATACTAACCTTTGATGTTTTCAGTTCGTTGGCCGATTTCGCCGTCGCCGGTGTCGGGCAAGGCGCGCGCAAGATGTACGGACACCCAGGGTGAGGCTCTTGCGGCCTTCAATGACACTCTGACTTGGGGCGGCGTCATCGTTGTTTGAATCCATCGTTATTGTCCGTAGCCGCCGCCGCGTTTTAAAAAATATATGTCTACCTTTGTGCTACTCTCCTCTGCCCCCCGAAAACACGAACGAATCCGACCACTGCAATGTACTATCGATGACATCTCATGAACGGAATCAAATCAAAGCAAGATCGACGGGAAGAAAATCGGTTCTCAATCAGAAATGTCATTCACGGTCTCGCCCTGCCCCACCACATGGGCATTAATTTCCATGGAAGCATCATCTTCCATCAGACACTGGATTTGAAGCTCCGATTCCGCCCGCCGCCATCGCTCTCCAAATTGCAAAGTTACTTGGCTACTTTACTTGTTTTTTTTGGCTACGGTGAGGATCTATTTTCTGGTTTGTCTGTACGTGCTGAAGCTTCCCTCCTCCCCCAGTCTTCCAGGACGTGCCTCTGGCCCTCTGCGATGCCCCGCACTGATTCGCGACCCCGCTGATCTCCTTGCAACGCAAACACCTTGGCAATAACCGGAACGAACTGACCCGGAAAGAAATCGTCGCCATTCCCTTGGACTCCATTCAAACATATGGTTTCCATCACAATTTGTCCCTTGATTGAATGATTTGCGGACCGACACCGCCGCTCAGCCTGAGGTTCCTCCAAATTTCTTAATCCCCTGATCCCTCTGTGTAAGTCGACGAATTATCTTTTAATTGAGCCTTTCTGTAAATGCTAACATTCTTCTTGCCTTGCGCCAGCCAGAGCAAGAGGGATATCGCTCCCATCCTACCCTCGCTTACTTTCCCATCCGGCAATCTCCCCTTCGCGACCGCACCTGAATTGCCCCAACGAACCTGACGCAGTAAGCTGACCGTCGCGTATCACTTATCACAATTCTCATCATCCTTTCCTTCCTAATTAGCACCTTTTCCACGTTACGAACTGACATACACCCTCCGATGCTTCTTGCGAACCACCTTCCCCCCGGGTGAGCTGCCCAACATTGCAGATTAGTCCTAGTTCCCCTCACACGGGGGTCATCTTTCGCCGTTTCCCCTGACCTCGTGGTTTTCTCCCAGAGCGACACTTTCATGTGCCATACCATCGGTGCTTTTCTAACACGACATTCTGGAAATTCCGCCCAGATCCTTTTCTTCAAGCGGCACCCCACCTTGAATCCCTGTGTCTGCCATGTCCAACCCCAGAAAATCCTCACAGCGTCGTCCTGTGGAGGACCTCGACCGCCTCGCCGAGCTTTTCCAGCGCCTCAGCGTCCCTCGCCCCTACGTTCTTCTGGGTCTACTCCTTCGCCCGCTGTGACCGCCAGAGCCCTCTACTCTCTTTTCGAGGGATCTCGATGAAGACGATTGCGCATTCCTGATCAACGATATGGGTCTCACTGGTCTGGCGGCCGAACTACTCCCCGTCCTTGAGCGCGTCACTGCTGCTGCGCGTGGTTTTGCCTCCGATGGGCCTGCTCCTCCTGCCCCTGCTCCCACAGCTGCCCCCCCCGCTGCAGATAGCGACGACGAGGACTCTGACACCGCCCTCGCCCGCCACATCGTCATGGGTGCTGTCAGGCGCGCCGCCGACCGAATTGCTCCCCCCCCCGCCGCTCCGCCCGCGCCTGCCGCCGCTCCGCCCGCGCCTGCCGCCGCTCCGCCCGCGCCCCCCTGCTGCTCCAGCCCCAGCCGCACTTCTGCTGCCGCTGCCAACGCCGACGACGACGACGATCTCGCCAGCCGCATGGAAGGGGTGGATTTTGTATGACATATCCGGTATTTCTCTCAGAGTTTTATTTTAAATTGCTCGTTGTCTCATAATCTACTCCCCAGATCTGGACAGCGAGAGCTCACTGAGCTCAACCGAGGCTCCTCCCTCTTCCGCTCCCCCTTCCCCTCCTCGTCGCGCTGGCCCCTCCGCGAGCCGCTCTGCGCCGCCTACCCCGCAACGTCGCGGCCCCACCCAGGGATATCGCATTGAAGCAGACGGTTTTGATGCCACCCGCCATCCACTTGGCTCGAAGCCGGGGCTCTCGCTCAAGATACCGGCGGTGTTGCGTACGGCGTCGGTAACCGAAAGCGCGGTGGGCGCAAAGGCCCTTGGGCTGCGCACGTCGTGTTTCAAGGGCGAGAGGTCGGCGTTTTTACCGACTACGGGAAGGTGAATGCGCAGCGTGAAGCACCACAGCGGCGCCATCAACAAAGGTTACCCCCTCGCTCGCGGCTGCCCAAGCTGCCTTCGACTACGCCAGCGTCAGAGGGTTAGTTGGTGACAATCCCCAGCCGTCGCCCTCCCCCGCCCAGCGAGGAGGACAACCCTCTCTCCGTCGGCGCTCCCGACCGTTGGTATGTTGTCTGTCGTGGTGTTCACCCCGGGGTCTATCGCTCCTACCTCGAGTGTAGCCTCAACATCACAGGCGTTTCGGGAGCTTTGTACGCGTCCTTCGGGAAGGCGGCGCATGCTCGCGCCGCCTTTGCTCACGTCGAGAAGATTGGGAAGACTCGCGTTCTCTCCCCGTTTCTAGTTTATCCGCGTTGTACCCTCATATGCCGTTTCTTGCCAATGATTAACACGTTTTGCGATGCCCTCCGTACTTGCACTTGTGAAATACAACGAAATCAACAATTAAGAATGGACTCAATCAATATATTTGAGATATAGAGAGCAAAGAGTTAAGGCAAGGTAAGGCGACGAGCCACATTCGGCCTAATTAGTCTCTCCGTCACAAAGTGACCGGTGTCACATTCCCCAAACTCTTCGACTTCCTGTGCCCGCCATATCTGCTGTAGCCCTCTATATTCTTGCATATGATGTCTTTCGAATGTAAGCTTTCGATACGTATCAAAATCAGTGCCTAACTCCCCTCACATAGGAAGATTCTTCTATTCGGTGACGAACTGCTATCATTACGCCAATTTACTGGTTACAAGACAAATGTCGGAGTTGCCTTCCCTCCCTTCTTCACACCTCGGTCCAACTTTTCACCAATTTTTTAACAACATTCTCCTGCGATCGTCTCCTGTCCTTCCGAACACTCTATCTTTGCAATGGGACATGTCCTCGACGTCGACAATCGCATCTCGCAGACTCGCTTCTCACTCCTGTACATCTCAAGTTTCTCAGCAGCTGGGTCCTCCTACAATCTTCGGTTTTCGTCGACGACGCAGTACAATGTAAGATACTTCTTTTCTGCTCTCACTCTTCCTCGCCCCTCTAACGCTATCTCTCGGGCAGCACCCACCCTTTTCACTTCTAAATGGAGTGTCATTGAGTGGCACCGCCACGCTTGTCGCTTGCTCTTGACTCTCATGGGCCGAAAGGCGAAGTATACGGAACAAGAATTATTGGGTAGGAGGGCACAATCTGCATGGGGAGTATCGCCAACGGTGAGCTTTCTATAAATCTTCTACATGACTTTGCTCAGTGTCGTAGGAACAAGGCGAAGGTAAACGAAAAAGCGCGGCTTCGGATGCAGGCGTCAGTGGTCAATCCATCCCCAATCCCATCCTCATATCCTTCCAGGACTCGAGCCAAGGTGCGCGCCGGCTCCACCGGCCGTTCGAATGGGCTATGCAGTGTGGGCGGCACAACATCGCCGCGATTATCTTGAGTAAGCGATGACCACTTCTTTCATTTGTGGAAGCTCACGAATTTGATACGACCCAGGCGTCTACGGCGAGGCTTGGCTACAGCGAAGCCCGCGCTGCTCACGGTCTCTACCAAGCACCTAAAGACATCCGTCCAGCGAAGACTGGCCCAAGACAAGTTCGTAGACGCCAATTCTTGCTCGCGAAACCTATGCTATGACACGTCAAGCCGCCGCTGCGCTGTCTCCGACGATGCCACCAGCAAATCGATAAGGGGTCGGGTCGGAGGATCCTCGCGGCACAGAGGAAGGCGGGGGAGGGGGATTCGGTCGACTGGAGCTATGCACGATAGCGGGGAGGCGGCGGTGGTTTTGACTTTGACGATTTGGACGCTATGCTATGGACCTTGCCTTTGCTTTGAATTCATGCTGTCGTCTGCTCATTTGTATTCCGTCGTTCATGGTCCACCACTCTGTTTTAACTTGTATTCACTCATTAACAATCAATCCGTTTACTTTCCGAGTCCACACAAGTTAGGCTGAGCACAACGAAAAGTCATTGAAGACATTTTATGTGATTGAATGCGGACGGGATACAATTTGTAACTAATGAGTGGCGCTAGGAGGATTGACGCCGGGGTAAGGAAAATCTATATGTCCAGCTTTGAACTCCGTAACGTGGGGGGAAAGAGTCTATGACGATCTCATGAGCACGGTTGCGACGATGTTGCGTCCTGCATGCTGGTTAGGAGTTGCCTTGGCGGCGAACTCCATGTCCGACACGACAACCGTTATCTAAGAACCGGCGCACACCCCGCTCCCGCCCACTGCAACAACGAGAAACGGGTCTCGTCTGGATCGACCTTGACGAAGGAATAATGTATGAGACCAGCAGGAAGGAGGATCGAGCTTCCGGGGGGGAATTGGATGACGAGCCCCAGCTCCCAGAAGATAACATGTCCACCATGGAAAGCTCTGAACTTCCCCAGGGCGGTCAAGATAGTCCAGCCGGCGGCCTCAAGGTCACGAAGGTCGCCACGGTGGTCGCGAAGATTCAAGTGAGGTCTGCCGAGCTCCATGGTGGCCGCTGAGAAAATGCTTGCCTCGTTGGGAAGTATGCGTTGGGGTTGTGCCTGAGCATATCTTCCTTGTCTTCATTCAACGTGTCCGTACGCGGTAGGGCAAAAGTGTTTGAAGATACCTAGCACAGCGATCAAGATTCCGATAAAGCCGAGAGAAAAGTGACGTACCATTTGAGAATCCCATCAAGTTGCACATCGCCAGCGTGGTGAAGAGCGCAGATGAAGGCTAGCGTGTCGGCAAGATGACCGGGCTGGGGCGCGCGGTCCTGGATCGTCAATCAGCAACGCGAATATCTTGGGCGACCCTCGAAGATAAACTTGACTTACGCGAAACTCGGGGCGATTGAAGTTGTCACCTATACCACCAGACAAGACTATGTTTTCTGGCGCCGCATCTGGTGTCGTGCCTTGTACGCGTCCCTCTCCCTCTCGCAGTCTCGATGGATGGGATAAAGGACGTCGCGCACGTATTCCCCGTTGTGGGTCCGACCGAGGAGCATCAGTGCCAGGCGCCTTTGCGAAAACACGGCGCGCGGTGACCTAAAAACAAAAGTAAGTCCCAGATTCCATACGTGTAAGTGAACTCTGCGTACCCTCCGCGCCATGGAATCAAACGCAGACGGAAAACGAGAGTTGGGGCCTACGACCTCATCAAAGGCGTAATCGCGGTCCTCGATGAGGCTAATGTCGAATGTCCCGCCTTCCCCCGCACCTGGATCTCCGCGTGGGGGTTGACGTGACGCACAGCGTGGTTGTCGCGCACGGTCATGGCGGCAGCCCAGAGTTTACAGAAACGATCCGCACGTTCGGCGGCGAGCCGCGCCCTTCGTGCCTTGCGAGTGTCGGCTGGAAGACAGCGAGAGAGACGACTCTCAGTTTGGGTTGACGCATTCGCATAGCCGGGACGAGGCGGAGGGGGGAGTTCCTCTGGCAGAGGATCTCCGGATACGGGAGGGATGGGTCGTTTATGGAGAGCTCCTGCGCGAGACGAGCGCTGAGGTCAAACTCGATGTGCGGCTCAAGCTGTTCGGGCCAGGGGTGAGTCCCATGGTGTCGTAGTGGCCGAGGCGTCTGCAGGGATCGGCGCGCGGCGGGAGGAGGGACTCTGGACGGGTTAATGATGCGGCGCATGGAGGGCTAGAATCAGCGAGTGCTTTTGGCGAAGGGGAGAAACCGGCGGAAAAGAACGTGGGCTTGCAGTTCAGAGTCAAAGGTGGGGCATGTTTTTTCTTCTCGCATTGCTTTTAGCGTTTTGGGGGACAGGAACGCTGGCGGGGTTAACCTACCGAATGATGGTAGTGATTATGGGTACGCGTGCGATCAGCTCACCCCATTTCGGTGACGAACCGACCCGGACCCAGTTCGACTCGCTTGATGCGAAACTGTATAAATGTCAGCCCGCGTGAGCTTAACTTCAAGTCGACATGACCTCTACTACTCCCCCTCCTCCCCCTCCTCCCCCCGCCCCCCAGGTTCCACCCGCCGCATCCGCCGAGCAAGGTCACTGAATTCAGTACGCGCTTACAGACATGACACTAACCTACACCCTGCCCCCATTCCGGTGATAGACCCGGTATTGGGCCAGGGCTGAATTTATTCATTTTCAGTTCAAGTGCTATTGTATTAAAAGCGTAATAAATCAAATACCAAGGGAATACGCTCGTATGAGGACTGGCGTTTGCCTGAGCGGCCAGTTAAAGGATTATACACTAAGTGGGAGGTCTGGCACTGTCTACGACTGCGCTGGTATAGCGTGGAAGTTATAATATTCCAGAACAGACCTATCACGATAGGTCTCTAACCATCCGGAATAGGATTGGGAGTCGCCCTGTGTTCCGACCAAAGGCAGAATGAGTAGGATATTACTTGGACTTATAAGAAGGAGTGTTTCCTGGAGGCAAGAGGCTTTCACGAATAATTCTATAAACCAATTGCGAGGGATTTGCGGACGCAGAATATTCCTACAAGGAACTACACGTCATGCCGAGGTGGCTGCCGCCGTATTACGATCAAGGAGCATGGTCCGAGGAGGGACACCCATTAATGCCAATTTGGGCAATATTGATCAGCCGCAGCGGGCCACTGTCATAACATAATGATCGGGATAAGGGAGTGGAACTCAATGCACTTTTGATCCATTTCCTGTTCTGGCAACCAAGGATAGGGCGAGGGCATAGCGGGCCCTAGGTTTCTCTCACCATATACCCGTTTGTCAATTGTTCGGTCTCTTATTATTTATTAGTGAAAGGTATAAAAGGCATCGTTTCCTGTACTGGTACTCTAGTGGATTCCCTCTCTCGTTGTGAGCGTCAAGCCAGTATTGGCTTCGTGAACAACTAGACGTTGGACTCCATTCGAGATAAACTCAGAAGCTTATTTGTTTCTTTGGTTTGTTTCGTCAATATATACTGTCTGTTGGATCATCTCTTGAATTGTACGCGTGGAATATTGGAATTTTGGGAACTTACGCGTGGAATTATAAGAACTTTTTGGCATACGGACGCGTGAAACGGTTATTGGACATCTTTCGCGAGTGATATATTGGCGCTTTAACAAGCAAATTAAACACCTAAACCTCTTGAGAAGAGTTACATCTCAAACCTTTGTTGAAACCCACACTTCCTGTGTCAACATAGGACTCGTATAGGACGTTCTCTGTACAAAGTCAGCAATCGCGAAAGCTTAAGTTTAGTATATTTTGAGTATTAGGATAGTTGCCTTGCCACAGTCTATACTGGACTGGAACCCCGAACCTCGCACGTCGATCTCATAGTGGTTAGGATTATATTTAAGATTTGATTAGGGATTTAATTCCTTTCATTTCTTGGGTGTTTTCCATAGTTGCCCTATAGTCAGCGTTTCACACCGGCTGCAACTCCCGCCCTGCCTGCTACTTCTTCTCCTACGGACAAACTCCTGGAACTTATGACCATGTCCCATGATCATGCAGCACCAACACCAGCACCCTCTTCCCGGCCCAGCGCAGCCTACACCCACAACGTCGACTGTCAACCCTGTACATTCAGCCCCCGCATCCCCTGTAAAGCTACCGAGTCATCGCACTATCTCCCTCACGGACTTCTGCATCCGTTACGACATCATGAAACACTACGATCGACTCGATAAACTGGAACACGAGCCCGGAGACCATGGGATCAAGCGGCTCGGACGCGAGGAGTGGCAAGTTTTCGCAGGTTTCTCCTCTCTAGCATGGGACAAGGTGCTGGCGGTGCATAAGCAGTTTGTTGAGGACGTCAAGGCTGGTTTGTGGTGATGAGTGTCGATGATTCTTTTTCTTTTTCTCCGCAATTCTCGCATTGTTATTGTCAACAGCATGTTTTTATCACAATTGTTTTTCGATGTTACAGAAGTAGATAGCAATAAGACAATTATTCATTTACAATATATCCCGCATGATCAAACCAAGCCCGAGCCTTGTCCGCCGTAATGCACGCCGTTGAATCATTAGTGCCAGGATAGGATCTTCGGCGGCTCGGATTGATTGGACATTTGCGCGCAGATGAGCTTTCCCTGAGGTAGTTGCATCAGTACCGACAAGAAGGGACAGATATTTGACCGACATACATGTGCTAAAGGATTCCTCGATGGGGTTGAGGTCGGGGAATAGGGCGGCAGGTATAAGAGCATGATTCCTAGCGTAAGAAATCAGCAAACAAGGGTGGAGTATATAGAACACAAATTACCTTGCGCATTCAAAACCTCCTGAAGCGAATCAGTGTGGTGGATTCGGCAGTTGTCCATGACGAGTACACTCTTCTCGTCGGGGAAAACACCCATTTGCGGCACCTAAAGAGATTAGCAACACCAACTTGGAATAATGCTGCAACTCACTACATATCCACAATAAAATCAAAGAATCCAAACGAGTCCAATGAACCTTCGACCACCTGCTGCGCTACATACCCATCCATACTCATCGCCGC
Source organism: Favolaschia claudopus (assembly GCA_037176885.1). Classification (NCBI taxonomy): domain Eukaryota; kingdom Fungi; phylum Basidiomycota; class Agaricomycetes; order Agaricales; family Mycenaceae; genus Favolaschia; species Favolaschia claudopus. The sequence goes on from JAWWNJ010000077.1 coordinate 1,272,876, forward strand.
CACCAAAGTGTATCTCACACCCCGGATGAAGAAGTCCTCAAAATCCGCGGGCATTCCAATGGGCGCACGGCCGTAGCGACGGGCAACATCGTGCTCATTCTTGCTAGATTCGTCCACGGTCACAAACTCCCTGCCTGTTCCAGAGAAACCAGTTTGAATTGTATGAAGAAAGTCACGACGGCGCTCGATGTCCCTCTCCACCGCAATCTTGTGCAAGAGCTTGCGAGTGAGCCCTGTCCTCTCGAGTGTTTCTTGTAGCGCGCTGATGGAGATGGAGATGTCATGATGGATGAGCAGCCACCACTGCAGCTCGCTGAGGTACGTATCAGCGTGGCGGGTGTAGATCTCCTTGATGGCGGTGAGAGCTGCAAGACCAATGATACGAGGCCGGCCAAATATAGGTGGAGGAGGAGGGGAGACAGAGCCGAATTCTTCGAATAGCTGAGCCCAGCGATAGAGGCTAGCTTGCGAAACGAGAAGGGTAGAGCAAATAGCGCTCCCTGTCCCAACCGAGCTCCCAGAGTCGTAGGGCACACTCCTTGATGTCAGGGCTGATGCGACGGTTGACCATGGGAAGGACGTAGAGAGATATACAGAGTAGGCGGAGGAGTGGAGAGCATTGGGAGAGCGAGTCGCGGTACAGGACGAGCGTGGAAATAGCTACTACTTTAGGAAATACCTAATGCGGAACGCCCCGAAAAAAACTCGTCATTCTCATTACTTTCCGGAAAGGCTGTAAACTACTGTACCATTTCGATCAATTCTCCCCGCCTGTGACGCGTGACCCAAATATTCGAACTTTGGTTTTCTTAAATGCCTCTGAAGGACCGTGACACCTAAAAAAATTCATAAATGGCTGAGATCACACCCTTTGCCTTATCCACCATTTCCGGAGAACCTACAGCCCGGCGAAGGGCAGAAAACGGAGAACAATCGGGGATTGAGCGGAATTTCGTTGATTTCAGGTGGGTTTGCCTGTAAAATACACAGAAAATGAGCCAAAATCAGAGCTACCCAGACCATATTCAAGACTCAAACATCAAAACAGACTTCGGGACGCCCATTCAATGGAAGAAAAGCCTGTGTGAGCGAAAAACTCGATTTTGGGCAATTTTCCGCTCATTTTGTGACTTATCTGGGACATTCATACGAGGCGTCGGTGACCCGTGACAGGTACGAAAATATTCGTAAAAAATCGGCCCTGTGACGCGTGACATACGAATTGAATGAAATGGTACAGTACTAATAAAGCCCCAAACAATGTAATATAGGTGGCAAAAACTCTTAAGTTTCACTTAAAATCACTCCAGGTATAGCATCCTTGTGAGTATCCTTTGTCAAAGCATTCAGTGCAACGAACAATAGTGTTTCACGCTTGATTTTTTCGGCCTTTTTTCGACGTTGTTTCATGTCATTTTTCGACCCTTTTTTTTTTTGAGAAAAAACGACGCAAAAAACCCCGAAAAAAAAGAGGTAAAAAAGGGCCGAAAAAGGCCAAGAGTGAAACCCCTTCAACGAATGTTTTTACTTCCATATTTCCCCTAGAGAAATCGGTAATAATCGGGACTAGTGGAAGATTGAGAGGGGCAACGAGCTCAATCGTGGAAATATGAGCCGTATACATACTTGGACTGCTCTTGGTTTTGTTTGTTTCAGACAGCGAGCGACTTGGTAGGGAATACATACCTTGATTGCTTAGAAGGAATGCTACTTTTTGACGACCACATATAGCGGGATCAAAGTGCCCAAGCGCCAAATCAGACAATCACCAAGTAGGCGGGCCAACGGCGGGGTAGCATGTGCAATGCCGGGAGGATGAGTAAGGTAGTGAAGACCAATAAATGTTTTTCGAAAAACTGAAAAAAAACATGCATAAAAGGGGGGGAGGCCTTTTATGCAACAGTTGCAAAAAACAAGGTCTTTTTTGCAAAACATTTTTTCGTGGAGATGAAAAAAGGTTCGAAAAAAGGCCGAAAAAATCAAGCGTGAAACACCCTAATGTTGATCACGATTGTGTTGTAACAAGTGGCCATTCATATGCCTTTATCTGGCTATTTCAAGTCAAATGTGGCTCCAAGCACCATACTATCTGCTAATTGTTCTATCAAATGAAACTGGGACTTGAGAGAAACACCTTGATGGCCGGCTGATCTGTAATCGATGCCTGGAGCAACAGCAATGCTTCCTGCAGGTTGGTCGTGGCCTAATTGATTCTTGTCCAATTCTGAGTGTTTGAATGATCAAATACCCCTCCAATCACGTCACCTGATCTACCCTAATATAGATACCAATCAGACCCATAGATCAACACGTTACTATGACACTGATTTGTATCAAAAGTGACCTATCTGTCTAACCCGCCGTTATTACCTGCGGTTATCTCTGCCGCTAAGACTTGCTTGCTGCAGAGTGCTCCGCGGACGTTGCCGAGCGCTCGATGGCCCATCAAAGAACACTGCGGGCATCATTCCCGCCCTTCCTCGGAACTTCCCGAGGTTGACGCAACTCCGTGACGTGCCGCCGTGGCCGTCATCGCCGTGACCACTGTGTCACACTTCTCCTCCCCGCCCGTCTTCTCCCGCCTCTATCGCCTCTGTGGCAGCGGGTGTCTTACACTTGCTGGCAGCTCACCATTCATTCCCGTCGTCTAGGGCCGCCGCCCGCCGTCACCCGCTACCAATTACCCGAATCCTACGCATAATTCATGTAAAATTCAAAAATACCCGCAATAATACTACGTTTTCTACGATACCACGGGCGGAGTGTACACAATAAGAGCAGAGCTACCAGCAGTAGGTCCCTCGGACCTTCGTCCCGCCCTCGTTAGCGTCTGGGTCAGCATCCATCTCGTCGCCGCTATCGATGATCTCGCGACTAATAGCTTTGCGGCGCGTGAGTGGCTCCCGAACTGTGGCGGCACCCTTCTTCCCAGCAGCTGCCGTCTTCTTGCTCGCCTTCTTCGGCTTGCTGGCATCCGCACCCGCACGAGCTCGCTTCTTCTTCGCTGAGGAGCCGTATCAGCATCGGCATCCTCGTCTTCCTCGTCTGAGCCCGCCGGTGGCTCGTTCTCGTCGTTCTCCGTTCGTGCGCGCTTGCGAGGAACACCGGCATCGCTACGACGCGCCCGGTGCTTTGCTTCAACACGCCCCGCTGCCACATCCGCCTCCCACTGCTCTTTCCGTGCCGCCGCTTCAGCCGTTCCCAGCTTTACAAACACGCACGTACCATCTCGCACGGCCTCCAAAAGCTTGCGGATCACCGACTGCGAAGTGCTGAGGTTGCTTGGATCCACGATGCGACCCGCCGTCCAGCCCTTGAGATCGACGCCGTACCGCTGGACCACGTCTTCCTCGAACCAAGTCCAGCCTATTCGCGCCGTCTCGACTTGGATACCTCGACTGAAATGGATCAGCAGCTGTTTTATACAAAGACTGATACGGCGCGTACCTAAATTCTTCGTAAGGAGTTGCCGAATTTCACCCTTCATGAAGTTCGCCTTCTGGTGCGCCGTGCGAAGCATATCTAGACAGAATCAGTGAGTATTCGATCGGAAATACTGTCCAACGCACTGGCAGGATCGCACCCCGCGATCGCGAATGCTTCCAGCTTCATTCCGACCTCGCCGGTAACCCATTTCTTCTGTGTGACGATCGGCATGTAATTTTCTAACTCCTTGCTGGTAAAATACCACTCGGGGTCCATCTTGAAGTCTACGTTGTTGCGAACAACGCAGAAAAAGCCCTCGAGGCCCACCCGCTGACCGGCACAAAGAGCTAGCCCCAGATTGATCAGCACATGAAAACGATGCAAAGAATAACTCAACCAGCATTTTCATGTTACGAACAACGTTCGCAACATCCTGGACCCTTCCGCGCGGCGTGTCCTCGGCGTAGGTGAAAATTCTGATCCTTCGTCTTGTCGAATGTCTTGACCATTTCCTTCTTTTCTTCAGATGTGAGCGCTAGATATTCCGTATAATGCTCTTTGTGAAGGTCACCCCCATTCTTCGCCAAGCCCTCTGTATCAAATGTGAGCTAGAACCCGTCCTTAAATGAAAGACTTACGTTCACGCGCTTCGGTCGCCTTTACAGACTTGAACGCGTTGTACGGATTCGTATGGTTTTGGTGGTTAATCATGTGCGCGCCGCCTTGGAAGAAGATGTCGAGGAATAACGCGGCTTCATGTCGAACTTGTCTGCGAGCTTCGTCGCCAATCATTCGTGTACTGCATCCATTCTTGAACATGTGCGTCGATCTGGGCTTGTTTTTCGCTGCGCGCGTCGCGCTTCTCATTCCGTTGTTCAGCTTGTGAGAGGAGCGGTTTTGGGAAGGTTGTCCGTGCGCCTACGAGCAGAGCTCGCCTGAGCAATTGTCGAATATACGGCGGCATGGAGAAGAGATGTAAGAGTAAAAATTCAAGTCAGTATCCTGTGTGTCGCGCTTACTGCCCAAGGAAATTACT